>CM060688.1:151550942-153976690 GCA_030686995.1 Artemisia argyi | reverse complement strand
TTCCGAAGATCAACTTTGTTCTGATGCACCATTATGATCTCCTGATGCGCCAGTATGATCTCTTGGTCTTTTTTGTTCTGTTCTTCCAACCGCGTGATTCATTTGTTGTAAAGTTCAACCAACTGTCGTTCAGTACCATATTGGCCTGCAGAATGGCATTTGTCCCAGCACTCTTGGGTTAGGCCGTGGATTTTATATTTTTCTGGCATTGGAGGAGGAGGAGAAGTATCCCTTGAACGTTTTGTTTTCTTTGAAGGATTTGAAGATGATGAAGCCATTGCATTCCAAACAAAAATTAAATATGTAATGAAAAGATGATAGAAGTTGGTTGTAATTCCTTTGTATTTATAGGCACACAAGAGTCGCAATGGCACAATGTTTAAGTGTCACAATGGTTTACAATTAAGTATTTACATTTACACCGGTTTACAATAAGTATTTAACAGTCACAACGTTTCCCAAGCAGCATTAAGTTATGCCTAGCAACATTAAGTTATGCCAAGCAGCATTAAGTTCTGACTTACTAGCATTCACCCAAATCCAATCCAAACAGCTTTGTTAGTCTAGAAACAAAGAAAACACAAGCCATAACATATGTATTGAATTGTGACTACACTTAGATAATGTGTGACAAAATATGACTCTATTATTTAGACACCTAAATAAATACTTCATGTGACCATATATAACAACTTGAATTTAGTCACACAGACACTCAATGTGACTAATATCAAGGTTAATGATAACTGAATTTACATTTTGCAATAAATAATAGTCACATAAATATTTCACAATGTGATTATTTTGAATGTATTAGTCACATATAATACCCTTATAATGTGGCAATAAACACAATTTAGAATGCATGTGTGATATGGTGTGACTATTGTAAATCCTATAGTTACATGATCGTGCTTCAATTAAATGTGACTATACACATTAGGATTTGGTAAGCAAACACACACTAAACTTTAGACACACATATTAACTTACGTTACCATATGTATCGAATTTTGGTTACACTTAATCATGTATGTCTATGGTTTAGTGTGACCATATATGACATTTGGTCACACTGTTCAAGTGTGTGACATATATTTGTCACTTTTAAATGCATATCGTGACTAACATTTCAAACTTACTTTTCAGTTGTCACACATTTCAAATTCATATGTGGCTAAATATTCAGCAAAGAATAGCAGTCACGTTTAAATAATGTGTGACAAACTTGACTATATAATTTAGCCACATACGTAATTACTTCATGTGACCATATATCTATTTTGATCACACTCTTCAATTGTATGACATATATTTGTCACATATGTATATCTGTAGTGTGACTAATGTTTAAAGCTAATTTGTATTTGTCACACGTCCCAAATTAAAAGTGACTAAATGATCGAAAAATATTTCCAGTTACCCTCTAGTCATATAAATACACAAATGTGTGACAATAGAATTCCGAAATGGTCACACAAGTCGGATCAAATGTGGCTATTTATATTCCGGTACATTTAGTCACGTAAAAATGTTACCGTGTGACCGTTCAAAATCGACCATGTGTGACGAAAGGCCATTTTTGTACTAGTGTATGCTAACCGACCCTAACCCAAAGCCGGTGATACAACCGTACATGCCACCAGTTACATACCATAATCAATTAGAGGTTGTGAGGATAGAAGATGAAGCAAGTAAAGATCAATCAAGGAAGATGGAAGGGATGAGCTTACGGTTTGATGAAGAAATTCTACAAACAAAGGAAGAAATACCTAGCAATCATAATGGTAGCAATTATAACCCTCATTTTAATTTCATTATTAACGATATTGCTAGTATTCCTACACAGGTTGCCAAAACTATCGATAACGAGGTGCAACCCTTAACCTCACAAGCCATGCTCATCACACCATCCGATAATGGTTATGTAGCACCAGCTACCGAACCACTTTAGGTTGAGCTTGCGAAGGAACTAGGAGATGAAATCTTGGACACTACCGTGGCATGGAAGCCAATAATTCAACCACAACACGAAGTATTCAAATCATCCAAGGCATCAACCAATTCGGGTAAGGTAAAAAGGGAAATGACATCTCTTACAAGGTATAATCTCAATTTACCATTTCCCTATTCCATAGCAAATTTACGCCCTCACGGTGTTTATTGCTATTTTCACCTACACTTGATTTCAAGTGAGGGGATGAACTCCTTTTTACTCAGTAAATAAGGGTGGAGTCAAGCTCGTGACTCTAACAAAAACAAGCGCTTCGTGGGAGGCACCCATGCCAATCTTTTTAATTTTATTTTTACTTTGGCTATTAATTTTATTAGGATTTTATGTTTGGTATGTTTGTGCATCATTTTTGCTGGTAATAGAGAAAGAATGATGGTGGAGGAGCTGGATATAGAGTTTTTACTCTTGAAATTCATCTCAGAAAGTATCTACGGCGTAGCTCCATATATGGCTACGCCGTAGCCCCCTCTAGTTGTTAGTTATTTGTCAGGTTTCATTACCTACAGCGTAGTTCTGCATTATCACTACGTTGTAGCTTTCTCATGTACCTTTTAAATTTTGAACCTTTTTTTTATAACAAACATACTTTAACCTTGTATTAGTTTTTAAATAAACTTTGTGGGTGTGTTCACTGTAAACCCTCACGAGACTTCACTCGTCCACTTGGGATATCAAGTGATTTAAAAGACTTGTTGCATACGCTAAATGCAACCGTGATTCCTGCGAAAGTGAGTTAGAATTTATATTTTCATTTGTTTTTCTTTTAGATTTTATGCTTGTTGGTAGTTTCGTGATTTCAGGGATTTGAAGTTTGCTTATGAAGGCAAAGCAAAGGCACGTCTTTTTTTAATGTGATCCTTCTACCATTTTTGGAGCAAATTTCAGGGGAGTTCTCGTTCCAATTCTACTTTTTCCCTTTATTATTACATATTTGCGTACAAAAGGGACTTTGTACATTTCAAGTGAGGGGGAGGGGGGGGGAGGCGGGAGTAGAATTATTACTTGAACTGGTTTGCCCTTATTTTTCTAGTTTATTTTGGAAAATTATGCCATTTTTAAAATTTTGACATGTTTTTCCGAACCTAATTAGAATAGACCTTAGCCAAGTACATTTAACCCTTAATTTCCATGATGAGGTTTAGCCTTTTCAGTTTCCGTTGATTTATCCCAAATCAACCAAATATTGAGTGTGCCGGTAGTTTGTAAACTTTAGAACTTGGCCTTTACACCATTTTGAGACCATAGACGAGTAGTGTGTCAAGTTTACTTGATACATTTGGAAGAAACTTTTTGAGAAGGCAATATTTTAGGATTATCACCCAAATAGCCTATATGTGCGCGTTTATCGACTAGTCACATTGACTCTTCCACCGTTTAAACCCTTTGCTTTCACTCACCTTTAGTGCAAGATACCCTTAGATACACCCTTCAAAGCCATTCTGTCACAACCCACAATTTCAGGTCATTTTTCCAAACTTCGACATTCTACTATTCACAATTACTATTCATTGATCACTATTCATCGTTTTACTATTCATCATTTTTGAGGTCAATTTGACATTTCAAGACACATTCAGGAATTTTACTATTCACTTGACACTATTCATTTCCGAGAGAAAATCACTATTCACGTGCATTACTCATGTCATCGTAAATTTAGTTTACGAGTGTTCAAATTCGCGTAACCGTATTGGTTCAGGAGCGAATTCATGCATTATTATCAGGGACATTTCATACGGACTAGAAATAGTCAGCATATCATCATTAGGGCACTTGCACACTATTCCACTCGTAGGATAAATAAATTAATACTTTTGGTACAATTAACGATTTACGAATGTTTATTTTAAATAAACACTAATACGCGAACTATAAATGTGACTAACACGTCCAACACTCCCGACTATGATCCCAATATATTTTTATATTCATTTTTATATTATAAAAATTATAATATTAATTTACCCGGTATTTTGGATATTTATTTTAATTATTAACTTAAGTTTACTAAAACTTCGACGGTTTTCGTAGAAATTAAACTATAATTATCTAAACACCCAATAATATTACCCAACCTATTTTTATAATTTTTATAACTTTATTATGACCCGGTTAACTCCGTTGAAATTTATTTTTAGTTAACCCGGTACCCGGTACATTTTAAAACTACAAATAACACTTAATAATACATTTTACCACCAAAGTCTTACACACATTCCCCCCCCCCCCCTTGAATTTGCCCCCCCCCCCCTTGCCAATCATCTTACAAATCTACTAACTCACTCTTTCTCAATTAATACCTATTACTAACTTTTCATATAATAATAAAAATAACAATAATACATAAAACCACACTTTACCTTTTCATCTCATTTTCACAACTAGCTCAAGAAATTTTCTTCTCTCTTTTTCTCTCAAGGGTGTTCGGCATAGGGTAATCAAGAAGGAAGAAAACATAAATTTTCAAAGATCATATTGTAATCTTGTTCTTATAGTAGTCCTTGTTAGAGTTTTGAGATATAAACTCAAGGATTGTTAGGTTTTTATCATCTAATCACACCACATCCCAAAGTAAGTTTACAAAACTCATTTCATAATTTTTACAAAGTTATTACTATGTTTATATATTTTTCTTGCAAGATCTCATACATGCATTAACTTATACCACTCCATTTTTGTATATATTTAACTTTCAAGCCCTAGAAGTGATTTTTGGTTAGATCCTTGTTAGATCTACTTGGTTGTGATGTTTAGGAACCCATGACACCCTAAGAAGGTGTATGGTAGGATTAGATTAGTTTTGTGGTGATTGAAAGTGGTTTGAATGAAGATGGAACTAGATTAGAACCCTAGAAACGATTTTTGAAACCTTTGAAATACCTACTGTCCCTATTTTGATTTCGTGGGAAAATCAGTGGTTGATGACTAATTTTTGACCAAAGATTTAGAAAATACTTTCAAAAACGAAACTTTAGGCGAAAGAACGGATTAAAACGAGCTTATAACGAATGAGATATGATTTTTGCAAATTTAACGACGAAAACTATTTTTGTAAAAACTGCTTGCTGTTTGGCAGATTTCAATGGGTAAAAAGAGGTATTTAACGTAACCTAGAGGAGCCGAGTTATCAAAAATATACTAGTATATACAAAAACGAATCCGTGGGCATAAAGAACGAAGGAAATGAGCCTATAACGACCAAGTTATACCCGTTTTAACATCGTCAAAACTATATATATATATATATATATATATATATATATATATATATATATATATATATATATATATATATATATAGTCACAAACAAAAATAATAACGTACGTACTAAATGGTATATTTTCTAGAAACGTTACTAAGGACTATATTCTTAACAAACGAATACGTACGACCCGAGAGAATAATTATACGACTTAACGACGTCATTCTAAGGTTTTGATACAAAGGATTTAACGCTAACATTTTCGTACGAGTTATATGACAAGTTATATACTTCTCTAAATGGACCTATTTTTCCTAAGTATGGAAACTATTTTACCATGACGATAACTAGTATTTCCAAATTACGAGTGGTATGAGTATCATGTGCATGTGCATTCATTTCATTACGGCTTGATCTAAGTTAGATCATGATTATTCATTTAGGTTGCGGCTAGTACTCGCGCCTCATTGTCCCGACTACTTTTACCTCATTGCACCATCTTTGTACCATCATTTCAAGGTGAGTTTCATAGCCCCGTTTTAATTCTATATTTTGATTTCAAATCCCACGGGGGAGAATACATTGCATTACTTATTTTTGTGTACATGCCTAAGTATAAAATTTCATACATTGCTTAAGTTGCCTTATTTACCACGTCTTGACAAGTCCCCTTTATTATTTCATGAACCGTTAATTAAGTTCCAAGCGAGAGTGAGGGAATAGATCTATTGAGGGTGACTCCTCCATCTGTGTTTGGGTTGCTCCAACAGAATTACAGATGCATTTCATGTCTTTATTATTAGAGTGTCTGGTAAACACTCATTGGGGCCAAGTAACGTCTAGCTTCGGGGTCATGAGCTTAAGAGCCAATGTATATATTTTTCCAGACATCCTATTTATTGACTTTACTTATGGCATATGTACACTAGATTTTAGTTATAAACCTATGATTATTCACCAACTTTTTGTTGACCGTTTTTCGCAATGTATTTCTCAGGTAACTAAGGCACATTCTCATGGCATTGCATGGAGTCACTTTGTGTATCAAGGATGACGCATCTCTTTTGGATTTCATGCACTTATGAACTATCGTTTGATTGTACTAAATTATTTCCTTAAACTTTTTCTAACTTTTGGGACCTATGTTTTATAACTCTGAATATTTTTGATTGAATCAAACGATGTATTTTCTAAACGACACTTTAGGTCGTTCAATATATCCTTGCTTGTGTGCTATGATCCGTTACACCCTCAGGTATTCCATTCCGCTGCCATTCAGGTATTTTGGGGGTGTGACAGATTGGTATCAGAGCCAGGTTATAGCGAACTAGGTTGCATCATGGACCCTAGACTATAACCACACCATCATAGCATATCATCATTTCATCATAAGTGTATATTTACTTATTTTTAGGTGATGCCATTGTACGAGTTATTTATTTATTTATTTATTTATTTTATTTCACCTTGATTATCACAGAGACATGTCTTTGAATCCCAACACTATCATACTTTACACTATATCAGATTCTGATGATGAGGGCTCTGTGTCCTCCACTGCTGTTTCACCATTTGTTTCTCCTACACCTGAGTTGCCACTGTTGGCGTCAGATGATGATACCGAACCTTTCGAGGATGAGGAGACGGCTCCTACTCCTCATGTCCATCCTATTGTACCACTTGATGTCACCCGTGTACCCACAGACATACCATCTCCTACTACTACTATCCATTCAGAGTCGAGACTTATGTTTCCTAGGGATAAGACTATCCAGGTTGCTAGGAAGAGAGTTCGTTATGCTACATCTACTTATAGGAGTCTCCCTAGTCCTACTGTGCCTACACCACCACCACCAGCCATACCCACTGCTACCCCTATATCTACCTCACTCTTGCCGCTCAGGAAGCGTGCAAGGCTTACCACTCCAGATTCACCTACTACCGAGACTGCTGACCTTTCACCACCACCAGTATACCACATAGGTGAGAGTTCTAGAGCGGCTGCGACTAGGAGCCCTACAGCCGTCACATTAGAGGATCAGATAGGTGCTCAGCAGGAGCAAGTCGATAGGTTGGAGTATAGAGTTGATGAGATCATTACTACTCGACTTGAGACTGTCAAGGAGCAGGTTGAGGATTTGGTTCAGGGCAGGGTTGGTATTGATGTGTCATACCATGGACTCGAGGCACGACAGTTGAGGCACCAGGAGGAGATTGAGCTACTTAGGGATGAGTTACCTGAGATTCGAGATAGAGCTCAGGCGACACAGGAGACTCAGTGGGAGCAGGTAGACCAGTTGGCATTGATTCGAGAGAGGTTGGTCATTTTGGAGCGTAGGGATGCTTCTTTTCAGTTACGAGTCCAGCATCTTGAGGAGATCGTGGTTGCGATGGATCATGAGATTCGCCACTTGAGGGGAGAGCCTGGACCATCTAGAGCACCTGGAGGAGCCTAGACGTAGACTGGTATTATATTAGCTTTTACTATTTTCCTAGTCCCGGGATGTGGGACATAGTTCAAGAACTTGTAGTCTTTTGGTTATTGTACAAACAAATATATCAAGTGCGACTCTACTATGTTGGAAATGTTGTGCTATATATTATATCGGTCCATGTAGACCGAAATTTTCATGTATTATATTCATATGTTGTGATTATATTTATGATGTTTCGTGGTTGCTCTTTATTATTATCGCATTATACAGATTGTGGTTGTATATATACATGTCGTGGTTGTATTTATACAGGTTGTGGTTGTATATATACGTGTCGTGGTTGTTGTAGTTGTATATATACATGTCGTGGTTGTTGTGGTTGTATATATATACTTGTCGTGGTGATGTCTAGACAGATTGTGGTTGTATTCGTACATGTCGTAGTTGTATTTATACTTGTTGTGGTTGTATATATTTATACATGTTGTGGGTGTATATCTTTGGTTCGATGACTATTTCTATTATGATTTTTCTCATGGGTATTTCCATTGTGATTTATCAGAAATATGGCACCAAGGAAGAGTAAGACTGCACCAGAAACACCTGCTATGACTCAAGCCGCTATCCGCAAGTTGGTCAGGGATAGTATTGCAGAAGCTCTGGAGATTGAGAGAGCTGAGGTTGCTGCTAGGGCTGCTGAGACTGCTTCTAATACAGGAATAGTTGAACCAACTGCTACTAGGCGTGAATGTACATGGAAAGATTTCAAGATTAGTGATCCTATCAAGTTTAAGGGCACTGAAGGAGCGGTTGCTTTGATCCGCTGGTTTGAAAAGACTGAGAATGTATTTCTCATGTGCGGATGCCCGGATGTCAGCAAGGTAAAATTTGCTACAGGTATGCTTCTTGATGAAGCTATGTCTTGGTGGAATTCGTATGCTCAGCCGATTGGTATGGAAAATGCTTACAAGCTTACTTGGGAGGAATTCAAGAAATTGATGACAAAGAAGTTTTGCCCTCGTACCGAGGTGCAAAAGATGGAAACAGAATTTTATGAGCTTGTGACTAAAGGTGATGACATTGAGACCTACTGTCACAACTCGTAATTTCCGGTCATTTTCCAAACTTCGACAATTTACTATTCATCAGTTACTATTCACCGATTACTATTCATCATTTTTTAGGTCAATTTGACATTTCGAGAAACATTCAGAAATTTTACTATTCACTTGACACTATTCATTCCCGGAAGAAAACCACTATTCACGTGCATTACCCATGTCATCGTAAATTTAGTTTACGAGTATTCAAATTCGCGTAACCGTATTGGTTCAGGAGCGAATTCATGCTTTATCATTCGGGACACCTCATACAGACTAGAAATAGTCTACGTATCACCATTATGTCACTTGCATACTATTCCACTCGTAGGATATTTAAATTAGTACTTTGGGTATAATTAACTTTTACGTATATTTATTTCTAAATAAACGTTAACAAACGACCAATAATGTGACTAACACGTCTGACACTCCCGACTATGATCCAAATATATCTTTATATTCTTTTTAATAATATAAAAATTATATTATTAGTTTACCCGGTGTTTTTAAATCAATGGATACATTTTACGGTCGGAGCCTATAACTCCGTCGGTTTGCGAAATTCCAACACGATAAGTATTCTAACACCCGATTCTTACAAGGAATATGATTTTACTACTTTTACAACTTCGTCGTATTTTATTTCACCTCGTTAACATTATTTTTAGATAACTCGGTACCCGGTAACACCTAATACCCTACAAAAACAAACTAACACTTGCACTTACTAGACAATGGCTTTAATTAGCCCACACACTTTTTATCTACCCCCCCTAAATCATGCCCCATTGCCCCCTCCTAGTCAAAACTTCATAATTTCATTTGACTAACTATTATACATAAGGCTTAGATATTTTTCTTACCTCATTTGTACAAGAGTTCATATAATAAACTAGAAAACATTTTCTCTCTTTCTCTCTTGGTGTGTGGATCGGCTCAAACAAAAACAACAAGAAGAAACATCAATTTTTCCAAGATCAAGTGATAATCAAGGTTATTTAGTACTTCTTGTTAGGGTTTTGAAGTTTAAACACAAGGTTTTGCAAGTTTTTCATCTCCACTAATCCACTAATCCTTCAAGTAAGTTGTCAAACTCATTTTCATAATTTCCTCAAGTATCTTTCAATGATCATACACTTTTATTCAAGATATATATGCATATGTTGATTTATACCACTCTATATACACTTTTTATAACTTACAAGCCTTAGGTATATTATATAGGTGAATCCTTGGTAGATTGTTGTGATGGATGATATTTAGGAACCCATGACACCCTAAGAAGGTGTGTGGTAGGATTAGACTAGTTTTGTGGTGATTGAAAGTGGTTTGGATGAAGTTTGAAACTAGGAAAATGATTTTGGAAAATATACATATACCTACTGTTACTATTTTGAAAACGTGGGAGACTCAGGAACTCAAGGTTAATTTTTGACCAAAGATTTAGAAAATACTCTCCGATATGAAACTATAGCCGAAAACGGGGATAAAAACGAGTTAATAACGAAGGAGATATGATTTTCCGAATATTAACAACGAAAAATACTTTCAAATATAGGTTCTGTCCCAAATCGCCAATTTCAGAAAACTCAGGGGTTTCCGGGTAACATTGGGTTATATATGCAGAAAATACTTTCAAAAACGAAACCGTGGCCGCTTGAATCACTAAAATCCGAGTTATGACGAAAAAGATATACTATTTTCCATTTTAACGACGAAAACTATTTTCTGAAAAATACCTTGCTGTTGAGCAGATTTCATGGACTGTTTTGAGGCCTAAAACTTGATCTAGCCGTCCCGACTTATCAAAAATATATTAGTATGCCATCCCACGATTCCGGGGATATAAAGAACGTAGAAAACGAGCTTATAACGAAAAAGATACAAGCGTTTGAACTTAGACGATATATATATATTTCCATCAGCTTTTCTATTACAATTTTGCCACAAAACTGTCTTGGCGAAACACCATTTTCTCGGCTGTTTTTCTTTATGATCGGATCAGTTTGAGTCCGAGCCGTAGTTTTATGAAATCTAGATCTTCCAACAAGCTTTTCAAATCAATTGGCCGTTCGTCGAATAGACTTATAACGAATAAACTACGACCTCATCTATATATCCGATAAACTATATATATTTTGACAGCTTTTACTATAATGAAATTTTCTAAGTGTTGAACATAATACTTTCAAGTAACAACAATAAGAGTCGATTTTCTCATCGATCGAGACCCGTATCGCCAAAGGTTAAATGACGCGACTTCTAGATATTGTTACAAGGTTTTCAAAAACGCCGAGCTTGACCATTAACACTTAACGTACAATATTTCGCGACTAGTTTTACGAGGCCATTTTGGGCATATTTTCAAGTAACGAAAATGCTATTTTGCGACGAAAACCTTATATTTGCCGATAGAACGCCAAACAAGGATCGTGGAGTACCGTTTCAACATATTTACATGGAAAGTGATTATTAACTAACGAAGTACGTACGACTCAAGGTTTATTACGTGACTACTAGACACTATTATAAGGTTTGTAAGACGAGGAATATAACACTAACATTTTTATACGATATACTACGACAAGTTATATACTTCTATATTTGGACTTATTTTCCTAAGTTTGAAAACTATTATACTTTGACAATAACTAGTATTTCCAAGTTACGAGTGGTATAGGCATCATGTGCATGTGCATTCATTTCATCATGTCATGATCTAAGGTAGATCGTTATTACTCATATTAGGTTGCGGTTAGAGATCGTGCCTCATTTCAGTGTATCCATTCTTGTCATCGTAGCTATCGCACCAGGTGAGTCATAGCCCCTACTTTTTCAATTGTTTTGGTAAACTCTTTGGGGGAGAATACATGCTCGTTTTACTTAAACGCATTACTTGTTTTACCTGGTTGATTACTCGAATATTTCCAGCTTTGTCTAAATATATATTTGATCACCTGCACTTCATTAGTATGCTTGACTACCGGTATTTCTTTGGTATATTTAACCACCTGCATTCATTGGTATGTTTGATTTCCTTGTATTTCATGGGATTGATTATCCTTGTTTACATGACCACATTGTCATAATTATTTATCTGGCGACATTGTCAGTATTGTTCATCTGGCGACATTGTCAGTATTGTTCATCTGGCGACATTGTCAGCATTGCTTATATAACCTCATTGACTGAATAATTTATATAGCCATTTTGCTATGTTTATCTGGGAATTTGGATACCATTATTACTTTTGTTCACGTAGACTTTAATACTTTTGGCAGTGGGTTGTAAACACACAGGTTGCAAGTCTCTTATGGCGGGACTTGCAACTGAGTGGATTTACAATGCCTTTGCTGGGCGATCATTTCTCTATAGGCTTTATTTGTTAAACAAACTCTATGAACTCACCAACCTCGTGTTGACACTTTAGCATGTTGTAACACCCCCAAAATACCGCAGCGGAAGACTGTGTCATAGGGATGCTACTTCAGGGCACAAAGTACAAGATATAGAAAACGCCCTCTAAATGAGACGTTTTTGAAAAGTTACCATTCGAATAGATAAAAGTCATAGTTTACAAAACAAAGATCCCAAAGTAGTATGATACATAAGTTTTTAAAGTGTATCGAATGGTAAACGATAAAAGTGAAAGTCTCCAAAAGCATGCCCTAAGACTCTCAGCTCCACAAACCTGCTATCGCCTTCCTAACCTGAGATAAACATGCTTAAAAGTGTCAACACAAAGGTTGGTGAGTTCATAGAGTTTGTCTTAGTATAGATGAAAAGCCTATAAAGAATGTTCACACAGCAAAGGCATCGTAAATCCACTCAGTTGCAAGTCCCGCCATAAGAGACTTGTAACCTGTGTGTTTACAACCCACTGCTACAATATAATATGATTAAGATATGTATAAGTTCATAACAGTAGTTAAGCAATTAGTAGTGAGTCTACACTTCATATCCGAAGACCTCATGTTTGTATGTATGTCTCAATGGTTGTGTCCAGCAACTTAATCTGGGGCCATTGGAAGTCTGTATGTATGTATCCATGGTTGTGCCCAGCAACTTAATCTAGGGCCATTGGAAGTCTGTATGTATGTATCCATGGTTGTGCCCAGCAACTTAATCTAGGGCCATTGGAAATCTGTATGTATGTATGATTGCTGGGTGCCATTTCCCAAAGTATAATAGTAAGTATGTATGCATGTATCAATCATGTATGTATGTAATCAAGAATTATGGAATCAAGTATAATGTAATCAAGTATAATGTTATGTGAATCCGTACAAGTAAGCAAGTAGTAGCATGTATCTCCCCCAAAGAGTTGATAGAACAATTAAAAGAGTAGGGGCTATGACTCACCTCGAAGTAATAGTACAATGCAACGGAATGTTAAGGACAACAATGCACGGTTATCTGCCGCAACCTAAAATGAATGATGAATGATCTCATTTAGATCACCAAATTATGTTATGAATGTCCATGCTCATGTTTCTATACCACTCTAGTCTTTGGAAAAACACTTGTGTTATCAAAAATATATAATCCAAGAATTTGGAAAAATATTGCTATTAGAAAATATAATAAGCTAGTTGTAATATATATATACTTATATATATATATATATCGTATGTTTCCATGTTAGCGTTGAAATACTCGGGTTGTAATCCTTGAAATGATGAAAATATACTCGTAATAACTAATACTACATTAGTTATAAAGCTCGGTACTTAATATTACTTCTAGCTCAAAAATGTACTTCGTAGTTTTTGTGCCAAATTTAATAAAAGCTGTCAAATATAAAGTGGTTTTAGCCGATATTCAAACGTGAATATCTTTGTCGTTACTTGTCCGTTTTACTTGTTCTTTATATCCACGGTTACGTCTTAGTATGTAGTAATATATTTTGGAAAGCTCGACTCCTCCGGGTTACGTCTAAAGTCTCTTTTTGTCCAATGAAAAACGTCCAACAGCAAACATTTTCAGAAAAAATACTTTTCGTCTACAATCTTGCAAAAATCATAACTCCTTCGTTATAAACTCTTTTTAATCCGTTCTTTCGCCTACGGATTCGTTTTTGAAAGTATTTTCTAAAAATTTTGCCAAAGTTCCCTTGGTGTTTACTGATTTTCCAGATTTTTACAAAACGGAACAGCATGTCTAAAATAGGTTCCAAATCAAGTTTTCAAGGTCTAAAACTAATTTCTACCATCACCAAACCTCTTGTAATCACCACATAGCTAATCTAATCTTACCATACACCTTCTTAGGGTGCCATGGACTCCTAACCAAGTTAGTATAGCAAGGGGATTCATAAATAAAAAGTTAGGGTTTGTATGTTTCATTTTTGACAAAATAAGTGGTGGTATAGCTAGTTGTACATGGTTTTTAGCATGGAAATCATGTAATACAAGTAAATATAAGATGTTTCATGTAAAAATAAAGTTGATAACTTACTTGATAAAATGAGATGATTATAGGATGATTATGCTTGATGTTCTTGTGTTTTTGTTGCTTGATTCTTGATTAGGCATGTAAAAGGAACAAGTTTAGTGTTTTAACTTATGAAAAATGATCACTTGATCTTGGTGTTAATTATGGGTTGTGGGGATGAAGAGGGAATGGAAGAGATGAGCAAGTTTTTGATCTTAGCTAAAAAGTGATAATATGATTCTAGTAATTTGGTAAAGTAAGGTTATAAGAGGTTTATTAGTTAAATACTAATGAATTAATGCCCAAGGTTAAAAGGGGTGGTTTCATGGCCGGTTTTTGGTGTGAAAAGGAGTAGCCAAATAGGTTTTGAGTTACTAATTAGTCCTAGTGTAGCGTTAAGTGTTATTACGAGTTATTCGTTAAAATCGGGTACCGGGTTTAATAGCAATAAACGTTCACGAAGTTAACCGGGATGAAATAAAGTTATAATAATGTTAAAAACATATTAAAAATATGTTGGGTACATTTACTGAGTGATCGGGTGATTATTGTTTAGTTTTCACGAAAACCGTCGTTATATTCGTACGCGTACGTTATTAATAAAATAAATTTCCAAAATATTGGGTAACTGAATGTTATAAGTTTTATGATGTTAAAATGGATATAAAAATATGTCGGGACCATCGTGGGAATATTTAGATATATTCGTCGTGTATAAACCGGGTGTTAACGTTTACTATAATTACTTATACGTAAAAACGTTAAATGTACTGAATATAGAAATTTGAAAATCCTTAGAGTGGTATAACATGAAAATACTGTTATGATGATATGCAGACTATCTCTAGTCCGTATGCAGTGCCCTTAACACTAATGAAATGAATTCGCACCTAAACCAATCCGGTTACGCGAATTTGAATACCCGTAAACTAACTTTACGATGAAATGAGTAATGCAAGTGAATATTGAAAACTTTTCCGGAAATGAATAGTGTTTAGTGAATAGTAAATTTCCCAAATGTTTCTCAGAATATCATACTGACCTCTAAAACGATGAATAGTAAAATGATGAATAGTGTTTTGATGAATAGTGATTTATGAATAGTGTTTTTCCAAAGTTCCCGAAATGACCTGAAATGATGAGTTGTGACAGTCTTCCCCTCTAAAAGGAACTTCGTCCCGATGTTCAGTTAATGTTAATCAGTTAAATGTGTCAAAGCTTATGTATGTGGGTTTCTATCCAACTAGGTATGTTCTCGTGGTCAGACTTGATGAGGCAAACCTTCCCAATCCCGAGCATAGTCCTCAAAAGACCTCCTTTAGGTTAATCCTTTAGGTAACCGATTTTCACTTAATCCCACAACCCAATCAAACAAGAACAGTCATGAGATTAGGCTAAATCGGTTTGAGTGATGCCTTTAACTTTTAGCTTGATTTTCGCAACCCAATCAAACAAGAACAGTCACTAGAACCAAGCTAAAAATCAAGGTCTGGATTCAACATCCTTGAAAAAGATCTTTTGAAAGATTGGCTCGACTTTGGAATTGCTTACACTAATCAAATTACTAATGTTAGTATGACTAAGGTTAATGCTGCTAGGTCTCAGATTAGTCTGTGTTGTGTATAGGTCCTATATTAAGACTTAAGTGCTACTAAAATACGATAGTTGTTCAAGAGAATGTACCCGTTATGCTACCGCGGACATGTTGGGTGATAGGATTTCCTAAGAAGTAAGCTCTGCCAATTGCGGGTGGAATCTCATTGGCCTCATCTCGTGGCCCTTCAATTGCTGCTGCTAAGTTTGGACGATTGCCTCCTTGGTTAAGATTTCTTTTCAGCTTAGGACAGTTGTTCCGAAAGTGATCCGGGCTGTTACACTCATAGCATGTCCTTTGGTTGTTCGTCATATTGCCCACATTTGCTAGTTCTCTACACTGGTTTGTAAAATGACTAGACTGTCTGCAAAATGCACACACACGGCAGGGCGCAATCTTTTGATGATGAAAGTTACATTTCGTACATTTAGGATGCGGGCCTAAATACTCTTTCTGACCAGGATTTGTTGCCGCAAAGGTCCTTGCCCTTTTGTTGTCAGCTATTGTGCCCATTTGCTTGTTTGACTCGCTTGTTCCCTTCCTTTTATCACTGTTCCTCAAGCTTCCATTTCTAACCATCTCATCTGTCAGAGTCCCTGCTCTCAATATTGCACTCTGAATTGTAGAAGGCTCAGTTGTTTTCACAGTCCCATGAATTTCTGGGACAAGACCATATATGTACCTCTCGATCCTCTTGGACTCAGGGGTAACTAGGTGTGGAACTAGTCTGGCTAATTCATGGAATCGATCTGTGTAGGCTGCATGTCCAGCCCCTATCATAGAGTGATGATAGAGTTCATCCTCCAGCTTCTGCATCTCGTTATCCGGGCAGTATTCCTCTTTCAATAATGCCTTAAAATCGTCCCATGACATACCTACAGCTGCCGCTCTACCCCTAGCTTGAATCTGCGTATTCCACCATGTCAATGCCTTTCCTGATAGTAAGCACATGGAATACTTCACCATTTGATGTGCTGCACAGTTACTAATGTCAATCACCGTCTCCATCTTTTCAACCCATCGAGTATACGCCAACGCGCCTCCTACACCATTGAAATCAATTGGCTTGCATGACGTAAATTCCTTATACGTACATCCAGTCCTAATGATGTTGTTGCCATTACCATTCTGGCCTATACCATTGGTGTTGTTAATTCCGCTTTCGTGGTTTGCCAAGTTATTCATATGATCGCCAACTTGAGTGACAATAGTGGGGAGAAAGTTTTCAAGTTGTCGAGCGATGATGGCTTCAAAATCAGTATTTCCACCATCGTTATTATCATTGTTTTCAACTCCGTGACCACCTCCTCTACCTCCACGTCCACCAGTTCTTCCACCATCGTTACTTGGGTTACTAGTGTCATTAGCAGCTCCTCTACCTCCTCTACCTCCACGTCCACCAGTCCTTCCACCCCTTGGTGTTGCGCCTCATCGAACAGAGCTACGAGTCACTCTCTTTGGTGCCATGATTTCCTGAGAGGAAGGACATTTAGTGAACGTCAGAGATGAGGGAAAACCGTTGATTAACCAAAGTCTATACTTCACATCCTCATATATAATACCGTGCTACCAGTTGTTTCCTAAGTTGTGCCAACACCGATCTACATCTGCATAGTCATATGTCCACGTGTGTCGTGAAGCACTTATAATTATGTTGGCCACCACAATTATAAATGTTTCCTTTCACAAGTGTACATATCACCAGGCACACATATCTCAGTGGTAGACGTTGCTTAAATGGGCATCTAGGGAATGTCACGCTTAGTACGAAGGAACAAAAGGTTCTCCCTTAAGTGTTAAAGTCACTGGGAAGTCTAGTTTCTAACGGTTTCTACAAAGTATCTAATAGCGTGGGTCCAAAAATAAATAAATTACCAGCAAGCGTAAGTGTATGTAAAGTGCAAGGCGATAGGGAGGAGAGTCTACATGTATGTAG
Organism: Artemisia argyi; assembly: GCA_030686995.1. Taxonomy (NCBI): domain Eukaryota; kingdom Viridiplantae; phylum Streptophyta; class Magnoliopsida; order Asterales; family Asteraceae; genus Artemisia; species Artemisia argyi. The sequence goes on along the minus strand of CM060688.1, from coordinate 153,958,972 downwards.
TTATAGTCTAGACTCTAAAACAACCTAGTTCTCTATAACCAAGGCTCTGGTACCAATCTGTAACACCCCCAAAATACCGCAGCGGAAGACTGTGTCATAGGGATGCTACTTCAGGGCACAAAGTACAAGATATAGAAAACGCCCTCTAAATGAGACGTTTTTGAAAAGTTACCATTCGAATAGATAAAAGTCATAGTTTACAAAACAAAGATCCCAAAGTAGTATGATACATAAGTTTTTAAAGTGTATCGAATGGTAAACGATAAAAGTGAAAGTCTCCAAAAGCATGCCCTAAGACTCTCAGCTCCACAAACCTGCTATCGCCTTCCTAACCTGAGATAAACATGCTTAAAAGTGTCAACACAAAGGTTGGTGAGTTCATAGAGTTTGTCTTAGTATAGATGAAAAGCCTATAAAGAATGTTCACACAGCAAAGGCATCGTAAATCCACTCAGTTGCAAGTCCCGCCATAAGAGACTTGTAACCTGTGTGTTTACAACCCACTGCTACAATATAATATGATTAAGATATGTATAAGTTCATAACAGTAGTTAAGCAATTAGTAGTGAGTCTACACTTCATATCCGAAGACCTCATGTTTGTATGTATGTCTCAATGGTTGTGTCCAGCAACTTAATCTGGGGCCATTGGAAGTCTGTATGTATGTATCCATGGTTGTGCCCAGCAACTTAATCTAGGGCCATTGGAAGTCTGTATGTATGTATCCATGGTTGTGCCCAGCAACTTAATCTAGGGCCATTGGAAATCTGTATGTATGTATGATTGCTGGGTGCCATTTCCCAAAGTATAATAGTAAGTATGTATGCATGTATCAATCATGTATGTATGTAATCAAGAATTATGGAATCAAGTATAATGTAATCAAGTATAATGTTATGTGAATCCGTACAAGTAAGCAAGTAGTAGCATGTATCTCCCCCAAAGAGTTGATAGAACAATTAAAAGAGTAGGGGCTATGACTCACCTCGAAGTAATAGTACAATGCAACGGAATGTTAAGGACAACAATGCACGGTTATCTGCCGCAACCTAAAATGAATGATGAATGATCTCATTTAGATCACCAAATTATGTTATGAATGTCCATGCTCATGTTTCTATACCACTCTAGTCTTTGGAAAAACACTTGTGTTATCAAAAATATATAATCCAAGAATTTGGAAAAATATTGCTATTAGAAAATATAATAAGCTAGTTGTAATATATATATACTTATATATATATATATATATATATCGTATGTTTCCATGTTAGCGTTGAAATACTCGGGTTGTAATCCTTGAAATGATGAAAATATACTCGTAATAACTAATACTACATTAGTTATAAAGCTCGGTACTTAATATTACTTCTAGCTCAAAAATGTACTTCGTAGTTTTTGTGCCAAATTTAATAAAAGCTGTCAAATATAAAGTGGTTTTAGCCGATATTCAAACGTGAATATCTTTGTCGTTACTTGTCCGTTTTACTTGTTCTTTATATCCACGGTTACGTCTTAGTATGTAGTAATATATTTTGGAAAGCTCGACTCCTCCGGGTTACGTCTAAAGTCTCTTTTTGTCCAATGAAAAACGTCCAACAGCAAACATTTTCAGAAAAAATACTTTTCGTCTACAATCTTGCAAAAATCATAACTCCTTCGTTATAAACTCTTTTTAATCCGTTCTTTCGCCTACGGATTCGTTTTTGAAAGTATTTTCTAAAAATTTTGCCAAAGTTCCCTTGGTGTTTACTGATTTTCCAGATTTTTACAAAACGGAACAGCATGTCTAAAATAGGTTCCAAATCAAGTTTTCAAGGTCTAAAACTAATTTCTACCATCACCAAACCTCTTGTAATCACCACATAGCTAATCTAATCTTACCATACACCTTCTTAGGGTGCCATGGACTCCTAACCAAGTTAGTATAGCAAGGGGATTCATAAATAAAAAGTTAGGGTTTGTATGTTTCATTTTTGACAAAATAAGTGGTGGTATAGCTAGTTGTACATGGTTTTTAGCATGGAAATCATGTAATACAAGTAAATATAAGATGTTTCATGTAAAAATAAAGTTGATAACTTACTTGATAAAATGAGATGATTATAGGATGATTATGCTTGATGTTCTTGTGTTTTTGTTGCTTGATTCTTGATTAGGCATGTAAAAGGAACAAGTTTAGTGTTTTAACTTATGAAAAATGATCACTTGATCTTGGTGTTAATTATGGGTCGTGGGGATGAAGAGGGAATGGAAGAGATGAGCAAGTTTTTGATCTTAGCTAAAAAGTGATAATATGATTCTAGTAATTTGGTAAAGTAAGGTTATAAGAGGTTTATTAGTTAAATACTAATGAATTAATGCCCAAGGTTAAAAGGGGTGGTTTCATGGCCGGTTTTTGGTGTGAAAAGGAGTAGCCAAATAGGTTTTGAGTTACTAATTAGTCCTAGTGTAGCGTTAAGTGTTATTACGAGTTATTCGTTAAAATCGGGTACCGGGTTTAATAGCAATAAACGTTCACGAAGTTAACCGGGATGAAATAAAGTTATAATAATGTTAAAAACATATTAAAAATATGTTGGGTACATTTACTGAGTGATCGGGTGATTATTGTTTAGTTTTCACGAAAACCGTCGTTATATTCGTACGCGTACGTTATTAATAAAATAAATTTCCAAAATATTGGGTAACTGAATGTTATAAGTTTTATGATGTTAAAATGGATATAAAAATATGTCGGGACCATCGTGGGAATATTTAGATATATTCGTCGTGTATAAACCGGGTGTTAACGTTTACTATAATTACTTATACGTAAAAACGTTAAATGTACTGAATATAGAAATTTGAAAATCCTTAGAGTGGTATAACATGAAAATACTGTTATGATGATATGCAGACTGTCTCTAGTCCGTATGCAGTGCCCTTAACACTAATGAAATGAATTCGCACCTAAACCAATCCGGTTACGCGAATTTGAATACCCGTAAACTAACTTTACGATGAAATGAGTAATGCAAGTGAATATTGAAAACTTTTCCGGAAATGAATAGTGTTTAGTGAATAGTAAATTTCCCAAATGTTTCTCAGAATATCATACTGACCTCTAAAATGATGAATAGTAAAATGATGAATAGTGTTTTGATGAATAGTGATTTATGAATAGTGTTTTTCCAAAGTTCCCGAAATGACCTGAAATGACCTGAAATGATGAGTTGTGACACATGTATTTTCAGGTTTTAACCTATGGCACGCTACTGGAGGTTTTGGCAGGGCATGGCATGGTCATAGAAGACTCTGATTATTTATATGGGGACCGTTTTAAACTACTTTTAAGGGCCTACTTCCGCACTAATTTTAAACAATGTAAATTCAATACTTTTAGTTAAACGATTTTATTCTAAATGATTGAAGTGAAAACCAATTTTGTACTTGTGCTGTAATACCAATTGAGTTACACCCCAGCTACACGTATGCTTCCGCTGGACCCGATTTTGGTGGTGTGACAGATTGGTATCAGAGCTTTGGCTATAGCGAACTAAGTGTTTTTAAAACCTAGACTATAGCTACTATTACGAAAACTTAACCCTATGACCGTCACGTGCCTGCCTGCCAAGCTAAAGCCTCACTTGTGGTTAGTTGCTGACATAAGTGATGAGATTTGTGTCTCATTATCTGATATACTATATTCAATTATTATAGTTGATTACTATAATTGTCTTTCATATGAGCATGTTCACGTATCGTATATGTCATCGCATTATGTTTTCCATGCATAGTTTCAGCATTCGACCTCGAGTTTGGTCACTTGCTTTTGTCTTTCTGAACCTCTTAGTATTTGTGAAGGACATAGTCTTAGTATAACTGAGCTGAGTATTTCAAAATTCATGGAACCTCGGTGGGATATAGACTGGTCATCTATATTCAACCCGGGATAGTGAGATATAGGCTGACCACCTATGTCTGACTCAGAGATGAATTTTGCAACACTGAGAATGGTTATAATAAAATTTTGTCCGGAATAAATTCTCAACTCATTTTCCAAATGCTTCATTTACGTGTGTGTATACTCTCGTTTTCATAACATTCCTACTTTTCATCACTTCGTGAACCACCGATTGGAAGCTTGCCAACTAGTCATTCTATTTCATGAACTTTCATAGTTATGCACAATACACTTGCATCGCAGTATTTTCTTATATCACAATCTCATTATGCTGCAGTTGTCACAGTCTCTTCCCTTCTCACCATCACTCACTACTACTAATATAGATAAGTGGACATTATCAATGACCTCCCTAGGAAAGACTTTCCATACCATCTATGAGGAGGATCCCTCGGTACAGTAAGACCATTCAAAACTCAACAGGAATCCCAAGATATCACAAAACTATTCGAACCACTATCACTGGCCTAATCACCAAAAATTCCATCATCTGGAAAGTATTGGCTTAACTAAATTATAAGGATTAGTTTCGATACGAGTGCTCACTAAGCAACACCATAGAGATAAATCCAACCTTTTAACCGAGACTATAAATTGAACATGTCCTCACCAATAGACTTTATTCGAACGTGTTAGACACCTATGCCTTTGTGCAGATATACATACCTGACTATTTTATCCTCTTAATATTTTCACTTTTAAATGGATTTTCTCCAAACTACCGTTATACAAAACATATATCTTGTAAGAAATACTTTTCTGATGCACTTACTTTGACAAGCAAATTCCTTTTGGCTAATCTTTTACAAAACTATTAAATGTTACAAAATTTTAAACATCGATCTTTGGTAAACCATATTATATACCTTATGTTGAAAATTTTCCTATATTGCATAGCTACTAAATTTTGAAACATCAAGAAGGATGTTACCTAAAAAGCCGTTTGCTTAAACTTGTAGATCCATTTATTCGGGGAAGGTTTATGAATAAAACACAATCTCAAAACAAACTTTAAAAATCAATCACTATAATACATCACTTATACCTTTAGGATTTTGTGATTTGATGACATAGAACTTGGGGAAAATCTTAGTAATGGAGACTAAGCATCGTAGGTGGAGAAAGACTCAATTCATGACATTCCTGCGGAGGAATCACAACCTTATCCTAATCTATTATTTTCAACAACACCCTTGACGGACCTAACCTTGTAAGCCTTTCAAAACAAGATTCATGATACCCATCTCAATTACTCCTAATAGAGGAACTTGATTCATCTCGAACTCCTAGCAATTTCATTAAGATTTCTTTGGAACCACACCACCTATCATCTGCAGTCCAATGGTCGGAATTTGAGGTTGATTCAAACATAGGGAGATATGCCCAAATCGGGTATGATTGACACTAGAAATGGTTGGATTAACCATTTGCCATAAATCAAATTCAGTTGCAACCATAGTTACCACACGAGCTTAGAGACTACACCATTCGAAGCACTCTATGGTCAAAGTGCCAACATCCATTGACGGATCGAAATTTGGAAAAAGCCTAACTCACTAGTCCAGTAAGCATTCATGAAATAACCAGAAATTTCCTACAAATCGAGAATCAGTTACAAATTCGATAAATTGTAAACCCTTAGAATTTGAAGTTAATGGCAGGATTATGTTGAAAGTTCTGCCTAGGAAAGGCATGATACCATTCAGAAAAATCCAGGAAGTTAAACCCGATACACACTGAACCATTTACTATTACTGACAGAGTAGGCCTAATGGCCATCAGACTTGAGCCTTGTTAGAGAACAACCGGATTACATAACTATGTTTCACCTATTCAAATCCCAGGAAATGATTTTCAGATTTGTCACTTGTAATCCCATTTGGAAAGGAATTCAACCCAAGAACAAACGTAGACTTGGTAATAACCAATAGAAATCATGGACTGTTAGGTCAAACGGTTGAAGCAGAGTCGAATTCCTATCATGGAAGTTCGCTGGAATTCTCAATTATTATCATCTTTTCACCAATACCACCTCAGAGACCAATACAAACTGAACTTCGGGACGAAGTTCCTGTTTGAGGGGAAGACTGTCACAACTCATAATTTCCGGTCATTTTCCAAACTTCGACAATTTACTATTCATCAGTTACTATTCACCGATTACTATTCATCATTTTTGAGGTCAATTTGACATTTCGAGAAACATTCAGAAATTTTACTATTCACTTGACACTATTCATTCCCGGAAGAAAACTACTATTCACGTGCATTACCCATGTCATCGTAAATTTAGTTTACGAGTATTCAAATTCGCGTAACCGTATTGGTTCAGGAGCGAATTCATGCTTTATCATTCGGGACACCTCATACAGACTAGAAATAGTCTACGTATCACCATTATGTCACTTGCATTCTATTCCACTCGTAGGATATTTAAATTAGTACTTTGGGTATAATTAACTTTTACGTATATTTATTTCTAAATAAACGTTAACAAACGACCAATAATGTGACTAACACGTCCGACACTCCCGACTATGATCCAAATATATCTTTATATTCTTTTTAATAATATAAAAATTATATTATTAGTTTACCCGGTGTTTTTAAATCAATGGCTACATTTTACGGTCGGAGCCTATAACTCCGTCGGTTTGCGAAATTCCAACACGATAATTATTCTAACACCCGATTCTTACAAGGAATATGATTTTACTACTTTTACAACTTCGTCGTATTTTATTTCACCTCGTTAACATTATTTTTAGATAACTCGGTACCCGGTAACACCTAATACCCTACAAAAACAAACTAACACTTGCACTTACTAGACAATGGCTTTAATTAGCCCACACACTTTTTATCTACCCCCCTAAATCATGCCCCATTGCCCCCTCCTAGTCAAAACTTCATAATTTCATTTGACTAACTATTATACATAAGGCTTAGATATTTTTCTTACCTCATTTGTACAAGAGTTCATATAATAAACTAGAAAACATTTTCTCTTTTTCTCTCTTGGTGTGTGGATCGGCTCAAACAAAAACAACAAGAAGAAACATCAATTTTTCCAAGATCAAGTGATAATCAAGGTTATTTAGTACTTCTTGTTAGGGTTTTGAAGTTTAAACACAAGGTTTTGCAAGTTTTTCATCTCCACTAATCCACTAATCCTTCAAGTAAGTTGTCAAACTCATTTTCATAATTTCCTCAAGTATCTTTCAATGATCATACACTTTTATTCAAGATATATATGCATATGTTGATTTATACCACTCTATATACACTTTTTATAACTTACAAGCCTTAGGTATATTATATAGGTGAATCCTTGGTAGATTGTTGTGATGGATGATATTTAGGAACCCATGACACCCTAAGAAGGTGTGTGGTAGGATTAGACTAGTTTTGTGGTGATTGAAAGTGGTTTGGATGAAGTTTGAAACTAGGAAAATGATTTTGGAAAATATACATATACCTACTGTTACTATTTTGAAAACGTGGGAGACTCAGGAACTCAAGGTTAATTTTTGACCAAAGATTTAGAAAATACTCTCCGATACGAAACTATAGCCGAAAACGGGGATAAAAACGAGTTAATAACGAAGGAGATATGATTTTCCGAATATTAACAACGAAAAATACTTTCAAATATAGGTTCTGTCCCAAATCGCCAATTTCAGAAAACTCAGGGGTTTCCGGGTAACATTGGGTTATATATGCAGAAAATACTTTCAAAAACGAAACCGTGGCCGCTTGAATCACTAAAATCCGAGTTATGACGAAAAAGATATACTATTTTCCATTTTAACGACGAAAACTATTTTCTGAAAAATACCTTGCTGTTGAGCAGATTTCATGGACTGTTTTGAGGCCTAAAACTTGATCTAGCCGTCCCGACTTATCAAAAATATATTAGTATGCCATCCCACGATTCCGGGGATATAAAGAACGTAGAAAACGAGCTTATAACGAAAAAGATACAAGCGTTTGAACTTAGACGATATATATATATTTCCATCAGCTTTTCTATTACAATTTTGCCACAAAACTGTCTTGGCGAAACACCATTTTCTCGGCTGTTTTTCTTTATGATCGGATCAGTTTGAGTCCGAGCCGTAGTTTTATGAAATCTAGATCTTCCAACAAGCTTTTCAAATCAATTGGCCGTTCGTCGAATAGACTTATAACGAATAAACTACGACCTCATCTATATATCCGATAAACTATATATATTTTGACAGCTTTTACTATAATGAAATTTTCTAAGTGTTGAACATAATACTTTCAAGTAACAACAATAAGAGTCGATTTTCTCATCGATCGAGACCCGTATCGCCAAAGGTTAAATGACGCGACTTCTAGATATTGTTACAAGGTTTTCAAAAACGCCGAGCTTGACCATTAACACTTAACGTACAATATTTCGCGACTAGTTTTACGAGGCCATTTTGGGCATATTTTCAAGTAACGAAAATGCTATTTTGCGACGAAAACCTTATATTTGCCGATAGAACGCCAAACAAGGATCGTGGAGTACCGTTTCAACATATTTACATGGAAAGTGATTATTAACTAACGAAGTACGTACGACTCAAGGTTTATTACGTGACTACTAGACACTATTATAAGGTTTGTAAGACGAGGAATATAACACTAACATTTTTATACGATATACTACGACAAGTTATATACTTCTATATTTGGACTTATTTTCCTAAGTATGAAAACTATTATACTTTGACAATAACTAGTATTTCCAAGTTACGAGTGGTATAGGCATCATGTGCATGTGCATTCATTTCATCATGTCATGATCTAAGGTAGATCGTTATTACTCATATTAGGTTGCGGTTAGAGATCGTGCCTCATTTCAGTGTATCCATTCTTGTCATCGTAGCTATCGCACCAGGTGAGTCATAGCCCCTACTTTTTCAATTGTTTTGGTAAACTCTTTGGGGGAGAATACATGCTCGTTTTACTTAAACGCATTACTTGTTTTACCTGGTTGATTACTCGAATATTTCCAGCTTTGTCTAAATATATATTTGATCACCTGCACTTCATTAGTATGCTTGACTACCGGTATTTCTTTGGTATATTTAACCACCTGCATTCATTGGTATGTTTGATTTCCTTGTATTTCATGGGATTGATTATCCTTGTTTACATGACCACATTGTCATAATTATTTATCTGGCGACATTGTCAGTATTGTTCATCTGGCGACATTGTCAGTATTGTTCATCTGGCGACATTGTCAGCATTGCTTATATAACCTCATTGACTGAATAATTTATATAGCCATTTTGCTATGTTTATCTGGGAATTTGGATACCATTATTACTTTTGTTCACGTAGACTTTAATACTTTTGGCAGTGGGTTGTAAACACACAGGTTGCAAGTCTCTTATGGCGGGACTTGCAACTGAGTGGATTTACAATGCCTTTTGATGCGTGGGAATCGCACCTTGCTTTACCTCTCGAGGGATCTCGCGAGGCTTACAACCCCCACCAGGCAGTGTACCTGATCGTTGTAGTATAGTATAGTGACAAGTACCGGGGGATTGATCGTTCAGCTTAGGAATAGTGTCGCTAGGATTAGAAAGCCTAATTATTAGTTCTAGAGATGGAAGATGATTATTTTTGTGTTTTTATATTTTATGAAAGCAAGTAAAATCTCGGGTTTTGAAGGAGTGGGCGGAATTAGTTGCTAATCAACTAACCCAAAAAACTACTTTATAACTAATTAACTAATGAAAATGAAATTAAACTAATATTAAACTAAGGTTGTGAGCAGTGGTTGGAGAAATTGTGTTTACTTAGACTTCATTACTCCCTAGATATCTTTTACATGTTAATTACTTGTTACACTTGTATGAATGACGGGTTGTATTCCTTAATACCATTCGTGGAGTGGCATACATAACTCCCCAACTCTATGAGCTCTTATCTCCTCCTACACCATGACCCAGCACAACTATAGGGATTGTAAACAGTGGCTCATGCATTAAATACAACCAATAAAGACCTAGTACGCCTCGGTTCATGTTTCTTAAGACGTTCAAGCATGTTACCATTTGGAGATCTGCCAGTTTTCTTAAGCCTAACATATAATATCATTCATTCAAAACAAGAATAGACAAGTAATCAACACATAATCAACATCTAGGTTTCATTAGATCTAAGCAAACACAAAGGAAATTTAGCCTAGCATAGTAGAATTAAGATAAGAACAAAAGATAGACAACCAACACATAGACATATTGATTGAATTAAGAGTATACTTATCTCAATTACAATGCAAGGTCTCAAGGGTTTGGAACCCTTGAAAAACCTGTAAAAGAGGCACCAAAATCGTCTTTAGGGTTTCACCAAAACTTCTCTTTTTTTAATGAAAAAACTAGAAAACTATATATAGGAAAATCGTCCTGACGGCGTCAAGAGTAAAATCTGACGCCGTCAACTCGCCGCCATATACTTCCTCGGACGCCCTAGATCCAATCGTGACGGCCTATGTGACGCCGTCACCACCCTCGGTAAATTAATCTTGGTCACTTTGACGCCGTCATCTCTTCATCTGACGCCTTCACAACCTTCGGTAAAATATTCATCCTTTCTGACGCCGTCAAGAGTAAATTCTTGACGCCGTCACCTTGTAATTCCAGCTTGGATTTGGTACTTTGTTGTTTTCTTCACTTTATGCTCCAAAAACGTCCAAAATAGCCTCTTTTCCAAAATTCACTCTCCAAACACCTAAAATCACAAAAGGAACGATTTAGGGCAATATTTGATCAAATAAATTCGGATTCGGGCTTAAATGACCCCCTAAAAACGGATCATTTTTCGCCTCATCATATACCCTTACACTTGAGATTTGCTTGTCCTCAAGCAAATGAGCTTTTATTCTACTCAAAAGACAAGTTAGGGGTCATTTAACACTAATATAAAAGTAATTACAACAAATAATCGTTCCACTAAAGACCAATAGACAAGCACGGAGGTCATACACAAGCACCTCACAAATAGTGTTTAGATACTCACATCTCTCGGGTGTAATAAAGTAATATAACATTATGGAAATGGAAGATATCTCTCACTACCTGTCATAGCAAAATAGATTACCATAGGCTTGGGAAAGGATCAAACCTCCAACACATGGCGTAAGCACCTAGGATAAACTATCAAAGAGGTCTTTTTAAAGGGTTATAACGTTAGGTGTAGGGATATGAATTACACGGTTTTGTTGGATAAAGGGGATTTCACTGGTGGCGAGTTAACAATCTTAGTTAATTACATGTACAAGATGGCGTTGCTAAGCCAAGACTAGACTCGACTTAAGCTAATAAATGAAAAATAACTAAAAACATAAAATGAACATAGAATGAAAACGGGATGGTAGTCCGTATGTTTTTTCTCTCTTTCTTTTCTATATTTTTTTTTTCTTTTTCTTGATTTTTTCGATTTTTTTTTTTTTTTTTTTTTTTTTTTTTTTTTTTTCATACACTCTTACCCTACCATCCAAAATAATACATCATAGGGGTTTGAGCATTCCCCTTACACTTGAATCTTTACATACTTTACATTAAACTATTCTAATGACTCGAATTAAGAAAATCAAAACACTTGGAGCACTTTTAAGATTAACGTACATATGGGGGTAATAAGTGTTGTTCTTCCCCATTACTCCATAAAATAAGTACTTACCCATGAGTCCCAATCGTCCCAAAACAATATGTACAAGGATATGACTCGACTTAGCAACCATGTAATCAATTAGAAAGTTAACTTAAGGTTTAACAAATAACAATAATGCACTAAAAATGAGCGCATACACGGAAGGCTAAGGCGATTTGGGTGTACATTTAAGTGGGGTGTAACAAATTCTTCCTTTAAGTAAACTGCTTAAATTAGAAACGAAAAGATAGGCTCGGAGGGGTGTACTAGGGGTATCGTGTACTAAAAATGAGTACAACGCTAAGGGTGTGGGAAAAATTAGTTGACTTAACTAGCCAAGTAATATGACTTAAATGGTCAAGTAATCGTAATACGGGTTTAACACAAGGGTGATCCTAATGCCTCTTATCATGTAGTAAATCCTACTACACGAATGTAGTCTCACTAGCGGTCTCGGGATGCATCACTAACGCAAGTTCTAGAATCTAAATGCTACCGGTACACTCATAAGCACCAATAATAAATGCTTTTCCTATCAAAACTAAAGGCGAACCTCACATTTTTGGGTGGAAAATTTTTCTGAATATACGGTTATGTGCTAGTCATACAACCTCCTATCCATGAGACGCTTGCTATGGCTAAAGTTTCACTCCTAAATGTTGTAAAAAATTTTAAATTTGGCGCTAAAATTGCACTAACAAGTATTTCTCATAGTTTTATTACTCATCTACTATCAAACAAAACAAACTCAAGCGAAAGTGCATATGTAAGGTATCATCTTTTTACCCTCCCCTTACACTTAAGATGAACATTGTCCCCAATGTTCAAGTAAAGAATGTAAAAGTTAAAAGTAAAGAGAATGAATTCAAATACTCCCCTGATTCGCTCGGTATGGATTTTAGGTTGGCCAGGTTAAATCTTCCTCCAAGAAAACGAACAATCAAAGCTTCCCTTCCAGAATATAAATCATCTTCTTGTCTCAAATAACCTGTAAATCCTGACAAAAGTAGACAAGGCAACCTCGCGTAAAATCGGCGGCATCCTATATAAGTTACTAAATCCTAGAAAACAAAATAAGATATAATGCTTGTGGAATGAAGTTTGCAGATTTCCTGGAGATTATAAAACTTAATAATTCACAAAAACTTATAAGACTCCGTTAGAAAAACAAAACTGGTAAAATTTCCAGATTTTTGACTCCTGACGCCGTCAAGAGCAATTGCCTGACGCCGTCAGAATGAACCTGCAGAAATCTTTATGTTAAGTTTCCGGAAAATTTCTGGAAAAACTTTGTCCTGCTTCCTGGAAAATCCTGCAAAACTACATCATGACTCAATACAAGCATTTGACTCTAACAATACGAATACACATGTTCATTAAATATTGTGGAGAATCATGATCGGTTTGTTTCTTAAAAAACATATTTGGGGTTTCCCCTTACACTTATCTTTTGCAAAAAATACCTTTAGATTGAAGTTAAGACTAGGCTAAACAACATAATAAAGTATTTCCACATTTTAATTGAGAAACATGATCAACCAACAATAAAAATAAAGCATGCATACGGAAGCAAATAACAATCAAACAATTAAAATCACACAAAACATGGGTTGCCTCCCAAGAAGCGCTTTTCTTTATTTACGAGTCTTGTAGCTAGACTCAAAGTTGTGGGTTACTACGTGATTTCATCATTGGTTCCATTCTCTAGGTCATCTTCTAAACCAGTTTTGTATTCTGGACCTAGTTGTAAGCACTCTTTGTAGAAACCAAGCATCCTATTTCTAACATACTCTACTCCTCTACGTCTATCCTCCTCATTCCTATAATAAGCCGCTTGCTTACGTTCCTTTTCGAAATTAGAGAGAAGGCGGTATTGCTCAATCTTGTAGGGCATTTGATAAGCAACCTCATCATTCTCTTCCTTGAATCTAACTATCCCTAACGTCGGATCATAACTCATCCTAGTGGCCTCAACAAATGGCTTCCCGAATACTACTTGACTTAGGCAAGCATCTATCACCGGACGAATGTCTTCAACTATCATAAAATCAATCTCATAGGTGAGATTCCCTATAATGACATGCAATCCCTTCACTCTTCCCGCAAAATTACTTATCCAACTTTTACCGGGCATTATCCTAAAATTGAGTTGCTTCATCATCACCCAATTGTAATAAGTCCTAGACATGATGTTCACGGGGGATCTAAGGTCTATGTAAGCTTTCCATACATGCATGTGCCCGATATTGCATGGGATGTTAATGTTAGAGGGGTCTCCCATTTTGATCAGGGGATCGCCAAAGATATATGTTGTTTCGGGACTATCGAATAAATACTTATGGTATTCCCGTTCTTCCTTGGTTGGCAACTTATCAAAATATTCCTCTATAGGTTCTACCTCCTCTAATTCCTCATCCTTATTAACCTCAACTTCTCTACTCTCATCCTCACTATTGGCTTCTACTCTAACTTCATCTTTGTCACTCTCCTCTATTTCCCTATCTATCGGCTTAATAGTGACAACATTGACAAAGTGGACATGTTTGGATGATAAGGGGTCCTTAGCTTGGATTCCACTATTGGTGTCCCTAGTGTCCTTCCTAGGTGTGGCTAATGTTTGGTTGTTGAAGGCTTTCAACAAGTTGTCGATTTTGTTGGTCATCTCCGTTTGTTGTTGGTTGAATTCGGTTTCAAACCTAGCTATGCGAGCTTCTTGAGATGCCATAAATTTCGACATCAATCCTTCAAGATTGTTGGTACTACCATAGTTGTTAGAAGGATTGTTGTTGAAGATACGGTTGGATGGTGGACCGTTTGATTGGTAACGATTAGGTGGGTTGGATGAATTTGGTTGATTTTGTTTCCACCTAAGGTTTGGGTGATTTTTCCATGAGGGGTTATATGAATCACCGTATGTGTTTGGCTCGGGCTTGAAAGTGTACCACTTATCTCCCGCTTCGTCGGTACGTGTGGATGCGTAGTCCGCAAAAGCTGTTCCGGGGAGTTCCACACAATCACGAGTGTCATGGGGACCACTACATAATTCGCATGAAGAAGTGATTTTGTTCACTTGGCTTGAATGCTTCGGAGCTTCGTAAGATTTCATGAGAAACTTGACTTGGTCCTCGAGTTCCATGATCCTACGGTCGGGAGTGCTTGAATTATTCGAAGGCAAAGATATTGCCTTGACCGTTTTGTTCAAATCACGGGGATCATTCCAACTTTCGTTGTCATAGAGAGCAAGATCTTCTATGAGTTCCCATGATTGTTCCGCACTAAGATCACGTAGCTTACCACCGGCCGATTGGTCAATGGTTCGCCTCGTGGGGATATCGATATGGTCATAAAAAATTTGGACTTGGAGCCACAAATCTATGCCATGATGAGGGACTTTTTGGAGTAAGTCCTTGAAACGAGTCCATGCTTCATAAAGAGATTCATTTTGACGTTGTTGGAACATCAAGATGTCATTCCTAAGTTTAGTAGTTCTCCCCGGTGGGAAAAATTGAGCAAGAAAACGAGTGGTGAGATCATCCCATATGGTGATGGATCCCGCGGGTAAACGCTCAAGCCATTGACTAGCTTGATCCCGTAGAGAGAATTGGAATAGGCGTAAACGGGTAGTCTCTCTAGTTTCAACACCTAGGTCTATGGAATCTACGATTTTGAGGAAGTCCTTAAGGTGTTGGTTTGGATCTTCGGAACGAAGTCCATGGAATGCACATCCGCTTTGCACCAACCGGATGGTGTCGGATCGCAAGGGGGTCACATTGGCTCCGGTGAGTTCAATGGTGTTTCGGTAGCCTTGGTGGCTAGGTCGGGAATACTCTCCTAAGGTTCGGGGCCTAAGGGGTTCTAATGGTGGGTTTTGTTGTGGTGGGATGATGGGTTCAAAGATGTTACCACCTTCCATGATGTCGGATGGTAAAGAGTTACGAACAAAAGCACGAAGAAATAAGATAGACTAAAGAAGACCTAAAAATAAAAATAAAATCTTACTAGAAAGGAATCTAGCAAGTAGACCTAATAAAAAGAAATCCTAACCTAGACAATAACTATTCCCCGGGCTGCGGCGCCAAAAACTTGATGCGTGGGAATCGCACCTTGCTTTACCTCTCGAGGGATCTCGCGAGGCTTACAACCCCCACCAGGCAGTGTACCTGATCGTTGTAGTATAGTATAGTGACAAGTACCGGGGGATTGATCGTTCAGCTTAGGAATAGTGTCGCTAGGATTAGAAAGCCTAATTAATAGTTCTAGAGATGGAAGATGATTATTTTTGTGTTTTTATATTTTATGAAAGCAAGTAAAATCTCGGGTTTTGAAGGAGTGGGCGGAATTAGTTGCTAATCAACTAACCCAAAAAACTACTTTATAACTAATTAACTAATGAAAATGAAATTAAACTAATATTAAACTAAGGTTGTGAGCAGTGGTTGGAGAAATTGTGTTTACTTAGACTTCATTACTCCCTAGATATCTTTTACATGTTAATTACTTGTTACACTTGTATGAATGACGGGTTGTATTCCTTAATACCATTCGTGGAGTGGCATACATAACTCCCCAACTCTATGAGCTCTTATCTCCTCCTACACCATGACCCAGCACAACTATAGGGATTGTAAACAGTGGCTCATGCATTAAATACAACCAATAAAGACCTAGTACGCCTCGGTTCATGTTTCTTAAGACGTTCAAGCATGTTACCATTTGGAGATCTGCCAGTTTTCTTAAGCCTAACATATAATATCATTCATTCAAAACAAGAATAGACAAGTAATCAACACATAATCAACATCTAGGTTTCATTAGATCTAAGCAAACACAAAGGAAATTTAGCCTAGCATAGTAGAATTAAGATAAGAACAAAAGATAGACAACCAACACATAGACATATTGATTGAATTAAGAGTATACTTATCTCAATTACAATGCAAGGTCTCAAGGGTTTGGAACCCTTGAAAAACCTGTAAAAGAGGCACCAAAATCGTCTTTAGGGTTTCACCAAAACTTCTCTTTTTTTAATGAAAAAACTAGAAAACTATATATAGGAAAATCGTCCTGACGGCGTCAAGAGTAAAATCTGACGCCGTCAACTCGCCGCCATATACTTCCTCGGACGCCCTAGATCCAATCGTGACGGCCTATGTGACGCCGTCACCACCCTCGGTAAATTAATCTTGGTCACTTTGACGCCGTCATCTCTTCATCTGACGCCTTCACAACCTTCGGTAAAATATTCATCCTTTCTGACGCCGTCAAGAGTAAATTCTTGACGCCGTCACCTTGTAATTCCAGCTTGGATTTGGTACTTTGTTGTTTTCTTCACTTTATGCTCCAAAAACGTCCAAAATAGCCTCTTTTCCAGAATTCACTCTCCAAACACCTAAAATCACAAAAGGAACGATTTAGGGCAATATTTGATCAAATAAATTCGGATTCGGGCTTAAATGACCCCCTAAAAACGGATCATTTTTCGCCTCATCACCTTTGCTGGGCGATCATTTCTCTATAGGCTTTATTTGTTAAACAAACTCTATGAACTCACCAACCTCGTGTTGACACTTTAGCATGTATTTTCAGGTTTTAACCTATGGCACGCTACTGGAGGTTTTGGCAGGGCATGGCATGGTCATAGAAGACTCTGATTATTTATATGGGGACCGTTTTAAACTACTTTTAAGGGCCTACTTCCGCACTAATTTTAAACAATGTAAATTCAATACTTTTAGTTAAACGATTTTATTCTAAATGATTGAAGTGAAAACCAATTTTGTACTTGTGCTGTAATACCAATTGAGTTACACCCCAGCTACACGTATGCTTCCGCTGGACCCGATTTTGGTGGTGTGACAGATTGGTATCAGAGCTTTGGCTATAGCGAACTAAGTGTTTTTAAAACCTAGACTATAGCTACTATTACGAAAACTTAACCCTATGACCGTCACGTGCCTGCCTGCCAAGCTGAAGCCTCACTTGTGGTTAGTTGCTGACATAAGTGATGAGATTTGTGTCTCATTATCTAATATACTATATTCAATTATTATAGTTGATTACTATAATTGTCTTTCATATGAGCATGTTCACGTATCGTATATGTCATCGCATTATGTTTTCCATGCATAGTTTCAGCATTCGACCTCGAGTTTGGTCACTTGCTTTTGTCTTTCTGAACCTCTTAGTATTTGTGAAGGACATAGTCTTAGTATAACTGAGCTGAGTATTTCAAAATTCATGGAACCTCGGTGGGATATAGACTGGTCATCTATATTCAACCCGGGATAGTGAGATATAGGCTGACCACCTATGTCTGACTCAGAGATGAATTTTGCAACACTGAGAATGGTTATAA
Source organism: Artemisia argyi (assembly GCA_030686995.1). Lineage (NCBI taxonomy): Eukaryota > Viridiplantae > Streptophyta > Magnoliopsida > Asterales > Asteraceae > Artemisia > Artemisia argyi. The sequence goes on along the minus strand of CM060688.1, from coordinate 153,940,994 downwards.
TAAAATTTTGTCCGGAATAAATTCTCAACTCATTTTCCAAATGCTTCATTTACGTGTGTGTATACTCTCGTTGTCATAACATTCCTACTTTTCATCACTTCGTGAACCACCGATTGGAAGCTTGCCAACTAGTCATTCTATTTCATGAACTTTCATAGTTATGCACAATACACTTGCATCGCAATATTTTCTTATATCACAATCTCATTATGCTGCAGTTGTCACAGTCTCTTCCCTTCTCACATCACTCACTACTACCAATATAGATAAGTGGACATTATCAATGACCTCCCTAGGAAAGACTTTCCATACCATCTATGAGGAGGATCCCTCGGTACAGTAAGACCATTCAAAACTCAACAGGAATCCCAAGATATCACAAAACTATTCGAACCACTATCACTGGCCTAATCACCAAAAATTCCATCATCTGGAAAGTATTGGCTTAACTAAATTATAAGGATTAGTTTCGATACGAGTGCTCACTAAGCAACACCATAGAGATAAATCCAACCTTTTAACCGAGACTATAAATTGAACATGTCCTCACCAATAGACTTTATTCGAACGTGTTAGACACCTATGCCTTTGTGCAGATATACATACCTGACTATTTTATCCTCTTAATATTTTCACTTTTAAATGGATTTTCTCCAAACTACCGTTATACAAAACATATATCTTGTAAGAAATACTTTTCTGATGCACTTACTTTGACAAGCAAATTCCTTTTGGCTAATCTTTTACAAAACTATTAAATGTTACAAAATTTTAAACATCGATCTTTGGTAAACCATATTATATACCTTATGTTGAAAATTTTCCTATATTGCATAGCTACTAAATTTTGAAACATCAAGAAGGATGTTACCTAAAAAGCCGTTTGCTTAAACTTGTAGATCCATTTATTCGGGGAAGGTTTATGAATAAAACACAATCTCAAAACAAACTTTAAAAATCAATCACTATAATACATCACTTATACCTTTAGGATTTTGTGATTTGATGACATAGAACTTGGGGAAAATCTTAGTAATGGAGACTAAGCATCGTAGGTGGAGAAAGACTCAATTCATGACATTCCTGCGGAGGAATCACAACCTTATCCTAATCTATTATTTTCAACAACACCCTTGACGGACCTAACCTTGTAAGCCTTTCAAAACAAGATTCATGATACCCATCTCAATTACTCCTAATAGAGGAACTTGATTCATCTCGAACTCCTAGCAATTTCATTAAGATTTCTTTGGAACCACACCACCTATCATCTGCAGTCCAATGGTCGGAATTTGAGGTTGATTCAAACATAGGGAGATATGCCCAAATCGGGTATGATTGACACTAGAAATGGTTGGATTAACCATTTGCCATAAATCAAATTCAGTTGCAACCATAGTTACCACACGAGCTTAGAGACTACACCATTCGAAGCACTCTATGGTCAAAGTGCCAACATCCATTGACGGATCGAAATTTGGAAAAAGCCTAACTCACTAGTCCAGTAAGCATTCATGAAATAACCAGAAATTTCCTACAAATCGAGAATCAGTTACAAATTCGATAAATTGTAAACCCTTAGAATTTGAAGTTAATGGCAGGATTATGTTGAAAGTTCTGCCTAGGAAAGGCATGATACCATTCAGAAAAATCCAGGAAGTTAAACCCGATACACACTGAACCATTTACTATTACTGACAGAGTAGGCCTAATGGCCATCAGACTTGAGCCTTGTTAGAGAACAACCGGATTACATAACTATGTTTCACCTATTCAAATCCCAGGAAATGATTTTCAGATTTGTCACTTGTAATCCCATTTGGAAAGGAATTCAACCCAAGAACAAACGTAGACTTGGTAATAACCAATAGAAATCATGGACTGTTAGGTCAAACGGTTGAAGCAGAGTCGAATTCCTATCATGGAAGTTCGCTGGAATTCTCAATTATTATCATCTTTTCACCAATACCACCTCAGAGACCAATACAAACTGAACTTCGGGACGAAGTTCCTGTTTGAGGGGAAGACTGTCACAACTCGTAATTTCCGGTCATTTTCCAAACTTCGACAATTTACTATTCATCAGTTACTATTCACCGATTACTATTCATCATTTTTGAGGTCAATTTGACATTTCGAGAAACATTCAGAAATTTTACTATTCACTTGACACTATTCATTCCCGGAAGAAAACCACTATTCACGTGCATTACCCATGTCATCGTAAATTTAGTTTACGAGTATTCAAATTCGCGTAACCGTATTGGTTCAGGAGCGAATTCATGCTTTATCATTCGGGACACCTCATACAGACTAGAAATAGTCTACGTATCACCATTATGTCACTTGCATACTATTCCACTCGTAGGATATTTAAATTAGTACTTTGGGTATAATTAACTTTTACGTATATTTATTTCTAAATAAACGTTAACAAACGACCAATAATGTGACTAACACGTCCGACACTCCCGACTATGATCCAAATATATCTTTATATTCTATTTAATAATATAAAAATTATATTATTAGTTTACCCGGTGTTTTTAAATCAATGGCTACATTTTACGGTCGGAGCCTATAACTCCGTCGGTTTGCGAAATTCCAACACGATAATTATTCTAACACCCGATTCTTACAAGGAATATGATTTTACTACTTTTACAACTTCGTCGTATTTTATTTCACCTCGTTAACATTATTTTTAGATAACTCGGTACCCGGTAACACCTAATACCCTACAAAAACAAACTAACACTTGCACTTACTAGACAATGGCTTTAATTAGCCCACACACTTTTTATCTACCCCCCTAAATCATGCCCCATTGCCCCCTCCTAGTCAAAACTTCATAATTTCATTTGACTAACTATTATACATAAGGCTTAGATATTTTTCTTACCTCATTTGTACAAGTGTTCATATAATAAACTAGAAAACATTTTCTCTCTTTCTCTCTTGGTGTGTGGATCGGCTCAAACAAAAACAACAAGAAGAAACATCAATTTTTCCAAGATCAAGTGATAATCAAGGTTATTTAGTACTTCTTGTTAGGGTTTTGAAGTTTAAACACAAGGTTTTGCAAGTTTTTCATCTCCACTAATCCACTAATCCTTCAAGTAAGTTGTCAAACTCATTTTCATAATTTCCTCAAGTATCTTTCAGTGATCATACACTTTTATTCAAGATATATATGCATATGTTAATTTATACCACTCTATATACACTTTTTATAACTTACAAGCCTTAGGTATATTATATAGGTGAATCCTTGGTAGATTGTTGTGATGGATGATATTTAGGAACCCATGACACCCTAAGAAGGTGTGTGGTAGGATTAGACTAGTTTTGTGGTGATTGAAAGTGGTTTGGATGAAGTTTGAAACTAGGAAAATGATTTTGGAAAATATACATATACCTACTGTTACTATTTTGAAAACGTGGGAGACTCAGGAACTCAAGGTTAATTTTTGACCAAAGATTTAGAAAATACTCTCCGATACGAAACTATAGCCGAAAACGGGGATAAAAACGAGTTAATAACGAAGGAGATATGATTTTCCGAATATTAACAACGAAAAATACTTTCAAATATAGGTTCTGTCCCAAATCGCCAATTTCAGAAAACTCAGGGGTTTCCGGGTAACATTGGGTTATATATGCAGAAAATACTTTCAAAAACGAAACCGTGGCCGCTTGAATCACTAAAATCCGAGTTATGACGAAAAAGATATACTATTTTCCATTTTAACGACGAAAACTATTTTCTGAAAAATACCTTGCTGTTGAGCAGATTTCATGGACTGTTTTGAGGCCTAAAACTTGATCTAGCCGTCCCGACTTATCAAAAATATATTAGTATGCCATCCCACGATTCCGGGGATATAAAGAACGTAGAAAACGAGCTTATAACGAAAAAGATACAAGCGTTTGAACTTAGACGATATATATATATTTCCATCAGCTTTTCTATTACAATTTTGCCACAAAACTGTCTTGGCGAAACACCATTTTCTCGGCTGTTTTTCTTTATGATCGGATCAGTTTGAGTCCGAGCCGTAGTTTTATGAAATCTAGATCTTCCAACAAGCTTTTCAAATCAATTGGCCGTTCGTCGAATAGACTTATAACGAATAAACTACGACCTCATCTATATATCCGATAAACTATATATATTTTGACAGCTTTTACTATAATGAAATTTTCTAAGTGTTGAACATAATACTTTCAAGTAACAACAATAAGAGTCGATTTTCTCATCGATCGAGACCCGTATCGCCAAAGGTTAAATGACGCGACTTCTAGATATTGTTACAAGGTTTTCAAAAACGCCGAGCTTGACCATTAACACTTAACGTACAATATTTCGCGACTAGTTTTACGAGGCCATTTTGGGCATATTTTCAAGTAACGAAAATGCTATTTTGCGACGAAAACCTTATATTTGCCGATAGAACGCCAAACAAGGATCGTGGAGTACCGTTTCAACATATTTACATGGAAAGTGATTATTAACTAACGAAGTACGTACGACTCAAGGTTTATTACGTGACTACTAGACACTATTATAAGGTTTGTAAGACGAGGAATATAACACTAACATTTTTATACGATATACTACGACAAGTTATATACTTCTATATTTGGACTTATTTTCCTAAGTATGAAAACTATTATACTTTGACAATAACTAGTATTTCCAAGTTACGAGTGGTATAGGCATCATGTGCATGTGCATTCATTTCATCATGTCATGATCTAAGGTAGATCGTTATTACTCATATTAGGTTGCGGTTAGAGATCGTGCCTCATTTCAGTGTATCCATTCTTGTCATCGTAGCTATCGCACCAGGTGAGTCATAGCCCCTACTTTTTCAATTGTTTTGGTAAACTCTTTGGGGGAGAATACATGCTCGTTTTACTTAAACGCATTACTTGTTTTACCTGGTTGATTACTCGAATATTTCCAGCTTTGTCTAAATATATATTTGATCACCTGCACTTCATTAGTATGCTTGACTACCGGTATTTCTTTGGTATATTTAACCACCTGCATTCATTGGTATGTTTGATTTCCTTGTATTTCATGGGATTGATTATCCTTGTTTACATGACCACATTGTCATAATTATTTATCTGGCGACATTGTCAGTATTGTTCATCTGGCGACATTGTCAGTATTGTTCATCTGGCGACATTGTCAGCATTGCTTATATAACCTCATTGACTGAATAATTTATATAGCCATTTTGCTATGTTTATCTGGGAATTTGGATACCATTATTACTTTTGTTCACGTAGACTTTAATACTTTTGGCAGTGGGTTGTAAACACACAGGTTGCAAGTCTCTTATGGCGGGACTTGCAACTGAGTGGATTTACAATGCCTTTGCTGGGCGATCATTTCTCTATAGGCTTTATTTGTTAAACAAACTCTATGAACTCACCAACCTCGTGTTGACACTTTAGCATGTATTTTCAGGTTTTAACCTATGGCACGCTACTGGAGGTTTTGGCAGGGCATGGCATGGTCATAGAAGACTCTGATTATTTATATGGGGACCGTTTTAAACTACTTTTAAGGGCCTACTTCCGCACTAATTTTAAACAATGTAAATTCAATACTTTTAGTTAAACGATTTTATTCTAAATGATTGAAGTGAAAACCAATTTTGTACTTGTGCTGTAATACCAATTGAGTTACACCCCAGCTACACGTATGCTTCCGCTGGACCCGATTTTGGTGGTGTGACACCTACTTTAGGAGGTTTCAGGAGTTGGCTGCACTATGTCCAACTATGGCTCCCGATGATGAGAAAAAGATGGAAAACTTTGTTGGTGGATTGCCTGAAAGTGTTCGAGGAGATGTGATTTCTTTTGACCCTCAATCAATGGAAGAAGCTATTCGTATAACTCAGAAACTCATGATCCAAGTGGTCAAAGGGAAAGCTACTGTCAACAACAATAACCGTTCAAACAACACCAACTACAACAACACTCGAAACAACAACAACTATAACAACAATCGAAACCGCAACTATCCCAATAACCGAAACAACAACCCAAACAATAACAACAACAACAAGAGAAGGTTTGATTACAACCAAGGTGGAAATGTTGTTCAGCCGCCACCTAAGAGGTAGGAAGTAGCAAAGGTTTATGCTGCAGGACCAAATGATAGGAAAGGTTACACTGGTAACCTACCTAAATGTGAAAGGTGTCAGAAGCATCATAACCCAGGTCGTTGTCCAGATTTGTGTGGCAATTGCAAGAAGCTTGGTCACCACATCAAAGATTGTAGACTTCCAATCGTGGGTGACAATCAGAAACCACCAGTAACATGTTATGGTTGCGGAGAAATTGGACACTTTAAGAGTGATTGTCCAAAGAAGGGGAAGAATCAAGGAACTGGAAATCAAGATGGAAAGGCTCGAGGAAGAGCTTATGTTATGGGAGGAGACGATGTCAAAGAAGACCCGAATGTTGTTGCGGGTACGTTCCTCGTTAATAATCGTTATGCATCCATTTTATTTGATTCAGGAGCGGATAGAAGTTTTGTTTCTATTGCATTTGCACCTTTACTTAACATAGAACCAACCCTATTAGACATTTCCTATATCGTTGAATTAGCCGATGGGTCTTTAGTTAACACCAACACCATTGTCCGTGGTTGCACCATAAATTTCCTAAACCATCCATTCAATATAGACCTTATGCCCGTAGAACTTGGAAGTTTCGACGTTGTGATCGGTATGGATTGGTTATCTCGGCATCGAGCGAGAATTATTTGTGATGAGAAAGTTGTTCACCTTCCTTATAACGGTGAAACTTTGGTTGTTCGCGGAGAGCGAAGTGGAACTAGACTCAGTATTATATCATGCATTAAAACCAAGAAGTACATAAAGAAGGGTTGTTATGCATTCTTGGCTCACATCACGGAGAAGAAGTCGGATGAGAAACGACTTGAAGATGTGCCAATTGTTAAGGAATTTCAAGAGGTTTTTCCGGAAGAATTGCCAGGACTTCCGCCTACACGCCAAGTTGAGTTTCAAATCGAATTAGTGCCAGGAGCTGCACCAATTGCACGAGCACCGTATAGACTTGCACCTTCGGAAATGCAAGAATTGTCGAATCAATTACAAGAACTTTTGGACAAAGGATTCATTAGACCGAGTTCCTCGCCTTGGGGAGCGCCGGTTTTGTTTGTGAAGAAGAAGGACGGAACTTTCAGAATGTGCATCGACTATCGTGAGCTGAACAAGTTAACGGTGAAGAACCGTTATCCACTCCCCAGAATCGACGACTTGTTCGACCAGTTACAAGGTTCTAGTTTTTATTCCAAGATTGATTTAAGATCCGGTTACCATCAACTTAAAGTTCGGGAAGAGGATATCCCGAAGACGGCATTTAGAACACGCTATGGTCATTATGAGTTTCAAGTGATGCCTTTTGGATTAACCAACGCACCTGCGGTGTTTATGGATCTCATGAATAGGGTGTGCAAACCGTATCTTGATAAGTTTGTGATCGTATTCATTGACGATATCTTGATTTATTCCAAGAGTAAGGAAGATCACGAAGAACATCTCAGAACAATCCTGGAACTACTCAAGAAGGAGCAATTGTATGCCAAGTTTTCAAAGTGTGATTTTTGGATACGAAGGGTTCAATTTCTTGGCCATGTTATTGATAGCCAAGGTTTACAAGTCGACCCAGCAAAGATCGAGGCAGTTAAGGATTGGGCTACGCCCAAGTCTCCTACGGAAATTCGTCAATTCCTAGGACTTGCCGGATATTACAGAAGATTTATTGAAGGGTTTTCTAAGATAGCGAAGTCGTTGACAAAGCTGACACAAAAGAATGAAAAGTACGAGTGGGGAGAAAAACAAGAGTCCGCATTTCAATTATTGAAACAAAAGCTTTGTAGCGCACCGATTTTGTCACTACCTGAAGGCATTGAGAACTTTGTGGTATATTGCGATGCTTCGCATCAAGGACTTGGAGCTGTGCTAATGCAAAACGAGAAAGTGATAGCTTATGCATCTAGACAGCTTAAGACACACGAGAAGAATTACACTACGCACGACTTGGAGTTGGGTGCGGTAGTTTTTGCACTCAAGATTTGGAGACACTACCTTTATGGTACCAAGTGTGTAATTTTTACCGACCACAAGAGCTTACAGCATATACTCGACCAGAAGGAACTTAATATGAGACAACGTCGTTGGCTAGAAATGTTGAGTGATTACGATTGTGAAATCCGATATCACCCAGGAAAAGCAAATGTTGTAGCAGATGCACTTAGCCGAAAGGAACGACTCAAACCTTTGAGAGTTAGGTCATTGGGAATGACTATCATTTCGCCATTACCATCAAAAATTTTAGAAGCTCAGATTGAGGCTCTCAAAGAAGAAAATCGACCACATGAGAAACTTTATGGTATGCCAGAAAGCGAAAATGGCTTTGTAAAGAGATCAGACGGAGTGTTATGCTTCAAGGACCGAAGTTGGATACCACTCTATGGTGGAGTGCGAGAATTGATTATGCATGAATCACACAAGTCGAAGTACTCTATTCATCCAGGTTCTGATAAGATGTATCAGGATCTCAAAAAGCTTTATTGGTGGCCGAACATGAAAGCAGAGATAGCTACGTATGTCAGCAAATGTCTTACTTGTGCTAAAGTGAAAGCCGAGTACCAGAAACCGTCAGGGTTACTTCAACAACCAGAGATTCCACAATGGAAGTGGGAACGTATTGCTATGGACTTTGTGACTAAACTTCCAAAGACGTCAGGAGGTTTCGATGCTATTTGGGTAATCGTTGATCGACTTACCAAATCAGCTCATTTCATACCCATTAGAGAGACTTATACAATGGAACAACTTGCTAGACTTTATGTCAAGGAAATCGTCTCAAGACACGGAGCACCAGTTTCCATCATTTCCGACAGAGATAGTCGTTTTACTTCAAACTTTTGGCGGTCATTACAAGATTCTTTTGGATCCAAGTTAGACATGAGCACTGCTTACCATCCTCAGACCGATAGTCAGAGCGAGAGAACTATTCAAACACTTGAGGACATGCTTAGAGCATGTGTGATTGACTTTGGAAATGGTTGGGCTAACCATTTGCCATTAATCGAGTTTTCCTATAACAACAGTTACCATTCGAGCATTAAGGCTGCACCATTCGAGGCACTTTATGGTCGTAAGTGTCGATCTCCAGTTTGTTGGGCCGAAGTCGGTGAAGTACAATGTACTGGCCCAGAAATGGTACAAGAAACAACAGAAAAGATAATTCAGATTCGAGAGAGACTCGAAACTGCTAGAAGTCGACAGAAAAGCTACGCTGATGTTCGACGCAAACCATTGGAATTTCAGGTCGGAGACAAGGTCATGTTGAAAGTCTCGCCTTGGAAAGGCGTGATACGATTTGGAAAACGCGGGAAGTTGAACCCGAGATACATTGGGCCATTCAAGATCCTGGAGAGGATTGGTCCGGTTGCTTACAAGCTTGAACTTCCATCAGAACTTAGCAACGTACACAACACGTTTCATGTTTCGAACCTCAAGAAATGTCTTTCGGACGAGTCTGCCATTATACCATTAGAAGAAATACAACTCGATGACAAGCTTAACTTTGTGGAAGAACCAGTTGAAATAATGGATCGCGAGATCAAACAGTTGAAACAAAGTCGAATTCCGATCATGAAGGTTCGCTGGAATTCTCGAAGAGGACCCGAGTTTACTTGGGAACGAGAAGACCAAATGCGACGCAAGTATCCACAACTTTTCACCGAGCCAATTACCGAGACCAACACTAACTGAATTCAGGGACTGAATTCCTTTTTGGATGGGCGACTGTCACAACCCACAATTTCAGGTCATTTTTCCAAACTTCGACATTCTACTATTCACAAATTACTATTCATTGATCTCTATTCATCGTTTTACTATTCATCGTTTTTGAGGTTAATTTGACATTTCGAGACACATTCAGAAATTTTACTATTCACTTGACACTATTCATTTCCGAGAGAAAATCACTATTCACGTGCATTACTCATGTCATCGTAAATTTAGTTTACGAGTGTTCAAATTCGCGTAACCGTATTGGTTCAGGAGCGAATTCATGCATTATTATCAGGGACATTTCATACGGACTAGAAATAGTCAGCATATCATCATTAGGGCACTTGCATACTATTTCACTCGTAGGATAAATAAATTAATACTTTTGGTACAATTAACGATTTACGTATGTTTATTTTAAATAAACACTAATACGCGAACTATAAATGTGACTAACACGTCCAACACTCCCGACTATGATCCCAATATATTTTTATATTCATTTTTATATTATAAAAATTATAATATTAATTTACCCGGTATTTTGGATATTTATTTTAATTATTAACTTAAGTTTACTAAAACTTCGACGGTTTTCGTAGAAATTAAACTATAATTATCTAAACACCCAATAATTTTACCCAACCTATTTTTATAATTTTTATAACTTTATTATGACCCGGTTAACTCCGTTGAAATTTATTTTTAGTTAACCCGGTACCCGGTACATTTTAAAACTACAAATAACACTTAATAATACATTTTACCACCAAAGTCTTACACACATCCCCCCCCCCCCACCCCCTTGACTTTGCCACCCCCCCCCCCCCCCCCCTTGCCAATCATCTTACAAATCTACTAACTCACTCTTTCTCAATTAATACCTATTACTAACTTTTCATATAATAATAAAAATAACAATAATACATAAAACCACACTTTACCTTTTCATCTCATTTTCACAACTGGCTCAAGAAATTTTCTTCTCTCTTTTTCTCTCAAGGGTGTTCGGCATAGGGTAATCAAGAAGGAAGAAAACATAAATTTTCAAAGATCATATTGTAATCTTGTTCTTATAGTAGTCCTTGTTAGAGTTTTGAGATATAAACTCAAGGATTGTTAGGTTTTTATCATCTAATCACACCACATCCCAAAGTAAGTTTACAAAACTCATTTCATAATTTTTACAAAGTTATTACTATGTTTATATATTTTTCTTGCAAGATCTCATACATGCATTAAATTATACCACTCCATTTTTGTATATATTTAACTTTCAAGCCCTAGAAGTGATTTTTGGTTAGATCCTTGTTAGATCTACTTGGTTGTGATGTTTAGGAACCCATGACACCCTAAGAAGGTGTATGGTAGGATTAGATTAGTTTTGTGGTGATTGAAAGTGGTTTGAATGAAGATGGAACTAGATTAGAACCCTAGAAACGATTTTTGAAACCTTTGAAATACCTACTGTCCCTATTTTGATTTCGTGGGAAAATCAGTGGCTGATGACTAATTTTTGACCAAAGATTTAGAAAATACTTTCAAAAACGAAACTTTAGGCGAAAGAACGGATTAAAACGAGCTTATAACGAAGGAGATATGATTTTTGCAAATTTAACGACGAAAACTATTTTTGTAAAAACTACTTGCCGTTTGGCAGATTTCAATGGGTAAAAAGAGGTATTTAACGTAACCTAGAGGAGTCGAGTTATCAAAAATATACTAGTATATACAAAAACGAATCCGTGGACATAAAGAACGAAGGAAATGAGCCTATAACGACCAAGTTATACTCGTTTTAACATCGTCAAAACTATATATATATATATATATATATATATATATATATAGTCACAAACAATGTATAACACCAAGTTTAGAGCTTATAAAGATTTAGTACCGAGGAGGCCACTTCGATCACATGTAGATAGTTTCTATTTTTATTTTACACCATTTATGTAAATCCCGTGTCTTATCATACCCTTTAGTTGTGAATCATGCTTAGGTTAGGGATTTGAGCAGTTATTGGTGTCTTGCCCGGCGTTCCGGTCATGTATCAATGCCTTTGTCGCCTTTGCCGTAGTATGTTAGTAACAACATTACACCCTTAGCCTTATAATTGTTCACCCAATATTGCCTTTAAAAATTGTTTCGACCTTAGCTCTAGTAGTGGAGATTTGTGTAAACGCCAAGCCTATGATAGAATACATACTATGATTGTGCGTTGAGTGATCACCCCGAAATTAACACTTAGATTAGAGAGAGCATGAGTGTTTGTTCCCATTTCGTGAGGTGTTCGGCTTTGATGAGTTCTAGCATAGGAAGTTTTTAAATTCATATCTTCCAGTTTCTCGGGAGATATCTTTTTGGAAATTATTCTAATAAGGTCTACTTGATGGCAATTAGAGTTCAAGTGGGGGGATATTTGATAACATCAAATAGTTTCGATATTTAATTGCTAATTTCCCCCTCTTATGCTCATCCTTTAGATCATTTTACTAGGATATATACTCTTATTTTTTTATATTTCATTTTTTGGGCAAAATGAGCATTGGAACGAAAAGACGCGGATTTGGAAGGATATTAAAGAAAATATTTTAAGTATGCTTAGTCAACACTAACTACAGTGTAGATGATCTCTCTACCTACGTCGTAGCATCTATTTACACTAAAGACTGAACTCAACGCTGACCAAAGACCTATGGTGTAGCCAACTTACTGGCTACGGCGTAGATGTGACTAAGAGACTTCTACGGGCATAGCAATCCTTCTAGCTACACTGTAGATCTTCCTTCAACACTTATGTAACAACTTGCAAAATTCCCGACACCCTTTATTCGGAGAAACGATGATTTATTCCGAGTTTAGTATTTTTTTCGTGGAGACTAGGCATATTTATAATCTATGTTTATGTAAAAATGAGTCTAAATTTTATAGGAATGATTTTGGGAGCTCGGGAGAAAATTGTGACACGTTTTATAGGTTTCGTTGATGTTTCATTAATTTTCTGTATGTTTGGCTAAACACCTTTGGTGTTAGCCTTATTATAAAATTGTTATCGTTATGATTTAGTTTTCTCATATCCGTATCATTTTATTTGCATATTTTCTTAGCGTGTCTTAGGAGACCCTTGTTTTGGTAGCATTGAAGTTTGGTAGTTCCTATGAAGCTAGGAGAATTGACCATATGACCCATAGTAAATAAAGGTGTGTTTAGTGATAGGGATTGATCATAGGACTATCACTATTCATATGGGAATTTCAACGAATGACCACCTACCAAATGGAATTGATTTAGGAATTAGGGGGGATCTAAGTTCCGACCGGCCGGATCCCAGTAGACAAGTCTAAGCTAGTATAGGCACTTAATGACTCTTTCACCTTGTAATTGCCAGCGAACTCTTGTAATCATTTGGTTATGGAATAGGGCAAAGTGAAAGAAAGGATTGAACGATTTGACCATCTGAGTCCAGCCGACTTGAATCCTCAGATGAAATGATAGGATGCACTTAATAGAAAACTAGTAATAGTAATAAAAAGTAGTAATTAGGTTAACACTTCTCTCCCTAGCTATTTACATCTCTTTCGTTATTTTATTGCTTTCTTGTTTATTTCATTTCATTAGCTTAATTAATTACAAAAACCTCTTAAAACCAGTGACACTCGGACTTAGATTAAGTCCGCATGCATAGCTTTTGGGACGACCTCGACTTTACCGTTAGCTGTACCATACACGACCGGGTACACTGCCCGATAGTGCATTAGATGGACCTTAAGTAGACGAATTACTTATAAATATAAAATATGGTCGGTAAATCATGCATCACTGACCACTAAAGTATTCCCACTCGTCCGACTATCGTTGAGTAGCTTTTGGATATCAAACAAAACTCCAAGTTGAAGGAAGAATCCGACCATAAGAAATGTAACTGTTTCTTGCGACAATGAGAGTACTTGATACTTAGTATAATAAAACAAAGTTAAATGAAATATTTGTCAATCAAGAAAAGATGGAGTCAGTGACGGAGCCACATTGGTGGTTGGGTTGGCCAAGGCCCACCCTAACTTTGCAAAATGTATACTTGTGCTAATATTTTGTTTCAAAACATTAGTAAAATTGATTATATTTACATGGTTTAATAGAATTTCTTTACTACTATTTCGAATATATGATCAAAAACTATGTGTTTAGCCTTTCATACTTTACACTATTTAACATGTATCTTTTTTCGGTCCACCCGAAAATAATATCCTAGCTCCGTCACTAGATGGAGTGGAGGACTCTTGCTAGTTTGCTATTACATACTTTATGAATATACAATACAAATTGTCAATATTCTATAAATATACGGATCACCAAAGGTAAAAGATGCTTTTTTAGAAGAGAAGAAGTGCTTTTTATGTTACATTGCTTATCATGCACCAATTTTGAAATCTGTGAAAGGAAAAAAAAAGATAGATACTGACTTTTTCTTGGGGTTTTTAGTCTTTTCACTCTCTCTTTATTGACATTTTATTCCTTATGAGCCACTTTATTGACAATTTAAAGTATAGTTTTTAAAAATTATTATTCAGGATGTAAAATTATTTACATAAAGGTTTGCTTTAGTAGAAGGTGACAGAGGTTCTTTCTGTTATCCCCTATAATATTCAAAATTTGTGTGCAATCATCAATCATATTCTTGTGTTATGTTGTGTTGTGGGTTCCCTAGATTTGTGGGTATTTGGTTTTTTATCGTTTGGTGTTTCCTAGATATGTGGTTTTTCTTTTTGTTCCCCTTTTTCCTCGGTAAATAAAGCTTTCATGTTTCCATAGTGCTTACTTTTGATCATAAAATACTCTTTTTACATTGTTAGAACTAAGACTAGTTTTCATGAAGCTTTCGTTTAAATAAGTATTTAGATTAAGTCAAAAGCTATCTGTGATCTCGTTTTATACGGAGTATATGTTACCCTTTTATTGTTACGTAAAGCAAGATTGAGTCTTCATTGATGATGCATCCGGTTAAAGAGTTGGATTTCGTATTCGAACTGAGTTGACTAGGTAGTTTTTTTTCTAAACAAAAATAGATTAAGTATAATTTAGACAACTTACAAGTACCTAAGAGGTATATTCGCAAGTCGCAACACCACATCCTTGAAAAAGAAATATCAAATAGATTGCTGATTACTAATTTAACGAACGTATTTGTTTATGAAATTACTTTTTACTATATATATGATTGTATATTTGTATTTACAAGTTATGTTCTTGTGGAGTTTTTTTTTCAGTGCTACGATACTTACCAATTGATCTAGAAGACCCAGTTGGTTTGCAAAGTTTTACTCGGTTAATGGTTTACATTTGGTTGATCACTTGTCATTATTATAATGGTATGACATTAGAGAACATGTCATTTGAGAAAGATATGTGTTTGATTATTACTTGAACAATTCAAACTTCAAAGTACAACATTTATCTAGAATTCTAGACCAAGACTTAAGACAATTGAGTTAGACTAGTTCAAGAGGAATGAGTTTAATGTTGGTTATATATTGGCTCATCTTAAATTGTTGCTAGTATATGTTATCAAGAGTTCTTTTATTAAGAAACTCGGAAGCAATGCCGGATCTTTCTTGCGATGTCCTAATTGACATACTTTTAAGATTACCTACCAAGTCTCTTGGTCAGTTCAAATCAGTATGCAAGTACTGGTTTTCTTTGATTTCATCCGCAGATTTTATTAAATTGCATCATCGTCAAGCCATCTTGGACGTTGATCATTCTCGCGTGCTTATAGCATCAACTCATTCATTGCACTCAGTCAATTTTGCATCATTGTCATGTTATGAAGGCTTTGATGATGATGATGCCAATGCCATTGTCAGTTTAAATGATCCTTGCGAAAAAGAGTCAGTTGTTAATAAGCTGTGGGGTTCTTGCTACGGGTTGATTTATTTTGTATGTTATAGTGAATGTATCCTCTTTTGGAACCCAACTACTCACATAACGCGACTAATACCTGCTTCGTCAACCTCATTTTCCGATGGAACTCGATTTTATGGGCTCGGTTATGATCTTATAATTGATGATTACAAAATGGTACGTGCCTCTTATTCTGTTTCTGCTAAATCTATTAGTTCTGAGGTGTTTAATCTTCAAAGTCACTCGTGGAAAACGGTTCAAGTTTCTCATATTGACATCAATAATCCTGTTGAAGTCGGGATTTTTTCCAATGGATCGGTTCATTGGCTAGCTAGTCATGGTGGTGATCTCAACAAACGTAATACCATTCTTTCTTTTGACATGAAAGAAGAACTTTTTATAGAAACCGCTCTACCAAATGTTACTTGCACTGAGTATACTGGATTTACATGCTTAGGTGATTTAAAAGGTTGCTTGTATGCAGTTTATGGTGGTAGTAATGACATAGATATGGATGTTTGGGTGATGAAAGAATACGGCGTTGTGAACTCGAGGAGTAAGATTATTAGACTAAATTGGGTTGAATTTGATGTTGATTATGGAATGTATCCTCTGTGCTTTATACATGAAGATGATGTTGTGATTGATCTAGATGCATGGAATATTGTAAGATATAATTTATCAAGTAAAACTATGAAGATGTTTAACAAATGTAGTACTGATTGGCACCTTTCGCTTGTGTATACCGAGTCTTTGGTTTCACCTTATGGCTAGCGCGCAGGAGCTTATTAAAATCGCTATGCTTTTTGGCTGCTAACACCATATTATTATTTGATTGTATTGCATGTTACTTACTCCTTGGAATAGCTAGTTCTATTCCTTAATATAATAAGATATAAAATGTGAATTGTGTTACTGTTAGCTATGTGATTGCTCGTTTCTATATCTCTTGAATCTATCAAATATGGAAGTTTTAACTTAGTGTCTACTACTGTATCTTTTGTTTTAATATAACCTTACAGAAAAATAATGACAATGCTACTTGGATGTTTGTGATTTTTTCAGTCCTACATTACTTACAGATTGATCAAAAGATATATACATATATACAAGTACAATAAAATATGGTATACCGTATATATTTAGGTCTTCTATAACAAAATGTATTATCAATGTAAATCAACACAACATATGTCTTCTCCTATTTCCTAACCCATGAAAATAAAGTTGTACCACAAATGACAAAAATACATTAAGGGATATTTTTGTATTAGTGTATTAGCCTGTTAAACCAAATTGCCAATTAGACTCAAGCATGTATCTGGGCCAATGGGCTTTTGTACTCTTAACCCATAATATGACCCAAACCTTAAAGTCTTGGTCTCCTGGAGATATTCAACTTCCCTTTTGCTTTGCCAAAATCTTTACCTTTTTACGTTGCTTATATTGAAAATAAAGTAATCGACTAAAATACTAAACGAAAAATTTCTTTCTATGCTTCTTCACAAGAATGACTTATCATCTTTATTACTTTTAACAACTTCCATTGCTTTAGACGATTGCAAGAATGCATGGTTTTGATTTTTGAGGATTTTCTAACGCTTTAAGTGATATCTATCTAAACTATTGATGCATTTAATATGATTATTTCAAATTCAATATTTTTATCCTTTTTTACTCCACCGCTTGAAATGTCTACTTGACGGATTAAAGAGGAATATGAAAAAATATGTCATGTGTTTAATATCAACTCATATTTAAAGATAACCGAAACAAGTGTTAATTACAAGAAACAATGCACATGAGGAAGTGTTTGTCGGCATCTTAAGTGGGTGCACAATGTCAAAGTTCCTCACCAATCTAAATATTTTGAGAACTGGCATGAACGTATGATTATGATTTTTGAAGATTTTCAAGCACTACTAGAAATACAAATACTTATAGAAAGGTTAAATGCGAAAAAAATAAATAAATAAATAAATAAAAATTATCTACTGAGTGTATTCTTTTATTTGCACCTATTTGTTTGAGTAAATTACATGGATGGTCCCTGTGGTTTGTAAAAAATTTCACCTATGTAGGACCGTGTTATTGATTGAATATTGTGATTCGGGAGGTCGGTTACAATGAAAGAATATGAAAGTCATGGTTAGAGAAAGTGAGTAGAAAGATAAGGGAAAAACTATGTGTTTATTGATAATAAAAGAGTAAATTACACAAAGAGTC
Source organism: Artemisia argyi (assembly GCA_030686995.1). NCBI lineage: Eukaryota > Viridiplantae > Streptophyta > Magnoliopsida > Asterales > Asteraceae > Artemisia > Artemisia argyi. The sequence goes on along the minus strand of CM060688.1, from coordinate 153,923,010 downwards.
TCACCCTCTTAGTGAAGTCTAGGAGGGCTTATATAGCCTAACACAGTCATACTATTGCAATATTACATAACAAGTCCTTGTGTTTAAGCTAAATATGATAACTATTGTAATCCCGATAATGTTGTCACATTTAACTGTTAGGAGTGATCCCAACAATCTTTCCCCAATGTGGCAACATAAGGGATTACTTACAACATTTCCTACAACTACAAATAAGAATAAAGAAAGGTCTTCATAAGCTCTTAAAATGCTGAGGATGGCTACAATTGACGCTCTTTGTCTTCATCTTATACCTCGGCTTGAGAACTTCATCACTTGTAGGTAAATGATGTAATATGCATGAAATGGATTAACTTCCCCCCAATTCATGCTGCATGTCTTTAGCAGCTTCTTCGTATACTTCTTTTTGGCGAAGTTTCTGAATCAGCTTCCCCCCAAACTAGCAACCGTCTTTCGCAGATTTGAAACTTTGATGTAGTCAACATGTCTTCTAACTTTTGAAGTTTTCAGTACGCAGCGGAATTTGTAGATAACATCGTAGACCACACCAAGCAAATCTGACTAGTCACTTAATCAAAGTTAAACTCTACGCGGAAGCTCCGTTCGGGGGTAACATGCAAGAAATCAGCAAGATCTTCTCACATATGCAGGCTACTTCACACTTCACAACCCGCGAGAGTTGAAACGATTACACCAAAATCACAAAACTAAACCACTGATCATCTCTGCGGACGTCTCTCTGGTAGTAATAAAATTGTAAGCTCGATCACGTGAGTCTATTATGCGTCCCTGATGTGCACATTTCTTCCCCCTAATTGCAGATCCTCGTGGAAAATGTATTTTCGCAAAGAAATCAAGAAAAGTCAAAAAAGCAAAAGAACACCCACTCTCTCTTCCCCCACGATGTCTTCGCGGAATCGGAAGCATACACACTATGTTTACGATGGAAACGGAGGCATCGTAACCCCATATGTCCAACTAACCGAATACGTGTGAAGTATCGTAAATAGCCTGTGAGAATCAACTGCTGATGACATCTCTACTCTTTTATACTCCTCTCAACTAACTCTTTACCGACCCCATTATCATTCCGATGGCTTTTTGTAGTGACTACTGATAGAGAAACCCAATGTGACGAACTTGAAACTGAAGTAAAATAACCCGAACTTGTGACTTAAAATTGCACTATTGTTTGACTAAGAACCAATACTGAGAATTTCAATAAAGGTAGAATCATATACCCATCCAACCATCCTTAATAGTATATGAACTTCTCTCGAATTATCCACATCTTTTGGTGACACTTGAGCACTACAACGTAACTCCTTTAAAGTGATAGCTATACTCTGTGAGCACAATAACGTAACTCCTTACATCAGGTATAACTAGACAACTCAAGTATTGGTCATTTGTACAGATAAAAGCTCGAACAAGGATATCGAAGAATCATGCATCCAACCAACCCCGATATCTTCAGATACTAAGTACACGCACCCGTGAAATTCCACTTCATCCTCAAATAAATAATAAAGAATTAACCCCGTAGTCACATCAAGCGGTTAAATGTCCAAAGCTAGCCTTTTTGACGGTTTAATGAATCTGATAATGGTTTCCCGATCTTGTCAAAAATGTATCCCCGTGAAAATTTGCACAACCAAAATACCATTAATAATACCAAAAATTTGTCTTTATGAAAGTTTTAGCCCATAACTTAAAACTTAGACAAATTTTCGTTATCTATATTCCAACCAAATAAACAAATCACCATCCCAAAATCTGATATACCATTTTAAGCCCATGGCTAATTAGTTTCGTTTAGGCCCAACAGTAAACTAACCTTTTGATTTGCAAATCAGCCCAAAAATCAAATGATAATCCCGATCCAATCATTAACAGTTATAACACTTGGTATATTGGTATTAAACTATTAATACTTGTAACCCTAAATACACTCACTTACATCAAACAATCCGCCCCCACCTATCATTTTTTCTCTCGTTTTCAGATCCAACACCATGAAAACAATAACGTCTCATCTCATCTCATATTCATTTTCATCATCAATCGATCACACAACGAACTGAAGTATCCAGAATCACATTCATGTGGCGAAGAGAACAAGAACCCACCTTGATTCATCAACAGTTTATACGGCGCAAAGACTCCGAGCAACAGTGGCTTCAAGATCTTTATATCAAAGGTCTCGGGTAGGTTTGTTAAAAGACTGTCCTCGTTTTGTGTGTCTTAAAACGAAACAAAGATTGAATATAACATGTTTGTTATCATTCATTCTTTAATTTTCGTATATTTATTGAAGCTTTTCTTAAAGAAAACGATTGATGATGAGATTCTCTTTTGTTTATATGACCTTCGAGGTCTTCTATGCATTGGTAACCCACGAAAAGAGAGCTGAGATCATGTTTGTATTTACTTTTATGTACGAGTCATATAATGACGGTTGTTGAGATATGTGGAGATGAGATAGGATAGTTATTTGTTGTATTTGTATGTTGGATTAAATATGGTTATAAGTTGTTTGGCCTGTGGTTGTTGGTACAGATGCAGTTCTTCACTTTTATATTTAGTTGACTGATGATGGATTTGAAAAACTGAAGTCAACGAGTTGTATTTTGGGTTGGTCAAAAAGTCTGCTTCATCTTCACTTTCTTCTGTTGGTCACATTACGCAAAAACTTATGCGTAAAGGTTTTGCGTAAACCTTTTGCGTAAGATTCTTTAGCGTAACATGATCTTTTGCGTAAGCAAAATCTTTTGCGTAAACCTTCTCTTTTGCGTAAGTATTACGCGTAAGACCAGGGTTTTATGCCTTAGATGAACCTTACGTATAACTTGTCCAAGTTATGCGTAGAAAATCGAAGATTTCGCGTAGGAAGAGGGTTTTGACCCGTTGACCATGTTCCGGTGTCCTTTTCCGACTAGATTCCGACCATTTTTCCGTTCATTTTTCTGACCAGATAAGAATATAGACCTTGTAATTGCCATTTTTTCCTTGTTTTCATATTCGGACCAAAAAGTACTCACAAATTGGAACCAATAAGGTCACAAAAATATCACATAAACACGGCTGCATTTATTTGGACCAAAAGGAAACAAGCAAACAAACAACAGATGTGAAACTTGTAATAAAAGTTGGACTTTTGACCATTGGATACCATAAAAGCTGTTATAATAAACAAAGATGAAACATTGAAAGTTTTGTTAAAAAAACAGTTAAAAAAGTAGACATTTTTTACAAGATAACATCACAAAAATCAACCAAATCTAAAACCAAGGCTCTGATGCCACTTGTAAGACCGTGTTATTGATTGAATATTGTGATTCGGGAGGTCGGTTACAATGAAAGAATATGAAAGCCATTGTTAGAGAGAGAGGGAGTAGAGAGAGAAGGGAAAAACTATGTGTTTATTGATAAAGAAAGAGTAAATTACATAAAGAGTCTCACCCTCCTAGTGAAGTCTAGGAGGGCTTATATAGCTTAACACAATCATACTATTGCAATATTACATAACAAGTCCTTGTGTTTAAGCTAAACATGATAACTATTGTAATCCCGATAATGTTCTCACATTTAACTGTTAGGAGTGATCCCAACAACCTACCGTCCCTCAAACTTAAAAGTTGCATGTATGGTCCCTGTCGCTGCCAAAGAATAACATGAATGCTCCCTCAGACTAATTGTCGTTAGTTTTTTCCATTAGTCCATTTGCACCGTTAGTCCATTAACGACCGTTTGCAACAAACATTTGCACTGTTAGTCCTTTCATACGTTTTCGTCTGTTTTTATATGTTTTCGCCCGTTTTTATACGTTTTTGCCCATTTTCTTACGTTTCCATCCATTTTTCTTACGTGTTTGTCTGTTTTTCTTATATTTTTTCCGTTTTCATACGTTTTCACCCAGTTTCTTACATTTTCATCCGTTTTTCTTACGTTTTTGTCCCTTTTTCTTACTTTTTTCCAGTTTCCATACGTTTTTGTCTGTTTTCATTCGTTTTCGTTTGTTTTTATACGTTTTCGCCCAATTTCTTACATTTTCATCCGTTTTTCATACGTTTTTGTCCGTTTTTCTTACGTTTTTCTAGTTTTCATACGTTTTTTACGTTTACATAAGTTTTTGTCCGTTTTTATACGTTCTGGCCCGCTTTCTTACATTTTTATCCGTTTTTATACGTTTGTATCTGTTTTTGTCAATTTTTATACGTTTTTTTTTTCGTTTTCATATGTTTTTGTCCGTTTTTTCTTACATTTTTGTCCGTTTTTCTTACGTTTTTTTTCCATTTTCATACGTTTTTTTCCTAAATATGTTTAAATTTGGTTTTCTTATAATTTTTTTTTATTTTTCTTATAATTTTTTTCCTATATTTCTTTAAAATTTATAAGAAAACCAAATTATTAAGAAAAAGAATTATAAGAAAACAAAAATTTATAAACCAAATGATAAGAAAAACATATGTAAAATGAAAAAATGTAAGAAAAACGTATAACAATGGATAAAAATGGATACAAACGTATAAAATCGGGATTTTTTTCCTGTTGAAATCGGGATTTTTTCCAGTGGATCGGTTCATTGGCTAGTTAGTCATGGTAGTGATCTCAACGAACATGATACCATTCTTTCTTTTGACATGAAAGAAGAACTTTTTATAGAAATCGCTCTACCAAATGTTACTTACACCGAGTATACTGGATTTACATGTTTAGGTGATTTAAAAGGTTGCTTGTATGCAGTTTATGGTGGTAGAGATAGCGTAGATATGTATGTTTGGGTGATGAAAGAATATGGCGTTGTGAACTCGTGGAGTAAGATTATTAGAATAAATTGGGTAGAATTTGATGTTGATTATGGAATGCATCCTCTGTGCTTTATACATGAAGATGATGTTGTGATTGATCTAGATGCATGGAATATTGTAAGATATAATTTATCAAGTAAAACTATGAAGATGTTTAAGAAATGTAGTACCGATTGGCACCTTACGCTTGCGTATACCGAGTCTTTGGTTTCACCTTATGGCTAGCGCCCTGGAGCTTATTATAATCGCTATGCTTCTTTTGTTCTAAAGTGAACTTGAATTTGTTTTGCATTTTACTTTGTAATCTCAGTGTGTACTTGTCTTCAGCTTGTATTATGAGTAGTTTATATATATTTTGTTTGTGTTGATTTATGTATATATTTGTTTTAGAAATTAAAGGTCCATATCAGTATTGAGTAGTAGTTTATATATGTTTTGTCTGTGTTGATTTATCCACGCTTGTAGGAGTGTACCTTTATGCACAGGAAAGTTTATGCTTTCTACACGCTTGTTAGTGTGGGAAAATTTTCTACACGCTTTTTAGTGTATACTTTTCCATTTTGTTCCCGCTAATTTGTGTTCTTTTCTTTGTGATGCCCATATTTGACACGCAACAATTAAGCATGGACTCAATATTTGTACACACTTTAAATTGCGTATATGTGTCCCAATAAATGTGTAAAATTAACCCATTTGTTGTAGTGTGCATGTTACTACTTGTAATAGCTAGTTCTATTCCTTTATATAATAAGCTATAAAATGTGAATTATGTTAGCTATGTGATTGTTTATGTTAGCTATGTTTTGAACCTATCATATAGAACTTAGACTTTTATTTGTATCTTCGTTTTTATATAATCTTACAGAAAAATAATGACAATGCTACTTGAATGTTTGTGATTTCTCCAGTCCTACAATACTTAACGGGGTGGGTTATAAAGACGGTCCCTAGTTTGATATTTTAACCCTCTCTAGTACCCATAGGGTACTTTTTTGTCCTTTTTGTCGGTTAGTGTTTTTTTAATTGTTTTTTATTTTATTTTTTTTAAGAAATAGTAAGGAAGGATCTGTATAATGTTTTGTTATGTTTTGTTTGTAAAAGTAAGGAAATATTGTAAGTTGTATAATGTGTTTGTATAATGTTTTGTTTGTATAATGTTTTGTCTAATACTGTTATAATGTTAAATAGAATAATAACGTCTAATGTGTTTTTATTTAATGAACAACAACAACAATAGCATGTTAAACGTTACCACATTAAACGACTATAACAATAAATGTTATCATTCAATTAAACAACAACATTAACACATTATTTAAAAACAACATCATCTACGACATATGAAGATTATTCATTTCATTTAAAAGATCATGGAGCCTTGCACCCGACTGACAAGCGTGATCCTCATGATTCCTTGCCAATTCTAACTCCATTTCCAGCGTCTTTATTATTGTCATCTACAGCTTGTTTCTTGCTTCAAGCTCGTCAATCTTATTATCTTTCGCAACGCAGTTTGAGCACTGCGCTGAGGAAGAGACTTGATTAAAGTACCTCCTTTCAAATTCGTCTTTCTACATGAAGAATTGACACCCATAGTTATTTATACCTGGCTGTTACATGTTAATAAAATTATAAGAAATTTATTTTTAACAAACAAATTATTTACATATTTACATAACTAAGCAAACGTATGATTATTTACCACTGAATCAGGACATGCTTAATACAGTTGCCCACGAGTAGCTGGTTTCCAGGATTGCCGTTCTATAATTAATCCTCTCTCACATCGACACAAGAAAGGATTTCTTCTTCCACCTGGCCAAAGAATTTAAACAAATTACTTTTTTGCAATAATAATAAAAAAAAAATCATTCGAATTACATAAATGAACATTTGAGTTCAAAGGTTTCTCAAACAACATACTCTATAACATAAATCAATAATCATTTACAATGTTTTGTCGGCATAATTATTTACAATATAAATCAGTAATCATTCACTATGTTTTGTCGGTATCTCTATTATTTACAACATAAATCAGTAATCATTTACAATGGTTTGTCTGTATAATTATTTACAACAAGTTTAGTCGATGGGAATATAATATTTCCCATTGCGATGCATCTTGGGATGTGTGTCTCCTCCATTGTGGGTGGAGATGCGGAAGTGAAAAATCGTTGTCTAGCGTCAGACAAACGTAGTGACCGCATCGATCTGGCCCCACACGGGCTATCACAAGGGGGTCAGTTCTTTGTGATAAGTTAGGACCATCAAAAAGCGGAAAACAGGTGTTCCAACCCCGTTGTGATATCAATACAACAGTTCGGTTAATCGATGATGCAATAACCAACCCCGTGTCTGACATCTCCATATAGCGATCTTCCGGTGCAGACCCGTATTCGAACCAGTTTACTGAATAGCAAATTGTGTCAAAGCCAAATTCAGACCACGTACTTGTGTAAACCTCCCTATGTAGGTGTAACCCTCGCAATAACATTTGTCTAACTTCTCGCCACCTATTTTGGTTTTCACAAATACTGTGGGCAACGCACCGAAACCCACAATTTCCATCACCTACCACATTATATACACTTATTATGTATGGATGGAAAATCACTGGAATCTGGTCCATTAAGTATTCGCTTTCTGCATCTCCAGTGTACAAACCGTGCCTTATTTTTTGTTGAACACTAGGACCTGTGTAAGAACTATGTCTTGCATGTTCTTTTTTGAAGTTCGGGACTTGTGTAGATCTTGAAGTTGTGCTTCTTCGGTGATCTACGGTTGGTACTTCATTCAAGTCCGGGACTTCATTCATGTCCGGGATTTGTGTAGCCTTGCCCTTTTTGTCCTTTGCGCTCGGACGTCCACGGGTATTTTTTTGAATAGCAGGTTAACGTGTGTCAACAGATTCAGGCTGGAATATCTCTCTCAACTTCGTTAACATATTTTTCTTGACAAACGACGTTGATTTGCTAAAAATATTCTTGAATTGTCGCACGCCGTCGTTAAATGAAGTATCATCATCATCATCATCATCATCACCAGGTTCGCTGGAAGAGCCATCTTCAGACGGGGGCCTATTGATAACAGACCACGGGACAGATAGGGTTCTCCAAAAAATATCAATTTGATCAAGTGGAATGGGGCATCCTGAATTCAATTAAAGTGACTTGTATAAATTACTGATATTAATGGGGAAAACAACTTGATAGTTATAAATTTAATATACTTACCATGATATACATAGTATTGCATCTCGTGAAAGCATGGTAGTCCGAAAATTGTCCGCAACTTATGGCTACAGTCTTCTGCGGTGATCGACAGGTGGAGTTCTTTGTACATGAGGTTGAAAGCATGTTTGGAAACTTTATACCACAATTCTTGAAATAGTGGTATATTACACTACACTTATTTAGTTTCTCGTTGATGCTTCTATTAAAACTCTCTTTTATCGCATTTTCTTGCGAAATGAGAATCTTATTAATCGACCTCAACAACCTGTCTAATTTGGACTATGTGCCGTCCAAATATAATTTCAACAATGCGTGGTGAGCCTCAACTCTGCACGTTGTTGTCTGGCCGTAGGAGCGATATTGGTCGGTAATATACGAGACAAACATGTGTGAGTATTGTCGCAGCCAGTTATCCAGATACTCAGCGATATCTGAAAAAAATAATGAATTAATAAAAGGTCATTCGGGTGCTTATTTATTAAATAATAAAAAACAATGAGTTAATAATTAAGTACCCGCATGGTCGACCAATCGTTGTTGTAGGCGGTGATAATGTTGCTCAAACATTTCGTATGTCGGAGCTTTAACCATCCAACCCCAGCTGTGTTTAATGGACTCATACTCTTCTATTTCTGCAATACTTAAGCAGATTTTGCTCTATATGTCATCGACAGAGTAATCCGTGAGCGTTAGGAAATTCTTCTCTTATTGCCCCAACCAACGCTAAATCTCTGTCAGTGACGATAACACGTGGGTAGTATCTTTCGTCTATCACTTGCTTCACACATTGCAATACACGTTGCTTCACACATTGAAAATGTTTTATTTGTTGAAGTTACTCCAACAATTTCCAACAACGGCAATTTAAACATCGTGGTATTGTACGTGGAGTCCATCAGCATGATTTCAGGGAATGTACACCATAGAGCATACGACCTGGGGTGCACAAAAAATAGCTCCTCAAGCTTGTTGGTATGCTCATTTACCCTCGGGTACCATGTATACCTTGAATCCATCAAATGCGAGTAAAGGACTTGAATTGGAGTTCTATAACCTACTCTGGCTCTCCAAATCTTACTTTGTGCGTTATATATAGTTCTAACGTTAGACACGTTATCCGGATTACGACCCTGTATTGTCAAAAGTATATTAAATGGTCGTACGTTATAATTTGTCAATTCTTTGACCAAACCGAACTCATCATCCTTTAATCGCATTGCATATGGCACACCATGCAACGACTCTAGCATATCATGATTATGCGTATCATCCTTCACCCTCAAAATCCAATAATTTTGTGTTCGATGATATTTCGCAACTAATCTGAATGGACAATTGGTTTTACATGTTTTGGTTTTCCGTTTTCCACTACCTTGAGGTTCATACTGCCCACCCTTTGTACACCTATAATTGACTTCGTTCATCTGACCATCTACTGATTTGGTTCTATTTTTAACAATTACAAAACCGAGTTCCCGAGCTATATTTTGCACCCACTCAGTTACATGCTCGTGAGAACCGAAAACCTGAAAATACATAACAAGTTTTATAACATATTTTTTTAACTAATACTTTTATAACTAATTTTTTTTAACAAAATACTTTTACTTTTGTTTTAGTTTTTATTACAACTTTATAACTTACACATTTAAAAAAATATATATTTAACATTTTACAAAAATTACAACTTTTATTTAACTTTTACATTTTTACAACTTTTATTACAACCACATTTTTACAATTACATTTTTACATTTTTAAAACTTTTATTTAATATTATTTAACTTTATTTAACTTTTACAACAAATTTTGTAATTTTTTTTACAACATATACATTTTTTTAAAACTTTTATATAACTTGAAATAAAAAAACAAAAAACAAACACGCGTTGTTTACACGTCCCCACACACACACTCACACATAATACACTAAACACACACACACACACACATACACATACACACACACTCACATAACTCTCCCTCTCTCTCTATCTCACATAAACTCATCTGTTTCTCTCTCTATTTTGATCTTAAAACTTTTTAGATCTAAATCATACTTGTGTTTTTTGATCTGTGTTCTATGTTTGTGATTTTTTAACAACGATTTCAAACAAAAATAGGGTTATAACAGCGATTTTAAAAAATTAGGGTTTGGGTTTTTTTGGGTCCATAGTGGGTGATTATGTGATTATTTGATATATTTGTTGTTTAATTAACCAGATCTATTAAGTTTCGGTGAAACGCCTAATTTTAAAAAATTAGGGTTTGGGTTTTTGGGTTTGCGGTGGGTGATTATGTGATTAATTGATATATTTGTTGTTTAATTGACCAGTTCTATTAAGTTTTGGTAGGGTTTGGGTTTTTTTGGGTCTGTGGTGGGTGATTATGTGATCATTTGATATATTTGTTGTTTAATTGACTAGATCTATTAAGTTTTGGTGAAACGCCTAATTTTAAAAAATTTGGGTTTGGGTTTTTTTGGGTCTGTGGTGGGTGATTATGTGATTATTTGTGGGTGATTATGTGATTATTTGATATATTTGTTGTTTAATTGACTAGATCTATTAAGTTTTGGTGAAACACCTAATTTTAAAAATTTAGGGTTTAGGTTTTTTTAGGTCTGTGGTGGGTGATTATGTGATTATTTGATATATTTGTTGTTTAATTGACCAGATCTATTAAGTTTTGGTGAAACGCCTAATTTTAAAAATTTAGGGTTTGGGTTTTTTTGGGTCTGTGGTTGGTGATTATGTGATTATTTGTGGGTGATTATTTGATTATTTGATATATTTGTTGTTTAATTGACCAGATTTATTAAGTTTTGGTGAAACGCCTAATTTTAAAAATTTAGAGTTTGGGTTTTTTTTGGTCTGTGATGGGTGATTATGTGATTATTTGATATATTTGTTGTTTAATTGACTAGATCTATTAAGTTTTGGTGAAACGCCTAATTTTAAAAAATTAGGGTTTGGGTTTTTTGGTTTTGTGGTGGGTGATTATGTGATTATTTGATACTTGTGAGGTGGTTCTTGAAACTGCTTTAGCAGTTTTGATGGTTTCTTGAAACTGCATTAGCAGTTGTGCTTATGTGAAACTGCTTTAGCAGTTGTGCGTATGTGAAACTGATTGAGTTGTGTGGCTGCAAACGGGTAGGTTAACATCTTGATCTGCCACCTTTGAGTGGTATGAATACATGCTCTGGCCTACCCCAGTCCACAGGCTCTGTGATTATGATTTCTTGGCGCTTATGTGCTTATAGTTTTTAGATAAAAGCAGTTATAAATTGCTTATGTGCTTATGATAAAAAAGTGCTTATGTGCTTATGGCAGTCATGCATCCCTAGTCCCACTAGACCCCGTTCTTATATACTTTACGGGTTGGGTTACATTGACGGTCCCTAGTTTGATATTTTAACCCTCTCTATGAAACTGAAAATAACAAACTGCTTATATGCTTGATAAGCAGTTTGTTATTTTAATCTGATTTGAAATGTGTTTAAAAAAAAAAAAAAAAAAAAAAAAAAAAAAAAAAAAAAAAAAACTGAGATACGGCAATGATGATTTAAAAAAAAACATGATTTTGGCATGGCATTTCCAAATGGACGGCAAAAAAAACTTAATTTTGCAACCTTTGATGTTGTAGCCATATATGATAAAAACTTGCTTATGTGAAACAACTTATAATCTGAGCCTAATGTTATCTCGATGTCTTTTTAATGTGTAAAATGGTGATTACCTGTGTTGTGTAAAATGGTGATTGAGACATTTAGGCAGCCTAAGATATTTGTTGCTTCTTTGTGGTTTGTAACTTGCGGCTTTCACTTGTGATATTCGGCAGCCTAAGATATTTGTTGCTTCTTTGTGGTTTGTTACTTGCGGATTTCACTTGTGATACTGATTGATAGTTGCTTTCACTTGTGGTACTAGAGAGGGTTAAAATATCAAACTAGGAACCGTCTTTATAACCCACCCCATACAATATTGTTGTGATACTGCTTATTTTTAAGTGGGGTACTTGTTTTGCTTTGTTTGTGATACTGATTGAGAGTTGCTTTGTGATACTGCTTTGTTAGATTTGTGATTGAGAGAGTTGATTTATGATTGAGATTGCTTTGTGATACTGCTTTGTGGTGAGGCTCAGTATATCACGAGCCTTTATTGTACCTAACACTTTGAGAATCTTTACTATTCTCTTGTGAGTTCCTGCAGTTTGAGAATCTTTACTTTTGCCTTTGTTGTACTTTGTGGAATCTTAGCTTCTGAACCTTGTGAGAGTTGTGAAACATGTGTGTTTCACTTGTGTAACATGTGGAATCTGCACTTGTTGTAACTTGGGTGCAACCTGTGCACTTGGACAATCTATTTCACTTATGTAACTTGGTTGCAATCTGCTTGTGTGCAATCTAATCTGTGCACTTGGGTGCAATCTGCTTGTGTGCAATATGCACTTGGACAAAAAAAATTGCTTGTGTGCACTTGACAAATGGTTTTCTAAAAAAGGTGATGACGAATGGTTTTCTAAAAACCGAAAGGATGACAAAGTGATATTTTTATCACTTTGTAATCTTCATATCCGAGCCTAATATATTTGTGAGTTAATTATTTTCATACTATAAGGCGATGATGATTACGTGTTAATCTGAGCCTGCTTTGCTTGTGTGCAAACTGCTTGTGTGCAATCTGCTTGTATGCAATCTGCTTAGACAACAAAAAGTGCACTTAGACAAAACTTACAAAAAATCTGCACTTGACCAAAAACTTTGACTAAAAACTTGGACAAAAAAAAAGGAAAAAAAAAAGAAACAACATAAGACAAAAACTGGAAAAAAAAGGTACAAAAGTTGAGAAAAAAAAATAAAAAAATCAAACGCTGCAAAAAACTGCAAAAAAGTACCCTCCCACTAGGAAGGGTTTGGCAGACATGGTCATAGACCCCGTTCTTATAGTAGTCCCCTACTTAAGAGATTGATCAAAAGATATATACATATACCAGTACAATGTTATTAATGGACTAATGTCTTTTCCTAACCCATGAAAATAAAGTTGTACCACAAAAGTACATTAAGTATATCTTTGTAATAGTGTATTAGCCTGTTAGACCAAATTACCAATGAGACTCAAGCACGTATCTGGGCCTATGGGCTTTTGTACTCTTAGCCTATAATACGACCCAAGCTTTATAGTTTTGGTCTCCTCGAGATATTCATGGTGCGTTTAGTTGAGGGAAAACACCCTTATTTTTCACAAAATGTTTTGTAGAAAACAAAGAAAATAGAGATCGCGTACAAATTAGTGTTTTCTAATAAAATTCTCTACAAAACACAAAATTTCTATTTCCAACTTTAATACACAAAACTACAAAACACTTTTTTTTTGTTTTCCCCTATTTTCCATTAAAATACTCCAAATCCGTTTTCGTCAGTTGTTTTACGTTTTCGACTGGTTTTTTACGTTTTCGTCTATTTTTTTTCGTTTTCGTCCGATTTTTACGTCTTCGTCCGTTTTTTACGTCTTCCTCTGTTTTTTACGTCTTCCTCTGTTTTTTAACGTTTTCGTCAGGTTTTTTACGTTTTCATCTGATTTTTTTCGTTTTCGTCCGTTTTTTACGTTTTCGTCAGATTTAATAAGTTTCCGTCCGATTTTTTAACGTTTTCGTTCGTTTTTTTTACGTTTTCGTCAGATTTTTTACGTTTATGTTCGAATTTTTACGTTTTCGCCCGATTTTTTATGTTTTGGTCCGTTTTTTTTTCTGTTTTGGTCAGATTTTTTACGTTTTCGTCAGATTTTTTATATTTTCGTCCGATTCTTTACGTTTTCGTTTGATTTTTTTTAGTTTTCATCCGTTTTTTTTACATTTTCGTCAGATATTTTACGTTTTCGTCCATTTTTTTTACGTTTTCGTCAGATTTTTTACTTTTTCGCCAGACTTTTTACGTTATCTTCCGGTTTTTTACGTTTCCTCAGATTTTTTATGTTTTCGTCAGATTTTTTATGTTTTGTTCTGTTTTTTTACGTTTTCGTCAGATTTTTTACTTTTTCGTCACACTTTTTACGTTTTCGTCAGATTTTTTACGTTTTCGTCCGTTTTTTATGTTTTCGTCAGACTTTTAACATTTTCATCCGTTTTCTTTCGTTTTCGTCAAATTTTTTACTTTTTCGTCAGACTTTTTACGTTATCGTCTGTTTTTTACGTTTTCATTAGATTTATTACTTTTTCGTCAGACTTTTTACGTTTTCGTTAGACTTTTTACAAAAACGTAAAAAATCAGACGAAAACGTATAAAAACGGATGTAAACATAAAAAATCAGACGAAAACATAAAAATCTGGCGAAAACGTAAAAAATTGACGAAAACGTAAAAAATCTGACAAAAATGTAAAAAATCTGACGAAATAGTAAAAAATTCGACAAAAATGTAAAAAACCTGACAAAAACGTAAAGAAACGGACGAAAACATAAAAAATCGGATGAAAACGTAAAAAAACAGACGAAACGTAAAGAGACTAAAGAAAATGTAAAATAAACTGACGAAACTATAAAAAATATAACGAAAACGTAAAAAAACAGACAGAAAACGTAAAAAGTCTGAAGAAAATGTAAAATAAACTGACGAAACTGTAAAAAATCTAATGAAAATGCAAAAAAAAAAAAAAAAAAAAAAACAGACAAAAATATAAAAAAAAACAAACGAAAACCCAAAAAATCAAACGAAAACGTAAAAAAACGGACAAAACGTAAAAAAGCTGACGAAAATGTAAAAAAAACGGATGAAAACGTAAAAAATCTGACGAAAACGTAAAAAATTAGACGAAAGCGTAAAAAAACAGACGAAAACGTAAAAAAACAAACAAAAACGGATAAAAACGTAAAATATCGGACGAAAACGTAAAAAAACAGACAAAAACGTTTCTTTTTTATAATTTGGTTGGTCAGTTTATAATATTTGTTTTTGCGTGTTGAAGATGTTTTTATAATATTACTAAGGTGAATAGTGAATTGAGATATAAAACAACAAGACTTAAACATGTTTTCTAGTTTTGGAAAATGGAAAATACAAACACATGTTTCTCAAACTAAATGCGTTTTTTAAATTTTCCATTGTTTTGTGGAAATCAAGCTCTCTTCCCTTTTTCTACAAAACAAGAAATAGGAAATGAAAGAAAATGTTTTCCAACTAAACGCAACCTAACTTCCCTTGTGCTTTGCCAAAATCTTTACCTTTTACGATGCTTTTATTGTAAATAAAGTAATCGACAAAAATACTAACCGAAAAATTTATTTCTACGCTTCTACACAAGAATGACTTTCATCATCTTTATTATTTTTAACAGAACTAAGACTTCTATTGATATAGGCGATTGCAAGAATGCATGGTTTTGATTTTTCAGGATTTCCTAATGCTTTTAAAAGATGATGAAATCTATCTGAACCAATTGATGCAATTATGCCTAACATTTAATAGGATTATTTCAAATTCGTTACTTTCATCCTTTTTTTTTTATCGGACTAAAAACTATAATCTAGTTGACCGATTAATGAGGAATATCAAAAAACATGTCATGTGTTTAATTTCAACTCATATTTAAAGATAACCGAAACAAGTGTTAATTACCAGAAACTATGCACATGAGGAAGTGTTTGTCGGCATCTTAAATGGGTGCACAATGTCAAAGTTCCTCATCAATCTAAATATATATTTTGAGAACTGGCATGAACGTATCATTAAGATTTTTGAAGATTTTCAAGAACTACTCGAAATGGAAAGTATACTTATAAAAAGGATTAAATGCGAAAAAATGAAAATTAATCTACTGCTGGAGTGATTTATTTTTTGGGGCAATTCTACAAATGGGCCGGTCGCTCAGAGGTGTGGGTTTTTCTAGACCCACTTTGGTTGGTTTCTTCAAATGGCCCGAGCGACTACCGAACTTAATAAAAATGCGACATGTGGCACCACAAAAAGTGGTGCCTAATCATTATGTGTAAGGCACAAGCAGGGCTCTTTTTGAGCTACTTATCACTAGCGACCTTGGTTTAAAATTGCGATTTGCGATCCAATGCGCTCAACGTCCTAGAGGCCGATGCGTGATGCGATTGCGAGCGCAATTTAAACGCATTGCGTTTAGTATTAAAAAAAATGCAAAAACTATAATCTATGCTTAACATGTTTCTAACAAACAATCATACCCATAAACGTGATTGAATGATTTTCGAATTATAAATGCTTATAGGTCGATTTGGATTTTGTCATGAATGATTGTTTGAATTCAATTAACCATAGGGGTTTTGTTTAGATGGATTAGTAGAACAATCGCTCTAAATTAATTGAACTAACATGAAATGTTGACTGATCTTCGAATTTTAGGATTCTTGGTTTGAATCTGGGTATTTTTTATTATGATTACTTGAATCTAATTAACCAAATGGGTTTTGCTTAGAATGTATCATAGAACACTCGCCCTTAATGAATTATTACAACAAAACAGTTTGCATGTTCCTCGATTCATGATGTTCTTCATTTTTCAAATAGGGTGTCTTTGTGCTAATTGTTCGTGACTCATGGAATACCTTTGAAACAGTAAACGAGAATGTTGTTGGCTTAGATCATAATAATGGGTCGCATATGCTGTTTGGTATATGTTTCGTATATCACACATAATTTTAATCAACTTTTGAAGCAGTATAACTTTGGGATGAGCAGTAGTAATATATATGGAGCAGCAGTATAAGATAATCTTCAAATAGTACAAATCGAGCAGCATTATTAATCACTATTCTTGGAATGAGCAGTAGTAATATATATGGATCAAGACAAGGACAAGTTAGATCATAAGTATTTTCTCATGCCACCTTCTAGAGAAAAAAAATGATTGAAAGTGAAAGAAAAATGAAGTAAAGTAAGAGAGAGTAAGTAAAGTGACTTTCACCCCAAAAGTGGAGTGAAAGTTTTATAACTAAAATATTATGCAAGAAAATGCATGTTTTGACTAAAAAGCTTTCAAATATAGCAAAACAACAGCTTACACTTCACGAAGGGTGTGCCTAGTGAAGCTGATATAGGCCTCTCCAATTCATTGTCGTGTGTCTTTTCACACATATGGAGAAGAAGTGACGTTAAGAAAAATAGATAAAACCAAAGCAAACTAGAAAAAATAATGATTAAGAATATGAAGATTACAGGATTTCCAAAGCCTTCAAAGGACTTAAATCAGGAATAGGACCCGTAAGCTTGTTCATACTTAACTTACTGCATATGTAAGTTTTATTATATTAATTATCTTGATATAGTCCGATGTTGAAAATGGTTGAATTATTTGATCTCTTATAGTTCTTTCAGAGCAGTCAATCTGGCCATTTCCTTAGGTAACGTCCCGATTAGTGAGGGCCCCGTTAGGTTCCTAAAAATGCAAACACAAAATCAGAATCCGTATGTTGAATGTAAAAGGTTCAAATAATTTCCCGCATTAAATTGTTTTTCAAGACATTCTTTATAACAGTCTGTTACTTCGGGCAAAACATGGCATGCCAATTATCAAACGGGTCAATGAAAAAGTCAAAATGGGTAAGTTTTTTTACAACGGTTCAGGTTGGATTAGGCAAAATTATGCAAACACATTCTAATCAACTTACTGTTTATTTCACTTACAAACTGATAACACAAACTTGGTCGTATTAACCTTAGTCCACGTTGTCCAATCGATAATCTGATCATATAACGGTGGCTCATTGCCACCGTCAAATCCACCATAAAAATAGGTGGTACGAATAAGAAATTTCCCACCCTTTATCGCAGGAAGCTCGTAGCAATGTTTGCCCGGGCCATATGGGAAGTAACGAAGGGTGGTCAGTATGGGCAGGATATCTTTTCAATTTATGGTTGTTATGTTTCATGTGGTCGTGTAGCCTTCGTCCATTAAATATGTTAAACCATCTTGTTCAACGTCGATTTTGGAACCACAATAATGAAGTAACCATGAGGTGAAGGTGAAGGTGATGGTGACGGTTGGCTAGCGATTGGAGAATAAAACAGAATGCTAAGAAGCAAAAGCAAGAAGATCGGCAACGATTTTGTATTCGTGTCTACGAGGGTTTCTATTGTTCTTGGTGTCAAAATGGGTAGATTGAGATTGTGGTGGGAAGAAAATGTTGGGACTGGTTGTTGACCACTGATAAAAATAGATAGTTTGACTTTCTATGCTTGTCCAACACATTATTTTTGCATTAGGACAATGAGTTCTGTTGTTTGATATTATGTACTGATCAATAATATTCTTTTAGCACTAACCTTTTACTATTTAAAGCTCGGTAATACACGAACCCTGGAGCCAAAAAGTAGTTATTCACGGGTGTAAACAGGTTCCGGATTGACCCATCTAATCCATTTAATAAACAGATGGTGTTCAGGCTGGTCATAGACCTATTTACTTTTTGCAAAATATTTAGAAACGGCTCAACCCACCAACCAGTTAGATTAGCAGGTTACATGGATTATATTCAGGTTATACGTATACCGTGTGTTATGGTTTATAAGTCTAACCTGGTTACATAATTGGCTGTACCAACCGCGACCCGAATTCCCACTCCCAAGTATAAGTCTAGTTTAGTAATCTACACTGGCCATACAGAAGTATGCACTACACTAGTGGAACTAGATTCGTTAATTTGAAACATCCCTTTTACACAAATCAGATTAAGCAAACCACTTAAATACTTTGTTCAACTGCAGAAACGAGTAAACAATGCCCTATATCAATCGCAATTCAACATCCAAAGCTAAAAGGGGAAAACACGGAAGAATATCATCAACATAAAGCAAACCACTTTACATCTGTTTATTATTGACAACTATGAAGACGATAACCATATGCAGAGTTTATATGCGACGTTTTCCTTTACTGTCAGACATGCTAAAGGAGGTAACTTTCTGTGAAGTGGCTACTACAAGCGGTGCTTCATGGGAGTCGCTAACAACATACTTGTCATGCATAAATCGATGATGGATTCAACTTTGGTCATTAGCTTATAACAATAACAGATCTTGAGGCCTTGTTGGTTTCGGTAGCATTCATGTGCACTATTCTTCACCTGCTAGAAGTCCTAAATAACACTGAACTTGCCTACTGTTGTAACCAAATGACGCTCTGCTTCCCGATCTCAGTCACCTGAAACACAATTAATGAATGTTAGTTAACAGATTCTAGATTCATATAGTACTATACTATTATCACAGTTATGTAGTAACCTTGCATAGACTTATGCTTGTTATTTGTGGATGATATTTTAGAATATTGATCAGTATACGAATATTATGATTAATAATGCTGCTCTCGATTTGTACTGTTTGAAGATTATCGGGCGAAACGACCTCTCGATCTACTTATACTACTGCTCCATATATATTACTACTGCTCATTCCAAGAATAGTGCTGCTGCGTTTCAAAGTTATACTGCTTCAAAAGTTGAAAACATATACCAAACAACATATGTGACCCATTATAATGATCTAAGCTAACAACATTCTCATTTACTGTTTCAAAGGTATTCCATGAGTCATGAACAATTAGCACAAACATACCCTATTCGAAAAATGATGAACATCATGAATCGAGTAACATGCAAACTGTTTTGTTGTAACAATTCATTAAGGGTGAGTTGTAACACCCCCATTTTCACAGATCGCAGCGGAATTTGGATATGGGGTATTACTTCATGGATCACATATACAGTAATAGAAAACGACTCGAAAAGAGACGTTTTATAAAAATGAGTTATCATTTATTAAAATTATCAGAGTTTTATAAAAGGAGGTCCCCAAAATCTAAGTGTGTTATGAAGCTTAAATGATAACCAAATGGAAGTCCTTCAAGTCTCGTGCCACTCCATTCCATAATTTTCACAGAGCTCCATTACCTAGGATACGTGCTTAAAGAGTCAACACCTTGTGTTGAGTGAGAGTCGTAGGTTTAAGTGATAGTGAATAGAAGTTCCACAGGGTTCAGTTGTTACACCCTTCAAGGAAAATGTAGTGTGTGTGATAATTGTAATGCATGTACAATTATCAAGTGTTGGTTATTGCACTAAGCTCATGAATCACACTTTAACGGTCCATATCATGGGGTCTGCAGACCATACCATGATGGGGCAAAGAGAAAGGATAACTTGCCAAAGTTAATCCTTTAGAGGGTTCAAATATAATACTTATTGGTACCCTCCAGAGAGAGGTAGTACCAACGGGAGTTGTCAAACTCAAATAGATATATCAATTATATTCGCGTTCACTTGTGTAAAATATCACAAGAGATTAGATTCATGAATTTTGTTATGTAGGGGTGGCAGATAGTTTACTCGTGCAATAACGGGAGAAAAAGACTTGTATTCGGTTTAAAGAAAATCAAGTAGCATGTATCCCCCTCACAGGGTTTATAAAGCATTTAGAAAGAGTGCGGCTATGAAAACTCACCTGGGCTTAGGGAAATATGATTGATATAAAAAGTGACTCGGAGACTAGACTGCCTACTCACGTATCCTGGTAGTATTGTAGGTGTGGATGTATGTCAAGCTTTAATTATCTTGTTTAAGTTTCTTAAGTAATCATTCATAGGGTTTTTAGTGTTTTAGATATAACATAACACCGTTCGGGCCATCACAATCCAGAAGTATAAGACTCCTTACATGAAGCTCCTTACTATTCTATTATGTTATCAACATAATACCGTTCATGCCATCATAATTCAGAAGTTAATACTCCTCACATGAAGTTCCCTACTATTGAGTTATGTTGTTTTTAGAGTTTAGTTATAACATAACACCGTTCGGGCCATCTTAATTCAGAAGTCATGGAATAATCGTTTAAGGAGACAGGACACTTTAAGTCGTAAACCAAGCAAACTCGTCAAAACAAAATATCCACATGACACCCCTCACATGAAGCACCCTAGTATTGTGGTATGCTTCTAACTTAAAATAGGTTTTTATATTTGTATGAAAATACTTTTACTTTATACCCATATAGTTTATATATTTACAAAATCTACCCTAGACTTATAAACTTATATCATTTAGACTTATAACTATCTAGACTTTGCACAATTAGTCCCTATACTTATATATTTTAGGAAAATGACAGAAATGATCCTTGGAATTATAAGTTTTCAAAATTTACCATTTATACCCTTAACTTTATAACTGCAAAACTAGTCCTTATAAGTTTTATAACTATTTATCTTTTTATCCTAAGGTTATAGAATTTTGCAAAAAGGGTCCCTATACTTATGAATTCTAAGAAATGTCAAAAATAGTCCCTAGACTTAATATTTTCAGAAAGTTACCATATATACCCCTATGCATGGAAAACTTTGCAAAACTAGTCCTAATTCTATGCAAACTATATTTTTATGAAACAAAAAGGTTTCCTAGCTTATGCTTAACTAGTATTAGCTTATCTAAGTTGCCTAAAATAGCTTATAGCTTATGATAAGGGTTTATAGCATAAAATTAACATTTAGTCTATAATTAGGGTTTTGAAATGGAAAGTCCTAAAGAAAAATGATCAAGGCTTAGGCAAAGGTTCTAAGGCATCCTAATACTATCCTAGTACTGTAATATAACTATTAGAATCAAGATTATAAGCTTAATTGTCCAAATAGGGCTTAACATGGGTTTTGCTAAGTTTACGGTTTTCTCGATGGGAAAACAACTCGACAAGGGTGCAAGACTTGGTTTGCTTGAATCCTAGGACCACTATAGCTCGTATACTACTATTACTACAGAATATTTAAGGTTGAGAAGAGAGGTGGTGTGTTTTGAAATGGTTTGGGGGTCGCGGGTATTTATAGGGTCGCAAGGAGTAGTGAGCGAGAAATGGGACAGAAGGTGGCAAGAGGAGGAGGGAGATGACTAGTACCAGCTATCTATGACTCTTACAAGCTAGTAGGGTGACTAAGGTGCTCTAGAAGGCGGTTTAGGGATTGTGTGGTGGTGGTTTTGCCGCAAAGTGAAGGTGGTCACAAGTAGGTGATGCTCCTACTTGTGTGCTAGCTAGGGATGTGCTAAGGAGGGTTCTTAGGGTGACTAAGGTGCTAGGCTAGGTACTTGAGGTGCTTAAGGTACTTAGTTTTAGGTTAGGGTTAAGGTATGTTTAGTTATAACCTAATTTTGCTTAGTGAGAGATTAAGGTCTAGCATAGGGTTTAGTGTCTAAATTAGGGTCCTATGAGTGTTTAGTGACTAGTATTAAGTCCTAAGAAGCTTATACTAAGTGGTGGTAGCTTATGGTAAAGATTTGGGAAGGTTTAACCTAGTTCCGTGAAGTTATATCATAGTTAAGGTTTTAAGCTTAAGAGACTTGTACCTAAGCTCTATGGGGTTGTACTAGAGTCTAAGGGTGATAAGATATCCTATTGTTCCTAGGGTAATTCATACATAAGCCTTGAATACTTTTTAACTAGTTCAGATAAGCAATTAGGGTTTTAAAGATAACCGTAAACACATAAGGCTTGATTAGGGTTAGATTAGGGTTTGTTCTGATACTGTGATAAGTTTAGTATGTTAGATTGATAGATTACTAATTGTGGAGTTATTGTGATCTTATGCTTGACATACCAGGATTAAGTGTGAAGATATGTGGCTTGAGTGGATACCTGAGCAAGTCTAGAGTCATGCAAGTAGTCATGAAATGCATATAAAGGCAAAAATTTACCTGTGAAATACCTGACATAGGTATTTGTAGTGAGAATGATAGTGGTGAGATTTTATGGGTGGTTACAGTCTTACCCCCTTAGAAGAAATCTCGTCTTGAGATTTAGTTGAACGTAGGGCAAAAGATGAACGAGTTGACGATTCGAGAAAGGAAAGGTGATAGAGAAAGAAAGGAATTGTACAAACAAAGTAAAAAAATGCTTGTACATGTGCCAGATACTTAGGCTCATTTATTTATATCTCATTACTCACAAGTAGAGGCGTCCCAATTCTTGTAAGTAAGAGCTTATAAATTCATTATCTATTTGATTTATATCTTTCTCATTAAAATGAAAGAGCGTCCTAGTTCATTTTAATAGGATAGTCATCATAAATCATCCTTAAGTAGTATCGAAGGAAAATGGAGAGAGTTTACCACACTTAAGGAAGTGTGAAACGAAAATGTTTTGGAGACAAGTTCGAGCCATGGTGAAGACAAGTTCCAGCCATGGTGAAGACAATTTCTAGTCATGGTGAAGACAAGTTCTAGCCATGGTGAAGACAAATTCTAGCTATGGTGACTAGTTTTACAGTCTCCCTGTTTAGCAACTAGTCACCTGGTAGCATCCCATGTTATGGCTAGAGTGACAGACGTGAACGATCTCATGCTTGCAACTTTTGCAAGGCGAGATAGTATAATATTATAGTCGAACATAATGAGGATTAAAGTTCGACATAAATATTCTAACAAGACCTAACTAATAGAATTTATGATATGAAGAGAAATAAAAGTTCTAACTCTTAGAACATTGTAGGATGAGGTAGGGAGAGAGTTTAGAGTAAGGAAAAATAGAGTGAAAATGACGGAGGAATGAAAGGATGGGAGAAAGTGGAAAGATGGATTTTATAGGAAGGAGTGAAGAGGAAAGAGTGAAGGCAAGGGATGAAATAGGAAAGTATGAAGGAGTGGGAGATAATGAAAGGGTGGAAGAGTAGGAATAGGTGAAGTAGGAAAAAGACGGGAAAGTGAGATTTAAACGGGAGAATGAGAAGAAGTGGGAGAATAGAATTAAACGGAAGAGTAAGAATATCGGATACCTGAAAAGATGGTATCCTAATGGAATTAAGATTTACTAGATTCCTTCAAAGTTTGTTTTCCCCCTAAGGTTCTTCTAGTTTTCATAATTAGTTTTAAAATCTAAGGGTGATATATTGGTCTTAGTTGGTGAAGAAGATCCTATAATAGGAGATGGGCTAGGTGATTCCTTATCTAGGGGTTTACTAGGAGTATCACTATTCCTAAGTAAAGTTTCGTATTTAGTCTTTTAACCTAAGTTGTCTATCTTACGTCCTAGGTACTTGAAACCAGGTAGGTTAAAATCCATAGTATCCTCTAAGTAGAATTCCTAATGTGTAACCTATGAAACGTCAAATCCTAAGAAACTAAGTATAGGTAGACTAAAATCCTCAGATGTCTTATTCCTAGTTATAACTAGTAACCTCGAATTCTAAGTCTGGGTTATCCTACTGGTGTATTATTCCTAGGAATTTCTAAATCCTCAAAGATATGTGGGAAATCTTAATACGGGGTAGGTCAATTATGAGACTAGGTGTAGATAAACTATAACCTCAAAATGGCTTGTTCCTACAAGATGAAAATTTGACTAGTATTCTTATCCTGCTACTAGACTAGGTGCTAAAGGCTTAAGGTTCTATGTCGGTAGTGTACTGATTTAATCCTTTGTTATTCTTAAGTTTCCTAAATTGCATCCAAAAGACTTCTCATATCCAATTTATAACTAGTTCTAATGTCCTCGATATTCATTAAGTAAAATCCTAAGATAAGTTATATCTGTAAAGTCTTTATTAGGTCATAGGTTTCTTATAATTTTCTATTCTTAGTTCCTATTTCCTTAATAATTTCTTAGAGTTAGCTTATCTTAGTGATTTAAGGTATTCTATATCTATTCCTATTTTCCAAAGATACCCTAAAATCTTTTCTATTCTTAAGTATGAAAATCCTAGGGAGTGTAATTCGGGGTTTTCTAAGAGGGAATAACTATTTCAGGAATCATAGTAATTTAGAGGTTTAAAGAGGGAAGATTGGGAATAAGAATAGCTAGGGGAAGATAACTAAAGAAGGCTAAGGAAGTAGTGAGGGCTAGAGATACTAAATTTGGAAAGAATTCAGATCTCTATGATGTAGAATAAGAATTCTTATCATTAGTATCATATGAAATGATAAGGGAGTGTTTTTAAGGGATTTGGTTTTTAGGAGGCGAAAAGAGATGAAGTTCGAGGGAAGTTGTTATTCATGACATATAATGTCATGAAATTGTAGAAGCGGAAGTTACAACTGCATAAGGTCATTAATAACTTGCTTTTAACAAGTGTCGCTATTTATGCGAAATGTCTTGTTGTTAGATTTAAGAGGATAAGGATTTTAGGCAGATTGCCTAAGGAGGGAAAATAGAAAATGGGAATAGGGAATGGACTCTATAGAATGACACTTTAGGGTTCCCTAAAATGCCTAAAGTTCAAGAACAAGTATCCTTACGAGACGGCTCTCAGTAAGGTCTTGGGTTTGAAATTAAAACCCAAACGAGTTAAAGGTTAAAGGTTTTGAGAATCTATGAATCTAAGGCATCGGGACAATTCATCCTAAATTCCTATGGGTTATAATGGGGTAAGGGTTTAAGGTAGGTTGTAACAAGTAGCCAACTTGTCATATCTTACAGGATATGTCTAAATTCCTAGGGGTTACTATAAGGTTTGGGATGACCTAGGGTAATCAAGAAGAGGCATACCTAATCCTAGGTTAGCTAAGTTTATTCGAAATTAAGGGGTACTAGGAAGTGAGAGTAAGAGGAATCTAAGGCATAACTTATGTTGATCTTACGAGGGATGACAACCTTTTAGATCTATCTTTTATCTAGACTTATGAACGTTCTTTTTGTAGTCTGTTTTTATTCCTGTTTAGTTGGTTACAAACTTTTAATAACTAAAATAGCCAATTAACATATCTAATAACATAAGTTTAAACAACTGGTAAAATATAGACATATAAGTTAAAGCACAAAGAGTTTTTTAGCGTTTAAATTCTTTTTATTCTTTTTAGAAGTCCAAAAAGAATTTATACTATATTGTTTGCGGAATAACAATCTTGGTTGAATGACAATGTACAGTGTGATCTCCTAACTAACTTAAACAAAAACCTTTGTTAATGTTTAAATAAGAAATATGAGTAACAACTGAATACTAATTTCTAGTGTTCTAACTTTTAATACAAGAGATGCGTTTCACTCCTTTGCAACTGATGAGGCGAAAAGTGTTACTCTTTTAGGGGGTCATTTAAGCCCTAAGTCGTGATTATTTGATCAAATATTGTCTCAGATCGTTCCTTTTGTCATTTTAGGTACTTTGGAGAAGAAATCTGGAAAAGGAAGCATTTTGGACGTTTTTGGAGCGAAAAGTGAAGAAAACGGCAAAGTCTCCTAAATCAAGTTGGAAATAGTACCTGATGGCGTCAAGTGTTGCATGTGACGGCGTCACGTATTGGCAAAGAGGTGGATAAAAAGTTACATGAGATGCGCCAGAATGTTTTTGGGAGTTAAAGAGTGATAGCGTCATGCTTTGGGAAGCCAAGGCCGTCAAGAGCAATTTTACACGTGACGGCCAAGAGATGATTTATACATGACGGCTGTTAGAAATAGAAGTGACGATCATTTATTAAGTCATTTAGTCTTGTAATAATATTGTAATAGTCTTGTTGTTTTGTTAAGGGTAAACGGGCTTGGTTTAATCTAATATTGTAAAAGGTTATGTCTAGTTTATTACAAAAGCCCAAGCCCGGCCCATCATTCTTATCTTACTTATAAATACCTCCAAATGCTCCCATTTTGAGGTGGTGCTTCTAGTAGTTGCTTCTAGGATTTCTCATTATATCCTCATCTATCTTAATCTAATACATCTTTCTCTCTCTAGAAGTTACTATCTCTCTCTCTCTCTCTCTACTAATCTCTTCTATAATCTTTATATATACTTGTGTTAAATATAGTATTTTAGGGTCCTACAAGTGGTATCATTCGCCTAGGGATAATTTTAGGTTAGTTTAGATCGTTTTTTGGTGAAAAAGTTCGGTTTTAGGGCTGCTGTTATGTACTTTATCGAGTAAGGTTAGCATTTTTCTCGGAATTATCGAGTAAGAGGCTTGTTTATCGAGTAAGGATTGGTGGTTATCGAGTAAGGTACTGGTTTTATCAGCTAAGAGTAGCTTTTATCGAGTAATACATCGAGTAACAAGCTGTTTCATCGAGTAAGCTTAGCCTTATCGAGTAAGTTCATTTCTTTGGCGTGTTAGCCTTTCTCCTTATCGTGTATCGAGTAAGGATTTGATTCGTGTACTTACTAAGGGAAACTCTACTTCGTTGGACTTAGGTTATCGAGTAAGGTTATCAAGTAACTTCACCTTTGTCGAGTATTAACTATCGAGTAAGAACATTACTTATTTATCGAGTAAGGAATAGCTATCGAATAAGGTTTGTGTTTCATCGAGTAAGTGGGCTTATCGAGTAAGTGGGCTTATCGAGTAAGTGGGTTCATCTAGTAAGTGGGTTTATCGAGTAAGGTTTGTGACTTATCGAGTAAGCTTTTTCCAAGACTTAGGGTTAGTATTCCCGAGTAACAATCATCCGAATTCGTTTTAAATCTTCACCAAAAACATCTAATCTTTTCAAACAACTTGATTATCCTTCAAATATCCATCTTCTACTCGAGTTTTACCTATCTTTCATTGTCTTGTTTTTTCAAAAAAAAAAAAAAAAAAGTTTTTTGGCGGGAAAATTTGAGTAAAATTTATTTTTTACAGGAGACTAAACGTTCAATTTTTACACGAAATTAAAATTTTGGTATAACTGTGAAAATTTTGGGCCAAAATTCAAATTTTTTGGTCAAAATTCAAAAATTTTTTTGGTGAATTTTGGCGTCAAAATTATTAAAACTCAAATTTTTCTTGCAACTTTAGAATTACATTTTATAGTGATTTTCAAAATTTTGGGAGAATTTTTTTTTTCAAATTAAATTTTGGAGGGAAAGTAGATATCACTATATCGACCACGGTTTTAATTAAGCTTCACGTTCAAAATGCCTTTTATCAAAAATTTCTTTCCATCAATAGACATGGAACCTCTTGTTCAATTCTTCACTCTATACTCTAAGACTGAGAAAACGGTAACTGAGACTGAGAAGCCGTTAACTGATAATGAACAAGACGTTAATGAAAATGAGCAACCAGATTACGTAAGATATCTTGACCTGAGATTTCCAATTACATTCGCTGAGCAAATGAAGAGACCACCATTGACAGAAAAGGCACAAGATGTTGAAGAATCAGGTGAACATAAGTCAGATGAACCTGAAAATGCTGAACCTTCCTATAACACCGATACACCAAAAGTGAAGTTGACTACGAATGCGACACTAGCTGAGACAGTTGAACCAAAGAACGATCTCTTTGCACCAACTGATACGGAACTTCAAGAATCAATCTTTTATCCATATTTTGAGAATGTGAAGCAGAAACAGTTGGAAGAGCAACTTGCCTACAAGGCTAGGTTTGATGAAGCAATGTTGAGACAAAAGAAGCAAGCACTTGAGGTTCTAGCAGAAATGTTTCCAACATACTTTACTTGGAATCAAGGTAAACTGGCAAATGAACAAGTTATTGGGAATCAACATGGATATGCTAAGGGTGCGTTTGGTAGAGAGAAAAGAAAATGAGAGAAATGGAATTTGATTAAATTCTCTTGTTTGGTAGAAAGAATTAAAAAAAAGTGAAGAATTGAAGAGAAAATAGTGGAGAGTTGGAGAGAATTCACTAGTGTAATTTGCTTAATCTCATTTCCATAATTTTGGTGGAGAATTTGTAGAATTGAGATTTTTTTTTTTTTTTTTTTTTTTTTTTTTTTTACATAATAAATAGGTTATATATATATATATATATATATATATATATATATATATATATATATATATATATATATATATATATATATATATATATATATATATATATATATATATATATATTTAATATATTTTTTTAAATATATTTTTTTTAGAATTGTTATTTACAAAAAATATTTGTTTTTAATAATTTTTATAAAAAATAAATTAAATTTTTTTTAAATAAATTTAAAAAAAAAAGTTTTAATTAAATAAATTTTAAAAAATAAATTAAAAAATATTTTTTAAATATATATATTTTTTAGAATTGTTATTTAGAAAAAAATATTTTTTTTTAAATAATTTTTATAAAAAATAAATTAAAATAATAAATTAAATTTTTTTTAAATAAATTTAAAAAAAAATAAGTTTAAGAAAAATATAATTTATAAAAAAATATTTTTTTAAATATATTTATTTAGAATTGTTATTTAGAAAAAATAATTTTTTTTTTAAAAAATCAACAAATATTTTTTTTCTTTTATTTTTCGGGTCAAGTCTCTGTTGTTACCAAACATTAGAATTGAACAAAATTCTCTACTGATTTCTATTCTCTGAATTTTATATTCTCTGCTTCATTTCTATTCTCTGAAATTCTCTCTGCTTCATTTCTATTATCTGGAATCAGATGCAATATGCAGGGCAGTATGTTGGAAATCAAATGGATCAGATTGTGAATCAGAATGTGGTTAATCAAAATGGGATTGATTGTTTTATGACTTCGATTCAGCAACCTACATCTGAAATTCACAGCAGTGATATTGGTAGAAATTACAATGTCAATACAATGACAAAGGTTGAAAAGATCCAATACTTGTTGATGCTAGCCAATAAAGAAGAATCGGTGATACCGCTGATTGCTGAGGAAAATAACTTCATAGCTACAACAAGAGTTAATGAGAATTCAGCAGATCTCAATGAAACCTACAACTTTATGGCAAATCAGCAGGCAACAACATCAAGCAGTGATTGTGATCTTCCTCCTACTTATGACTCAGAACTACTCCATGAGGTACCAAATAATGGTAATGATGCTAATCCGTTTGCTCATGAGAAGCCACATTATGTGCCTCCTGAACCTAATTATGATACATATGTGGGGAAACAAGTTAATAGCAATGTTAACTATGAAACTCCAGATATGGATCCTAATGGAGTTCAAGTTGCACAAAATTGTGCTAATGATGAGGAAACCCGTGCTCTCTTTGAATCATTATTGAATAATTGCAGCGTTGAAATTGAGAAAGTGAAAAAGGTCAATCGCGATGTTAAGGCCGCGAATGAGAAATTGACCTTGAGCTTGAGAGGTACAAGGAAAATGCCAAAAGTTTTTAAATTGTCAAAAAACGCGAGTCAGAATTTGAAATTGGTTATAAGAAGTTACTTGTTAAAGATAGGGAATTGCAAAACAAGTTTGACACTCTTGAAATTAGTTCAACAAAAACCATCAATTCTTTAAAACAGGAAATTTCTGATTTAACAAACCAACTTTCAAAACAAAAATCAACTTATACCAATCTTGAAAGAGAACGGGATGAGTTGAAAAAGGACTTTGCAAAGAAAGAAGATAAAGTTTTGGATGAAATCATAGAGTCAGAACGCAAGATTGCAAAACTAGAAGACTTAGTGGTTAAGTCGGGTCAGTCAAGTCAAACAATGTATATGATTACTAATCAAACTAATCCGATTTACCATACGAAACAAAAAATGGCTCTTGGTAACAAAACTCCTTGCAATCTCAAGAAAGTTCAGGAAGAACATAATGTTTTGTATAATGGTAATGTTATGTACACCAAACATGATCCTCCCGTCGTTCGGGATTCTGTGCAAACGATGGAACTTGTTGAAGAGAGCATAACTAAAATGAAACAAAAGAATCCAGATTTGAAACCAATTGATTACACCAAACTGAACAAACTTTCTGGAATTACTTTTGTTCCACAAAAAGAACCATCAGGGTTTTCCATAAAACGAAAATTCTCAAAACTAGTTTCTAAACAAGTAGTTGCTTCCAAATTGCTTTCAAACATGGAACAGATGTCTTCAAACAACACTTTTAACGCAAGTGCTGCCATAGGATATCTTGATGATATTAAAACCAGAACTGGGCAACTTCAAATGCTTTTAGAATCTAAAATGAGACTTAATGAGAACAACTGGAATTCCACCATTCATTTACAGCTGAAAAAGATTCTTGAAAAAGACTTTGCTCCTCCAATCAATATGATTAATGCTCGGGTAATTCATTTTGAGCAAGCATTTTTGAAAGAAACAGCTGACTTTGTCAAGGACCACAAATCCCTGGTAAAGGAAGCTAATGCAAATCTTCAAAACATCAAACTTTTGGAAAATCTAAATGATTCTCTTTTCGAAGCCGTTATGACTACTGATATAATGTCCATCATTTTACAATCATATTCTGTTGAGGACGATGAATGACTGCGAGCTGAGACATCTGAAATTGTTTCAAAATATGAAAATGCTGTTGTAAAACTTGAAAAAGAAAACATGTCATTTTTCAAACAACTTTGATTGAAAATCAGAGAAATGCAAGTATGACAAATTGTCATATGAGCATGCCTACAAGGACATGAAAGAGCAATATGATCTTTTGAGAGCTCAACTAGAAAGTATAAAAGGGAAGGGTGTGGATACTAAGTTTGCAAAACCATCGACTTCGGAGAAACCAAGTGTTTCAAATACGGTTGAAAAACAAAAATGTCTATTTCCCGGTTTGCTCCAAAAGTCGATGAGAAAAAGGATTTGACAAAACCAGTCACTCCACAACCCTTGCCCAAGAAAAAGGAAATTGAAAAGATTGTTGAAAACCAAAAATTGGTTGTTGAAAGTAACACAAATGTGATTACACCTGGCCCTTCTAGGAATAGAACACCGAATGTGACCACAAAAACTGTAAAGGAATCTGTTGGTTCTAATGACATGGTCCAAAATAACCATCTAGAAGAGGCTAGGAAAAAGGCACAACTTCGAAAAGACGGAATTTTAGGTGCAAAACCTAGTGTGATGAATTCTACAAGATTCAAAAGCACTGCTACTAGTAGTAAACCATTACCTAGGAACAATCAACAATATACTAGGGATTGGCTTGCATTTAAGAGTAGTGGCACAAAAGAGAATGCTAGGAACGTAGAATGCAACACAAAGAATTCCAGATTCTCATCGAACAACAAACAATTTCCAAAAGACTGTAGTGACAAAGCTAAAGTTGCTGTGTTAAACAAGAATGTTCAAGTTGTCTGTCCTACATGTCAAAAATGTGTTTTTTCAGCTAACCACGATGCATGTATTGCACAATTTCTCAAGAAAGGAAAATCAAGTGTCAAGGCACAATCCATTAAGACACCAAATAGAAACACACCCGTTGACAACAAGAAAATGGATAAGAAACCTAATAGGTGGATATCTAAAGGATGTAGTTTGTCAAAAACTGAGACTTCCGCTGCATCTGATAAGAAAACTAAGTCTAGATCTTACCTTAGGTGGATTCCCACGGGAAAAGTTTTTAATACAGTTGGTCTTAGATGGATTCCCACAGGGGAAATTCTTGATAGTTGCACCAAGACAAATAATAGTGATAATCAGCAACAGGAAGAAGAAACCACTACAACCATTGATAGTGAACACCCTCAACGTGAGGAAACATGTACTTCTAACACTGTTATTTGTGCAAATTCTTATTCTGTGGATGCAGGTACTTATGAATGTGATGAGAGTTCATACACCCAATGTGGTAAAGAAGAACTTTACGCCAACATCGCATGTGGAAATCCTTTTCTTATTCCACTTTTAACTCCACTTTTACTTGTCCAAGCTTAATTTTTTCTTTCTTCAATTCTTCTTTGTATATATTTTTGAAAAACAAAATAAAAAATTTGAAAAACCATCAAAAACAAAATACAAAAATATAAAATTTTCAAAAATCCAAAAACATTATAAAATCAAAAAATCCAAAAATATTCTTCTCGCGATATGTCTCTTGTATAATCAATATTTTGTACGTTTCTAGAAATATCATTAAAAAATGATACAGATATGTATAGATGCTTGAGCGAGAGTTCTCGAAAATGTTTTCTAAAACATGTCGTTTCTCAAAATTTTTTTCACAATGGCTTTCGTATACTTCAGTATGAAACCCGAACTTAAATGATGACTTCTGATTATTTTCAAATCAAGGACTCGTACGTTCAAAGATGAAATCATTTTCAAAAGTTTGAGTATAAACAAACGAAAAAGATTTCAAATTTTTTTTCAGAAACAAAATTCTTGAGCACCTTTTCAAGATTGTTCAAAAGATTTCTCAAAATCTCTCAAAAAAAATGAGCACATGTGAAGGGGGAGTCCTTCAAATGAAACCAAAATTCTCAAAGTGTTAACAAATATGTTTCATAAACATAAACACTCTAAGAGATTTTCAAATGAATGGTTTTATGGCAACAATAGGATAGTCATGAAGATATAAGGTGACTAAGGTCAGGAGAAACCGTCCTATGATCCGCCAGAGCCGGAGAGATCTACCAAGGACATCACCAATACTTAGTATTAGAAGTCCTTAGGTATGATATGAAAAAGGAGTAAGGAATGAAAGGAGAAAGAAGGGGTTGAAGAATTAAAAAGAAAAGTAAATGAAATGGTGAAAAGAAATAGCCCTCCAAATGTTCAACCTTAGGGCAGAAACCGGGTTCAATTCATATGCTATCGGTTGTTACTAAGGTGACACCGGTATTGAAGACAAAGACGTCATGGACCCAGTGACGCACTGCACTTAACCTTCTAAGCCACTTAAGTACTCTCAAAATAGCTTGTTTCATTCTCATGGGGAACCCTGCATAATCTATCGACCGCTCATTACGAGCCATGTTGATATTGAAACAAGAGACACCGCTCCAGTCTTCGATGACTAAATATGCACTTATTGAGTCTAGGGCCTCGAGATTACATCAAAAGATATCATAGGAACACATGATACTTCTACACTGGTGATCCAACATTAAGGATGACAGATGTAAACTTTAGAGTCCTACGCAGATCTTAGCAATCTGCCAACACATTTATGAGAGGATTCACTTTTGTGATTCTCAATGATTGAATGGAAACTCCTGCTAGGGTCAACATCAAGTAGCCCTGAAAGCAGGTCACTTCGGTAATCTCTTGTGGGTTGTGCTTAGTGTTGCGGTGGTCCAAAATGGTCTACAGTCGTGGGGTGATCTCCAGCGACTCACCTAATCGTTGATTTACTTAGGAAGATCTTGTAAGCCCTCTCGGGGGTATCTGATTTGGGAACGGCCTTAGTAAGGGTTAGAAGGAGTCTTCACACTATGCTGTTGACGATCTCTAATTCCGAACCTGTAAGTACCAGATGTTTATTACTAACCATTTTCATGCAGCTACCCTTACCTCATTATTATCATCACCACCACACTGGTTTCCACATGCTCATACATGCATCACGAAGTCAAAGGAAAGTTCTTACAAATATCAAGGCATAGCAAACTTCAAAGAAAGATTCTACGTAATGTGAAAGAATCTATAGAAGTCAAATGATAGAGATCAGTGTGAAAGAACGGGAACAACAAATGTATATATCACAAAGTGTTAGCATTATAAATATGTATTTAGAAGTGATGGTCATTCTTATACATGTAACTTTGTAATGTGTCGTAGATTACAATAGAATAGTCAATGCTTATGGTTTGGACTAATCTAATAGGTTATAAGTTATGTATTATGACTAGTCCAGACTTAATGTAAAAGTCCAATCCATGACCAAGCCCATCCAAGCCCATTAGGGTGTCACATGTCTTACTATATAAACACCTCAAATGAGTCATTTGAGGTGTGTGCTTGTGTGTGTATTGTGTGTGTTTCTCTCATTATTATAGTTCCATTTTCATCTCTTTCTCTCTATACATACACGACATCTACAAGTCACCATCTCTCCATCTCTACTTCATATAGTGCTTATATTGTGTGATAAAGTTGTGATATTTAAGGTCCTACAAGTGCTATCAATCGCCTAACAATGATTTAGGAGTGTTGGGAGTTTGTTTGGTTCGTATTTTGCAAGCTGTCTACACGAGTTTTTATAAAAAGTTTCTCACTTTTCTTGTTTTTCTTGGTTTTTAACACTTTTTTGATTACAAACTAGTGTTATAAACCTTTTCTAACAAGAAAGTTTCAACCTTTTTGAAAGTTTTAACCTTACAAAATTCGAATCTTGATTTTGTACTTGTTTTCTAAATCACAAAAAACTTTCATAAAAATCATCAAGTTTGCAACTTTCTTAAAGTTTTGGTGTTTTTTACTCTAGAAGTACAAGAATCTTGGATTACAAACTTCATTTGGGTGTGCTTTTTGCAAAATCAAATTCTGCCATAGTTTCGCAATTCCATTAGTACATGTTTTCGAAATCCTGATTGCTTTTCGAGAGCGCAAGAAACGGCTCCTTTCGTGCTCACAGTTGGATACTCGGTACTTTTTCTTTTGTATAAGAAAGAAAAGACTTCGACTTTTGGCTTAATTTCAAAATTGGATAATTTCGAAATTTATTTGTGAGATTGCATTCTCGAAAACTTGTAACTTTTCGAGAACACTGTCTTGACTATTTTCGAGAACACAAGTTTCGCAAACACCTAAGCTTCGCAATCACCAAAAGTTTCGCAAATCTCAAAAGTTTCGAAATCACCTAAGTTTCGCAATCAGGAAAAGTTTCGCAATCTGGCAGAGTTTCGAAGAACATAGCAAAGTTTTGAGAATTTTGACAAAAGTGAGGTTTTTGACGATCAAACTTCAAACAGCCATAACTTTTGAACCGTAACTCCGTTTTCGACGAATCAGCTGTCAAAACGACTGTGAGACCGAGGAGTACGACACGCTGAATCGATACGAAGTTTCGAGGCCTAAAAACGCTCCAAGAAGAAGTTATTGAGGTTTTAAGGTTTTAGGTCAAATTTTTCACCATAAAAACTTGCATTAACTTACTCTAAAAACAACTCCTATTTCGTTGGAACGATCCAAGAATCAACTTTATCCATCTACACTTCATCAATGGCAACCCAGCAAGACATTCATGCAGCCGGTGCAGAAAACCGACCTCCAATGCTTGAAAAAGGTGGATATCTTCCATGGACAAGCCGCGTGCTTCGTTACATCAAAACAAAGTGTCACAACTCGTAATTTCATGTCCTGTTTCAAACGTCGAAATTCCAATTTTTATCTCGGGAAGTTACTATTCACTTTTACTATTCACAAAACACTATTCATGTCCGAAATTTTTATTTCATATTCTCGTAAGTTAAACTATTTTAACGGAAATCCGAGAGTTTGGCGCTCGTCGGATCATTTCTGCAAAAATCACGAAGCCGTGTCCGAGATTTACATTCAGGTTTAAACGTCCTTCCGGCATCCCGATATGTCTATAAATCAATATAACCAATAAAAATATGATTTTCTTTCATTTTACGACAATTCTAAAAGTTTTGGAATTTTAAGTTTTTCAGTTCAGCGTTTTACGCGAATTACGAGTTTTTAACCCGCGTTTCCAGTTTTAACAACGTTCAAGCAACCCGATGGAACTTACCATTCATTTTATATTTTATTATGGAGTATTTTGACAAGTTTAGTCATTCTTTCAAGTTTCATATTTTTACGATACCCGAATTTACGTTTCGCGATTTAAAACTTTACGGTTTGCGATTAACGGAACCAAAACCGACTCCGTGACCCAGATAACACCAAGCTTCTTACATACTCATCCCAAAACTCACCATGTGCAGCCCCCCCCCCCCCCCCCTCAAAATATCTAGTCAACTTGACCAAGTAATTACTAAAATGCCATTGATTTAGATATTTTTATACATAAACCTCTAAAACAATACATACATAAAATCTAAAGATCAAAAAGCTCTCATTCTTCATCCTCACCACCAAAACCACGACCTCACCACCAATACATGATCAAGTGATCATTTTTCAAAGTACAAAGCATCAAAGTTGTTTATTTCATCATCCTAATCAAGAATCATAACACAAAAACACAAGAAAACACAAGGTTTTGCCTCATCTAATCATCTAATATTTCAAAGTGAGTATTCAAATTTATTTTCATGTTTTCATCTAATTAACATATGTATCTCATGGTATTCATGCTTAATTTCATGCACAAACTAGCTATACCACATTATTTTTGTTAACTTTTGAACATACAAACCCTAGATTGTGATTTAGGTGTTCCCTTGTTAAATTAACTTGATTACTAGTCATTAGGAACCCATGACACCCTAAGAAGGTGTATGGTAGGATTAGTTTAGTTTTGTGGAGTTTGCAAGAGTTTTGGTTGAGGTTGGAACTAGTTTTGAACCTTGGAAATGGATTTGTAACAAGTATATATACATGCTGTCCCATTTTTGTAAATCCAGGAAAATCAGTAGATACAAAGTAAACTTTGGCAAACTTTTTAGAAAATACTTTCAAAAACGAATCCGTAGGCGAAAGAACGGATTAAAACGAGTTTATAACGAAGGAGATATGATTTTTGCAAGTTTAACGACGAAAACTATTTTCTGAAAATTGTACATGCTGTCCCACGATTTTCAATGGGCAAATCTGAGGTGTAAAACTTGATCTAGCCATCCCGACTTATCAAAAATATATTAGTATGTTGTCCCACGATTTCGGGGATATAAAGAACGTAGAAAACAAGCTTATAACGACCAAGATATACACGTTTTAAAATCGGCGAAACTCTATTTATTTCCATCAGCTTTTTAGCGAAATATTACTAAGTATAGAAACACAGTTTTTGTAGTACATCATGTTGAGAGCCAATTTACTCATTGATAAACTCATTTCTGGAAAATTTACATCATTGACAAAAAGTTGGTTCACCCAGCCTAGTATTCAAAACATCCAGCCGTTTGTCAAAAAGATTTATAACGAACAACTTATGGACTTCCAAACTTTCCCAAAAACTGCCCAGAATCTGCCAAAACAGCCCAAATACCTCACTTGACGGCTAATTATCTTTATGATCGAGACCTGTATGGACAAACTTCACTTCTGTGACTTTTTAGATATGGTGAAAATCTTCTCAAAACTACTGAGCTTCTTTCCTAACTCTTAATATTCACTATTTCACGACTAGTTTTACGAGACCATTTTGTCACTAATAGAAGTAATAATACTTCTACGTACTAAATTCTAGATTTTCTAGAAATATTAACCAAGTACCCAATTTTATAACTAATGAAGTATTAGTTATTACAAGTATATTTTATCACTACAAGGCGTTATTTCAAGGATTTCAAACCGAGGATTTCAACACGAACATTGATACATACGATATATATATAAGTATATATATTGCAACTAGCTTTATTTTTTCTAATAGCCATATTTTTCTTAAGTCTTGGAAATGTATATTTTTGATAACAAGTATTTTTCAAAGAGTAGAGTGGTATAGGAAACATGTGCATGGACATTCATAACATCATTTCATGATCTAAAGTAGATCGTTCATCATTCATATTAGGTTGCGGCTAGTGTGCGCGCCTTGTTTTTCAACTCATTACATGTTCATGGTACCATCATTGCATCATTACTCCAGGTGAGTCATAGCCCCACTTTTACTTGTTAAATTTCTTTATAAACTCTTTGGGGGAGATACATGCTTCAATACTTGTTCTATGCTTTTATACGATTTGAATTACTTCTGGGGGAGAATACACTGCTTTAATTACTTTTGTACAATGCCAAAGTATTACAAATTCCTTACATTGCTTAAGTTGCCTTATTACTACCACGTCATGACAAGTCCCCTTTATTTCATGGACCGTTAATTACAGTACGAGCGAGAGTGAGTGAATAGATCTATTGAGGGTGACTCCTCCATTCGTGTTTGGGTTGCTCCAACGGAATTACGAATGCATTTCATTTCTAATTTATTGAGTGTCTGGTAAACACTCATTTGGGGCAGGATTTAGTACGTCTAGCTTCGGGGTCATGAGCTTAAGAGACAATGTAGCACTTTTGACATTTATGTCGGTTCACTTTATACTTGTGGCTATTGTACATACAAAATTACTGATAAATTCCTGATACTTTTGCATCAAGTCTTATTACTGAAATACGATGCCTTTGCATCAAGTCTTATTACTGAAATACGATGCCTTTGCATCAAGTCTTATTACTGAAATACGATGCCTTTGCATCTACTTTATTACTGAATTACGAGGCTTTTGCACCAATCTTATTACTTTTGTTTACACAAACCAAACTTATTACTTTTGGCAGTGGGTCGTAAACACACAGGTTACAAGGCTCTTATGGCGGGACTTGTAACTGAGTGGATTTACGATGCCTTTGCTGGGAAACCTACATACATATGCATTACATTCTTTTTCAACAAACTCTATGAACTCACCAACCTCGTGTTGACACTTTAGCATGTATTTTCAGGTTTTAACCAATGGCACGCTACAGGAGGTTTTGGCAGGGCATGGCATGGTCATAGAAGACTCTGATTATTCATTTGGGGACCGTTTTAAACTACTTTAAGGGCCTACTTCCGCATTACTTTTAACGATGTAACTTCAACAATTTGATTTAACTATTTTATTTTAAATGATTCAAGTGCAAACCATTTTTGAACTAGTGTTGTGATATCAATTGAGTTACACCCCAGCTATACGTATGCTTCCGCTGGACCCGATTTTGGGGGTGTGACAGATTGGTATCAGAGCTTCGGCTATAGCGAACTAAGTGTTTTTAAAACCTAGACTATAGCTACTTTTACGAAAACTTAACCCTATGACCGTCACGTGCCTGCCTGCCAAGCTGAAGCCTCATTTGTGGTTAGTTGCTGACATAGGTGATGAGATTTATGTCTCATTATCTGATATATTATATTCATTTATTATAGTTGATTACTATAATTGTCTTTCATATAAGCATGTTCACGTATCATATATGTCACCACATTATGTTTTCCTTGCATAGTTTCATCATTTGACCTCGAGTTTGGTCACCTGCCTTAGTCTTTCAGAACATCTTGGTATTTGTGAAGGACATAGTCTTAGTATAACTGAGCTGAGTATTTCAAAATTCATGGAACCTCGGTAGAATATAAACTGGTCATTTATATTCGACCCGGGATAGTAGGACATAGGCTGACCACCTATATCCGACTCAGAAATGAATTTTGCAACACTGAGAATGGTTATAACAAAATTTTGTCTGGATTAAATCCTCTACTCATTTTCCAAAGGTTTCATTTATGTGTGTGTGTGTATACCTTCGTTGTTAGAACTTTCATACTTTTCATCATCTTTTCTCCAATACCACTCTAGAAACCAACACAAACTGAACTTCGGGACGAAGTTCCTTTTAGAGGGGAAGAATGTCACAACTCGTAATTTCATGTCCTGTTTCAAACGTCGAAATTCCAATTTTTATCTCGGGAAGTTACTATTCACTTTTACTATTCACAAAACACTATTCATGTCCGAAATTTTTATTTCATATTCTCGTAAGTTAAACTATTTTAACGGAAATCCGAGAGTTTGGCGCTCGTCGGATCATTTCTGCAAAAATCACGAAGCCGTGTCCGAGATTTACATTCAGGTTTAAACGTCCTTCCGGCATCCCGATATGTCTATAAATCAATATAACCAATAAAAATATGATTTTCTTTCATTTTACGACAATTCTAAAAGTTTTGGAATTTTACATTTTTCAGTTCAGCGTTTTACGCGAATTACGAGTTTTTAACCCGCGTTTCCAGTTTTAACAACGTTCAAGCAACCCGATGGAACTTACCATTCATTTTATATTTTATTATGGAGTATTTTGACAAGTTTAGTCATTCTTTCAAGTTTCATATTTTTACGATACCCGAATTTACGTTTCGCGATTTAAAACTTTACGGTTTGCGATTAACGGAACCAAAACCGACTCCGTGACCCAGATAATACCAAGCTTCTTACATACTCATCCCAAAACTCACCATGTGCAGCCCCCCCCCTCAAAATATCTAGTCAACTTGACCAAGTAATTACTAAAATGCCATTGATTTAGATATTTTTATACATAAACCTCTAAAACAATACATACATAAAATCTAAAGATCAAAAAGCTCTCATTCTTCATCCTCACCACCAAAACCACGACCTCACCACCAATACATGATCAAGTGATCATTTTTCAAAGTACAAAGCATCAAAGTTGTTTATTTCATCATCCTAATCAAGAATCATAACACAAAAACACAAGAAAACACAAGGTTTTGCCTCATCTAATCATCTAATATTTCAAAGTGAGTATTCAAATTTATTTTCATGTTTTCATCTAATTAACATATGTATCTCATGGTATTCATGCTTAAGTTCATGCACAAACTAGCTATACCACTTTATTTTTGTTAACTTTTGAACATACAAACCCTAGATTGTGATTTAGGTGTTCCCTTGTTAAATTAACTTGATTACTAGTCATTAGGAACCCATGACACCCTAAGAAGGTGTATGGTAGGATTAGTTTAGTTTTGTGGAGTTTGCAAGAGTTTTGGTTGAGGTTGGAACTAGTTTTGAACCTTGGAAATGGATTTGTAACAAGTATATATACATGCTGTCCCATTTTTGTAAATCCAGGAAAATCAGTAGATACAAAGTAAACTTTGGCAAACTTTTTAGAAAATACTTTCAAAAATGAATCCGTAGGCGAAAGAACGGATTAAAACGAGTTTATAACGAAGGAGATATGATTTTTGCAAGTTTAACGACGAAAACTATTTTCTGAAAATTGTACATGCTGTCCCACGATTTTCAATGGGCAATCTGAGGTGTAAAACTTGATCTAGCCATCCCGACTTATCAAAAATATATTAGTATGTTGTCCCACGATTTCGGGGGATATAAAGAACGTAGAAAACAAGCTTATAACGACCAAGATATACACGTTTTAAAATCGGCGAAACTCTATTTATTTCCATCAGCTTTTTAGCGAAATATTACTAAGTATAGAAAAACAGTTTTTGTAGTACATCATGTTGAGAGCCAATTTACTCATTGATAAACTCATTTCTGGAAAATTTACATCATTGACAAAAAGTTGGTTCACCCAGCCTAGTATTCAAAACATCCAGCCGTTTGTCAAAAAGATTTATAACGAACAACTTATGGACTTCCAAACTTTCCCAAAAACTGCCCAGAATCT
Source organism: Artemisia argyi (assembly GCA_030686995.1). Classification (NCBI taxonomy): domain Eukaryota; kingdom Viridiplantae; phylum Streptophyta; class Magnoliopsida; order Asterales; family Asteraceae; genus Artemisia; species Artemisia argyi. The sequence continues at coordinate 153,881,056 of CM060688.1, read as the reverse complement.
GCCAAAACAGCCCAAATACCTCACTTGACGGCTAATTATCTTTATGATCGAGACCTGTATGGACAAACTTCACTTCTGTGACTTTTTAGATATGGTGAAAATCTTCTCAAAACTACTGAGCTTCTTTCCTAACTCTTAATATTCACTATTTCACGACTAGTTTTACGAGACCATTTTGTCACTAATAGAAGTAATAATACTTCTACGTACTAAATTCTAGATTTTCTAGAAATATTAACCAAGTACCCAATTTTATAACTAATGAAGTATTAGTTATTACAAGTATATTTTATCACTACAAGGCGTTATTTCAAGGATTTCAAACCGAGGATTTCAACACGAACATTGATACATACGATATATATATAAGTATATATATTGCAACTAGCTTTATTTTTTCTAATAGCCATATTTTTCTTAAGTCTTGGAAATGTATATTTTTGATAACAAGTATTTTTCAAAGAGTAGAGTGGTATAGGAAACATGTGCATGGACATTCATAACATCATTTCATGATCTAAAGTAGATCGTTCATCATTCATATTAGGTTGCGGCTAGTGTGCGCGCCTTGTTTTTCAACTCATTACATGTTCATGGTACCATCATTGCATCATTACTCCAGGTGAGTCATAGCCCCACTTTTACTTGTTAAATTTCTTTATAAACTCTTTGGGGGAGATACATGCTTCAATACTTGTTCTATGCTTTTATACGATTTGAATTACATCTGGGGGAGAATACACTGCTTTAATTACTTTTGTACAATGCCAAAGTATTACAAATTCCTTACATTGCTTAAGTTGCCTTATTACTACCACGTCATGACAAGTCCCCTTTATTTCATGGACCGTTAATTACAGTACGAGCGAGAGTGAGTGAATAGATCTATTGAGGGTGACTCCTCCATTCGTGTTTGGGTTGCTCCAACGGAATTACGAATGCATTTCATTTCTAATTTATTGAGTGTCTGGTAAACACTCATTTGGGGCAGGATTTAGTACGTCTAGCTTCGGGGTCATGAGCTTAAGAGACAATGTAGCACTTTTGACATTTATGTCGGTTCACTTTATACTTGTGGCTATTGTACATACAAAATTACTGATAAATTCCTGATACTTTTGCATCAAGTCTTATTACTGAAATACGATGCCTTTGCATCAAGTCTTATTACTGAAATACGATGCCTTTGCATCTACTTTATTACTGAATTACGAGGCTTTTGCACCAATCTTATTACTTTTGTTTACACAAACCAAACTTATTACTTTTGGCAGTGGGTCGTAAACACACAGGTTACAAGGCTCTTATGGCGGGACTTGTAACTGAGTGGATTTACGATGCCTTTGCTGGGAAACCTACATACATATGCATTACATTCTTTTTCAACAAACTCTATGAACTCACCAACCTCGTGTTGACACTTTAGCATGTATTTTCAGGTTTTAACCAATGGCACGCTACAGGAGGTTTTGGCAGGGCATGGCATGGTTATAGAAGACTCTGATTATTCATTTGGGGACCGTTTTAAACTACTTTAAGGGCCTACTTCCGCATTACTTTTAACGATGTAACTTCAACAATTTGATTTAACTATTTTATTTTAAATGATTCAAGTGCAAACCATTTTTGAACTAGTGTTGTGATATCAATTGAGTTACACCCCAGCTATACGTATGCTTCCGCTGGACCCGATTTTGGGGGTGTGACACAAAGACTGATGGTAACCTAATGATCAAATCCTTTGAAAAAGGTCCATTTAAGCCAAGAAAAGTTCAAGTTGAAGGTAATCCAAATTCAGCACCTCCAACACTACCATTCATGCGTGAACAAACAGAAGCAGACTACACAGATGAAGACAAGAAGCATATCGCCGCTAATGATATGGCAATGCATTTAATCCAACTTGGATTACCACGCGAGATCTTTGCTGCGGTCGACAGCTGTGAAACTGCTCATGATATGTGGGAACGCGTTAGAAGGATATGTCATGGAACTGAGATTGGGCAACAAGATATTGAGAACAAACTTCTAACTGAATGGGAGAACTTTACATCCACTAAAAGTGAACAGATTGAATCTTACTACACAAGGTTTTGCACTTTGATGAATGAGTTAATCAGTAACAAGTTGACACCACGAACAATTGCAACAAACATCAAATTCCTCAATAACCTTCCAGAAGAATGGGGTCGTTATGTTACAATTGTCAATCAAACAAAGGATTTACATAAGGTGAATTATGATCAACTCTATCATTTTCTAAAACAAAACCAAGCTGAGGCTAATGAAGTAAGGAAAGAAAGATTGGCAAAGAATCATGATCCTCTCGCATTAATTGCTACTACACCAACACCGTTACCAGTGAACACACAACAACCATCATCATCTTCCACTCACAACTACATGCAACCATCATGTATTCAACAACCAACACCGGTCTACCAACAACAGTTCTACCCACAGCAACAACAACATGTTATTCCACAACAGCAATACCCACAATTCCAAGAACCAGAATTCACTGACAATGATGAAGCTGCTGCAGCATTGACACAAGCATTTGCTTTTCTGTCAAAGGCATTCTAAGGACGCTATTCTACACCAACAAACAACAATCAAAGGATTTCATTGAATACTCGCAACAGGCATATCGCTCAGCCGAGTTTCAATATGGGCAACGGAGGCCAAATGGTTGGAGTTTATGGGAATCAACAAGGATATGCTACTGGATTTAACATGAGTAATCAGGATATGCAGAATTAGTTGGGTCAGTATGCAGGGAATCAGATAGGTCAGTTTGTTGGAAATCAGAGGGGTCAGAATGTTGGTAATCAGGCAATGGGTAATCAGAATAGGAATGTTGCAGCTCCAGTTGTTGGGAATAATGGAAATGTGACTCAGGGTATTCCGGTAAAGTGTTTCTACTGTCAGGGTGTCGGTCATATGGCAAGGAACTGTCCTACTAAGCCGAACAAAATAGACCCAGCATACTTGCAGAAAGCATTGCTGTTGGCACAAAAGAATGAGGCAGGGTTTCAGTTGAACACAGAGGAGAATGATTTTATGGCTCTTATAGGTGACATGGAAGATAGAGAGGATATCGATTCGAACTGCATATTCATAGCAAATCTTCAGGAAGCTAAGTATGACACGGATTCTGACACACTTCCTGTTTATGACACCAATGCACCATCTGAGGTATCAAACTTCAACACATGTCACAATAATGATATATTTGATATGTCTCTTCATGAGGAACAACATTCTGAGAAGCTAGCACCCACTTATGATACATACCTGGACACGCCAAGTAGTAGCAATACTCCTTCAGCGACTCCAGATGTGAATCATAATGGAGGCTTCGTTTCACAGCATGCAGAGAATGATGAGGAAACATGTGCTTTGTTTGAATCATTAGTGAATAATTGTCGTATTGAAATTGAGAATGTGAAAAAGGTCAATCGCGATGTTAAGGCCGCGAATGTTAAATTGACCGCTGAGCTTGAGAGTTACAAACAAAACGTTAAAGCTTTTGAATTTCATAACAAAAGATTGTCTGAATTAGAAACTGGTTATCAAAATTCCGTTTCAAGGGAAAAACAATTGCAACTCAAGTTTGATACACTTGATGTTAATTCTTTCAAAAAGATAAAATCCTTAAACGCGGAAATTTTTGTGTTACAAAACCAACTTTCTAAACAAAAAATAGCTTATACCAATCTTGAAAAAGAAAGGGATGAGTTGAAAAAGGATTTTGCAATGAAAGAAGACAAACTTTTGGAAGAAATCGTAGAGTCAGAACACATGATTGAACATTTAGAAGAATTAGTGATTAAGTCGGGTCAGTCAAGTCAAACAATGAAAATGATTTCAAATCAAACTAATCCGATTTACCATACGAAACATAAAATGGCTCTTGGTAACAACAATCCTTGTAACCTCAAGAAAGCTCAGCAAGAACAGAATGTTTTGTATAATGGTAATGTGAGTTACACCAAACATGATCCTCTGTGCAAACGATGGAGCTTGTCGAAGAGAGCATAAATAAAATGAAACAAAAGGATTTGAAACCCATTGATTACAACAAATTGAACAAACTTTCGGGAATTACTTTTGTTTCACAAAAAGAACCATCTGTGTTTTCCATAAAACGACCATTCTCAAAAATGTTTTCTAAGAAAGTAATTGCTTCCAAATCTCTTTCAAAAATGGAACAAATGTCTTCTAACAACACTTTTAATACAAGTGAGGCTAGAGACATTCTGGATGACGTTAAAAAGAGAATTCAAGAACTTCAAAATATTGTTGATTCTAAGACTACAGTCAATATTAACAACTGGCATTCCAGTTTTCATATTGAGCAGAAAAAGGTTTCTGAAAACGAAATTACTATCCCACTGCATAACATCAGTGTGAGGGTAATCCATTTTGAAAATGCTTTCTTAAAAGAAACGGCTGACTTTGTCAAGGATCACAAATCCCTGGTAAACGAAGCTAATGAAACTCGTGAAAACATGAATGTTTTGGAAAAACTAAATGATTCTCTCTTCGAAGCTGTTATAACTACTGATATTATGTCCATCATTTTACAAACATATTCTGTTCAAGACGATGAAAGACTGAGAGCTGAGACCTCCGACATTGTTTCCAAATATGAAAATGCTCTTATAAAGCATGAAAAAAAAAATGTCTCATATTTTAAACAACTTGATCGAAAAAAGGAAGAATGCAAGTATGACAAATTGTCGTATGAGCGTGACTTAAAGAACATGAAAGAGCAAAATGATCTTTTGAGGGCTCAGCTTGAAAGTCAAAAAGGAAAGGGTGCGGAAACCAAGTATGCAAAACCATCAACTTCGGAGAAACCAAATGTTTCAAACACGGTTAAAAAAACCAAAAATGTCAATTTCACGGTTTGCTCCAAAAGTCGATGAGAAAAAAGATTTGACAAAACCAGTCACTCCAACACCCTTGCCCAAGATAAGTGAAAATGAAAAGATTGTTGATAAAGGAAAAGCGGTTGTCAAAACACCAAAAGTGATAGCACCTAGCCTTTTTAGGATTAGTCCCACTACTGCGTATGCCTCCACTTCTAAGACAAATGATAAGTGCATAAAGGCTAATTCTAAAGTATCTAGGGATGCTAAAAAGGACAACAATATAAATCCTAATGTGTGTGCCTTACCTTCTACAGGATTAGAATACACCTCTAGGAGCAGCAGACTAAAGTCTAGGAGCAATACAAGGAACAATAGTGTTGACATAAATAATGTCTAAAAACATTGTTAGCATATCAACAATGTCTCTATGTTTTGATAATTACAAAGCATAAACTCATTAATCTAAAACTTATGACGTAAACAAGTTTTTAGTGCTTAATATTTGTCTTTGCATCCATATCACTTAAGGTATGAATAAACAAAATGGTTATTGTATTTCAAGATCAAAGGAAATTTTTCTAATCACTAGAATTTTTATAAAATGTATTAAACATTCTATATCTTTTACAAAATTACTTTTGGAATTAAAAGAATATGTTTAATTCATTATAAATATATAATTTCAAATTTCCAACCAAAAATGGCAAATTTTATCCAGAAAAATATTCCCCACTAAAAGACAAGAAAATTCAACGTTCTGAAGGGGCGGCCCCCTTAATTCCTTAGGCGGCCCCCTTAATCATTAAGGGGACCGACCATGCTCCAGAATAGTAATTTTCTCCCCTATAAATACTGGTTCATCCCATAGAATTTTTACACCTTTTGCACTCCTAAACTTTCTGTTCTAGATCCACATTTCTATTCTCTTAATCCTTTGATCATAAGTGCATAATTCTTTGTTTCAAAGTGATTCAAACTTCATCCTCTCAAGTGCAAGAGAAGAATACTTCTATCCCCCAAGACAAGAAGTATTACAACTTGTTGTGACCTCCACATACAAGTTGTTGGTGCATCATCAAGATTATTTACATTATTCTTTGTGAAGATTGTTGTGAATATTTGATTGTAGATAGTTGTGCTAGGTATATTGATTGTGTGATTAGTTAGTTGTTGGGTGTGAAGAAGAAAAGTTAGGAATTAGATTGTAGTGAAGAAGCTAGGTGTGAAGGTGTTAGTTGTGAAGAAAATAGGTGTGAAGAAGATAGGCGTGGAGTAGTTAGTTGTGAAGTAGATTAGTTTGAAGAAGTTGTGACTTAGTTGTGAAGAAGTTGTGGTGTGTAAAGTGGTGTTTAAGGTTTTCTCCGCCATAAGGGAGCTTGTTGATATAGTGAAGAAAACTCTCGAGTTAGGTGCTCGGGGAGTGGAGTAGGGCAAGGAAGGTGTCCTTGTAGCCGAACCACTATAAATCTCTTGTCTCGCGGTTCGATCTTTCCATCTCTTACTTATTTCATTACTTGTCATTGTTATATCTTACTTATTGATAGTTGTGTATATTGTGCAAGACTTGAGATCTCATATTATCGAATCTAAATTTTAAAAACTAAGAAAACACTAAAACTATCTTTTATTACAAATTAAAAAGACGTAAAACTATTCAACCCCCTTCTAGTTTTCCACAATTGGTATCAAGAGCCACGTCGAGCAAGATTTTTAAAATATATTGTATTTTAAAACTTGTAACGATCTATGGAATCTGAAAAATATTTAGAAGGGCAATCTATGCAAAGACCACCACTATTTGAAAGTTGTCACAACTCGTAATTTCCGGTCATTTTCTAAACCTTGACAAATTACTATTCACAAGTTACTATTCATCATTTACTATTCATCGATCACTATTCATCGTTTTCGAGGTCAATTTGACGTTCCGAGACATATTCAAAAATTTTACTATTCACTTGACACTATTCATTTCCGAGAGAAAATCACTATTTACGTGCATTATTCATGTCACCGTAAATTTAGTTTACGAGTGTTCAAATTCGCGTAACCGTATTGGTTCAGGAGCGAATTCATGCATTATTATCAGGGACATTTTATACAGACTAGAAATAGTCTGCATATCATCATTATGGCACTTGCATGCTATTCCACTCGTAGGATAACTAAATTAATACTTTTGGTATTATTAACGATTTACGTACGTTTATTTTAAATAAACGCTAATCCACGAACTATAAATGTGCCTAACATGTCCGACACTCCCGACTATTGTCCCAATATATTTTTATACTCATTTTTATATTATAAAAATTTATAATATTAATTTACCCGGTGTTTTGGAAATTTATTTATTACGTATCGTACGTTTAACTTAATAACGACGGTTTTCGCCAAAATTAAACGATAATCACCCAAGCTCTCCGTACTTGTACCCGACATATTTTTACAATTTTTACGACTTTATTACGTCCCGAATAACTTCAATAAAATTTATTTCTAACAAACCCGGTACCCGATTAAACCTTAAACCTAAACCTAACTTAACTACATAATACTAATGCTAATTTTCCCTAATTAATCCCAAGACACTTCCCCCCTTTTTCCTCCTTTCGGACCGGCCAACCCCCCCCCCCCCCCCCCCCTAAGGTCTTAAAACATTAAAAACCTCACCAACCTAATTTATTGTCCACCAAACAATTGTCTACTAGTATAAATTAAACTTTTTTCATCCCTTTATCACAAAATCATTTTCTAGTTCAAGTAAACTTTATTTTCTCTCTATTCTCTTATGGTATAATCGAATTAGGGTGTTCAAGGAGCAAGAAGAATAAATTTTACAAGATCTTGGTATAAACTAGTTTATATAATCATCCTTGTTGGAGTTTTGAAATAAAAACTCAAGGATTAGTAGGTTTTTCATCATCTAAACTCTCTAAACCATCAAGTAAGTTAACAAACTCATTTTTATGATTTTTACAAGTTACTACCATGTTTATATTTATTTCTTACAAGAACTCATGCATATAATGGCTTATACCACTTTATTTTTGTAAACTTTTGATCATACAAGCCCTAGAAGTGATTTTTGGTTAGATCCTTGTTAGATCTACTTGGTTTTGATGTTTAAGGACCCATGACACCCTAAGAAGGTGTATGGTAGGATTAGATTAGCTTTGTGGTGTTTTAAAGTGGTTTGATGGAGGATGGAACTAGTTTGGAGACTTGAAAATGGTTTTTGAAACTTTTGATATACCTACTGTCCCTATTTTAATTTCGTGGGAAAATCAGTAGATGGTGGCTAAGTTTTGTCCAAAGATTTAGAAAATACATTCAAAAACGAAACTTTAGGCGAAAGAATGGACTAAAACAAGCTTATAACGAAGGAGATATGATTTTTGCAAATTTAACGACGAAAACTACTTTTCACAAAAAACTGCTTGCTGTTTGGCAGATTTCAATGGGTAAAAAGAGGCATTAATCGTAACCTAAAGAAGCCGAGTTGTCAAAAATATACTAGTATATACAAAGACGAATCCGTGGACATAAAGAACAAGGAAAACGAGCTTAAAACGACCGAGTTATACCCGTTTTAACATCGTCAAAAATATATATATATATATAGCCACAAATAAAAATAATAACGTACGTACTAAATGGTATATTTTCTAGCAACGTTACTAATGACTATTTTCTTAACAAATGAATACGTACGACCCGAAGGAATATTTATACGACATGACGACGTCATTCTAAGGTTTTTGATACTTGGAACATAACGCTAACTTTTTAATACAAGACAATACGACAAGTAATATACTTCTATATATGGACATATTTTTCCTAAGTATGGAAACTATTTTAATATGACGATAACTAGTATTTCCAATTTACGAGTGGTATGAGTATCATGTGCATGTGCATTCATTTCATTTCGGCTTGATCTTAATTAGATCGCGATTATTCATTTAGGTTGCGGCAAGTGTTCGCGCCTCACTGTCCCGATTTCTTTACCATCGTTGTACCATCTTTGTACTATCACTCCAGGTGAGTTCTCATAGCCCCATTTTTAGTACTTATTTGATTTTAAATCCCACGGGGGAGGATACATTGCGCAATTATTTTTGTACATGCCCAAGTATTAAATTTCATACATTGCTTAAGTTGGTAGTACTATCACTTCAAGTCCCCTTTATTATCATGGACCGTTAATTATATTGCCAAGCGAGAGTGAGTGGATAGATCTATCGAGGGTGACTCCTCCATTCGTGTTTGGGTTGCTCCATAAGGAAAACGAATGCATTTCATGTCTGAAAATTTAGAGTGCCTGATAAACACTCCTTTGGGGCCAATTTTAGCGCGTCGAGCTTCGGTGCCATGAGCTTAAGAGACAATGTAACTTTTTGACAATTTGTCACTTTACTATATACTTGTGGCTTATGTACACTAGAATTTACTTATAAACCTATGATTATTCACCAACATTCGTGTTGACCGTTTTTCGCAATGTATTTCTCAGGTTATTAAGGTAGCTCATGTGCATACATTTGGACCTTCATGGAGTCGCGGAGTCGACGCGTCTCACTATATTTTCTACACTTATGAAACGTTTGATCTTGTTGAACTTATTTTAACAATATTGGCAACTCTTTTGGGACCTATGCTTTGTAAACTCTGAATGTTTTAATGATCAAACGCTGTATTTTCTAAACGACACTTTAGGTCGTTCAATATAACTGTAACTATGGTGCTATGACAGTCACCCCCAGGTATTCCATTCCGCTGCCATTCAGGTAAATTGGGGGTGTGACAGATTGGCATCAGAGCTAAGGTTATAGCGAACTAGGATGTATCTTGGACCTTAGACTATAACCACATCATCATAGCATCTCATCATTTCATCATAGGTGCATATTCACTATACATGTTGTTTTACGCACACACTGTGCAAGTTATTCATACCCATACTCATATATATATATATATGATTATATTGACCTGGTTCACAAGTGACATGTCTTCAGATACCCACGCTGTTATCCTTTCATCGGATTCCGACATTGAAGATGCCTTGTCATCTTCCACTACCATTATACCACCAGTTACACGTATACCACCGTTAGCACTATTGATTTGTTATAGGAATAAGGTTTTCCTATCATTCAACCTATACATAGAATGCCGTTTGGTAGTGTATTCAGACAAAATTTTAATGGACTTATTGGGATGATTATTACAAAAGAGATAACATGTTTTCTTTCCTTCACTAGTAGGACGCTTACTACTTAGGTACTATCACCACCATTGGTTACTTATTACACTATTGGTCGTCCCATAGTGCGTACTTCAGCTTTACCTCTTAGATGTCGCGAGATTGCGCGAAAGAGGGTAGTATCCCATTCACTATTATCACCATTATCTCCTAACTCATCACTAGGATCTCATTGTCATCAATGTTATTCTCATCCTTTGGAATACCACTATTGTCATTTCCCTTTCCCATTTTCACTTGCCACGAATTAGATAACACCTTGTGGATAATACCAAGATTATGGACTCAACAGGAACATCTGCAGGTTCCTCAAGAATGGTTTAGAACCTACGCTATCTAGAACTTGATCGATGTACAACTACAGACACCACTTCAGGACTATCCCGACCTTATGATGCCGTAAAACCTGATTTCACTTAGAGGGACTACAGGAAATCTCTAGACTAGACTTATATCTTTACTAGCTTTTACTAATACCCTAGCCACGAGAGGTGTGGCATAGTTCAAAGAAACTTGTAGTATTTTGATTGATGAACAAACGGAATCACCAAGTATTGACTCTACTATAAGGGAATGGTTGTGCCATCTATGATATTGGCCCATATAGACCGAAACCTTCATGTGTTATGAATATGATGATTTTTATTACCTATAGATTCTCATGGACTCTTATGATTTGATGGAGATAGATTTAAGCAAACCACTCCAAGCATGACGCAAGCCGCTGTTGGACAATTCATTGCCAGGAACGTAACTACCGCCCTCACCAAGGAACTTACTCACGTGGAATTTATGGGTTGTAATCCCTCCTCCTTTAGCGGAAATATTGACACAAAAGAATTTCTCAAATGGTGCGAAGAATTAGAAACAATCTTTCAAAGTGGTGACTGCCGTAAGGAAGACAAAGTTAAGTTCGCCACTTGCACTTTTCAGAAGCATGCCCAGAAATGGTGGACTAAGTATGTCCAGGTAGTAGGAGTTGATGCTGCTTACTCACACTCTTGGGAGAAACTAAAAAGGATGATGAGTTTGAAGTTCTGTGTGAAAAGCGAATTACAAGCAATTGAACAAGAAACACTAAACCTTACCATGGAAGGAGATGATGTTGTCAAGTATACTGCTTATTTTTTATGATTTTGATCGACTAGGCTCTGCAATGGATGAACCGGAAAGCAAGAGACTTGAAAGGTACGTCGGAGGACTTTCTCCTGAAATTCGTAGGATGCTCATCGCATGTGAACCCAATACCATGTCTGAAGCTATCCAGATGGCAATCGAAACAAAGGAACTCATAGTTCGCGACAAGACATCGGGAGACAATAATAACAACAAGAGAAAGTGGGTCGGTAATCTGGATGCTAATGCTTCTCAACAACCGTTTAAGATACAACAAGTGGTGGAGACCTGTGCTGTGGGGTCAAGCCAAAAGAAAAGGTATGTTGGTACATTACCCGAGTGTAACAAGTGTCAGTTTCATCACAAAGGATCTTGCCCCTCTCAATGTAAGAACTGCCAAAAGCTTGGACATGAAACCAAGGATTGCAAGGCTCCCACCCTCGCAAAGCATCAGAAACTCTCGGTAACCTGCCGCGAGTGTGGAGTAGTGGGACACTTCAGGAGTGAATGCCCGGAGTTGGGAAACCAGAATTGGAGGAAGAAGTTTATGTTTTAGTTATGTGAACCATAGTTTGAGCCCTCTGGGGTTGTACTTTCTTTTGGTACTTTCCATAAGTACGTCGGTGTAACCTAGTTGTATTAAGCACTTTCCTATCTAATGTAGTGACTATCTTTTGTTACTTCTGTGATAACCGTAGCCTTTGTTTATTCCATCTCCTATTGCAATGGCGCAATTTTCAATCGTTTAGCAACAATATACCATTGTCTTATTAAGGATTTGACCGACTTCGTAATTGACGGATTAGTAGATTATTACCAATCCATGGTATTTACCCATGTATCCAACAAACCATTCAATGAGTTTTATTTCAAACTATTTTACTACCTTATGGGGAAATTGTTTTTACCGAATTTCTAAAATAAGTCGTTTTGTTACCGTACTATAAACTGATTATCCAATATGACGCCAAATATTTACTATTATTACGCGAAACAATTTTTATATTACTTTGGAAGGAAATAATTAGTATACCATTTTTAATAACAACGCGTTGAACACCATCTAAAGCTTTTGAGGAAAATAATATTATTTTGATTAAATCAAGCATCGCATCATTAGTCCTCAACTATACATAGCCTGATCACCTATGTATACTTCAGGAAAGATTATGCCATGAAGGAAATAGTTACTTTATAAAGTATTGTAATAACAATCTTCATCCAAAAGCGTTTTAAACAAATAAACTCTTTTATGAATATTGCTTTCTGACAAATTTTCTCTGGATACTTACCCCACCTGTCACACACTTAGTCATTAAGTTAGACTTTCCATTGACTTCTTTAGGAGAGACTTCCCATATTAAGTACTAGGAGGATTCCTCGATACAAGAAAAACAATAAAAGGGTTACGAAACTACTAACCTAGACTAGAAGTATACACCAAGACAATTTATGACTCAACAACAATTCTAAAATGCCACTGGACCATCCGACTCACCATCTCTGACCTAGTTGTCCGATTTTATTATTCAAAGATACTAGTTAGACTGATCTACAGGATCAAACACATTGTGAAGGTACGCTAAGCAACATCATGGGAATAAACCAAGCCTCCTAACCGATACTGTAAAGTGTTTTGAGTTAACATGGTCTCATCCACACGCAAACTTCCCTGCAGTGAGTTACGACAAGAATGATTGATTCGAATTATGGATATCGATATAGATTCCCCTAAAGCATTATGTTCTTTAGAACTTCTGGATAACCTCACCTATACATCAAGAGAGGCATCAGACTCAAGAATATCTCCCCAGCTACATGTGAAGACAATACGATAGTTATCGACAGAGTATCAATTGAAACCCTCATATTGCCAACATGATGGCAATTTCAACGATAAACCATCTCAAGACTTAACTTGGTTGAATACCTAGGCTTGTAGTTTTGCCAGATAACCACCAATAGGTACCGTCCAATATCAGAAACCGAACGTTAGACATCTATGCATTATGCGAACATTGCCTATCCTACTATTTTATCCTTGTTAGTATTTTCACTTTATGTAAAGTCGATTTAAAATTTGTGTTTATACAAATCACATATCGCGTAGAAAATAATTTTTGAATTGCCTATTATTGAACAAATACGATCCTTTTAATCAATATTTAGCTAAACTATTGTACAATAGGAAATTATAAACATCAAACTTTGGTAAACAGTCCTATTCACAACCTATTTGAAAACCGCATCACATTTCCTAACTATTGAATTTTGAATCATCAAGAAAGATATTATTTAGTAAACCATTCGCTCCATTTTCTACATTCGTTTATTCAGAAAAAGATTTCTACCAAAAACTCAAAAATCGCGAGATAAATTTTGAAAACCAATCACCATGCTACGTCGCTTATGCATTTAGGGCTTTGTAATTTGACAATAAGGAATATTGGAATATGTGATGAAGGAAATTAGGAGGAACACCATAGAACGATTACAAACGTCGGTAATGGAGACCAAGCACAGTAGGCAAAGAATGACACTTGTCTTAGCAATCCAATAGACCAAAACCCAAAGAATCAAATGTTGTTAACCGTATTCTATCTTCTTCGTATAACGCCGTGTTCGAAAGACGTAACGTTGTGGAATTAGTCACAAGATTTATTGTACTGTTTCAATTATTCCTGATAAAGGTGATCGAATCACCTTGGACTTCTAGCAATCATTCTAAGATTTCATTCGGAACCTCATTAAGATGTAAACACCGCCTATCATCCTCAGATCGATGGTCATAACGAGAGAACGATTCAAACATAGGAAAGTTGTGCTCAAAGAGTAAGCGATTGACTCTAGGAATGGTTGGACTAACCATTTACCATAAATCAGATTCGTTTGCAACGATAATTATCGCACGAGCGTAGAGACTACACCATTTGAGGCACTTTATAGTCGAAGTACCAATTACCCGTTTACCAACCGAAATCGGAAAGTTAAATTCACTGGTCTAGAACTAAACCATGGAACAACAAAGGAAATTTCACAAGTCAAGAACCAGTTACAAGCAACGAGAAACTGGTAGAAGTTAGGTTGGTACATGACGCACATCATACGGATTGGGTATCCTTGAACAAGCAAATTTACTAGATTTACGTGAAAGAACGAACTAAATTGAAAGCTTTGCCTTGGAGAGGCATGATACGATTTTGGTAACACGAGAGATTGAACCTTTAAGTATATTGGACCATTTCAGATTCATGTTAGAATCGACCAGCTGGCATATAAGATTGGAGTTCTGACAGAGTTCAGCAACATATATTACCCATATTACATTATAACCCTGAAGAAGCACTGATCATCTATTGACGAACCAAACTCGGAAAAAGTCAAACTCACTATTCCAATAGGCATTCAGGAAATAACCAGAAATTTCCTACAAGTCAAGAATCAATTACAAATTCTACAGGTTGTAAACCACTAAAACTTCAAGTTGGTAGCCAAATCACGTTGAAAGTTCTGCCTAGGAAAGGCATGATATTATCCGGAAAGATGTGGAAAGTTAAAACCGATATACACTGGAACACTTAATAGTTCAGACAGAGTAGGCCTAGTGGCCGTCAGACTTGAGCCTTGTTAAGGAACAGCCGGATTACACAACTATGTTTCACCTAATCAAATCCAGGAAATAACTTTCAGATTAGCCAATCATAATCCCAATTGGAAGGAAATCCAACCTTGAGACAAACGTAAACTTGGTAATAGAACCATTAGAATGCATGGACCGTGAGGTCGAACGGTCGAAGCAAAGTCGAATCCCTATCGTGAAAGTTCGCTGGAATTCTTGAAAAGGACCCGAATTTACTTGGGAACGAGAGGACCGAATGCAACTCAAGTATCCACGTCTTTTGACCAAATATACTTCAGAGACCAACCAAAACTGAACTTCGGGACGAAGTTCCTGTTAGAAGGGAAGACTGTCACAACTCGTAATTTCCGGTCATTTTCTAAACCTTGACAAATTACTATTCACAAGTTACTATTCATCGATCACTATTCATCATTTTCGAGGTCAATTTGACGTTCCGAGACATATTCAAAAATTTTACTATTCACTTGACACTATTCATTCCCGAGAGAAAATCACTATTCACGTGCATTATTCATGTCATCGTAAATTTAGTTTACGAGTGTTCAAATTCGCGTAACCGTATTGGTTCAGGAGCGAATTCATGCATTATTATCAGGGACATTTCATACAGACTAGAAATAGTCTGCATATCATCATTATGGCACTTGCATGCTATTCCACTCGTAGGATAACTAAATTAATACTTTTGGTATTATTAACGATTTACGTACGTTTATTTTAAATAAACGCTAATCCACGAACTATAAATGTGCCTAACATGTCCGACACTCCCGACTATTGTCCCAATATATTTTTATACTCATTTTTATAATATAAAAATTTATAATATTAATTTACCCGGTGTTTTGGAAATTTATTTATTACGTATCGTACGTTTAACTTAATAACGACGGTTTTCGCCAAAATTAAACGATAATCACCCAAGCTCTCCGTACTTGTACCCGACATATTTTTACAATTTTTACGACTTTATTACGTCCCGAATAACTTCAATAAAATTTATTTCTAACAAACCCGGTACCCGATTAAACCTTAAACCTAAACCTAACTTAACTACATAATACTAATGCTAATTTTCCCTAATTAATCCCAAGACACTTCCCCCCTTTTTCCTCCTTTCGGACCGGCCAACCCCCCCCCCCCCCCCCCTAAGGTCTTAAAACATTAAAAACCTCACCAACCTAATTTATTGTCCACCAAACAATTGTCTACTAGTATAAATTAAACTTTTTTCATCCCTTTATCACAAAATCATTTTCTAGTTCAAGTAAACTTTATTTTCTCTCTATTCTCTTATGGTATAATCGAATTAGGGTGTTCAAGGAGCAAGAAGAATAAATTTTACAAGATCTTGGTATAAACTAGTTTATATAATCATCCTTGTTGGAGTTTTGAAATAAAAACTCAAGGATTAGTAGGTTTTTCATCATCTAAACTCTCTAAACCATCAAGTAAGTTAACAAACTCATTTTTATGATTTTTACAAGTTACTACCATGTTTATATTTATTTCTTACAAGAACTCATGCATATAATGGCTTATACCACTTTATTTTTGTAAACTTTTGATCATACAAGCCCTAGAAGTGATTTTTGGTTAGATCCTTGTTAGATCTACTTGGTTTTGATGTTTAAGGACCCATGACACCCTAAGAAGGTGTATGGTAGGATTAGATTAGCTTTGTGGTGTTTTAAAGTGGTTTGATGGAGGATGGAACTAGTTTGGAGACTTGAAAATGGTTTTTGAAACTTTTGATATAACTACTGTCCCTATTTTAATTTCATGGGAAAATCAGTAGATGGTGGCTAAGTTTTGACCAAAGATTTAGAAAATACATTCAAAAACGAAACTTTAGGCGAAAGAATGGACTAAAACAAGCTTATAACGAAGGAGATATGATTTTTGCAAATTTAACGACGAAAACTACTTTTCACAAAAAACTGCTTGCTGTTTGGCAGATTTCAATGGGTAAAAAGAGGCATTAATCGTAACCTAAAGAAGCCGAGTTGTCAAAAATATACTAGTATATACAAAGACGAATCCGTGGACATAAAGAACAAGGAAAACGAGCTTAAAACGACCGAGTTATACCCGTCTTAACATCGTCAAAAATATATATATATATATATAGCCACAAATAAAAATAATAACGTACGTACTAAATGGTATATTTTCTAGCAACGTTACTAATGACTATTTTCTTAACAAATGAATACGTACGACCCGAAGGAATATTTATACGACATGACGACGTCATTCTAAGGTTTTTGATACTTGGAACATAACGCTAACTTTTTAATACAAGACAATACGACAAGTAATATACTTCTATATATGGACATATTTTTCCTAAGTATGGAAACTATTTTAATATGACGATAACTAGTATTTCCAATTTACGAGTGGTATGAGTATCATGTGCATGTGCATTCATTTCATTTCGGCTTGATCTTAATTAGATCGCGATTATTCATTTAGGTTGCGGCAAGTGTTCGCGCCTCACTGTCCCGATTTCTTTACCATCGTTGTACCATCTTTGTACTATCACTCCAGGTGAGTTCTCATAGCCCCATTTTTAGTACTTATTTGATTTTAAATCCCACGGGGGAGGATACATTGCGCAATTATTTTTGTACATGCCCAAGTATTAAATTTCATACATTGCTTAAGTTGGTAGTACTATCACTTCAAGTCCCCTTTATTATCATGGACCGTTAATTATATTGTCAAGCGAGAGTGAGTGGATAGATCTATCGAGGGTGACTCCTCCATTCGTGTTTGGGTTGCTCCATAAGGAAAACGAATGCATTTCATGTCTGAAAATTTAGAGTGCCTGATAAACACTCCTTTGGGGCCAATTTTAGCGCGTCGAGCTTCGGTGCCATGAGCTTAAGAGACAATGTAACTTTTTGACAATTTGTCACTTTACTATATACTTGTGGCTTATGTACACTAGAATTTACTTATAAACCTATGATTATTCACCAACATTCGTGTTGACCGTTTTTCGCAATGTATTTCTTAGGTTATTAAGGTAGCTCATGTGCATACATTTGGACCTTCATGGAGTCGCGGAGTCGACGCGTCTCACTATATTTTATGCACTTATGAAACGTTTGATCTTGTTGAACTTATTTTAACAATATTGGCAACTCTTTTGGGACCTATGCTTTGTAAACTCTGAATGTTTTAATGATCAAACGCTGTATTTTCTAAACGACACTTTAGGTCGTTCAATATAACTGTAACTATGGTGCTATGACAGTCACCCCCAGGTATTCCATTCCGCTGCCATTCAGGTAAATTGGGGGTGTGACAAAAGTGATGGATTTTTATATTGGAAAAATAGATTCGAAACGTATGTGAAATCAAAAGATCTTGATCTTTGGCATATTATTACCTTTGGTGATTTTCCTCCTATTCAATATAATGTTGAAACTAAAATGAATGAAATTGTATCTTTCGAAAAACAAAATGATGATTTGAAAAAGAAACTAGCAAAAAATAATGAGGCTAAAATGGTCATTTATAATGCTTACCACGCAAAGAATATGAAAGAATTTTTATGTGTAAAACCGCCAAAGAAATTTGGGATTCTTTACTAATTACTCACCAAGGTAATAGCCAAGTCAAAGATAATAAAATAGATCTTCTTGTACAACAATATGAACAATTTACGATTCCGGAAGAGGAATCAATTGATAATGCTTTTGCTAAATTTAACACTATTATCACAAGTTTAAAAGCACTTGATGAGACATTTTCTAGTAAAAATTGTGTTAGGAAATTTCTTAGGGCATTGCATCCGAAATGGCGAGCTAAGGTCACTGCAATTGAAGAATCAAAGAATTTGATGACGTTATCACTAGATGAACTAATTGGCAACTTGAAAGTTCATGAAGAAATTATAAGAAGAGATTCGGAAATGGTCAAAGTCAAGAAAGAACAAACCAAATCAATTGTTCTAAAAGCCAAAAAGGAACCTAGTGATGATGATGATTTAAGTGACGAAAGTGAAGACGAAGAATATGCAATGGCCGTAAGAGAATTCAAGAAATTCTTCAAGAGACGAAGAAGATTCACTAGATCATCACGAGACGACAGAAAATCATTCCAAAGAAATAGAAGTGACAACTATGGGAAAAGAAAGTGCTTTAGATGTGGAAGTCCAAATCATCTCATTGGCAAATGTCTAAAGCCGCCGGGTTATGAAAATCAAGGCGCATTTGTTAGCGGAACATGGAGTGATAGTGACAAAGAAGAAGTTGTAAAGCCAAGAGACGAAAAGTGTTTTATGGCAAAAGAAACCGACGAAATATGTTTAGGAATTGACTTGGAGCCTGACGAATGGATCAAAGATAGCGGATGCTCGAGGCACATGATGGGGAACCGCAAGCTATTCTCTACATACAAGGCATACAATGGAGGTAACGTTATTTTCGGTAGTGACTTACATAGAAAAATCATTGGCAAAGGTACGATTTCTCAAGACTCACTTACTATTGAAAATGTAGAGCATGCAGATAATTTAACATATAACTTGCTTAGTGTAGGACAAATATGTGACAATAAATGTAGAGTCACTTTTACCGAAGAGGATAGCGAAATAGTTAAGAATGGAAAAATTATAAGTAGAGGAATTAGGAAAGGTGGCATATATGTTAAGAAACTAGGAAATAAGCCTGAGGATAGGATATGCCTAACGACCCTAGATGAAAACTCTACATTGTGGCATAGGAGATTAGGACATGCTAACATGCAACAAATACAATCTTTGGCCTCTAAGGAATTAGTTAGAAATTTGCCTAATCTAAAATATGACAAGCATTTTTGTGATGCATGTAAACTTGGAAAACAAGCTCATGCTAGTCAGAAAGCTAAGAATATAGTATCCACTACTAGGTGCCTAGAATTATTACACATGGATCTTTTCGGTCCATCCGCTGTGCGGAGCTATGGAGGAAACAAATATACCTTAGTAATAATAGATGACTACTCACGATACACGTGGACTAGGTTTTAAAGTGACAAAACCCAAGCCTTTGAAAAATTCGAAATATTTAGTAAAATGATTCAAAATAAATTAGGATGCACAATAGTTGCCATTAGGACGGTCCATGGTAGGGAATTTAATAACGAAGTACAATTCGGAAAATATTTTGAGTTAAATGGAATATCTCACAATCTCTGCGCTCCTCGTACTCCTCAATCAAATGGCGTACTAGAAAGAAAAAATAAGTCACTACAAGAAATGAGTAGAACAATGTTAAATGAACAATCCATCCCACACAAATTTTGGTGTCACGCCATAGATACATCAACTTATATTTTAAATAGGGTATCAATTAGGAGAATTCTAGGAAAAACTCCTTACGAGTTACTAAGAGGTAGAAAACCAAACTTAAGCTACTTTAGGGTATTTGGAAGTAAATGTTATATTCTAAACACTAAGGATTATCTTACTAAGTTTGATCCAAAATCATATGAAGGAATATTTTTAGGATACTCACAAAATAGTAAAGCATATATAATACTTAACAACTGTAACAATTCACATTTTCAGGTTAATTACTATTCCCGGAAAATTTCACTATTCACTTTTACTATTCATTTTCCCGAAATTTTCCCAAAATTTAATTTTTGTTTCTTGGCCTCGAGTGATAAATCATTTCCATGGCAAATTAAAAGTTTGACACTCATCAGATCATTTTCGTGAAAGTTAATAAGGAATTACACGTTTTAGGGTAAAACGTCATTCAAAAATTCTACGCACAACGAAACTCGACCGCGTTAATTTTCCCTGTATCAGAAAAATGTTTGATACACTCATGATTTATTTGAGAATTAATCATGACTGAGAAAAACATGACCAAAATAAACCTCGGCCGTGAAAAACTAGAATTTTCAGTTTTAAGCGTTTTTACTCAGCCATAACCTTAGCCTATACCAGCACCGCGTTTCTAAGACAATTTGAGTTTTCACATTTTTGGAAAAAGACAACATATTTTTCCTCCTCCTTTGACCAAAAATCATTCCTTGATTTTATAAGTCATTCCTTGATTTTTAGGCTTACGGTTTTATGTCTAAAAGACATTTAACATCAACCGACACTAGACTGAGCCCAGTCTAGACATTATAAGTCTTTTTAAATCATTATTATCATATTAGAAAAGTAACATTTTACTTTTCTCAATTTTACACAATATTCGTACGTTTTACGTATTACGTGTTTTAGACCCGTGTTTCCAGTTTTAGCAGGGTTTTAGCACCCCAATGGAATCTACCACTCATTATATATTTTATTATGGAATATTTTGACAAGTTTAACCATTCTTCCAAGTTTCGTATTTTTACGATACCCGGTGTTACGTTTCATGAAAAAGTTAAAGCACGAAAGTCGTCTGAAATCACGTTTTCTTCAAAAACTCAGGAGTACGTCTCCAGAAAACCAATAACGAATGAGATTTTTCTCAGTTTATTAACAGCTATTTTATATATATATATATGACTATATAATGGTTATGGTTTATAAAGACCAAAGAGGTCTTATGACCTAGATTCAAGACCACAACCATGGCTAGAGCCAAGGTTGAGTCTCAAGACCATGGAACAATGACCAAAGGTCATGGCAAAGCCATGGCTAAAGACCATATATACATACCAAGGCGAAAACATGAGCTAACGACCATATAAACTTACCAAGACAAATACTTGAACTAGAGAGTTAGCGATAACTTAAACATGCAATTTGGATCTACTCCATCTAAAGAACCATGAGATATTACACGTAATTGTCATTCAAGACTTAAGAAACTTACCCTAATAACATTCTTCATGTAATCATAAACTTTCCAAAGTTTATTCAAATATTGGACATGTAACTTTTCGGATCAAAACTTATATATATATACTTTATCAACTACTACAATAGTAGGGAGCCTCATGTGAGGAGCTCATTATGTAAGCCGTCGAGATGAGTTGTGGATTTACGAATTAAAGTGTCCAGGCTCCTCGAACGTTTACTACATGACTTCTGAATTATGTCGGCCCGAACGGTAGTAAATGATATATAAACTATACATGTTTCATGAACCATTTATTTTCATATCCATCATTCTCATTATACATCATCCAACTCAAGGTGAGTTCATAGCCCCACTTTCCATTACTTAATTGTTTTACAAACCCTTGGGGGGAATACATGCTATTTTAACCGAACACAATGCTTTCAAATTGTATGCTTGCCTGATTATTTTATTATCACTAAGTACCAGCCTTGCTAAACCGAGATACCTTATTATGAACCATTTAATCACTAGCAATAGTGAGCGAGAATATTGTGAATAGGCCTATTGGGATTGACGAATCCCATTTGTATTGACTAAATTCATACAAATGCATTAATATTTGAGACATGGGTATGACAGCAAAGTACCTACCGGGATAAATCTGCTGATCGATATTGGTACTCGTTAACGTTTTGGTGTCATAAGCTTAGTAATGATAATAACTGTTTTGTTTTCCAACCATTGGTGTGAGCCTATAACACACACTACCAACATATTGTGTTCAACCATTAAACAAACTCTATGAATATCACTCAACCTTTGTGTTGACCTTTTAAGCATGTATTTCAGGTTCATGATGATCAAGGATGGCACGGAAGGGCACGGATGTTCAAGAGGGCTATAAATTTCATTATCATTCAAAAACTCATCTAATGTGATTTGTAAACATGGAACCATCTGGGACCTCATTTTGTAATCTCTGATATTTATATAATTTGAATGATAAACCTTTTAAAACGACTCCATTAGAGTTCGTTTTCTATTATTGTGACTATTGTGCCGTCGAGTAACACCCAGTTTGAATTCCGCTGCATCCATGAATTGGGGGTGTTACAGATTGGTATCAGAGCCATGGTTATAGAGAAACGGGTCTAATTGAGACCTAAACTATAACTACAATTACAAGAAAAAACATTTTTATAGCCTTCCGCTCTCCGTATCTTCCATCCTCCAGACGATTATGGACTTATTAAGCATTTTATACTACACAAACATGTTAGCACATGGATATATGTACCCTTAACATAATTGAGCATTTCCCCGTAAGCATTTTATACTACATGAACATATTAGTATATTGATATATAAACTCGATTTATTTTCAATCATTTATCTAAACAATGGCTAAACATGTCTGCGTATGCCTATTCTAGGGCATTTCGACACAACAACATTCTCCCAATCATGTTCCTACTCCAACATTTTATGTCCAAGATATTGTAACTAATTGCAATGGTCTTTCCTATTTTCCAAGACATTGTATGATACAATGGTCTCGTCTATTTTCCAAGACATTGTATTATACAATGGTCTTAATCACTTCTCAAATGTTTTGAGTCACACAATGGTTTAACCTACTTCCCAGACATTGTGAATTGCACAATCTACTTCCGAGACATTGTGATTTGCGTAATAGTCTCTGGCATTATTCCATCACATCATCAATATCATTTCATATAATATCAAAAACCCATCACAATCTATCGATTTCCAAATAAGAAATATGAGATTTCTAAAGGACAAACTAATCCATCATCGACAAAAGCTGAACTTTCTCTACATTCATCAAAGTTTTCTTCTGAAACCTTCATTGTTAAAAGTTCGTGATCCACGCCAAGTATGGACTGTTTTAGAACTACTTAAAACTTCCTTTCCACATGTATCTACCCGTACTATCTTCTATGCAATGGAATGTGAAAACATAGGTTACAAGTCTTGTATGGGCGGGACTTGCAACTGAATTGTTTGACATCGCCTTTGTTTAGTGGACAGTTTTCCAAAAGCAACAGACATATCACAAGTATACCTAATTTAGGTATTTGAAAATTTTATCGAACCTTGGCTAAATATAGACTAGTCACCTATATTTAACCTAGGGACACTGGAATATAGTCTGACTAACTATATTCGACTTAAAATTTTCAAATACTGAGAATAGTTGTGCTAGGGTTATGTTCAGATTGATTTTCTACTTGAACTCGATAAACCACCAGAATTCTTTAAAACGATCTAGAGACACGATAGTGTCTTACCACTCAGCAAGATCTTAACACCTTATTTGTACTACCTAATTTCATTCTTCAAAGTTTTCATTTATGAGATAATCCGAAATACTATCTTGGGATAGTTATCAATTCTTCTCTTCATCCTGTAGAAGTACTAGCCTGTTTAGGTTCTAAAGTTATTATTCCACCATAAACCTTTAAAATCTCTTAAGATTTTCAAAGCAAACTCAACATCTATACCTAAGAATATTAATGTTAAGCATACACTACATAATTTTGTTCATCAAACATATCACATTATTATCTTCACAACCGTTACAACCACAAGCTCATTAACAGATCTTGATGCACTTTTAAAGCTCAAATCATCCTTAGTTACACCACAAGCACCCTCATCAGCTTTACAAGATTGAATATTCATCTTGTACTTTTGGAACACCAGTATCATCTCGTAATACACTACCTTGTAACTCACCGGCTAATTATGAATGTTGTGTTGGGAATTCGTAAGTAGGATGATTTATGATTATTTGAATGGATTGGGATGCCTTTTCATTTAAATAAAGAAATTGTAAATCATCGAACCATAAGTTTATATTTCCTTATTTACATTGTTTGGGATGCCTCTCTATGTAAATAAAGAATTATAAACAAGTGGGCTTATTTGTATCCGAAATAACATAAGTATGAAGTCAATAAACACTAGGTACAACAACAGATTACCTACTAGGCTATAATTGCAACTACTATCCCCATTTCTGTTTGATATTCAACTACTATATCAATTTCTATTCAACTACTATATCAATTCCTATTAATATTCGACTGCTATATCAATTCCCTTTGATATTCGACTATTACCATACCTTTCCTACATAAAAGTAAGCCTCATCCTACACCATACACTGAAACGACAAAATCAAACTACATCACCAGTAATCCCAGACTTTAGTCCTCATAAGTAACCACACCTCTTCATCGACACGACTCCAACATATAACACACATAGAACTTCGGGATGAAGTTCCCCGTAAGGGGTAGAGACTGTAACAATTCACATTTTCAGGTTAATTACTATTCCCGGAAAATTTCACTATTCACTTTTACAATTCATTTTCTTGAAATTTTCCCGAATTTTGATTTCTGTTTCTTGGCCTCGAGTGATAAATCATTTCCAGGGCAAATTAAAAGTTTGACACTCATCAGATTATTTTCGTGAAAGTTAATAAGGAATTACACGTTTTAGGGTAAAACGTCATTCAAAAATTCTACGCACAACGAAACTCGACCGCGTTAATTTTCCCCGTATCAGAAAAATGTTTGATACACTCATGATTTATTTGAGAATAAATCATGACTGAGAAAAACATGACCAAAATAAACCTCGGCCGTAAAAAACTGAAATTTTAAGTTTTAAGCGTTTTTACTCAGCCGTAACCTTAGCCTATACCAGCACCGCGTTTCTAAGACAATTTGAGTTTTCACATTTTTGGGAAAAGTCAACATATTTTTCCTCCTCCTTTGACCAAAAATCATTCCTTGATTTTATAAGTCATTTCTTGATTTTTAGGCTTACGGTTTTATGTCTAAAAGACATTTAATACCAACCAACACTAGACTGAGCCCAGTCTAGACATTATAAGTCTTTTTAAATCATTATTATCATATTAGAAAAGTAACATTTTACTTTTCTCAATTTTACACAATATTCGTACGTTTTACGTATTACGCGTTTTAGACCCGTGTTTCCAGTTTTAGCAGGGTTTTAGCACCCCAATGGAATCTACCACTCATTTTATATTTTATTATGGAATATTTTGACAAGTTTAACCATTCTTCCAAGTTTCGTATTTTTACGATACTCGGTTTTACGTTTCATGGCTTAACCATTTACGGTTAGCATTTCACGGAGTCAAAACTTACTACATAAGCTAGGATATTATCATCAAAAGCCAACCCTTTCTCCTCAAGTATTCCAAACCGCCCTAGGGGGGGGGAGTCATCACCATGTGTCTTAATCTTATGCTTAAAGCCATAGATTGCATACATGTGTTAACACTTGGAGAGCAAGTGTTGACAAGTTAAATTTGTATCGTCCTCAAAGGCATATAAAGCCTCCCCTCCGCCTCTTTGTACGCCACTTCCACACACACAAACACCATCTCCTTTGCTTGATCTTCTTCCAAGTTTCACGCAAGAATCAAGAGCTATCAACATAGAAACTCTAGTTTGGTTTTGATTCATCAAACTACTTCCAAAACCTCATATACTTTGGTCATTTCTCTTGAGTTTGAATCCACTCAAGTCACCTCAACTTTCATCATCTATCTTTCAAGAATACAAGAGTAGAAAGATTGCATGAAGTGAAGTAGGTTGAAGCTAAAGTCTATCAAAGTCATTTTCCTTACATGCTACTTACCTTTCTTATTTGAAAGCCAAAAGTTGTAAGCCAAACCCTAACATGCTTCTTGTTAAATATCATAATCATGTTATTTACATATCAGTTATGCTATATTATGTCTTCTATTCATGTCCATGATGTATAAAAATGAATAAACAAGTTATTGTATATGATTGTTAAGATAAGTTATTGAAACAAGTAAAATAGTGACTTTATTGGTGTAATCTGATCAAAATGGAAAAATTATGATATTGGATCATTACATATTGTAGTAGAGGACTTAACAAGGAAACCATAGCAATTTGAACCACCTAAAACGAGTATACGAGTCAAAAGTTATGACGATTTGAAGTTACCAAACTTTGCGGCAAAACTGCCAAAATAGTTTCTGTGACAGAACCTAAAACACGCAAAAAGAGGCCTTTCTGGTCCGTTTCATGAAAAAGTTAAAACAAGAAAGTTGTCCGGAATCACGTTTTCTTCAAAAACTCAGGCGCACGTCTCCAGAAAACCAATAACGAATGAGATTTTTCTCAGTTTATTAACAGCTATTTTACATATATATATATATATATATATATATATATATATATATATATATATATATATATATATATATATGACTATATAATGGTTATGGTTTATAAAGACCAAAGAGGTCTTATGACCTAGATTCAAGACCACAACCATGGCTAGAGCCAAGGTTGAGTCTCAAGACCATGGAACAATGACCAAAGGTCATGGCAAAGCCATGGCTAAAGACCATATATATATACCAAGGGTGAAAACATGAGCTAACGACCATATAAACTTACCAAGACAAATACATGAACTAGAGAGTTAGCGATAACTTAAACATGCAATTTGGATCTACTCCATCTAAAGAACCATGAGATATTACAAGTAATTGTCATTCAAGACTTAATAAACTTACCCTAATAACAATCTTCTTGTAATCATAAACTTTCCAAAGTTTATTCAAATATTGGACATGTAACTTTTCGGATCAAAACTTATATATATAATTTATCAACTACTACAATAGTAGGGAGCCTCATGTGAGGAGTTCATTATGTAAGCCGTCGAGATGAGTTGTGGATTTACGAATTAAAGTGTCCTGGCTCCTCGAACGTTTACTACATGACTTCTGAATTATGTCGGCCCGAACGGTAGTAAACGATATATAAACTATACATGTTTCATGAACCATTTCTTTTCATATACTTATACTATACAAAGTACCACATCATGGACTAAGTGCAAGACATATATTGGCACGTTTATGTTTCCTTAGACATTATTCCAAACCTAAGTTGCAACAATTATTCTAGGTTGCTCGTAGAAGTTCTTACGGCATATCCATCATTCTCATTATACATCATACAACTCAAGGTGAGTTCATAGCCCCACTTTCCATTACTTAATTGTTTTACAAACCCTTGGGGGGAATACATGCTATTTTAACCGAACACAATGCTTTCAAATTGTATGCTTGCCTGATTATTTTATTATCATTAAGTACCAGCCTTGCTAAACCGAGATACCTTATTATGAACCATTTAATCACTAGCAATAGTGAGCGCGAATATTGTGAATAGGCCTATTGGGATTGACGAATCCCATTTGTATTGACTAAATTCATACAAATGCATTAATATTTGAGACATGGGTATGACAGCAAAGTACCTACCGGGATAAATCTGCCGATCGATATTGGTACACGTTAACGTTTTGGTGTCATAAGCTTAGTAATGATAATAACTGTTTTGTTTTCCAACCATTGGTGTGAGCCTATAACTCACACTACCAACATATTGTGTTCAACCATTAAACAAACTCTATGAATTTCACTCAACCTTTGTGTTGACCTTTTAAGCATGTATTTCAGGTTCATGATGACCAAGGATGGCACGGAAGGGCACGGATGTTCAAGAGGGCTATAAATTTTATTATCATTCAAAAACTCATCTAATGTGATTTGTAAACATGGAACCATCTGGGACTTCATTTTGTAATCTCTGATATTTATATAATTTGAATGATAAACCTTTCAAAACGACTCTATTAGAGTTCGTTTTCTATTATTGTGACTATTGTGCCGTCGAGTAACACCCAGTTTGAATTCCGCTGCATCCATGAATTGGGGGTGTTACAACAAACACTCCATGAAAGTAGAAGAATCACTAAATGTAACATTTGATGAAACACCACCACCTCCTAAAACGTTACCTTTAGAAGATGATGACTTAGTCGAAGATGAAGCTATTGAGGTTAGTAAAACAAAACCCATAGGAAATGATAATAAAGACATTCAATTAGGAAACAACGAAATTGTTAATGTTAAGGAATCTAGATCACATCCATTAAATAATATAATAGGACATCTTAACCAAAGAACCCTTAGGTCACAAGCCCAAGATAAAAACAATTTCTTTTGTTTCCTCTCAGCAATAGAACCTAAGAATATTAATGAGGCTTTAAAAGATGAAAGTTGGGTTATAGCTATGCAAGAAGAATTAAATCAATTTAAGGCAAATGATATTTGGGAATTAGTCCCAAATCCAATGAATATGACCATCATAGGAACTAAATGGGTATATAGGAACAAATTAGATGAAAATAAAGTAGTTACTAGGAATAAAGCTAGGTTAGTTGCCCAAGGTTATAATCAACAAGAAGGAATTGATTATGACGAAACTTATGCCCCCGTAGCTAGATTAGAATCAATTAGGATACTAATTGCCTATGCATGCGCCCTAGACTTTAAGTTATTCCAAATGGACGTGAAAAGTGCATTCCTTAACGGTTTTATCAATGAGGAGGTATATGTGGCACAACCTCCAGGATTCATTGACTTCGCAAAACCTGATTATGTTTATAAGTTAAAGAAAGCTTTGTATGGACTCAAACAAGCTCCCAAAGCTTGGTATGATCGATTAAAAGCTTTTCTTATTAAACATGATTATTCCATGGGAATGGTAGATAACACTCTTTTCACTAAAAGGAAAGACCCAAATCTCATCATTGTCCAAATATATGTTGATGACATTATATTTGGATCGACTTGTCAAGACATGTGTGATGAATTTGCCATAATCATGCATGATGAGTTTGAGATGAGTATGATGGGTGAACTTAACTTCTTCCTAGAACTACAAATAAAACAATTAGAAGATGGAATATTTTTTAACCAATCTAAGTACATTAAGGAAATGCTTAAGAAATTTGGCCTAGAAGACTCAAAACCCATGAAAACTCCCATGTCTACGGAAGTAAATATCACAAAGGATGATGAAGGTGAGTCCGCAGATAACACCAAGTATAGAGGAATGATAGGTAGTTTACTATACTTGACGGAAAGTAGACCCGATATCATGTTTAGTGTTTGCCTTTGTGCCCGTTTTCAAGAGGATCCCAAAACCTATCACCTAGAAGCGGTTAAGCGTATCTTCCGATACATTAAAGGCACTATACACTTAGGATTATGGTATCCTAAGGGATCCGGCATAGAAACCATCATCTATGCAGATTCGGATCATGCGGGAGACTACGTAGATAGAAAAAGCACTAGCGGTATTTGCATATTTATGGGATGTTGTCTAACATCTTGGTTTTCGAAGAAGCAAACCGCTCTTGCTATTTCTACCACCGAAGCCGAATATGTAAGCGCTGGAAAGGCATGTCAACAAGCACTATGGATGAAACAAGCTCTCGTAGACTATGGCATTAGGTTAGAAAATGTTCCCATTATGTGCGATAACAAAGGTGCGATAGATTTAAGTAAAAATCCGGTGCAACACTCTAGGACTAAACATATAGAAATACGCCACCACTTTCTTAGGGATAATGTATAAAAAGGAAACATATCTATAGAAAAAGTTGCATCGGAAGATAATATTGCGGATATATTCACAAAACCCCTTAAGCGTGAATTATTCAACCACTTGCGTTTAGAATTAGGAATGATGGAACAAGTTGACTAAATTATATTGAACTAATACAAATTTATACTTGCATAAAATTTACTTTTCGTCCACTTCTTTATTTCTGAGTCTAGGAATCTATTTCGCACAAAATTAAATATTGGGAAATTTTATTTTCTGTGCATAAACTCTTTTGTAAAACCCAATCAATTTTCTTTATAAATTATTCTCACATCTAGGAATCACATGAACATCATTTTTCTTGCATTGTTGACTAATGCTAAAAACATTGTCTTTCAAAAATCATGCATAAACTCTCACATAAATTGTCAAGGTATATAATCTAATATGTATCTTTGACATTCATGATCGGGCAAAAATTGAATCAAGGAGATCTTTTGGATTGTTTCTTAGGATCGTTATCTCTCTTTGCATTTAGGAGTCGAAACAATCACAACTCCACATTTGTTGCATATAGACACACACTAGGACAAATTCACTAATAATGTTGTCATCTTGCTCCATCACTAGTTTTCCACTCACTAGTTGCCTTTGCCTTTGATCTAAGAAAGGTGCCTTAGGAAGTTTAAGTGCTCTTGCCTTTACTTATCTCCTCTTGCTTATTATGTGTTGCTTAATTGCTCTTTTGCTTATGTGTTTTTGCATGCATGCTATATCTTGATTAGATTAGATGCTATATTGCCTAAAGGGATTGAACTTGCTTGAATTCTAATCCAAACACACAACCTTTATGCAAATTTTCTGCCAAAAACCCAATTCTGGCAACCTGGAAATCACCAGATGGGCGGCCCCCTTAATTTTGTAAGGCGGCCCCCTTAATCATTAAGGGGACCGCCCCCTAATTAAGGGGACCGACCATCTGATGGTCGGGTTTACAGAATCTTTTCTGCTTTTTAGCCCATTTCCACCTACATTTCCCATTTTTCACTAACATATTTTGTCCTAGTCTCCCAAACAAACCTTATCCATCCTTAAACACACAAATCTTACACTATAAATACCCCAAATCTTCCACACTCTCCATTCATCCCTTCATGACTTCTCCAAACAAACCAAAACCAAAAGCCTCAAGGCTTGCAAGAATGACCGAAAAACCCGTTTGGCGAAGAAAAAGCCCTCGAAACAAATCTATCATAACCAATGAAGTTGGAAATCACTCAACACTTCCAACCACTTACTTCCCAAACTTTACACCAAATTCACAAGGACATTCATTTGATCCTCTCTACAAACCATACAACATTGGCCAAACATCTTCCTTCATGCCAAACCACTCATCTCATCCTCCAACCATTTGTAATGATCCATACAAGTTTGATCAACCATCACTCTACAATTCCAACTACACAAACCCAAATCATCCATATCCACACAATGACTTTCTCCGCATTGCCACGGAAAAGCAAAAGTTCTGTGATGAAATATCACAAATCCATGATCTTTGTGATCTCAATGCCATGCATCTTGCACAACGCAACAAAGGGCAACCTCCATCATCACCCAACAACAATTGCCTTCCTCACTCTCTCAACTTGGATCAAGTTACAAACCACACTCACTATTGCCCTTGTTGAATCTTCCTTCAAAAACAAATCCTATACTTGAGTGAAGATATTTCTTGGATTGAATATCTCCTCACTCGTCCTCATCCCATACCACCCTTAACACGATACAATATCGTAAGATCCACCTCTTCCGCTCCATACCCCACTCCATATCCCTCTCCATCTAACAACTAAGCTTTACGCTTATGTTTTCCTTCAAGCAAATAAAACAATCAACCATGGGTTGCAAGCAAGTCCAAGTGCTCTCTTAGGCAATATAGGGCTATGTCTTTTCTTTTGTTTTATTGTGATCAATATGCCTTAAGCATATTGAATGTTGTAATGTTTTCTATGATGCTTGAATGAATCTATTTTTATTTGCATAACTATTGCTTTGCATGTATATGTGTCTTGCTCTCTTCTAATATTTTGTGTAGCCAAGATTTCCATAGATCTTTCCCTTGGTGCTCTCAAATGAGGGGGAGCATACATCAAGGGGGAGCATTAACCTTTTTGATTTTACAAAAAGGGGGAGAAGAGAATGTTAAACTCTAATAATACTTGTCTAAAAATTATTTTTTAGACCTAATGAGTTTAAGGTTTTGTAATCATCAAAAAGGGGAAGATTGTTGACATAAATAATGTATAAAAGCATTGTTAGCATATTAACAATGTCTCTATGTTTTGATAATTACAAAGCAAAAACTCATTAATCTAAAACTTATGATGTAAACAAGTTTTTAGTGCTTAATATTTGTCTTTGCATCCATATCACTTAAGGTATGAATAAACAAAATGGTTATTGTATTTCATGATCAATGGAAATTTTTCTAATCACTAGAATTTTTATAAAATGTATTAAGCATTCTATATCTTTTACAAAATTACTTTTGGAATTAAAAGAATATGTTTAATTCATTATAAATATATAATTTCAAATTTCCAACCAAAAATGGTAAATTTTATCCAGAAAAATATTCCCCACTAAAAGACAAGAAAATCCAACGTTCTGAAGGGGCGGCCCCCTTAATCCCTTAGGCAGCCCCCTTAATCATTAAGGGGACCGGCCATCAATTAAGGGGACCGGCCACGCTCCAGAACAGTAATTTTCTCCCCTATAAATACTGGTTCATCCCACATAATTTTCTCACCTTTTGCACTCCTAAACTTTCTATTCTAGATCCACATTCCTATTCTCTTAATCCTTTAATCATAAGTGCATAATTCTTTGTTTCAAAGTGATTCAAACTTCATCCTCTCAAGTGCAAGAGAAGAATACTTCTATCCCTCAAGACAAGAAGTATTACAACTTGTTGTGACCTCCACATACAAGTTGTTGGTGCATCATCAAGATTATTTACATTATTCTTTGTGAAGATTGTTGTGAATATTTGATTGTAGATAGTTGTGCTAGGTATATTGATTGTGTGATTAGTTAGTTGTTGGGTGTGAAGAAGAAAAGTTAGGAATTAGATTGTAGTGAAGAAGCTAGGTGTGAAGGTGTTAGTTGTGAAGAAAATTGGTGTGAAGAAAATAGGCGTGGAGTAGTTAGTTGTGAAGTAGATTAGTTTGAAGAAGTTGTGTAGAAGTTGTGATTTAGTTGTGAAGAAGTTGTGGTGTGTAAAGTGGTGTGTAAATTGGTGTGTAAGGTTTTCTCCGCCATAAGGGAGCTTGTTGATATAGTGAAGAAAACTCTCGAGTTAGGTGCTCGGGGAGTGGAGTAGGGCAAGGAAGGTGTCCTTGTAGCCGAACCACTATAAATCTCTTGTCTCGCGGTTCTATCTTTCCATCTCTTACTTATTTCACTACTTATCATTGTTATATCTTACTTATTGATAGTTGTGTATATTGTGCAAGACTTGAGATCTCATATTATCGAATCTAAATTTTAAAAACTAAGAAAACACTAAAACTATCTTTTATAACAAATTAAAAAGACGTAAAACTATTCAACCCCCCCCCTTCTAGTTTTCCACAAATAGAGTCTCGCCTGTCTCTACGAGTAGTAGCAAGAATAAAGTTGAAGAAGTAGAAGAACACCCTAGGAATTTATCGCTTTTTAATAAGAAACATGATTCATTTGAATGTAATGTCGAAAGTACTGGTTCTAATGCATGTAATAACTCCGTTTGTTTAATATGCAAGAAATGTTTAATTAATGATGTTCATGATGAATGTGTTTCTAAGAATGTGAATGTTACGCCTGAACAGAAGAATGTTCCAAAAAGACCTAGTGCTAGCTAGATCTATAGAAAGGTTAGTTGCACACTTTAGGACAACCACTATCAGTCGAATGCCTAGGAACTATCTTAAGTATTGTGTATGGAAACCAACGGGTAGAGAATTCATTCTTCAGGATGGCAAATTGAAAGTTGTTCAAAATGGTCAAGTAGATACTTTCTGTAAATGTGATTCGGATTTTACCCCAAACCTAATGGAACCAAATTCAAAACGGTTTCCAAATACAAAATCTTCTGTTCTTGGCAGGTTATCGAAATATGTCTTTGGATCGTCGACTCGGGTTGCTCCAAGCACATGACCGGGAATTTAAAGCTGATGATCAATTTCGTCTGGAAATTCATGGGAACTGTACGATTTGGAAATGATCATGTAGCAGCTATTCAGGGTTATGGAGATCTTCGGTTTGGGAATTTTTTAATCACTAGAGTTTACTACGTCGAAGGGTTGGGACACAACTTGTTTTTAGTCGGGCAGTTTTGTGATGCTGATTTAGAAGTTGCATTCAGGAGAAACACGGTTTTTATTAGAAATTCGGTTGGTGATGATCTCTTAGCTGGTAATCGTGGTACAAACTTGTATGCTATCGACATCAACCAAATGACTTCTACATCACCAATTTGTCTTATGACAAGGGCAACCGGAACTAAGTCCTGGCTGTGGCATAGACGTTTATCCCATCTCAATTTCGACACCATCAACAAGTTAGCCAAAGACAACATTGTCACCGGACTTCCTAAGTTCAAATACACCAAGGAACATCTATGTCCATCATGCAAACAAGAAAAAAGTAAAAGAGCATCATATAAACCCAAAACAGTACCAAATTCAGAAGCAAGGTTACATAAGTTGCACATGGACTTATGTGGCCCAAAGGGAGTTGAAAGCATTAATGGGAAGAAGTATATTCTCGTTATTGTTGATGATTATTCAAGATATCCTTGGGTAAAGTTTTTGAGATCAAAAGACGAAACACCAGGCATCATCATCACCTTTCCGAAGCGTATTCAAGTTCTACTTCAAGCTCTAGTAAGGATTATAAGAACAAACAATGGCACAGAATTCACAAATCACGAGTTAAGAACTTACCTCGAAGATGTTGGAATTACACATCAAACATCAGTTGTTAGAACTCCACAGCAGAATAGGGTAGTTGAAAGAAGAAACGAACTCTTGTGGAAGCTGCTCGCACAATGCTGATTTTTTCTAGTGCACCTCTATTCTTATGGGCTGATGCTGTAGCCACTGCTTGTTTTACTCAAAACCGATCCCTAGTCCATCCGAGATTCAATAAAACCCCATATGAGCTAGTGAACAACCGTAAACCTGACATCTCTTACCTTCACGTATTTGGCGCTTTCTGCTATCCGACGAATGACATAGAAGATCTAGGGAAGTTAAAAGCTAAGGGTGATATTGGAATCTTCATTGGATATTCAGAAAACTTGAGGGCATTCAGGGTGTATAATAGAAGAACAAAAAGGATAATGGAGACGATGAATGTGAAGTTTGATGAGATTTCACAGATGGCTTCTGAGAGATACGCTCTAAAACCCGCGCTTAATCCAATGGCTTCTAATCAAAACGGATTAGGACCCGCACCAAACCAGCAGACTTCTGGACACATCAGTTCAGGACTCATACCTCAAGGAGCTCATTCAACAAACATGGATAAACCTTCAGAATAAGAACTGGAAAACTTCTTCGAGTTAATGTTTGATGAATGCTATGGTGGAACTTCGACAAATGCATCTCAAGAACATTCCGTTGCACCCGCTCAAAACCATCAACCACACCACCATCACAAGATGCATCTACCACAATCAAAGCTGAAGCACCAACTACATCAACATCATCTACATCTACTCAAGCAACTCCAGTACTTGAAACTGTTCTACCAAGAGTTGATGAGCAAAACCAAAACACAAATTTTCAAGAAGAACCAACAAATAATTCAAACGATGTTGCGTTAGAAGAAGAAGAAATATTTGAAAACCCATTTGCAACAGACTCTGCTGAATCTTCTTCAAGGTTACAAGAACCATCAAACACACATTCGTTAAACCCAAGGTACCCTTCTACGTTTCAATGGACAAAAGACCACCCAATAGAACATGTTATTGGTGAACCTTCAAAGCCAGTTCAGACAAGGAGACAACTTGCCACTGATCTCGAATTGTGCATCTACATTTTCTCTATAAGCCTCAAAGAACCAAAGAACATTCGGGAAGCAATGGCAGAAAACCCATGGATAGAAGCAATGCAGTACGAAATTCTTCAATACCAGTTACATGATAGTTGGGAACTTGTTGAACGACCACTTGATATACGTGTTCTAGATCTCAAGTGGTTGTGGAGAACAAACTGGATGAGGAAATGACTGTTATTCGCAACAAAGCTCGTCTCGTGGCTAAAGGTTATCCACAAGAAGGGATAGATTTCGAAGAATCATTCGCGCCTGTAGCTAGACTTGAAGCAGTCTGGATCTTCTTAGCCTATGCGGCTCACAAAAACATCACAGTCTACCAGATGGATATTAAGATTGCTTTCTTGAATGGAACTCTGAAAGAAGAAGTGTATGTGAGTCAGCTAGAGGGATTCATCGACAAAGATCATCCAGACTACGTCTACAAGCTAAAGAAAGCAATTTATGGTCTAAAACAAGCTCCAAGAGCGTGGTATGACGAACTATCATCTTTCTTGCTCAAGAACAATTTCACAAAAGGAACGGTTGATGACACCTTGTTTATCAAAAAATTCAAAGATGACATTTTGATCGTTCAAATTTACGTGGACGACATTATTTTTGGATCAACCAATCCTAACCATTCAAAACATTTTGAAAATCACATGAAAAGCAAATTTGAAATGTCCATGATGGGGGAACTAAAATTCTTTCTTGGTTTACAAATACATCAATCCCCTAGTGGTATTTTTATCAATCAAGCTAAATATACAATAGAGATTTTGCAAAAACATGGAATGGAAAATTGTGATTCTGTTGGTACACCAATGGTCACTTCACCAAAAATAGGTGCTGATTTATTTGAGAAACCCATCGATCCGAAGAAATATCGGAGCATGATCGGTTCTCTCATGTATCTAACTGCTAGTCGACCCGATATTCAATTTGCTGTTTGTTTGTTATCACGGTTTAAGGCAAAGCCTACCGAACTTCACCTCAAAGAGGTTAAACAGATCTTTCGGTACCTACAAAGCACCATTAACATGGGACTTTGGTATCCGAAGGATTTGGGTTTTAATCTAACAGCATTTTCAGATGCAGACCATGCCGGTGATCAAGTTACAGCAAAGAGTACATCAGGTGGAGCACAATTTTTAGGTGAAAAGCTTGTAAGCTGGTCGTCAAAGAAACAGGATTGTACTGCACTATCAACCGCCGAAGCCGAGTATGTGTCTCTATCTGCGTGTTGTGCCCAAGTTCTTTAGACGCGGACACAGCTCACAGATTATGGCTTTACTTTTGACAGAATACCTATGTATTGTGACTCAAAAAGTGCCATAGCCATCTCGTGCAATCCCGTACATCACTCTAAGATGAAGCATATCAAAGTCCGATACCATTTCATCAAAGAACACGTGGAAGAGGGTACTGTTGAATTATTTTTCGTTAAGACTGATTACCAACTCGCCGATCTATTTACTAAAGCCCTTCCAAAAGAACGGTTTGACTATTTAGTTCGACGAATTGGCATGCGAAGCCTAACTACTGAGGAGCTAGAACGTCTTCTCGAATCTTCTTGAAAAAGTTTTCAAAATCGCTTCGCTGTAAATATTTTTGAAAAAACAAAATACAAAATTTGAAAAACAAACAAAAACAAAATACAAAAATATAAAATTTTCAAAAAATACAAAAATAATATAAAATAAAAAAAAATCCAAAAATATTCTTCTCACGACATGTCTCTCGTATAAA
This sequence comes from Artemisia argyi, assembly GCA_030686995.1. Lineage (NCBI taxonomy): Eukaryota > Viridiplantae > Streptophyta > Magnoliopsida > Asterales > Asteraceae > Artemisia > Artemisia argyi. The sequence goes on along the minus strand of CM060688.1, from coordinate 153,843,008 downwards.
TCAATATTCTGTACGTTTCTAGAAATGTCATTCAACAATGATACGGACATGTATAGATGCTTGAACGGGAGTTCTTTAAAATGTTTTTCCAAAACATGTCGTTTTTCAAAAAGTTTCTTCACTATGGCTTTCGTACACTTCAGTACGAAACCCGTGCTTCAAAGTAAAATCTTTTCAAAACATGGGTCCGGGTATAATAACTTGAAAAGATTTCAAATAAGGACACTAATGATGACTTCTGATTATTTTCAAATCAAGGACTCGTACGTTCAATGACGAACTCTTTTTCAAAAAGTTCGAGTCTAAACAAACAAAAAAGATTTCAAGCATAAACTCGTTTTCCAACAAAATTCTTGAGCACTTTTTCAAGATTGTTCAAAAGATTTCTCAAAATCTCTCAAAATGAGTGCTCAAGATAATTCCCTCTAAACCCTTAATTGATTTTAAATGTGCTATTATTAAGGGGGAGTACTAACACAAAAATGTTCCGAAATCATGCAACAACAAATCTGTCTTTCTCTCCAAAAGCTTTTTCTTAATCAGTTGATATCAAAAATATCACGATATGCTATTTTTGAGGGGGAGAAGACATGATTAAAATGTGATCAAAGATGTTTAAAGTTTGTGACTGAATCTCAGAAGAGCTCAACTCAGTAAGTACCAATGAATTGACGAAGCTTAAAATGTCAGTAATCGAAAAGACTTGTCTTGGACGGGTAATAATTTCAAGCTAGTCTAACTAGTGATGTAAGCGTGTCTCGAATAGGACTTGTCTGAGTAAAATGTACCGTATCGAGAGACTTTCCTTGGACTTGACCAGGATGGGTAATCATTTCAAGCTAGTCTAACTAGTGATGTAAGCGTGTCTCGAATCGGTCATGTTCACTGAAAGTGGATAAATTCAAAAAGTGCAAACTCCTTCCACATGTGCAAATTTCTTTATTATCCATGAGCACATGTGAAGGGGGAGTCCTTCAAAATTGCAAAACTCTCAAAGTGGTAACAACAATGTGTTTTATTATCATAAACACTTTGAGAGATTTTTCACAAAAAGGTTTTTTGGCATGTGATCAGTTATAGGATAGTCATGGAGTTATAAGGTGACTAAGGTTAGGAAAAACCGTCCTAAGATCCGCCAGAGCCGGAGAGATCTACCCAAGGACAATTCCAATAGATTAGAATTAGAAGTCCTTAGGTATGATTGAAAAAAGGAGAAAAGGAGAAAGGAGAAAGAAGGGGTTGAAGAATTAAAAAGAAAAGTTATGTAAAAGGGTGAAAAGAAATAGCCCTCCATATGTTCAACCTTAGGGCAGACACCGGGTACAATTCGTATGCTACTGGTTGTTACTAAGGTGACACCGGTATTGAAGACAAAGACGTCATGGACCCAGTGACGCACTGCACTAAACATTCTTAACCACTCAAGTTCTCTTAAAAGAGCTTGTTTCATTCTCACGGGGAACCGGTGTAATCTATCGACCTGTCTCTTAAAGATGGTTGATATTGAAGTAGGAGACCTCTCCCTAATCTCCGCATAGGAAACCATATGTGCACTTATCGAGTCTAGAGCCCTGAGATTCATCAAAAGATCTCATAGGAACACATGATATTTCTACACTGGTTGTTCAACATAAAGGATGCCAGATGTAAACTTAAAAGTCCTACGCAGATCTTAGCAATCTGCCAGAACATTTATGAGAGAATTAACACAAGTGATTCTCAATGATTGAATGGAAATTCCTGCCAGGGTCAACATCAAACAGCCCTGATAGCAGGTCACTTCGGTAATTCTTTATGGGTTACGCTTAGTGTTCGCGGTGGTTTCAAATGGTCTATAGTCGTGGAGTGATCCCCACCGACTCACCCAGTCATTGAGCTACTAAGTAGGTCTTGTAAGCTCCCTCGGGAGTATCTGACATGGGAACGGCCTTGGTAAGGGTTAGAAGGAGTCTTCACACTATGCTGTTGACGATCTCTAATTCTTATCTGTAAGTACCGGTTGATTTATTGCTAACTGTTTACCTGCAGCTATACATCATCTCCATGGCGAAGGATTCCACATGCTCATACATGCATCTCGAAGTCAAAGGAAAGTTCTCACAAAGATCAAAGCAAAGAAAGGTTCAAAGAAAGATTCTACGCAATGTGAAAGAATCTACAGAAGTAAAGTGACAAAGATCGGTGTGAAAGAACGGGAACTACAAATGCATATATCACAAAGACTGAAGATGTATGAGCATGTTGGAATGGCGAACAATCACCACAGACACAGAAGTGACGAAAGGCAGATAACTCCACATCATAAAAGAACAAAGAACGATGAAAAATCAGTAATCAAATATCACAAAGCATGAAGGAACAAAGACTAATGACTATTCTACTACGACACACAATGGTCAACAACAAAGAACAAAGGAGACCTAATCACGTGGAGCATCATTCGAATGACCACCCCTTAGGGGGAGATTGTTAGCATTAAAAATATGTATTTAGAAGTGATGGTCATTCTCATACATATAACTTTGTAATGTGTCATAGATTACAATAGAATAGTCAATGGGCTTATGGTTTGGACTAATCTAATAGGTTATAAGTTATGTATTATGACTAGTCCATACTTAATGTATAAGTCCAATCCATGACCAAGCCCATCCAAGCCCATTAGGGTGTCACATGTCTTACTATATAAACACCTCAAATGAGTCATTTGGGGTGTGTGCTTGTGTGTGTATTGTGTGTATTTCTCTCATTATTAAAGTTCCATTTTCATCTCTTTCTCTCTACACATACACGACATCTACAAGTCACCATCTCTCCATCTCTACTTAATATAGTGCTTATATTGTGTGATAAAGTTGTGATATTTAAGGTCCTACACAAAGACTAAAGACGTATGAGCATGTTGGAAAGGCGTATTACCAATGTAGACTAAGAAGTGACGAAAGGCAGATGACACTACATCAAAAACTACAAAGGAACAAAGAATGAAGAAAAGTCAATTATCAAAGATCACAAAGCATGAAGGAACAAAGACTTAAAACTATTCTACAAAGACTCAAAGTTCAAGACAACAAGCTTCAAAGTTCAAAGATCAAGATCACAAAAAGAGATCTCAATGATTACCCCTTAGGGGGAGATTGTTAGCAATAGAAGTGTTGATCATCAATGGAATCAAAGAGAGATCTCAATGATCGTCCCTTAGGGGAGATTGTTAGAAATAGAAGTGATGATCATTTATTAAGTCATTTAGTCTTGTAATAATATTTTAATAGTCTTGTTGTTTTGCTAAGGGTAAACGGGCTTGGTTTAATCTAATATTGTAAAAGGTTATGTCTAGTTTATTACAAAAGCCCAAGCCCGGCCCATCATTCTTATCTTACCTATAAATACCTCCAAATGCTCACATTTGGAGGTGGTGCTTCTAGTAGTTGCTTCTAGGATTTCTCATTGTATCCTCCTCTCTCTTAATCTAATACATCTTTCTTTCTCTCTCTAGAAGTTACCATCTCTCTCTCTACTAATCTATTCTATAATCTTTATATATACTTGTGTTAGATATAGTATTTTAGGGTCCTACAACGGCGTCAGATCTGGATCAAGGAAATCCGAGAAGAGTATTGGCGGCTAGTTGACAGCGTTAGGATTACAACATGATGCCGTCAGACGTGTAATCTCTATATATAGTTTTCTAATTTTCATTCATTAGGGAGAGAACTTTTGGAGGAACTTTACCACAAACCCTATGTAGAATTTTCACCTTATTGTTGGGTCTTCAAACCCTTCTTTCATCCATGTTTCAATAAAGATAAGTCTCCCAATAATCATTTAATATGTCTATGTGTTGTTTGATTCTATCTTACGCTTGTCTTTACTTTAACATGTTAGGATAGGTTTGATTTTGTTTGCTTAGATGTAATGAAACCTAGCTATTGATTGTTGGCTGATTGTTTGTTATTAATTGTATTGGATGAATGATATCGATGTTAGGCTTAAGAAAACTGGCAGACTTCCAATTGGTAACATGCTTAAACGTCTTAAGAAAAATGAATCTGATGTGTACTACGATTTTAATGCTTGTATTTAATGCATGAGTAACTACCAAGGAGGCCATGTTAGGAGCTAGTTTTCGGCTCAACATAGGAAGAGGTAGAAGCTTATAGAGTTGGGGAAGATCGTACACGGCTCCACAAATGGTATTAAGGAATATAACCCGTCATCCACGCAATTTTAACAAACTATTCAACTAATGAAAGATAACTAGTCAGTAGTGAAATCTAAGTAAACACGTTTATCTAATTATTGTTTTTCTCAACGTTTACTTTCTTGTTATTTTATTTTTATTGCATTTGTAGTTAATTGGGTTAGTTGACTAGCAATTAATTCCGCCCACTCTTCCAATACCCGAGATTTTTACTTGCTTCTCATAAAATATAAAAATACAAAAGGAATCATCCCTCACCTCTATACCTAGTTTAATTAAGTTTTGATCCTAACTGTAGGATCGAACATATGTTGATTCTTGTTATTTCGGGAGGTCTTGGATTGTGGAAGATGAAGGTAACCATTGTAAGAGTTTTAGAGAGAGAGAGTAGAGAGAGTGGGAAGTTCTAGTGAGAGAAAAACCTTTGAGGTGTGTGTGTATTATTAGAAACAACCAACCCTCTCACTTGGTGGGAGGAGGGTATATATACACTTACAATAAACGCCCTCCTACGGGCTGTGGATTAGGTATACAGTGGGTAAAGACCCGTCCGTCCTACATGGTGTGACTATATCTATTCTAATATATACAAAGCTAAGAGCTATGCTAAGTATGTAAATACATGGGGTGACCGAACCTTTTTCTTAATCCTAACAATCTCCCCCTAAGGGAGGTCACCCCAGAAAAAATTAATTGAATCTTAGCATTCTATAAGTTGATCTTTAACTCTAACTTGTATCCGTTGATTCTTCAAAGTCATTACTCTTTGTGCTTCCAGCAGTAGACTTTTGATGACTTGTTTATATCTTGGATGTTCCTTGACGATTCTCTGAGTTTATCATCCAAATGTTTGTCTCCAAGTCATCTTTGTACAGTATCATCTCCATGTGACGTAGACATCTTTGTAACGACATGCTCACACTTTTCAAGATCATGATCATCAGCATCAGAGTTGTGGAAGCATATATGGAGCCCATTCAATTATCATGATTGCTCGATTAAGATGTCGAAGTATGAGCATGGGGTGATGGATCAGCATCTTTTCAGCAATCTACTGCAACCATCAGAAATTCCTGCAAGCAAACAATTAGCAACAAATCATCCAGTACTTACAGGTTTGGAATTAGAGATCGTCTACAGCATAGTGTGAAGACTCCTTCTAACCCTTACCAAGACCGTTCCCAATCGGCAACCCCCGAGAGGATTTACATGATCTACCTAAGTAAATCAACGACTGGGTGAGTCGCTGGAGTTCACTCCACGACTGTAGACCATTGGTAACTGCCGCGACCACTAAGCGTAATCCACAAGGAATTACCGAAGTGACCTACTTTCAGGGCTGTTTGATGTTGAACCTAGCAGGGATTTCCACTCAATCACATGGAATTACATATGTATATTCCCTCATAAGTGTTCTTGGCAGATTGCTAAGATCTGCGAAGGACTCAAAATATTACAGCTGGTGTCCTTAATGTTGAACAACCAGTGTAGAAGAATCAAGTGTTCCTATGAGATCTTTTGATGCATCTCGTGGCTCTAGACTCAATAAGTGCATGATTTGGTTTTCCTATGCGGAGACTAGGGAGAGCTCTCCTGCTTCAATATCAACCATCTCTAAGAGATAAGTTGATAGATTACACCGGTTCCCCATGAGAATGAAACAATTCCTTTTAAGAGAACTTGAGTGGCTAGAAGGTTTAGTGTAGTGCGTCACTGGGTCCATGACGTCTTTTCTTCAATACCGGTGTTACCTTGGTAACCACCAGTAGCATATGAATTGAACCCGGTTTCTGCCCTAAGGTTGAATAATGGGAGGGCTATTTCTTTTCACCCTTTCTTATTTCATTTATTTTTAATTCTTCAACCCCTTCTTTCCCCTTTCTCATTTATCTCCTTTTTTCATAATCATACCTAAGGACTTTATAATACTATCTAATGGGTATTGTCCATGGGTAGATCCCTCCGGCTCTGGCGGATCATAGGACGGTTTTCCTAACCTTAGTCACCTTATAACTTCATGACTATCCTATGTTGCCATTTTAACCAAATCATTGAAAATTTTCTCAACGTGTTTATGATTAAGAAACACATTTTGTTAACACGTTGAGAGTTTTACCATTTTCAAATGCTCCCCCTTAACATATGCTCATATGTTTTGACAGATAAATTTGCACATGTCGGGAAGAGTTGCACTTTTGAATTGATCCACCTTTATTGAATATGAACGGGCATTCGAGACACGCTTACATCACTAGTTAGACTAGCTTGAAGTTATTACCCGGCCCGATCAAATCCACAAAAGGTTTCTCGAAACGGTACACTCTACTTAGACAAGTCCTCTTCGAGAGACACTTACATCACTGGTTAGACCAGCTTGAAGTTATTACCCGTCCAGGACTAGTCTTTTTGATTGATGACAGTTTTTGTTTCATCAATTCATTGGTTAAGTCTGAGTCGCGCTCACAAGAGATGCTAGGATCCTTTTATCACAAACCATTTTCTCCCCCCTCAATATGTGCATTGATGTACAAAACGAGTTTGGCACATATGGGAGAGTGTTTTAACTCCAAAACAATCACGTTTTAATCAGGTTTCATATTTAAATCAAATTTTCTCCCCCGATCAAAAATTTCAAACCATTTGAGATTTGTGATCCCAAGTGATTTAAATAAGTTCCAAGATTTTTGGGAGAAAAATGTGGTAAGATTTAAGAATGACTGATTTTGCGACGATACATTTGCTCCCCCTCAAACCTTGAGGGAGCATGTTATGTGTCAGAAATGATGAGTTTATAAATGATTCAGAGTTTAACGAGAAACTCATGAAAAATTCATATTCTCATACATAACAATTCCATTCACTGCTTTTAATGCACAAAGATCATGTTTTGATGATATAGAATTTTTGAAATCATTCTCCCCCTCAATCGATGACCCATTTTCAATTTATCACTTTTTCTTCAAAAGATTAATCATTTGGCATCGATTGAGAGGAAAGTTTATATAAAATTGCAAGTTTGATTGATTTTCAAAAATCATGGTACCACCAAGTTTGGAACAAATACTTTTCTGAAGAATCATTGAAGGAAAAGTATTCGTGATGTAAAGAAGACTTCTCTTCTTTTACAAGAAATGATGCACTGAAACGTACATCAAGTCGAGGACACACGGATATAAAGTTATCCGTGCCCGGGTGAACATCACCCAGTGAGAGGAACTGCCATCTTTTTGGCGACATGCTTTCCCCATTTTGAAGAGCGGGTTGCTATCTGAAGTAATAGCAAGCCATAATTTTGAAGTCCGGGTTACAACCTGAATTGACTGTAAGCCATATTTAATGAAGATTTTTAGAAGCGACATGTTTTAGAAAAACATTATTTGGAAAAATAGAAAAAAACTCTCACTCAAGCATATGTATGTTTCTGTGTCATTATTGAATGACATTTATAGAAACATACATAACATTGATTACAAGAGAGACATGTCGTAAGAATAATATTTTTGGAATTTTTTTATGTTTTTCCAATTTTTATGGATTTTGTTGGTTTTATAATTTTCTATTTTCTTTTTGGTTTTTAAAATATGTACAAAGGATATTATGCAGTTTATGAGAATGTTGACATGAATACCGAAAAGAGGATATCGGTCTGCACGTAGTAGAAGTTAGTAGTCAACATCTCTTAAACTTTCACCACCAAAGCGTTCGAGGCTCCAGAATTGTCGTCTGAACTTGAGCCTTCTCAATGTAAAGCTTTGATAGCTCAGCAACATATCATCTCACACTTGACTAGTTCTTCACATCTTTCTTCCCTGCTGAAGGCTGAAGTAATGCGTACCAAAAGTATCCAGGGACCACTTCCCCCCAAGTAGTAGAAATGATGCAATCAGTCTCATTATATGAAGCTCAGAAACCCGAACTGCATACACAATCCATTTTGTACGTCTTTTGTTATCAGAAACTGTTTCTTACATCTCTTCCCCCACGTAGTTGGAATAACACATCAAAAGAACGAGTTAAAACACAGATTTTCTCTGCGGTTATGACATTTGTCTTCCCGGAATGACTTCAATTAAGACGAAGTATAAAGCTCATCATGTGTACTCGTTGTGCGTTCCGATGTATGTCTCCTTCCCCCATGCTGGTTTTGATACCTCAGAATCAACAACACATTTTATTCACATATGCTTGAAATTTTGTAAGAAGAACAAAATTAGCTCAAATGTATCCTGTGAGGATCAACTTGCTGAAGAGCAATTTGAGCACATCTAATTAGGGATTAACTCATACTTTTCACTCTGCCCTAATTAGTGCTCTCCCCCAAACTGACAACCTTTCTGATGAATGCCTTGAATATGAAGAAGTCTTTTGATAATTAGTTGCATATCGTCTTTAGTCTTCTAATACGTAGCGGAGAATGTATAACAGACTGTAGACTCGACCTTCTTCAATGTTGTCCATTTGGGGAATAGGATATCAACATCTCTATCTCACTAAATGTATTCCAGTTATATTACATATACCAAATCAGCCCACATGTACCAAATACAAGAAGAAACGATAACACCAAAGTAGCAGGTTGAGGAACTGATCATCTCTGCAGATATCAACTCTGGAATAACTGATTAAGCTCGATCATGTGAACCTGTTGTGCGTCCCTGATGTACACATTTCTCTCTCCCCTGATGGTTGCGATTAATCAGCCCGTGATGTGCACATGAAGTGATAATACCAAAGTAACAAGTTGAACCACTGATCATCTCTGCAGTTATCAATCCCGGAGTAAGTGATTAAGCCCGATCACGTGAACTTGTTGAGCGTCCTTGGTGTATACATTCCTCTCCCCTGATGGTTGCGATTAATCAAAATCATCATAATAATGTGTACATAAAGCATTAACTGAAAGGCTTTCATCACTAATAATATCAGCCCGTGAGAAGACGTCGATAAGCCCTCATGAGTCCTGAACTGAAGATTTCAGGAATCATGAAATGATGACTAATTGAGTTTTCTCCCCCTAAATTAGGCCATCGTATGTAAAGAGCCTCTTCGAAACTTGTGAAGTTTCAGAATCGGCTCCCCCTCAAACTGATCATCCCCTTTTATTGATTCAACACTTTAATGTCATGATCACGTTTGAGGGTCTTGATATTAACCATCTTCTTCTTTATCTGAATCAGTCAATCAATTGGAGTACTAAATGATAACACCAAGTTCGAATCCAAGAAGTGACAATAGAACTTGAACAAAGTAACAAACCACAAAATATTTCGGAGTGGAAGAGACCAATATCCCCAACATGAAAAGTTAAGCTCGATCCCTTCATGATTTATAACCCCAGCATACACATTTTTCCTCCCACGAAAGAATAGAAAGAACACACACCTATTCTCCCCCTCAAAAGTGGCATGCTAATGACATTTTTGCCATAGTCGAAAGGAAAAGGACATACGCTTGTTCTCCCCCTCAAAAATGGTATGCAATGACAATTTTGCCACAGTTGAGATTCCGTGATGGTTGAAATTTATCAGATGCAGCATAAATATGTGTGTAGCACCAAAAACTACTACGAAGAAGATGATGACTAAAACACTATTGAAGCAGCCCCTATTTTGTTTCCTCATCCATGGTTTAGCAAATGAAGAGTTCCATGAAGCTTGTAATACGCCAAACCACTTGTTAAAATGTGTTAAACTTTAGAGGGAGTAAATATGTGCTTGCAAGAGCCGAATGACCATTTTAGAAACATCATCCAACATGTAGTATATTCACCCTTTCCCTTCTCCCCCTCAAAAATTGCATATGCTTGTTGCAATTTTTGATTGAATAAGTGAAGTACAAAAAATATAATCCAATGTACGCTGATTCACTTGATGATTGAACGAACATGGAAAAAGTATGACTCATGTTGATGAGAATGGTTATAAATAAGAAGATTTCTCTTCTTTTGAAGATAAGGCGCACTGAACCGTACACCTTTCTTTTCTTTGAGGAATGGGGCCTGAAGTGTTATCTGCAGACACCATAATGTTGACGAACGAGGCCTGAACTGATGTGAACAGACGTCATCTCTCTCTTTTCTACGTCTCTCTACTAACTCGTTACCAACCCCATTATCATTCTGTCGGCTCTTTGTTGTGACTACTGATGGAGAAAAACCCAATACGATGAACTTGAGACTGAAGTAAAATAGCTCGAACTTGTGACTTAAGCTTGCACTAATGTGTGACAAAGAGCGGTGTAGAGAGTTCATGCAACTTCGAATCCCTAAGTACTCTATACTCTTCAACCAACCAACCATCAAGTATAAGATGTACATCACCTCTTGAATATCCACAACTTCGTGTGACACTGAGCACTACAACGTAACTCTTTAAAATGATAGTTATTTTGTGGTAATAGAAAGGAAGAATCCCAAAAATAACTAGATATCCAAGTCTTCGTCATTGTGAAGGTTAAAAGCTCGAACAAGGATCTCAAAGAATCTTCATCCAACCCACCCCGATATCTTCAGATACTAAGTACACTCACCCGTGAAATTTCACTTCATCCTCAAATAAATAATAATGAATGGACGCCGTAGTCACATCTTGTGGTTTAACTGCCCAGATCTAGCCTCTTTGATGTTTTGAATGAACTTTGATAATGGTTTTATCCCAATCTTGTCAAACACACATAACCCCATGAAAACACATAACCCCGTAAAAATTCGTTATAATCAAAATGCCATGAAGTATGTCAAACCTCATCCAATACATGAAGTACATACATTATCCCTTCTTCAAAGTTGATGCCGTAGCACCAGAGTCAATTAAGATCCGAAAATGCACATTTCTTTCTCCAGGATAGTTTCATCATCACGGGATTTTACAAATCTATGATTTAATCCGAGAAATAGATTCTTTCGCGGGATTTTACAAAACCAAGAAGAAACCGTGAGACAATGATAAATTGAATGTGTTATGACAAATCTGGTTTTGGTGAATATCTGTTCGTGGTAACATGCAATAGATCAGCAACAATTCTTTTCACATATGTAGAATACTTCACGAACCATACTAAGTAAAGTAGTATAAACTACTTCCCCTTGGAGGTTGACCTTATATCATCAAAGTACATGTTTCTCCCCCATGATGGTTTCGAACTTTCGGAAGCATCATTGACGTGTACGACCATATACACGAGAAGTTCTTGTCTAAAGCAAACATCTTGAAGAAAATCATGAATGAAATTGAAGGATCTAGAAAGATTTTGCTTAGACAGTGAAGTATCTTTGACGTGCTGTAGTGCCGAATATTCCATGAGAATTGCTGATCACATCTCAACCCTTAAACCCATTAGCTAATAAACAACCTCGTATTTTGTTGGCTATTGTTGTGACCACTTGGTGAAGTAAACCCGATATACCCAACTTGAAAGTGAAGTAGAATTCCCCAAATTTGTTACTTAAGCTTGCACTGTTGTTGATTGAAGAACGATGCAGAAGAAAGTCTCTAAGTACCCTATACGGTCAACAAAGATCCAAAGTAAGTACAACACCTCTTGAGACTATCCGCATCAGCATCTACGTGTGACACTGAGCAATATAATGTGACTCCTTGAAGTGATAGCTATAACCCATGAGTACTACAATGTAACTCCTTACATCGGGTATAACTAGATAGTCCAAGTCCCAATCATAAGTTGTATACGTCTAAGCAAGTTATCATTGAAATCATGCATCCAACCATCCCCGACTTCAAGATAAAATAAGTACGCGCCTTTGTGAAACCCACTTCAATCTCAAATAAGGGATATCGAAAAAACTTCGTGATCATCTCATGCAGGTAAACACTAGCCTTTAAATGGTTTTAATGTGATTCGGTTTGATGGTTGAGTTTGTGATATAACCTAATTCTATATATACCCCCTGTTTCGGTAAATTAGGGTTTGGAAACTAGGGTTTTATATGTTACGTTTTGACAAGATACCAATCATTTTGTGAAATTTGTGAGACCAAACATACCGCCCTTTTTACCAAATAATTATTAAAACATATCCAAAAATATTTGTATTAACTTGTGTATGTTTTTAATAATTTTATGGAACCTAGGCCAGCGTGATATATCATTTCAGCCTAAATCTGTATAGTATAGCATTAAGCCCAATGATAAATCCAATCCAAATGATAAGCCTTGCAGCCCATTCCAATGAATGATTATGACCCGGTCCAAGCCACAAATCAAATCCGGTATTAAGTTCGATACCTAATCACACAGTGTCATTTAACCCTAATCACGATTTTATCCGCCCCCATCTCATTCTTTTCTCCCACCAAAAAATATCAATCACATCTCCATCTCAGATTCTACACAATATGTCACAACAATCTCATATGAATCAAATCATCTTTAATCCATTAATCGTAACCGACCAGAGAATCACAGCAAGATCATTCATCAAGTCACCATAATCGATTTATAAAACTGATTGCCAAGTCCTTCCAATTGAGCCACATGAATACAAAGATAACCATTCCCAACCTTAGAGTTAAATTTTTTTCTTAAGCCAAATCTGCAATGCGCCTATTAGAGCTTCAAGATCTGAAATATGGTCTCGGGTAGGTTAAATTGTTGTTGTTTCATGTTTTTGCTCATAACCAAACAAAGAGGAAGGATGACCCAGCTTTGGTTTTGTCCTATCCTTAAGGTACTCGGACATTTAATTGAAGATATGCTTCAAAAAATAGATCGATGATGGTTTATTCTTTTCGTAAATTTGACCTTCGAAGTTCTGATTTGTTAACGAGGCATACGAAAGAAATAAAAACATAACTGAGATCATTTTAACTTTTCATTGCTCTTTTCAATCTCAAGATCAGTGATGATTTGTGGTTCGAAAAAGAAGTTATTGACAGTTTTAATTAATGTCGAACCATTCTGAGATCTTGTGTTGTCCATGATTATTGTTGTTGTTTGGATATGGGTGTGATATGATATGAGATATAGGATTAGATATGGATTTGTTGATGTTTGTTGAAGGGGTTTAGGATTAGGTGTTGTTGGATTTATTGGTTTGGATTAGATGTTGTATTTTAATCTTCACTTCATTTCCGTTTTGTTATCATTACTTGGTTGACGATGATAAGTACTGAGCTCACACATAAGTTGGTTATCTGTGGTTGTGGTCAAACATGGTCAATCTTCTTCATCTTTTCTTCATTTTGTGACTAACCGCTACTTCTGACAAGAATTTGTCAGCATCACGTTTGGATTTTGCTAATAAAATTGATTTTCAATAGCAAACCGCTATTCCAAATCACAATACAAATCGCAAGTCACTTTTACCAATTTTGTCATTTAGCAAAAGACAAAGAAAACTGTCCTTAGGAGCAGAAAAACCGGATCTGTGTTTTCTCTTTTATCAAACCGCTACCAAGAACACCTCTTAAACTGATCTGGGTTTTTGTTCTTACTGACCACATTTTCCGACCATAATTCCGACCAGACTTTTAAACCAAAAAAAACTTATTCACGGGTTGGGTACAGCAGTCACAAAAATGATGGTAAAAGAAATAGTTTGAAACTATTAATACCAATAAATAAAAGAAATAGTTTGAAACTGTTAATAACAATAAAGTAGGAGAAAAAAATATCCAGCTGCACAAAAAAGAATAAAAAACAGCTTCAAAAAGAGTACGAACCACGCATAAAATCAACACACATAAAACCTTGGCTCTGGTACCAATTGTAGGATCGAACATATGTTGATTCTTGTGATTCGGGAGGTCTTGGATTGTAGAAGATGAAGGTAACCATTGTAAGAGTTTTAGAGAGAGAGAGAGTAGAGAGAGTGGGAAGTTCTAGTGAGAGAAACAACTTCGAGGTGTGTGTGTATTATTAGAAACAACCAACCCTCTCCCTTGGTGGGAGGAGGGTATATATACACTTACAATAAACGCCCTCCTACGGGCTGTGGATTAGGTATACAGTGGGTAAAGACCCGTCCGTCCTCCACGGTGTAACTATATCTATTCTAATATATACAAAGCTAAGAGCTACGCTAAGTATGTAAATACATGGGGTGACCAAACCTTTTTCTTAATCCTTAACAACACTATTCCCCGAGAGAACGATCAATCCTCCGGTACTTACTACTAGACTATACTATATCGGTCAGGTACACTGCCTGGTGAGGATTGCAAGCCTCTTGAGATCTCTTGAGAGGTAAAACCTTTTGCGAGGATGCAATCCCACGCATCAAGTTTTTGGCGCCGTTTACGGGGAATAGTTATTTCTTTGGTTGAAATTTCTTTTTATTTGGTCTACTTGCAAGATTCCTTCCTAGTGAGATTTAATTTTATTTTTAGAGGTTTTCTTTAGTCTATCTTATTTCTTCATTCCTTTGTTTGTAACCATTACCATTCACCATCATGGAAGGTGGTTATATATTTGAACCCATCAACCAACTACAACAAAACCCACCACAACCAAATCAACCTCCTAGACCCCGCACTTTAAGAGAGTACTCCCGTCCTAGCCACCAAGGCTATCGAAACACCATTGAGCTTACTCAAGGAGCCAATATGTCTCCCTTGCGATCCGACACCATCCAGTTGGTGCAAACCAGATTTGCATTCCATGGACTTCGTTCCGAAGATCCTAATCAACATCTCAAGGATTTCCTCAAAATCTTAGATTCCATAGATATTGATGTTGAAACTTGGGAGACGACCCGATTGCGTCTCTTCCAATTCTCTCTACGTGACCAAGCTAGTCAATGGCTTGAGTGTTTACCCGCGGGATCCATCACCTATTGGGATGATCTCACCACTCATTTCCTTGCTCAATTTTTCCCATTGGGGAGAACCACCAAGCTAAGAAATGACATCTTGATGTTCCAACAATGTCAAGGTGAAACTCTTTATGAAGCATGGACTCTTTTCAAGGGCTTACTCCAAAAGTCGCTCATCATGGCATAGATCTTTGGCTCCAAGTCCAAATCTTTTATGACCATATCAATCTCTCCACGAGGCAAACCATTGACCAAGCGGCCGGTGTCAAGCTACGTAATCGAAGTGCGGAAGAATCATTGGAAGTCATAGAGGATCTTGCTCTCTATGACAACAAAAGTTGGAATGACCCCCGTAATTTGAACAAAATAGTCAAGGCAATATCTTTGCCTTCGAACAATTCAAGTACTCCCGACCATAGGATCATGGAACTTGAAAACCAAGTCAAGTTTCTCATGAAATCCTAGGAAGCTCCCAAACCTTCAAGCCAAGTGAATAAGATCACTTCTTCATGCGAATTATGTAGTGATCCCCACGACACTCGTGATTGCATGGAACTCCCCGAACAAGCTTTTGCGGATTACGCATCCTCGCGTACCGACAGAGCGGGAGACAAGTGGTACACTTTCAAACCCGCACTTTCAACAATAATCCTTCCAACAACTATGGTAGTACCAATAAGTTCGAAGGGCTGATGTCTAAATTTATGGCATCTCAAGAAGCTCGTATGGCTAAGTTTGAAGCCGAATTCAATCAACAACAAATGGAGATGACCAATAAAATTGAACATTTGTTGAAAGCTCTTAACAATCAAGTGTTGACCACGCCAAATAAGGACACTAGGAACACTAATAGTGGAATCCAAATTAAGGATCCCTCATCTTCCAAGCATGTCCACTTTGTCAATGTTGTCACTATTATGCCAATCGATAAGGATAAGGAAGAAGATGATGTAGATAGGGTTGCAATTGATAGTGAATCTAAGAAGGAGGATAACAAGGAAGGGAAGGTAGAGGAAACAGAGAATGTAGAGAACTATTTCGATAGGTTACCAACTAAAGAAGAATGCGTACACCATAGGGATTTATTCGATGACCCCGAGACACCATACGTCCTAGGTTCAACAATCATCAAAGCAGGCGATCCCTCTAATATCAATATACCGTGAAACATTGGGCATGTGCATGTGTGGAAAGCCTACATCGATCTTAAATCTCCTATAAACCTTATGACTAGGCTCCACTATAATTGGATAATGAAAAATCAACTTGAACCTAGGATATTTCCCGACACAGGTTGGATGAGTAACTTCGTAGGAAGAGTAAAGGGATTGCATGTGCTTGTAGGAAATTTCACATATGTTACCGACTTTGTGATTGTAGAAGATATTCATCCATAATAGATAGTTGCCTAACTCAAGTAGTGTTTGGAAAGCCATTCGTTGTAGCCTAAAAAATGAGTTGTGACACATCTTTAGGGATAGTTAGGTTCAAGGACGAAACCGATGAAGTAGCCTACCAAATGCCATATAAGATAGATCAATACCGACTTCTATCGGATCTTGAGAAAGAGCACAAGTAAGCGGTTTACTATAGGAATGATGAGGATAGACGTAGAGGAGTAGACCATGTAATGAGAAAAAGACTTGGCTTCTACAAAGAATGCTTGCAACTAGGTCCGGAATATAAAACCAAACCCGAGGATGACCTAGAAACCGTGACTAATGACGAGGCCACGTAATTACCCATGACTTTGAGTCTAGTTACAAGACTCGTAAATAAAAAAAAACGCTTCTTGGGAGGCAACCCAAGCTTTATTTGTTTGTTTGTTTGTTTGATTTTATTTGTTTTTGTATGCATGTTTTATTTTTATTGTTTGTGGCTCATGTTTCAAAATAAATTGTGAAAATGCTTTATTTTGTTTTTAACTTCGTCTTGATTACATATAAAGGTATTTTGAAAAAGATAAGTGTAAGGGAAATCTAAATTTGTTTCTAAGAACGCGATTGAGCATGAATCACAACAATATTAAACGAATGTGCATATTAGTATTTGTGTAAGTCAAATGCTTGTATCGAGTCATAAGGATGTTTTGCAGGATTTCAAGGAATTAAGGCGTGAGTTTTTCTAGAAATTTTCCGGAAACTTGACATGAAATTTCTGCAGTGTTGATATAAATAATGCTTAAAAACGTTATTATTATTCTTCGACATTTCTATGTTTTGATAATCACAAAATGAAAACTCATTCTTCGAGTCATAATGATGTTTTGCAGGATTTCCAGGAATTAAGGCGTGAGGTTTTCTAGAAATTTTCCAGAAACTTGACATGAAATTTCTGCAGTGTTGATATAAATAATGCTTAAAACCGTTATTATTATTCTTCGACATCTCTAAGTTTTGATAATCACAAAATGAAAACTCATTCAAATCAAAGATTATGACGTAAACATATATTTAGTCATAAATATTCATTTCAACAATCTAATCACTTAAGGTATGAATAAACAAAGTGACTAATGCATTATATGATCAAAGGAACATTTTATTAATCACTAGATTTTTGTAAAATGGCATAAAACATCTTATATCTTTTATAAAATATTTTTGGAATTAAAAGAATATGTTTAATTCATTATAAATATATAAATTCAAATTTTCAACCAAAAATGGCAAAATTAATCCAGAAAAACCTTTCTTACAAAAGAACAAAAATGTACAACGTTCTGGAGGGGGCGACCCCCTTAATCATTAAAGGGACCAGCCACGCTCCAAAACAGTAATATTGTACCTATAAATACTGTTTCATTCCCACAGATTTTCCTCACCTTTTTGTACTAAAAACATTTTGATCTCAAATTTCTATTTCTATTCTAAAATCCTTTGATCATATATTCATAAGACTTTGTTTCCAAGTTATTCAAAGCTTCATCCACACAAGTGCAAAAAGAAGAACACTCCTTCAACATCTATACAAAGTAGTAGTGTTGTGATTTGTTAGGATCATCTTGTAGTAGTGCTAGATTATTTGTAAAGTGTTGTGTGATTAAGTTAGCTGTAGATATTAGTTGGGTTGGAAAGAAGTATTGTAGAAGGTGTGAATAAGTTATGAAAAGAAGAGGGTGTGAAGAAAACGTGAAGAAGTTGTGAGGCTATCGTGAAGAAGTTGTGAAGTTGTGAAGAAGTCGTGAGATTAGTTCTAG
Organism: Artemisia argyi; assembly: GCA_030686995.1. NCBI lineage: Eukaryota > Viridiplantae > Streptophyta > Magnoliopsida > Asterales > Asteraceae > Artemisia > Artemisia argyi. The sequence goes on along the minus strand of CM060688.1, from coordinate 153,824,838 downwards.
CTAGGATTAGAACTCGACATTTAGCTTAGTGTCATTAATCGGTGTAAGCCAAGGTGTGTAAGGTTTCTCCGCCAAAAGGAGTTTGTTGACATAGTGAAGAAAACTCTCGAGTGTGGTACTTGGGGAGTGGAGTAGGGCAAGGAAGGTGTCCTTGTAACCGAACCACTATAAATTCGCGTGTTATGGTTTGATCTTTCCATCTCTATCTTCATTTGATTTCATTACATTACTTACATTATTAGATTATACTTGTTTATATTTGCTCATATTTGTGAACAATTGAATTCACATAATATCGAACCAAAGTTTTAATAAGCAACAAAAGTTTTTCAAAAATAAACACAAAAAGAACATAAAACTATTCAACCCCCCTTCTAGTTTTCCACAATTGGTATCAGAGCCACGCCTAGCAAGATCTTTAAAATATATTATATTTTAAAACTTGTAACGATCTATGGAATCTGAAAAATATTTAGAAGGGCAATCTATGCAAGGACCACCACTATTTGAAAGTGATGGATTTTTATATTGGAAAAATCGATTCGAAACTTATGTGAAATCAAAAGATCTAGATCTTTGACATGTTATTACTAATGGTGATTTTTCACCTATTCAAAATAATCCCGAAACAAAGAAAGATGAAATTGTACCTTTTGAAAAAAAAAGTATGATTTAAAAAGAAAACTTGCTAAAAATGATGAAGCAAAAATGGTTATTTAAAATGCGTTACCACGTAAAGAATATGAAAGGATCTTTATGTGTGAAACCGCAAAAGAAATTTGGAACTCTTTACTAATAACTCACCAAGGTAATAGTCAAGTCAAAGATAACAAATAGATCTACTTGTTCAACAATATGAGCAATTTACGATTCCGGAAGAGGAATCAATTGATAATGCTTTTACTAGGTTTAACACTATCATCACAAGTTTAAAAGCACTTGATGAGAAATTTTCTAATAAGAATTTTGTTAGGAAATTTCTTAGGGCTCTTCATCCAAAATGGCGAGCTAAAGTGACGGCTATTGAAGAATCAAAGAATTTGTCAACTTTACAACTTGATGAATTTATTTGGAACTTGAAAGTCTACGAAGTAATAATATAGAAGGACTTCAAAATGGTCAAAGGAAAACGAGAGCAAAGCATGTCAATCACTTTGAAAGCTAGAAAGGAATCTAGTAACGAAGATAGCTCATCTTCCGAAAGTGATGACGAAGAATATGTCATGGCCGTAAGAGATTTCAAGAAATTCTTCAAAAGGCGAGGAAGATTCGTTAGACAACCACATGATGAAAGGAAAGCATCTCAAAAGAATAAAGATGACAAGAAGAGCAAGAATGAAAGGAAGTGCTTCAAGTGTGGTGATCTAAATCATCTCATTGGAAAATGTCCAATGATGTCAAGAGATCAAAATCAAAGGGTATTTGTTGGAGGAGCTTGGAGTGATAGCGATGAAGATGAGAAAGAAACGACAAAGGATGAGAAGTGTCTTTTGGCAAAGACATCAAGCGAGGTACATTCCTAAACCGAATACATTAGTGATGAGAATCTATCATTAGACGAAAAAGATTTAGATAATGAGTATAATAGACTATGAAAATTAGGACAACGGCTATGTTTGGCGACACGTAACAGTAGCAGTAAGCAGTAAGCAGTAAGCAGTTGACAGTAGCAGTAAGCTGTAAGCAGTAAGCAGTAGTTGTTTATTTAAAAAACATGTTTGGTAACGTAGCTGTAGCAGTAATTATAAAGTGTAAAATTACGAAAAAGGTCATATACACATTAAAATAAAATAAATGATTGAACAAATGGGGGTATATATGTAATTTCAGTATCTAAATGCTTGGAGCAATTCTGGAAAGCTCATTTAAGAAGCATTTCATTTTGGAGCGGTTAGGATAGTTTCAACCGCTATTAGAGATGTTGCCAAACAAGCTTTTCATCTAAATGCTTACCGCTTACCGCTTGTCGCTCCTAAATGCTTCCTTACCGCTTGTTGCCAAACATGAACAACAAGTAATGACAAAAAACAAATCACTAAAACACATAAACGACCAATTAGAAAATGAAATACTAGAACTAAAAATTAAAATACATAAATTAGAAAGAAGTAGAGAAATTTTTGAAGAATGTAAATTATGTCAAGAGCTTAAAAGTGAAAATGAAATACTTAGGGAAGGAATTTGCAAACTTGACAAATTTGAAAATAGTAGTAACTCACTTAAGAAAATAATAAGCATTCAAAGAATATCCGGAGACAAAACCGGCTTAGGATTTAACCCAACCGAAGCTTCAAATAGTGAAACAAAAAATGTTAAGTTTGAAAGCGAACCTTGTAAACTAAAACCTTTAGAATCGAATCCCAAATTCATACTCATAAATGATAAGAAAATACCTCTTGCTAGTGATGAAGAAATAAACACTTTTTACAAACCATCCTTAAAAACCGAAGTAGGATCCTCTAAACCTAAAACAAGATCTAAAACTCCATCACCTAGGAAGCCAAATAACTCTTATCCTAGATCTAAAACACCTCATTCAAGAAGAAACCAAAATAGACAAAACTACAATAACACCAGTAATCAAATGTGGAACTATCAACCAAGTTACAACCCTTGGGGAATACTACCACCTTTCATGCACCCTAGCCAAATGTTAAACATGTTTGGACCAAACAACTTTGGACCAAAGAGGAAATGGGGACCAAATCGCTAGAACAATACTCCTCAAAGAGGCTTGGAAGTTCTATCATCTGAGACTTTTATAAAGTCTACAAATCTTATTGAAGATAATGAAGTATTCCATTGCAGACCACAAGGTACGCTTTTCCTTCATGATCTTTGCCATGACGTATGTTTAGATTAATCTTTAGTCAGTTCTTATATGCTTGATTGCTTTGATAGATTTTTCTTTAGGATTTGTTCCTCTCTGCTATTCCCCTATATAAATACATACATACATACATATATATATATATATATATATATATATATATATATATATATATATATATATATATATATATATATATATATATATATATATATATATATATATACTAATAGTATATGTGCATCGCCTCATAACCTAGATACGTCATTTGTTGACTTTCTAGAACAAATAGAAATTGTTCGTCCTTGAACCTTTTCTTCCCCCTCTTGGCCCTCTTGAACTTTAATGTTTAACTCGAAAATCTTTTATGTCCACTATTAGAAAACTCATGATGAAGAAGAGATGTAAGTTAAGTGGATCAACATAAGAATAGAACGCCTTCGCACAAGAATGCTATGGATGAAACAAACTCCCTTCGCCGTCAAGCACATATCTCTGTCATTTCCTAATCATGTCTCAATTCCGCTTAATAACCCACTATTCCCACACACTTACATCAAATATATATATATATATATATATATATATATATATATATATATATACACACACACACACACACATACACACACACACACACATATTCCCGAACACTTCTCAAACCCTCTATCAACTTGACGTCTTGATCATTTTATCCAAAATTGTCAAGATACATTTTAAATTGACGAAACGTTAATTAAAAATTGTCAAGTATCTCATCATCGTGCCAAAATATTCCTACGTATTTTTGATATATTATAAATCTATAATATACGTATAAATATGTTAATTTCAGAATCAAAACCGAGAAAATTGAAAAATTGGCAGGCGGCCCCCTTAATGATTAATGGGTGTAAGGAATTATTAAAGTCAGCATATATATTCTGCTGATGGATACTGCTGACAGGATTCTGCTGAAACATATATGGATTCTGCTGATGATCTGGATTCTGTTGATGATATAGTTTCTTCAGATATAGTTAATCCATAGATAGAGTTAGCTATTTTAGGATAAGATATGTAGAATATCTTTTATAGTTTAATGATTATTCGTTTCTTGTAAAAGAGGTTAGGGGTTCTTATAGTATAAAAGGAACCCATGGTCAATGTATTATGTACGTATTGAAAAACATTCTTAGTGATTAATAGAACGATCCATAGAGGATCAAAGTGTTTAGTATATTGTTTGTATTTATATTCCACATAGATACAAGCATACAGAGATTGTCCATATAGTTTTGCTAGTGATTACATTAGTAAGCTATCGATCCACATGCTCAAGATCTATGAAGGGTAGATCCTACAAGTGGTATCAGAGCCACAGGAGAATCTCTGTAATAAAACTTACCTTCAACACCTTTTCTTTCAAAAACCATGGCAAATATAGACTCTTCAGAAATCACTCAGAACAACAACACCCTCACACAACAACTTCAGCAAGTTGCTTTTTCCAACAGTAATGCCAAGTTTCCATATCTCAAGAAAGATGAGTATGAGATATGGGCTGTGAAGATGCAGAATTGGATTGCTAGTGTTGACTTCAATCTCTGGAATGTGATCTTGAATGGAAACAGTCCTAAGAAGACAGGAAAAGACTCTAATGGTAATATTACCATATATCCTCCTTCTACTGCTAAAGAAATCATTGTTGTACAAAGAGAAAACAAAGCAAGAACCATCTTGCTTCAAGCCATCCCAGATGATCATATGGGTGACTTTCACTTTCTTGATGATCCCAGAGACATCTGGTTGGCTATAAAAGCAAGGTTCGGGGGCAATGAGGAATCTAAGAGAATGAGAAAATCCATGCTTAAGCAGGAGTTTCAGGAATTCATGATATCAGAGGAGGAGGGCATTCACAAGGGTTATGATAAATTCCAGAAGATTTTGAGTCAGCTGCATCAGCTTCAAGCCAAGCCTGATAATGAGGAAGTTAATTCTAAGTTTCTAAGGGCTTTACCTCCTTCTTGGTCCCAGGTCAGTATCTCACTAAAAACCAAAGGAGGCCTGGACTATCTCTATTTTGATGATTTGTATAACAAGCTCAGAAGCCTGGAGCTTGATATCAAGGGGCACTCGACTTATACAGCAACTCCATCACACTCTGCATTTGTAAGCACTACTTCAAATAGGGTGACACATGCTCCAAGTCCAAGTTCTTCCTCTACAACATTATCTTACACATCTACTGGTCCAAAGAATCATACACAGTCTAGTAATGTGATAGAAGATGTACTTCATTCTTTTGTTGCTGAGTATGAACAAAAGCAGCAAGTGGCTTATGAAGATTTTGAGCAGATTGATATGCTAGATTTGGAAGAGTTGGACTTGAAGTGGCAAATGGCAATGCTTACTGTCAAGGTCAGAAGGTTTGAGCAGAAAGCTGGGAGAAAGCTCAAATTTAGAGGAAGAGATCCAGCTAGATTTGACAGGAGAAAGGTCAAGTGTTATTCATGCGGAGAGACAGGCCATTTTTCAAGAGAGTGTAATGCTAAGAAGGCTGAAGACAACACAAGGTATTCAGCCTACAAGAAGAAGGAGTTGGAAGCAGGAGATTCAAAGGTCTTGGTGACTGCTGTGGATGCTTGCATTGATTGGAAGGAACATGATTCTGAACAATAATTTCTCAGCAATTTTCTTGCCTGGCTAGTTGTGATGAAGAATTTGCCTTAATGGGCATCTCTCCTTAGGTATCTGATCGTGTTTTTGGTTGTGATAGAAAATATAATGCACTTAAAGAAGCTTATGATGATTTGGAACCAAAATATAAAGACTGTTTTATTCAGGCTCAAGCTTATAAAGAAGCTGTTAAAACATTAGAAAAACAAAAAAGTTTGGTTTCAACAAATCAGTTAGCTTATGATGAGAAAATTAGAGTGTTAAAAAGAGATTTAGAGATGACTAGTAATGAGTTAAAATTTTCTGAAAAAGAAAAGGCTAAAGTTGAATTAGAATTACAAGAGTTGAAGGTTAAGTTAGATAATGAAGTTGCAGGACATAACAAGTGGCAACAGGGAGCTAAACACCTAGATAGAATAATTGATAGTTGTCAGTCCATTAAGTCTAGAAGAGCACTAGGGTATGGTAAATATGTAGGGCCTGATGAGGTCTATGACCCTGATGACTATAGTGTTTTAGACCCTGAACCACCCTTGCAACCTCAAACCCCTGTAAAGTTTGTAAAAGCGGGAGAGGTGCACACTGTCTCTCCCACTATCATGGGAACCTTTAAGCCCACTTCTCACCATTTGGACTTAGCTGAATCACAAATGCAAACTGGCAATAGGTCTATTGACTCCCCTGACTCTAGTAGTGTCTCTAGCAATGATTCTAATGAATGTGTCTCTTGTTCTTTTAGTGACAAGACCTCAGAGACCTCTACCTCTAGTTATGCCAGTTGTGATTCCAAGGTCAAGTCAGATTCACGCAAGTCCTCACCAAAGTCTTCTTTCAAGTCTGCTGACTCTAGAGTTGCTGCTAATGATGTTACTTCAAAGACAGCTTCTCTTGAAGACTTATCATTTACTTCTTTTAAAAACAATTCCTTTCAGTCATTACAAAACAATTCTATTTCCAGTGTTTGTTTGAATAATTCTGTGGTTGATAAGACATCTTTTAGTTTGAATAAATCTTCTAGAAAGAATAAATGTTTTGTTTGTGGTAGTAAATTGCATTTGATTAAGGATTGTGATTTTTTTTTCTCAAAGGTAAATTTTATTAAGAAAAAGGAAAGCCCAAAGGCATTACAAAGCAAACAAAAGACAAGTACAAAGTGTTAAAAAGAGACTAAGACACATCCTTAGCTCCACACTTTGTACCACAAAATACTAATGGCATAGGACAATTCCGTAGATCAAATACAAGAAACAAACTAGAAAGGAGCTAGATTAAAAACAAAAACCTAATAAGAACATATCCATAATAAAATGTCAAAGCAGTAAAAGAAGCTTGAACTATTGTTACCAATATACTCTGAATACAGGGGTAATTGAAAAGGAATAAACCAATTCACCTCCAAACATCACCATATATTGACAACAAATAGGAAGCAAAGCTGCTAAGACAACTTTATTAATATATAGTTATACAAAATTCCATACATAAACATAATACCAGCAGCCATAAGCAGGAAACCAAATAGAGGGTCAGTTCCTCATAACCTGAAGCAGCATAATCTCATCAAACAAGTTCCAGCCCAAATCAACACTTCTGGTGCAGTCTTTAAAGAGGATGAATACCAGGTAAGCAATCACCCACAATCCATATCTCATTAAAAAACCTTGCCCAACAAAACCCTGGGGAAAAATCTTAAACAAGGAAAAAGAGTATATGATTTATAGAACATACTAATATGACTAGTCAGGATAAAAATCATCATCATAACCTTATTACTACCAATGCAAACTTGGAAATACCAAATGTGGCGAGAAGTATCATCCAAGATCCAAAGCAGCAAGTAAGAATAATGAATAGCAGAGTGAGACCAAAACAAATCCTGACCAATCGTATACTATCTTACCACATAGTCAGCGCAGTCTAAGTCTAACCATTTAGCTGTAGTGCATAACTCTTTGTGAATAAGATGGCAAAACCAATAACCCATAGTGATAGGTCAGCGCAGACTAAGTCTAAATACCTAGCTGTAGTTCATAACTCTTTGTCAAACTTAGTTGTTCTTACCATCAATATCCATGTCATCATTTAATGACTCATCTAAAATGCATTTATACTTCTGAATTCTATCAATAGGAAAATGCCATACCTCAGCAGCCTTTAGGACATCAGGGGTGACTTTGAGCTTTAAACCCATGACTTTAAACTTGACAGCTTCAGTAATAACTTTGAAAAGTTGATCTTCAGTTCTACCATGTCCACCAAATAATCTCATGTTTCTTTCTTGCCAAGATGAAGTACATAGAAGCTCCCCACACTAACCTCTGAATGACACTCCAAATTGTGTTATTGGCAGGACATTTCACAATACCAGAAACAATTTGAGCCCAAGTGTTAGAGATGTTATCAAGCCTAGCCATACTCTTTAACCTTTCCCACAACCTTCTAGCAAACACACAACTGAAAAAAAGGTGGCTGTGAGAGTCTTTATACTGCTTACAAAAAGGATAAGCCATGTCTTGAATGTTTAAACATCTAGAGATTCTATCTTGGGTCTTAAGTCTACCTTTCACAGCCATCCAAAGGATGAATGAGTGTCTAGGTACACATTGTGAGAACCATAAATGATCATACCAGATGACTTTAGGATTACTGGTCTTCATCACCTTCTAAGCTTCTTTAACACTGAATACCTTCTCCTTACCTTGCATGTTAACCCAGATAATCTTATCATCTACATTATCAACCAACTTAGGCACTTGAACATCAATGATCTCCCCAAATCTTTCATTCCAACTATTAGGCCAGTTGCACTTACCATCATAAACAAGATTAGCAACCTTAACCTGCATATCCTCCTAATTATGCACAAGAGAGGAATAGTTAATCAAATTACAAAGTAGCCCTCTACTATTCCATCTATCAAACCAGAAATAACATTTATGCCCACTACCAATTTTGTATAGGACAAAATTTCTCACTTTATCTCTAAGAGCTAGTATTTGTCTCCAACTCCAAGATGTATCCTGATTTGGCTTAACAACCCAAACACTGTCACCCTTAAGCCATTGAGTCTTAACCCATTTGACCCAAATAGACTTTTTATCAGTAACCACATTCCAAAGATGCTTAGCCATTAAAGCTTCATTCCACACATGCAAAGGTTTTAGGCCAAGACCACCCTCTCTTTTCTATTAACATCCTTCCATGCCACACTATATTTACTACTTTTATTACCATCAGTGTTCCAAAGAAAACACTTTAGTAATTTGTCAATGTCATCACAAATTCCCTGTGGAAGAATGAACATAGAGGCCCAAAATACATTTAGAGATATCAAAATGGAAGCAATCAGTTGAAGCCTCCCAGCAAATGAGAGACTTTTGTTTTGCCACCCATCAATTCTCTTCCTCACATTATCTAATATGATAGAACAGTCAATCCTATTTATTCTATTAGAGTCCAAAGGAATACCAAGATACTTAACAGGAAGATTACCTTCATTGAAAGGCATGACCAGCTTGATTTCCAATTTAGTAGCATTATTCACATTACCATAGAAGACAGTGCTTTTATTCATATTAGGCCTAAGTCCAGAAGACAACCAGAACTCATCCAAAGCTCTTTTAAGGACAAAAGCAGAGAGCTTATCCCCATGACAAAATAACATCAGATCATCTGCAAAACATAGACTAAGAATACCAAGATTTTTACACCCCCAATGATATTTAAACTTCTTCTCCTTAGCAACCTGCCTTCTTAGCATTAAAGTGAAAACTTCCATGACAATGGTGAATAGGTAGGGGGAAATGGGATCACCTTGCCTGAGACCTCTCTTAGTTTTAAAAAAAAACCATGTGACTCACCATTAACACAAACAGAAATAGAGGCTGACTTCAAGCAAACCATAATCCAATTCACCATAACTTTGTGAAATCCAAGCTTCAGAAGACAAAATTCCAAGAAATCCCATGAAACTGTATCATAAGCCTTTTGTATGTCTACCTTGAAAGCACATCTTCCCACTTTCTTTTTACTGATATAACCACACATCAATTCTTGAGCAAGCATTATATTATCACTAATCTGTCTACCTTCAATAAAGGCACTCCGGTTCTCATCAATCAACTCCTTCAAAACATCTTTGATTCTATTAGTTATCACTTTGCTAATACACTTATAGACCACATTACAACAAGCAATGGGTCTATAATCAGTGATTTTAGTAAGAACATGACATTTGGGAACCAACGATATTAAAGTGGTATTAAGCTCACCCAACATCTTACCACTATCAAAAAATTCCCTCACAGCAGTACAAAATTCCATACCAATAATGTTCCAAGAAGCTTTGAAAAATTTAGAAGTAAAGCCATCAGGGCCAGGGGCTTTGTTATCTTCAATATCAAATCGAGCAACTTTAATCTCATCATCAGTGACTTTTCTAATAAGATGAGAAGACATATTAGTATCCAGTTTCTTAATAAAGAGATCATCAGGATCCTCAATAGGGTGCACATCCTCACATGAACCAAGAAAGTCTTCAAAATGAGCCACAAACTTGCCAGCAACTTCATCATCAAGATACACATTCCCATTATCATCTGTAATACTTAAGATTTTACTTTTACTATATCTTCCTTTCAACAAATTGTGAAAATAGGCACTATTATGATCTCCCTCTCTAAGCCACTCAACTTTAGTTTTCTGCTTCAGAACCTTTTCTTCATCTATAACAGCTTCCTTATAAGCACCATTAAATCTCATCTCTGATTCTCTATGGCTAGCATTATTAGGATCCTTATCCAACTCATCTTGTACTCTCTTCAACTATGTTCTAAGTTTCTTAACCTTCTCAAACACATTGCCATTATCCTTATTTAACTTCCTAAGATGCTTTTACATGTTTTTAAGCCTCTTAGCCAGGATATACATAGCATAGCCATTAACATGAATAGCCCAATTTTCTTTAACTACACTTTGAAAATTCTTCTTATCAGTAAGATAATTCATAAACCTAAATGATCTTCTCTTTCTAGTGGCTGTAGTAGGAATAACAAGCAAAGCAGGGCAGTGATCAGAAGTAATATACGGAAGGAAGGTAGCATAACAATTCCCAAATTCATCAAAGAACCTACTATTACCCATCACCCTATCTAGTTTCTTTAACACCCCACTTTTAGGATCTTTCATCTTTTGTACCCAAGTTAAGAAGAAACCATTCATAGCCAAATCCTCCATATCTAATTGATCAATAAAATTTCTAAATTCCTTGACACCATGATTATTGTCAACAATTCCTTTAGAATGTTCATCAGCATATCTAATAACATTAAAATCACCAAGAATAGCCCATGGCTTGTTATCAATAATAGACCCATGGTCATTAAGATTTCTCCACAACTTCAGCCTATCCTTAGCTTCATTCGCACCATAAATGAAGGAAACATAGAAAACTTTTTTTATCCTAAATAGCTTTAACCTTAAAATGCATGACTTGCCCCAAACAAGAAAGTAACTCAGCCTCTAAGACATTGCTATCCCAACCCACATCAATTCTACATCCCTTAGTACTATCCACAGAATTAGAAACCAAATTCCAATTACCAAATACATTATCACAAACAGGTTTCACCATTTTCTTAATGAGCCTAGTTTCAATAACAGCAGATATGTTTAAATGATTTTCAGATATTAAAAGTTTAACCTCATCTTGTTTAGTAGAATGAGTTAAACCTCTAATATTCCAAGAAGCAATTTGAATATTCATTTAACAAACGAAGAAGATCCCTCAACACCATTATTACTTATACCTGCTATGGCAGCATCCACAACACCTGAAGCATTGTTCTGAGTCATAAAATTGGCATGAGAAGAATTATCTTCACCCACTTCCTCACCCATAACAATATCAGAAGAACTACCCCTGTTCTTATCAACTTGTTGGGATGTGAAGATCAAAGTACTTCTGAAGTTCAAAGTACTGCTTGTGTCAAAGTACTGCTCATGATCAAAGTACTGCTTTTGCATGAAGAAAAGTCAAAGTACTTATAAGATAAAGGACTGATATGTAATATCATGAAGGATTGTAATGCATAGTTATTAGAATATTATAGAATTAGATTAGTATTAGTTTACTTGTCGTACAAGGATTGTAAACCGACTTAGGGTTTTCATTATGCCTATAAAAGGATCCCTATGGTGGTATTAGATATATGCAAATGTACGAATTCAGAAAAACAAATATTAGCAAGTATGATATTAGAGAGTTACGGATTGTTAGTGAATCTGTATAGAGAAGCAGGTTCAAAGTTTGATTTAATATAAAGTTATTCTTCTTAGCTTTATGTTAGTAGATTCCGCATACTTTACAAAGTTACATCAGTGTTTCATTATTAATAGTTTTGGAGTTATTCAAGATTGTTAAATCTATTACAAGCTATATAGTTAGTTTGGTCAGAGTACATCAATCCAACAAGTGGTATCAGAGCTTGTATGGAAACTCTGATTAAGAAGAAACCTTTAAAACGTATTTTACAACAAACCCTAAAAGATATCAACTGAAGTTGCACCAGTTCCTTCCATCACCTCAATCAGAATTCCTATTGTCAAGAAAGGAGAGTATGATCTATAGAGCATGAAAATGAGGCAGTACATTGCAATCATAGACCATGCTTTATGGGATGTGATTCTCAATGGTAATGTTGTCATTGAAGAACCTGTATCAGTTGAAGGACAACCTACACCACCTAAGCCAACCTTGCTAGCAGTTACAAAAAGAAATCAAGATAAGGCTCTCAACATACTACTGTCTGCTATTCCTGATGGTCACCTATTGAAGTTTCATGATGCAAAGGATGCAAAACAACTATGGGTTGCTATTAAGACAAGATTTGGAGGTAATGATGCTTCCAAGAAGATGCATAGAAACCTATTGAAGCAACAGTTTGAAACATTCATTGTTGGTGAAAGAGAAGACCTTGACTCTGCCTATGACAGATATCAAAATCTACTCAGTATGCTAGAGTTATATGGATCAGAGGCATCTATTGAAGATGCAAACTTGAAGTTCTTGAGAAGTTTGCCATCTGCATGGCATGTGGTTGCTACTATGATTAGAGGAGAACCTGGTTTGGATACTATGGACTTTGATGATCTCTACAACAACTTAAAGGTATATGAGCATGAGATGAAGGGTAATAAAGGTTTCAGTTCTCATAACATTGCTTTTGTGTCTTCTGAAAATAGAGGCAGTACTTCCACTAAAAGTACTGCTTACCCTGTCCAAAGTACTGTTGATAAGAAACAACTCCCTTGCACAACCATGATCACTACCACTTCATCACCATCAAACATCACCAACTCAGATGATGTTCTATGTTCTTTCTTTGCTCAACAAGCCACTCTACCTGTTACATATCAAGAAGATGTCTTGCAAATTAATGATGATGCTCTAGAAGAAATTGACACAAGATGGCAGGTTGCCATGATCACTGCAAGGATCAAGAAGTTCATGAACAAAACAGGAAGAGGTATTGATTTCAAGGCTAAACAGGATATAGCATTTGACAAATCCATGATTGAATGCTTCAATTGTCAAAAGACTGGTCACTTTGCAAGGGAATGCAAGTTTGCAAAGTATCAGGCTAACAGAATGATTGAAAAACTCAAGGTTGAAAGAAAGGAAGTTCCTATTGCTGAACCAAAGTTACAAGCTTTGGTGGCTCAAGAAAATCAATCAGAGGTTGACTGGAGTAATGAATTTGATGATGAACCAGTAACCTAATCTATGGTTGCAGTGGAAGAGGTTGATTGGAGCATAGCTTTTGATGAGGAACCAGGATATGCTGCTTTGGAATCAAGAGTTGGTCTAGGAAGCTTTGATTGGAGCATGGAAAGTGAAGAAGAACCTGTTCAGCTTGCTATGGCAGCTACTTCACCAAGTTCATCTACTATCTCTAAGGTATGCTCTAAATGCAATAATTCTTGTCAAAAATTGCTTAAAGAATATGAAACTGAAAGAGATAATTATAGAAGGGCTAGGTCTGAGATAGTTGGTTACCAATTGACTTTAGAGTCAATGGAAGCCAAGATAATCACTCATGAAAATAATGAAGTAGCTTGGGCAGAAAAATATGAGCAACAAGATTATCAATTAAAGCTGAGTGAATGGAAGTTAGGATGTAAGGTTTCTGAACTAGAAAAGGTCACTAAAGAAAGAGATAAATTGTAAGTAAAACTTGCTAGTTGGAAAGAATCAGGTCTGTCACATGTTAGTTTTGTTGAAAAACAAAGAACAACAAACATTAAAACTGGCCTAAGTTATGATGATAGTAGTTTAGAAGAAATCCCAACTAGGAACAAGGAACTAATTATTTCAGAGGAGACCTCAAATAGTGATGAAGAATTCATTAGCTTAGAAGAGAACACATCTAGTGATGAGGAAACACCTCCTGAATTTAAGAAAGACAAAGGATACAATGAAGTTCCTCCACCCACGGGTAGTTTTCAACCACCTAGGACAGATGTTTCTTGTTTTGGAGAAGACAATTTGGAGTTTAGAAAGAAGCTTAAAGGTCAATCTAATTCAATTCAATCTGGTTCTGAGTCCTTAAGAGAAAATGTTGAGAAACCTAGGGATGATAACAAGGGGTCAGGGAGTGTTAAAGTATTTTCAAAACAAGCAGTACTTCCAAAAACTTCTCAATGTACTGTTGATCATTCAGCAGTACCTTGAAGAAAATCTTTACAAAATACTGCTAATTTTAGAAAACCTTTTGGAAGAGGATTTGGGAATATGAGTCAAAAGTTATGTTATGTATGCTATAGTCCTCACCATTTGATTAAGGACTGTGATTATCACTCAGAATACTTAAGAAAATTCCTAAAGACCACATCTGTAAACAATATGCAAATGGAGAATAAACCAGTTTGGAATCATTCACATAGGGTTAACCATAGAAATTTCTCAAACGAATATAGGTACCCTCACCAGAGAAGACTTTTTTTCCAAACCACCAGTTCCTTCACAAAGTACTGTTAGGATTCACCCAACCAAGGTATTGCTAGCACTTTTTCAAAAGTAAGGCCAAGGAGGTTAAATTCCTACAAACCTAAAAGGCCTTACAACTCAAGAAGAGTACCTAAATCAAAGAACCCAATACCAAATGTTACAACTAAATGGGTTAAGAAAGAAAGTACTGCTGAGGGAGAAACAGTACTTTCAGCAAATCAAGGTGAAAAGGGGAGTGTTGTTGAGAATTCAACACAAGTTTTGGAACCAGAGACATTAATTCTTGGTAATGTTTTCAAAAAACAGTGGTGATTACATACTCAAAGAATTTGAGTATGTCACTCCACAAGGGGAACACAAGTCAGTAATGGCTTGGGTTCCTAATAGAAACTAACCCTTTTCATTTTTATGCAGGGCAACCCAGAAGAGGAGCTTAAAGATTATATTATCATTGATAATGGTTGCTCTGGAAGCATGACAGGAAACAAGGAGCTTTGGTCAGATTTTAAGGCACATTTCGGAGGAAGAGTTGCTTTTGGGAATGATCCTGATGGAGGGAGAATCACTGGCAAAGGAACCATCAAGACTGGATCCATTGATTTTGACAATGTTAGATATGTGAAGGAGCTTATTCTCTCCCCATGAGTTTAATTTAGATGATGAAAACTTGCTAATGCTGAGAGTACCAAGAACCAATGATGTGTACGGCTTAGATTTGAAGAATATCAATCCTACTGAAAGAGCAACATGTTTGGTAGCAAGGGCAACAATGAAAGAAGCACATCTATGGCACAGAAGATTAGGGTATGTAAATTTCAAGAACATAAACAAATTAGTCAAAGGCAATTTAGTTAGAGGTTTACCTTCTAAAACTTACAAGAATGATCACTCATGTCTGGCTTACAAGAAGGGTAAACAACACAAAGCTTCATGCAAAAAGATTGAAGAAAGAACTATTAGAGAGCCTTTGGAATTGTTACATATGGATCCATTTGGACTTGTTTTTGTTTCAAGTTTAAACAAGAAGAAGTACTGTTTGGTTATAACAGATGATTGTAGCAGATTTAGTTGGGTCTTTTTCTTGGGATTTAAAGATGAAACCTTTGATGCTATTCATGATCTTATAATAGCCCTTGAAAATCAGTTAAGACTCAAAGTTAGATCCATTAGATGTGATAATGGGACTGAATTCAAGAATCAGCTAATGGATGATTTTTGTGCCAAGAAAGGAATAAAGAGGGAGTTTAGCATTGCTAGAACTCCACAGCAGAATGGAGGATGCCAATATCTTAGAAGAAGATTAGTTTCATGCAGTGTAAGAAGCAAACAATTACAGCAACATCATCCACTGAAGCAGAATACGTAGCAGCTGCAAGTTGTTGTGGACAAGTACTTTGGTTGCAGAATCAACTCTTGGATTATGGATTCAATTTCAAGCATACTCCTATCAACATTGACAATGAGAGTACCATTTGTATTATGAATAATCCTGTTTACCATTCCAAGACCAAGCACATTCAGATAAGACACCATTTCATCAGAGATTGCAATGAGCACAGGCTTATTAATGTGGTTAAAGTCCACATAAATGATAATGTAGTTGACTTACTCACAAAGGGTTTTGATGTTTCAAGATTCAATCATTTGGTGGTAAATATTGGGATGATCAATTATTAATGCTACATTTGAGGGGAGGCATTAGTAATTATTCTTTGTTTAAGGGGTGGCAAAACAGTTAGTTTAAAAGAGGATTGAAAGTACTTTTGAGCAAAAGTATTACTTTACATTAGCTTGAAAGTATTGCTTGGCGCTTAATGAAATGTACTGACGTGTCAGGGTACTGTTCCAATGGTAAAAAATAAGGGGTAACAACCTTACGAAAGATATGGGGAAGATAAATTTCAAAAATAACGATAAATTCATTTATTAGCCGTGATTTTTTGTATATCATCCATCTTTGTGAATATTTCCTCCATATTCTTTTACTCTCATTATTATCCCTTTCCATATTTTCAAACCTTCATCCAATTAAACGCCGACGCACTTGTTTCTTTCACAAACATCATTCAATGGCTAATCGACCTACTGTAAACAAACACAACATGATCGCCAATTTAGAAAAGACACAGTTGAACGTTGATTTTCACACTATCATTGATTTTCTCACTGGGTCATCAATCAACTATGCTCTTTTGGTTGATCCTGACATCATTGGTCCCTGGTTTCAAGAGTTTTGGAATAATGCTACATCTGGATTAGAAGAAGAAGAGGATTTTATTCAAGCTACAGTGGCTGGGAGAGAAATTCGTATCACCGAGGCCACAATAAGGGAAGTCTTATTGTTAGATAATGAAGAAGGTACTGTTCTATTTGAAAAACAAGTACTTTCACATGCACTCAGAGAGATAGGCTATGAAGGTGCTCTTAAAAAACTTACTTTTCAAAAGGCATTGTTTAGTGCTCATTGGAAGTACCTTATACATGTTTTACTTCATTGCCTAAGTCCCAAAAGTAGTGCTTGGGATCAATTTGGTCATGCCTTAGCCTCTGCATTTGTAGGATTAGCTACCAATAAATCATTCAATTTCTCATATATGATTCTTGATGGTATGCTTACTCACATAATCATGGTTCACCATTTTTGATGTATCCTAGATTTATTCAGTTGGTTTTAGATAAATAGCTTGAGGATGTTCCAAAACCTCAACATTTTTTACCTACTGTTGTACTACCTCCAAAGGAGTTCACTTTTATGTCTAACAAGGGTGTTAAGTTTTCTGGGAAGAATACACCTTTGACAACTCATATATTGGAAGTAGCACAGGCAGTTAGAGATGTAGCTGATGCAGCTAGTGAATCTGCACATTCTGAGCATTCTGATTCAGCTCACACTCCAACACCTACTCTTGCATCACCTCAGCAAATTGCTTCAAGTGAAAGAACTACTTCAATATCAGTTCATGCTTCAAGGGAAAGATCTATTTCAAGAGAAAGTACTTCTCCACCAGTTGTTTCTAAGGAAAGATCTGCTTCTCTACAAGGTACTGCTTATACTGATACAGAGAAGGATGTGAATCCACCACCATCTCCCAATGATTATACTTCAACAAATGGGTCTCAAACATCTGGAGGAGATGAGGGAGTACTAGATACTTATGCATTGACTAGAGAATTCAGAAGATTGAATAAGGTGGTTAACACTCAAGCTGATCTAATTTTGAAGCTAAAGTCTAAGTTGAAGAAGTTGAGAAATTCAGTTTGGCCACTTGTTAAGCATCACAGAATGTGGGTGAAGCAACAAAGAAGGAGTAGTTAGAAATCAAAGAAGGCATCTAAGTCAAAGAAGAAAAACTCAGGAAGCAATCTTCATTCACATTGGGGAGGAGTTTAGAAGAGAATCTGAATGAAGATGATGCTAAGTCTAATAAAGAAGAAGATCAAATGCTAAATTTCGATGATACACATGTATTTGAAGATATTGCTCAAAGTACTGCTGAGAGAAAGCTTGATGAAGTTGAGCAAGTTATTGAAGAAGAGAACATTGACGTTGAGCAAGTTAAGAATGGAGATTTAGAAGGTACTGAAGCTCAAGATAAAGATATTCAAAGTGATGATGATCAAAATGTTGGTGCTCAAAGTACTGGTATTCAAGGTGTTGATGTTCAAGGTACTGCTTCTCAAAGTATTGATAGGCAATTTCTAATCACACCAAGGACTTTGAATTTTGAAGAAGAAGCTGGTCCTTCAAATCCTATTCAAGAAGAGCCTATAGAACATACTGCAAGTGATGATGAGACAATTATAGATATCATGCTAAGCATCACAAGGCCAAGGGGTATTAGTATTCCTGGGGTTGAACAAACTCAGGCTTTACAGTCTTCTTTACAACATACTCAAGAGGTGGATCTTATCGACAAAGGAAAATGGATCTTGCAAGAATCAAAGAAGAAGAAGAAGAAGTACACTCTAAAAAAATTAAGAGCTTTTAAGATAGCTAAGAATGAAGAAGCTGCTAGAAAATATCAAGCTGATTTAGATGCTGAATTCTTTAAGGAATCAAGGAAGCCAGTTGTTGAAATAAGAAGACCACCATCCATTGCTCAAGAAAGAAATTCAATGATTAGTTTTTTGAAGGGCAGAGGATATAAAAGTTTACAAAGACTCAGATATCCACAGGTGAAAGAGTTATATGATGATGTTCAAGAGTCCATTAAAAGAGAGCTAGAAAGTTTTATACCTATGGATTCTGAAAAAGAGAAGAAGCTAGAGAAAATAATGAAAGAAAAAGCTGAGAAAAGAAAATTAAAGAGAAAGAGAGTAACTCAAGATGATAAGTTATCAAAGAAGCTCAAGATGCTGAGATCAGACACTGTTGATGAGCTGAGGAATTATCTTAGAGTTGTGGACTTTGAGAAACCAAAGAAAATAGAAGATGCTGAGAAAAAGTCCAAGATATCTACATTTTCTGTGGTAGAATCATCTGAAGGTGATTATCTCATTTTTCATAGAGAAGATGAAAGTTTCAAAGTATTCAACATGATATGGGATATACTGCACATGATAAATAGATAGGATCTTTATCATTTGTATTTACAAATGCAAGCCTATTTTGAGAATACTAAACCAACAGGAGTGGGATTAATCTTGTTGGGAGATTTACTGACCATCTGGGAAACAAATGAAACAAGTAATGATGCTCTGTGGAATGATCAAGAAAATTAGGAAATTACAAGATGGAGATTCTTTGAGTCATCAGGGGTACATTCACTTAAATTGGAAGATGGAGTTATGATACATATGCTAGTAGAGAGAAGATACCCTCTTACTAGAGTTCTTATGACAAGGATGATGGATCATGGTATGGAGGTTGAAGATGAAAGTGAAGTAGCATTGATGGTGATTGAACTGTTCATTAAGTGGACTACTTCAGATGATGATATTGCATAAATACTGGTATGGTTTGTATTATATAAATCTTGTTGAATAATGGGTACTTTATTCAATGTACTTTCAGACAAACAGTACTTTCTCAAAGTACTACTTGTTGCATAAAACTAGTAAAAGTCTTTTGATTGAGTTTAAAACAAAAGGAAAAAGGATTTTTTAAGCACAAGATAATAGTAACAAAATGTTTTGAAACACATGGTGTTAGTACTTGTACTACACAGCAAATGGTAATCAACTCACCATGTTTAACAGACAAGAAAGAGTATGACTCATCATGAGGGTACGGCTCTGGTGTGATAATCAAATCCATTTTTAGTTGAAAATTTACTAAAATTGTATGGTGTTCAACTCACCATATCTGTTATAGTGAAGAGTTGGCTAGCCCACAAGAAAATGGCTTGTGGTAAAGGATGTGGAAAAACCATTTATATGAGAATTAGTTCACCATGGTTATACTAAAAGAACTAACTAGTCCAAAAGCAAACGGCTATTGGTAAAGACTAAACAAATCCGTTGATAGCTGATGACTTGCTAAAAATCATATGGTTATCAATGTACCATGGTTTTTGTGCTTAAACCTAAACATTGGCTACTCCAGAGTTAATGGCTTTGGTAAAGAGACATCTAAATCCATTAATTTTCAATGATTCACCTCTCACAAGAGTTTACATACCTGGAAGTGATGAGAATAGAATGAAACTTTAAATATTTGATGTACAATTTGTCATATGTTGCTGAGTTGCTGAAAAGATTTGTTACTGTAAAGATATCATATGATGCTGATAAAGAGTACTTTGATACACAAGTCAGAAAGAAGATAAAGACTCAATCTTTCCTTAAAGATAAAGATATTGAAGTTAAAGATAACAAAAGAAACTTGAAATCAAGCAAGTAGAATTCAAGTTAGGGGAGGATTGTTGGGATATGAAGATCAAAGTACTTCTGAAGTTCAAAGTACTGCTTGTGTCAAAGTATTGCTCATGATTAAAGTACTGCTCTTACATGAAGAAAAGTCAAAGTACTTCTAAGATAAAGGACTGATATGTAATATCGCGAAGGATTGTAATGCAAAGTTATTAGAATATTCTAGAATTAGATTAGTATTAGTTTACTTGTTGTACAAGGATTGTAAACCGACTTAGGGTTTTCCTTATGACTATAAAAGGATCCCTATAGTGGTATTAGATATATGCATACGTACGAACTCAGAAAAACAAATATTAGCAAGTACGATATTAGAGAGTTAAGGATTGTTAGTGAATCTGTATAGAGAAGCAGGTTCAAAGTTTGATTTAATATAAAGTTATTCTTCTTAGCTTTATGTTAGTAGATTCCACATACTTTACAAAGTTACATCAGTGTTTCATTATTAATAGTTTTGGAGTTATTCAATATTGTTAAATCTATTACAAGCTACATAGTTAGTTTGGTCATAGTATATCGATCCAACACAACTCCACCTTTACTAATTTTAGCAATCCTCACTTCATAAAATTCCACCATCTCTTTTGTCCACCCTTTAGAAGGAATATCACTAGGAGGTTGCTCAGAAATAATAAAAAGTTCAACTTCAGCCAATTGCTTCCTAAAATTAATCTTTTGAGTCTTTTTGACCTCCTTATTATAGATCTCATCATATACTTTACTAAAAGCTTGACTCCTAGAAGCACCTGTAGATTCCATTTATTCAGTCACCATTTCATAAACTTCCTCAGTAGCCCTTGCCTCAATACTTTTACACCTAGAACTGATATCACTCTCCAGCTCAATTAACTTCTTCTTCAACTTCTCAATCTTCTCCTTATTCCCCATAAAAGAGCACTTCTGATCATAATATTCCTGCAACTCCTTAGGCCATTTATGTCTCTCTTCTCTGCTAATATCAATACCTATTTCACAAGCTACATCAATATTAATTTTAATACCCATTAATTCATTATTCACAGCATATTCTCCTTCATCAGCTAAGGCTGCATACCTATTCTTGGTGGTAAAGTTCTTTTGAGCAATATGTTTAACAACTGTCTCTTTACCCTTGGCCTTTTCAACATTCATCTTCTGATTCTCCATGGTCTCAGATACTACATTCTTCCCCTTCTCATTAGATTTCACAGGAGCATATTTCCTTTCACTATTCACATTATAACCACCGTAATTACCTCTTCCACTCATACCTCCTCTTCCTCTAAAACTATAACCACCCCTACCAACATTCATCCTATTTCTACAACTACCACCAGCATTATGACTATTGGTACCCACCTCATTACCATTATTTTGTTGGACATGGTTTTGAGATGTTATAGCAACATCATTAGATTTAGTAGATGAGGGTTGAGCTTTACCAACCACATCAACACCATTAAAAGACTTCCTATTATAAGCATATTGCCAGCCATCATTAGACTTAGGATCAGAATCCTTGTGCACATTCTTCTACACATCAAGAGCAGCTCTAGCAAGCTTCTCTTCTTTAGTAAGAACTCTGTGACTACAACTTTTAAAACTATGCCCAAAGACACAACAATGCTTGCAAATAGGAGGTTGCCAAGCATATTCAACTTTTAAAGACATAGACCTACCTAATTTTTTATACCACACCTCCACAAAATCAACTATACCCTTAGTAGCATCCACCTCAATTAGTACTCTAGCAAAACTAGCTCTACCATAAGCCTTCTCACACATAGAAGCAGTTACCTTATCCATTGTAAATTCTCACCCATAATGGCAACCTAGATGGCTTAGGCTTACTCAAACACATACCAACCTCCCATTTTTGAACAAATAACGGCTTTTGGTCAACAAGCTAATGGCCATTTTCAATAACACCTTGCAGCCCCTCTTCAGTTTTGAACTTAAAAAAATAAAGCCCACTTTCATTAACAATAATCTCCACTAACTGATACTCTCTCCACATTCTTTTTAGGTGCCCCACAATCTCTCTATAGCTCATCTTATGTCCAACAAAATACCCTACCACAGTTAATCCCCATCTCTTACTACCTTCCTCAATAATAGGGTCTATTTCAACAACAAATTTCCCCTCATTATTTTTGGAACAGGGTATCAATCTAAGTTTATTCATTCCACCAAAATTCCTCCCCTGCACAGCATTACTAAAAGATAAGGGTGTTTTAGCTTTGCCATTATCCTGCAATCCATTATTCATTTGATTACTCTGCACCCCCACATTACCACTATCCACATGCATAGCTTGCCTATTACCCATATTCCTAGTAGTACCACAATTATTATCAGAAACATTACCCTCCATCACATTTAATTCAGCACCACTACTCTTATTATTCTTGTTACTCATATCTAGATTCAATACATTGTTTTCAGTACTAAGAATAGGTATATCAGTTAAAATAGCATTAACACCGCTACTAACATCACTATTTTTAGAACCATAAACACTATTTAACTCAGGAAACATAGCACTAACATTATCATCACTTTTCTTATCAAGCCTAACTTCTTCAGTAAATATACCCTTACCAACACCTTCCTTAAGCTTCACGGCATCTAAACATACCTCTAAGGGCCCACCTTCTTCAGCCACTTCCTTTGGAACATCCATTTGAGCCCCATTAACATCACCAATATTCATATCCTCAGAACCACTAGTACCAGAACGTGATAAACTTTTCTTAAAAATAACATCAGAAGACATTGAAATCATATCAACATGTTTCATAGTATTATTGTGTTTGGGATTCATACTTCTAGTAGTTCTTTTGGTTTTCAAATTCTTATCCATCCTAGAAGAGGGTGGATTCATCACCAGAGATGTTGGGATAGATGAATTAGGGTTAGGTGGTTTTGGATCAGGTTCAGACATGATTATTAGAATGAGGTAAGTGCGTGAAACTATGTGTAAGATGAAACAGTGAAAACAGATATTCAAATCTAATTAAATGAAATGAACAGGAAATTTTTTATGGTGAAATTTTATATGGAATTTTATATAATGAACAATAGAATCTAAATCTAAAATCCAAATTAAGATCCAAGGGTTGGATCAAATTTAGATGATGAATTCATGAATTCTGTGATTGATAAGACATCTTTTGGTTTGAATAAATCTTCTAGAGAAGAAATGTTTTGTTTGTGGTAGTAAATTGCATTTGATTAAGGATTGTGATTTTTATGAAAGAAGGATGGGTGTTTCTGCTGATCATAATAGACCTAGACCAAAGCGGAACAATGTTCATGCCAAACCCTCATATGTTCCACAGGCAACCCACACCACCAGCAGAACCAACTCAATTTTTGCTGATAGGTTAGTTCCTGCTGGTGAGTTTGTTTCTGCTGGTAGGTCTTTTCCTGCTGGTAGGAATAGACATGTAGCTAGACCATTTTTTAGATATAACAATAATTACTTTCAAAATGGTTATTGGCCTGGTTATTATGACCCAATGTTTATGGGAAGGGCATATTGGGATTCTGTTGTTAAGCCCTCAGCAGATTGTTCTTGGAAATATAATAGACCATTTGTACACAGGGGTTCCAGGAACAACGGTGGATCTAACTCATCTACTTGGCTTCACTCTAACGATCCACAAGGCAGGCTCAAGTCATTCATGACTTAAGTCTCTCTATGGCACTCATGTTGTTGTATATTTTGTTGTTGTAGGCATATTCTCTCAAAAGTAAAGATTTAGGCATAGTTGATTGTGGTTGTTCAAGAAGCATGTCTGGGAATCAAGAGAAGCTGCATGATTTTGTGCCTATTAATGGAGGCACAATGACATTTGGAAGTGGAGTAGGGAGGATCACTGGAAAAGGAACCATCAGAACTCCAAAGGTGGATTTTGAGAATGTCTACTATGTGAAGGACCTACAAAACTTTAATTTGTTCTCTGTCTCACAAATTTGTGACAAAAAGATTCCTGTGCTATTCACTAAGGAGGACTGTCTAATTCTCTCAAAAGACTTCAAAATACCTGATGAGAGTCTTGTATTACTAAGAGTTCCAAGAAATCACAATCTTTACACATTCAACTTGAATGATGTAAAACCTGAAGGGGATCTAGCATGCTTAGTGGCCAAAGCATCCTTAGATGAATCTACAAAATGGCACAGAAGGATGGCACATGAAAACTTCAAGGTTATCAACAAGCTTGCTAAGAATGGACTGGTCCATGGACTTCCTTCCAAGCTCTTCACTAATGAACACAACTGTGTTGCATGCAACAAAGGAAAGCAACACAAGGATTCCTACAAAGCCATTACTACTGTGAGCACTGCTTGTTAAGTTCTAAATAGGGTGCTGATTACAAGACCACATAACAAAACACCCTATGAACTTTTGACTGGGAAGATACCCACCATTGAGTATTTTAAGCCTTTTGGATGTCATGTGACTATCCTGAATACAAGTGATCACCTAGGAAAGTTTGAAGAAAAAGCTACTGAAGGGTATATAGTTGGATATTCAGCTCATAGTAAGGCTTACAAGGTATATAATTTGTCTGCTAAGAAGATTGAGGAGACTCTTAACCAGAGATTTTTGGAAGACAAAGAAAATGTTCAGGGAAAAGGTCATGAATGGTACTTTGACCTTGACTACTTGACAGATCATTTGGGGTATACTAGATTTAAAACTAACCAATCTGCAGGTACACAAGAGTTACCTACTAACAATGCAGGTACCCTGGAAGATGACTCAGACAGTGATTCAGAATGTGATGAACCCACTATTGTTGTTTCTTCTCTCCCTATTAATATTGCAGGTTCTGATAACAAGGTAGCCTCTGATGACAAAGTTGCTTCTGATGTGGATAACTCAACATATGCAGAAGATCTTGCTAGACTTAAAAAGCAAGAACATGCAGCAAATAAAGAAGCTGAAAGGCTTGGTCTTGATTTTGCTCAAGATACTGAGGCACTATTGAGACAAGTTGCTCTTGATGCCAGGAGAAACATGGTTTCTGCTATCGGATCCCCTGTTGCGGCTGATGCCAATACTACTGATGGTATTTCGGCTATTATACATGTTTCTACTGCTCCATCCACAAGCTTAGATGAACCTTTTACAAGGTTTCCCAGCCCCTTAGACCTTGGCAATCATAGACAAAGTGCTGGCATTTTCCAATCAGCTTCTTATGATGATGATTTTCCTCTAGCTCTGACCAATCTTGACACTTCTGTTGAGGTTAACCTTGTTCCCATTAAGAGGATAAATACCATTCATCCTCAAACCAATATACTTGGCGATCCCAGTGCCATGGTTCAAACAAGGAGCACAATGAAAAAGACACAATTTGCTCAATGTGCTTTTATCACTTATGTCACTAATCAGAAGAGGGACAATCATACAGATCAACAACATTGTTTGTTTGCTTGTTTCTTATCTCAAGTTGAACCAACCAGTATTACACAAGCCTTGAGTGATCCTAGTTGGGTAGAGGCTATGCAGGAAGAAATGCAACAGTTCAAGAATCAAGATGTATGGGTACTTGTTGATCTGCCTGCAGGGAAAATTTGCAATTGGGACCAAGTGGATTCTAAAATGTAAGAGGGATGCTAGAGGTATTGTGGTCAGAAACAAGGCAAGGTTGGTTGCTCAAGGTTTTAGACAAGAAGAAGGAATTGATTATGATGAAGTTTTTGCACCTGTTGCTAGAGTTGAGGCAATTAGGCTATTTCTGGCCTTTGCTTCATACATGGGTTTTGTGGTGTATTAGATGGATGTAAAGAGTTCCTTTCTCTATGGCAAGATTGAAGAGGAAGTTTATGTCACTCAGCCCAAAGGTTTTGAAGACCCACAGAATCCAAAGAAGGTGTACAAGGTGGTCAAAGCACTCTATGGACTTCATCAGGCACCAAGAGCTTGGTATGCAAGGTTATCTACATTACTTTTGGAGCATGGCTATAGAAGAGGATCTATTGATAAGAATCTCTTTATCAAGAGAATTCAAGGGATATCATTCTTGTCCAAGTTTATGTGGATGATATCATCTTTGGTTCTACAAAGGAAGCTTGGTGCAGAGTATTTGAGAACCTGATGAAAAAGTTTCAAATGAGTGCAATGGGGGAGCTGGCATTTTTTTTGGGGCTACAAGTGAAGCAACAACCTGAAGGGATTTTTATCCATCAGGAAAAGTATGTTAGAGACATCCTAAAGAAGTTTGATTTTGAACTTTTGAGAATTGCAACTCCCTATGAACCTCCAAAGCCTAAGAAATAGAATGAACTAGATGAAGCTGTGAATGTTCATCTATACAGATCCATGATTGGCTCACTCATGTACTTAACAGCCTCAAGACCTGACATCACTTTTGCTGTCAGTGCTTATTCTAGACACCAAGTCATTCCATTGACTTCCCACCTAAATGCAGTGAAGAAGATTTTCAAGTATCTAAAAGGCCAACCTAAGTTAGGTCTTTGGTATCCAAGAGAGTCACCATTTGTGTTGGAAGCATATAGTGACAGTGATTATGCTGGAGCTAATTTGGATAGGAAATCCACAACAGGAGGTTGTCAATTCCTTGGCAGAATGCTAATTTCTTGGCAGTGCAAGAAACAAACCATTGTGGCTACATCATCTACCAAAGCAGAGTATGTTGTTGCTGCTAACTGTTGTGGCCAGGTACATTGGATTTAAAATCAAATGCTTGATTATGGGTTCAACTTCATGAACACTAAAATATATATTGATAATCAGAGTACTATTTCAATTGTTAAGAATCTAGTCTTTCATAAAAGAACTAAACATATTGAAATTAGGCACCATTTTATCAAGGATGCAAATGAGAAACATTTAATTCAGGTGCTTAAGATTCATACTGATGATAATGTGGCTGATTTATTAACAAAGGCTTTTGATGGACCTAGGTTTAACTACTTAGTTGTCCACATTGGGATGGTTAACCCTTAAATGCTTTGTTTGAGGGGAGGCATATGCCTCTAGGGAGGATTGATATTGTAAATTCTGTATATTTTTATGATTATGTTTGCTAACTTTGTTTTGCAGGTTTTATTTTATTAAGACTTACCATTTTCTCTTTAGTTTGGATTGTGTGTTTATGTTTTGTATGTTTGTTTTACAGCTTGGTGTTGTTACTGCTGATCAAATCAGAAGATTGATTATGGAATAAGAGAAGAAGGAAACAAAGATCATGAGATAAAAAGGAAATCACAATTTTATTGATAATACTTCTTATTACATCTGATTTGAAGTTACAGACTCTGACAAACCACAACTACAACCTAACTTAACTACCATCACCCACACCCACAAGTCTACCATTCCTTACTCCACTACTTCTTCTTCCCTTTTCCTTTTTCTTTCACCTCTGCAACCTTCTTCTTCCCCTTTCTTAGGCTTGGACGGGAACATTGGGGTCTCTCAAGAGTTGAAGGAGGGTTGCTTTGTGGTTCATCCTCATCTGAGGATGTGCAGAGGAATGGTGATACGAGCTCTCTAGAAGGTGGTCAGATAGGAATCCATGGATTGGAATCCTCTGATGATTGTGGTGGTAGTTGTGAAGGTCCATCACTTGGAGGATTGGAAGGAAAGTATTCACCAAGTGGTACATTTAGATTGTATGAGGGCATCTAATCCTCCGGTGGGAAAAAGGACAACCAATGTGGTTCTTCCATCGGATTTGGAGGGTTGGTAGGATGATGAATGGGTGGTGGTGGTGATGTCAGTGATTCAGAGGAATCAGATGAGATTTCGATGACATTTGGTTTGGAACTCATGATTGTGGATTGTGATGGTGAATTAGGGATTTGGATTGTGATTGTTGTGATTTGGGGATTTTCTACATCCTATTAATAAGCCAAGTAATTAGAAAGTTTGACCAAATAGGTATCTTTACTATAGTGTGGTGTCCTCTGAAGGAGTGTTTCTGCTGTTGGACCATATCATTGCTACTGATGGATGAAATGGTTGACCGTAGTCAACATTAAGTTGGTTTCTGCTGATTGATCATATGATTCCTGCTGATTGACTTGGTTTCTACTAACGGGGTCAGTTTTATGTTTTATTTTGGGATTTTATTAAAGTCAAATATTGGTCAAAGATTGTTTCCACAATTATTGCCAATTACACTCCACGTTTGGAAATTTGCTTCATATAACCTAGACGTGCAAATCCCACTCACAAATAACTAATTCCCTCTCCTTAAAAACTCAAAAACCATTTCAAAACCTCTCAGCACCAAAAACCTACTCTATCTCTTAATTCAATGGCAGAATGTTTATTAAAAGGAGATCACAACAAACAAGTTTTCTTAGGTAGAGCAAAAGGGGATGCTCATTATGTTCAGATGATGGAGTTTCTCCACATGTCAAAGATTCAATTGCTCTAATTCAATACCCAAACATTGTGGCTACTATTGATGGGGAAGAATATGTTGTTACAGAGTCCTTGGTTAAGGCTCAATTACAGTTTGATGATGAAGGTGGTGAGTATGAGGCACCTAAGGAGGAGATTCTTTAGGGTCTTCAGGCTGTTGGATATGCTGGAGATGGGAAGGTCTGGCACAAAAATCAATTTTTCCCTAAATGGAGATTCCTTGTACACACTCTGCTTCAGTGTATGAGCTCTAAGTCTGGAGGTTGGGATCAATTCTCCACAACTATTGCTCTTGCTATTGTGTGCTTATCTCAGGGAAGAACTTTTAATTTCTCTAAGTATATATTTGATGAAATGATTCAAAATGTTAAGGATACCAAACTTAAATTTTTAATGTATCCTAGGTTTCTTCAAATAATCTTAGGTATTCAGACCAATGACTCCACACGTGTACCTGTTAAGAGGTTGTCTAACAAACTATTTGCTTCTATGCAATCTAAATATAATGGGGTACACAGGCCTTTACTCCCTGCCATGTTGCCTGGTGGCAATGCAGCTGCTGATGCAGCTGTTTGTGGTCAAGAACTGGCTGATGCTAATGCACCAGTGGATTCTGCTGAGGGTCCTTCAGTTGCTCCTGATGCAAGTGCATCAGTTGCTGCTGATGCCCAACCACCACCATCTCCTAGACCATCCACACCTAGACCTGCCACACCACTATCCTCATCTGGTGATGATGCTTCTCATGAGCATGTGGCACCTGAGGTTTCTGGCCCTGACCAACCTGTACACTCTCCACATATCATAAGACTTGCCACACCAAGTCCACTGAGACCTTCTTTTGAGGAATATGAGGACTTAGATGCAGGATTTTATAATTCTCCTGACAGGACCAATGATGCTCCCACTACCACAGACATTTCTGCTGGTGGAGCTGAAGGTCCTGTTTCTCTCACCTCCATGTGTACTTTGCTTAACAGGTATGTAAAGAAGGTTGATGACTTGGAGAAAGAACTCAAAGACACAAAAGAAACTCTGGGTGGTCAGATAGATATGCTCACAGCAAAGGTTCAAGATTTGGAAAGACAACTAGGACAAAAGAGAAAGAGGCAAGTGGTGATTGAATCAGAAGATGAGCAGGCAGATGTGCCATTTGATTCTCTTCATGTCTTAGCTGATGTGACTTTGGCTCAGCCACCACCTCCACCTGCACCCACCACTACTAAATCTCTCAAGCCCCAAGAACCTATCAAGTATCAAAGAAGGCAACCCAGATCTTATATTGGAAAGAAGTCAAAAGTGTCAGTTGATGCTCAGAATTTGGCTGCTAACTCAGGGGTACCTCTTAGTGAACCTGTTGCTGCTGTTCTTGGAAATGATACAACAAATAATGATGTTACTGGAGTCCATTTTGCTGATGTTGATATGAGTGGTATTTCTACTGAGAAGGTCACTGCTTGTGCCACTACATCAGTAGAAACATTCTTTGTTGCTGGTAAAGAATACGTGGTTTTTTCTAGAGATGATACATCTGTCCAGGAGCATACTGGTGATGGAGACATGCCTGCTGGTTCTGATATCAAAGGATCTGCTGATGTTGCTATTGATCTAGATGTCCAGGATTCAACTTTTGATCATATGGAGGAGTTAAACATTTCTAAGGAGGATTCTCCTGACATTTCTGTAACTTTTACTGCTGATCTTGTCTCAGAACAAGAAAAACTTGAGCAAGAAAGACTCTTGAAGGAATGTGAAGATAAGAAGAAAAGTTCAGATTTGGCTCAAGAGCTATAGGCTATATATGATTTAGAATTCCAATATGCTACAAACAAGTATGTTTCTACTTTGCCTCTTGCAAGACAAAGAGAATTGGATGCTGCTATTCCAAATTTTGATGAAGCTGATTGGATGCAAATTGGGAGGCAAGTGGTTTCCAATCCTGTTCTTGCTAGAGAGATTCTTGGAGATAATGTTTTTGAAGCTGATTATGCTAGTAGAATGGTTGAGATTATGAAACTTAAGAGGAGAGCTGATGCTGAGAAGATTTCCAAAGCAAAGAGGGATAAGCCTCTTATACAAGCACAACAAAAGAAGATGATGAGAGAATTTGTGAAGAATCAGAGTAGTGCAGTGTACAATCAACCCTGGACTAGGACTCAGGTCTGGTCCTTATCAGATGATCAGCTGATTCACCAATACAACTTAATTAAGTCTAGACTAAGCATGGATGGACTTCTTGGTTCTCATCATCCTTTTACAAGTATGCAGTCTGCTGGTACAGAACCATCTTCCCAAGGAATTAAGATTTGTGATGCTGCTTCTCTTGATCCACAATCTATGCAACATCCTGCTGATGACACTTCCTCTGCTGATATGGGTACACATGCTGCTGGTCCTTAACATGTTACTTCTGCTTCTCCTTCTATTGATGTTTCTGCTGATAATACTACTGATGTTGGTACTTCTTCTATGGACAAGGGCAAAGCTAAGGTTGTAGAAGAAGATCTTCCTTCTAGGATGAGGTCCAGAAGAAAGATGGAGGAAGATAGATTGGGTAAAGCGGCTGCACAGAGATTGCATAAGGATCAAATTCATGACGAAAGGGTCAGACTCATAGAGCTTGAAGCTGCTAGGGCTAAATAAGCTAGGTTGGATATGGATGCTCAACAAGTCTCTGTCTCACCGTTTGCAATGGATTCTGCTACTCCTCCATCAGCACTTCCATCAGTTACTACTCATGCCTCTTGAGCAGTTACTCATGTGCCTGAATTGCCTATTGATGAATCATCTTCTCTTTACTCTGCTATCTATATTCCTCGCAGGAGGGCCAAGAGGATGGCTAGAATGAATGTCTCTAAACCTCCTCATGTGAAGAAAGAGTAGATTTTAATGCTGATGATGCTTCTTTTCTTGAGGAAGGATCTGCTAAAGATTGGCCAGAAGGATCTTTCAATGTCTTGGTTAGATGGGAGGTTTCTAGTAATGGGCAGTCTAATACTATTTATGCGCTAGATGGATCATCTATGCAATTCACCTTTCTGCAAGAAATTTTGCATCTTGTAGATCACCAAGATTTACTCACTCTTTATGACCTGGTGACCAAGTATTATGCTAATCATACTCCTGAAGGTGCTGGGTTATATCTATTGGGTGATATTCAAGTGCTCATGGACTCTGGGTCTTCCACTGGTGCTGGTTATGCAGTTTGGAATAATAATCACAGGTGGAAAGTATTAAGTTGGAGGTTTTATCATGTTCCCTATGTTCATGTCTTGGAAACTACAGCTGGTTTAAGAGTGGCTATGTTTATAGACCAGGAGTATCCTTTGACTGTGGCTCATATGGAGAAGATGCTTCTACATCATTTGGAAATTCCTGCTGATCCAGTTGGGAATGCTAGACTCTTTGCTGAGTCTTTGGTTCATTTGTTCAAATCCAGGATCAGGGCAGCCAGAGCCCCTTAAGACATGGTATTTTGTATTTCTGTCTGTTTATTATCTTTATTTTTAATTAAAAAAACTAACATATTTGTATAGTGCTTTGTTTTTTGTATGCAGGTTTTGGTGTTGATTATTCACCACACCTTATCTGGTTATCAACTTACCATGATGTTGACTATTTCATCAAAAAGTTGGCTAGTCCAAAGGGTACAGCTTTGGTAGAGACAAGTCAAATCTGTTGATAGCTGTAATAGTTTGCTAAAAACTACTGGGTACTCAACTCACCCATGCTTAACAGCTGAGAGTTAGATGGTTTTTAATTAACCATGGATTTTTCCTTTTGGATTCCAAATAATTGGCTAGCCCACAAGTGTATGGCTTGTGGTAAAGGCAGTGGAACACCATACTTGGTATTCAATTTACCAAGGTAATTTAAGAAACCAAATAATTGACCAGTCCTAAGCAAACGGCTACATGTAAAGACATCTCAAATCCGTTTATAGCTGGTGATTTGCTAAAAATCATATGGTTATTAGTGTACCATAGTTTAAGAACTGAAACATTTAGCTACTCCAGTAGTGATGGCTATTGGTAAAGAGACATCAAATCCATTATTTTCAATGATTCACCTCTCACAGGAGTTAACACACCTAGAAGTGATGAGAATAGTATGAAACTTATGTTTTGATGTACAATTTGTCATTTGTTGCTGCAAAGAATGGAGACTTAAAATTTTTGCTGATCATAGAGATGCTACTGATAAGGTTCTTTGCTTCTGAAGTTCATATTGTTGGGAATTATACTAACAGTTACCACTGATAAGCATGAAGATAACCACTATTGAAGAATGCACTAGCAGTGGAAACTCATTACCACTGCTAGTACATAATATTACCACTGCTGCAAGATAATTGTTAGGAAACGTGTATTTAGATAAGTATAGAAAAGATCTTATGTATATTCTATTATTCTCAGTTTATACTTATCTTGTAAAGGACTCCTTGTGTCCTATAAAAGGAGATTCTAGGTTTAGGTTTATACACGTATCAATTAGAGAGCTTCAAGGTGTAACCCTAGTGATAAACTAGATCACTCGTATTATTATTCATAATAATATTGGAGCTTATAGTTTGGTTAATATTCTGTGTTCATACAACTGTTCTCATTCATATACATACTCACAAACAAACCTTCTAAGTATTAATAAGTATATTTCGCATACTTGTTAGTATCATTCAAAGTATCACTATAACACAAGTCGTGTGTTTAGATCCATCACATATTCAATCCTCTTCTTTTGGAAACTAAAGATCTATCAAGAATCTTGAACTTAAACATGTCAAATTCAAGATTAGGGGAGGATTGTTAGGAATTATTGAAGTCAGCATATATATTCTACTGATGGATACTGCTGACAGGATTCTACTGAAGCATATATGGATTCTGCTGATGATCTGGATTCTGCTGATGATATAGTTTCTGCGGATATAGTTAATCCGTAGATAGAGTTAGCTATTTTAGGATAAGATATGTAGAATATCTTTTATAGTTTAATGATTATTCGTTTCTTGTAAAAGAGGTTAGGGGTTCTTATAGTATAAAAGGAACCCATGGTCAATGTATTATGTACGTATTGAAAAACATTCTTAGTGATTAATAGAACAATCCATAGAGGATCAAAGTGTTTAGTATGTTGTTTGTATTTATATTCCGCATAGATACAAGCATACAGAGATTGTCTATATAGTTTTGCTAGTGATAACATTAGTAAGCTATCGATCCATAGGCTCAAGATCTATCAAGGGTAGATCCTACAAGGGGACCGGCTGGTTATCGGGGGCAGTCCCCTTAATGATTAAGGGTACCGACCATCTGATGCTTCCAAATTCGTTTTCCTCTTAAAATTTTTGCCAAACACTTCATTTCTTTAGACACTCCCTCTCCCTTACTGTTGTGAATGAACCTCAACATCTAAAACCACCAAAATCCTTCACCAAATCACCAATCCGGGCTTGTTTCGAAAGGGTCAAACGCTATCTACACATATAACAACATCTCTTGTAAGTTTTCCAACATACATTTCATCTAATTTCATCCAATTTTGTGTCTAATCAAAACTAGGTATTTTATTAAAATTTGTCTAAATCCGAATTTTGTTAAAATTAAGTATAGGATTTACATAACCAAATGCATCCCTTAGGATTAGAATGTAAAATTGCCACTTAAACTAAGTCATAACATATTATGTTGTTGAAAATTCTAATCACTCATAAACCCTCACTAAAATTGTTTTTCAAAAAGCACATTGTTGATACACTTCTTAAAAACTAGTTAAAATTCACTACATTGTAGTGATAAAATGTTTTAAACATCAAAAATACATTTTTTGAATCATTATAAAAAGTTTTATAAAAACAACATGGGCGTTTGGTTCATGTACAAAGAGCACTTAAACGAGTTAATTTAAATCTTGCAACTACTTTGTTAAACTTATTAACACATTACTTGTCTATTGAAGTCATCAAGATATATATAATTAATATATATATTGATGTGTAGGTCGATATTTGTCTAGTTAAGGGAGCGTTTGGTTTAACTAAGTAAAGAACATTTTTAAAACCAAAATTCAAGTTTTCACGTTCTCAACAAGTTTACTGTTAGTCAACCTCATAAGAAATGGCAAGATATATAATCTAATATATATCTAGCTATATTTCAAAATGGCTTATGATGTCTAAAGAGACGTTTGGTTAGTCTTGGTATTATATCGAACTAATTTCACAACTACATCTTGACATCATAGGATACATTTTAAGCGAGTTAAAAAAAAATTAAAATCAAGGAACATTGTGAAACTACTTCCTAGGATATATTTTTAGGTCGAAGTAGGCTTCCGTTCCACATGTATTGCATATATTTATATAACATATGCATGTTAATTTTTTTTTGTCTTAATTTTATTTTTGTTGTTATATTGTTTAGGTGAAAATGCCTAAAACCATGGTTGGTGATGTTTCAAAAACAAAGCAATACATTCCCAAAGCCTCCGCCACTCCCGGCATGTCTCCCACCGTTGCATGTTTCTATCGTCCCATTGAAAATAGAAACATTCATGAGGGTAGAATTTTCGATCCATCCTTTTATCAATGTGATCAAATCGAACTAATGTTCATCTCGATTGTCTTTTCAAAATCAACGAACCAATCAGTCCTTGACTTCTATAGCCAAGTTACGGTGCAAACCGATCCTTATGGCCATCTTCTTATCTCTTTCATGATCCAGTACCAATTCATCACTCTTACTCTTTCTCAGTTTGGACAAATCCTCAGAATCCCATACAACGGCCAAGCCGTATACTCTAATGAATAGGATCTTTCAACTCTTGAACGAAATCGACCTCGGGATGGTCCATACTATTATGAGATTCCAAGTCCTGAAGACATTCGTCGACTACTTGAACTAGAACGTGGTACGACTAGTCATAAAATCAAGTCGAGAAATGTCGATATTCATGCAAATCAAATCCTTCTCAAATAGCTAAGCCCCGACATGAAAAATTGGGAAGAACTCATTCGCGAGAATGCTTTTGGTAACGGCGGTCACCGTGATCATCTCATGGCTAGCATCGCCCACATATTGTATTGTGTATTTGCTGAAGAAAACTACAATTTGGCTTATCTCTTTGTCAATCGAATCATGACTGCCAAAACCACTCCAAATGCCAACCTTCCTTACGGTATGTTCCTCACTCGACTTTATCGTCATGTCATGGAACACTACCCAGATCTTAGGAGTGATATCTATGAGTTCGTTCATCCCACTTTGAATCAACTTAATCTCATTCGTACTCGCCGATCTCGAAGTGACAATGGGAAATCTCGTTGCCATTTATTCTCTGCACCTCGTGGTTCGACATCTCCTCGAGGAAATAATGATGATGATGAGGAGGAAGACACCTCGCGTGTTAGTACCCCATCTCCCACGACCTTTGTTGATGATCTTCCCGATCTTGATTATACCAAATATCAAATTCCTCTTCCTCACCAACGTACCGATGAACTTCTCTTTGAATGTTAAACATCACTAATAAACAGGATTCAACAAATGCATGAAGAAGTTCGAGGAGGATTCAAGTCCGTAGGAAAGATGTTCAGGAAGATTCTGGGGAAGAAGAAATAGTATTGTCAATGTGGAACTACTTGATATTATTGATGAACTTTTAGACATTTATGTGTTATGCTATTCGTCCGATTTATTCGGAAATACTTGTGTTTTATCATGTTTATTGCTTGTTATTTGGATGATGTTAGGATATTAACTATTATTGTGTGATGAGTGCTCAAACACTCATCATTTTTGGTCAAATCTGAACTGCGAAACATACAAAAACACTCAGAAATGCATCAAAATACTGAAAATATTCCAAAATTGTGTTTTATATGTTTTAGATGCAAAATAAGTAAAAACAAATGAAAAACGTACAAAGTTTGCATAATTGGCAGTTTCAGTCCCCCAAGTTTCAAAAATTGACAAAACTAGTCCCTGAGCGTTTTTATGTAAGAAAATTCAACCCAAGGTTTTTAAAAGTCAAAAATTATCAAAATTAGTCCGTGGGTGAAAACTTTGGAAAAATTACAATTTTAGTCCCCGGGGTTTGGAAATTTACAAAAAATGGTCCCCGGGTGATGTTTCTTTGGAGAATATGCAACAAATGTCTTTATGGAATTATAAGCTAACAAAAATGGTCCTTGTTGCAATTTTGGATAGTTAGCAAGAGAGGTCCCTAAACTTTCAGCCTTTGACAAATTTGGTCCTTGTATTAACTAAACTACCAAAAGGGTCCTTGTTGTTATTTTAGCCCAAAACACCAAACAACCCATCCACCCTTTTACACAAACCCAACCCCATTTCCTACACCAAAGCCCAACCCCACCCCTGCTTTATTAATAGAAACGAAGGGTCAAAGGGTCAACACCCCTACCCTTTCTTCTTCCCCCCTTTTTTTCACCCTAAGCCAGACAAAAGAAAAAAACCACCCCTGCTCCTCCAAAAAGTTTGTCTCCCCTCCACACTCCCCCAACATCTACTAAGCCACCCTACAACCCTCAGAAGTCAACCCCATGTGTATTTCACCCTCCCCCTCTGCCAAGTCACCACTCCAAAAAGGGCTGAGATCAAAATTAAATGGATTCAATGGCTTGGATTTCTTGAAGAAAAGCATAAGCAGAAGAGGACAAGGAGGAACCAAAAAACCCTAGTTCAATTGGAGTATAAATATAAGTTATGTAAGCCTTTCAAAAGGCAGTAGTTAATAGTAGGTAATTTTAGGGTAGAAATTAGTTGTAGTTTAATTTTAAAAAAGTATTGTTAAGCTCTTAATCTTCACTTGTACTCTTGTCTTAAAATTCAATAAAAGTTTACATTTTCTTTGGTTTACTACTTGCCATTATAGAATCTGTTTATTGTGATTTGCTCATTTACCACTGCTTATTGTTGTGTAACACTTTGCATAATTGTGCTTATAGAACTCATATGGTGACTTATTTGTGCCTGAAATTAGACCTGCTTTCTGTTTCAGCTATAGCTTAACCTGTCCAAATACACCCCATTTTAGGTTCTTTTTAGGCTCTCAAAAATCTCACACACCCTACTGATGAGCTCACAAAACTCATCCATAGTTTCTGTGAGTCTATCATTCTTCATTGTTCAAGTTCCACTTAGCTCTCATCAAGTAAGTTTCTTTACTTACTTTCTGAATTTCCTTATTTTGTTGTATTAGTTTCTGTCTTTTCAACTTATTTGTAGCTTATTTTGACTGTGGTAGTGCTTTTGTGTGGTTGTTATAAGATCTAGTGTAGTATCCATTTAAATCACAGCCAAGCTTAGTCATAGTATGTATTTTTAGTTCCTACTGTCTTTAGCTTGTATTCACTGTTGACTTAGCCTCTAATACAGATAAGGAGTAAGGATTGATCACTAGTTTAGGTCTCTTAAGCTTATACCTGCTAAATCATAGTGTAGCTTAGGATTTGAGGAGTGTTTGGATTAGCAATTTAGTTGGTGTTCTGGTTGATGTTTTGGTGTTATTTCAATATGGACAAACTACTTTAGGTAAATTTAGCATAATCAAGTAACAACAACCTTAGGTTTTTAACTAGAAAGTCAAAGCTCTTTTTAAATCCTAACCATCTGTCCACTGTTGGTATTTCAAGTTCCACAATCTTGCGTACTCGTTCACAAGTTAATGTTTTAGCTTAATTTAGCCTTATTTTTGTTTATCTTATCCATTTCACTCATTAGATTAGGTCTTAAGTTAAAATTGGTCAACTTAGTGGTTCATCACAAAAAGTCAAATTGCCTTGTGTAGAAAAATTCTCAATATTGCAATAATTGTTGTGATTTTTGTACTAGTAGTGAGGACTTGAAACTTTAACAAGTTGTTGTCTCCCACCTTCGCTTCTGGAATCCACAAACACCATATTTTGGTGATTTTTCTAGTGGGCCCCACAACCCTCCAAAGTGACCTGTTTCACCCTTTTTACCCTGCACCCAGATTTGTACAAGTTTCAACAGACCACAAATTGGTCAATTCTGGGTGGGTTGTTGTAATTTTTGTTGTTTTGGAAACCTCCCTAGGTAGCCTTTAAGGATTAGAAGTTAGTTTGCTAGTCAATGCTTATGTAGTCGCTTATTTTGAGCCTCATTGTTGACTGTTGGACCCCCTTTTTAACTATATGCATCAGCAGCAATCTGAGCTTGTTTGATTTCCGGAATCAATTGCTCTTGTTTGTTGTTCTAGATCTTGTTGTAGTTATCGTTGTTGCTTATTGTTTTGTTATTTCCTATTGTTATTCAGTTTGTATAAGCTTTTGAGAGCTTATATGCTTAACTGAGCTTATTAATGTTCTTGTCTTGCTGCTGCTGAATGTTCTTGTTGCCCCTATTCTTTTGAATTATTGATCTTGAGGTTTTGTTGTTGTTTAATCCTGAGTAGCTATTTTGTTGTTGTAATGATCTTTGTAGCTTATGTGAGTTTATTGGCTTATTTGTGAAGTTATATGAATCTGTGAAATTTGTAAGTTTGCATGAAGTTTATTTGAGGTTTTTAGTTAAAAATTGTTTTTAGAAATTGTTTATAGTTGGTATTTAAGTAGTTTAGTAAAAAGAAAAACAAAAAAAAATAATTACAAAAAACTGACATGGGTGGGACTTGAACCCACGCCATTCAGCTCACAAACAACATCACAACCAGTCGCCCTTGGGTCTTTTTTCAAACAATCATTGCAAAATTTATTATTAGACCCTTTGTTGTTTTGTTTGTACAAATAAGCCCTTATAGCTTAAAATTTGCTTATTGTGTGCTATTTGTGTATTGTACCTAGCCTTTTTATATTTTTCCTAGAACCTTACTAACTTGTAGTATTTATATAAAAAGTTTCATAATTTTATAAATTAGTTTAATATTTATAATAATTAAAATAGTTTAAATTAGGTTTTAATAAATAATAAGTAGTTAATTGTAAAAATAGCTTATTTTATAAGTACTTAGGAATTTTTATATTTTTCTAAAGTTTCTGTCACCCTAATATATTAGTAGAAAAAGTTTTATAATTTTTACTCTTAATTTATTATTTATTATAATTAAATTAGTTTAATTAGTTTAATTAAGTTTAATTAGTTTTTAATTAATAATAAATAATATAAAAGTCAAAAAAATAATTTTCTTTTTTCTAAAATTCTCTTTTATCTTTAGGTCCGTAAAAATATAATTTTCATGTTCGTAGGATTAGCGTAGCTTAAAATTCACTTTTTATTTCGCGCACTCGCGTTTATTTTGATTTTAACTCGCGTTTTATTTAAATAAACTTTTACGTTTTTAAATTTAGGTCACGTTAGTAAAAGTAGTTTGTAAAATAAAGAAAAACCAAATTTAAATAAAGTGATAGCTTCTATTTAAGCCCTTTTGGCTTACTTTTCTACTTATCTTTAAGCAAACTTTAATTTCAAATTTTTTTAGCTTACGTTTTAGGTTAACTAGGTTTCACGTTATTATTAATATAGTTTGTTTAAATCGTTTTCATTCGTAATTCCTTAGTTTAACCCTTCAAACCCTTATATACCCTTTCCTGTCCAAATTCACCCGATCACAAACCCGTTTTTATACCATCCACACCTCGTCGGGACATAACGACCCAGGGAACCACTATACTTCCACGGAGATTGACTCTTAGGTTGTTTGACTTTGTTGACCATTCCTTGGTCAATATAAGTTGACTGTTTGGGGCCAATCATTGTGCTAGGATCTTGTTTACTATTTAATGTTATTAGTATGCCTACTTTATATTTAGTTTACAATATATTAGTTTGCATGCATACTAGATTATTATTCTTATATGCTTATATTTCATCATTCTATGAGTATATGTTCCAAATAGAGCTTGCTGAAAATACATATTTGAAAACCAACTCATTTCTGAAAATTTTTGATTTCTTGTCGCCTGGGAAAACACGAGATGGGCAGCCCCCTTAATCTTTTGAAAACCAATTAAGGGGACCGGCTATCTGGAACTGAGTTTTACTGTTTTCTTTTGCATCTTGTGACCTCTTTCTCTAGTATCAGCTACCATTTCTCCTTATAACCCAACTAATTTTGGAATCTCCTTAAACCACTTCAAAAACTTATCTAAACCAACCATGTTTTCATATTATAATTCCCTCCAAATGAAAACTCCTCACCTCATCATTTTTCACATCCATCAACCTAATCAACCATGTCATCATCAAGCACCTCTATCTCTAAGGCCTCAAAGAAACAAAAGATTGTCATTATCCCTCCAAAACAACTCTTCATTGATTTAACTAATGAAGACAACACCACTCCATCACCTCCACCTAAATGCTCATCCCATAGTGCACCAAATGCACCATCTAAAACACCCTCCACTCATGGAACATCCTCTTCTTCCATACCTTCAACCTCATCCATCAATGACTACATAAACTCACATTTATCATCACCACAAGCATCATCACCACATCCTACCCAAGAACCCCTCTCCACTGAACTTACCATCTCACTTTCACCAATAACACCACTTGATGCTCATGTCTCATCCCCACCAATCACACCACCATTCTTTGTTAATCCAGTACCTTGGAGATTACTTGAAGCTCATGGTGATACTTGCCTTTGTTGCATCCACAACCGAACCATCATCTTTGGTCTTAGAGATGAAATTAAATACATGTTTTCATATATTAAACACTTGCTAACCAACCCACCACCACCACCACCACCACCACCATCCTCACCTATTGTTCCACCTCCACCATCTTCACCTATTTCTCCACCATCACCTTCATACTCTCCAAATTAAGCATATACTATGCTTAATAAATAAATACCTCACAACCCTTTTGTTTGCAAGCTCTATAAAGCTCATGTACTCTTTTCATGATGGAGTACTACTCTAGTTGTTATCTTTCCTAGTTGTTGTCCTTGTTGTAATCTCTCTTGATGATATATGTATTGTTGTGTATTTTTACACAAATTTTACTTTAAATGAATGCTTTTATGATGCTTGATTATATTTTTGTCACTTTATATATAGTTGTATATATACTTGTGCTTCTAATATTTTTTTTTATTTGTAAGCATTCCATAGCTCGCTTCCGTGGTGCCTCCGAGCGAGGGGGAGTACACATCAAGAGGGAGTTCTCATCCCGTCAATATTTCATGATTGAAACTTGTCGGCGTAAACTTTTTGATTTTACAAAAAAGGGGAGAAATGAATAAAAACTCACTAAATACTTGTTTAAAAATTATTTTTTGATTAAGTTTTGTAATCATCAAAAAGGGAGAGATTGTTGATATAAATAATGTTTAAAACATTATTAATATTCTTTGACATCTCTACGTTTTGATAATCACAAAATGAAAACTCATTCAATTCAAAGATTAAGACGTAAACAAATATTTAGTCAAAAATATTCATTTTAACAATCTAATCATTTAAGGTATGAATAAACAAAGTGACTAATGCATTATATGATCAAAGAAACATTTTCTTAATCACTAGATTTTTGTAAAATGGCATAAAACATCTTATATCTTTTATAAAACATTTTTGGAATTAAAAGAATATGTTTAATTCATTATAAATATATAAATTCAAATTTTCAACCAAAAATGGCAAAATTAATCCAGAAAAACCTTCCCCACAAAAAGACAAAAATGTCCAACGTTCTGTAGGGGGCGGCCCCCTTAATCATTAAGGGGACCGGCCACACTCCAGAACAATAATTTTGTGCCTATAAATACTGGTTCATTCCCACAGATTTTTCTCACCTTTTTGCACTAAAAACTTTCTGACCTCAAATTTCTATTTTTATTCTAAAATCCTTTGATCATATATTCATAAGTCTTTGTTTCCAAGTGATCCAAAGCTTCATCCACACAAGTGCAAAAAGAAGAACACTCCTTCAACATCTAAACAAAGTAGTAGTGTTGTGATTTGTTAGGATCATCTTGTAGTAGTGCTAGATTATTTGTAAAGTGTTATGTGATTAAATTAGTTGTAGATATTAGTTGTGTTGGAAAGAAGTATTGTAGAAGGTGTGAATAAATTGTGCAAAGAAGAGGGTGTGAAAAAGACGTGAAGAAGTTGTGAAGCTATCGTGAAAAAGTTGTGAAGTTGTGAAGAAGTCGTGAGATTAGTTCTAGTTAGGATTAGAACTCGACATTTAGCTTAGTGTCGTTAATCGGTGTAAGCCAAGGTGTGTAAGGTTTCTCTGCCAAAAGGAGTTTGTTGACATAGTGAAGAAAACTCTCGAGTGTGGTACTCGGGGAGTGGAGTAGGGCAAGGAAGGTGTCCTTGTAACCGAACCACTATAAATTCGCGTGTTGTGGTTTGATCTTTCCATCTCTATCTTTCATTTCATTTCATTACATTACTTACATTATTAGATTATACTTGTTTATCTTTGCTCATATTTGTGAACAATTGAATTCACATAAGATCGAACCAAAGTTTTAATAAGCAACAAAAGTTTTTCGAAAATAAACACAAAAAGAACGTAAAACTATTTACCCCCCCCCCCCCCTCTAGTTTTCCACATGCAGGTCATTTCTGACGGCGTCAAGTGTAAAATTTTGAAAATTTTGTGAGTTTTGTTTTTTTCTACCGGAGTCTTAAAGTTTTTGTTAAATCTTTAGTTTTATAAACTCCAGGAAATCTGCAAATATTCATTCCACAAGTATTATATCTTAATTTGCTTTCTAGGATTTTAGTATATATAGAGTTTGCCGCCGATTTTGCGTGAGGTTTGCCATGATTTTTTTCTCAGGGTTAACAGGTTATATTGGACTAGAAGATGATTTATATTTCTGGAGGGAAGCTTTCAACGTTCATTTTCTTGGAGGAGGATCTAACAATGTTATCATAGTATCTACACCAAACGAATCAGGTGAGTATTTGTTTCATTCTTTTACCTTCGTTACTTTTACATCCTTTTTATTGAACATTGGGGACAATGTTCAGCTTAAGTGTAATCGGAGGGTAAATGATGATACCTTAGAGAATGCAATTGCACTTGATTTTGTTTGTTCAATAGTAGGTGTGTAATAAAACTAAGAGAAACACTTGTTAGGGTAATTTTAGCGCTAAATTTAAAATTTTTTACAACATGTATGAGTGAAACTTTAGCCTTAATAAGGGTCTCATGGATAGGAGTTGTATGACTAGCACAAAAAACCGTACCACTCAACATTTTCCACCCCAAATATGTGAGGTTCGCCCCT
Source organism: Artemisia argyi (assembly GCA_030686995.1). Classification (NCBI taxonomy): domain Eukaryota; kingdom Viridiplantae; phylum Streptophyta; class Magnoliopsida; order Asterales; family Asteraceae; genus Artemisia; species Artemisia argyi. Next base: position 153,780,843 of record CM060688.1, on the reverse strand, counting down.
AGATTTGTTAGGAAAAAATTCTTATGAGTGTTCTGGTAGTACTTAGATTCTAGAACTTGTAATAGTGATGCATCCTGAGACCGCTAGTGAGACTACATTCGTGTATTAAGATTTACTACATGATAAGAGGCATTAGGAAAACCCTTGTGCTAAACCCGTATCATAATTACTTGACCAATGAAGTCATAATTACTTGACTAATAAAGTCAATTAATTTTCCCACACCTTTGCGATGTATTCATTTTTCGTACATGATACCCCTAGTACACCCCTCCGAGCATATCTTTTTCTTTTCTAGCTTTAAGAATTTTACTTAAAGATAGAATTTGTTTAAAATCCACCTTAAATGTACACCCAAATCGCCTTAGCCTCCCTTGTATGCACTCATCTTTAGTGCATTATTGTTACATGTTTAAACCCTTACTTAATTGTCTAATTGATTACATGGTTGCTAAGTCGAGTCATATCTTGTACATATTGTTTTGGGACGATTGGGACTCATGGGTAAAGTACTATTGTTATGGAGTATTGGGGAAGACGTCAATTATTACCCCCATATGTGCGCTAATATCTAAAAAGTACTTCAAGTGTTTTGATTATCTTAATTCGAGTCGTTAGAATAGTTGATTGTAAACTATGTAAAAACTCAAGTTTAAGGGGAATACAAATTCCCTACAATGTATTATTTTGGATGGTAGGGCAAGAGTGTATGAAAAAAAAAACAAATCGAAAAAATCAAGAAAAAAAAAAGAGAAAAAGATAAAAAAAAAAAAAAAAAAAAAAAAAAAAAAAAAAAAAAAACATACGGACTACCATCCCGTTTCCTTTTATATTTATTTTATGTTTTTGTTAGTTTATGATTGGCTTAAGTCGATTCGAGTCTTGGCTTAGCAACGCCACATTGTACATGTAATTGACCAAGATGATTAACTCGCCACCAGTAAAGATTTCCTTTATCCAACAAAACCGTGTTTATCATATCCCTACACCTCACATTACAACACTTTAAAAGACCTCTTTGATAGTTTATCCTAGGTGCTTACGACAAGAGGTGGAGGTTTGATCCTTTCCCAAGCCTATGGTAATCTATGTGCTATGACAGGTAGTAAGAGATATTTTCTATTTTCATTTGTGATATATATACCTTTATTACACCTGAGAGATGTGAGTATCTAAACACTATTTGTGAGGTGCTAGTGTATAATTTCCGTGCTTGCTTTGGTTGAAGTGGAAAGATTATTTGAATTACTTTTATGTTAGTGTTAAATGACCCCTAGCTTGTATTTTGATTAGAATAAAAGCGCATTTGCTTGAGGACAAGCAAATCTCAAGTGTAAGGGTATTTGATGAGGCAAAAAGTGTTACGCTTTTAGGGGGTCATTTAAGCCCTAAGTCTTGATTATTTGATCAAATATTGCCTCAAATCGTTCCTTTTGTCATTTTAGGTACTTTGGAGAAGAAATCTGGAAAAGGAAGCATTTTTGACGTTTTTGGAGCGAAAAGTGAAGAAAACGGCAAAGTCTCAAAAATCAAGCTGGAAATATTACCTGACGGCGTCAAGTGTTGCATGTGACGGCATCACGTATTGGCAAAGAGGTGGATAAAAAGTTACATGAGACGTGTCAGAATGTTTTTGGGAGTTAAAGAGAGACGGCGTCATGCTTTGGGAAGCCAAGGCCGTCAAGAGCAATTTTACACGTGACGGCCAAGAGATGATTTATACATGACAGCTTCAGATCTGGATCTAAGCAATCCGAGAAGAGTATTGGCGGCTAGTTGACGGCATCAGGATTACAACGTGACGCCGTCAGACGTGTAATCTCTATATATAGTTTTCTAATTTTCATTCATTATGGAGAGAACTTTTGGAGGAACTTTACCACAAACCGTAGGTCGAATTTTCACCTTATTGTAGGGGTTTCAAACCCTTCTTTCATCCATGTTTCAATAAAGATAAGTCTTCCAATAATCATTCAATATGTCTATGTGTTGTTTGATTCTATCTTATGCTTGTCTTTACTTTAACATGTTAGGCTAGGTTTGTTTGTGTTTGCTTAGATGTAATGAAACCTAGCTATTGATTGTTGGTTGATTGTTTGTTATTAATTTTATTGGATGAATGATATCGATGTTATGCTTAAGAAAACTGGCAGACTTCCAATTGGTAACATGCTTGAACGTCTTAAGAAACATGAATCGGATGTGTACTAAGATTTTAATGCTTGTATTTAATGCATGAGTAACTACTAAGGAGGCCATGTTAGGAGCTAGTTGTCGGCTCGACATAGGAAGAGGTAGAAGTTTATAGAGTTGGGGAAGATCGTACACGGCCCCACGAATGGTATTAAGAAATATAACCCGTCATCCACGCAATTGTAACAAACTATTCAACTAATGAAAGATAGCTAGGGAGTAGTGAAATCTAAGTAAACACGTTTCTCTCATTATTGTTTTTCTCAACATTTACTTTCTTGTTATTTTATTTTTATTGCATTTCTAGTTAATTGGGTTAGTTGACTAGCAACTAATTCCACCCACTCTTCCAATACCCGAGACTTTTACTTGCTTTTCATAAAATATAAGTATACAAAAAGAATCATCCCTCACCTCTAGACCTATTTTAATTAAGTTTTGATCCTAACGACACTATTCCCCGAGAAAACGATCACTCCCCCGGTACTTGCCACTACACTATACTACATCGGTCAGGTACACTGCCTGGTGGGGATTGCAAGCCTCTTGAGATCCCTTGAGAGGTAAAACCTTTTGCGAGGGCGCAATCTCACGCATTAGCAACATTCATATTTATAGGAGAGTGTCATATGGAAACACGTGAGGTAAAAGGTATGTGTCAAGTGTTTACATTTGTAGTGCAATCCTTCTATGCTTAGGATATGTCTACCCATGTTTATGCAACAGTGTTGCCACTTGTGTACCTTTTTACCAACTAAAGTACTTTTTTGACTTTTGATAAGTCCTTTGCAATTATCTTTTTAAGAAAGTTCTTGCCTATATTTCGAAGAGTTAGATACTTTTCAAATGTATCTAAGTCTCAGAATGTCTTCATTGTTTTGAGGAGATATTCAGGGAGTCAGTGAGTTATTGGCATCACTCGCTGGTTCTTAGTTTCACTCTCTGAGTTCCGCCTCAGGTTGTATTGAGTCTTCTCTTAGACTCTGAAGAACATCTTGAAGATGACTTCTTGAATATTACTTTCTTAGGGTATTTTGATTCAAATCCTAGTAAAAGATTATTGGGCACTGAATTGGCCCAACACCTGTCCATTTCGTGAGTCTGCTGATGAATCTATTAGTCATTTCCTCATAAGTTGTCCTCGCATGACTTCTTTTTGGCGAAAATTGTGGAGTTGGTTGCATATGGACTTTCTTTGTTGCCTTCCCTTCGTTTAATATCATAGTCCATAGACATTACTTTGGGGAACCTTCGCTAATTTGGATGTTCAATCTCAACAAGGTTATTTGTGTCGGGTTATGGTTAGGATGGAAATAGAAGAACAAGTTAATTCATGCTAATTTGAAATTACATGGTAATAGTTTAAATAAAGATATTTTCCCGTTCATCCAAAGATTCTCGAAAATATGGTTCTTGCCTACTACGAATTTCTTGTGTGCAACTGGAGACGCTGGATTTCAGGTCTATGATCTCATATTTCTTATGTTTAATTCGAATGGTTTGGTTGTTTGCTTTGTTGTTTGGTCCTTTAGAGGGCTTTTCTCTCTTTCTTTTCTTATTTTTCCTATAAGCTTGGTTAGTTCTCATCTTTAGAGTGTTTAAACAATATCTATAGCTTTTTAGAAAAGGAAAAAATAAAATATCTAAATTGATTAACTATTAAAAGAGGCTAAGGAAAAAAAATAATAAATAAATAAATAAATAAAACTTATATCTAAATTGATCAACAATTGGAAGAAACTAAGAGAAAATCAAAATTAATCAATAATAAGACTAGTTGTTAGTCACACATGAAAATTTAGTTTTCCTTACAATTTTTGTCTGTTTGTTAAGCCTAACAACTATCAAACTCAAGTTACCTTATTTGATTATTGCAGCAATTGCTATTATTAAAATATTTCTGAGACATGCTGTTGATGTATGTGTCCGGATGACACGTGCCGGACCGAAGAGTCTCCATGAGTCCGATGGGAATTACCGGAAGGCGGACGCTACTCTTGTCTGAGGGGCATGTGTTGAAGGACCGTAAAGGTATACACTCCTCTTTATGCAGGCACATCCTTTTACCCAGCGGTCTGATGTAAGAACCGAACTACGACGCCTAACCCGGATATTACGGGAATGTGTCTCCCACGTGAACTGACATCTAGATCCTAGACTAGGTGTAGGTCGGCGTGTTCCTTCCTGAGATGTGAACATGTTATTATCCAAGCAGACTATTATCCGACAGGTATCGAGGTAGCATTTGGTACCTACCCCTTTTCTCTCTATATATATATACTACTCTCATCTCATTTAATACACAACATCTCACACACACAATACACCACAACACATTGTATTAAAATCCTCTACACACACGAGGTATTGACTTGACCGTCGGAGGGTGGTCCCCAGGGCTTCGGCCTCGGGACCCCTTCTGACGGGTTCTTTTATGTTTGTAGCACGCTTTCAAGCTCGGGGCAAAGACGGAAGGCACGTGAGAGCTGTCAAGATCTACCCGACAGAAATATGCTTCAACAAATTGGCGCCTTCCGTGGGACCGTTATTCTATCTACCGCAGCTAAGAATGACGGGTTTCGACCTCGACTCATCTTTCCTAACACCTCCTTCCACTGTTCGGTATGATTTCCTTCGGTGGTAGGATGGGTATTTAATGTTCTTCGGCATCATAACTTCTTTTTCCGGTATGGTTTTGGGGTTTATAAGAGGATTGTCTCGCGACGTCCGATGTAGATCGACTAAAGGTTCCAGTTAAGTTGTCCGGACACACTGTGACGAGTTCATACGTGTAAAACAAAATGGTGACGGGCCTGATTTGCCAAGACCCAGATTCATGCTTTCCTCGGTCTGATTATACGGGTTTCCAATATAATATATGGCTTTGAAACTTCCAGCATGGGTTTGCCCATTCTGAATCTCGAACTAATTTGTAAGTTTCCAAGTTTTTGTCTTTACTTCTTTCATTCCAGGGGGAACTAGTACTAAAGACATGCTAATTGCATCACCATCCTTTTATACTTTTAGATTTTTCGTGGTTTAGATAACATAAACTCTTGTGTTAAACACTAGCAACCTTCTTATTTTGTTTCATTTGAGAGGTGAAGCTAAAAAAAAAGCGAGAGTTTAGATGGTTGGAGTGAGCCTGAAAATTGCAGTGAAAAAATAGAGAAGGTAAAGATTGGAAAATGAAGAAGGGTAGTTGTTTCACTGAAACTTGCAAAAAGATAATACTATAAACAAAGAAAGCGAAGTAGTACAGTACAAGTGTTTGATACTTAGTGCGTAAAAAAAAAAAAAATGATAGCCCAGTCCATTACATTACCTACTGTACCACATTGGTTATGAGTTTATGACAACCCCACATGGCCACATACATGCTATGCTTGCTTGTGTAGGTGCATGTGATCTATGAAGTACGAATAAAATGTACAATTTGAAAGCTATGATAGAAAACTTGTTCATAGTAGTATGATACTTATCAACTAGCTTGAAGCTATGATAGAAAACTATTCACTATATGAGGCTTAGTCACATGCATGTCGGTTTTAAACATACAAAAATATTGAACCTAACTGGACTGAGATTTATCTTACTAAATGCGCTTGAAAGATCACCTCGTATTAACATAATGATAAAGTTAAATACCTTTAGGCATGTTTATATGTTATATATGCTTGCTACGATGTATGCTGTTGAGAGAATTACTTAATTGTTGTCATGGAATGTTATCAAGGTCTGCAAACTATTATAAACGCCTAACTGCACTCCTTTTATTATTTTTAACTAATTGGCCTTCCTAAGACATTCACAGTGGCAGTCTCCGGACATTCTAACTATCCTATTAGACGTTTGAATTTAGCCCAACTTTTAACACACACATGTATTTGTTCTTTTTTGTCTATCGACGGAAGTACCTTTGGGTTTAAAGGTCCCGCATATGGTCTTCCAACCAATTCCACCGTCATTTATTTTCATTATCTCCGGATATACTTACAAGTGACTATGGGTATTTAATGTCTGGCTCCGTTATACTAGCCTTACGAACCCATTTATAGGTTCATTTTCAACACAAACATACAAGTCAATGATCAGTACCTATGCTCCGTATAGGACCTATGCTCCGGTTGCCGATCCTAAATTTTCAAGTTTATAACCCGGTGCTTATCTTCCGTACTCGGTTTCTTCCCGGTCTCATAACCTGCTTTATTAGTTCATAACACTCGAAAAGGTTCATTGCGCCTATGAGATTGATTAGTCTAAATTTTAAAGTAATCCCTCAAAGTTAGACGTTATACTAATCCACTCGTAACTAAATATAATTTTATCTGCTCAAGTTCAACAATTATCTTGAAAACCAAGACATCCGGTAAATAATTTTCTTGTCATCGTATGAAACACAGTCTCGGAGCAACAACGTTCGGAATTTACTACTCAATTATCAATCTTTCGTCTTTGGTACCAACGTGTCACTTATGAGCCTTCGGTTGCGTGGAAATCAATAAAAAGAATAATGTTTTGAGCAACTATTACTTAGTATTACACACAAAAAATATTTATGTTTGACCAGAGTATTACTGTATGGGGACATTGCATTGAATTTAAGGTAGTTGGCACAGGCCGTAAGGTATGAGAAAACTACATGTTTTATATTTAACATCCATGATACCCTTGGTTATTATTTGTTGATTATGTTATTTAGTGTCCATGGTATTCGAGTTCAACGTTACTAAAAAGATTTAGTATCGTCAGACTGAGGGGGTATAGTGGTATGACACCTCCATCGGTTTTGTTATGATTCCGTTGTGACCCATTTATATATTGATACAAGTGAAATATCTTGTTTGTCATATCTAACGGGAGAAAGCAAAAAAGCTTCAGGTTTTATTCTACAGGACTGGCAAGCATAAGGTGATGATTTCGTAAAGCGTGGTCAATGAGGGCGATAAACATCACATGTTTGCTATTTAACACGCATGGGTAACAATTGTTATTAATCGTTTATTATGGTATCTAATACTTTGTTTTATTCAAGTTCAACGATACTAATAAACATTAGCACCGTTGAACTGGAGGGATAATAGTGGTATGATACCCCCATCAGTTATGTTACGGTTCGGCTTTAACCCAATCTTTCTATTGATACATGAAAATATTTTTTTTGTTATATCTAGCGGGAAAAGGCAAAGAGCTTTCATGTCTTATTGTGCAGGAATAAACGCATGAGGTTCCACATGCATAACAATTACAAGAATATGATACGGGTCGTTAATTTACACCGTCTTCAAACGGGTCGTTATCTTACACCGTCATGATACGGGTCGTTAATTTACACCGTCATCAAACGGGTCGTTAATTTACACCGTCTTCAAACGGGTCGTTATCTTACACCGTCATTTAATTTACACCGTCATCAAACGGGTCGTTAATATACACCGTCTTCAAACGGGTCGTTATCTTACACCGTCATGATACGGGTCATTAATTTACACCGTCATCAAACGGGTCGTTAATATACATCGTCTTCAAACGGGTCGTTATCTTACACCGTCATGATACGGGTCGTTAATTTACACCGTCATCAAACGGGGCGTTAATTTACACCATCTTCAAACGGGTCGTTATCTTACACCGTCATGATACGGGTCGTTAATTTACACCGTCATCAAACGGGTCGTTAATTTACACCGTCTTCAAACGGGTTGTTATCTTACACCGTCATCAAACGGGTCGTTAATATACACCGTCTTCAAACGGGTCGTTATCTTACACCGTCATGATACGGGTCGTTAATTTACACCGTCATCAAACGGGTCGTTAATATACATCGTCTTCAAACGGGTCGTTATCTTACACCGTCATGATACGGGTCGTTAATTTACACCGTCATCAAGCGGGTCGTTAATTTACACCGTCTTCAAACGGGTCGTTATCTTACACCGTCATTTAATTTACACCGTCATCAAACGGGTCGTTAATTTACACCGTCTTCAAACGGGTCGTTATCTTACACCGTCATTTAATTTACACCGTCATCAAACGGGTCGTTAATATACATCGTCTTCAAACGGGTCGTTATCTTACACCGTCATCAAACGGGTCGTTAATTTACACCGTCTTCAAACGGGTTGTTATCTTACACCGTCATTTAATTTACACCGTCATCAAACGGGTCGTTAATATACACCGTCTTCAAACGGGTCGTTATCTTACACCGTCAGGATACGGGTCGTTAATTTACACCGTCATCAAACGGGTCGTTAATATACATCGTCTTCAAACGGGTCACTATCTTACACCGTCATGATACGGGTCGTTAATTTACACCGTCATCAAACGGGTCGTAAAACACTCCACTAAGGTGGATCGTGAAAACACTCCGTCCTCAAGCAAACGGATCGTGAAACACTCCACTAAGGTGGATCGTGATAACACTCCGTCCCCAGCTAACGGATCGTGAAACACTCCATTAAGGTGGATCGTGATAACACTCCGTCCTCAGCTAACGGATCGTGAAACACTCCACTAAGGTGGATCGTGATGACACTCCGTTAACAAACGGGTCGTTAAAATACACCGTCCTTAACATACGGGTCGTGAAATCACCCCGTCCAAAATTTTAAACGGATCGTGCTGAATAATCCCGTCCAATTTTTAAACCGGGAAAGTTATTTTTTATTTGTGCAGGAAACAAAGGGATGATGGACAAGACATGTCCGAATGATAAAGGCTAAAATGCCATACGGTACTCTTTAAGTATTACATCACCAGTCTTTTACTAATAATGCAATACTGGGGGGACATGTTAATGTATGTGTCCGAAGAACACGTGCCGGGAGGCAGATACAACATTTGTCCGAACAACATATGCCGAAAGGCGTAAAGACATTCTTTAAGTATTGCACCATCGGTCTTTAACCAATAGTACAATACTGGGGGGACATGTTGGCGTATATGGCCGGATGGCCCACGCCGAACGATGTGTGCCGAAAGGCATGAAGACATTACTTAAGTATTGCACCATCGGTCTTTAACCGATACTACAATACTGGGGGGGCATGTTGATGTATGTGTCCGGACGACACGTGCCGGACCGAAGAGTCTCCATGAGTCCGATGGGAATTACTGGAAGGCGGACGCTACTCTTGTCCGAGGGGCAGGTGTCGAATGACCGTAAAGGTATACACTCCTCTTTATGCAGGCACATCCTTTTAACCAGCGGTCCGATGTAAGAACCGGACTACGCCGCCTAACCCGGATATTACAGGAATGTGTCTCCCACGTGAACTGACATCTAGATCCTAGACTAGGTGTAGGTCGGCGTGTTCCTTCCTGAGATGTGAACATGTTATTATCCAAGCAGGCTATTATCCGACAGGTATCGAGGTAGCATTTAGTACCTACCCCTTTTCTCTCTCTCTCTCTATATACTACTCTCATCTCATTTAATACACAACATCTCACACACACAATACACCACAACACATTGTATTAAAATCCTCTACACACGAGGTATTGACTTGACCGTCGGAGGGTGGTCCCCAGGGCTTCGGCCTCGGGACCCCCTTCTAACGGGTTCTTTTATGTTTGTAGCACGCTTTCAAGCTCGGGGCAAAGACGGAAGGCACGTGAGAGCTGTCAAGATCTACCCGACAGAAATATGCTTCAACACATGCTAAGCATTTAATTTAAAAGATAGGATGTTATCGTGTCAAAGTCTAACTACTACCAAAATTTGGATCATCGTTATTAATTTGGAATTATGGTTACGAAAACTTTATTGTTAAGAAAAATCTAATTTATGGATGTAAGTAGAAACCCTAAAATTAGTTCAAAGAAAAGAAGAAACTCTAAAATAGCAATGTCGATGAGCATCCTCACCTACTTGCGGCCCCGATTACCAAAAATTTTGCAAATTTTATATTGTGTTTCAAAATATAAAAACAAATATTAGATCAGTTCTTTATATGTTTTTTTTCACTGTTTCTAGTACAAAAAAATTGGTATCATGCTAGGTCAGAATTGAGAAAACGTGTTATTCATGCCAGTTTGGAATTAATATCACAACTTTGAAACTATTACTGTATTACAGTAGTAAATTACTAGTTGGGATTGAAGTTCGTGCAAAAAACCTTGAGGCCGATCACATCGCCAGTTATCACTACCTTTGCATCCTTATTGACACTGCCGGCTACTGTCACAACACCACGGTCTTCTTCCTCTTTTTTGTTGTCACATAATCCGGGCATGAAACTAATTTATAATAGATTAAATATTTGTACTATAAAATTTCGTATATAACGAGGACATTATTAGTCATAGGCTACACGTTTGATAAACGGTATTTAATTAAGGGATGGAACATGTTGTCATTTGTTTAATCAACTTAACTATCATTCCTCCACGAAACCATCATTCTTTCTTAATTCAATGGAGTACTTCCTAAATTACACATAAAAATTTGTTTATTTACACATAAAATTTCTTGTAGAGGTGGGCATGGAGCTATTTGGGGTAGTTTTTGGCTAAAACCAAACTATGAACCAAAAGCTCGATTTTAAGTTTTTTAAAACTAAACCCCGCATAAAATTTCAGTTTGGTTTTTTCGGTTTTTGGTTTTGTGGTTCTATTTTTTCAATAGAGGGTCATCTTTTCTTCGAGTTTTAAATCATTTTCACAAACAGTTATCGCATGAATATAGACAAAGTTATCTAAAAGATAAATATTTTTCAACGAGATAAATACGATTATGATGGTATCAAAGTCGTCTCATCGTGTTTTAAGACCTAAGGCGAAAATATGAAATGAGACAGTTTCGAAAATAATTTTTTGTTGTTAATTTAAATAATTTAAGGGACTTTTTAATAACTAGTTATATCACAAATTTAGATATCCGAAATTTGCGATGATGATTTTATGTTAGACCAATTATCTTAGCTAAATTTTTTCAATTCGGATATCCAAAATTTCGAATAACAATTTTATCTATCCGAATATCTAAATATCAATAATTTTTAAAAACCTTTTAGTTTCAAACCTAACTTTTTAATAAATTATGATAAATTTTTTGGATATCTGAATACGGATATTTTTTGAAAACCCACTACCTAAATCAAGAAATCATAGAAAGCAAGTTGAATATTTTATAGAAAAACAATAAAATTACACAACACACATATATATATAAATATGAGATGTGCAAACATATGTGAAAAAATAAAAAAATAATAATAAAAAAACTAACATGACAGAATTTATTGTAATATTAGCTAAATAACATCTGTATGAATACTTAATACATGTATTTTTTTTTTTTTTTTTTTTTTTTTTTATACTTTGGTGATTACTTGTATCAAAACTAATATATATATACTAGTATATAATGTATTTGAGGCTATTCTATAATTAAAAAGGCTTAAAAAATCAGACTTTTACTTACTAATTATGGAAACAACCACTCCTAACAATCACCCCCAACAATTTATAACCACTTCAACAACCATCCCCAACAATTTATAACCACCTCAACAACCACCCCAACAACCACTTTCCACCAACCTCACCTCCCTCCTCTTCACCCCAACAATCCTCCCCCGCATCGCGCGGGCACCTTTCTAGTACTATATAATGTATTTGTGATTATTCTATAATTAGAAAGGCTTAAAAATTCAGATTTTTACTTACTAATTATAGAAACAACCACCCCTAACAATCACCCCCAACAATTTATAACCACTTCAACAACCACCTCCAACAATTTATAACCACCTCAACAACCACTTTCCACCACCCCACCTCCCTCCTCTTCACCCCAACAATCCGCCCCTGCATCGCGCGAGCACCTTTCTATTATATATATATATATATATATATATATATATATATATATATATATATATATATATATATATATATATATATATATATATATATATATATATTTTACTAGTTTTATGAATATTTGTATGGGCGGTTCAATTTTTTCGGTTTCAGTTTTCATATAAAACAAAAAAACCGACGAAAACTTTTACTTTTTTTAACCAAAACCGCACAATCGGTTTTAGAATTGATTCGTCTTTTTAGCGGTTTTTTCAGTTTTTTAGTTTTTGGTTCGATTTTTCGATTTTTCGGTTTTTGTTGTTCTCCCCTGCTTTATAGTAATGTTTCGCCGTCCTTAACTTTAGAATGTTGTTAGTTACTTTGTCTTTGTAACGTTTATCAATATAATTTTCTTTTGTTTTCCAATAAATATATACTACAAAAAATGATGATATTTTTTGACATAACATGCTTAATCTTTTAACTAATCATATGTTTAGGTATATGTATGCACAATCTTTCTTTTGTCACATGTCACGATATTTTTGTTAAGCACGTCTTTAGCCATCTGAATTATTTTCTAAAAAAATACTACGTAACTTGCAAATAAAGAACATGTAATGTAATATACACTAAAGAAACCTTTCTCATTTCCCATATTAAAATGTGGCTTGTTCTTCTAAACGTATTCTAGATAATTAAGCATACGACCAGAATGTGCATGTTTTACGCAAATTGCTTGCTTTTAGTCACAATGTTATTAGTATTTCCCTAAAAAGAATAATTACTTGCCGCACTTTGTTTTAATTGCACGATTACTTGGTTAATCCAAAACAAACTTAGCTAACTCAATAAACCTGAATACATCATTTCAATACTTGATTCTTAAACACACAATTTCGTTTTAAGCATTTCTTTTTGTAGTTATTTAGCCTTTCCAAGAATATACAAACATATGAGTACATTGTTTACAGTTAACACCTTTGTATCACATTTAAATCCAAACTAAATTTGGAAAATTCTCATACGTTCACACGACATATCAACTTCATCTTAAATGGATGCGGCAAACGAACTTCACAATACTCGTATAGTTGTCATCTCTAAATTATAATAAAACGTTTTATATACAGATAATAGTAAACTTGCATTACATTCCACTCATTAAACTTTTGAAAGAAACGACAACACACGATGCTTACATGCTTGAAACTTTTAGTGTACAAACTAAAAGTGGTATATAGTTATTTCATTCAAGACGTGTGTTTATTAGTTGATACATTATGACGTATAGCTCACCCTCGGGTCACGAACCCGATTAATGGACATTACTAATGCTCAAGCCCATCACGCATGGGCTATCATAATAATAGTTTGGGCTACCATGTTAACGGTTAGGGCTCACGAAAGCCCAAACCCAAATATATTATTTATGGTCTTTATAATAATCTTCTATTTATAGGATAAAGATCAATAGACCGGATAAGCGTGATACGCCGAAGAGTAAGGAGCACGAAATCAACTAGATTGCGTGCCTATAGAAAGAATATCACGACTCTCATTGAGGTACGATCTAAAAACCCTAACTCTTCAACATAACCCTAAAACCGATTATTTACTCTCACGCCGGAGGATAATCGCGGGAGATAATCCCACGATAAGCCTAACGATGTTGTTTGCTTTCTTAGTGCGTAGGTCTCAAGCATTAAGATCTAATTGATACGAGAACAAGAACCCAAACAAGGAACGCCCAACTTTTGTATCAACAAGTGGCGCCATCCGTGGGACCCTACACTAAGAACTAGAATGACGAAGCATAGAAACTCAAGCCAGCGGACTCCGTAGTTGGAAAAAACACATGGTGACCCCCAGAGGAGGAAACATCAAGGGGACTCGACCTCTAAGCAAGCCTTTGGAACAACCAGTGCGCCCAGTCACCAAGAATCAGGCCCAAGTCTGATTCTCTCAACGGTAGAATTGCCCACAGGGACTACCCAGGCCACTACGGCGGCCCCTAGCGTGGAAGATCTACAGCGTACTCTCTTCACCACTCCCCACCAAACGGCACCCGTCGTGGACACAACTCTGCCGCCATGCGCGCCTAATCGAGACAGGGGACCTAATGTGGAAACAGATATCCTCGCGCTAGAGGAGGATGCGCCTGAGTTAACACTAAGTAATTTTGTGTCTCAAAATTACGAAACCTTAGCTACTCTCATGCAAGAGGAGGCAAGAAGAAGGTCAAGTCAGAGCCTGCAAGCCCAGCTTAACTTCGGCCCAGAGTACGAAACACCATCGCGCTATCGGAAGGATGGGCGCGAAAAGGATGGCCACCGACTTCCAGTGTTCGCTAGAGTTGGAAGGAAAGCTATAGATGGTGAAGCATCTGATTCGTAGTACTCGGAGGAGCATGAAGATAATGGAAGGCGTACCAATGTTCACGCTAGACTGGGTAGCCGCAGGATTCAGGATAGACTTGGACGACAATGCTCACCAAGCGAGAGCCCTTCAAGGTCTAGTAGTAGCATAGTTCAAGATAGGCTTGGGAGACAGCACTCCCCAAGTGAAAGCCCCTCAAGCTCGGACTTCGAGAAAAAACGGCATAAGCGCCGCAAAAGGGTCAACTCCTCAAGTGACTCCTCGGACAACGATGAGAAAGAAATAGGACACTGGAAGCCCAGAAGAAGACATCGCGATGAGGAGGACGAAGATATATCCCTTCCTTGGCGTCGCCAAAGGTCGACGCATTCACGCGGCGCATCAGCGATTATTCAAAAGATAAGAGAAGGCGCATGCCCGCCAATGTTAAAACATATGATGGGACGGGTGATCCTGATGACCACCTAAAAATTTTTGAATCAGCGGCTACTATCGAAAATTGGCCACAACTTGTGTGGTGCCACATGTTTAAATCCACGTTGGTGGGAAATGCGCGAACCTGGTTTAGTAAGCTGCCGCGAAGAAGCATAAACGGGGTTTGAAGAGTTGCGAAGGGCATTCCGTTTGAACTTTACTCAAAGAAAGAAGTGCGCCAAGAACCCTGTCGAACTTGCCAGAGTAAAATAGCTCCAAGGGGAATCCATAAGCGCTTATGTGGAGCGCTATAAGGATGAATGCATACACGTCAAGGCATGTCCCGAGGTACTAAAAATGGGGTATTGATATTGCAGGCCCCTTCCCTGATGCAGTAGGGGGACTAAAGTTTCTCATCGTGGCTATAGACTACTTCACCAAGTGGATTGAGGCAAAATCAGTAGCAACTATCACAGGCAACCAGGTAAAACGCTTTGTGTGGGAAAACATTGTATGCCGCTTTGGACTACCTGGAGAAATTATTTTGGAAAATGGAAAACAATTCTGTGATAACCCGTTCAAAGACTGGTGCGCGCAGCTAAATATTACACAACACTTCGCGTCAGTTAAGCACCCACAAACCAATGGTTTGGTTGAGCGCTCGAATCGTAGTCTAGGCGAAGGAATTAAAGCGCGTCTTGACATACACAAAGGAAGATGGGTGGATGAATTATCGCATGTTTTATGGGCGCACCGCACGACAATCAAAGTCAGCACTGGAGACACACCATTCTCTCTTGTCTATGGGACAGAAGCTGTCATACCAGCTGAAATTGGGATGCCAACTATTCGTACGGCGGAAGTCAACGTTACAACCAATTACGACGAGCGACGTATAAATTTGGATCTATTGGAAGAAAGGCGCGAACGTGCAGCTATATGTGAGGCAAGAGCTAAGTCAAAGATGAAGGGATACTATGATGCTAAAGTCAGAAATACTTCATTCAGGCCAGGAGACTTTGTATATCGTGCCAATGATGCAAGCTACGAAGAAGATACAGGAAAGCTTGGACCAAAGTGGGAAGGACCCTATGAGGTCACAGAAGCACTAGGCAAAAGCGCATACAAGATGCGTGATATGGATGGCCGTGAGCTACCACGCACATGGAATATTTGCAATCTCAAGAGATGCTATCTTTAGGAAAGGCTACGGCCCACACACAGACACCTCCGCACTTTAGTAAGTGCTCAATAAATGTCCGTGTATTTACATTTTGTTTTGTTTCGAGAATTGTCTTTTCTTTTCAAAAATTTGCAAGAATTAATCAAACATCACGGTTTCTAGCTAACTCCGTGACACATTTAACTTTATTGCTTACATTTTATTTATGTCTCAATATCGTTAATTTATCTTTTTGCCTACATGGCGCGCATGCATCTATTGAGACCCACGATGGCATAAAGGATGAGTAAACCTAATAAATAACTCGTTGACTAAGAGGGTTGCAAACCCATCAACATTGGATCACGTATCTTTGTTAAACACCTTACTCTCAAGACGTTGGAGTAAGTTCAACGCGCGTCCCACGAAGGATACGCAATAATGCACACTATGCGCGTTTAACAATTTAGGTGTCAAGACTCTTGGTTCCTTGATATGGCATTTGCAGTACGCTACAAGTTAACCCATACACTTACAAATTTTATATATCAAGTTATGGACTTAATATGTAAATATAAAGGATCACAGATTCTACAATTTTTCTAAGTACGTTTTGATCACAATTTGACTCTTGGACGTCTTTTATACAAAGACAAAATAACTAAGTACAAATATGATGATACAAATGTGCGTACAAAAAACCAACTTTATTTTCATCATAAACTACGAGTTTATACAAGTGTTAGATTCAACATACAAAAAAGGTGAAACTATAATAGCCTAAAAACTACGAGTGCGTCTATGCCCTGAAATACCAACATTGGGTGCTGCACTCCCAGCCTCCTCAAGCCTTTTCAATAGGCTACTATCCTCAGGCGACACTGTCGCCATGCTGACAGGAATCCCATCGGATCTAGGAAGATGCGCTGCACCAACACCGCACAGTATCGCCTTCCCTTTCACACCCTTCTTCCGTGCAAGCCTGGTGGCATGGGCTTCCAAGGATGCCTTCAGAGATACTTCTTTCTCTAGTGCGAAAGGGTTCAACATGTCGCGTGGACGCGCAAACACGGGAACCTGCAGCTGCAACTCATCAGGCTTAAAAAAATGGTCAGGCTGCGCCTCCGCGTCCTTCGCTATGTGCCTCGCCAGTGTTAACCCCTGCATAATTACACTGATGGGGTAATCCTGATCACGCTCTAGTTGAGCGATGCGAGGGAACTCGAAGAACTTCATCTTCTCCATCGCAGCAACAAGCTCCGCATAGCCATCTCCATTATATGCTGGCACTTCTGCGAGGGGCACCGTCAGCAACTTGCCCTTGTGCCGCTCCTCCATAGCTTCAGCCTTGCCACGCGCTAAGGCGCACTGCACAACGTTCCCAAAAGCCTCCACAACTTCTTGGGACTCTAGCGTGCCCATAGCAGCCAAGCGGAGACCATGACTGATCAGACACCTACGAATAAAACAAAGACATTAATTTCAAAGGAATTAAATATGGGAAATGGAAAAAGAAATCTAAAGGAATTAAGTACTTGCGCTCAGCAATAGCAGAAACCAAGTGAGGGTACAGCTCCTCATCGTATTCGATGCTCAGCTTGCGTAGTTTACCCTCCTGCTTCTCCCAGGCGCCCTCTACAGCCTTGAGGAAGTCATCCAACTGGATGAAGTGCTTGCTCTTATTCTCCTGCAGGTACTTCAACCCCCATAAGCAACTAGACTTGTACTGCTCAAAGGCAGCAAGCTCATGGCTCAAGTCAGCCAGTAGAGACAACCTTTCATCCGCAAGCCTCTTGGAGTGCGCAGTTGTTGACTCCAAGGCAGCTGTACTCGCCAACTGCGTCTTCAGCAACGCAATCTCCTCATCCTTCTGCGCGCTGCTGCTACCCTCACCAGCGTACTGCTGTCACAACTCGTAATTTCCGGTCATTTTTCTAAACTTCGACAATTTACTATTCACAAGTTACTATTCATCGATCACTATTCATCGTTTTTGAGGTCAATTTGACATTTCAAGAAACATTCAGAAATTTTACTATTCACTTGACACTATTCATTTCCGAGAGAAAACCACTATTCACGTGCATTACTCATGTCATTGTAAATTTAGTTTACGAGTATTCGAATTCGCGTAACCGTATTGGTTCAGGAGCGAATTCATGCATTATCATTGGGACACTTCGTACGGACTAGAACTAGTCTTTATAATATCATTATTGCACTTGCATACTATTCCACTCGTAGGGTAATTAAATTAATACTTTTGGTATAATTTACTTTTACGTATAATTATTTCTAAATAAACGTTACAAGCAATCAATAATGTGACTAACACGTCCGACACTCCCGACTATGATCCCAATATATTTTTATACTCATTATAATAATATAAAAATTATATTATTAATTTACCCGGTGTTTTGAAACCGATTACTATATTTCACGGTCGGAGCTTATTACTTCGTCGGTTCGCGTTATTTCAATTCAATAATTTTTCTAACACCCGATTCTCATCAGGAATAATATTTTACAACTTTTACAACTTCGTCGTATTTTATTTTACCTCGTCACGATTTATTTTTAGTTAACTCGGTACCCGATAACACCTAATGCACACATAAAACCAACTAATACTTACATCCACTAGACATATTCATTAAATAGCATACAAACCACACCTTTTCCCCCCCTAAATGGCGCCCCATGTTCCCCTCTAGTCCATAAATACTTGATTACCTTAGACCAATTTTTGACTAGACTAAATATATATACATCTATACTTCATTTCATACTTTCATTTTATACCAAAGCTAGAAAACTCATCTCTTTCTCTCTTCTTCTCCATGGATCGACCAAGTCATGAGCACCAAGAAGAAACCATAATTTTTCCAAGATCAAGTGATTTTACAACTCTAGTATACTTCTATTTTGGGTTTTGAAATAAAAACCAAGAAGTATTTAGGTACCTAGTTACTTTAAACACCTTCAAACTACTAGTAAGCTTTTCTTGATCTTTCTTAATGTTTCATACATTTATTTTATGTATTTTCAAATTATAGTAGTAGATCATGCATATATATATATATATGTTATATATACCACTTTTACAATAATACTCTTTAATCTTAGATCTATAATTTTTATTAGTAACTTCAAGAGATCCACCAAGATTGGTGATGTTTAGGAACCCATGACACCCTAAGAAGGTGTATGGTAAGATTAGACTAGATTTGTGGTGATTGAAAGTGGTTTGGTTGAAGTTGAAACAAGTTAGAAACTAGGAAAATCTATTTTTGACACTTTCAAAATGTTGCTGTCCCTTTTTGGCAAACGTGGAAAGATCAGGGGCAAGGGTGTAACTTTTGACCAAAGATTTAGAAAATACTCTCCGATACGAAACTATAGCCGAAAACGGGGATAAAAACGAGTTAATAACGAAGGAGATATGATTTTTGTAAATTTAACGACGAAAACTATTTTCTGAAAAACTGCATGCTGTTTGACAGTTTTCGACGGGCAAATATAGGCGTTAAACGTAACCTAGAGAGGCCGAGCTATCGAAAATATATTAGTATATACTAAAACGAATCCGTGGATATAAAGAACGAGGAAAATGAGCTTAAAACGACCAAGTTATATGCGTTTGAACATCGTCAAAACTATATATATATTTTGTCACTACTAGAAAAATAATATAACTACGTACTAAATGACATATTTTCTAGATTTCTTATTCAAGTAGTTTATTTTTTAACTAACGAAATACGTACGACTCAAGGTTTATTACGCGACTACTAGTGACTATTATAAGGTTTTCAAGACGAGGAATATAACACTAACGTTTTTATACGATATACTACGACAAGTTATATACTTCTATATTTGGACTTATTTTCCTAAGTATGGAAACTATTATACTTTGACAATAACTAGTATTTCCAAGTTACGAGTGGTATAGGCATCATGTGCACGTGCATTCATTTCATCATGTCATGATCTAAGGAAGATCGTTATTACTCATATTAGGTTGCGGTTAGAGATCGTGCCTCATTTCAGTGTATCCATTCTTGTCATCGTAGCTATCGCACCAGGTGAGTCATAGCCCCTACTTTTTCAATTGTTTTGGTAAACTCTTTGGGGGAGAATACATGCTCATTTTACTTAAACGCATTACTCGTTTTACATGGTTGATTACCTGTATTTTATTGGTATGTTTGACTACCTGTATTTCTTTGGTATGTTTGATTACTTGCATTTCATGGGATTTGTCATCCTTGTTTATATGATCTCATGGTCACCAATTGTTCCTAAGTCAAACGTAATACTGCTGTTTTCCTACTTGACTGATTTTATATGACCTCATTGTCATTATTATTTATCTGGCGACATTGTCAGCATTGTTCATCTAGCGACATTGTCAGTATTATTTATCTAGCGACATTGTCAGCATTATTTATCTGGCGACATTGTCAGCATTGTTTATATAACCTCGTTGACTGAATTAGTTATATAGCCGTTTTGCTATATTTATCTGGGAATTTAGATACTAGTATTACTTTTGTTCACGTAGACTTTAACACATTTGGCAGTGGGTTGTAAACACACAGGTTACAAGTCTCTTATGGCGGGACTTGCAACTGAGTGGATTTACAATGCCTTTGCTGGGCGATCATTTCTCTATAGGCATTACTTGTTAAACAAACTCTATGAACTCACCAACCTCGTGTTGACACTTTAGCATGTATTTTCAGATATTAAGCAACGGCACGCTACTGGAGGTTTTGGCAGGGCATGGCATGGTCATAGAAGACTCTGATATTCTTATGGGGACCGTTTTAAACTATTTTAAGGGCTTACTTCCGCACTAATTTTAAACAATGTAAATTCAATACTTTTAGTTAAACGATTTTATTCTAAATGATTGAAGTGAAAACCAAATTTTGTACTTATGCTGTAATACCAATTGAGTTACACCCCAGCTACATGTATGCTTCCGCTGGACCCGATTTTGGAGGTGTGACAACTGCGCCTTGAGTTAAGCGACCAATGTGGCCTGGCGCGCAGCAGCCACGCTCAACTCCTCTATCAGCGCCTCAGCAGATATCTCCTCATTAGCCTTAGGAGGCTCTTCCACCTGCGGGTGACTCACCTTAGGTGGCAATTGCTCCATACGCGCTGCATCACCTCCTGCAGCTTCGTCACTACATACAAAGAGCAAGAAGTCAAGACATTATATCGATGATAATAAAAAAAACAAGAAGAAGAGGGAAGAAGAAACATAACATTGTTACTTACTTGGGAGAGGAGGTCTCAGCAGTATCCCGCGCAGTCACAGATAGCGACGCATCCTCATCCGTGGACACATCCACTGTAACGATTTGGCGTCTGTGCTTGGATGTGCCCACGCCATCATCATCCGGCGCCTTGCACTTCACTCCCTGACTCGCCTCTTCAGAATCACTATCAACCTTGAAGATCCCCACACCCTCAGAGGACTCAGTGCGTGCAGGCTCAGGGGTCGGCACATCCTGAGAAGGAATATTCTGCACGGGAGTCGCCACCAACAAGGGTTGGGCAACGTTAGCCGGTTCATCTTGCGCATACTCCATAATGCGCCCAGCTGTGGCTTCCAGAATGGGTGCCTCACCTTCCCTCAACGGACGCACCCCCACAGTCACTTGTGTAGGCTTTGACAGCTTCACTACGCCAAACAAGTCCATCTCTGCCCAACAAATAACAAACAAGAAACAAGATAGAGTTACACATAATTGCAAGTTAAAAGAATGCTTACACTACAGATGCGAAGGAAAGGAAGGACAAGCACCCACCCCGGCCATTCTCATACAGAAACGTTGGCACCTCGTCCGCGCCTTGAAAGAAGGTGCGGCTAATCCCCATGTGCACCAAAAACTCTTCGGGATAAGAGTTGATGGGGATGCGGTTGGTATTTATTGTTTCCGCATCATCTGTGTTGTACGTCCCGGGGTCTGGGAGCTCATCCTTTGGTAGCGTCCCCTGAGTATAGAACTCAAAGAGCCAGGGGAACACTTTATTATCCACCCAGAAAAATCTCTCCTTCCAATTCCGAAGGGCGTCTACCTTCTCAGTATAACATTGAAGCCACCTTGCGCACTTCGAAAAAGATACCCACCTGTTTGACCACGTTGTGTGGTAAAACGCGCGGAAGAGATTGATGGTGAGTAAACGACAGTTTACTTCAAAATTGGTTATCTTCGCCGCACCTATACAGTGCAGCTGGGATATGTGCAGACGATAGAAATTGAGCACGTCGCTCAGGAATAGGGATATGGGCTCGCGCTGATTCACAAACTCGAAAAAGCGCGTGTATACCCCTACCTACCCCTCAAGGAAGTCCGCAATAGATGCGTCCACCTCCGGTACTACCGGATGCAACGCGAGGGGAATATAATAGTTCGAGGTGAACTGACGGAGTTCATCCTCGTCCATCTCGGAGGCAAAATCATTTAATTGGCGAACCATTTTTGAAATATAATTTGGTCAAGATGCGCACGCGCTATTACCTTAACGAAGAAAAAATTTCTTGCTTGGTATTTTGATGATTCTAACAATGGAGGAAATGGCGTTTTACTGTGATAATCACAGTGAAAATGGGGAAACCTTTATATAGGGTTACCCCTAGCCTCGGATGGATGCCATGTGGATCCCACTAACCCTAATCGTGTGGCTAGAATATCAACAGGTACAACTCTTTTTCACGATTTTAAGGGATACGTGGGACTCATTTAGACTACATACACCGTATGATTATTTTTGGTGGGAAATACTTGGAGCTTCCCCGCCATGCTTACCGCCATCAGCGTTAGTCTAGCATACGCAGCCATACCCTGCGCATACTAGACTGGGGGGACATGATGACTTATAGCCCACACTCGGGTCACGAA
This sequence comes from Artemisia argyi, assembly GCA_030686995.1. NCBI lineage: Eukaryota > Viridiplantae > Streptophyta > Magnoliopsida > Asterales > Asteraceae > Artemisia > Artemisia argyi. The sequence goes on along the minus strand of CM060688.1, from coordinate 153,757,953 downwards.
CCCGATTAATGGACATTACTAATGCTCAAGCCCGTCACGCATGGGCTATCATAATAATAGTTTGGGCTACCATGTTAACGGTTTGGGCTCACGAAAGCCCAAACCCAAATATATTATTAATGGTCTTGATAATGATCTTCTATTTATGGGATAAAGATCAATAGACCGGATAAGTGTGATACGCCGAAGGGTAAGGAGCACGAAATCAACTAGATTTCGTGCCTATATAAAGAATATCACAACTGTCATTGAGGTACGATCTAAAAACCCTAACTCTTCAACATAACCCTAAAACCAATTACTTACTCTCACGCCGGAGGATAATCGTGGGAGATAATCCCACGATAAGCCTAACGGTGTTGTTTGCTTTCTTAGTGCGCAGGTCTCAAGCATTAAGATCTAATTGATATGAGAACGAGAACCCAAACAAGGAACGCCCAACTTTTGTATCAACAATACATATTTATGTGTATTCACTTGATAGGTTGCTCTTGTCTACCAACTTTAATTTTCAACCAAATTATCAACTTCGTCTAAAAGTAGAGGTGACAACACTACTACAAAAATGGACATACAGCCCTCTTAATAGAGCCCGGTTTTAGTGAAAAACGGGCTCTAAAAGGATTCCATGTTATAAAAAGGGTATAGAGCCATGTTCTTTATTACAAAACAGGGCTCTATGTTAAAAAAAACTTTAAAGCCGCGTTTTCTTCCTCAAAACTGGGCTCTATTCCTTTGTAAAGTGCCATGTTTTCTTTCATAAAACCGGGCTTTATCTAAAAAACCTTTAGCCCCCTATTTTCTTTTTACAAAACCGGGCTTTATCAACTTGTGTTTTGCAACACCATAACATAGGTTCAAAATGAAACGAAATTACTTAAAACTTTTGGGCGGGTTATTTCCCTCCCCCAATTTTCATACGTTCACACTAGTACAAAAAGTTCTATTGGTCACACATGGTCGATTTTGAAATGTCACACTGTAACATTTATACGTGACTAAATATACCAGAATAAAATAAACAGCCACACTTGATCCGACTTGTGTGACCATTTTGGAATTCTATTGTCACACATTTGAATATTTATGTGACTAGAGGTAACTGGAAAAAAAATTTGGATTATTTACTCACTTTTAATTCGGGACGTGTGACAGATACAAATCAACTCGAAACATTAGTCACACTATAGATATACATATGTGACAAATATATGTCACACAATTGAAAAGTGTGACCAAAATAGATATATGGTCACATGAGGTAATTGTGTATGTGGTTAAATTATATAATCAAGTTTGTCACACATTATTTAAACGTGACTGCTATTCTTTGCTGAATATTTAGCCACATAGCGTTTGAAATGTGTGACAACGGAAAAGTAAGTTTGAAGCGTTAGTCATGAAATGCGTTTAAGAGTGACAAATATATGTCACACACTTGAAGATTGTGACCAAATGTCATATATGGTCACACTAAACCATAGAAACATGATTAAGTGTAACTAAAATTCGATACATATGGTCATGTAAGTTAATATGTGTGTCTAAAGTTTAGTGTGTGTTTGTGTTCCAAATCCTAATGGGTATTATAGGTGACCAATACATTCAAAATAGTCACATTGTGAAATATTCATGTGACTATTATTTATAGCAAAATGTGAAGGCAGTTATCATTAACCTTGATATTAGTCATATTGAGTTTTTGTGTGACTAAATTAAAGATGCTATATATATGGTCACATGAAGTATTTATTTAGGTGTCTAAGTCATAGTGTCATATTTTGCCACACATTATTTAAATGTAGTCACAATTCGATACATATGGTCACACATTTTTGATAACTTATGTATACTTTATCTAGTTTGAGTCTAATTTGATATTCACTGCATGAATTGAGTTCAGACTATTAGTCATGACTCTTCATTTGCCCCATTACAATGCTCCTAGTTATACGTAGAACTGTTAAGCATATTTAGATGTTGGGATCATTGTGCATACGTTATCGCTTGTATTTTCTTTGTTTCTAGACTAACATTTTGCAGGAAAAGCAAAGAAAAAGTTGTTTGGATTGGAATTTGGGTGAATGCTAGTAACTCCGAACTTAATACTGCTAATGCTAGTAACTCGGAACTTAATGCTGCTAGGCAGAACTTAATGCTGCTAGCCCATTAGTGCCCTCACGTGCGTTGCACGTCAGTGTATTTTCGTCATTTCACTGTTCCCAACTATAACACACTTCAGCTACCTCCCTTTCATGAAAATCGACGATGACATTTTTTGCAAATAACAAAACTAAGTCGTGTTTAACACAACAAAATCATACACACATAAACGCTCTATCTTCTTTCAACCTAATATCTCAAACAATACAGTCGGTGCTTAGCAGTCGTGATTCTTCAAAAAACATACGTACCATGTAACCACATTTACTGATTTTTACTTCATTCAAATGGTATTTTTCACTGTTTTATAACCTTAATCGTTAATGCAGTAACCATGTTTGGTAATCAGTTTATTTGCACTGTGGACAATCCTGATGTTTTGGATGAGTTTGTAAGTTAACACCATTATTGACAAGCTGTTATTTCTCTAAGAAGCTAGTTTAATTACTCATTCCCATAATTTTAGTCCACTGTTAACTTTTGAAGTCTTTAGTTTTCAACTTTGACCTTAAATATTTTTATTTGTGTTATATATTACTTGATGCAAAATATATGAATGGATTAAGTTTTGAATGTATTTTCCATTGGTATAATTTTTATCAACTATTATATAACACAAATAAAAATATATAAGGTCAAATTTGACAAATAAAGACTTAAAAAGTCACACATTAAGTGTCCACTATGACTTTTTCAAGTCTTTTTTCTTCAACTTTGACTTCAAATTTTTTTGTCCATGTTATATAGTACTTGATGCAAGATATATGAATGGATTAAGTTTTTAGTTGTATTTTCATTTGTTTACTTTATTTTCATATACAGGAACTGCATAATAATTATGTTCTAGGAGGCTCCTATACTGGCAATGGTTTTATTTTCTTAGTTAACTGTGGGTGGGGGGGGGGGGGGGTAGATGGAAAGTTCGTGTAAGGAGAGTCTCACAATTTAAGTGTGTTGTTAAGGGAGCAAGGTGGAATGATTTTGTCATTCACAACATCTCCTGTTCTGCTGTTGAGTACATACATTTTGTTGAAGAGGGTGAGCATGTGTTTTATGTAACTTGCTATGGTGAGGATGGGTTAGAGTTTCACAATTATGAACCCGAGAGTGCCCCATTTTGGAGATGTTTAGTGCTTGTGACAGACACATCTCTGCTTATGCAGTCGTTGAAGGAAGACTTTCTGAGATAGCTGGATGGTCCAACCCCTATTGATTCGATCGTGGTTTCCACTAACACGACTGACTACAATGTTAGGGTGGCCAGTGATCATCTCTATGGTCGATACGTCCACTCCTTCTTCTATGGCCGTGGTTGGTTGACACTCGCTCGAGACTTGAATTTGAAGGCTAGCCAGTGGATGGTTTTTACTCAGGTTTACCCGGGTCAGGAATTTAATGTGATGTTGTTTGAACCTGATGGAGGGGCCATCACAACTGTGGAGACATACAGCACCAATATTGCCATGAATGCCTTGTGTCACCAACCACATGACTATGGTATTTTTTTTCCTTTATTAGCTTTAACTACATCAAGTATATGATATCTTTGTAACATTTTGGATTATCTATAATTTACTCATTTTGTATTATTAAATTCAGATTTTGAAGCTGGACGGATGAACAGGATGTGCAGATGGTCGTTTCATACTGTCCACAACCAAGAAGATAGGGCATTCTACCGACCACTGACTGCATGCTTCTGGAGAAATGGACGACTAGTAAGTGTCTTGAAAACTTTGATAATTGGTCAAATTGTTATGCTACAATTTCAATGAGATTACAAACTAAACAACTATCAATCTATAGCAGTTGTAACTTTGTACATTTTGTAACAGATTATACCATAAAAAATTGTGCACAAGTACAACTTGTATGGGTACTCTGTCGCTGTTGTGAAGCACCAAATGATACAGAAAGTGTTCCAAGTACGTGAGAGAAGTACCTGGTCGAGGGAAGGTGAGGAGGAAGGTGTTTATTATTTCATGCTCTGGTTTCAGGGAGTTGAGACAGGAAGCCGACTTTGGTGCAGCTGCAAGGGTCTGCTTCTTTTTAACAGATGACACAAATTGGTCCCAAAGAGTCTTAAGGTTTGATGTGTGTTGATGGTTTGATGGTTGTTGATGGTTTTATGTTTGTTGATGGGTGAAACAATGTTTGAATGTTTTTGTAAGTTGGATAAAATTTTTTGTAAGTATCTGATGTATGATAAACCAAATGGGTTTGTCACTAGACAATGGTATGTAATTAGCTAATGTAGGATGAACCATATGGGTTTATCCGTAGACAATGTTATGTAGTAAACTATGTAGGTTGACATTATTGTACGAAAGCGGCTCATACGGCCTTATAACTAGTTAATTGGGGATTTAAACCCTTAAGTGTCAATGTTACCAATCCACCCCTGCACTCTCATATCTAGCAGTACAAACACACCTGCAGTAACGTTTTCTTAGGAGCAGAAACTTTTGATTTTTGATTTTTTTTTTTTTTTGAACAGAGCAGAAATTTTTGACTAACATAATACAAAATATATCCCAAGTTCTTGTTAATGAACACAACAATCAAAATATTGTAACAATTAAGTGTAAATGTTACCAATCCACCCCTGCACTCTCATATCTAGCAGTACAAACCCACCTGCAGTAACGTTTTCTTAGCAGCAGAAACTTTTGATTTTGATTTTTTTTTTTTTTTTTTTTTGAACAGAGCAGAAACTTTTGATTAACATGATACAAAATATCCCAAGTTCTTGTTAATGAACACAACAATCAAAATATTGTAACAATTAATGAGAAAATTTAGCAATGACAAAGTACGAGAATTAAAATTAAACATATTGCATTAAAACTTGAAATGAAAAATTACAAAATACTGGTAGCAAAAGGTACACATTCTAAAATTTTACTAATCTAAAAGGATTACAACATGTTTATTCATAAAGTCAAATAAAGTAGTACAAAAGGATTACAAGGTTTATTCAAATTACTTCCTAACTCAACTAATACATTTTCTTTTTACCCTTCCCTTTTGAACAAACTTTGGGCATTTTTGGTTCCCATGGTTTTATAGCCTTGTCTTCACAAGTCTTAGCATTGGGCAGGCCTAGCACCTGAACCCTCTCACAAAAAGCTCTTTGGCAGTCTTTTTTGGAGTTTTAACCTTCCTAGCATCTTCCTTTTTGTGCCTGATCCAGAATATCCCTTTGGAAAGTAGTCTGCCCATGTATTTGGAGGACCTTCAGAACTGCTTGATATGTGAAATGAACTTGAGTCACTACTGTCAATTTTAGTGATTTCTTCAAAAAAATAAAAAATATATTAAAATTAAAAAAAAATATAGTGTAAATGAAATAAAAGATAATGTTGCAATTCAGGGTGTGTTTGAAACAGCATTTGTTCTTGGAACTCCAATGGCCACATTACTTGGTGGATGGTTGGTTTTATATCATAAAAAAGAATGGAATACAATAAACTAACATACGTAACCCTTCTAACTTCCCACTACTGCTCCTTTTGTCGTTTCAACTCCCTTTGAGCAAAGGACTGCACCAGTCGCATTGCTAGATTGTTGAAAAAACAAAAGAAACAGTATGGGAATTTAGAATGGAAAGGTATGTTGAAATTCCAGACTCAAAGTAATACAAACAATCTACAAATGTTAAGTAAAGAATAGAGTCCAAGTAACATCACTCATCTTGAATGCGATAATGGAGTGTGGCATGTCATGAACAATACACACTATATCATTATTGCATTGAAGACGTCTCAATGATCAGGCCAGATCTATCTGACATTGCAGTACCGTCTAATAACCACACAAACGGTAGTAGACGTTTTCCAAATTAAGCAATGGAACCGTCTACAACGCTAAATAGAGCGCCCTAATCATTGAGCTTTAAGTTATTAGAAAACAAATTCTTACTATCATTTATATTGCTCCCTTAGATGTGACGAACATACATATTAATTATGTAGATTCTACAACATTAGAGAGCTAATTGTGCATGAATGAAATCATATAAAATTTATTAACAATGCAATGAACTACCATCCTTTCTACCCTAGCCAACAACAACATATTATTCAGCCTTGAATCTCTAACCTACCAACATGCTAGAAGACGAAGACGCTAAATTCAAGCATCGAACCTACAAATTATACTTGATAATTGTTTCTGTATTTTGACAAAGAGCAAAGATGAATCAACATGGATGAACAACACCAAAACAAGTTTATGTTCATACTTGAATGTCGTGTCTGTTCACCCATGTTGTACTTCTTCCATCTTTGATACTTGGATGTTTTAGCCTAAATATTCGCACGCACATCTGCCACTTTTCTTCCTTATTCTCTCAAAACAAATGCAACATAATTCTTATATCAAAAATACATCATACATATATATAAAGCAAACAGAGTGATACAAACAATCTACAAATGTTGAGTAAAGAATAGAGTCTAAGTAACATCACTCATCTTGAATGCGATAATGAAGGAGTGTGGCCTGTCATGAACAATACACACTATATCATTATCGCATTGAAGACGTCTCAATGATCAGGTCAGATCTATCTAACGATGTAGATGGGTTCCATTGCTTTAATTGGACCCCGTTTTCTAACGATGTTTAATCTAGATTATTGAAAGAACCATTAAACATCGTTAAAAAATGGGGTCCAGTTAAAGTGATGGAACCCATCTACATCGTTAGATAGATCTGCCCTGATAATTGAGCTTTAAGTTCTTAGCAACCAAATTCTTACTATCATTTATATTGCTCACTTAAATGTGACGAACATACATATTAGTTATGTAGGTCCTACGACATTAGAGAACTAATCATGAATCAATAAAATCATATTAAATTTATATCAACAATGCAATGAAAATATTTTCATTGTAACTAAATACATGAAAAAACTCTTTAAGTTCTTGATATGTTTATTGTACTTCAACCTAATCCTAAGATAAAATAAGCTAATCCAAGCAAACCTTAATATCTCTTTTGCTCTAATTATTCGCAAAAACAACACAACATGTTCTTCCTTATTCTATCAATACAAATTATACTTGATAATTATTTATGTATTTAGACAAAGAGCAAAGATGAATCAATAATGGATGGACAACACCAGAACAAGTTTATGTTCATACTTGAAAGTGGTGTCTGTCCAGCCATCATTGATACTTCTTCCATCTTTGATACTTGGATGTTTTAGCCTAAATATTCGCACACACATCCGCCACTTTTCTTTCTTATTCTCTCAATACAAATGCAAAATAATTCTTATAACAGATAGTCAACCTAATCCTTAGATAAAATAAGCTAACCCAAGCAAACCTTAATATCTCTTTTGCTCTAGTTATTCACAAAAACAACACAACATGTTCTTCCTTATTCTATCAACATAAATGCAACGCAATTCTTATAACAGATAATCAACCTAAGCCTAAGAATAAATAGCTCTAAGGGGGTATTTGGATTATATTCATTTGTGATCTTATCAGCTTTTTGAGATTTGGGATCAAAACCTAGATCCGAGTGAGTTGTAACTGTGAGTGTGAGAGAGAAATAGAGGATTATGGAAATGTGTGAAGTGTGTTTGATAAGTTTGTATATATATATATATATATATATATATATATATATATATATATATATATATATATATATATATATATATATATATATATATATATATATATATATATATATATATATATATATTACTGTAGAAGTTTAAATTAAGTGTGTTTGATACTCTTGGTAGGGGTGTTCACGGGGCTGTTCGGTTCGGTTCGGTTCGGTTTGGTTAGTTGGAAGATTTTAACTATCCATCGCGGGGCGGGTAATTTATTTATATTATATACGGTTCAGTTCGGTTAACCATGGATATCTAAAAGTAAAAACCGAAACCGAAAGCTTGGTTTGTCAGTTTCTCAGGTTTTTTGAACACCCCTAATGCTTGGTAGGGGGTTATAGGGGGTGAAGAATGGGAAAGGTAGTGAAAAAAATATGCTTGGCAAAGCATAATGCAATAACCATTACCTAATAGTGGGTAATGGATCATTACGCACTAAATTAGGGGGATGGATCTTCTTTACATTTCCCTTTCCCGACCATTAGCTTACACTTTCCCATTCCCTTTCCCAAGTTTGAACCAAGCGCACCCGGCCTTTAGTGTATTTTTTATTTAAAAAGTCGCCCATGTGAATTAGCCATTATCACTGGTCATGCATGGTTTCCATTACACTATAAGCGACTACAACCCAATGCACATGACCCATGACCTATGTTAATTACCCATTATATTGTCGATCACCAGGAATGTATTGGTTGATAACATGACACTATAAGCCACTACAACCCAATACACATGACCCATTACCCATGTTAACTACCAATTGTCAACAGTCATGGATGTGTCGTAACATGACACTCTAAGCAACTATCCACCCAATGCATATGACCCATATGATCGATGTCAATCAAATACTAATTAATTAATGAATGTGACCAGTGATAACCTAATGCACATGACCCATGACCCATGTGAATTAGCCATTATTACTGGTCATGCATGGTTTCCATTACACTAAAAGCCACTATAACCCAATGCACATGACCCATGACCCACGCATGTTAATTACCAATTGTCAACAGTCATGGATGTGTCGTAACATGACACTCTAAGCAACTATCCACCCAATGCATATGACCAATATGATCAATGTCAAATACCCATTAATTAATGAATGTGACCAGTGATAACCTAATGCACATGACCCATGACCCATGTGAATTAGCCATTATCACCGGTCATGGATGGTTTCCATTACACTAAAAGCCACTATAACCCAATGCACATGACCCATGACCCATGCATGTTAATTACCAATTGTCAACAGTCATGGATGTGTCGTAACATGACACTCTAAGCAACTATCCACCCAATGCATATGACCCATATGATCGATGTAAAATACCCATTAATTAATGAATGTGACCAGTGATAACCTAATGCACATGACCCATGACCCATGTGAATTAGCCATTATCAGTGGTCATGCATGGGTTGCACCGGCTTGGTAGGTGTATACCATTTGTCATAGACACTAAGAAGCAAGTATCTAGGGACCTCCCGATCATATGTTATCCATAATCGAGAAAGTTTGAACTCGGATTGAGCTTGACTCGAAAAACTCAATTTATCTATAAAGATGTGTTTTATTACAAAAAATAAATTTGAAATATAACCTAAGAATTGAATTTGGTTCGACTTCAGCTCGAAAAGCTTGATACATTCATAAATAAGTATTTACACTTAGTACACTTACATTTTTTTTTAAAAAGCACATATTTTATATCACTTACAAGCTCGAGAACTCAACAATAACTCGAGTCGAACTTATATAAGGTTGAGCTCAACCCATTAAACATTTCGAGCTCATTTGATAGGCTTTCAATCTCCAAATTTTTAATATAGCGCTCAAAATCCTGCCCCTTAATTTTCCCAAATTTTCAATCTCCCGCTCCGCTCATATGGCGCCACTTTTTCACCCAAAATCAAAACATTAACACTACTAGCTTAGTCAGATCTATCTTCTCTCTATTCATCTCTTCTGCTTCTCTCTAGAACTGACTCACACCACAGCCACACTTCACCACCTTATCTCGCCGTGGTTCCACCAACCATCGCTCCTCCACGCCACCACCACATCCACCACCATCACAGTCGAGCCACCATCACCCTCATCTCACCTATCCTACTCTGTTCATGGGTATGCTCAAACACATATTTAATTTATATTTTCTTAAATGTGTAATCGAATATAAAATGATTTATATTGATTTTCATGGATTAAAACTAGCCTAAAACATGTTTTTGATTATAAATTCGTGTGGTGGTAATCGTTGTAGGTAGACTTATTAAGACGAAATAGTTTTCCTGTTTATCGGAATGGAGACGTGTTCTAAGAGGCCATTGTTTTGCTCGTAAAGGGAGTCTTGATTGGTTTCCACTCTGGGAGGATGTTGTTAAACAGTTGGAGTTTGCTTATTGCATTCGCGTAAGTGATCTATCAAAAGATTAATATAACAACTGTTATATAGGAAATTAACTCAAATATGGTTGCTTTTTTGTTAAACTGTTTCATTTGTACCAGATGTGAGTGCTTTGCTTGTTTGGTAATGTGTTTGACATTTATTCGTTCCAGGTAATTTGGCACGGCAGAACACTTCAACCATCTGGATTATTTGTTGCCCGAGTTTATATGCAAGGGTCTACCCCTGTATGTTGGTTTTTGATGCTAAACTTATATTTGGGACATCTAATTTTGTCGTATTTTATGCTAGAATTAAGCACGTTACTTGTTTCTTGCAGGGGCTACATCCTGTTTTCACGGGTGACGATGATACATGGGATGCCTGGCTAAAAATTCCCTCATCTGGATTTTCTGGCACACTTCATTTTTGGGGGACTGGAATTAAATTAAGGCGTGGATATGCTCCATCTCAGTCACCAAAAGCCAACCCATGTAGTATATTTTTACAGTTTCAAGGTTGGTAGATCTTATATTATATTATGCAGCATTCTTAGTGCATTGGTTTCTTACAGTTAATAGCATCTGTTTATAGGATGACTTGCTTTTCAGCAGATAGACTAAGAAATGAACGATTATTATTCACATGTAAAACTAATGGCGTAGTGTATTGTGGATCAAAGGAAGGGAAAACAAAGACGGAGAATCTCCAGATGATGAGATTAGTTCATTGGCAGATAAACTTGTAAATTTTACTTCAAATTCTATTATCATGCTTATATACCTGCAGCATTGACTGTGTACTAGCCGTACTAACTTTTAATACCAACATTTCCAATATATATTTTTTTTTTTTTGCAGAAAGAAGCTGATGAAAAGATCAAGTAAGGAACCTTGAATGTTGATGATGGCAATGATGCAATTGTATATATATTTGGTTCATTTATATACATTCGAGTTTTATTCAATTTGAAATACAATTGTGCATATATTTGCTTCATTTGTATACATTCTGTTTTATATATACTAGCAGTTGTAACTCTGCTCCAGCAGTACGAACGTAGTACTAGCAGTACTAACGTAGTACTAGCAGTACTAACATTATTGGCCACTCTTTGTTTAATTCGATATGTGACTAAATATTACAAAATGCCACACAAACTAAAAATTCATGTGACCATTGGATGAACATTAGTCACACAAAACACACATGTCTGCACTTTAAACGTCATATGATCACATTTATTAACACTTTTGGCCACTGTTTGCTTAATTGTATGTGACTAAATACCAAAAACAACGATGCTTTGTGTAACTAAATATTACAAAAGGCCACACAAACATAAAATTAATGTGGCCATTGGATGATCAATAGTCACACAAAATACACATTTCTTCCTTTTAAACAGCATATGGTCACACTTATTAACACTTTTGGCCACTTGATGCTTAATTTTATGTGACTAAATACCCAAAACAAAGATGCTTTGTGTGACTAAATAATACAAAAGGCACACAAACATAAAACTAATGTGGCCATTGGATGATCAATAGTCACACAAAATACACATTTCTTCACTTTAAAGAGCATATGGTCACACTTATTAACACTTTTGGCCACTTTGTTTTAAATTGTATGTGACTAACTCCAAAAAAGCAACACCCATTGTGTGACAAAATCATCGCAAATGTCACATTTATTGTATATTCATGTGGCCACAGGACGGGAAATAGTCACACAAAATACACATTTACTAGAAAGAATCATCTCAAATGTCACATATATTATATATTTATGTGGCCAAAGGTTGAAAAATAGTTACTCTCAAAAAAAACTCGCGTGACTATAAAGTGTTTACGGTCACTGATAATGACTAATCCAACAAAACTTGTGCCTAATTTGTCACACATATTCGGGGTTTTGGTCACTCTTTTTCGATGAAAAAGGCCACGAACTCAACAATGTGACCATATGCCACCTACGGTGGCGGGACCTATGGTGACACACAACAAAAAAAACGTGTGTGACTATATGCATATCGTCACATATTTTTGGCGTGACCAATACAACTTTTTGTACCAGTGTCACAATACCCTAAACACTCTAACCTTTTGTGCCTCTTAATCACAAAATGATTTTTGTTTTCATAGCTTCTTAGCGTTGAGTCATAAGACCTTCAATTTCCTTGTAATTTTATTTTGTTAATTTATTAATTATATATACAGATCTGTTGTGGTTTTCTTTGAATTGTGTTCTATTTTGTGAATAGTTGAATTCAAGGAGCAGATCTCTTGTTCTATAGTTTTGACCGACAAAACTAACAATCATGTTGCCTTCAAGGTATTCCTTTTTTTACTTTTCATTTCGTTACTTATATGGAACTTGATTAAGTAGTCGATTTATGGAATTTTTAGGTGTACACATTATTTGAAATTAAGGATTTACAGGTAATTATTTAAAAAGTTATATTATTATTATTATTTTTTATTTTTTTATTTTTTATTTTTTTTTTGTGTTTGAATGGGTGTTTGGTTTTAGAAGAGGTTATATAATTATTGCACATATACTCAGAAAATAGTGTTTGGCAAAATTTGAATATACCATACACTTTGAGCACTTGTTACCGTGATAGGTACATTTATTCTAGTTATTTCGAAATTGAATTCTTACTAATTTTAGTATTACATGGCTTTAGGTTGAAATATAATAATATATGAAAACAAAGGCGATGGCGTGATGCAAGGAAAGGATGATCAAATAAGCAGCCCTTGGTGGACAAAATGCTATGTTTTATCACCTATTGAAAGAGGTTAGTATTTGTTGTTTTTTATGAGATAATTGATGTAAATTTGAGCTCCGACCTACAATATATGTAGCTTTAATAGATGTCATAGTGTATTTACTAAGGGTACATTTGTACCAAAAGAAGCATGAAACAACCCCCTTCGTGTTGGTTCACGTCCACCTAAAGATTCCTGTTTCACAAAATAAATAAATAAAAATACATTCAGTACATATTAAGATTTTTAAGATTAACACTTGTACAGTTAATTATGATTACCTTAACTTCTTGATGAACGATAGTGTAGCTTTTTTTTACCCGTGACTTGAACCATCTTTTTTCCCCTTGTTTGCCTTATTTTTTTCACTAAGTCTTATGTAGTAAAGAAACAATATGAATATCATCTAAAAGTGCAGATATAGAGTTAAGATATGCAGACAGTAGCAATTATATGCAGGCTTAAGTATTATGTACTTAAGCTATTTTGGCTTAAAATAACTGTTAATATGTGTAATCATGCTTTGTATGGTGGTGGGGATATAGATAGTGTAGAAAGCGATGATGAGGAGCAACAAATGTATAATCCTTTAAAGATTCCAGTGGGTTGGGACGGAAGACTTATACCTCACTAGTTTTATAAGCTTAAAGGCCTTGGCCAGGTAATGCTTCTTTTCTTCACCTTTTAAAAATCATTCATCGACATTATATAAATTCTTTTTACCAATCTAATTGACTTTTATCTGTCTATGTTTCAGGAATTTAAGTGCGAGATATGTGAAAATTGTAGGTACTGCTACATTATGTATATTTTGTTGCATATATGCTTTACTGTGCGAGATATGTGAAAACTGTAGGTACTGCTACAACATGTATATTTTGTTGCATATATGCTTTACTGTGCTCAATAGATGGATAGAATGAACTCGGATTTGGGGGTTTATATGTCTTCATTGTTGATTTAGACAATTACAGTGTTTTATTTTTGTGTATGTCTAAGTGTGGACTCTGTGGATGTGAAGTGCCCAAAAATGGACTTATCTTTTATAAATGGTTGATTTAGTCATAAGCTGTTTGGACAATATCAGCTTTGCAACAGCTTCTATATCGTGTCTTAGGCTGTGAGGTATCTTTACTATTTCTTTTTTACAGTTGAATACTTTGGAGTATGTTTAAAAATTCACTATACTCTCTTAATAGAACAATGTGGTTCTATGCAGCCACAAGGAGCAGCAATTCATAACTTTGTGATTCAGCTAGCATTTACAATGTTTAGTAGCATCTAACTTTGGTGCCATATATCTCATGTTGGTATATGATTATATCTTATATTTTGGAACAGGTTGCTTCTGAAAGTGTCAAATATACAAGGCAGTTAATGAAGGTACACAAACTTTTGTTGGCAAGGTAAGCTGTAAACTTGGCATTAAGCCTTTGAACTTTAATTGTTCAGCGTATTCAACTTATATGAACTTTTAAAGGTTGTACGTACTCTTAGATTTATGTATTCATGTGTTTAGGGTGAGAGATTGTCCGATTTTTATAAGATGTGTAACAGTATTGACATTGGACGTGGAAATGAATTCATTAAGATTGAGCAGGTGCAACTGTTCTTAACCATCTCGTAACATGTTGGTTTAACACTTTCTCTAATTCTTTCTCTTTTTTTTTTACTGATGTTCATTTGTTCGTTGATATGCAGCCATCATCGTCATTCATACAAGCCATGGAAGAATATTTAGAGGAAGCTCCTCGCGCCACTTCAACCTTCTAATCAATATAACGGTTTAGTCTGAAATGCCTTATAATTTGCGGAAACTTTGTTCAAAAAGTAGCTGGCTAGTGACATTACACAGAAATGACTTAGGAGGGTAGACTGGTAGTATCATACACGTGATCCATTTTTTTGACATTAAGGTGGAGGGGGGGGGGTGCTGTTTAAAATCTAAATGCATATTTCTTGATCGCTTTCTGCTCAATCAGGTGGTATCTCTTTGTAGGGTCTTTCTTTCTATGTTTTCTAGCCTTTTGTAGTTTTTCACTGATGAAGGTCTGTAAAACTTGATTATTAGTTTGAGTTAAATTTTCTAGCCTTATTACATGACCTTACGTCCTTACCTCCTTAACCTGTTTGCAAACCTATTCGAGTTTAATTTGCAGGGTGTTCTTTATTTTGTCTCGCTGCATTTTAGCTAAATCGAAGGTGTTTGTATTCTGAATTTCTTGGCTACATTTTTAGGAGTGTTTGGACAAGCTGCACAGGAGGCTGAGCGGGCCAAGTTCATTGTAGAGAAGGCTGAGCAAGACAAACGACATGCTATCATCAGGTCAGACTGCTACCAAGTTCATTGTAGAGTACATGAAGAATGACAGATACCTTCTACCCCTTGAATTCACATGACAATAACGTATGTTTATTTTTCTATTGGTGGTCGATGTGGTGTCTTGCAGGTACTATTATGGTTCGGAGCATGTACCAGGATGGGCAAAGTCAAGATTTGTTATGTATTCATCATCTGGTGTGATTCCTAACTCTAAAGACGGCTTTGGGACGTCATCTACATCATCAAATTCCATCTGTTTTGGCCGTGTTATTTAAAGGCAATGTACAATGCTGTAATTTTCACTTTCTTTTTCGTTGCAAGAATACAAGATTAATCTCAATGTATTAAGACAAAGTAAGTTGTAACTCAATGAATCTTCTTGGTTTGAATAATGCTCATTTTGCAAGAAAAGTTTGATCTAATTGCCTTGTGTTACAGCATGAGAAGATTTTTAGTAGTTTTTTTTAATTTTTTATAAATTCACATAGAGCCATGTTAGTTGATTGAAAACAGGGCTCTATAAGCGGTAATAGAGCCCATTTTCTAAACCGGACTTTATTTGTTTCTCCAATAGAGTCCCCCCCCCCCCCCCCCGAGCCCTCATGCAAAACCGGGTACTATGACCATTTTCAACCGGGCTCTATGGCTTTTTTTGTAGTAGTGCAAGTTTTCACAAAATTCGTATCGTTATTATCTATCTTTGTATAAAACATTTTGTAAACACATGTGCAATGTCTAAAAGTTATGGTCTTATAGAGTTGTCTTATCTACCATTCTATGCTATTTTACTTTAATTTACAAGATTGATTGGAATTAAGATATCTTTATATCGCATTTGTAAATTAAAAGAATTGAAACATGTTAGAGTTTGACAATCAAATACACGTATTGCGGAAGCTAGGATCAAGTATAACACATAAATATTAACTAAAACATAAATAGTAAACGTACCCGATGCACTTCAATAAACCTTGATTCTTGGACAATTAGATCAATGATAAACCCCTTACCGTTTTGTTTATCGATCTCTTGATAATTACTAAAGTAAGTAATTACCTCGTTCTTGTACACACAAACTACCAACGAATAAAGGTTGTTGCAAGTAAATGAAACACTTAATGTTTTGTACTTAGAAAATCGACCCAAAGATCCCTAGGAGGGGGGGGGGGGGTACGATCGGCCAAGCAAAGAAGAAAGAAAACAAGATTTTTAGGGTTAGTGTGTGTGCACAAAAGATGTGTAGGTTTAACCCTTGGCCTTGTATTTATACTAGGTGATATCTTGGAGCACAAGGAAGGCATGGATCGACCCAATGGGGTGTGGGTCGACCGGCCATAGAACCCACAAGGGGTTTCTAGAACCTCCTTGACTCCCAAGTTACACTCTAGTCCTTATCTTTCTTATTAAACGATAGTTAGTCCATACGGTTAACAACTAACGACCGTTTAGTCCATTAAGTGTTATAAATATATATATTTCATACATTTAATAAATATATATATTTATTTACATTATTCTTGTTTGTAAAGTGTGCAATCCCGAGGTCTCGTGTTCGATCCTAGACATTTACCTATTAATGTTTATACGTAACATTTAACAGCTCCCACTCGTATATTCATTAATAGTAAAATGACATTGGTTAGCGTCTTGCAACACTCCAATGCCCCTAGTTCAAACCGAGCTAGGTTTCCTGGAAAAACCTTTAATGATTCATCATTATAATTATCCTTTCATTACTAATACCGCATTAATAAAGATGTGAGTTCCTTTATTAAAATTCTGTTTCTCGTTACTTTATGATTGAACAAAATTACCAAAACATCTGAACGTATTCCAGATAGACTTTGGGCATGGCCATGCAAACATTTTGTCAACCCTACGAGGGGCCCAGCAGTATTAAACTTCTAAACAAATCAGAAGGAATGAATTCTTTCTTGACTACAAGAATAACCCATGAACTTTGCAACACTTCTGAAAACAATCCTTATGACTCCCTGTTACGGTGAGCGGTAAATTGCTTCACAAAAATGCACTACATCCATGACACTTATCTAGTATCTCAAGTCTGAGGATAACTTTAAATATGATTCTCACATTACATATTAAATCATATTGTTGGGATAAGTCCAATATTCAATTCATCGAATATCATGTGAAATTGGTATGACTACGCATCAATATACTTTCAAGTATATCCTAAACCAATACTCAAATTTGTCTTGGTTTAATGATATTCCCATATCATTAATCGACAATGGACATTTAGAATAATAAATTATTCAAGGATCTTAAACATGCAAATATAGGATATATTATTAAGACAATGATAAATAAACATAAAACTTATTTTATTCCATTAAAATAATAATTGTACATTACATCCTTTATCCAAACACTAATCACAAATGGGCATGAAACTTTCAGCTAATCTAAGTCCTACACCTTCAGCATGCTTGTAAAGCTTAGTGCCAGGTAGAGGCTTTGTTAATTGATCCGCCAAGTTATCATCTGTGTGAACTTTGAGCATTTCGATTTCACCTATTTCGACTTGTTCTCGAACATAGTGATGCTTAATCGGGAAATGTCTGGTGCCTTTCATGATTCCAGGCTCATTGGCAAATGTGATTGCAGCAGAATTGTCACAATACATTTTAATAGGTCTTTGAATCGAAGGCATGACTCCAAGCCCTGAGACAAACTTCCTAATCCAAACAGCTTCCATTGCAGCTTCTGAAGCAGCTATATACTCACTCTCTGTAGCAGACATCGCTAGTACACTCTGCTTTCTGCTCCTCCAATCCACTGCTCCTCCATTAATGACAAAGACATAACCCGTCTGAGACTTCGTATCATCCTTATCACCTTTCCAAGAAGCATCGCAGTAACCTGTAACATCAAGTTCTGCCGATGGATTTCCCCCATAAACCAAAAACATATCCTTAGTTGCCCTAAGGTACTTAAGAATATTCTTAACAGCAGTCCAGTGAGCTACACCTGGATTTTGCTGATATCGACTGGTTAAATTCTGAGCAAACGCTACATCAGGTCTTGTGCTTTTCACCGCATACATTATAGATCCCACAGCCGAAGCATAAGGGACTCTTTTCATGCATTGCACCTCTGCAGGTGTTGAAGCACAAACCTTGTTGCTCAAGCCATGTTGCTCTTGCATCGGCAAATATCCTTTCTTGGAATTTTGCATATTGAATCTCTTCAATATTTTATCAATGTAAGCACTTTGGCTTAATCCAATTAATCGCTGAGATCTATCTCTATATATCTTTATTCCCAGAATAAATGCAGCTTCCCCTAAATCTTTCATAGAAAAACAACTTCCAAGATATTCCTTAACCTTTTGTAAACTTGGAATGTCGTTCCCCATGATCAATATGTCATCGACATATAATATAAGGAAAATTACATTACTCCCACTAACTTTGTGATATACACATGGCTCATCAAGATTTTTAGTGAATCCATACTTTTTAATCTCACCATCAAATCTTTTATTCCATTGTCGTGATGCTTGCTTTAATCCATAAATGGATCTTTTAAGCTTGCATACACGATTTGGAAATTCTGGATTTACATACCCCTCAGGCTGCGCCATATAGATGTCCTCATCTAGGCGACCATTTAAGAAGGCGGTTTTAACATCCATTTGCCAAATCTCATAGTCATAGTAAGCGGCTATGGCTATAAGAATCCTAATTGCCCTTATGTCAGCTACAGGAGAAAAGGTCTCCTCATAGTCGACACCAAAAGTTTGTGTATAGCCTTTAGCTACACAACGGGCCTTATAGGTGTGTACAACGCCATCCATGTCAGTCTTTTTCTTGTAGAGCCATTTACTCCCAACTAGTTTGGCACCCGGAGGTAGGTCTACTTCTTCCCAGACATCATTGTCTTCCATGGATTGCATTTCCCCATCCATAGCTTCTTTCCATTTGGCCTTTTCAGGACCATTCATGGCAGCTCTATAACTTGTAGGCTCATCAAGATCACCCAGTATATACTCATCACTCTCTACATTAAGACATAGACGAGTAGGAGCTTTTACTGGTCTTGTTGACCTACGAATGGGAATCACTTCAACTTCAGGTGGAGGACCTAAGCTTTCAGGTTCTACCGGAAGTTGGTTAGTGTTTTCAGAAGGTTCTACATCTTCTTGACCGTCTTCCAGGTCATACACTCTCCCACTGAATTCTTGAGATATGAGCTCTCTTTCAAGAAAGTCTCCATACCTTGCAACAAATACTTTGTTTTCAGGTGGGTAATAAAAGTAGTATCCCATAGTTTCCTTAGGGTATCCTATGAAGATGCACTTCACAGATCTTTGTTGGAGTTTGTCTGCTGAGTCGCGTTTAACATACGCCTCACAACCCCAGACCTTAAGATAAGACAGGTTAGGAGCTTTTCCAGTCCATACCTCATATGGTGTCTTATCAACCTTCTTTGTTGGAACCATATTTAGAATGCGAACCGCAGATTCTAAGGCATAATCCCAAAACGAGAAAGGAAGAGTTGTTAGATTAAACATAGATCGTATCATATCTTGCAATGTACGATTCCTTCTCTCAGATACACCATTTTGTTGTGGAGTATATGGAGAAGTAAGGTGCTGGACAATTCCCTCCTTTGCTAGATAATCTATGAACTCCTGACTCAGGTATTCACCACCTCTATCGGATCGAAGAGCTTTAATCTTCTTTCCAAGTTGCAACTCTACTTCTGCTTTAAACACTTTGAATGTTTCAAATACCTCATGTTTATGTTTAAGTAAATAAACATAACCATAACGGCTGTAATCATCCGTAAATGTTAAGAAGTAGCTAGCACCCCTCCTTGACACATGTCTAAGTGGTCCACACACATCTGTGTGAATAAGACCAAGTAGATCATTAGCCCTTTCAATCCTATTTTTAAAGGGTTTCTTAGTCATCTTCCCAGCAATGCAAGATTCGCATTTATCAAATGATTCATCATTGATCTTATCTAAAAGCCCATCATGTTGCAGCTTTTTCATGCGATCTTTGCCAATGTGAGCAAGTCGACAATGCCAAAGATAAGACGAATCCAGACCTTTCTTGATTCTCTTATTGTTGATGCTATACATTGAATTATTTTTAACAAAAGCATTATCATTGTCATTCATATCAATTTCAAATACACCATTCACAGCAACAGCATTAAAATAAAAAACATTATTTAAAGAAACTGAAATTCCATTGCTTGAAATAGTATGCTCAAAACCAAGGTTTAACAAACATGAAAATGAAATTACACCTCTAACAATTGACGGTGCATAATGACAATTATTTAAAGATAGTACTAGGCCCGAAGGCAACACTAAATTAAATACTCCTATAGCTTCAACTCCTGCATGCGCTCCGTTACCAACGTGCAAGAATTGTTGTCCATAGGCCAGCTTTCTCTCAACTCTAAACCCCTGCATGGTATTGCAGATATGAATGCCACATCCAGTATCATATACCCATGAATTCAATTTAGGAGTAAGAGTGAATAATTCAATCATAAAGAACGCACCTGATGTGCTGGGGTTACCAGCATCATTCCCCTGCTTCTTGAGTCGCAAGTCATGAATGTAGAGAGGGCAATTGCGCTTCCAATGGCCCTTTTCATGACAATGGTGACAAGCCTGATCCTTCCTGTTTGGCGGATTCACCTTGTTCTGCTTAGGCTGATGTTGTTTCATCTTGGGTTGAGGTTGATAGGCCATGACCTGCTTGCCTTTATCACCTTTACCTTTGCCTTTGTTCACATGCGATTTCTTCTGGATTCTCCCCCCATGAATTGCCAACACTTGCGGGGTAGGATTCTTGACCTTGGCTGGTAGACTTTTCTCATAATCAACAAGCAATGCGAGTAATTCTGAGACTGTCTTCCCCGAGCAATGCATGTTGAAGTTCTGCACAAAACCAGCAAAATCCTTGTTAAGGGATCTGTTGATCAAGTGCACTTGCACATTCTCGGGGTAACCAAAACCAATTCTGTGAAGTTGATCAAAGGAGTCCTTCATCTCATCCACATAATCGGCTACTGGTTTACCATCACCATGCTTGCAGTTGTGTAGCTTGTCAAGTTCATCATACAATTCAACTGCAGGCGGTTTCTCATAAGACTGCTGAAGCATCTCAAGCATATCTTTAGGAAACGCGTACTCATACTTCTTTTGTAATTGAGCACTCATGCTAGTGAGCATTAGACAAGCAACCTCATTGTACTTAGCATGTACCACCTTCCAAGCCGCCTTTGCTTCTGGTGTAGCAGTAGCAGGAGGCTCAGGTGGGCATTCTTCGGTCAAGAAATCCATCTTACCAGACGCCCTCAAGACAATTCTGAGCGAACGGTACCAGTCATTGAAATTCTTTCCAGTGAGTTTCTCTCTCTCAAGATGACTCTTGAAAGCATTAATCACAGTTTGGTTATCGGGTTGAGCCATATCTACAGATAAAGTTCAAATATTAGTATTTTCGATAATCAATATCTTCAAGAAAATAAAATACCCAAGGCTATATTCATATAACCAACAAATTTTCTTGAAAACCTAGGATCTATCTTTACATAGTTTCACCACATCAGTTGATCTGCTAGTGGTAAAAGTACAAAAGATAGTAATCTGTCGAACAATAATTGGCAAACAAGATTTCCAATTCCTAGATCATTATGGGATTTACATCAAATTGATTCATCAATTTGCCTTTGTAAACATGTTTCATCCCATCTCATGCCTTAAGTTCTAGGTCTCACGCACAACTTAATTAAGTCATCTACCTTAGAAACTGTAAAATTACAATTATGGTCTCACGCGTTAAAAGAATTTTACCTTGTTATAGTAATTTAGCCTAGGTCTCACGTTTACTAAATTAAAATTCCAAGTGTTTCTTATAGGTAGATGGCACGTAACTTAAATTTTAAGGGTATTAATTTTGATATGTCAATCAAAATTATGTACAAAGATGCATGCACTCATCTTTATAACATAAGTTTTCATAAAAACTTTTTATGTCCGTTTCCTGAAATTAATACACAAAGTTTTACTTGAGGTTTATGCCAAAACCCTAAGATGACTTTCTACAACATATAATTTTAAAAGTAATTCGTTTAAGATATATTCAAGATTGTGATAACCAAGGCAGACTCTGAGGCTCTTTTCTAAGCCTTCAAATCACGGTTATGAATATCATCCTAAAAGACTTAATTTTAAAAGTATATTTGCACAAAACATCATTCAAGCAAAAGTTTATGGATTCAATCTCAAAATAGTAATAAAGTTTGAATAATGCTAGTCTCGACTGGGAGCTGATTACCGTGCGAATCGGACCACGATTGTCATAAGACCATTGCAAGATTCTTACTTTATCACTTTAGGGTTTCACAATTATTAGTCCGTTTTAATTTTCTTTATGAAAACACCCTTTTATTGCTTACATCAAGTCCAACTAAAAACAATAAAACAAGTTGCAAAGAAAATCAAACAAACAATAATAATATAAGTGAAACAATTAGCCACATGCAAACCGTTTTAGAAAAGATCCTAATAAAATCAATTCTAGGTATAATAACGCATGTAATCAACTAAGGCCTTCACCTCTTAATGGAGGTGAGCCACATACATTGACGAATCAATTGCGTAGGCCAAAGCTAAAAACACACCACATAGCATATAAAATTGATTTTAATTTGTATTGGAGTCTTCCCCAATTTAAGATCTATCTAAATATGTGACAACAAAACAAGATCCATGACAAACATGCATGTAAGTCACGGATTAAAACCTAACAATTAGCAATTAGGTCACAAGATACGTTCAATTAACCGGTTAATGACCTAGGGTTTCTAGTGATTACACATAATCAATAAAACCACAAAACCCTAATTAGGGTTTCATGGAGAAAATCGACCCCCCCCCCCAGAATTAGGGTTAGGGTTTCGAAATTTTTAGAAAAAAAAATAGGAAAAACCCTAGATAAAAAAAAACATGTATCTAAAACAATTAAAGATCCGGTTTTTATTACGTTTTAGTAATCAATTACATGTTATACAAGGCTCGTGATGCCACTGTTAGAGTTTGACAATCAAATACACGTATTGCGGAAGCTAGGATCAAGTATAACACATAAATATTAACTAAAACATAAATAGTAAACGTACCCGATGCACTTCAATAAACCTTGATTCTTGGACAATTAGATCAATGATAAACCCCTTACCGTTTTGTTTATCGATCTCTTGATAATTACTAAAGTAAGTAATTACCTCGTTCTTGTACACACAAACTACCAACGAATAAAGGTTGTTGCAAGTAAACGAAACACTTAATGTTTTGTACTTAGAAAATCGACCCAAAGATCCCTAGGAGGGGGGGGGGGGGGGTACTATCGGCCAAGCAAAGAAGAAAGAAAACAAGATTTTTAGGGTTAGTGTGTGTGCACAAAAGATGTGTAGGTTTAACCCTTGGCCTTGTATTTATACTAGGTGATATCTTGGAGCACAAGGAAGGCATGGATCGACCCAATGGGGTGTGGGTCGACCGGCCATAGAACCCACAAGGGGTTTCTAGAACCTCCTTGACTCCCAAGTTACACTCTAGTCCTTATCTTTCTTATTAAACGATAGTTAGTCCATACGGTTAACAACTAACGACCGTTTAGTCCATTAAGTGTTATAAATATATATATTTCATACATTTAATAAATATATATATTTATTTACATTATTCTTGTTTGTAAAGTGTGCAATCCCGAGGTCTCGTGTTCGATCCTAGACATTTACCTATTAATGTTTATACGTAACATTTAACAAAACAAAGGCAGCAAAAAGATCGACTTGAGTAGCTAATGTATATAGAAATAACTAGAAAACAAAAAAGAGTTGGTAATATATGTACATTTTTTTTTTGTCCAATCCAAATTAGAAATTATATCGTGTGCAAGAACTTATGATGTAATTATGTGTATATAGCTAGTTTCTAATCATAGACAGAACCAGAATCAAATATGACTGGGTGCACAAATTTTTTGAAATCGTAATATAGATTCACATTTCGATGAACCGGGTGCATTTAAAAAAAAATTATATATATATATATATATATATATATATATATATATATATATATATATATATATATATATATATATATATATATATATATATATATATATATAGTGTATCTTTATTTTCAGAACCCTGTTAAGTGCGGGAACTGCGAGAACTTTAATTTTGCATTAGAAAACATACATGTTCATATAAAACATGTATGTTTTCTTACATACACCTTAATACACATACATGCATAACATACATGTTCATATAAAAACATGTTAAGTGCAACAAATTAATGCAAAATGATTTTATTTTTAGAACCCTGTTAAGTGCGGGAACTGCGAGAACTCCAATTATGCATTAGAAAACATGCATGTTCATATAAAATATGTATGTTTTCTTACATACACCCTAATACATAGGCATGTGTATTAAGGTGTATGTAAGAAAACATACATGTTTTATGTGAACATGCATGTTTTCTAATGCAAAATTGGAGTTCTCGCAGTTCCTGCACTTAACAGGGTTCTGAAAATAAAGCTCCCCTATATATATATATATATATATATATATATATATATATATATATATATATATATATAAATTAACACTATATCGAAAAAGTTCACAGGGGTCCCGAGCACCCGCGAGAACCCTCTGGTCCCGTCCTTGTTTCTAACATTCAGGATGTATACATTAGTTGTATGGTATTAGTGTTTTCATATTTACACAGGTTCAACCCTGTTCTTCTTAATTTTTTCCTCTCCACCATGAGTTATCTTCCCATGATCAGTAGCGACCGCCCTGCTAAACTTAGCGTTTCAACAAGATACATTTTGAGATTTAAGCATCTTGCATCGTTCATTTTATTATTTTAGCCGCATATTATTTAGAGGAGTGGGTGTGGCAACGAGCTATTTTTACTCATTTGGGGCTTACGGGTGCCACATCACCCCAACACCTCTTCACAATTAACCTCCTCCTCCCTCATAACCAACCTAAACTTACTCATTTGGGGCCCACCATTTACACCTTTATTTTTTTATCACTCCCAAAAGAAAAAAAGAAAAAGAAAAAG
The DNA here is from genome assembly GCA_030686995.1 of Artemisia argyi. Lineage (NCBI taxonomy): Eukaryota > Viridiplantae > Streptophyta > Magnoliopsida > Asterales > Asteraceae > Artemisia > Artemisia argyi. The sequence continues at coordinate 153,732,497 of CM060688.1, read as the reverse complement.
TACACAATGTCAGAACCTTACCCTCGTCGTCTGCACGAGGAAACCTCCAACGGCGAGCTACAATGAAGGTAGCATGGTGTCGTGGCGAGGCATGAGTAGCAAAATCGTTTGCCACGTAGGAACGGGTAGCTCCTTTGAGGAGCCACACCCACTGCTCTTATGGTCATATTTAGAGGTGTTGAAGGATCAACTTAATTAGTTTTGATATAGTGTCCAACCTGGCTAGCTTTGTTTATTCAATTACATCTACTAATATCCATAATTAACTGTGTACAGTATAATATTAGTTACGAGACTTCAGAGTATTAATTAATCCACATGACAAGCCATTAATATAAGGTCACATCTTTATAAATAAAAGTCAATTACTTAAAGATGGTATGCATTTGTGTCATATATACCCTTGGCTTCTTTTCTTTGTGTTCTTACCTTCAAAGCCATGGCAAGTGCTGAACAATTCTGTGAAAACTACTTAGTGGTGGATGCACAAAAAGCAAGTCTCTATGATATTGCTTGTATTTTGATATGCTCAACAGATCATTTAAACAGTAAAAGCTTTTACGAAGAACTGTCCCAAGATGTTGAGAGATCAAGCCTGGATAAATTTTGGCGACGATGGCTCATCTTCGCCTCTGTGCTTGCACAAAAGTTTCTTATTTGGGCAAAGGGTCCAATGGCTTGGATAGGGTCTAAGGTTGAAACATGGTTGAATCTTTTGTCAAGCAATGGAGGTTTTTTTAGACTTGTGATCAACAGTATACAAGGTTAGTGTGAAATAAATTCATGTAATTATTATATTTGAGACCTCCTATGTTGTCACCACAAGGCTTTTGGTTTTGGTTAAGTGCTGGCAAATTAGCCGAGCAATGACCATAGGACCATTGTGGTGATGGTTTTTGATATGGTTTTTGGTTGGATTGTAGGGAAGGTGGTGAAACCTGAGGAATCACCGGAAAAGTTTATGTCGATTATGGGAGAACTCGACCCACGGTTGAAAATGGATGCAAGTATTAGAAAAGGTGATGGAAGATATAATCGGTCGCTAGCTATACTATCCGCAAAATTGTCTTACGAAAATGAGGCATTTGTGAAGGTTGCAATCCAAGATCACCTCAAGGTCACCTAATTTAAATCTCTCTCAATTTATTTATTAATGGAATTGATCTTTAACACCCTTAAATTATAAGTTAAACTACCATGTTTCTACTTTTGAATCTTACTTGTACTTGCACATGTAACACGATGAATGGGATAGACGGTTTTTTAAAAACTTGTGTCACCAACTCACCATGTTATTTGTTAAAAAAAAAAAAAAAAAAAAAAAAAAAAAAAAAAAAAAAAAAAAAATGTTTAAATGTTAGTTTATATTAATAATTTTTTTTTAATTTTCTTCTAATTACCTTGATTAACTTTGTTTTATTTAGAAATAATACTATTTTAGAGAATAATTTAATCCATTTAATACTTTAAACAAGTATCATGGCACAAATTAAAAAATCCCTTATATAATAAGTCTTATATAACATTACTCAATGGTGTACATATCCCTTCCTTAATACATGAGCAATTAAGCTACAAGTTAACACTAGATTATGTCGCGATAACCTATGATTTGTTTTATTTAAGCATGACTACAATTTTCATTTAACAGTAGTTTGTTAGTTTATATTGTCATCATGCAACTATTAATTTTAATTACTGATTTCAGTGTTGCGTACGTAAATTTTGAAAACCCTTAAAATACTTTTTGCAAAATTATTTCATTATATGTGGAAAGTAAAATATCATATAAATCCAACTCGTTTCTACAAGAAACTCGCTTTATTTAAATTATTGAACGGTCACATATATAAGTTAACTAAGAGAAAATATAAATTAGATTTTGTATGCATTTGTGTTCTTGATTGTTCTGATGAATGGGTTGCTTGTAGTTAATTAAGATTAGTTGAGAATTAGGTCTAACACTCTAAATATGTGATGGAGCTAGGATTTAGTTTTTGAACGAGCCGGTAATAAAACCAACATTGTTAAGTATAAGACGAAAAAAGCTTAAATAATATTGAAAGCTATGAAATTTACTGTAGATGTTATTCATGAAAAATTATTAACTTAACTATTGAACCATAAACATAAACAAATATGTAACTATGTACAAATTAGAGTTCAATATATTCTTTCTTATCACATTATTTGTACGGAGATTCTATTAAACCATATATAAAAGACATTTCAAGTCTGAAAGCATAATAAATAAATAAATAAAGAATTAGATGGACCAAGTCCAATTAAAATATGATCAAATTTAATATTCGCAAAACACTTTGCACTACTAATACACATTTTGTAAAATGTTAAGGTTGGGCCTTGGCCAATCCGGCCTTTAATGGTTAACCTGATCTATAATATAGAAGACATTGTGGACTGATAATCACGGATCCATTATTTTATGTTTTGATAATTATGCATGATTATGATCGATCATAAGAAATATTTACATATCATATCGACCATTTTACGCACTGATCGTTTTTTTTTTTTTTTTCTGTGTTCTTTAATTTCGGTTCCCTGCAGATGGAGTTCATTGGTTTCTACAAGTTTTGGAACGGTATGAAACTCATGACCCGGTAAATACGGCATTATTGTAGGGATCACGTTTTATGTAGTCTGCATGAATAAAAAATTTGGTTATCAATGAACTAAAGATCAAGAAATCTTTATAGAAATATTTTCATCACATAATCACCATTTTTTTTTTCTTTAACATATTTGTACTGCAAAGCTAACTTTTTAAAAACTACATTTATGGATCTATGTGTCATAACATTACTGTCTATAGCTCATTGGATGAAAATTCAGAAAACAAACACAATACCCAAAACATAGATACAAATCAAAATTTGATTGTATAGATTATTTCACTTTTTAACAAACTGTAATTAATAGAATATGAATGGTTGGTCCATGCTTTACATTCCCACAGGAGGAATGGTTGGTCCTCACTGGAGGAGAGTGTTCCTAGTTACATGAAGCCATTCTTTGAGATGGAAATGTAGTGTAACTAGCAGAGCCTTTCAGTGGAGGGGTTACGGGTGCCTAGTGAAGCCATTAATCTTCTTTGCTATTCTTGCTGTGGATGTTGGATGAGTGAGTATAGCAAAAAGATAAGATGGAAATGTAGCTAGATGGTGGGTGCAACAAAAGTGAATTTAGGAGTTGTATGTTGTCTGTTCAGTGGTTATGAGCTAAATGCTATGTTTTTAGGTTGTTTTAAGTGTTGTCAGGTTTTTTTGTTTTGTCTTAGCAAATATCGGATAGAAGGATAGAATGTTGGTTTGTTTTAGGAGGTGAGGGGTATGCCCCAAAATCCTTTGGTGTTATTCTTATATTGTAAAAATTGTTGGATGATTAATATAATCACTGTTCTAAAAGGCGCGCCAAGGCGCCGCCAAGGCGTCGCCAAGGCGCGAGGCGTGGCCTCGGCGCCACGAAATGGACCAAGGCGTGAAGTCTAGGCGTCGTGTGAAAAGGCGTGGAATAAGGCGCGAAAAGGCGTGCCAAGGCGCGCCTTATCGTATGGCGTGGCGCCATTTTTAGAATGGGATGATGTGGGCTTAAATTTTGGGCCTAGTAATTTCTAAATATAGTTCAAATTTTCACTTTATTTCTTATGCATATCACTTTTTGTAAGCTCGCCTTTTGTAAACTCACCTTTTGTAAACTCGATATGCATATAAAATATGATATTATAACACAAATGATAAATATATAAATATTTTTTCGCCGCCTTAGTCACGCCGCAAAAAACGCCATGGCTTCGCCATGGCGCGTAAGGCTTGAGGCGTGGCCTTGCCGCCGCGCCACGCCTCACGCCATTTATAACATTGAATATAATTCACTTTTGCACCAAAAAAAAAAAAATTAATAGAATATGAATATGACTTCAACTAGGTTTTTTGTACAGTCGCGGTGCGTTCACTTTCAAGCTAGGTTCATAAACCGTAAATGCTATATTTCATTAATGCACAAAATAATTCTATTAATTAGTCCCAACATATAGTGTAAAAATCAATTTTCGCCAATAATACAATTGTATATCTTATATATGATTTTGTGTTGCAGATTACCGGAATCAGTTCACAACACATGCAACCATGTTTCAAGATACATCAGACACAAACTTAATAGTAGTAGCATTTAGAGGAACCGGCCCATTCAATGCCGATGACTGGATAACAGACGTTGACATATCCTGGTACGAGCTTAAAGATACAAAAACGTCCAAACCAATTGGTCAAATCCATGGTGGGTTTATGAAAGCACTTGGATTACAAAAGATCAAAGGTTGGCCAAAAGAACTCGAAAATCCAACCGGTGAGCACCCTTTTGCTTACTACACAATTAGAGAAAAGCTCAAAGAGATTCTAGAAAAAAAAGAAAACGCGAAGTTTATATTGACGGGCCATAGTTTAGGAGCAGCATTAGCGATCTTGTTTGCGGGTGTTCTTGGGTTACATGAAGAGACATGGTTGTTGAAGAGGTTAGAAGGTGTGTACACATTTGGCCAACCAAGAGTAGGGGATGAGTGTTTTGGGAGATACATGATGAAGATGATTGAAGATCATGATTTGGGGTATTTTAGATATGTTTATAGCAATGATCTAGTGCCTAGATTGCCTTATGATGATAGAGCTCTATTCTTTAAGCACTTCGGGCAAAGTCTATACTTCGATAGTTTCTACAATGGCAAGGTACGCGCGTTAGTTGGACATACATACACCTAATTAAGAGCATCCACAATGCGAAAAGTCTTTAATGACTTTTTGTATTTAATGCATATCACACTTAATGCATAAGATTTTTAGGAAAGACTTGTAGTTTTTTTTTTTTTTTTGGAACGGTTCTTTCGGAGAAATCCTTGACCAATGAAACCCGATGGGGGGAAAACCTTCAACTTAAGCCGCCCGAAGGCACGACACTTAATTTGAAGTAAACCCTGCATTCTCCAGATTCGAACCCTAGTGGGTTGAAACCTTCATTAAAGGACTTTGAAAGCCTAGTATCAACAAACCCTGTGGTCAAAGAGGACTTCCCGGATGGTCACCCATCCGGTACTACTCTCTCTGTGGCTCGCTTAACAAGTTAAGCACTCACCACTAGACATAGTTTAACAAGTCTTTCTTATAAGCTTTTCAAAAAGCTTTCATTGCAATGCTAAAAAACACTCTAAGATGACTTGTTAGAATAGTAAAAAGCTATTAGAGGTTTATGCATTGCGGATGCTCTAAGTTGGTCTATCATCGTACATTCAAAGAATTTACGATGGCATCATCATATACTCTAATATGCTAAACATAAAGTTTTATGTGTTTGTAATTTATGTTTGTACGACTAATCTTTAAGTTTTCATTTAGGTTTTGGAGGAAGAACCAAACAAGAACTATTTCTCGATGGTGTGGGTTATACCCAAGTATATAAATGCATGTTGGGAGATAATTAGGAGTTTCATTTTGCCGTATTGGAAGGGTAAAGAATACAGGGAAGAACATATTGAAAAACTGTATAGGTTCGTCGTCGGATTGGTAATTCCGGGATTAGCAGCTCATGGTTGTAAAGACTACGTTGATGTCTCCATACTCGGGACTGATCTTGTACCGACCATGACAAAGGATGAACTAGCTGTGAAGAAAAATGACTAATGAACGTATTAATTAGTTGGTGCATTGATAGGGGAGTGTGACGAAGATAAAGGACAACTTACATTGTTATATCTGTATTAGGGGGTTATGAGTTGACCAAGACTTATCATTCAAATATATAGAACAGCATTCTATTGTATGATTGGGTTTGAGTTTGCATTAAAAAAAGTACTAGTTTTAAAGCGTATAATAAATGGAGCAATTGATTATCCAAGTACATATATTGGTGATTCTTTGTTGTAATTGGCATCACAGTAGTACAGTAATATGCTAATTTGGTGTTAATAAATTTATAATTTCTTTCTACTTGTCGTATGACACGAAAACACCCTAGTGTTGAAAATACACGTTGGTGTAACACCTATTTTAATGCAAGAATGGTTTTTAACGGGATAATGCATAGCTTATGCAAAATTCAAAAGAGTATTTATTTCATCCAAGTAGTAATTTAGTTTTGCTATGCTAACTTCGGCCGAAAACTAGTTAAAAAATTATAAAAGTCGCTTTCTTGGACTTTGTATAACTAGATAGATTTTCGTAGGTACCGTAACTTCATTTTTATTTTACAAGTTACAGGCTTATATAGTCATACACGAAACGTAAATAATACGGAGTACTTTATAGTTTTGTAGACAAGCTTTGTTTCGACAGTCGATTGGGCTTAGTATAGCTATTTTAGTAATTTGGGTGGTTTATGTGTACGTTATTCATTGTTTTAATATAGGTTTGACCAAGAAAATTGAACTATTAATAACTAAATACATCGAAAATCTCAATTTCAATTGATTTGTGGAACAAACAGAAGTATTTTCTAGAACATGATTTCGTACTTTTTGGCAGTTTCATAACGCTAAAATGCTAAAGATTACAGTATCATACACATAACAACACGTTGTGTTTGGTAGATTGTAAGGAGTCATGGACTAACATATCATTTCATTATTGATTTACTGGCAAAAATGTTGTTGAGTTTGGTTTGACTTTACGAATGGAATAGCTCATTCAGTACGGAATGGGATTCCACCAATAAGTGCATTTTTTATTCTTTGACGGTGGGTTGTTTTCTTATGCTGGCATGTAAAAATGGAATGCTTGGTGGGTTCTCACTTCTCAGGGTAGAAGGTGCAGAGGGTGTAGTTTTGATTTTTCTCACGCAAAATTAGTGTCACATCATCAAAAACACATTTTTACTTTTTTTTCCCCGATTTGGCTCAATCAGACAATCACTGCCGCATATTTTCTTTCATTCACTTAATTTTTTAATTTTTTATCTTTCAAAAATACTTCAAATACACATATACACTCACAATTAAATAAAATACACAATCTCTCTCTCCTCAAAGCTTGCCGGACTTAAGCGTCACTTGGGGAAAAAAATTGTGTCTGCATCTTTCCCCGTGATGGAGGGGGAGCATTTCTCCTTTGGGCCGTCACGTGTTAAGGGGTCGTGACGGCCTTGGTGACGTCGTCACGCCCTAGTGCAAAAGTGTTCTGGACCGTCATGGACTCCATACTCTTCTCCTTTTATTTTTCCTTTTGACGCCGTCATTAAGAAACTTGTGACGCCGTCAGGTACTGTTCCCAGCAAGAAAAATTAAGACTTTGCCGTTTTCTTCACTTTTATGCTCCAAAAACGTCCGAAATGCTTTCTTTTCCAGAATTCGCTCCAAAAGTACATAAAATCAAAAAAGGAACGATTTAGGGCAATATTTGATCAAATAAATTCAATTCTGGGCTTAAATGACCCCCTAAAAACGGATCATTTTTCGCCTCATCATATACCCTTACACTTGAGATTTGCTTGTCCTCAAGCAAATGAGCTTTTATTCTAATTAAAATACAAGTTAGGGGTCATTTAACACTAATATAAAAGTAATTACAACAAATAATCGTTCTACTAAAGACCAAAGTCAAGCACGGAGGTCATACACTAACACCTCACAAATAGTGTTTAGATACTCACATCTCTCAGGTGTAATAAAGTATATATCACAATATGAAAATAGAAAACATCTCTCACTACCTGTCATAGCAAAATAGATTACCATAGGCTTGGAAAATGATCAAACCTCCACCACATAGCGTAAGCACCTAGGATAAACTATCAAAGATGTCTTTTTAAAGGGTTATAACGTTAGGTGTAGGGATATGAAAAACACGGTTTTGTTGGATAAAAGCAATCTTTACTGGTGGCGAGTTAATCATCTTGGTTAATTACATGTACAATATGACGTTGCTAAGCCAAGACTAGACTCGACTTAAGCTAATAAATTAAAAATAACAAAAACATAATTAAAAATAACAAAAACATAAAATAAAAATAGAATGAAATGGGATGGTAGTCCGTATGTTTTTTTTTTCTCTTTTATTTTTTTTTTTCTATTTTTTTACTCCTTTTTCTTAATTTTTTTTTTTTTTTTTTTTTTTTTTTTTTTTTTTTTTTTTTTTTTTTGCATAGACTCTTACCCTACCATCCAAAATAATACATCATAGGGAATGAACATTCCCCTTACACTTGAATTTTTACATATTTTACAATAAACTAATCTAATGACTCGAATCAAGATAATCAAAACACTTGAAGTACTTTTAAGATTAATGTACATATGGGGGTAATAAAATGATGTTCTTCCCAATTACTCCATAACATAAGTACTTTACCCATGAGTCCCAATCTTCCCAAAACAATATGTATAAGGATATGACTCGACTTAACAATCATGTAATCAATTAGATAATTAACTAAAGGTTTAAACAAATAACAATAATGCACTAAAGATGAGTGCATACACGGAAGGCTAAAGCGATTTGGGTGTACATTTAAGTAGGGTGTAACAAATTCTTCTTTTAAGTAAGATGCTTAAAGTTAGAAACGAAAGGATAGGCTCGGAGGGGTGTACTAGGGGTTTCGTGTACTAAAAATGAGTACAACGCTAACGGTGTGGGAAAAATAAATTGACTTAACTAGCCAAGTAATATGACTTAAGTGGTCAAGCAATTATGATAAGGGTTTAACACAAGGGTGATCCTAATGCCTCTTACCATGTAGTAAATCCTACTACACGAATGTAGTCTCACTAGCGGTCTGGGGATACATCACTGACGCAATTTCTAGAATCTAAATGCTACCGGTACACTCATGAGCACTAATAGTAAATGCTTTTCCTATCAAATCTAAAGGCGAACCTCACATATTTAGGTGGAAATTTTTCTGAATGATACGGTTTTGTGCTAGTCATACGACTCCTATCTATGAGACGCTTACTATGGCTAAAGTTTCACTCCTAAATGTTGTAAAAAAATTTAAATTTTGCGCTAAAATTACACTAACAAGTATTTCTCATAGTTTTATTACACACCTACCATCAAACAAACAACCTCAAGTGAAAGTTTATCCTATAAGGTATCATCATTTACCCTCCCCTTACACTTAGGATGAACATTGTCCCTAATGTTCAATTAAAGAATGTAAAAGTAAAACAGGCAAAAGAATGAAATCAAATACTCCCCTATTCGCTCGGTATAGATAGTGTGGTAACAAGGTTAGATCTTCCTCCAAGAAAATGAACAATCAAAGATTCCCTTCCAGAATATAAATCATCTTCTTGTCATACATAACCTGTTGAACCTGAGAAAACAAACAAGGCAACCTCGCGTAAAATCGGCGGCAATCTATATATACAAATAAATCATAGAAAACAATGTAAGATATAATGCTTGTGGAATGAATGTTTGCAGAGTTCCTGGAGTTTATAAAACTAAAGAATTAACAGAAACTTTAAGACTCCGTTAGAAAAACAAAACTAGCAAAATTTCCAGAATTTTACACATGACGCCGTCAGGAATTTCTTCCTGACGCCGTCAGAAGTGATATGCAGAAATCTTTATGTTAAGTTTCCGGAAAATTTCTGGAAAACTTATGTCCTACTTCCTGGAAAATCCTGCAAAACATCATTATGACTCGATACAAGCATTTGACTTTATTTACGCTTTTCTTTATTTACGAGTCTTGTAGCTAGACTCATGGTCATGGGTTATTACGTGACGTCATCCTTGGTCTCATTTTCTAGGTCATCTCCTATATTAGTTTTGTATTCCGGACCTAGTTGAAAGCATTCTTTGTAGAAACCAAGTATTTTATTCATAACATACTCTACTCCTCTACGTCTATCCTCATCCTTCCTATAGTAAACCGCTTGCTTGTGTTCCTTTTCTATGTTCGATAGGAGGCGGTATTGTTCAATCTTATAAGGCATTTGGTAGGCAATCTCATCATTCTCTTCCTTGAACCTAACTATCCCTAGAGTCGGATCATAACTCATCTTAAGGGCCTCAACGAACGGTTTTCCGAACACTACTTGGCTAAGGAAATCATCTATCACCGGACGAGTATCCTCCACTATCATAAAATCGGTCTCATAAGTGAAGTTTCCGACAATCACATGCAATCCTTTCACTCTACCTACAAAGTTACTTAGCAAGTTATTGTTGGGCATCATCCTATAACCAAGTTGCTTCTTTATTACCCAATTATAATAAGTCCTAGTCATGATGTTTATAGGAGACCTAGGATCGATATAAGCTTTCCATACATGCATATGCCCAATGTTGCATGGTATGTTAATGTTAGAGGGGTCACCTACTTTAATAAGAGGTAAACCAAGGATATATGGTGTCTCGGGATCATTGAATAAATCCTTGTGATATTCGCGTTCTTCCTTGGTGGGCAACTTATCAAAGTTCTCTTCTACATTTTCTACTTCCTCTAGCTTTTCTCCCTTATTAACCTCAACTTCCTTAATTTCATCCCTAGTCTCGGTTTCTACTCCACCTTCATCCTTGTCACTTTCTTCTATATCCTTATCTATTGGCTTAATGGTGACAACATTGACAAAGTGGACGTGTTTGGATGACGAGGGGTCCTTAATTTGGATTCTGCTATTGGGATCCCTAGTGTCCTTCCTAGGTGTAGTCAATGCTTGGTTGTTGAGGGCCTTCAACAAGTTGTCAATCTTATTGGTCATCTCCGTTTGTTGTTGATTGAATTCGGTTTCAAACTTAGCTATGCGAGCTTCTTGAGATGCCATAAACTTGGACATCAATCCTTCAAGATTGTTGGTACTACCATAGTTGTTCGAAGGATTGTTGTTGAAAGTACGGTTGGAGGGTGGACCATTTGGTTGGTAACGATTAGGCGGATTGGAAGAATTTTTTTAGTTTTGTTTCCACCTAAGGTTCGGGTGATTTTTCCAAGAAGGGTTGTAGGAATCACCGTAAGGGTTCGGCTCGGGTTTGAAAGTGTACCACTTGTCTCCCGCTTCGTCGGTACGCGAGGATGCGTAGTCCGCAAAAGCTGTTCCGGTGAGTTCCACGCAAGCACGAGTGTCATGGGGACCACTACATAATTTGCATGAAGAAGTGATTTTATTCACTTGGCTTGAAGGCTTAGGAGCTTCGTTAGATTTCATGAGAAAATTGACTTGGTCCTCAAGTTCCATGATCCTACGGTCGGGAGTGCTAGAATTGTTCGAAGGCAAAGATATTGCCTTGACCGTTTTGTTGAAATCACGGGGATCATTCCAACTTTCGTTGTCATGGAGAGCAAGATCTTCTATGATTTCCCATGATTCTTCCGCACTTAGATCACGTAGCTTGCCACCGGCCGATTGGTCAATGGTTCGCCTTGTGGAGAGATCGATATGGTCATAGAAGATTTGGACTTGGAGCCAAAGATCTCTGCCATGATGAGGGACTTTTTGGAGTAAGTCCTTGAAACGAGTCCATGCTTCATATAGAGTTTCACCTTGACGTTGTTGGAACATCAAGATATCATTTCTAAGCTTGGTAGTTCTCCCCGGTGGGAAAAATTGAGCAAGGAAGCGAGTGGTGAGATCATCCCATGAGTTGATGGATCCCGCGGGTAGACGTTCAAGCCATTGACTAGCTTGATCACGTAGAGAGAATTGGAATAGGCGTAATCGGGTTGACTCTCTAGTTGTAACATCAAGGTCTATAGAATCTACAATTTTAAGGAAGTCCTTGAGAGTTGATTAGGATTTTCGGAACGAAGTCCATGGAATGCACATCCGCTTTGCACCAACCGGATGGTGTCGGATCGCAAGGGAGACACATTGGCTCCTTGGGTGAGCTCAATAGTGTTTCGATAGCCTTGGTGGCTAGGTCAGGAATACTCTCCTAGGGTTCGGGGCCTAAGAGGTTGGTTTGCTAGTGGTGGGTTTTGTGGGTGGCCTTGTTGTGGTGGGTTAATGGGTTCAAAGATGTTACCACCTTCCATGATGTTAGATGGTAAAGATTACGAACAAAGACACGAAGAAATAAGATAGACTAAAGAAAACCTAAAAATAAAAATAAAATCTTACTAGAAAGGAATCTAGCAAGTAGACCAAATTAAAAGAAATCCTAACCTAGACAATAACTATTCCCCGGCAGCGGCGCCAAAAACTTGATGTGTGGGAATTGCACCAGGCTTTACCTCTCGAGGGATCTCGATAATCTTACAACCCCCACCAGGCAGTGTACCTGATCGTTGTAGTATAGTATAGTGACAAGTACCGAGGGATTGATCGTTCAACTCAGGAATAGTGTCGCTAGGATTAGAAAGCCTAAAAACTAGGTCTAGAGGTGAGGGATGATTCTTTTTGTATTTTTATATTTTTATAAAAGCAAGTAAAATCTCGGGTTTTGGAAGAGTGGGCGGAATTAGTTGCTTATCAACTAACCCAATAACTAAAGATGCAATCAAAATAAAATAACAAAAATGTAAATAAAGCTAACTAAACTAGTGGTGTGAACAATAAATGGGAAAATTGTGTTTACTTAGATTTCATTACTACCTAGATATCTTTTACAGGTTAATTGTTTGTTACAGTTGCGTGGATGACGGGTTATATTCCTTAATACCATTCGTGGGGTGGCGTACGTACTTCCCCAACTCTATAAGCTCCTACTTCACTCCTATGTCGAGCTTGCAAGAAGCTCCTAACATGGGATCACTAGAATTCGCTCATGCATTAAATACAACCATAAAAACCTAGTACGCATTGGTTCATGTTTCTTAAGACGTTCAAGCAAGTTACACTATGGAAGTCTGCCAGTTTTCTTAAGCCTAACATCGAAATCATTCATCCAATACAACTATAAACAAGCAATCAACCTATAATCAACATCTAGGTTTCATTACATCTAAGCAAACACACAAGAGATCTAGCCTAGCATGTTAAAATCAAGACAAGCGTAAGATATATTCAAACAACACATAGACATATTGAATGAATTAAAAAGATACTTATCTTAATTGAACATGAAAGGTCTCAAGGGGTGAAAACCCTTGAAAATACTGTAAAATTCGTGCTAGGGTTTATTCAAGTCGTCCCTAAAATTCTCCTCTCTTTTGAATGAAAACTACAAAGACTATATATAGATTTCCTAAGGTGACGGCGTCAAGAAGAAAATTCTAACGCCGTCAACCTGCCGCCCATAATAAAATCGGATTTCCTAGATCCAGATCTGACGCCGTCAAGAGCATTTCTCCTCTGCGCCGTCATGTGTTAAGGGGTCGTGACAGCCTTTGTGATGCCGTTACGCCCTAGTGCAAAAGTGTTCTGGACCGTCATGGACTCCATACTCTTCTCCTCTTGTTTTTCCTCTTGACGTTGTCATTAAGAAACTTGTGATGCCGTCAGGTACTGTTCCCAGCAAGGAAAATTAAGACTTTGCCATTTTCTTCACTTTTATGCTCCAAAAACGTCCGATATGCTTCCTTTTCCAGAATTCACTCCAAAAGTACCTAAAATCACAAAAGGAACGCTTTAGGGCAATATTTGATCAAATAAATTCAATTCCGGGCTTAAATGACCCCCTAAAAACGGATCATTTTTTGCCTCATCATATACGTGAGGAATCACACCATTTAAGTCATTTAAGCCTCTCGAGAAGCATTAGGAATTGCACCAGGCTTTAAGAGTAATACAATTAACCTATAAAAGATATCTAGGGAGTAATGAAATCTAAGTAAACACAATTCCCCCATTTATTGTTCACACCACTAGTTTAATTAGCTTTATTTACATTTTTGTTATTTTATTTTGATTGCATTTTTAGTTATTGGGTTAGTTGATTAGCAACTAATTCCGCCCACTCTTCCAAAACCCGAGATTTTACTTGCTTTTATAAAAATATAAAAATACAAAAAGAATCATCCCTCACCTCTAGACCTAGTTTTTAGGCTTTCTAATCCTAGCGACACTATTCCTGAGTTGAACGATCAATCCCCCGGTACTTGTCACTATACTATACTACAACGATCAGGTACACTGCCTGGTGGGGGTTGTAAGCTTCTCGAGATCCCTCGAGAGGTAAAGCCTGGTGCAATTCCCACGCATCAAGTTTTTGGCGCCGAAGCCCGGGAAATAGTTATTGTCTAGGTTAGAATTTCTTTTTATTAGGTCTACTTGCTAGAATCCTTTCTAGTAAGATTTTATTTTTATTTTTAGGTTTTCTTTAGTCTATCTTTTCTTTGTGTCTTTGTTTGTAAAAACCTTTCCATTGACTATTCCGTTAGCCATTATGGAGAACGCGAATCCACCATACTACCAACTACAAAATTTATCCACTCCAAATGACATCTTCATGTTTAAACAACATGAGGATGAATCTATATATTATGCATGGGCTCGTTTTAAATATTTACTTCGAAAAGTCCCTCATCATAATTTCGATCTGTGGTCCTAAATTGAAATATTTTACCATCGTGTCGACCACTATACCAAAATGGACATTGACCATGCCGCAGATGGGGACCTTTGGGGATTAAGTGTTGATGAAGCATGGGAAACCATAGAGAATTGTGCCATACTTGCCAAAAAAATGGACAACCCAACAAACATTGTTACAGATCAATTGATAGCAAGTTTAAGGGAACAAGCAAGAAGATTGTTTGGGGATAATGTTGGAACCATAGTTTTACTATTTTATCAAGTCTCGGTCATTTGTAATAATAGGTTGCTTTAGTTATTTATTACTTACACTTATGTAATGTCTCAAGTTTACTAGGCTTAAGTTTTATGATCCATGGGCCTTAAAAGCCCACACGTTTTGGAGAAAGGAAGGAGAGGGAGTGTTGCCCTAGCTCCTTCCCTATATATAGTATGCTTAGGTCTATGTAATACTTGGTTGGTTATTTGAAAACATTAAGGAAACTCTTGCATTTCATTTTCTCAAATTTCTCATAATCATCCCACTCTCATTCTCATCTCATTTCTTACATAATCATACTTGTGTTTACAAAATGGTGACCTAACAAGTGGTATCATTCGCCGGAAGAAGGTGTAGTTTTGTTTTCATTGATTTTTCTTCTCAAATTCGTTTTTTTCATACCGAATTTTTTGTTAAATTTGAAACTTTTGTTTTGTTTCTTGGTTTTTCTCACATATTTGCTTACAAACTTGTGTTTACAATCAAAACAAACCATAAAGTTCCAAACTTTTGCAACAAAATTCGATTTCTCATTACTTGTACTATTTTTCGAGATCTTTTTCAAGTTTAAAATTTTTCATAAAGTTTTCTACTTTCCTTAAGATTTACTCATTTTATTCACAAACGTACAAGTATCTTGAAAGAAAAACGAATTTAAGGATTGCTTTCTTTGAAATACAAAAGCTACTAAGTATCGAGATCTTCATAAGTACTAAGTATCGAGATCTTCTAAAAAGTGCACTCCCTCGTCTTCGTTTGTGTGAACTCGGTATTTTCTTTCTTGTATAAGAAAGTTAAGTACTTCGACTTTTGGGAAAGTTTTCGAAATTGTATAATTTCGAAAACCAAGTTTCGCTATTTCTCGAAATTTATCGAGAAAAGTGGTTCAGTATCGAAATCTATTTTTTCGAGAAACTTATCTTTTTATCGAGATCTTCCTTCTCGATAAATTATTTCACCAGGTTCTCGATAAAATTTCACCAAGGTTCTCGATAAGTTTGCCAAGGTTCTCGATAAAATTTCACCAAGGTTCTCGATAACATTAACAGTTTCGATAATTTGCCAAGTTTTCGAAAACTCTTTATCGCAATCTTTAGTGAAATTGTGTTTCTCGATAACTGGTTTATTCTACACTTTCTACAAGATCCATTTCTACACAAGTGTTCGAAGATGTCTCAGCCACCTAATTACTACTTTCCTCATGTTCAACAACAAACATCTCAGCAACAACAACCTCAGCAGTATCAACAACAACATTACCTTCCGCACCAGATGAATCAACAACCTCCTAAATACAATCCACAACAACAATACCTTATGATGCAACAACAGCTCATTCCTCAACAACTACCATATCAAGTGCCACAACAAACCACTCAGTTTTCCTCCAAACAACCTCACTGGTTTGACAGAATGTGTGAAGTTATTACAACTCAACAATCCCGACATGAGGCAGGATCACTTGAAACACCTCCAATGCTTACACCTGGTAATTATGTGCAATGGTCAAGTCGATTCCTACGATTTCTTGAACTCAAGAAACCTCATGGGCCA
The DNA here is from genome assembly GCA_030686995.1 of Artemisia argyi. Classification (NCBI taxonomy): domain Eukaryota; kingdom Viridiplantae; phylum Streptophyta; class Magnoliopsida; order Asterales; family Asteraceae; genus Artemisia; species Artemisia argyi. The sequence continues at coordinate 153,716,253 of CM060688.1, read as the reverse complement.
TTCTTGAAACAAGTAATACTTGAAGGACCATTTGAGTGGCCTACACGATTTGAAGCTGGTGATCCAAATGCAGATCCTCCACGTCCTCCTGGTGATAGACCCCTTCCAGAAACTGCACTCACTGAAGAACAGAAACTACATCGTGAAGCTGATCAGTATGCAATGGCTTATATACTTCAAGGTATACCCAATCCGATCTATCGCAGTGTCGATGCTCAGAAAACGGCCAAAGCAATGTGGGAACACGTTCATCTCCTCATGGAAGGCACTCAATTGAACAAAGATGACATGGAATCCAAGCTTTACATGGAATACACTGACATCACTATTGAACCTGGAGAGTCACTTGAATCATACTATCATCGTTTCACAAATGTGGTTAATGATCTGGAACGTCACAAAATCACTGTACCAAGGATCGCTGTGAACTCCAAATTTGTGGGTAGTCTTGGCCCTGATTGGCATAAATATGTGACATTTGTTCGTCAAACGAAGAATCTTCATGATGCTCCATATGGGTTGCTGTATGATTTTCTGAAACACCATGAACCTGAAGTGGAAAAAGATCGAGCTCTACGAGGAGGATACACACCAACATCAACACCAAATTCCTTGGCTCTCGTAGCTCAATCTCCCTATGCTCCACCACCAATGTCTAATCATGCATATGTTCAAGAGCAGAACTACTTCAGTTATCCACAATCTTCCACCTCGAACCAAATGGTCCCTTATGATTCATCTCCACAAGATTCTTCTACTCAACTTGTTCCGTCAAACAACAATGATGCTGTGTACTACTCCAACTCCAATGATGATGACGATGATGACTTTAATACGTTGAATCAGGGACTTGCTCTTATTGCTCGTGCATTCAGCAAATTCTCCAACAAAACAAACAACCGTCAACGTTCATCTTCAAACACAAGAAATCAAGCTGTTGTTAATGATGGAAGAGTGGAAATTCAGAATCGTAGCTATGGTCGATCTGGTTCAGGAAGCTCTTCTGGAAACTATGGGAATGGTCAGAGGTTTAATAACAATACCGGGTTCAGAAACAACCCAGCATCTCCTCAACAAAGGTCTGATTCAGTTGCTACAAGAAACTCCAGCTCAGGGAATGCAGTTTGGTGCTACAATTGCAATGAACAAGGTCATATAGCTACAGCATGTCCCAAACCGAGAACTCGAGGTAGTAAGTTTCACAAGCAGGCATTACTCATGGCTCTTCAAGATGAAAAGGATGGACATTTCCCTGAACAAGACAACAACTTCATGGCAAATGTACACAATGATGATGACATGGAAGATCTGGAAGCTAATGCAGCTGTGATGCTTATGGCCAACATGCAGGAATTTAAGCTCAATGATTCAGGTCCAGTGTATGACACTGACGGCTTGTCTCAGGTACATGACCTTAATGCATGCTTTATTAATGAAATAGTCTCACCTTCTGCTTCTGAATCAGATACGGCGCAAGTTGTTCCATCTTTATCATCTTCATCCTCTCAAAAAGATGAACAAATAAGCACAGTTGTCATATTTGATGATGACACAGTTGTTTCATTTGATGATCCAATTGAGAATGATGAACATGATAATTTAGAACAACATGAACCATCATTTGATCCAGACCCTGACCTCATATTGTTATCTAAACAACTGGATGCTCAACAATTGCAAATACTCAAATGCAACGAGAAAAACAAAGTTTTAAAAGAACAAAATGCATCATTTGCAAGAGACATTGAGTGTTATAAAATTCAGCTTTCAAATCAAGATGAAAAGATTAAACACACTAAAAGTTTTGAAAAAGCTTTTCAAGATTCTTACAACAAAGAACAAGATCTTCAACGCAAAATACAAGATTTAATTGAGTCACACGGAAAGTTGATTTCGAAACTTGAAAGTGAGAAGGGTGAATTGAAAAAACAGGTTGAATGTCTTCAAGCTGAACTTTCAAAAACAGAAACAAAATTGTCAAGTTGTCAAAAAGATTTTCATGAACATAAAATACGGAAAAGGAAGTACATAGACAACTTACTCGGTGATATTGTTGAACTTGAAAAACAACTCAAAGAATTTCGTCACATTGTTTACAAACACGGGAACTCTGTCACAACAATTCAGAAATTTACTTTAAAACCGAAACCCAATTGCGGTTATGCACTTGGTGATTACAATTCAATGTTTCTACACACGGCATTCAAAGAAATTCCAAAGATTTACAGTATGGATTATTTTCTTGATAATACGGTTGTGCGTGCTGTTGTTTTTGATACTGAGGAGGAAGAAGAACTTGAAGACGAGAGTCGATCTAAAATGAGTCAAGTTCAATATTGGACACCATATGACTATTCAAAAGCTCCTCCACTTTCAAAATCTTTTGTCACTCAAAAGGAATTACCTGAGAAATCATGGTTTATCGAAGAGTCCTATGTTTCATCTCACAATGCAGCTCCTGTCCCACCTGTAGCACAAATAAATGGTCCTTTACCATCATCCGGTGAACTTACACGTTTACCAAAATGTCGTGTCTTAAATTATTTCAAAACCTTTATGGAAGACATCGATATTTTGGAGGAAACAATTGAACGAAATTCAGAAATAAAAATTGAAACTTTTCAATCCGCTTACGAGCGAGAAAAGAGAGATATTTTTCAAAAACAAATGAAACCAATTGTTCAACACCTTCGTCTATGTGCTACACGTTGGGATCAGGAACTTCAAAAGGAGGTCAAAAATATGATAAACGTTTTTGATACTGCTGAAAATGAGATTTTGGTCCAAAAGCTACAAACTAAAGTTTTCAAAAATGATGCCGATCGACTCTTGGAACAAGTTCTCTGTGCTGATATTTTGTCTGTTATCATGAATGATCTATATAATTCTGGTACTTCTTTGCTTAAGCATGATCATTGTGTTGATAATATCTTGTTGAATGAGGAAATTGAGACACTTAAACTGGAAAATGAAAAGTTGAGAATTAAAAATGATGATGTGACAAAACAATTTTCAAAAGAAATTTGTCAACTCAATCAAAGGCTTGAATGGTGTCAAGCTAAAAGTCTTGAAAGGGAATTGAAGTTTCAAAGTCAAAATGTTTCAAACTCTTGTCAGATTTGCAAAAACAACGAGTCCTTAAAAGGTCGATGTTTCAAATACGAGAAAGAAATTGCGGATTTAAAAATTGAAAACGCCGAATGGCAACAAAACCGCGACGACATCAAATATTGCAATGGTTTACTTGAGTCTGAAATTCAGGACAAAAATCACATCATCATTGATTTGAAAGAGAAAGTTAAGCTACTTCAAAAAGGAAAAATGGTTGACACCACGGTGATAGCACCAGGAATGTATCAAATAAACAAAACTGATAAAGGAAACGTTGTTCAAAACACTAATGTTGATACCTCCACTTCTACAGGACTAGTCTCCACTTCTAGCGTTAGCAGACCCAAGCGAAAAAGTAAAAAGAAGAATAGGATCTTGCAACGTAAGAGAGGACACCTAGAAGCTCAGGAAGTAGAAGACCAACTTAGGACTTTGAATAAAACTCATGTTGCATCCGATTTAGATTCTAATCTGGCAAATTGTAATCAAAATCTAAATGTAACGAATGATGAACCTTTGAATGTTTTGAATATTAATGCATCTTGTGTATTTTGTCGTAAAAGCGTATCATCTGGTGATCATACAAAATGTTTAGCTAATTCTCTTCTCAATCGTCATAAGAAACGTAGGACACGCATTCCTTTTAGGCCCACTAATGCCTCTAAGTCTAACTTAGGAAAGCCGTCTTCTACGGTTTCTAATGATATCCCAGTTACCCCCATAGGTGCCGAGAACAAATCTAGGACTGAGCCAACTACTAGTGCATTTAACATTAAGAAAGCAAAAACTAGTTGGAACTGGCAACGTTGGTTACAATACAAACCAGATTTTAAATGGATTCCTAAATTGTTAATTACATGTGTTACTAACCAACAGGAACCCGCATTGTCTTTGGGTTCCACCCTTACTTCTGTTCCACCCGTGTCTTCTTCTAGTGATGCAGGTGGTACAGATCGTTCTCTGGATTGTTGATAGCGGATGCACCCGACATATGACAGGCAATCTCAAACTGCTACACAACTTTGTCTCAAAGTTTATTGGAACTGTCAGATTCGGGAATGATCATTACGCTCTTATCATGGGATATGGTGACTATGTAAGTGGGAACATCGAAATAAGCCGTGTTTATTATGTGGAAGGCCTTGGACACAACCTTTTCTCTGTTGGTCAATTCTGTGATGGGGATCTAGAAGTTGCATTTCGTGAGAAAACTTGCTTTGTTCGCGACCTACAAGGAAACGATCTAATGTCTGGCTCACGCGGCTCCAATCTTTATACAATATCAATGTCAGATATGATTGCAACATCTCCGATATGTCTTCTCTCCAAAGCAGAGTCAACTAAATCTTGGTTATGGCACAAACGTCTTTCTCACTTGAATTTCAGAACCATGACTGACCTTGCTCGTTATAAACTTGTTGATGGATTTCCAAGATTCCGTTTCACCAAAGATCACTTATGTCCAGCCTGTGAACAAGGAAAAAGTACTCGTGCTCATTTTCCGTCTAAACCTGAGCAAAGTACGAATCATGTTTTACAACTGCTTCATATGGATTTGTGTGGACCAATGCGTGTTCAAAGTATCAACGGTAAACGGTACATACTCGTAATTGTGGATGACTTCTCCAGATGGACTTGGGTTTATTTTCTACGAAGTAAAGATCAAGCTCCTTCGATGATCATCACCTTTCTCACCAAAATTCAAGTTCAGCTTCGCAACACAGTACGAATCGTCCGAACTGACAATGGTACTGAATTCAAGAATCAGACACTTCGGTCTTACTATGAGAAAGTGGGAATTGAACATCAAACGTCTATACCTAGAAGCCCAGAACAGAATGGTGTGGTTGAAAGACGCAACAGGACGTTAGTGGAAGCTGCTAGAACTATGTTGATTAATGCTCAATTACCAGATTACTTATGGGCAGAAGCTGTTTCAACCGCATGTTATACTCAAAACCGTTGCATGATCACAAAACGTCATCGCAAAACACCATATCAAATTGTTCACAAAAGAAAACCGAACATCGATTACTTTCATGTATTTGGAGCACTTTGCTATCCGAAAAATGATCGTGATGATTTAGGAAAACTCAAAGCTAAGGCTGACATCGGAGTGTTCGTTGGATATTGTGAAAATTCCAAAGGTTTTCGGATATGGAATCGTCGTACAAAAGAAATTCAAGAAACCATTCACGCTAATTTCGATGAACTCACCCAGATGGCTTCTGAGCAACACAGCTTAGGACCCGAATTTAACCGTCTCAACTCTCCGGCATCTTCAGCTGAACCTTTACCACTTAACCGCAAAGAATTAGAAACCTTGTTTGCTCCACTATTTGATGACACGATTGAATATCGTTCTACTGAGGTCTCACCAAATTCCGCTGCTCAACCTGATCACATTCCAGTACCAGACTCACCTCAACAAACTTCAACAAGTGTTGAGAGAGACGGTCCTTCAATTGTATCATCTACAGCAGAACAAACTGGTTCTACTCCCTGCCATCCAGCTGAAGATCCAACACCACAATCAGTTCCACAACCCGCAGAGCATGATCCTGATGCGTTCATTAATCCGTTTGCACCAGCTACTACAGTTCCTGATATAGCAGAGTCGTCAACACGCAACTTGGATCCTGCCAACATGCGAGATTCATATCAACTACACCCGTCAACACACAAATGGACTCGTGACCATCCACTAGTCCATATTATTGGCCATCCAGATGCACCAGTCATGACAAGACAACGACTTCACACCGATGGTGAAACTTGCATCTACGCACTCACAGTTTGTCATGAAGAACCCAAGAACATTAAAGATGCAATGACTTATGACAATTGGATTGAATCTATGCAAGAGGAATTTCAGCAATTCATAAGACTAGAAGTCTGGGAATTAGTTGAAAGACCTGACGGAGTCTTTGTCATCGGGTTAAAATGGATCTGGAAGAATAAACTTGATGCAGAAGGAACAGTCATCCGCAACAAATCACGTCTGGTAGCGAAAGGATACTCTCAACTTGAAGGTCTAGACTTTGCTGAATCCTTTGCTCCAGTGGCACGACATGAAGCTGTTCGGATCTTTCTGGCTTATGCTGCTCATAGGAATATGGTGGTTTACCAGATGGATGTGAAAACAGCATTTCTGAATGGAGAACTCCGTGAAGAAGTTTATGTCAGTCAACCTGAAGGCTTCGTTGATCCTGAGCGTCCTAATCATGTCTACCGACTCAAAAAGGCTCTCTACGGACTCAAGCAAGCCCCACGGGCGTGGTATGACAAACTGTCTACTTTCTTATTGGCCAATAAATTTTTTAAAGGATCAGTGGATCCCACACTATTTACAAAAACCTACGGGGAGGACTTACTTGTTGTTCAAATATATGTCGATGATATCATTTTTGCCTCAACAAAACGAAGTTATTCTAATGATTTTGCTAAATTAATGAAAGATAATTTTGAAATGTCCATGATGGGTGAACTTACGTTCTTTTTAGGATTACAAGTTCATCAATCACCCCGTGGAATTTTTGTACATCAGTCCAAATATGCTCTTGAAATATTAAAGAAACATGGAATGATGACTTGTGATACTTATAATACACCAATGGGTTACACCACAAAACTAGATGCTGATTTACATGGGACTCCCGTTGACCCTACCAAATACCGAAGTATGATTGGGTCCCTCATGTATCTCACAGCTAGTAGACCTGATATAGTTTTTGCTGTCTTCATGTGCTCACGTTATCAGTCAAGACCAACTGAAAAACACCTCAATGAGGTCAAAAGAATCCTTCGATACATAAAGGGAACCATTAACTTGGGGATCTGGTATCCGAAGGATTCTGGTTTTGAACTAATTGCTTTTTCAGACGCTGATCATGCAGGATGTTTAGATACACGCAAAAGCACATCTGGTGGATTACAGTTTCTTGGAGACAAACTTGTGTCATGGCAATCTAAGAAGCAGGACTGCACGTCTTTATCATCTACAGAATCTGAATACGTAGCCATGTCGGCTTGTTGTGCTCAAGTCATCTGGATGAGATCACAACTTAAAGACTATGGCTACCTATTCAACAAGATTCCTATCTACTGTGATTCAAAGAGTGCAATTGCTATCTCCTGCAACACTGTGCATCATTGCAAATCCAAACACATTGATCTCCGTTATCATTTCATCAAAGAGCATGTGGAAAGGGGTACAGTTGAACTTTATTTCGTTGGAACTGAATACCAATTGGCGGACTTACTTACCAAATCCTTGGCACCATCCAGGTTTGCTAGTCTAGTTCACCAGATTGGTATGCGATGTTTGACACCAGAGGATCTGGAAAAGTTTTTAAAATACCACTGATCGTCAAACATCACATCTATCATTGTATAATATTTATCTTTCTTTCTTAACTATAAACTAATTAAAACCCAAAAAGATTTTTCACAATTTTTATTTATTTATTTTTTCTTCTTAAAAAAAAAAAAAAAAAAAAAAAAAAAAAAAAAAAAAAAAAATGCAAGTATATCGCTTCCTTTCAACACCTTGTTCTTACTTTACAAGTGTTGAGGGGGAGTCACGCGTAAATTTCTTTCACCATTTTTCTAAATAGGTATACTTGCATATTTCTCATAAGCTTTCGGTTCGATGTGTGTGCGGATGGTTTATTTTACAACACCTTGTCTCAAATGGTTTACATCTTCAATAGTTACCTTAACGAATGCACATCTCAACATTTATAGACTTGCTAGGTACTTTAGAGTTCTAGTTTAAGTTCTTTAGAGTTAAGGGACCATAATTGTCAAAGTCTTTAAGGTTATTATAACTTTATGTACACTTGTTGGTTTGTTTTTTAAGTTCAAGGACCAAAAGGGGACAAAAGTCAAAATTTCAAAAATATATATAAACAAACAAACCGTATAAACAAACCATCACTAATTCTTAAACCCCTAAACCCTTCTCATAACCTACGGTCCATAATCTCTCTTGCTAACCACGACTCTGATCTTTGAATTGTAAGTTACCTTGGTTTCACTAGGATATATCTTACATAGGATCTTGGTTAATTTGAATTTCAACGGTTAGATCTCTCGATTTGGTGATATCGAGAACTAGGGCTTGATCTTCGAAAATTGTTGATTACATGACATGGTGATTAATTCGTGATGAGGCTTTATTACTTTGCTTGTTTCTAATGATTCCTCATCAGTTAACCACATTTTAACGTGTTTGAAGAGGTTCTCGATTTCAAATAGATTGGGTCGAAGTGGGTTGTTATGAATCTGTGATTATTTGGTTGTGTTTATTGGTGGGATTTGTGTCTTTGTTCTCTAATGTGCATATTTTATCTAGCTTGGATGTTTATCATTGTTCCTTCATGTATCTCGAAATGCTTGTTCATGTGTTCATATCGTAATCTTCGGGTTTGCCTAAGTTACGTTTAATCTAACTTGGTGACAGGCCAATTTAAGTGGTTACATGATTTGTGAAGTATACGAAGATGTAATCTCACGAGTATTCGACTATATTCTTGTATAAGAATATTTTCGAGATAATTGAATTTTATCGAAATCCTCGAAAATTATCGAGAAACTCAAAGTTCTCGATATACTGATGTTTCTCGATAATAATAAAATTGTTCTCGATAAAATTTTCAGTTATCGAAATCTTCGATTTCTCGATAAAAGTTTTCGATAAATATTAAGTTTTCTCGACAAAATTTTCTCGAAAATATTTCTCAATTCATGACAAAATTTTTCGATAAAACGATTATAGTTTCTCGATAATATGTTTCCATGAATTGAAAAGTTTTTCTCGATAAAAGTTTTCTTTCTCGATAAATTTTTTTCGATAAAGCTTGTTCTCGATAACTTTCTCGATAATGTTTCTCGAGATGTCACTTTCTCGATGAAATGTCAGTTATCGAAATCTTTCATAACTTAAATTTTCTCGATAACATCAGTTTCTCGATAGGTTGTTTATAGAATTGATTGATAAGTTGTTTCTCGATAAGTATGGTTCATTAGTGTTGAGTAATGTGATGTAATGTGAATTGTACTTGTCATGTTATGCTTATTTGTCATGTTATGATTATATGCATTTGTGCTTAATTGTTTCAAGTAGATATCTACATCCAATATCTAAATTGTGCTAACTCCTAACACATTTAGATGTTTGATTTATGGTGATATTTTTCAGAAAAACATGGCTGAACACACTGAGAACGTCGCAGAACAACCTCTTCCATTACTCACCTTGGATGACATCACTCCCGAGAACTACAATGTCACAATTGGCAACAACAATCCCAGAGTCGATTTCAACAAGTTGAATATCACAGAGAAATCATGCAAGATTGTGAAAGATATCCTACTGGCACATCCATGCAAACCACTTCTCACCTGCTCAACTTCAGTTCCACTGTTCTATCTTCATCAATTCTGGCTTACTGCTCAGACCAACTTGGATAATGAGTCTTTCACTGTTACCTTAGATAGCCAAGATTACTCTGTAGATCATGACGTTCTTCGAACAGCCCTTCTCATGCCACAAACTGACAACGAATTTGCTCCGATACTACCTGACTTGGAACTTCTTGACTTCTTCATTGAATTAGGATATGAGGTTGATGATGATGAACCTCTAATCAAGCTTTCCAAATTTAATGTCAAGTATATACCTCAGCCTTGGAGAACATTCTGTTTGTTGGTTGTTAGATCTATATCTGGAAGGAAAAGTGGTCATGAACATCCAAGGCTCGAACACCTGCAAACATTCTGGGGAATGGTGACTCTGACACCAATTGACTTTGCAATTCCTATCATGAATGATATCATCTACAGTATTCAGACCGACCGTGTGAAGACTATGATACCATTCACCAGATTCACTAAGCTTATCATTGAACATCTCTGCAAAAGTTCTCCAGAATACATCAAGAGGATGGCTGATCCTAATGAGCCGAAGCACCTCGTCGAGGACGACTTCCCCACATTATTCATCAAATCAACCACTTCCGCTACCAAGAACAAAGGTATGAGGATTCCCGAATACCTTCTGAATGACAACATTAAGAATAGGGCAAACTTCAAGTTGTATGATCTGGCTTACAAAGGGGAACTGGAAGAAGCAACTACAAAGACTCGTAGCAAAGGAAGTGTAAAGTCTGGGAGTACCACGAGCACCACTGGATCACCGCTTACAAGATCTAAGTCTGCTTCAATGGCAAAACCCAAGACTACTACCACACCTAAACCTACATCCAAACCTAAACCTGCTACCAAACCAAAGAAGAAGGCAACTCCTGAGTACTTTATTCGGGATGAACCTACTCCTTCACCTTCTGACACCGAGTCTGAGTTCGATACAGAATCTGACGAAGAAGAACCAGACTATGAACTGAGATACAGAGCACCTGATGAAGGATTTCCAGCTATAGAGATTGCAGTACAACAAAGTCTGGAAACTTATGAAGAAGAGACAAGGAGAAGAAAAGGAGTCACTATCAATGAGCCAAATGATGATGAAGATGCACCAATCGTTGAACCATTAGTTGATAAACGCAAACTTAAGAGTATAGTTGTCGACACTAGAGATGAAGAAAAGCAGCTTAGGAAAGTACAGAGGAAAGCAAGCCTTGAAAGCCGACTTCTATCACACCCTCCAACACCACCACCTATTGATCAGTCAGAACATGTAGGGGCTACAAGCAGTATGATTCCTCCAACAACGTCAGAATCAGCTCCACAACCTGATGACAACGTTAAGGATACAGACAAGACTGAAGATGTCCTCATGACAGAGACTGCTACTTTAGAGGAGAATGTTGGCGGTCAAGAGAACTTAGCTACGGATCAGGAACATGAATATCTTATTACTCCAGAGTTTCTTGCACGAGAAGCAGAGGAAGCAGAGGAACGTCGTCGAAAGGAAAACGAAGAGAAGAACGCGTTCGACACCAACATGTTTCTTAAGTCATCTTCTCAGCAGACTTCCTCAGCACAACCTCCACCTCCTCAAGACTCTCCGCCAAAGGATCCAACTCCTCCTGCTTCTTCTTCAGACTCTCACAACGAGTCTTCATCTGAATCATCACCAGAGCACTCATCACCCACACCATCTGAAACCGCATCTAAACAGCATTCGATCAATGAACCAAAACAACAAGTTGATCTTCAGGAGCAAGTGAACAAACTCACCGACATGGTTACCAAACTTACTAAACAAGTTGAGGAATTCCAGGATTCTACGCAGCTGATTGACAAGTTCTTGAAATCTGATTACGAAGGGTTTATCAGAACTGCAACACATGATTTTCTCACTGATAATCTGGTTGAGATGATCACTCCTGAGATAGCAAACCTTCTCACACCAATCAATGACAACTTGGATCACAGAATTAGAAGTGTAACAAGGAAAATGTTGTCTACTACACCATTCACGCTTCACACCGCAAAATCTTCTACTGTGGCTCCAACCGTCCAAGAATTGTCCTTCAATGACATGCTTGTCAAACTCTTCGACAACCTTGCCACCAAAACCACACAGACAGCTGAAGAAAAAGGCCTGTATGATGCTATGGTAGCTTATATGTCAAAAGAGTCATGCAAAGATGCTGCTGGAACCAGAAAACGGACAAGAAAAGATGACGATCCTGACCCAAACTCCAAAGGCAAGAAACCGAAGTCTGGAACAGGTCCCTCATCCTCTCTACAACCACAGAAGGACTCCACTCCTCCTGGAACTCAACAACAACCCTCTGCTACTGGTGAAGGTCAAACCGAAGATGAAGAAATGTTCATGGAACAAACTGATGACTTCCAAGATCAACTTGACACCGATGACCGTGCTCCACCAACTCATGATTCTCATGCTGGTCCATCATCACCGTCCAAAGCCAAAGACAAAGATGCTACATCCAAGTCTAAGAAATCCAAGAAGAAAACACGTCATTCATGGCTCGACAATGATGACAATCCTCAGAATGATTGGCTGACAGAAATGGTCCAAGCTCAACCTCCTCTGGAAGAAGAAGAACCTCTTCCTGGTAACACTCTTCAGTTCACCCAGGTCATTATGAAGGATCTTCACATCAACAAACTCACAAAGGCGGAGCTTAGGAGAATCAATAGGGATGCACAAGAATTCCTCAAGAAAAGATCTGGAAACAAAGTCGAATACGAATATCACATGCAGAATATAGCTAGTGCAATGTCTGCCGACTTTGACTGGTTAAATCCTGAAGTGAATATCGATCTAAGTTCCAAGAATCATGAAAAACCTTACTTCACCGACTGGACCAAACCATTACCGTTGAAAGGATTTCCTGACAAACCGAAGATACCTTACAGCTTCTTCTTCAACAAAGATCTTCGTAACATCCAGCTCACTCAAGAGATATCCAAGAAGAAATATGCTTCCTCACTCACAATCTCAGTACCAGCCGCTAGATACGAAATTCCAGCCATTGAAGAAACCACCCGTATTTTCAGCAACTCCATCGTTGCTTACGACAGAGATGCTCTACACGGAATTCAACATTGGCCTGATCGTCGTCGTCTCGGTTATACAAGCAGATTAGGAGAAACATCATTGGAAAATGTGAAGCAGAAATCAAAGATCATCGCTATCTTGGAGATTCAGCAGTCGAAACGGTTTAACTACTTATTCATGCGTGAAATTGTTGTTAAACGACAAGATGAAAAGAAGTACAAGTTCTCCGAAGCAGACTTTCCCAACCTTTATCTCAATGACATAGAAGATATGTATCTTGAAAAGGTTCAGAATAGAATGCGCGGATTCGATAGAGACGTTCAGTACAACTTCATGGCATCGCTACTTCTTTACATCCGACGACTGATTGTTCAAGAAAGAGTGGAAGATCTTCAGCTTGGAGTGGAAAGTTACCAACAAAAGATCAATTTGACAAAGCCACAGTTCTACTTTGATGGTCTCTATGACACACCACAGTTTACTCTCATCCAAGAACCGTTTGGTTTCACATACATCAACAGCAAAAAGCTACAAAGCTTCATGAGGTTCGATGAGATAGCTAAGGGTGAACAACCTAGATGGAAATCCAGCTCCAGAAGACAAGTTCGTAACTTTGTCTTAAAGATTGAAGAACGGTTATTTCGACGGGAACAGATCAGACGACTGGAAAGCTACATCGGTGCCAGACCATCGTTTCCTGTCAGAAACTTCGAAAGACCAGAACCTAAGTTCACTAACTTCAATGCTCCACTTCCAGACGAAGAATAACTTGGTACATTTGATCATATTTCTTCAATATCAATTGTTTCAGTGATTGAATCATTTTTTTCCATTATGGTTTGTGCACACATAACAGTGTACAACCCGTGCTTGTACTTAAAGGACCCTGAGGTACGCTTCAGTGCCTCAATCCTAAACATAAGGAGCGAAAGCTTCTTACTTTTGAGTAGAATTAATCAAACATTTATGATTTTTTCATAATTCTGCTCAAAAGGACAAGTATTTCACCTCAATAAGACCTAATCACTTGTTGAGGGGGAGCACTAGTCAAAACTAAATACTTTGTTCAAACATCTAAAGTTCTTTGTGAATCTCCCCGTAAGACTCAAAAGGCATATTTTAATCTAAAAGTTTGTCAAAAACATCATTTTATATGCTATTTTTGAGGGGGAGAAAATGAAAAGGTGATTAAAACATACGAAGTCAAAGCTTTAAGTTGTATCATGTGCGAGCTAGACTCAGTATTAACCCAGGAATTGACGAGATAATACAAGTTAGTAACATCGAAAGGACTTATCCTCGACGGGTAATAACTTCAAGTTAGTTACTAGAGCTAGTTGTCACCTAAAAGCTGACAATGCATCTCTTTAACTAACCACGTAAGCGTGTCTCGAAAAGGATATGTCTTAGTAGAAAAGTACCATCTCGAGAAACTTTCTATGGACTTGATCAGGCCGGGTAATAATTTCAAGCTAGTCTAACTAGTGATGTAAGCGTGTCTCGAATCGGTCTTGTTCACAGAAAGTGGATCAATTCAAAAGTGTTTGCTCCTCCCGCATGTGCAAATTTATTAAATACTTATGAGCACATGTGCAGGGGGAGCCCTTCAAAAGTGTACGCAAAACTCTCAAAGTGTTAACCAAAATATTTGATTATTACAAACACTTTGAGAGATTTTCAATCAAAGGTTTCTTGGCTACTGTCGGAGTTATAAGGTGATTAAGATAGGAATATCCGTCCTATGATCCGCCAGAGCCGGAGGGATCTACCCAAGGACATCTCCCATAGTTAGTATTAGAAGTCCTTAGGTATGATACGAAAAAAGGAGAAATGAATGAAAGGGAAAGAAGGAGTTGAAGAATTAAAAAAAAAAAAAGTAAAGTAAAGGGTGAAAAGAAATAGCCCTCCAGATGATTCAACCTTAGGGCAGACACCGGGTTCAATACGTATGCTACTGGTTGTTGCTAAGGCGACGCCGGTATTGAAGATTAAGTCGTCATGGACCCAGTGACGCAATGCACTAAACCTTCTTAACCACTCAAGTTCTCTTAAAAGGACTTGTTTCATTCTCACAGGGGAACCCGCGTAACCTATCGACCCATCTCTTAGAGACGGTTGATATTGAAGAAGGACATCCCCAGTCTCCGCATAGGAAACCTAGGTGTGCACTTATTGAGTCTAGAGCCTTGAGATACATCAAAGATCTCTTAGGAACACTTAGTATTTCTACGACTGGTGTTCTACATCAATGGGCATCAGTTGTAAACTATCGAGTCCCTCGCAGATCTTAGCAATCTGCCAAGAACGTTTATGAGAGGATTACGTAAGTATTTCTCAATGATTGAACGGAAACTCCTGTCAGGGTCAACATCAAACAGCCTTGACAGGTCACTTCGGTAATTCCTCGTGAGTTACGCTTAGTGTTTGCGGTGGTTCCATTACGGTCTACAGTCGTGGAGTGATCCCCAGCGACTCACCCAGTCATTGAGCTACCTAGTAGGTCTCGTAAGCTCCTTCGGGAGTATCTGATATGGGAACGGCCTGGATATGGATTAGAAGGAGTCTTCACACTATGCTGTTGACGAGCTCTAACTCCTTATCTGTAAGTACCGGTTGTTTTATTGCTAACTGTTTACTCGCAGGTACATCACTTCCATGATGGTAGATTCCAACATGCTCATACATACATCTTGAAGTCAAAGAAAGCTCCCCCAAAGATCAAAGCAACACAAAGTTCAAAGAAAGATTCTACGCCTAAAAGAAGAATCTACAAAGTATAAAGACAAAGATCTCAATACATGAAAAGGAACTTCTTGTACGTGAAAGTCTAAGTCCAAAGATGTATGAGTATGTTGGAATGGAGCTCAACCACCACAGACGCAGGAGTGACGAATGGCAGATTACTTCATAAAATTATCACTACAACATCATCAAAGAACAAAGTCAAAGAGCAAAGTACATCCATCATTATTCTTATCATTTCTGAAGATGTCTAAAGCTATGAAAGTCAAAGATAAAGATGAAGACGTCAAGCAACCACGATGACCGACCCTTAGGGGGAGATTGTTGGAACCATAGTTTTACTATTTTATCAAGTCTCGGTCATTTGTAATAATAGGTTGCTTTAGTTATTTATTACTTACACTTATGTAATGTCTCAAGTTTACTAGGCTTAAGTTTTATGATCCATGGGCCTTAAAAGCCCACACGTTTTGGAGAAAGGAAGGAGAGGGAGTGTTGCCCTAGCTCCTTCCCTATATATAGTATGCTTAGGTCTATGTAATACTTGGTTGGTTATTTGAAAACATTAAGGAAACTCTTGCATTTCATTTTCTCAAATTTCTCATAATCATCCCACTCTCATTCTCATCTCATTTCTTACATAATCATACTTGTGTTTACAAAATGGTGACCTAACAGATAAGCCTATAGATGAGATAACTGGGTGCACGGAGTGGTTTGATTTCACCACAATACAAGCTAAGCACATTGGTAATCTTGATAAGATTGAGGATAGAGTTGAAAATCTAAGCCCACCAAGTACCCCACAAGTCCTACCATCATTTAAGGCACACACACCGCCCGCGACTTACCCGAAAGAAGTAGAAGAGACTATAGGAACCCCAATTGAGGTAGAACCCTTGGACCAAGCACAACTAGAGAATATAGGTTTTAACACTTTTAGTGATGACCTTTCTTTTAGTTCTAGGTAAGTTCCTAGTTTTGATGTACCGGAGCCTCAACCAAAACCGTTACCTAATCTTCCATCCTTGGATGAAAATTTAGGAATTGAAATAGGTCCAGATCCACCCATAAAACCATGTAGTTCGGGTAGTCTTAGGATAAAGATGGTAGAATTTAAGCCATGTAGAGAGGAAGCCAATATAGGAGTGGAACATAACCTTACATGCTTACATCACCCATTCATGATTGATCACAAAACACATTATGGGTTTAAACCGGGTTTATTAGGTCAAAATGGATCCCCAACTAGTAATCTCTTGAAGTTGATTGAAAATGATCCCTTTCTAGGAGAAAATCTTAATCCACCCATTAACCCGATTGAATTAGGTAAGGTTATGATGATAGGAGCACACCCCTTTGAGCATATAATTCATCCACCAATCTTTCCTCACGTGGCATATTTCCGCCCTAAGGGTGTGTATCGTTACTTCCACCCGCACTTAATCCAAAGTGAAGGGAAAACCTCTCCTATTTCCGTTAAATAAGGGTAGAGTCAGGCTCGTGACTCAAACAAAAACAAGCGCTTCTTGGGAGGCAACCCATGCTTTGTGTGATTTTTATTTGTTTGATTGTTATTTGTTTCCGTATGCATGCTTTATTTTTGTTGTTGGTAGATCATGTTTCAAAACTAAAATGATGAAAATACTTTATTTTGTCGTTTGGCTTTGTCTTAACTTCATCCAAATGTATTTCGCAAAAGATAAGTGTAAGTGGAAACCCCAAATATGTTTTTAAGAAACAAAATTGATCATGATTCTTCACAATATTAAATGAACATGTATATTCGTATTTGTTAGAGTCAAATGCTTGTATCGAGTCATAATGATGTTTTGCAGGATTTTTCAGGAAGTAGGACATAAGTTTTCCAGAAATTTTCCGGAAACTTAACGTAAGAATTTCTGCAGATCACTTCTGACGGCGTCAGGAAGAAATTCCTGACGGCGTCATGTGTAAAATTCTGGAAATTTTGCAAGTTTTGTTTTTCTAACAGAGTCTTAAAGTTTTTGTTAAATCTTTAGTTTTATAAACTCCAGGAACTCTGCAAACATTCATTCAACAAGCATTATATCTTACATGGTTTTCTAGGATTTATTAGTATATATAGATTGCCGCCGATTTTACGCGAGGTTGCCTTGTTTGATTTCTCAGGTTTAACACGTTATGTATGACAAGAAGATGATTTATATTCTGGGAAGGAAGCTTTGATTATTCATTTTCTTAGAGGAAGATCTAACCTTGTTACCACACTATCCATACCGAGTGAATCAGGGGAGTATTTGATTTCATTCTTTTACCTGTTTTCACTTTTACATTCTTTCATTGAACATTGGGGACAATGTTCATCCTAAGTGTAAGGGGAGGGTAAATGATGATACCTTATAGGATACACTTTCACTTGAGTTTGTTTGTCCGATGGTAGGTGTGTAATAAAACTATGAGAAATACTTGTTAGTGTAATTTTAGCGCCAAATTTAAAATTTTTTACAACATTTAGAAGTGAAACTTTAGCCATAGCAAGCGTCTCATGGATAGGAGTCGTATGACTAGTACAAAACCGTACCATTCAGAAAAAATTTCCACCCAAATATGTGAGGTTCGCCTTTAGATTTGATAGGAAAATCATTTACTATTAATGCTTATGAGTGTACCGGTAGCATTTAGATTCTAAAACTTGCGTTAGTGATGCATCCCGAGACCGCTAGTGAGACTACATTCGTGTAGTAGGATTTACTACATGATAAGAGGCATTAGGATCACCCTTGTGTTAAACCCGTATCATAATTACTTGACCATTTAAGTCATATTACTTGGCTAGTAAAGTCAACTAATTTTTCCCACACCTTAGTGTTGTACTCATTTTTAGTACACGAAACCCCTAGTACACCCCTCCGAGCCTATCTTTTTGTTTCTACTTTTAAGCATCTTACTTAAACGAACAATTTGTTACACCCCACTTAAATGTACACCCAAATCGCCTTAGCCTTCAGTGTATGCACTCATCTTTAGTGCATTATTGTTTCATGTTTAAACCCTTAGTTAATTATCTAATTGATTACATGGTTGCTAAGTCGAGTTATATCCTTGTACATATTGTTTTGGGACGATTGGGACTCACGGGTAAAGTACTTATGTTATAGAGTAATGGGGAAGAACATCATTTTATTACCCACATATGTGCGTTAATCTTAAAAGTACTCCAAGTGTTTTGATTATCTTAATTCGAGTCGTTAGATTAGTTTATTGTAAAGTATGTAAAAATTCAAGTGTAAGGGGAATGTTCATTCCCTATGATGTATTATTTTGGATGGTAGGGTAAAAGTGTATGCAAAAAAAAAAAAAAAAAAAAAAAAAAAAAAAAAAAAAAGAAAAAGAAAAAAAAAAACATACGGACTACCATCCCGTTTCATTCTATGTTTATCTTATGTTTTTGTTATTTTTGATTTAATAGCTTAAGTCGAGTCTAGTCTTAGCTTAGCAACGCCATATTGTACATGTAATTAACCAAGATGATTAACTCGCCACTAGTAAAGATTGCCTTTATCCAACAAAACCGTGTATTCCATATCCCTACACCTAACGGTATAACCCTTTAAAAAGACCTCTTTGATAGTTTATCCTAGGTGCTTACGCCATGTGATAGAGGTTTGATCCTTTCCCAAGTCTATGGTAATCTATTTTTGCTATAACAGGTAGTGAGAGATGTTTTCCATTTCCATATTGTGATATATACTTTATTACACCCAAGAGATGTGAGTATCTAAACACTATTTGCGAGGTGCTAGTGTATGACCTCCGTGCTTGTATTTGGTCTTTAGTGGAACGATTATTTGTTGTAATTACTTTTATATTAGTGTTAAATGACCCCTAACTTGTATTTTGATTTGAATAAAAGCGCATTTGCTTGAGGACAAGCAAATCTCAAGTGTTAAGGGTATATGATGAGGCGAAAAATGATCCGTTTTGAGGGGGTCATTTAAGCCGGAATTGAATTTATTTGGTCAAATATTGCCCTAAATCATTCCTTTTGTGATTTTAGGTACTTTTGGAGTGAATTCTAGGAAAGGAAGCATTTCGGACGTTTTTGGAGCATAAAAGTGAAGAAAACGGCAAAGTCTTAATTTTCCTTGCTGGGAACAGTACCTGACGGCGTCACAAGTTTCTTAATGACGGCCTTGGTGACGTGTTAAAGTGTTCTGGACCGTCACGTGTTAAGACTTTGCCGTTTTCTTCACTTTTATGCTCCAAAAATGTCAGGTACTGTTCCCAGCAAGGAAAATTAAGACTTTGCCGTTTTCTTCACTTTTATGCTCCAAAAACGTCCGAAATGCTTCATTTTCCAGAATTCACTCCAAAAGCACCTAAAATCACAAAAGGAACGATTTGGGGCAATATTTGATCAAATAAATTCAATTCCTGGCTTAAATGACCCCCTAAAAATGGATCATTTTTCGCTGCATCAGGATCACCCTTGTGGTAAAGCCCGCTGATGAGGCGAAAAATGAACCACTTTTAGTGGGTCATTTAAGCCCGGAATTGAATTTATTTGATCAAATATTACCCTAAATCATTCCTTTTGTGATTTTAGGTACTTTGGGAGTGAAATTTGGAAAAGGAAGCAATTCGGACGTTTTTGGAGCATAAAAGTGAAGAAAACGCCAAAAACTTAATTTTCCAAGCTGAGAACAGTGTATGACGGCGTCAAGAGGACAATCCTGACAGCGTCAAAAGTAAAAACCATGACGACCCAGAAGAAACCTGAAGGCGTCACAAGAAGAGCGTCAAGAGTTAAATGTGTGACGGCCTGTAAAAGGGGACTACATGACGGCGTCAGATGTAGATCTAGGCAGTCCGAGGAATTATTGGGCGGCGAGATGACGGCGTCAGACCTTTGTTCTTGATGCCGTCACCTCTTAAAATCTATATATAGTTTTCTAATTTTCATTCATTAGAGAGGAACTTGTGTGGAGAAACCCTAGCGCCGAACTGATGAGGCGAAAAATGAACCACTTTTAAGGGGTCATTTAAGCCCGGAATTGAATTTATTTGATCAAATATTTCCCTAAATCATTCCTTTTGTGATTTTAGGTACTTTGGGAGAGAAATCTAGAAAAGGAAGCAATTCGGACGTTTTTGGAGCATAAAAGTAAAGAAATCACCAAAGTCTTAATTTTCCTTGCTGGGAACAGTAGGTGACGGCGTCAAGAAGGAATTTATGACGACGTCAAGAGTAATTTCCATGACGACCCAGTACAGAATTGACGGCGTCACAAGGTAGGGCGTCAAGAGTAAAATGCATGACGGCCTGGAAACACATAACACATGACGGCATCAAAAGTTGATCAAGGCAGTCCGAGAAGTATTTTGGCGGCGAGATGACGGCGTCACAAATTTGTTCTTGACGCCGTCAGGCCCTATTTCCTATATATAGTTTTTTAATTTTCACATTAAAAAGATAGATGTTTTGGGAGAAACCCTAAGTACAAACTTGGTACGAATTTTACAGGTTTTTCAAGGGTTCTCAGCCCTTGATCCCTTTCATGTGTAATTGAGATAAGTATTCTTTTAATTCAATCAATATGTCTATGTGTTGGTTGTCTATATCTTGTTCTTGTCTTAATTCTACCATGCTAGGCTAGATCTATCTTGTGTTTGCTTGGATCTAATGAAACCTAGATGTTAATTATGTGTTGATTACTTGTTTATGGTTGTATTGGATGAATGATTTCGATGTTAGGCTTAAGAAAACTGGCAGATCTCCAAATGGTAACATGCTTGCACGTCTTAGGAAACATGAACTGACGTGCACTAGGTTTTATTGGTTATATTTAATACATGAGTAAATTCTAATGATCCCATGTTAGGAGCTTCTTAGCCAGCTCGACATAGGAGTGAAGTAGGCACTCATAGGATTGGGGAATTAAGTGCGCCACCCCATGAATGGTATTAAGGAATACAATCCGTCATCCACGCAACTATAACAAGTAATTAACGTGTAAAAGATATCTAGGGAGTAGTGAAATCTAAGTAAACACATTTTCTCCACTTATTGCTCACAACCTTAGTATAATTTAGTTTATTTTCATTTCTAGTATTTTATTTTGATTGCATCTTTAGTATTGGGTTAGTTGACTAGCAACTAATTCCGCCCAAATCCTTCAAACCCGAGATTTTTACTTGCTTTCTAAAAAATATAAAAATACAAAAATAATCATCTCTCATCTTTAGAACTAGAATTTAGGTTTTCTAATCCTAGCGACACTATTCCTAGCTAAACGATCAATCCCCCGGTGCTTGTCACTATACTATACTACAACGATCAAGTACACTGCCTGGTGGGGGTTGTAAGCTTCTCAAGATCCCTTGAGAGGTAAAGCCAGGTGCGATTCCCACGTATCAAGTTTTTGGCGCCGCTGCCAGGGAATAGTTATTGTCTAGGTTAGAATCTCTTTTTATTAGGTCTACTTGCTAGATTCCTTTCTAGTAAGATTTTATTTTTATTTTTAGGTTTTCTTTAGTCTATCTTATTTCTTTTTGTTTTTGTTCGTAACTCTTCACAACCCGACATCATGGACGATGGGAACATCCTTGAACCTGTCATCCCACCACAACAAAACCCACCACTAGAACCTCTTAGGCCCCGAACCTTAGGAGAGTATTCCCGACCCAGCCACCAAGGCTACCGAAACACCATTGAGCTCACCGGAGCCAATGTGACTCCCTTGGGATCCGACACCATCCGGTTTTTGCAAAGCGGATGTGCATTCCATGGACTTCGTTCCGAAGATCCAAACCAACATCTTAAGGACTTCCTAAAAATCGTAGATTCCATAGACTTAGGTGTTGAAACTAGAGAGACAACCCAATTACGCCTATTCCAATTCTCTCTACGGGATCAAGCTAGTCAATGGCTTGAGCATTTACCCGCGGGATCCATCACCACATGGGATGATCTCACCACTCGTTTCCTTGCTCAATTTTTCCCGCCAGGGAGAACTACTAAGCTTAGAAATGACATCTTGAAGTTCCAACAACATCAAAATGAATCTCTTTATGAAGTATGGACTCGTTTCAAGGACTTACTCCAAAAAGTCCCTCATCATCGCATAGATCTTTAGCTCCAAGTCCAAATCTTTTATGACCATATCGATCTCTCCACTAGGCGAGCCATTGACCAATCGGCCGGTGGTAAGCTACGTGATCTAAGTGCGGAACAATCATGGGAACTCATAGAAGATCTTGCTCTCTATGACAACGAAAGTTGGAATGATCCCCGTGATTTGAACAAAACGGTCAAGGCAATATCTTTGCCTTCGAACAATTCTAGCACTCCCGACCGTAGGATCATGGAACTTGAGGACCAAGTCAAGTTTCTCATGAAGTCTTATGAAGCTCCTAAGCCTTCAAGCTAAGTGAACAAAATCACAGCTTTTGCGGACTACGCATTCACGCGTACCGACGAAGCGGGAGATAAGTGGTACACTTTCAAGCCCGAGCCAAACCCTTATGGTGATTCATACAACCCCTCTTGGAAAGATCACCCAAACCTTAGGTGGAAACAAAATCAACCCAATACTTCCAATCCGCCTAATCGTTACCAACCAAACGGTCCACCCTCCAACCGTACTTTCAACAACAATCCTTCTAACAACTATGGTTGTACTAACAATCTTGAAGGATTTATGTCAAAATTCATGGCATCTCAAGAAGCTCGCATATCTAAGTTTGAAGCCGATTTCAAACAAAAGCAAAGCGAGATGACCACCAAAATTGACGCATTGTTGAAAGTTCTCAATGACCGAGAAATGGGAGCACTCCCAAGCGACACGGTCAAGAATCCGAAACTAAACGTTAATTCCATATCTTCAGTTTCGTCACCCACTTCGTGTCCACAATACTACTCGGTTAAATCAACGAGCACGTGTTTCAAACAAAACCAAATTCTTCAAAAGGACAAATCAAGTAAGACATCCGATATAGAACCGGTCAAAAGCATAGTTGAAACACCTCTTACGCAAGACCTTGACGATGAATTCAAGGAACTTCACCTTGAACGCCCCGTCATTGATGTCTTAGCGCGTGCTCCTTACTATAGTGCCCTCCTAGAAAAATATGAGAAGTTTAAACTAGGTAAAAATGGGACCGTCTTCGTTCAAAACAAGTTGCCTAAAAAGCTTGATGATCCGGGTATATTTGTTTTGCCTTGTAAGATAGGAAGATCCGAAGCTTTCGACACATTAGCCGATTTAGGGTCAAGCCTCAACTTGATTCCCTTATCCTTATTCACCGCTCTTAAGCTAGGAAAGCTAGAGGGAATAGAGGTATTGATAGGGCTAGCGGATGGAAGTATTGCCTACCCGGTTGGAATGATTAAGGATGTAGTTGTTCACGTAGGAAGGTTAACTATATTAGCGGATTTTCACGTCCTATACATGGTTAGTGACACTACATGCCCATTATTGGTAGGAAGAGGATTTTTAGCAAACACTAGCGCCATGATAGATTGTAAGGAGTCTAAGATAGCGGTAGGAGAAGGCGATACTTGGTCGGTGTATGATGTGAAGAAGCATAGTTATGATTTTGATGATGAACCGACACCACATTGGGTAGAGATGAATAGGAGACCGTCTAGATATGGGCCTTGGATAGAAAGGAACTTTATAGGACCTCAATGCCCATTTTATCTAGAAAAAGATTTCGTTGAAAAGACACATTCGGTAAAACAACTCATAGCTAGAGATGAAGAGCTAGATCCCTTTGAGGACCCCTTAGTCTTTAGGAAGATGATTGAGTTCTTGAGCGTAATGCCTATTAATATAGAGATGAATAAGTGGAAAAGAGAGGGAGACAAGTGCAAATGGAGGTGGGACAAGCCACCTAAAGAAGGTGACGGATCATGGCATATGAGGATGACTTTGTATGGTCCGGATGGAGAAAAGTTTGAAATGTCATACCACACTAAGGAAACCGATAGAAAGTTGAAACCTAAGTTTGATCCCAAAGATGTCCTCAATGAGGAACTCACCCGTATCACGTAGTGATCCATGACCTTGAGTCTAGCTACAAGACTCGTAAATAAAGAAAAGCGCTTCTTGGGAGGCAACCCATGTTTTGTGTGATTTTATTTTGATTGTTTGTTATTTGCTTCCATATGCATGCTTTATTTTTATTGTTGGTAGATCATGTTTCTAAACTAAATAGTGGAAATACTACTTTACTTTGTTGTTTTGGCCTAGTCTTAACTCCACCTAAAAGTATTTTTGCAAAAGATAAGTGTAAGGGGAAACCCCAAATATGTTTTTAAGAAACAAACCAATCATGATTCTCCACAATATTAAATGAACATGTATATTCGTATTTGTTAGAGTCAAATGCTTGTATTGAGTCATAATGAAGTTTTGCAGGATTTTCTAGGAAGTAGGACCAAGTTTTTCCAGAAATTTACCGGAAACTTTACACAAGAATTTCTGCAGGTCACTTCTGACGGCGTCACGTGTAAAAATCTGGAAATTTTACCGGTTTTGTTTTTCTAACGGAGTCTTATGGTTTTTGTGAATTATTAAGTTTTATAATCTCCAGGAAATCTGCAAACTTCATTCCACAAGCATTATATCCTATTTTGTTTTCTAGGATTTAGTAACTTATATAGGATGCCGCCGATTTTATGCGCGGTTGTCTTGTCTATTTTCTCAGGATTCACATGTTATGTATGACAAGAAGATGATTTATATTCTGGAAGGGAAGCTTTGATTGTTCATTTTCTTGGAGGAATATTTAACCTGGTCACCTTATTATCCATACCGAGTGAATCAGGGGAGTATTTGATTTCATTCTTTTTACTTATTTCACTTTTACATTCTTTACTTGAACATTGGGGACAATGTTCATCTTAAGTGTAAGGGGAGGGTAAAATGATGATACCTTACATATGCACTTTCGCTTGAGTTTGTTTTGTTTAATAGTAGATGTGTAATAAAACTATGAGAAATACTTGTTAGTGCAATTTTAGCGCCAAATTTAAATTTTTTTACAACATTTAGGAGTGAAACTTTAGCCATAGCAAGCGTCTCATGGATAGGAGATTGTATGACTCGCACATAACCGTATATTCAGAAAAAATTTCCACCAAAATATGTGAGGTTCGCCTTTAGATTTGATAGGAAAAGCATTTACTATTAGTGCTTATGAGTGTACCAGTAGCACTTAGATTCTAGAACTTGCGTTAGTGATGCATCCCTAGACCGCTAGTGAGACAACATTTGTGTAGTAGGATTTACAACAAGATAAGAGGCATTAGGATCACCCTTGTGTTAAACCCGTATCATAATTACTTGACCATTTAAGTCATATTACTTGGCTAGTTAAGTCAACTAATTTTTCCCACACCCTTAGCGTTGTACTGATTTTTAGTACACGAAACCCCTAGTACACCCCTCCGAGCCTATCTTTTCGTTTCTAACTTTAAGCATCTTTCTTAAAGGAAGAATTTGTTACACCCCACTTAAATGTACACCCAAATCGCCTTAGCCTTCCGTGTATGCGCTCATTTTTAGTGCATTATTGTTATTTGTTCAACCCTAAGTTAACTATTTAATTGATTACATGGTTGCTAAGTCGAGTCATATCCTTGTACATATTGTTTTGGGACGATTGGGACTCATGGGTAAAGTACTTATTTTATGGAGTAATGGGGAAGAACATCATTTATTACCCCCATATGTGCGTTAATCTTAAAAGTACTTCAAGTGTTTTGATTTTCTTAATTCGAGTCATTAGATTAGTTTATTGTAAAGTATGTAAAGATTCAAGTGTAAGGGGAATGTTCATCCCCTATGATGTATTATTTTGGATGGTAGGGTAAGAGTGTATGAAGAAAAACAAAAAAAAAAAAAAAAAAAAAAAAAAAAAAAAATAGAGAAAGAGAAAGAAAAAAAAAAATAGAAGAAGGAAAAGAGAAAAAACATACGGACTACCATCCCGTTTCATTCTATGTTTATTTTGTGTTTTTGTCATTTTTCATTTATTAGCTTAAGTCGAGTCTAGTCTTGGCTTAGCAACGCCATATTGTACATGTAATTAACCAAGATTGTTAACTCGCCACCAGTAAAACTTCCTTTATCCAACAAAACCGTGTATTTCATATCCCTACACCTAACGTTACAACCCTTTAAAAATACCTCTTTGATAGTTTATCCTAGGTGCTACGCCATGTGGTGGAGGTTTGATCCTTTCCCAAGCCTATGGTAATCTATTTTGCTATGACAGGAAGTGAGAGATATCTTCCGTTTCTATATTGTAATTTATACTTTATTACACCCGAGAGATGTGAGTATCTAAACACTATTTGTGAGGTGCTTGTGTATGACCTCCGTGCTTATCTTTGGTCTTTAGTGGAACGATTATTTGTTGTAATTACTTTTATATTAGTGTTAAATGACCCCTAACTTGTATTTTGATTAGAATAAAAGCGCATTTGCTTGAGGACAAGCAAATCTCAAGTGTAAGGGTATATGATGAGGCAAAAAATGAACCACTTTTAGGGGGTCATTTAAGCCCGGAATTAAATTTATTTGATCAAATATTGCCCTAAATCGTTCCTTTTGTGATTTTAGGTACTTTGGGAGAGAAATCTGGAAAAGGAAGCAATTCGGACGTTTTTGGAGCATAAAAGTGAAGAAAACACCAAAGTCTTAATTTTCCTTGCTGGGAACAGTAGGTGACGACGTCAAGAAGGAATTTCTGACGGCGTCAAGAGTAATTTCCATGACGACCCAGTACAGAATTAACGGCGTCACAAGGTAGGGCGTCAAGAGTAAAATACATGATGGCCTGGAAACACATAACACATGACGGCGTCAAAAGTAGATCAAGGCAGTCCGAGAAGTATTTTGACGGCGAGATGACGGCGTCACAAATTTGTTCTTGACGCCGTCAGACCCTATTTCCTATATATAGTTTTCTAATTTTCACATTAAAAAGAGAGAAGTTTTGGGAGAAACCCTAAGTACGAACTTGGTACGAATTTTACAGGTTTTTCAAGGGTTCTCAGCCCTTGATCCCTTTCATGTGTAATTGAGATAAGTATTCTTTTAATTCAATCAATATATCTATGTGTTGGTTGTCTATATCTTGTTCTTGTCTTAATTCTACCATGCTAGGCTAGATCTATCTTGTGTTTGCTTGGATCTAATGAAACCTAGATGTTAATTATGTGTTGATTACTTGTTTATGGTTGTATTGGATGAATGATTTCGATGTTAGGCTTAAGAAAACTGGCAGATCTCCAAATGGTAACATGCTTGAACGTCTTAGGAAACATGAACTGACATGCACTAGGTTTTATTGGTTGTATTTAATGCATGAGTAAATTCTAATGATCCCATGTTAGGAGCTTCTTAGCCGGCTCGACATAGGAGTGAAGTAGGCACTCATAGGATTGGGGAATTAAGTGCGCCACCCCATGAATGGTATTAAGGAATACAATCCGTCATCCACGCAACTATAACAAGTAATTAACGTGTAAAAGATATCTAGGGAGTAGTGATATCTAAGTAAACACATTTTCTCCACTTATTGCTCACAACCTTAGTATAATTTAGTTTATTTTCATTTCTAGTATTTTATTTTAATTGCATCTTTAGTATTGGGTTAGTTGACTAGCAACTAATTCCGCCCAAATCCTTCAAACCTGAGATTTTTACTTGCTTTCTAAAAAATATAAAAATACAAAAATAATCATCTCTCATCTTTAGAACTAGTATTTAGGTTTTCTAATCCTAGCGACACTATTCCTAGCTGAACGATCAATCCCCCGGTACTTGTCACTATATTATACTACAACGATCAGGTACACTGCCTGGTGGGGGTTGTAAGCTTCTCAAGATCCCATGCGAGATAAAGCCTGGTGCGATTCCCACGTATTACGAACCTTGTACGAATTTTACAGCTTTTCAAGGGTTTTCAACCCTTGAATCCTTACATGTGCTATTGAGATAAGTCTTCTCTTAATTCAATCAATATGTCTATGTGTTGGTTGTCTATATCTTGTACTTGTCTTGATTTCAACATGCTAGGCTAGATCTATCTTGTGTTTGCTTAGATCTAATGAAACCTAGATGTTAATTATGTGTTGATTACTTGTTTATGGTTGTATTGGATGAATGATTTCAATGTTAGGCTTAAGAAAACTGGCAGATCTCCATTTGGTAACATGCTTGAACGTCTTAGGAAACATGAACCGATGTGTACTAGGTTTTATTGGTTGTATTTAATGCATGAGTAAATTCTAATGATCCCATGTTAGGAGCTTCTTGCAGGCTCGACATAGGAGTGAAGTAGGCACTCATAGGATTGGGGAAGTAAGTACGCCACCACATGAATGGTATTAAGGAACACAACTCGTCATCCACACAACTATAACAAGTAATTAACGTGTAAAAGATATCTAGGGAGTAGTGAAATCTAAGTAAACACATTTCTCCCATATATTGCTTACAACCTTAGTTTAAAATAGTTTTATTTTCATTTTAGTATTTTATTTGGATTGCATCTTTAGTATTGGGTTAGTTGACTAGCAACTAATTCCGCCCCAAATCCTTAAAACCCGAGATTTTAATTTGCTTTCCTAAAAATATAAAAAATACAAAAAGAATCATTCCTCATATCTAGATCTAGTATTTAGGTTTTCTAATCCTAGCGACACTATTCCTAGCTGAACGATCAATCCCCTGGTACTTGTCATTATACTATACTACATCGATCAGGTACACTGCCTGGTGAGGGTTGTAAGCTTCTCAAGATCCCTTGAGAGGTAAAGCCTGGTGCAATCCCCACGCATCAAGTTTTTGGCGCCGCAGCCAGGGGAATAGTTATTGTCTAGGTTAGAATCTCATTTTATTAGGTCTACTTGCTAGATTCCTTTCTAGTAAGATTTTATTTTATTTTTAGGTTCTCTTTAGTCTATCTTATTTCTTTGTGTTTTTGTTCGTAACTCTTCACCACCCGACATCATGGACGATGGGAACATCTTTGAACCGGTCATCCCACCACAACAAAACCCACCACTAGAACCTCTTAGGCCCCGAACCTTAGGAGAGTATTCCCGACCTAGCCACCAAGGCTATCGAAACACCATTGAGCTCACCGGAGCCAATGTGACCCCCTTGCGATTCGACACCATCCGGTTGGTGCAAAGCGGATGTGCATTCCATGAACTTCGTTCCGAAGATCCAAATCAACATCTCAAGGACTTCCTTACAAATCGTAGATTCCATAGACTTAGGTGTTAAAACTAGAGAGACAACCCGATTACGCCTATTCCAATTCTCTCTACGTGATCAAGCTAGTCAATGGCTTGAGCGTTTACCCGCAGGATCCATCACCACATGGGATGATCTCACCACTCGTTTCCTTGCTCAATTTTTCCCACCGGGGAGAACTACTAAGCTTAGAAATGACATCTTGATGTTCTAACAACGTCAAAATGAAACTCTCTATGAAGCATGAACTCGTTTCAAGGACTTACTCCAAAAAGTCCCTCATCATGGCATAGATCTTTGGCTCCAAGTCCAAATATTTTATGACCATATCGATCTCTCCACGAGGCGAGCCATTGACCAATCGGCCTGTGGTAAGCTACGTGATCTAAGTGCGGAACAATCATGGGAACTCATAGAAGATCTTGCTCTCTATGATAACGAAAGTTGGAATGATCCCCTTGATTTGAACAAAACGGTCAAGGCAATATCTTTGCCTTCGAACAATTCTAGCACTCCCGACCGTAGGATCATGGAACTTGAAGGTCGAGTTAAGTCTCTCATGAAATCTTACAAAGCTCAAAAGCCTTCAAGCCAAGTAAGCAGAATCGCTTCTACATGTAAATTGTGTAATGGCCCTCACGAGACTCATAACTGCATGGAGCTTCCAAAACGTGCTTATAACGAATTCACATCATCACACGTTGGTCGAGGCCCTCGAACTTCTGACAAGGCCTAGGAGGCATGGAAGGATAAATCTAATTTCGGAGGGTACCAAACGCGGAGCGTATCCTTCAATGACTCCTCACCACTCAATTGGTCCAAGCATTTTCCATCACAAAGCACTCCTAGGCAAAGCTATGAAGATGCCTTGCGAAAATTCATTCTATCTCAAGAATTACAGCTCTCTACGCTCGAGGCTAAATTTAGTCAACAGCAGGCCGATATGAATAACAAGATTTGTAATCTGTTAACTGCTATCAAAGATCACGCTGTTAATAAACCTATTCATGTTGACGAGGTCAAATCTGTTACCATCATGAGTCCGCCAACCTCTCCTGTGAAAATAAAAAGTCCTAGTAAGCTATTCAAACATCTATCACCAAAAGAAAAAGAACCAGTCAACCCCCTAGGACCAATCCATTTCGTGAATACCATCACCATGATATCTGCTTCTACACCTAACCTGAACCAACAACAAACTGAAAATATTGGTCATACAGCTAAAGATGAGACCTCAAGGGTGGACCACGATTTAGCCAGAAGCCCTACCAACTCATCCGAGTAGTGCGCCGCGCAAGAATCTAGCAAATCGTATGAAGGGAAACAGAGATCGGAAGAGCATACGAGAAATCCAGCCATTTTGGGTAAATCTATTATAGAGGAACCCGAGAGAAAAATGGAGGATGTTACTAATGGGAGTAGCGATAGGACTGATGAAAGCAACCCTAAAGTTTTCAAGATCTCCTGCACCATTAAGGAAAAGATCTTAACCGATAGTCATATAGATCCTAGCTTCCCAGTCAACATAATCCCCCTTTCCCTATACCACGAAGCCTTCCCAGAACGCATTGTGTGCGAGAGAGTCAATA
Organism: Artemisia argyi; assembly: GCA_030686995.1. NCBI lineage: Eukaryota > Viridiplantae > Streptophyta > Magnoliopsida > Asterales > Asteraceae > Artemisia > Artemisia argyi. The sequence continues at coordinate 153,685,057 of CM060688.1, read as the reverse complement.
ATGCAAGGGTAATAAAAAATTTATCAATTATGATTGGAGAACTCGTTTACAATATTGACCTCACCATGGTCGATGACGTGGACCCTCTCACCAATCGAACATTAACCAACCTTGTTCTTGGAAAACCATTTATCAATGAATCGGGAGTAATCCTTGATGAGAAGGATGGTAGTGCATTGTTCACCAATGGTGTTAAGAAGGTAATTTTTCGTAGGGGTAATGAGGAGGTGTACGAGTATCGTCCTTCCCTTGAGGGGAATCTATATGGATCAAAGGATGGAGAATCGGGGAAGATAAGGAGGCGTGATCCGAATAATCTCAAAATTCCCTGCATGATTGGTCACAAGTACTTCGATAACATCTACATTAACGTATTCCTGCCTAAGAATTTTATGTCCCTATTCCATTATAACAATATCTGCAGATGGGGAATGATTTACAAAGGAGAGAATGTGGTTGGTAGAGATCATGAAATCCAGGTGTTCGTAGGAAATATGGCATTCACTATGGAATTTACGATTGTAGACAACATCGAAGACTATGTCGACCCGAGGTTATCACAAGTCATTTTTGGAGCACCCTTTTGTGAAATCACTAATTTGATAGTTGATGACCGGAACGGAATCATGACCTTTGCTGATGGAATTAGGAGGGTTTCATACCAAACACCGTACAAGAGAAAAGATCTTAAGGAAATCGATTGTGATGGGCTTGATAGGCTAAGTTCCCAACTTATTTTGTGAGATGAAGATGTGCGGAGAGGATGTAAGAACACCTCCGATCTATCATGTGGGTTCTTTAAAGATGTTAGTAAACTTGGTTCTAAGTACCGAGAAGATGTCTTCGAGTTTGAAGACCCGAAGTACTTACACTATGAAAGCGAAACTGGTTTAGAAGACGACCTAGAGAGTGAAACCAACAATGAGGTCACGTAGTAACCCATGACCTTGAGTCTAGCTACAAGACGCGTAAATAAAGAAAAGCGCTTCTTGGGAGGCAACCCATGCTTTGTGTGATTTTATTTTGTTTGTTTTTTATTTGCTTCCGTATGCATGCTTTATTTTGATTGTTGGTAGATCATGTTTCTAAACTAAAAAGTGGAAATACTTTACTTTGTTGTTTGGACTAGTCTTAACTTCACCTAAAGGTATTTTTGCAAAAGATAAGTGTAAGGGGAAACCCCAAATATGTTTTTAAGAAACAAACCGATCATGATTCTCCACAATATTAAATGAACATGTATATTCGTAATTGTTAGAGTCAAATGCTTGTATCGAGTCATAATGAAGTTTTGCAGGATTTTCCAGGAAGTAGAACCAAGCTTTTTCAGAAATTTTCCGGAAACTTAACAAAAGAATTTCTGCAGGTCACTTCTGACGGCGTCATGAGCTTGCTCTTGACGGCGTCACGTGTAAAAATCTGGAAATTTTACCAGTTTTATTTTTCTAATGGAGTCTTAAAGTTTTTGTTGAATTATTAAGTTTTATAATCTCCAAGAAATCTGCAAACTTCATTCCGCAAGCATTATATATTATCTTGTTTTCTAGGATTTAGTAACATATGTAGATTGCCGCCGATTTTATGCGAGGTTGCCTTGTCTGTTTTCACAGGATTTACAGGTTATGTATGACAAGAAGATGATGTATTTTTCTGGAAGGGAAGCTTTGATTGTTCATTTTCTTGGAGAAAGATCTAACCTGGCCACCTTATTATCCATACCGAGCAAATCATGGGAGTATTTGATTTCATTCTTTTTACTTTTTCACTTTTACTTTCTTTACTTGAACATTGGGAACAATGTTCATCCTAAGTGTAAGGGGAGGGTAAAATGGTGATACCTTACAGATACACTTTCGCTTGAGTTTGTTTGTTTAATAGTAGATGTGTAATAAAACTATGAGAAATACTTGTTAGTGCAATTTTAGCGCCAAATTTAAAATTTTTTACAACATTTAGGAGTGAAACTTTAGCCATAGCAAGCGTCTCATGGATAGGAGATTATATGACTAGCACAAAACCGTACTATTCAGAAAAATTTTCCACCCAAATATGTGAGGTTCGCCTTTAGATTTGATAGGAAAAGCATTTACTATTAGTGCTTATGAGTGTACCGGTAGCATTTAGATTCTAGAAATTGCGTTAGTGATGCATCCCAAGACTGCTAGTGAGACTACATTCGTGTGGTAGGATTTACTACATGATAATAGGCATTAGGATCACCCTTGTGTTAAACCCGTATCATAATTACTTGACCATTTAAGTCATATTACATGGCTAGTTAAGTCAATTAATTTTTCCCTCACCTTAGCGTTGTACTCATTTTTAGTACACGAAACCCCTAGTACACCCTCCGAGCCTATCTTTTCGTTTCTAACTTTAAGCATCTTACTTAAAGGAAGAATTTGTTACACCCCACTTAAATGTACACCTAAATCGCCTTAGCCTTCCGTGTATGCACTCATCTTTAGTGCATTATTGTTATTTGTTGAACCCTAAGTTAACTATCTAATTGATTACATGGTTGCTAAGTCGAGTCATATCCTTGTACATATTGTTTTGGGACGATTGGGACTCATGGGTAAAGTACTTATTTTACGGAGTAATAGGGAAGAACATCATATTATTACCCCCGTATTTGCGTTAATCATAAAAGTACTCCAAGTGTTTTGATTTTCTTAATTCGAGTCATTAGATTAGTTTATTGTAAAGTATGTAAAAATTCAAGTGTAAGGGGAATTTTCATTCCCTATGATGTATTATTTTGGATGGTAGGGTAAGAGTGTATGCAAAAAAAATAATAAAAATAAAATAAAAATAAAAAAAAATCAAAAAATCAAGAAAAAGAAAAGAAAAAAATAGAAAAAGAAAAAGAGAAAAAACATACGGACTACCATCCCGTTTCATTCTATGTTTATTTTATGTTTTTGTTATTTTTCATTTATTAGCTTAAGTCGAGTCTAGTCTTGGCTTAGCAACGCCATATTGTACATGTAATTAACCAAGATTATTAACTCGCCACCAGTTAAGATTGACTGCCTTTATCCAACAAAACTGTATATTCCATATCCCTACACCTAACGTTATAACCCTTTAAAAAGACCTCTTTGATAGTTTATCCTAGGTGCTTACGCCATGTGGTGGAGGTTTGATCCTTTCCCAAGCCTATGGTAATCTATTTTGCTATGAGAGGTAGTGAGAGATATCTCCCGTTTCCATATTGTGATATATACTTTATTACACCCGAGAGATTTGAGTATCTAAACACTATTTGTTAGGTGCTAGTGTATGACCTCCGTGCTTGTCTTTGGTCTTTAGTGGAACGATTATTTGTTGTAATTACTTTTATATTAGTGTTAAATGACCCCTAACTTGTATTTTGATTAGAATAAAAGCGCATTTGCTTGAGGACAAGCAAATCTCAATTGTAAGGGTATATGATGAGGCGAAGAATGATCCATTTTTAGGGGGTCATTTAAGCCCGGAATTGAATTTATTTGATCAAATATTGCCCTAAATCGTTCCTTTTGTGATTTTAGGTACTTTTGGAGTGAATTCTGGAAAAGGAAGCATTTCGGACATTTTTGGAGCATAAAAGTGAAGAAAACGGCAAAGTCTTAATTTTTCTTGCTGGGAATAGTACCTGACGGCGTCACCAGTTTCTTAATAACGGCGTCAAGAGGAAAAACAAGAGGTGAAGAGTATGGAGTCCATGACGGTCCAGAACACTTTTGCACTAGGGCGTGACGGCGTCACCAAGGCCGTCACGACCCCTTAACACGTGACGGTCCAGAGGAGAAATGCTCTTGACGGCGTCAGATCTGGATCTAGGCAATCCTATTTTATTATGGGCGGCGGGTTGACGGCGTCAGAATTTTGTTCTTGACGTCGTCACCTTAGAAAATCTATATATATAGTCTTTGTAATTTTCATTCAAAAAAGGAGGAGAATATTAGGGACGACTTGAATAAATTCTAGCTCGACTTTTACAGTATTTTCAAGGGTTTTCACCCCTTGAATCCTTTCATGTTCAATTAAGATCAGTATCCTTTCAATTCATTCAATATGTCTATGTGTTGTTTGAATATATCTTACGCTTGTCTTGATTTTAACATGCTAGGCTAGATCTCTTGTGTGTTTGCTTAGATGTTATGAAACCTAGATGTTGATTATAGGTTGATTGCTTGTTTATAGTTATATGGATGAATGATTTCGATGTTAGGCTTAAGAAAACTGGCAGACTTCCATAGTGTAACTTGCTTGAACGTCTTAAGAAGCATGAACCAATGCGTACTAGGTTTTTATGGTTGTATTTAATGCATGAGCGAATTCTAGTGATCCCATGTTAGGAGCTTCTTGCAGGCTCGACATAGGAGTAAAGTAGGAGCTTATAGAGTTGGGGAAGTACGTACGCCACCCCACGAATAGTATTAAGGAATATAACCCGTCATCCACGCAACTGTAACAAGCAATTAACCTGTAAAAGATATCTAGGGAGTAATGAAATCTAAGTAAACAGAATTCTCCCATTTATTGTTCATACCACTAGTTTAATTAGCTTTATTTACATTTTTGTTATTTTATTTTGATTGCATCTTTAGTTAATGGGTTAGTTGATTAGCAACTAATTCCGCCCACTCTTCCAAAACCCGAGATTTTACTTGCTTTTATAAAAATATAAAAATACAAAAAGAATCATCCCTCACCTCTAGACCTAGTTTTTATGCTTTCTAATCCTAGCGACACTATTCCTGAGTTGAACGATCAATCCCCCCGTACTTATCACTATACTACACAACAATGATCAGGTACACTGCCTGGTGGGGGTTGTAAGCTTCTCGAGATCCCTCGAGAGGTAAAGCCTGGTGCAATTCCCACGCATCAAGTTTTTGGCGCCGCAAGGCTTGACAGCGTCACTTCGTTCTCTTCGCGTGCACTTTTGAGTCACCTAAATCCGAGTTCGTATGCAAAAGTTATGACCAAAACAATACCAGCAACTTCGCGCGCAAGTTTTGACAAGTTAACACGTGATGGCCTACGTGACGCCTTCAGGAAATTTTCTAGGCCATCACTCTTTAATTTTACACGTTACGGCCTTGGGTGACGCCGTCATCTCCAATGCACAAAACTTTCTGGACCGTCACGGACTTTATCCACTTCCACCTCTTGTATTACTCTTGACGCCGTCATGAAGAAGCTTGTGACGCCGTCAAGTACTGTTCCCAGCAAGGAAAATTAAGACTTTGCCGTTTTCTTCACTTTTATGCTCCAAAAACGTCCAAAATGCTTCCTTTTCCAGAATTCACTCCAAAAGTACCTAAAATCACAAAAGGAACGATTTAGGGAAATATTTGATCAAATAAATTCAATTCCGGGCTTAAATGACCCCCTAAAAACGGATCATTTTTCGCCTCATCATATACCCTTACACTTGAGATTTTCTTGTCCTCAAGCAAATGCACTTTTACTTTAATCAAAATACAAGTTAAGGGTCATTTAACACTAATATAAAAGTAATTACAACAAATAATCGTTCCACTAAAGACCAAAGACAAGCACGGAGGTCATACACTAGCACCTCACAAATAGTATTTAGATACTCACATCTCTCGGGTGTAATAAAGTATATATCACTATTGGACCTTAAAACTATCAACTTTATCACAAATATAAGCACTAGATAAAGTAAAGATGGTGACTTGATATGATATATGTGTGGCGTTAGATATAAAGAGAGAATAAGAGATGAAGAGAACTTTTATTAATAAAACACACACAATACACATACAAGCACACACCTCAAATGAGCCTTTGAGGTGTTTAAATAGTTACTTACATAAGATGCCCTAAAGGCTTTCCATGGGCTTTGTCTAATGGGCTTGGTTTACATTTTCTAATAAAGGCTTACATGATATACTAAATAAGTACCCAGTCCATAGCCCAATATTCTTAACTATTACAATACTTGTCGACTCAATAATGATCGTCACTTTTAATGCTAACAATCTCCCCCTAAGAGACGATCATTGAGATCTCCCTTTGATTACATAAATGATCAACACTTCTAATGCTAACAATCTCCCCCTAAGGGTGATCATTGAGATCTCTCTTTTGTGAGCTTGATCTATGATCTTTGATGCTTGTTCTCTTTGAACTTTGAGTCTTGTTGTGTAATAGTTTTGCTAGTTCCTTTGTTCCAATCATGCTTTGTGATCTCTGAAAAAAGTTGATTGGTCGTTCTTGCCTTTGATCAACATCTTAACTCTGTTGTCTTAACGTCTTTTCCAACATGCTCATACTTTGTTTGGCATTGAATTCTTTGTGAAGTTCTCTTTTCTTAGACTTTAATCTTTGTTTCTTTAGTTTGTAGATTCTTTGACTTTGACTTAGAAACGTTCTGAACTTTGCTTTGCTTTGATCTTTGAAGAGAGCTTTGCAGGGTATGAGCATGTGGATCTTTGAGTGATGGTAATGGTCTTTCTCCAAGGAACATTCATCAGTACCTGCATTAAAACAGTTAGCAATAAAGCATCCGGTACTTACAGGTTCGGAATTAGAGATCGTTAACACCATAGTCCGAAAACTCTCTTTAACCCTTGCCAAGGCCGTTCCTGAACCAGATACCCCCGAGAGGGCTTACTAGATCCACCGAAGTACATCAATGATTCAGGTGACTTGTTGTTGATCACCCTACAATTGTAGACCGATTTGGAACATAGTAACCATCATGATTGATAAGGCAAGATCCGTAGATCTCATAAAGACTCTTACAACTTGTGTCCTTTTTGGCGAACACAAGTGTATTCGTAGGAAGTGTATCCTAAGAGATCTTTTAATGTATCTCATGGCTCTAGACTCGATAAGTGCATAATTTGGTTTCCTATGCGGAGACTAGGGAGAGGTCTCCTGCTTCAATATCAACCATCTCTAAGAGATAAGTTGATAGATTACACTGGTTCCCCGTGAGAATGAAACAAGCTCTTTTAAGAGAACTTGAGTGGCTAGAAGGTTAAGTGCAGTGCGTCACTGGGTCCATGACGTCTTTATCTTCAATACCGGTGTCACCTTGGTAACAACCAGTAACATATGAATTGAACCCGGTGTCTGCCCTAAGGTTGAACATTTGGAGGGCTATTTCTTTTCACCCTTTTTCACATCATTTCTTTTTAATTCTTCAACCCCTTCTTTCTCCTTTCTCATTTTCTCCTTTTTTCAATCATACCTAAGGACTTCTAATTCTATTCTATTGGAATTATCCTTGGGTAGATCCCTCTGGCTCTGGCGGATCATAGGATGGTTTTTCCTAACCTTAGTCACCTTATAACACCATGACTACCCTATAATTGCCATTAAACCATTTATTGAAAATATCTCAAAGTGTTTATGATAATAAAACACATACTTTGTTAATACTTCGAGAGTTTTTTATTTCATTTGAAGGACTCCCCCTTCACATGTGCTCATGTGTTTTTTTAAGAAATTTGCACATGTGTGAGGAGTTTGCACTTTTTTGAATTGATCCACTTTCAGCGAACATGAACAATTCGAGACACGCTTTCATCACTAGTTAGACTAGTTTGAAGTTATTACCCGGCCTGGTCAAGTCCACAGAAAGTTTTTCAAAACGGTACATTTCTACTAAGACAAATCCTTTTTGAGACACGCTTACATGGCTAGTTAAAGAGTTCCATTGTCAGCTTTTAGGTGACAGCTAGCTCTAGTAACTAACTTGATGTTATTACCCATCGAGGATAAGTCTTTTCGATTACTAACTTTTGTTGTTTCGTCAATTCTTGGGTCATTTTTGAGTCGAGCTCGCACGAGATTCAGCCACAATCTTAAACACATTGATCAAATTTTAATGTCGTCTTCTCCCCCTCAAAAATAGCATAGCCATGGTATTTTTGATACCAATAGATTAAAACCTTTTCTTTTTGGATAGCATATGGTAGAAACGGATGTTTGTAAATTCCGAATTAGTTTCTTTTAAGCATGATCTTTTTGGAACTTCTTTTTATTTCTCCCCCTTAAAAATAGAACATTTTGATTAAATTAAGCGATTTAAGGATTTGAGGGAGTAATATCTTGAGCTACATCGTGAAAAGTTTTGTAAACCTTTTGAAACATTTTTTAAAATTTTGCTCAACAAATTAAGAAGACTTTGATAAGCTTTTTGGTGAGAAGTTTTCTTTTCTTTTAGGATTGTCGCACAGAAATGTACAACAGGGTCCTTTCTTTGTAAATCGCGGGTTATGCACTGTTATGTGTACATAAGCCATAATGTTTTTAGGATAATTGCTCAATGAATATGTTAAACCGTTGTTTTGATTTAAGCACTTTCCTTTCTTTGAAGAACGAGTCCTTAGCTGAAATACTAAGAAGTCATTATGTTTTTGGATTAGACAACAACTTTTGGAACCCATTTGAGCACGGCGCCAACGGGTTTACCATATTTTGAAATCCATTTGAAAGTTGTGTCAATCCGAGACAAAGAAGTTGAATTCCATCGAGGACTGAAAACCGGTGTGTCATTTTGAAATAAAGCTCGTGGAATCAACGGTGATTTAAAACTCTTTTGCTTTTGAAACTTGTTTGAGAAACTCGGTGTCTTTCTTGGAGTTTTAAAACTTGAAGAAGAAGTTTTCCATCCATTGTTGAAACTCGGCGTTTCACTTTGAAAATTCATTTTTGAGATGAATGGAAACCTTCCAGAATTAGGATTTTTCCAAGCATAGCCATTCCTTTGTTGTAGCGGAAGCATTTCAGAGTATGAATATTTCAAATGTTTTAAACGGCTTTGCTTTGGTTTCCACACTGGCTTTACCGGAGTAAAACGAGAGTATGGAGTTTGAAAACCTTGATTCTTTTCTTTATGAGCACTTGCATTTGAAACCTTTTGAGGAGTGAATGTTTCAGAAAAATGTGGTCTCTTTGAAAACTTCCTTCCTTTTTGCAAAGAATAGGTGGTAAACTGAGAAACCCTTTTTGAAAATGGTTTTGAAGATTTACCCGTGTAAACCTTTTCTGAAACACTTACTTGTTGTTTAGACTCGTTTGAAACTTGAGATTTTCCTTTTGACCGGTTAAGAACATCAAGCTTTGCTTTTAAGGCATTGTATGAAGTTCTCAAATAATTATATTCTTTTTGAAGAGAAAGATGATCTGATGATGCCAGTTTTTCTTGCAAAGAAGCATTTTGATTTTCAAGATGTGCAAAATATTTTTCATATTTGTCTGTTTCGATTGAAAAATCATTTTTGGCATCACCAAAATCCTTGGTTTGTTGTGCAATCTTCTTTTCCAATTCAACAATTTCTTTTGAAGCACAAAATTTTCTTTTTTAAAAAGATGATTTTGTGCGATCTGAGAGTCAGATTTGTTTAAAGTTTGATTCTAAACTCTTGACCGCTTGATTGAATCAAACAAGTTTTTGTAAGTCTGCTTCAAATGCTCATTTTCTTTTTGTAATGATGCCACAACATGTTCCAATTCAAGATTTTTTGTATCAAGTGCGTCGAGATCAAACTTGATATTGGTATCATCACAATTTTCTTCAAAAATCTTTTCTTTTTCTTTAAGCATTGATGTTAAAGAGTTTTCAGAAGACATTTTCTCATTCTTCTCTTGCAGTTTTAGTTGGAAAGAGATACTTTGTGCTTCGAGTTTTGCAAGATGTTTCTCAAACTAAGCAGTTCTTTTTGACAGTTCTTCTTTGACATCAGCCGCTTCTTTTGAAAGCTCGGTGATTTTGGTTTTGAGAGAAAGATTTTCAGATTTCAAGGAAGATGTTTGTTCAAAATTCTCATTCTCATACTCATGGCTGACAGATGCTGACTTGAACGACTCTATTTGATTTGTGAAAAATTCTTTTTGAATGTCAAGAATTAAGCATTTTTCATCAAATTCGTCTTCAAGAGAGTGAACGTACTTTAGATCTTCTCTCATTTCAGTTACAAGATATTTTTCAAAGTACTCAAAACATAAGTTGATATCTTTCACACGAGGTTCAATCTCATCTTTCAAAATCTTTTTGACTTCTAACTTAAGGCGTACATCTGATGAAAGAGGATTAGAGAAAACGTTGTTTGTGATGTTTTCTTGCTTAAACCAAATGACCTTTAACGTTTGCTCAATGTGATGTTTAAGATTACAAAATTGTTTCCTTGCTCTATTTTGCCATAACTTAGCATCATAGGTAGCAAGTTGAGCTTCCTTGAAAAATCTTTTCACATTTGTATCTTTTCTTTTGAAAGGTTCTTTTGGTATATCTGTCAATTGTAGACAACCATACACAAAGCCGTGGTACGAGAGTGGGTTTTTTGTTTGTTTTACTTTCAAACGTTTTTCCTCTTCAGATTTTAAAATATCTTGAGACTCAAATAAAAGATCATCTGACAATTCTTTTCCCATATCATTAGCGTTATACAAAATAGGTGTCAACTTTTGCACTTTGTTTAAAAAACAAGGTTTTTCATTTTCCACATTAGCATTATTCACAAAACCAATCCCAGATGTTTGTTTATCAACCTCCTCATCATTAATAGGCAGCATGTTGATAGTCTGAGAAGTCTATCCCAATTTTCGAAGTTTGTTTTCAAGATCGTTTGTTCGTTTCAAAAACTCTTGGTTTTCATTCTCAAGTTTTGTGTTTACAATCTCAAAATTTGATGTGGTTTTCTGAAGCTTTGAATTTTCACTTTTTAAATCATTGTTCTCTTTTAAGAGTGCTTGAACCTTTCTGTTGTTAACAACCATTTGAGCATCCAGATTTTGAATGGAATGTTTTTCACGAAGAATAGCTTCTCTATAACCAACTTCAAGTTCTTCATTTCTTTTTAAAAGTGGTTTGACAGACTCTCCATACATTTCAAACTTTTGAGCTTGAGATTTAAGGTTTGAGTTTTCAAATTCAAGTTCAGCTTTTCTTTTTGTTACATTTTGAAAACCTTTTTCCATTTCTTTAAATCTCTCAAGCTCTTTTGTCAAAAAGACATTCGTTTGCTTAGCTTTACGATTGTCCTCTTTGCACTTTTCAAGTTCATGTTTGAAATTATTGATTAATGAAGCAAATAAGGCACGATCTTATTCATAAAAAGATCCATCCTGGGCAGGCTCACCTCTATTATCATCCATATCTGGAGTAGCAAAAGTGATATTACTATCATTTTGTTCCACCACATATGTGTCACTAATAGACTCAGGATGCGCAGGATGTGTCTGATCATGAGCAAACACATTATCAAAAATATTACCATTTTCATGAGCATGAGAATGTTGTACCATAGCCAATATCTCTGTGTATGATGAAGGTCTGATATGATCATCTTCGGTGTCCCAAACAGCTTCATTCCTTTGTGTACCATCAGTGTCTGAATCATAGCTAGGACTGCTGCTTTCAACCTGTTGTTCTGAAGATGAATCACTTCCCGTGAAAACCAAACTATCATCTGATGTATCACCCTCATTGACAGTTTTTTCTTCTATTTGAAAAACTTTGTCTGTCTCACTTTCAATCACCTCTGTTTCCTTTAACTGCATATCTTTTTGAATCTGCTCTCTTTCCCATTTCTTCTTCTCAATTTCATTTAACTCAACTTCCTCAGCATCAAGTATCTTTTCGAGTTCCCCCATGTCATTTATGCATTTAGTTCTGAAGGTCGAATAGCATACCCAAAATTGTTGGTAAAATGCATCGATAAACTCTGACTGGTTCATTATCCAAGGGTTAAAGATACTCTGAAATTGAGTTTGGATCACTTTAAAAGCTTCCTTGCAGTTACTCATATGAAGTTCTTTTTCATTAAGTAGCATCTCAAGTTGATTCAGGCTTTTGTTGAGTTTCTCTTTGAAATAATGAAATCGGTCTCTGACGTAGTATTCAAATGCTTGTTCGAACCTTGAATCATAACCATAAATATTGATGACCTTCTCTACATATGACTTTAACACTGTAAACACTTTCTTAAAATCTCTCTCCTTCATTTGCATTTCTTTTTCCATTAGGTTCTGATGTGTGATAAAGTTGATCTTGGATCGTTCCAACGAAATAGGAGTTATGTTTAGTGTAAGTTGATGCAAGTTTTTATGGTGAAAATTTTGATCTGAAACCTTAAAACCTCAATAACTTCTTCCCGGAGCGTTTTTAGTCAACTCTGATGATCTGTTCTTATGCGTAAACCTTGATCTTATGCGTAGACACTAATCTTATGGTTAACTTGAATCTTACGCGTAACTGATAACTTATGCGTAAACAAAAAGTTAGGCGTAAAGAGAAGTTATGCGTAAACTGAAAGTTTAGGCGTAAACTTTTACTTTATGCGTAAGTTTTTGGCTTAGGCGGAAGCAATTGTTTATGCGTAAGGTTAAAGAACCAAACAAATCTCTCAAACTTGTCCAAGCTTGAAAGATATCACGTGTCGAAGTATTCCACTAACTTGTCCAAGCTAGGGAAGTACTAAGTAAAACTTCTGAGTAGGATCTTCTGAGTAGGATCTTTTGAGTTCTGAGTAGGATCTTTTGAGTAGGATCTTTTGAGTAAGATCTTCTGAGTAGGATCCTCTGAGTAGGATCTTCTGAGTAGGATCTTTTGAGTAGGATCTTCTGAGTAGGATCTTTTTAGTAGGATCTTCTGAGTAGGATCTTTTGAGTAGGATCTTCTGAGTAGGATCTTCTGAGTAGGAAAAGGGTTTTTTGCTAAACTTTAAGCAAAAGATTACCAACCAGCTAAAAAAATGATTTTTTTCACCCAAAACTCATTTTCCACTTGTTTCTTTTAATCAAATCTTTCCCAAAGCACTTAAAATCACTAAAACTTCAATAAAGACAACAACTTTAACACTAAAACTTTCAAAAATCAAAACTTTTTGAAGAAAAAGTGCATGTATATATGAAATATACACAACTTTTTAACAAAAACTTGATAAAAACACTCCTGAATCATTGTTAGGCGATTGATACCACTTGTTGGACCTTAAAACTATCAACTTTACCACAAATATAAGCACTAGACGAAGTAAAGATGGTGACTTGATATGATATATGTGTGGCGTTAGATATAAAGAAAGAATAAGAGATGAAGAGAACTTTTATTAATAAAACATACACAATACACACAAAAGCACACACCTCAAATGAGCCTTTGAGGTGTTTCAATAGTAACTTACGTAAGACGCCCTAAAGGCTTTCCATGGGCTTTGTCTAATGGGCTTGGTTTACATATTTTAATAAAGGCTTACATGTTATACTAAATAAGTACCAAGTCCATAGCCCAATATTCTTAACTATTACAATACTTGTCGACTCTATAATGATCATCACTTTTAATGCTAACAATCTCCCCCTAAGGGACGATCATTGAGATCTCCCTTTGATTACATAAATGATCAACACATCTAATGCTAACAATCTCCCCCTAAGGGTGATCATTGAGATCTCCCTTTCGTGACCTTGATCTTTGATCTTTGAAGCTTGTTCTCTTTGAACTTTGAGTCTTGTTGTGTAATAGTTTTGCTAGTTCCTTTGTTCCAATCATGCTTTGTGATCTCTAAATAAAGTTGATTGGTCGTTCTTGCCTTCGATCAACATCTTAACTCTGTTGTCTTAACGTCTTTTCCAACATGCTCATACTTTGTTTGGCATTGAATTCTTTGTGAAGTTCTCTTTTCTTAGACTTTAATCTTTGTTTCTTTAGTTTGTAGATTCTTTGACTTTGACTTAGAAACGTTCTGAACTTTGCTTTGCTTTGATCTTTGAAGAGAGCTTTGCAGGGTATGAGCATGTGGATCTTTGAGTGATGGTAATGGTCTTTCTCCAAGGAACATTCATCAGTACCTGCATTAAAACATTTAGCAATAAAGCATTTGGTACTTACAGGTTCGGAATTAGAGATCGTTAACAGCATACTGTGAAAACTTTCTCCAACCCTTGCCAAGGCCATTCCTGAACCAGATACCTTCGAGAGGGCTTACTAGATCCACCGAAGTACATCAATGATTCAGGTGAGTTGCTAGATATCACCCTACAACTGTAGACCGATTTGGAACATAGTAACCATCATGATAGATAAGGCAAGATCCGTAGATCTCATAAAGACTCTTACAACTTGTGTCCTTTTTGGCGAACACAAGTGTATTCATAGGAAGTGTATCCTAAGAGATCTTTTAATGTATCTCATGGCTCTAGGCTCGATAATTGCATAATTTGGTTTCCTTTGCGGAGACTAGGGAGAGGTCTCATGCTTCAATATCAACCATCTCTAAGAGATAAGTTGATATATTACACCGGTTCCCCGTGAGAGTGAAACAAGCTCTTTTAAGAGAACTTGAGTGGCTAGAAGGTTAAGTGCAGTGCGTCACTGGGTCCATGACGTTTTTATCTTCAATACCGGTGTCACCTTGGAAACAACCAGTAGCATATGAATTGAACCCGGTGTCTGCCCTCAGGTTGAACATTTGGAGGGCTATTTCTTTTCACCCTTTTTCACATCATTTCGTTTTAATTCTTCAACCCCTTCTTTCTCCTTTCTCATTTTCTCCTTTTTTCAATCATACCTACGGACTTCTAATTCTATTCTATTGGAATTGTCCTTGGGTAGATCCCTCCGGCTCTGGCGGATCATAGGACGGTTTTTCCTAACCTTAGTCACCTTATAACACCATGACTACCCTATAATTGCCATGAAACCATTTATTGAAAATCTCTCAAAGTGTTTATGATAATAAAACACATACTTTGTTAACACTTCGAGAATTTTGTATATCATTTGAAGGACTCCCCCTTCACATGTGCTCATGTGTTTTTTTAAGAAATTTGCACATGTGTGAGGAGTTTGCACTTTTTTGAATTGATCCACTTTCAACGAACACAACCAATTCGAGACACACTTACATCACTAGTTAGACTAGCTTGAAGTTATTACCCGGCCTGGTCAAGTCCATAGAAATTTATTCGAAATGGTACATTTCTACTAAGACAAATCCTTTTTGAGACACACTTACGTGGCTAGTTAAAGAGTTCCATTGTCAGCTTTTAGGTGTCAGCTAGCTCTAGTAACTAACTTGATGTTATTACCCGTCGAGGATAAGTCTTTTTGATTACTAACTTTTGTTGTTTCGTCAATTCTTGGGTCATTTCTGAGTCGAGCTCGCACGAGATTCAGCTTCAATCTTAAACACATTGATCACATTTTAATCACGTCTTCTCCTCCTAAGGGATGATCATTGAGATCTCCCTTTGATTACATAAATGATCAACACTTCTAATGCTAACAATCTCCCTTTGATTACATAAATGATTACTAAAGACCAAAGACAAGCACGGAGGTCATACACTAGCACCTCACAAATAGTGTTTAGATACTCACATCTCTCGGGTGAAATAAAGTATATATCACAATATGAAATGGAAAACATCTCTCACTACCTGTCATAGCAAAATAGATTACCATAGGCTTGGGAAAGGATCAAACCTCCACAATGGCGCAAGCACCTAGGATAAACTATCAAAAAGGTCTTTTTAAAGGGTTATAACGTTAGGTGTAGGGATATGGAATACACGGTTTTGTTGGATAAAGGCAATCTATACTGGTGGCGAGTTAATCATCTTGGTTAATTATATGTACAATATGGCGTTGCTAGGCCAAGACTAGACTCGACTTAAGCTAATAAATCAAAAATAACAAAAACATAAAACAAACATAAAATGAAACGGGATGGTAGTCCGTATGTTTTTTCTCTTTTCTTTTTTTTTTCTATTTTTTTTTCTTTTTCTTGATTTTTCGATTTTTTTTTTTTTTTTTTTTTTTTTTGAATACACTCTTACCCTACCATCCAAAATAATACATCATAGGGAATGAACATTCCCCTTACACTTGAATTTTTACATACTTTACCATAAACTAATCTAATGACTCAAATTAAGATAATCAAAACACTTGGTATACTTTTAAGATTAATGCACATATGGGGGTAATAATAGATGTTCTTCCCCATTACTCCATAACATAAGTACTTTACACATGAGTCCCAATCGTCCCAAAACAATATGTACAAGGATATGACTCGACTTAGCAACCATGTAATCAATTAGATAATTAACAAATGGTTTAACAAATAACAATAATGCACTAAAGATGAGTGCATACACGGAAGGCTAAGGCGATTTGGGTGTACATTTAAGTGGGTTGTAACAAATTCATCCTTTAAGTAAGATGCTTAAAGTTAGAAATGAAAAGATAGGCTCGGAGGGGGTGTACTAGGGGTTTCATGTACTAAAAATGAGTACAACGCTAAGGTGTGGGAAAAATTAGTTGACTTTACTAGCCAAGTAATATGACTTAAATGGTCAAGTAATTATGATACGGGTTTAACACAAGGGTGATCCTAATGCCTCTTATCATGTAGTAAATCCTACTACACGAATGTAGTCTCACTACCGGTCTCCGGATGCATCACTAACGCAAGTTCTAGAATCTAAATGCTACCGGTACACTCATAAGCACTAATAGTAAATGTTTTTCCTATCAAATCTAAAGGCGAACCTCACATATTTGGGTGGAAAATTTTTCTGAATAGTACGGTTTTGTGCTAGTCATACGACTCCTATCCATGAGACGCTTGCTAAGGATAAAGTTTCACTCCTAAATGTTGTAAAAAATTTTAAATTTGGCGCTAAAATTACACTAACAAGTATTTCTCTTAGTTTTATTACACACCTACCATCAAATAAACAAACTCAAGTGAAAGTGTATCCTATAAGGTATCATCATTTACCCTCCCCTTACACTTAGGATGAACATTGTCCCCAATGTTCAATTAAAGAATGTAAAAGTGAAATAGGTAAAAGAATGAAAGCAAATACTCCCCTGATTCGTTCGGTGTGGATAGTGTGGTAACAAGGTTAGATCTTCCTCCAAGAAAATGAACTTTCAAAGCTTCCCTTCCAAAAAAATAAATCATCTTCTTGTCATACATAACCTGTTAAACCTGAGAAAACAAACACAAAAACCCAAAGCATCAAACCGAACAAAGGAAACTCACAACTAGATGTAATTCCAGACTTAGGAACAAAAACAAAACAATTAAAGATATAATGCTTGTGGAATGAATGTTTGCAGATTTCCTGGAGTTTATAAAACTAAAGAATCAACAAAAACTTTAAGACTCCGGTATAAACAAAACTCGCAAAATTTTTCAGAATTTTTGTACCCGACGCCGTCAGAATGTTCCTGCAAAAATCTCATGTTAAGTTTCCGGCAAATTTCTGGAAAAACTTATGTCATACTTCCTGGAAAAACTTGCAAAACATCATTATGACTCGATACAAGCATTTGACTCAAACAATTACTAATATACATGTTCATTTAATATTGTTGTGGATCATTCTCAATTTCGTTCTTATAAACAAATTTGGATCTCCCTTACACTTATCTTTTGCAAAATACCTTTATATGAAATTAAGATGAAGTTAAAAACAAGATAAAGCATTTTCACAATTTACTTTGAAACATGAGCCACAAACAACAAAAATAAAACATGCATACGGAAACAAATAAAATCAAACAAACAAACAAACAAATAAATAAACAAAGCTTGGGTTGCCTCCCAATAAGCGCTTGTTTTTGTTCGAGTCACGAGCCTGACTCTACCCTTATTTAACGGAAATATGGGAGGTTTTCCCTACACTTTGAATTAAGTGCGGGTGGAAGTAGCGATACACACCCTTAGGGTGGAAATATGCCACGTGAGGTGAAGGGGGTGAGTGAATGGCTTCCTTCATCCTAAAACTACCCGGATAATATTGGTTGATGGGTGGGTCGGTTCCTATTTTGTCTCCTAGAAATATATCTAAGGATGGAAAGGTGTGTAAAGATTGAGGTTTTCGTTCATCAACACTAGGAAATTCCCTAAAACTAGGAGTAAGGTTATCACTACAAGTATTCAAACCTATATCCTCAAGTGGTGCTTGGTCCAAGGGTTCTACCTCCATCGGGATTCCTAAAGTTTCTTCTACTTCTTCCGGGTAAGTCACGGGCGGTGTGTGTGCCTCAAATGATGGTAGGACTTGTGGGTACTTGGTGGACTTGTGTCAGGATCACCTATATCCTCAACATGTGTTTTATTATAATCTAACCCTAACATTTTCCCAAGTATCTCAAGTGCTTCTCTAGGCATCTCAACTTCTATATCCGAATCATAAGGATCATCCTCAATATTCTGACTGCTATATTCAAATTGCCCAAAAGATTCATCATGTATTTCTTGAGATTCATCATCATCGATCATAAAACCTAGGTCTTTTTGATCAATGTGATCATGTTAGGCTAAATCCTCCATCACATCAAGGTCACCTAGGTGTTCATCCTGTATTATGGTAGTTCCTAACCATGACATGTAGCTAGGTGGCTCATACGAAACTATCCTAGGTGAAGGCTCATATGGTGCATAGGTTTCACTAAGTGAGGCATTTTGAGGGGTTGATGGAGCTCCTAAGGTGAATTCTTTAAAAGTCTTATACATTTGGCCTCTTTTCTCAAGGTACTCAATAAAATCAATATAACATCCTGTCCTCCTCATTTCATTCGTCCATCTTGGTATATCCAAACTGGTGTAATTATATTTTTTCTGGTAAAACTCTAGTGTCGGACTTGTGGATTCACGTTCTCCATAATGGTGAACGGAAGAGTCAATGGAAAGGTTTTTACGAACAAAGACACAAAGAAAAGATAGACTACGAGAAAGCTAATAAAATGAAAATAAAAATCTCACTGTATTGGTTTCAAAGTAAATTGTGAAAATATTAGGGACGACTTGAATAAACCCTAGCTCGACTTTTGCAGTATTTTCAAGGGTTTTTACCCCTTGAAACCTTTCATGTTCAATTAAGATAAGTAACCTTTCAATTCATTCAATATGTCTATGTGTTGTGTGAATATATCTTACGCTTGTCTTGATTTTAACATGCTAGGCTAGATCTCTTGTGTGTTTGCTTAGATGTATTGAAACCTAGATGTTGATTATAGGTTGATTGCTTGTTTATAGTTGTAATGGGTGAATGATTTCGATGTTAGGCTTAATAAAACTGGCAGACTTCCATAGTGTAACTTGCTTGAACGTCTTAAGAAACATGAACCAATGTGTACTAGGTTTTTATGGATGTATTTAATGCATGAGCGAATTCTAGTGATCCCATGTTAGGAGCTTCTTGCAGGCTCGACATAGGTGTGAAGTAGGAGCTTATAGAGATGGGGAAGTACGTACGCCACCCTACGATTGGTATTAAGGAATATAACCCGTCATCCATGCAACTGTAACAAACTATCAACCTGTAAAAGATATCTAGGGAGTAATGAAATCTAAGTAAACACAACTTTCCCATTTATTGTTCACACCACTAGTTCAATTAGCTTTATTTTCATTTTTGTTATTTTATTTTGATTGCATCTTAGTTATTGGGTTAGTTGGCTAGCAACTAATTCCACCCACTCTTCCAAAACCCGAGGTTTTTAATTGCTTTTCATAAAATATAAAAATACAAAAAGAATCATCCCTCACCTCTAGACCTAGTTGGCTTTCAAATCCTAGTGACACTATTCCTGAGTTGAACGATCAATCCCCCAGTACTTGTCACTATACTATACTACAACGATCAGGTACACTACCTGGTGGGGGTTGTAAGCTTCTCGAGATCCCTCGAGAGGTAAAGCCTGGTGTGATTCCAACGCATCAAGTTTTTCCTTAAATGAAACTCGTGTTCCCTTAAACGTGCTTCATTTTTTTTCTTATTCCCCATGACACTCGTGATTGCGTGGAACTCCCCGGAACAGCTTTTGCGGACTATCCATCCTCGCGTACCGATGAAGCGGGAGATAAGTGGTACACTTTCAAACCCGAGCCAAACCCTTACGGTGATTCCTACAACCCTTCTTGGAAAAATCACCCGAACCTTAGGTGGAAACAAAACTAAAACAATTCTTCAAATCCGCCTAATCGTTACCAACCAAACGGTCCACCCTCCAACCGTACTTTCAACAATAATCCTTCTAATAACTATGGTAGTACCAAAAATCTTGAAGGATTGAGGTCCAAGTTTATGGCATCTCAAGAAGCTCGCATAGTTAAGTTTGAAATCGAATTCAACCAACAACAAACGGAGATGACCAATAAGATTGACCACTTTTTCAAAGCCCTCAACAACCAAGCACTAACTACACCTAGGAAGGACACTAGGGACGCCAATAACGGAATCCAAATTAAGGACCCCTCGTCATCCAAACATGTCCACTTTGTCAATGTTATCACCATTAAGCCAATAGATAAGGATATAGAAGAAAGTGACAAGGATGAAGGTGAAGTAGAAACCGAGACTAGGGATGAAATTAAGGAAGTTGAGGTTAATAAGGGAGAAAAGTTAGAGGAAGTAGAAATGTAGAAGAGTACTTTGATAAGTTGCCCACCAAGGAAGAACGGGAATATCATAAGGATTTATTCAATGATCCCGAGACACCATATATCCTTGGTTCACCCCTTATTAAAGTAGGTGACCCATCTAACATTAACATACCATGCAACATTGGGCATATTCATGTATGGAAAGCTTATATCGATCCTAGGTCTCCTATAAACATCATGACTAGAACTTATTATAATTGGGTAATGAAGAAGCAACTTGGTTATAGGATAATGCCTAACAAGAACTTGCTAAGTAATTTTGTAGGTAGAGTGAAAGGATTGCATGTGATTGTCGGAAACTTCACTTATGAGACCGATTTTATGATAGTGGAGGATACTCGTCCGGTGATAGATGACTGCCTAAGTCAAGTAGTGTTCGGAAAACCGTTCGTTGAGGCCTCTAAAATGAGTTATGATCCGACTCTAGGGATAGTTAGGTTCAAGAAAGAGAATGATGAGATTGCCTACCAAATGCCCTATAAGATAGAACAATACCGCCTCCTATCGAACATAGAAAAGGAACACAAACAAGCGGTTTACTATAGGAATGATGAGGATAGACGTAGAGGAGTAGAATATGTTATGAATAGAATACTTGGCTTCTACAAAGAATGCTTGCAGCTAGGTCCGAAGTACAAAACTAATATAGGAGATGACCTAGAGAGTGAAACCAAGGATGAGGTCACATAGTTACCAATGATCTTGAGTCTAGCTACAAGACTCGTAGATAAAGAAAAGCGCTTCTTGGGAGGCAACCCATGCTTTGTGTGATTTTTATTTGTTTGATTGTTATTTGTTTCCGTATGCATGCTTTATTTTTATTGTTGGTATATCATGTTTCAAAACTAAAATGGTGAAAATACTTTATTTTGTCGTTTGGCTTTGTCTTAACTTCATCCAAAGGTATTTCGCAAAAGATAAGTGTAAGGGGAAACCCCAAATACATTTTTAAGAAACAAAATTGATCATGATTCTCCACAATATTAAATGAACATGTATATTCGTATTTGTTAGAGTCAAATGCTTGTATCGAGTCATCATGATGTTTTGCAGGATTTTCCAGGAAGTAGGACATAAGTTTTCCAGAAATTTTCCGGAAACTTAACGTAAGAATTTCTGCAGATCACTTCTGACGGCGTCAGGAAGAAATTCCTGACGGCGTCATGTGTAAAATTCTGGAAATTTTGCTAGTTTTGTTTTTCTAACAGAGTCTTAAAGTTTTTGTTAATTCTTTAGTTTTATAAACTCTAGGAACTCTGCAAACATTCATTCCGCAAGCATTATATCTTACATTGCTTTCTAGGTTTTGTTATTATATATAGATTGTCGCCGATTTTACGCGAGGTTGCTTTGTTTGTTTTCTCAGGTTTAACAGGTTATGTATGACAAGAAGATGATTTACATTCTGGAAGGGAAGCTTTGATTGTTCATTTTCTTGGAGGAAGATCTAACCTTGTTACCACACTATCCATACCGAGCGAATCAGGGGAGTATTTGATTTCATTCTTTTACCAGTTTTCACTTTTACATTTTTTAATTGAACATTGGGGACAATGTTCATCCTAAGTGTAAGGGGAGGGTAAATGATGATACCTTACAGGATACACTTTCACTTGAGTTTGTTTGTTTGATGGTAGGTGTGTAATAAAACTATGAGAAATACTTGTTTGTGTAATTTTAGCGCAAAATTTAAAATTTTTTACAACATTTAGGAGTGAAACTTTAGCCATAGCAAGCGTCTCATGGATAGGAGTCGTATGACTAGCACAAAACCGTATCATTCAAAAAAATTTTCCACCCAAATATGTGAAGTTCGCCTTTAGATTGATAGGAAAAGCATTTACTATTAGTGTTTATGAGTGTACCGGTAGCATTTAGATTCTAGAACTTGCGTTAGTGATGCATCCCGAGACCGCTAGTGAGACTACATTCGTGTAATAGGATTTACTACATGATAAGAGGCATTAGGATCACCCTTGTGTTAAACCCGTATCATAATTACTTGACTATTTAAGTCATATTACTTGGCTAGTTAAGTCAACTAATTTTTCCCACACCTTAGCGTTGTACTCATTTTTAGTACACGAAACCCCTAGTACACCCCTCCGAGCCTATCTTTTCGTTTCTAACTTTAAGCATCTTACTTAAAGGAAGAATTTATTACAACCCACTTAAATGTACACCCAATTCGCCTTAGCCTTCCATGTATGCACTCACCTTTAGTACATTATTGTTACATGTTTAAACCCTTAGTTAATTATCTAATTGATTACATGGTTGCTAAGTCGAGTCATATCCTTGTACATATTGTTTTGGGACGATTGGGACTCATGGGTAAAGTACTTGTGTTATGGAGCAATGGGAAAGAACATCATATTATTACTCCCATATGTGCGTTAATCTTAAAAGTACTCCAAGTGTTTTGATTATCTTAATTCGAGTCATTAGATTAGTTTATTGTAAAGTATGTAAAAATTCAAGTGTAAGGGGAATGTTCATTCCCTATGATGTATTATTTTGGTTGGTTGGCTAAAAGTGTATGCAAAAAAAAAAAAAAAAAAAAAAAAAAAAAAAAAAAAAAAAAACATGCGGACTACCATCCCGTTTCATTCTATGTTTATTTTATGTTTTTGTTATTTCTGATTTATTAGCTTAAGGAGTTTAGTCTTGGCTTAGCAACGCCATATTGTACATGTAATTAACCAAGAATATTAACTCGCCACCAGTAAAGATTGCCTTTATCCAACAAAACCGTGTATTCCATATCCCTACACCTAACGTTATAACCCTTTAAAAATACCTCTTTGATAGTTTATCCTAGGTGCTTACTGATGACGTATAGCCTATATTTGGGCCACGAATCCAAATAATATACACTACTAGCGCCTAAGTCCACCACAAGTGGGCTGCCATGACAATGGTTTGGGCCGCAGTATCATTAGCTTGGGCCCACGAGGCCCAAAGCCCAACTAAACCCACCGGGTACACGATAAGGATTATCTATTCATGGAATAGATATCCTTTCCTCGGATAAGCACCACGAGTGCGAAGAGTAAGGAGCAAGAAACCCACGCGGTTTCAGCCCCTATATAAGGAATAATATATTTTCATTCAAAGGTATGATATACAAACCCTAACTCTCTACGAGAACCTTAAATCGATTACTTACTCTCACGCCGGAGTCTAATCGGGGGAGACAATCCCTCGATAAGCCTAACGGTGTTGTTTATTTTCTTAGTGCGCAGGTAACAAGTACAAAGAAGCGAATTCGTACGAGAGCAAGAGCCAATAACCAGGAACGCCCAACTTTTGTATCAACAAGTGGCGCCATCCGTGGGACCCTACTAAGAGGTAGAATGACAAAGCATAAGAATTCAAGCCAGCGGACTCCGCAGTCAGAAAAACGTGACCATCAGAGGAAGAATCAACAAGATCCGACCTCCAGGCAAGTTGCTGGGACAACCAGCACACCTGGTCACCAAGAGGCGGGGACAACCCAACCTCTTCCAGCGGTAGAACTACCTGTAAGGACTACCCAAGTCACCCCAGTGGTCCCAAGCGTTGAGGAACTCCAGCGCACCCTCTTCACCACTCCTCATCAAACTGTACCCGCAGTGAACAACACTGTGCCGCCAGGCGCGCCTAACCGAGATAGGGTGCCTAATACTGAGGCAGAAATTCTTGCAACAATTGAGGACACACCTGATCTAACTTTGGGAAACTTTGTATCCCAAAATTATGAAACTCTAACCGCCCTCATGCAAGAAGAAGCAAGAAGAAGGGCAAGTACGAGCCTACAAGCTCGACTCAATTTTGGTCCTGAACGCGAACCATCACCACTACGCCACCCACGAGGAAGACGCGCAGAACGTACCACTATCCATGATAGGTTGGGTACGACATCTGATTCACAATACTCAGAAGACAGCGAGAGGCACACTAATGTTCACTCCAGACTTGGCAGTCGGGGAGTACACGACCGATTAGGGCCTCAACATTCGCCAAGCCAAGGATCTTCCAAACCTGGGAGTAGGAGGATTCAAGACAGATTGGGGAGAAGAAGATCCCCAAGCAGAGATCCCTCAAGCTCTTCTTCTGAGAACAGCCGGCGCAAGCGCCAAAAAAGAGAGTACTCTTCTTCAAGTGACTCCTCGGACAACGAGGATAAAGAAACAGGACACTGGAAGTCAAGAGGAATACGTCGCGAGGAAGAGAATGAAGATATGTCACTCCCATGGCGTCGCCATAAAGTTGATGCGTTTACGCGGCGCATCAGCGATTACTCAGACCGCAAACGCAGGCGCATGCCCACTAACGTGAAAACATATGATGGAACAGGTGATCCCGATGATCACCTAAAAGTTTTCGAATCAGCCGCCACTATCAAAAACTGGCCACAGCCTGTGTGGTGCCACATGTTTAACTCCACGTTAGTAGGAAACGCGCGCACATGGTTTAACAAACTCCCACGTAGGAGCATCGGTGGGTTTGAGGAATTACGGAAAGTATTCCGCCTCAACTTCACCCAGCGAAAGAAGTGCGCTAAAAACCCTGTGGAGCTAGCGAGAGTGAAACAGCGTCAAGGAGAATCAACCAGCGCTTTTAAGGAACGTTTCAAGGATGAGTTCATACAAGTCAAAGCATGTCCTGAAATCCTAAAAATTTCAGGGTTCATGAATGGGATCAATAACCCAGAACTCATCCGAAAGCTGAACGACAAAGTTCCACAGACTTTTGATGAGCTAACAAAGCGCACTAGATCCTTTATACAAGGAGAAGCAGCTGCTGCGGATAGCAAAAAGGGTTATTCAAACTATAGGCAGCAAGAGCAGCCGCGGAGACAATCCAATGATCAGAATAACAACCGCAGCAGGAATTACCGCAGTGGAAGAGACAATGACAAATATACCCCTCTTACAAAAACTCCGAGGGAAATATTTGTAACAGAAGGTGCGAACTTCCCAAAACCACCACCAATGCGCACTTCAGAGGAAAAGCGCATAGGGAGCGGATACTGCGAGTACCATGGCCAAAAAGGCCATACAACTAACGAGTGCGTCCAACTAAAACAACTAATTGAAAAGCTCGTAAGAGAAGGCAGGATGGACCACCTCGTAAAGAACATCAAAGAGGGAAAAGATAAACAGAGAAACGGGGGTAAGAAAGAACCCCCCAAGGAAAAAGCTGATACTATATACATGATACAATCATGGCAACGCAAGATAAAGCAAAAAGTCAGCCAAAAATTCTCTCCAGAAAAAGAGATATCTTTCCCTACTATAGCTGCGGACAACGCAGTCGTGGAGCCTCTAACTATTGAAATACATACAGGAGGACATGATATCCACCGCATGTACATTGACGTAGGAGCATCCACAAATATCTTGTACGACCACTGTTTCAAAAGACTGCGACCTGAGATCCAAAGTCAATTGATACCAGCAACAACGTCATTAACAGGATTCACATGAGAAAAGATCTGGCCCATGGGGCAGTTATGCTTGTTGGTGGTCGTAGGAGATGAACAACACTCAACCGCAACATGGATAAACTTCATTGTAATAAAATCCCCTTCACCATACAATGGTATCATAGGGAGGCCGGGAATATCATCCATGCGCGCTGTACCATCCACAGCGCACGGAATGCTTAAGTTTCCAGTGGAAGGAGGAGTTGTCACTCTCTATAACACAACAATACCACCAAGAGAATGCATTTCGGTAACAACTGAAGCAGAGACTATTCCAGAACAGCGCACGGAAAAAACGACAAATATAAAAGTCGCTATTCATCCAGATTACCCGGAACAATAAGTTTCGATTGGGGGATCTTTATCTGACAAAGGTAAAGCAGCTGTATGCGCACTCTTGCAAAAGAACCTAGACATCTTTGCATGGGAACCAAAACATATAACGGGAGTACCGCACTCTATCACAGAACATAAGCTGCAAATCCGACAAGGATATCCTCCAATACGACAAAAGAAGCGCGGCCAGGCCCCAGATCGTGCAAAGGCTATTCTGGAAGAAGTACATAAGCTCGTAGACGCAGGCATCATGCGCGAAGTATACTACCATAACTGGCTTTCTAACCCAGTTATGGTAAAGAAGAGCGATGGCAGTTGGAGGATATGCGTGGACTTCACGGACCTCAACAAAGCATGTCCACAGGACTGCTATCCACTGCCAGAGATAGACTGGAAAGTCGAATCCCTGTGCGGATACCCTTTCAAATGCTTCCTAGATGCATATAAAGGGTAATCAAATCCAGATGGCAATTGAAGATGAGGAAAAAACAGCTTTCCACACCAGTCAAGGAGTGTACTGCTACACAAAAATGCCTTTTGGCCTGAAGAACGCAGGCGCGACATACCAACGACTGGTGGACACAGCTTTCGAAAAACAAGTAGGCCGCAACTTGGAAGTCTACGTTGACGACCTTGTCATCAAAAGCCACACAGAGGACGAGTTGGTGCGCGACATCGAAGAGACATTCAGAACATTGGGGCGAATAAACATGAAGTTAAATCCCAAGAAGTGCACCTTTGGCGCAACCGAGGGCATGTTCCTTGGATACTTGATAGAACCCGATGGAATCAAGCCTTGCCCAGAAAAGACAAAGGCTGTTATTGATCTCCCCTCACCGCGCACACTCAAAGAAGTCCAGTCATTGAATGGAAAGCTAGCAGGGCTAAACTGTTTCTTATCTAAGTCAGCAGACAAATCTCTTCCTCTCTTTAAAACACTCACGAAGTGTACTAAAAAGGGAGACTTTCGCTGGACTAAAGAAGCGGAGGAAGCTTTCCAAAAACTTAAAAACCATCTGGCATCTTTTCCCAAACTTGTCGCACCGCGACCAGGGGAAGAACTAATCATGTACTTATCGGCAACCCATGGAGTAGTCAGCGCAGTACTATTGACAGATAGGAACTCCGTCCAGACACCCATATACTTTGTAAGTAAAGCCCTAAAGAAAATAGAGACTAACTACAGCGTTATGGAAAAGCTGGTCTTAGCTCTAGTATTCGCAGCCAAAAGGCTGCGCAGATACTTTCAAGCGCACCCAATAGCTGTAATCACTGATCAGCCAATTAAACAAGTTATCTCTAAGCCTGACGCATCAGGACGCTTACAAAAGTGGAGTGTACTGCTAAGTGAGTATAACATCTCATACAGACCGCGCACAGCAATCAAAGGACAAATCTTAGCCGATTTTATCGTGGAGAAGCCAGACAGCGACAGCCCGACATCCGCAACTAAAACAGATTTACAGGAACCCTGGATTCTGTTCACAGATGGGTCCTCATGTATAGATGGATCAGGCGCAGGCCTTATTCTTACAAATCCAGAAGGTATGGAATTCACCTATGCGTTACGCTTTGAATTCACAGCCACAAACAATGAGGCAGAATACGAAGCCCTACTAGCCGGACTACGTATCGCAATCCAAATGGGTGTACGCAACCTAGAAGCAAACGTAGATTCGCGACTAGTCGCTAACCACGTGCTAGGTGAATATGAAGCCAAGGATGAACACATGATCCAATACCTGGAAAAGACAAAATCCTTGATCAAAAACTTTGATAGGTTCACAATAAAACAGGTGCCTAGAGGAAATAACAGGAAGGCGGACGCACTCAGCAAGATCGCATCCACAAGCTTCGCACACCTCTCAAAACAGGTATTGGTAGAGACCCTAAAAAACAAGTCAATCTTGGAAATAGATATATCCACAATGATAGAAGAACAAGATCCTACATGGATGACACCTATCATTGAATTCATTAGCAAGGGAACCCTGCCCCAAGATCATAAGGACGCTCGAAGAATACGGCGCACAGCGCAACGATTTGAACTACGAGACAACGTACTCTATCGACGCTCTTTCTTACAGCCATGGCTCAGATGTGTTGGACCTCTTCAAGCAGACTACGTACTCCGAGAAATTCATGCTGGATCATGTAGTATGCACTCAGGGCCGCGATCCGTAGTGGCAAGCGCTCTAAGGTCAGGGTATTATTGGCCAACAATGCATCGCGACGCACGCGATCTGATAAGAAAATACAGCAATTGCCAAGTACATAGGCAAATTCCGCGCCTACCACAACAAGAGCTAACACCAATTACCTCACCATGGCCATTTTACAAATGGGGTATTGACATCGCAGGACCTTTCCCTGTAGCAGCGGGAGGAGTAAAGTTCCTCATCGTAGCCATAGACTACTTTACGAAGTGGATCGAAGCAAAGGCGGTAGTGAACATCACAGGAAACCAAGTCAAACGCTTTGTATGGGATAACATTGTCTGTCGCTTCGGACTACCGGGTGCGATCATATCAGACAACGGAAAATAATTCTGTGATAACCCATTCAAAGATTGGTGCGCACAATTGAACATCACACAACACTTTGCTTCAGTAAAACACCCACAAACCAATGGCCTAGTTGAGCGCGCAAACCGCAGTCTAGGTGAAGGAATAAAAGCGCGCCTTGACAGACACAAAGGAAGGTGGGTGGATGAGCTCTCGCATGTCTTGTGGGCGCATCGCACAACAATCAAAACCAGCACTGGCGACACGCCATTTTCCCTAGTCTACGGAACAGAAGCCGTCATACCAGCTGAGATAGGAATGCCAACTATACGTACCGCAGAGGTCAACGTCACAACAAACGACGAGGAACGGCGCATAGACTTAGATGTACTGGAAGAAAGACGCGAACGCGCAGCTATACGCGAAGCAAAGGCTAAGGCAAAAATGAAGAAGTATTATGATGCAAAGGTCAAACACACTTCATTCAGACCAGGAGACTTTGTTTATCGCGCCAACGACGTGAGCCACGCAGAAGACACAGGAAAGCTCGGACCTAAATGGGAAGGACCTTACGAGGTCACAGACGCGCTCAGCAACGGCGCATACAGACTGCGCGATATGGAAGGTCACGACCTAGTGCGCACCTGGAACATCTGCAATCTTAAAAGATGTTACTTTTAGGCTACGGCCCTCACACAGACACCCTCGCATCCTACGTGATGCCCAATAAGTGTTTGTTTTTTCTTTCCTAGGAACTGTATTTTTTATTTTCTTTAAAAACTTGCAAGTATCAATAAAATGTTATGGTTTTTAGCTAACTCCATAGCGTATTTTACTTTATTGCATACATACTAATATATGTCAATATTGTTATCTTATATTGCCTACATGGCGTGCATGCACCACTTAAAGACCCACGAAGGCATAAAGGATGACTTAACCTACTAATTCACTCATTGAGTAAGAGGGTTGCAAACCCATCAACATTGGATCACGTATCCTTGCTAAGCGCCTTACTCTTGAGATGTCGAGGTAAGTTTCACGTGCGCACCCCACGACGGATGCGCACATACTAAGTACACTGTACAAGCTTAGCAACATAACGAGCCAAGACACTTGGTCAAATAATAAAACTTCGCAAACAATGCAAGTATAATTTTTAAAGTCATGCACTTAACGAGCCAAGACACTTGGTCAAACCTTCGCAAATAATGCAAGTATAATTCTTCAAAGTCACGCACTTAAAACACTTGGTTAAATAAGTTGGCAAAACAACGCAAGTATATTTAAGTCACGAACTTAAACAAAAAAGTATCTTATTCCACATTTATTCATAAAAATTACAAGGAAAGATACATAAATATACAAAAAGCCTACACACTATGGCGATGCTCAGGGCTATCTTGCGGAGTAGAAGAACTCCCCGCTTCCTGAAGCTTTCTGAGAAGCAATGCATCATTGGGAGATACCGTGGGAACACTCACGGGCACACCATCAGATCTGAGGATGTGCGCAGCACCAATGCCGCACATCACTGCTTTACCCTTGATGCCCTTCTTCTGAGCAGCCCTCTGCTCATGACGCTCCAGAACCTCTTTCAAGGGAATCTCCCTCTCAAGAGTAAAGGGTTTGAGGATGTCACGAGGCTGCGCGAACACAGAAATCTACAGTTGCGACACATCAGGCTTCAGATAGTAATCTGATTCCCCCTCCCCATTCTCTCCAAGATGGCGCTGCAAGGTCAACCCCGCCATAAGTACATCTATGGGGTCGTCTTGATCGCGCTCCAGCCTCCCAATGTGCGGCAGCTCAAGGACCTTCAACCCCGCCATTGCCTGCATCAACTCGTCATAAGCAGTAGCGCTGTACCCAGGGACTTCCGCCAAGTCCTTCTTCAGCAGCTTGGCCTCATGGAGATCCTCCATAGCCTGCGATCTCCCACGCGCCATTGCACAGTGCACCACCTTCCCAAAGGCATCCACCACCTCTTGGGACTCCAGCGTGCCCATAGCTGCCAGGCGCAGCCCATGGCTAATCAACCACCTATATTCACAAAGACAATTTGTGTAAGTACAAAGCATGGCGATAAAGTTATTATGAAGAAGACTAAAATAAAATGAATACCAGCGCTCAGCAATGGTCGACATCAAATGAGGATATAGTTCCTCATCGTACTCAATACTAAGGCTACGCAGCCTGTCCTCCTGCGCTTGGATAATCTTCATCATGTCCTCCTTGAACTTGGTGATACTAGCATAATGCTCCACCTTCTTCTCCTCCAAGAAGCGCACAGCAAAAGTCAAGTCGGACTTATAATGATGAAGCTCCCCGCGCGCCTTCACCACTTCTGCCATGGCGGACAGCTTCTCATGGGTGACCTTCTCCGTATACACCCGCGAGGACTCCAACTCCGCCTGCGCTCCCGCCAGCTGCGCACGGAGCTTAGCAATTTCCTCGTCCTTCTGGGCAAGAGCACTGCTCTCCCCGACATACTTCCCTTTCAACTACGCCACCAGCTCAGCTTGGCACGCAGCAGTCGCAGCCAGCTCATCCATCAGCTGTTGCACCTCTCCACACTCAACAACTTTGGCTTTCCCCTCCCTGTTTTCATTCTGTGGAGAGGAAACCTCATCAACGAAGACTCCATCGTTCTTCGCAGCATCATCCCTACAAGTGACAAAAAACGAAAGTTAGTCAATATTACAACAAGTAATATACGAAAAAAGAGATGATAAAGGTGCAGACACTTACAGAAACGGAGAAGCCTCAGCAGCCTTTTTCCCCGCACCGGAAGTAGATGTCTCTTCCGCGGTAGACTCCGCATCACCAATAACGTGACGACGTCTCTTCCTGGTGCCACTGCTCCCAGCCTCTCCCTTGCGCTTGACATTCTGCGCAACTTCTTCCTTCAGCACTTCCTCAGGCTTGAGGATCCTTATGCTGTCAGACGATCCCGAGTGCGCCTCCTCATGCGCCACCTCCACATTGGGCGCCACCTCCACATTGGGCGCCACCTCCACATCAGGCGCCACGCTTTGAACGGGCGTCACTTGGAGCGGCGGCGTGTTCTCAGGGACCACCTCTGGCAGCACGGTCAAGCGACCCTCAGTCGCCTCCAGAAGGGGCTGCTCACCTTCCCTCAAAGGGCGCACCCCTATAGTTACCAGTTTTGGCTTATCCAGCTTGACAATGGAAAGCAGATCCATCTCTGCGCACATCAATAAAGCAAGAAAGAAAAAAGGATTAGTTATTAAAAGCACGCATACACAAAAAGAGACTTACAAAGCTTGAAGTAGAAGGGACGAACACCCACCCCGGCCATCCTCACTTAAGAAAGTGGGCACCTCATCCGCATCGCCAAAATAAGAGCGGCTCAACCCCATGTGCACCAAAAACTCCTCCGGATAAGGGTTAATGGACAGTCGGTTGGCATCAAGAGTTTGCGCATCAACCAGCCTATAGGAACCGGGTGCGGGGCGCCCATCCCTTGGCAGTGTGTCCTGAGTATAAAACTCATAGGGCGATGGAAATACTACATCATCAACCCAGAAAAAGTACTCCCTCCAATTCTTTAGGGCATCTACTTTCTCAGTATAACACTGAAGCGCCCCCTGGCACTTCGCAAAAGAAACCCAACCATTTGACCACGACGTGTGGTAAAAGGAGCGGAACAAGGCCACGGTCGGTTCTATCGCAAGTAAACGGCAGTTTACTTCAAAATTCGACACCTTAGCCGCACCTATACAGTGCAGCTGAGAGATGTGAAGGCGATAGTGGTTGAGCAAATTGCTCAAAAAGATAGATATGGGTACACGGTAATTCGCGTACTCAAAGAATTTTGTGTATAGCCCTATTTTCCCTTCGGGGAAATCAGCTATACACGTGTCCACATCTGGAGCCTCTGGATGGACATCCAGAGGCACGAAATAGTCGGACGAAAATTGAGTAACATCCTCAATGGTCATCGCAGAGCGAAAGTCCTCTAACTGTGCAACCATCTTCATTAAATTACGAAGTGAAACGCACACAAATTACCTACGAAAATGAAGTATTTTCTTTGCAAAACGCTTTCAAGAAAAGTGAATAATGGTGAGTGTGTGTTTTACTGTGTGATCGTAAAAAATGGGGCGGTGACTCTTATATAGGGAGTAAAAAACCCTAGTTTATCTCCACGTGGAATCCACTCACAAAACGTATGGCTGGAACTGAACCGGTACATGCACTTTTTCCCGATTTACGAGGGCCACGTGGACACTACCCCCAATTTTCGAGGTATCCGTTTGAAATACCCATGGCTAGGTGCATTGCACTTAAAAATGGGCGGTAATATTCCCTTGTCTTCCCGCCACGCTTACCGCAGATAATATTAGTCTAGCATCCGCAGCTACGAGCCGCGCACACTAGACTGGGGAGACATGATGACGTATAGCCTATATTTGGGCCACGAATCCAAATAATATACACTACTAGCGCCTAAGTCCACCACAAGTGGGCTGCCATGACAATGGTTTGGGCCGCAGTATCATTAGCTTGGGCCCACGAGGCCCAAAGCCCAACTAAACCCACCGGGTACACGATAAGGATTATCTATTCATGGAATAGATATCCTTTCCTCGGATAAGCACCACGAGTGCGAAGAGTAAGGAGCAAGAAACCCACGTGGTTTCAGCCCCTATATAAGGAATAATATATTCTCATTCAAAGGTACGATATACAAACCCTAACTCTCTACGAGAACCTTAAATCGATTACTTACTCTCACGCCGGAGTCTAATCGGGGGAGACAATCCCTCGATAAGCCTCCTAACGGTGTTGTTTATTTTCTTAGTGCGCAGGTAACAAGTACTAAGAAGCGAATTGGTACGAGAACAAGAGCCAATAACCAGGAACGCCCAACTTTTGTATCAACACTTACGCCATGTGGTGGAGGTTTGATCCTTTCCCAAGCCTATGGTAATCTATTTTGCTATGACAGGTAGTGAGATATGTTTTCAATTTCCATATTGTGATATATACTTTATTACACCCGAGAGATGTGAGTATCTAAACACTATTTGTGAGGTGGTAGTGTATGACCTCCGTGCTTGTCTTTGGTCTTTAGTGGAACGATTATTTGTTGTAATTACTTTTATATTAGTGTTAAATGACCCCTAACTTGTATTTTGACTGGAATAAAAGCGCATTTGCTTGAGGACAAGCAAATCTCAAGTGTAAGGGTATATGATGAGGCGAAAAATGATCCGTTTTTAGGGGGTCATTTAAGTCCGGAATTGAATTTATTTGATCAAATATTACCCTAAATCATTCCTTTTGTGATTTTAGGTACTTTTGGAGTGAATTCTGGAAAAGGAAGCATTTCGGACGTTTTTAGAGCATAAAAGTGAAGAAAACGGCAAAGTCTTAATTTTCCTTGCTGGGAACAGTACCTGACAGCGTCACAAGTTTTTTAATGACGGCATCAAGAGGAAAAACAAGAGGAGAAGAGTATGGAGTCCATGACGGTCCAGAACACTTTTGCACTAGGGCGTGACGGCGTAACCATGGCCGTCATGACCCCTTAACAAGTGACGGACCAGAGGAATAAAGCTCTTGACGGCGTCAGATCTGGATCTAGGCAATCCGATTTATTATGGGCGGCGGGTTGACGGCGTCAAAATTTTCTTCTTGACGTCGTCACCTTAGGAAATCTATATATAGTCTTTGTAATTTTCATTCAAAAAGGAGGAGAATTTTAGGGACGACTTGAATAAACCCTAGCACGACTTTCACAGTATTTTCAAGGGTTTTCACCCCATGAAACCTTTCATGTTCAATTAAGATAAGTATCCTTTTAATTCATTCAATATATCTATGTGTTGTTTGAATATATCTTACGCTTGTCCTGATTTTAACATGCTAGGCTAGATCTCTTGTGTGTTTGCTTAGATGTAATGAAACCTAGATGTTGATTATCGGTTGATTGCTTGTTTATAGTTGTATTGGATGAATGATTTCGATGTTAGGCTTAAGAAAACTGGCAGACTTCCATAGTGTAACTTGCTTGAACATCTTAAGAAGCATGAACCAATGTGTACTAGGTTTTTATGGTTGTATTTAATGCATGAGCGAATTCTAGTGATCCCATGTTAGGAGCTTCTTGCAGGCTCGACATAGGAGTGAAGTAGGAGCTTATAGAGTTGGGGAAGTACGTACGCCACCCCACGAATGGTATTAAGGAATATAACCCATCATCCACCCAACTGTAACAAACAATTAACCTGTAAAAGATATCTAGGGAGTAATGAAATCTAAGTAAACACAATTATCCCATTTATTGTTCACACCACTAGTTTAATTAGCTTTATTTACATTTTTGTTATTTTATTTTGATTGTATTTTAGTTATTGGGTTAGTTGATTAGCAACTAATTTCGTCCACTCTTCCAAAACCCGAGATTTTACTTGCTTTTATAAAAATATAAAAATACAAAAAGAATCATCCCTCACCTCTAGACCTAGTTTTTAGGCTTTCTAATCCTAGCGACATTATTCCTGAGTTGAACGATCAATCCCCCGGTACTTGTCACTATACTATACTACAACGATCAGGTACACTGCTTGGTGGGGGTTATAAGCTTCTCGAGATCTCTCGAGAGGTGAAGCCTGGTGCAATTCCCACGCATCAACCTTCTTCTTACTCTCCTTAGGTAAACAAACTTGATTTTCTCCTATCACTTCTCCTTTTTTAAGATCCATCTTAGCTTCCTCCAACATACTTTCCAAACGCTCCAAGGAATCACCCGAATCCATGAACATTACCTCAAGATTCTTCAAATACTCTGAAACTTCACTCAAACTTCCCATCTTACTAAAGAAAATTATAACTATAACAGAACAACAAACACAAACATCCAAATCATTAGCATTAGGGTTAGTCCTAATCGAAATACACTTAAAAAGAAATTATACTAAGTAAACCAACAAGTTTAAACACTAAAAACATAAAAATAACTCAAAATAAGAAATTGTAAAAATAATTAACGAGACTTCCATCTGAATCGGATGGCAC
Organism: Artemisia argyi; assembly: GCA_030686995.1. NCBI lineage: Eukaryota > Viridiplantae > Streptophyta > Magnoliopsida > Asterales > Asteraceae > Artemisia > Artemisia argyi. Next base: position 153,649,256 of record CM060688.1, on the reverse strand, counting down.
ACCATCCGATCAGATGGTTTATTACACTTTACCCAACCAAATCGGATGCGGGCAGCATCCGATCGGTTGGATCGAACCTGTAATTTTTTTATTTCTTTTTTTATAAAATTTAAAACTTTTTATTAAACTTTTTAATCTAATTAAATTTAATCTTGAATACTCATTAACTATTTAATTACTAATTAATTAAAACATTAAACTAATTTGTTAAAACTTTAACTTTAACCATAAATAACATTCTTAAAATTAATTATAAATATTAACTAACTAAATTAACTACTAATCAATAAAAGCATTAAAACTAAATGATTAATACTTAATAAATAAAACTTTTTAACTTCTAGCTTAAAATTAACCAACTATTAACCACTAATTAATTACTAATCATAAGTAAACATTAACTAACAAATAACTAACATTAATTAACAATTAAAATAACTGCAAAACAAAAATCATAAAAATTTTACGAGGCCACCAACCGATTGGATGGGCATCCATCCGAATCGGTTGGCTAAAAATCAAAACCTTTTTTTAAATACGAATTTACTAAATCTTATACTAATAAAATCACAAAATACACGAAAAATCTAATCAAATCCCCGGCAGCGGCGCCAAAAACTAGATGTGCCTTATCGTTGTGCAAGTTTTAAAATTTATAAACACGATTTATCCGGTTAACTATTCAATACATACGAGCAAATATACTAGTCCGTTTATAGCAAAGGTGGGTAAGTCGATATCATCCCAAGGGATTTTAGCGATTAGTGTATTAAGTAATTAGTCTAAGCAAAAGAGGGTGTCAATCCAATTTTTAAGTGTAAATTCAAAGTAAGTATTCAATCTAACAAAACATATACTTGTGTGATTCCACAACCAATTGCATAGAGTATTCACTAAGTTTGGTGTAAACTTGTTATGATACATAATTTCATATGAATGATTTAACAATCAATAGTTTTTATCAGGTGATGCGTGGGAATTGCACCAGGCTTTACCTTTCAAGGGAACTTGAGAAGCTTACAACCCCCACCAGGCAGTGTACCTGATCGATGTAGTATAGTATAATGACAAGTACCGGGGGATTGATCGTTCAGCTAGGAATAGTGTCGCTAGGATTAGAAAACCTAAATACTAGATCTAGAGAGGAGGGATGATTCTTTTTGTATTTTTTATATTTTTAAGAAAGCAAATTAAAATCTCGGGTTTGAAGGATTTGGGGCGGAATTAGTTGCTAGTCAACTAACCCAATACTAAAGATGCAATTAAAATAAAATACTAAAATAAAAATAAAACTATTTTAACTAAGGTTGTGAGCAATATATGGGAGAAATGTGTTTACTTAGATTTCACTACTCCCTAGATATCTTTTACACATTAATTACTTGTTATAGTTGCGTGGATGACGGATTGTATTCCTAAATACCATTCATGGGGTGGCGTACTTACTTCCCCAATCCTATGAATGCCTACTTCACTCCTATGTCGAGCCTGCAAGAAGCTCCTAACATGGGATCATTAGAATTTACTCATGCATTAAATACAACCAATAAAACCTAGTACACATCGGTTTATGTTTCCTAAGACGTTCAAGCATGTTACCAATTGGAGACTTGCCAATTTTCTTAAGCCTAACATTGAAATCATTCATCCAATACAACCATAAACAAGTAATCAACACATAATTAATATCTAGGTTTCATTAGATCTAAGCAAACACAAGATAGATCTAGCCTAACATGTTGAAATCAAGACAAGCACAAGATATAGACAACCAATACATAGACATATTGATTGAATTAAGAGAAGACTTATCTCAATAGCACATGTAAGGATTCAAGGGTTGAAAACCCTTGAAAAGCTGTAAAATTCGTACAAGGTTCGGCCCTAGGGTTTCTCCACACAAGTTCCTCTCTTAATGAATGAAAATTAGAAAACTATATATAGATTTTAGGAGGTGACGGCGTCAAGAACAAAGGTCTGACGCCGCCCAATAATTCCTCGGACTGCCTAGATCTACATCTGATGCCGTCATGTAGTCCCCTTTTGCAGGCCGTCACATAATTAACTCTTGACGCTCTTCTTGTGACGCCTTCAGGTGTCTTCTGGGTCGTCGTGGTTTTTACTCTTGACGCCGTCAGGATTGTCCTCTTAACGCCGTCATACACTGTTCTCAGCTTAGAAAATTAAGTCTTTGGCGTTTTCTTCACTTTTATGCTCCAAAAACGTCTGAATTGCTTCCTTTTCCAGATTTCATTCCCAAAGTACCTAAAATCACAAAAGGAACGATTTAGGGTAATATTGGATCAAATAAATTCAATTCCGGGCTTAAATGACCCCTTAAAAGTGGTTCATTTTTCGCCTCATCATATACCCTTACACTTGAGATTTGCTTGTCCTCAAGCAAATGCGCTTTTATTCTAATCAAAATACAAGTTAGGGGTCATTTAACACTAATATAAAAGTAATTACAACAAATAATCGTTCCACTAAAGACCAAAGACAAGCACGGAGGTCATATACTAGCACCTCACAAATAGTGTTTAGATACTCACATCTCTCGGGTGTAATAAAGTATAAATTACAGTATGGAAACGGAAGATATCTTTCACTACCTGTCATAGCAAAATAGATTACCATAGGCTTGGGAAAGGATCAAACGTCCACCACATGGCGTAAGCACCTAGGATAAACTATCAAAGAGGTCTTTTAAAGAGTTGTAACGTTAGGTGTAGGGATATGAAATACACGGTTTTGTTGGATATAGGCAGTCTTTACTGGTGGCGAGTTAACAATCTTGGTTAATTACATGTACAATATGGCGTTGCTAAGCCAAGACTAGACTCGACTTAAGCTAATAAATGAAAAATAACAAAAACATAAAATGAACATAGAATAAAAAGGGATGGTAGTCCGTATGTTCTTTCTCTTTTCTTTTTCTATTTTTTTTTCATTTCTTTTTCTTGATTTTTCGATTTTATTTATTTATTTATTTTATTTATTTTTTGCATACACTCTTACCCTACCATCCAAAATAATACATCATAGGGAATGAAAATTCCCCTTACGCTTCAATCTTTACATACTTTTACAATAAACTAAACTAATGACTCGAATTAAGAAAATCAAAACACTTGGAGTACTTTTAAGATTAACGCACATACAGGGGTAATAATATGATGTTCTTCCCCATTACTCCATAAAATAAGTACTTTACCTACACTGTTCTAAAAGGCGCGCCAAGGCGCCGCCAAGGCGTCGCCAAGGCGCGAGGCGTGGCCTCGGCGCCACGAAATGGACCAAGGCGTGAAGTCTAGGCGTCGTGTGAAAAGGCGTGGAATAAGGCGCGAAAAGGCGTGCCAAGGCGCGCCTTATCGTATGGCGTGGCGCCATTTTTAGAATGGGATGATGTGGGCTTAAATTTTGGGCCTAGTAATTTCTAAATATAGTTCAAATTTTCACTTTATTTCTTATGCATATCACTTTTTGTAAGCTCGCCTTTTGTAAACTCACCTTTTGTAAACTCGATATGCATATAAAATATGATATTATAACACAAATGATAAATATATAAATATTTTTTCGCCGCCTTAGTCACGCCGCAAAAAACGCCATGGCTTCGCCATGGCGCGTAAGGCTTGAGGCGTGGCCTTGCCGCCGCGCCACGCCTCACGCCATTTATAACATTGTTTACCTATGAGTCCCAATCGTCCCAAAACAATATGTACAAGGATATGATTCGACTTAGCAACCATGTAATCAATTAGATAGTTAACTTAGGGTTTAACAAATAACATTAATGCACTAAAGATGAGTGCATACATGGAAGGCTAAGGCGATTTAGGTGTACATTTAAGTGGGGTGTAACAAATTCTTCCTTTAAGTAAGATGCTTAAAGTTAGAAACGAAAAGATAGGCTCGGAGGGGTGTACTAGGGGTTTCGTGTACTAAAAATGAGTACAACGCTAAGGTGTGGGAAAAATTAATTGACTTAACTAGCCAAGTAATATGACTTAAATGGTGAAGTAATTATGATACGGGTTTAACACAAGGGTGATCATGTGCCTCTTATCATGTAGTAAATCCTACCACACGAATGTAGTCTCACTAGCGGTCTCGGGATGCATCACTAACGCAAGTTCTAGAATCTAAATGCTACCGGTACATTCATAAGCACTAATAGTAAATGCTTTTCCTATCAAATCTAAAGGCGAACCTTACATATTTGGGTGGAAAATTTTTCTGAATAGTACGGTTTTGTGCTAGTCATACAATCTCCTATCCATGAGACGCTTGCTATGGCTAAAGTTTCACTCCTAAATGTTGTAAAAAATTTTAAATTTGGCGCTAAAATTGCACTAACAAGTATTTCTCGTAGTTTTATTACACATCTACTATCAAACAAACAAACTCAAGCGAAAGTGTATCTGTAAGGTATCATCATTTTACCTTCCCCTTACACTTAGGATGAACATTGTCCCCAATGTTCAAGTAAAGAATGTAAAAGTGAAAAAGTAAAAAGAATGAAATCAAATACTCCCTTGATTCGCTCGGTATGGATAATAAGGTGGCCAGGTTAAATCTTCCTCTAAGAAAATGAACAATCAAAGCTTCCCTTCCAAAAAAAAAATAAATCATCTTCTTGTCATACATAACCTGTAAATCCTGAGAAAACAGACAAGGCAACCTCGCATAAAATCGGCGGCAATCTACATAAGTTACTAAATCCTAGAAAACAAGATAAGATATAATGCTTGTGGAATGAAGTTTGCAGATTTCCTGGAGATTATAAAACTTAATAATTCAACAAAAACTTTAAGACTCTGTTAGAAAAACAAAACTGGTAAAATTTCAAGATTTTTATACGTGACGCCGTCTAGAGCAAGCTCATGACGCCGTCAGAAGTGACCTGCAGAAATTCTTGTGTTAAGTTACCGGAAAATTTCTGGAAAATCTGGTTCTACTTCCTAGAAAATCCTGCAAAACTTCATTATGACTCGATACAAGTATTTGACTCTAACAATTACGAATATACATGTTCACTTAATATTGTGGAGAATCATGATCGGTTTGTTTCTTAAAAACATATTTGGGGTTTCCCCTTACACTTATCTTTTGCAAAAATACCTTTGGGTGAAGTTAAGACTAGTCCAAACAACAAAGTAAAGTATTTCCACTTTTTAGTTTAGAAACATGATTTACCAACAATAAAAATAAAGCATGCATACGGAAGCAAATAACAAACAAAGAAAATAAAATCACACAAAGCATGGGTTGCCTCCCAAGAAGCGCTTTTCTTTATTTATGAGTCTTGTTGCTAGACTCAAGGTCATGGGTTACTACGTGATACGGGTGAGTTCCTCATTGGGAACATCTTTGGGATCAAACTTAGGTTTCAACTTCCTATCGGTTTTCTTAGTACGGTATGACCTTTCAAACTTTTCTCCATCCGGATCATACAAAGTCATCTTCATATGCCATGATCCATCACCTTCTTTAGGTGGCTTGTCCCACCTCCATTTACACTTGTCTCCCTCTCTTTTCCACTTATTCATCTCTATATTAATAGGCATTACGCTCAAGAACTCAATCATCTTCCTAAAGACTAAGGAGTCCTCAAAAGGATCTAGCTCTTCATCTCTAGCTGTGAGTTGTTCCACCGAATGTGTCTTTTCAATGAAATCCTTTTCTAGATAGAATGGCCGTTGAGGTCCTATAAAGTTCCTTTCTATCCAAGGTCCATATCTAGATGGTCTCCTATTAATCTCTACCCAATATGGTGTCGGTTCATCATCACAATCATAACTATGCTTCTTAACATCGTATACCGGCCAAGTATCGCCTTCACCTACCGCTATCTCAGACTCCTTACAATCTATCATGGCACTAGCGGTTGCTAAAAATCCTCTTCCTACCAACAATGGGCATGTAGTGTCACTAACGATGTCTAGGACGTGAAAATCCGCTAAGATAGTTAACTTCCCTACATGAACAACTACATCCTTAATCATTCCAACCGAGTGAGCAATACTTCCATCCGCTAGACCTATCAATACCTCCGTTTCCTCTAATTTTCCTAGCTTAAGAGTGGTGAATAGGGATAAGGGAATCAAGTTGAGGCTTGACCCTAAATCGGCTAGTGTGTCGAAAGCTTCGAATCTTCCTATCTTACAAGGCAAAACAAATATGCCCGGATCATTAAGCTTTTTAGGCAACTTGTTTTGAACGAAGGCGGTCCCATTTTTACCTAGTTTAAACTTCTCATATTTTTCTAGGAGGGCACTATAGTAAGGAGCACGGTCTAATACATCAATGACGGGGCGTTCAAGGTGAAGTTCCTTGAATTCATCGTCAAGGTCTTGCGTAGGAGGTGTTTCAACTATACTTTTGACAGGTTTTATATTGGGTGTTTTATTTGATTGGTCCTTTTGAAAATTTTGGTTTTGTTTGAAACACGTGCTCATTGATTTAACCGAGTAGTATTGTGGACACGAAGTGGGTGACGAAACTAATGATATGGAATTAACGTTTAGTTTCGGATTCTTGACCGTGTCGCTTGGGAGTGCTCCCATTTCTCGGTCATTGAAAACTTTCAACAATGCGTCAATTTTGGTGGTCATCTCGCTTTGCTTTTGTTTGAAATCCGCTTCAAACTTAGATAAGCGAGCTTCTTGAGATGCCATGAACTTAGACATCAATCCTTCAAGATTGTTGGTACTACCATAGTTGTTAGAAGGATTGTTGTTGAAAGTACGGTTGGAGGGTGGACCGTTTGGTTGGTAACGATTAGGCGGATTGGAAGAATTGGCTTGATTTTGTTTCCACCTAAGGTTTGGGTGATTTTTCCAAGAGGGGTTGTAGGAATCACCGTAAGGGTTTGGCTCGGGTTTGAAAGTGTACCACTTATCTCCCGCTTCATCGGTACGCGAGGATGCGTAGTCCGCAAAAGCTGTTCCGGGGAGTTCCACACAATCACGAGTGTCATGGGGACCACTACATAATTCGCATGAAGAAGTGATTTTGTTCACTTGGCTTGAAGGCTTAGGAGCTTCGTAAGATTTCATGAGAAACTTGACTTGGTCCTCAAGTTTCATGATCCTACAGTCGGGAGTGCTAGAGTTGTTCGAAGGCAAAGATATTGCCTTGACCGTTTTGTTCAAATCACGGGGATCATTCCAACTTTCGTTGTCATAGAGAGCAAGATCTTCTATGAGTTCCCATGATTGTTCCGCACTTAGATCACGTAGCTTACCACCGGCCGATTGGTCAATGGCTCGCCTCGTGGAGAGATCGATATGGTCATAAAAGATTTGGACTTGGAGCCAAAGATCTATGCCATGATGAGGGACTTTTTGGAGTAAGTCCTTGAAACGAGTCCATGCTTCATAGAGAGTTTCATTTTGACGTTGTTGGAACATCAAGATGTCATTTCTAAGTTTAGTAGTTCTCCCCGGTGGGAAAAATTAAGTAAGGAAACAAGTGGTGAGATCATCCCATGTGGTGATGGATCCCGCGGGTAAACGCTCAAGCCATTGACTAGCTTGATCACGTAGAGAGAATTGGAATAGGCGTAATCGGGTTATCTCTCTAGTTGCAACATCTAGGTCTATGGAATCTACGATTTTAAGGAAGTCCTTGAGATGTTGATTTGGGTCTTCAGAACGAAGTCCATGGAATGCACATCAGCTTTGCACCAACCGGATGGTGTCGGATCGCAAGGGGGTCACATTGGCTCTGGTGAGCTCAATGGTGTTTCGATAGCCTTGGTGGCTAGGTCGGGAATACTCTCCTAAGGTTCGGGGCCTAAGAGGTTCTAGTGGTGGGTTTTGTTGTGGTGGGATGACGGGTTCAAAGATGTTCCCATCGGATTTCGGGTGGTGAAGAGTTACGAACAAAAACACAAAGAAATAAGATAGACTAAAGAGAACATAAAAATAAAAATAAAATCTTACTAGAAAGGAATCTAGCAAGTAGACCTAATAAAAAGATATTCTAACCTAGACAATAACTATTCCCCGGGTTGCGGCGCCAAAAACTTGATGCGTAGGAATTGAACCAGGCTTTACCTCTCAAGGGATCTTGAGAAGCTTACAACCCCCACCAGGCAGTGTACCTGATCGATGTAGTATAGTATAATGACAAGTACCGGGGGATTGATCGTTCAGCTAGGAATAGTGTCGCTAGGATTAGAAAACCTAAATACTAGATCTAGAGATGAGGGATGATTCTTTTTGTATTTTTTATATTTTTAGGAAAGCAAATTAAAATCTCGGGTTTGAAGGATTTGGGGCGGAATTAGTTGCTAGTCAACTAACCCAATACTAAAGATGCAATTAAAATAAAATACTAAAATGAAAATAAAACTATTTTAACTAAGGTTGTGAGCAATATATGAGAGAAATGTGTTTACTTAGATTTCACTACTCCCTAGATATCTTTTACACGTTAATTACTTGTTATAGTTGCGTGGATGACGGATTGTATTCCTTAATACCATTCATGGGGTGGCGTACTTACTTCCCCAATCCTATGAGTGCCTACTTCACTCCTATGTCGAGCCTGCAAGAAGCTCCTAACATGGGATCATTAGAATTTACTCATGCATTAAATACAACCAATAAAACCTAGTACACATCGGTTCATGTTTCCTAAGACGTTCAAGCATGTTACCAATTGGAGATCTGCCAGTTTTCTTAAGCCTAACATTGAAATCATTCATCCAATACAACCATAAACAAGTAATTAACACATAATTAACATCTAGGTTTCATTAGATCTAAGCAAACACAAGATAGATCTAGCCTAGCATGTTGAAATCAAGACAAGCACAAGATATAGACAACCAACACATAGACATATTGTTTGAATTAAGAGAAGACTTATCTCAATAGCACATGTAAGGATTCAAGGGTTGAAAACCCTTGAAAAGCTATAAAATTCGTACAAGGTTCGGCCCTAGGGTTTCTCCACACATGTTCCTCTCTTAATGAATGAAAATTAGAAAACTATATATAGATTTTAGGAGGTGACGGCGTCAAGAACAAAGGTCTGACGCCGTCATCTCGCCGCCCAATAATTCCTCGGACTGCCTAGATCTACATCTGACGCCGTCATGTAGTCCCCTTTTGCAGGCCGTCACACAATTAACTCTTGATGCTCTTCTTGTGACGCCTTCAGGTTTCTTCTGGGTCGTTATGGTTTTTACTCTTGACGCCGTCAGGATTGACCTCTTGACGCCGTCATACACTGTTCTCAGCTTGGAAAATTAAGTCTTTTGCGTTTTCTTCACTTTTATGCTCCAAAAACGTCCGAATTGCTTCATTTTCCAGATTTCACTCCCAAAGTACCTAAAATCACAAAAGAAATGATTTAGGGTAATATTTGATCAAATAAATTCAATTCCGGACTTAAATGACCCCCTAAAAGTGGTTTATTTTTCGCCTCATCATCAGGGTAAATCATTACTAAGAATTCAATCTCCTAGTTAACTCCTTTCAGCCAAATTAACTATTATGATAATTCTATTAGGGGGTGGCAACGTTTTCGGCAAAGGGTCGGCATCGATCGGCATCACAATGCCAGTAGATCGGCATGGCTAAATCGGCAAGGAATGCGGCATGTAATACCGATTCGGTAAAACGCATGCTTTTAATGTTTTCGACCGTTGCACCCTTTATTATTGTTACCGTTTGAAGCTTTTCAAAAAAAAAACAAAAATACCCCTTTTAAATCAACAATTCACTTTACCATATTTTCTTCAAATCACATATTTACAATCACATATTTTCTTCAAATCACCAATTCACTTTAAAAATCAATCACATGGATCCATGTAAATCCCAACAAGGTTCAACATCAAAAGGTCGAAGTCGTGGTCGTGGTCGAGGTTCTCGATCACATCCCGTTCGGCCGAAGGTTCAAGCACAACCACGTGGTCAAGAAGCCTACTATCCCCGACCTCCACCACAAGCCTACTTTCCTCAACCTCCACCACAAGCCTACTATCCAGCACCTCCACCGTTGAATCCAAGTCACTATAATATAGCAATGACAAGCGAGTTCAACCCTTTTAATGACTTTCGAGACGGTCCACCAAGACGTGAACAAAGTGTCGAAAGAGAATTACCGTTATACGATTATGAAGATGATGAAGATGAAGTTGTTCCTGAAACCCAATTCCCAAATCCAATCGGTATTATTTTTTTTATTTTTTTAATCGTTAATATATATTTCTTTTTTATTTTAAATCGTTAGTGTTTTTTTTTTAATCGTTATACTTTTTTTTTTTAAAATTGTTATATATATATATATATATATATATATATATATATATATATATATATGTATATATATTTTTATGCTTTGTTTTAGGTGAAGAACAAAATGATGATGACGTTCAAGAAATAAAAAATCCGGGTAAAGCGGGAAAAAAAATTGGACGACCGACGAAGAAGTATTTTTGGCAAAAGCTTGGGTTCATGTCTCATCATGCCCAAAGGTCAGGAATCAACAAAAGTCCGATAGCTTTTGGGGAAGAATTCTAGAGCACTTCAAGCAAAATGTGCCGGATACTTTGCGCACATTCCATGGGTTGAACACAAAATGGAAAAATATGCATACCGAAATGAATACTTTTAACGGCCTATACATCCAACAAGTAACTTTTAAATTATATACTTTTTATACTTTTTTTTCGTTATATTAATTATTTGTTTAAATTTATACTTGTTTATTTTAATTAGTAGTGTAAATTTAAATTATATTTCTTATTATTGTAGAACCGATGTCGTGAGAGTGGGTGTGACGAGCTTAACGTGATGAGAAATGCATTGGCCGATTATAAAAAGAAAACCAAAGGCAAGAATTTTACTCATATTGAGGCGTGGGAGATAGTTAGGAAATCGGACAAATGGTTGCAACAACCAACCGTTAGTCAAACATCTTCGTCTAATACGGAGAAACGAAGAAAGTCGGCTGAGCAATGACAATGTTGAGACTATTATTCCGGATCTAAATGACGACACAACTCCTACACGGAAGAAAAAAGGGAAAAAGGCCGAAAACGAGTCAACAAAGAAGAGTATTGAATCGTTAGCAGATTATGCGGCAAAGAAGTCACAAATAATGGATGAAAATGTTGAGAAGAAACGTGCGAAGGAAGAGTTGGCAGAAAAGTTAATGTCGGCACAACTAGAAGGGGTTCAAAAAAAGAATTATTTTCGAGCTATGAAGTTTTTCAACGACCCCCATGATACCATACTTGATCCAACAATGCGCGATATTATGATTGCAAAAAAACATGAAGTCGCGGCGAAATATGGATGGCCTTGCAATTTTTAGAATTGTTTTGTTTTTATTTTCCTATCTATCATGTAACTTTTGTTTTAATTATTAATGAAATTTGAAGTTTTTAATTTAACTGTTAAATATAATTATGAGTTAAAAAAAACAAAAAAAAAAGGTTTAGGCATGCTTTGGCATGACATTGCCACTAAAAAGGTATGTTTAGGCATGAAATGTATTTCTTTCTTTTTATTGGTCAATTTAAAAAAACAATTGATAAACCTTTAGGCAACAATGCCACCCCCCTTAACACATTATTGTTTGAAAAGCAATTCTTATCTCATGAATTCCTACAAATCCTTTCGGGCAAATTTCGTGATGAAATCATTTCAAATCCATTTTAATGAGTAAATAGGATGCTTGTCACACATCATATCCCATACTAATTCGTACACTAATGTTTTGGAATAAAAACATTTAGAAAACCCTTTCGGCCAAATATTCTCAAAAAGTGCTTTTACCAACAAATTAAGCAAGATTAGTTGTTATTCCAACAACTCATAAAATAATATATGTTTCCATGCATCACTTTTTTAAGAAAAAAAATACTCTACGATTGATTATATCATTCACACAAGTATACCAAGAATTACTCCATAGCAAAACACAAGTAACAAACAAAACTGTCATTCAATTTAAAGTAACAATAGTTCATGATAAGTAAACAATGATTACCTAGCTTAAAGATTACAAGAACTATGATCGTGGAACTCTAGCAACCACACTCCTCCAATCGCCTATTATGAAAAATAAACAACTCCACACTCGAACCAAGCACTTGAGACTTTACTCAATGTTACCAGGACATTTCTACAGCAACAATAGACTTTCGGGCAATAATAATAAGGTAGTAATGACTTTTGTGTAAGCCTATTACTAGTTTGGGGTGTCACACTTAGCATCCATGTACATGGTTCAATATATAGTGTTAAGAACACTTATTATCCAAGCCAAAACGTGCCTCTAGAGTTATTATCAAGAAATGATCGGACTCCAATGATTAATGGAAAGTTAAACCTTCATTTAATGCGAAATTGTAACAGCAACACTTCTCCATCCGATCGTTGGCACTCCATCCGATCGGATGGAGCTTTTGGTTAATTCCAACTGAATTGGATGCGGGTTGCATCCGATCGGTTGGATCCTTCCTACACTCACATAATTGATTTTTCTTCGTCTTTTATTGACGCATGCTTTCTCCTCCATTTTCATGCTGATTTCTTTCATAAAACTTGATATTTTCTTGATTCATGAATGTGTAAATCTTGACACTATCAAATCCTTGAGTTCTTGTGTGGTTTCTTACTTGTCTTTATCTTGAAACTCTCCAAATGTGCATAATCACTTCAATTCTTCATCTTTTCATTATTTATTCCTGTACTTGGCTACATTTGCTTGCATATACACTTTTCCATGATTAAGTAACAAATATATATAAATATAACCAAATATGATGCACAAAACTACCAATAACGCTACTAAAAACATACTCATTCTGAGTGATACCACTTTCCCATCGATTATAAGTTTATATGATGTTTTTTTGGTGACTTGTATATGTGCTTTGATAACCTCTGTGTCTAGCTGTGTTTTGCTTGGGCTGCCATACCCGCTCCATGCTTACTTATCTAGCGTCTAGAAAGTAAGATAGGCATAAGTGATCATTAAGAGTTTACTCGCCTATATTTAGGATCCAACGAGAGAGAAGAGTTTACGATAATCATCATATAAAACTAGCAATAAAACAAGTGACAAGCTACTTAACAAAAGGACAGGACTTCTATCTGTATCTATTATCTATCTGTGTACGTGTTAGTCTATCGATGTTTCGTTGTCAAAAGTTTTATTACTTTAATTAAATAACCAAATCTGTGTTAGTCTCTCAGGCTAAAACCCCCTTTGCATTAGATTAGATTGTAAAGCTAACTTAGTATATTTAAAATACTGATTAGAGTAACTAGATAATTAGTTCTACTCTTAGTGATCGAGACTCTACTTACCACTATATACATATTGATTGGGTACACTTTTCTCGTTAGTGTATGTGTTATAGGATAAGTCGGCTAAATATAAATTTAAAACTTGAATAGGCAAAATCAATCTATACTACACGTGACACAACACACATAAAGTTTTTGGCGCTGCTGCCGGGGAGTGAATTGTTAATTATCTGTTTTTCTATTAGTATTTTAAATTAGGGTTTCTAACTTTTTAATTTTTAGGTTTTCAGATCCTAACCATTAACTTTGTTGTGTATTAGTTAGATTGCATTCATTGTATATTTTGAACATTTTTGTTTTTTGCATTGTATCATTCGCATTCTGCATATACTTTGATCGTTTCACTACTCTTGTGCAAGTTAGCTAATTTTCAGGATAATGGATGAATCAAGCATCACTATGGAAGATTATATTCTGAATCTAACCGGAGAAGCTTGCTGGAATGATCAAAGCTTTGATAACTGGAAACTTACGGTTAATGATGATTTTTTAACGCAGGAAAACTTGGATGACGGTCGCTCTTTCGGAACAACGTCTTTATGGAGTTCTATATCAGATCATATTAACAAACTCTGGATATACCCCTAATCGTATTATCATGGATTGTCAACCCCTCTACTGGAAAATTATATGGATTAGATGCAGTTCCGCCTGCGTACTATGCACCCCTGGGAAAGTTAACACTATTCTTCCAGGAACTGTTGTCCTAACTATTTCCGTGTATTTCTCAAAATGTTAATTGCAATTAATATCAAGTCTTGATTATACAAGGCTATATATATATATATATATATATATATATATATATATATATATATATATATACTAGTTTTCGAAGCCCGCCAGATGGGCGGGCATGACTTATAATTATCGTTTACATTTTTTCGTTTAGCAACATATTGGTGTTAAAAAAATTACTATACAAAGATTTTTAAAAGAATAGCACCAACGTTTGTCAAATTGTTTGTGTTTGTTACAATATTGTTTGTAACAACATATCATATGATTTAAACTCGAATGCGAGATAACGCTTCTTTATACACAACGTTTGTAGTAGCACAGCCCGTCCGATGGGTGGGCGAGCCTTTTGAATATCATTGAAAAAATTAAGTTAATGAAAGTAAGTTATAAACATGCCAATTTATTTATTGAATGCATTAACAACAAAAAGAAATCAACTTTCATCGAATATAATAAAAGAAAAAGTTACAAAGTGATATGCAAGAGCAAAGTATATAACCAAATAAACTAAAATTCAAAATAAAGCTTATTTATATACAACGTTTGTATACAATGTGTAGTGTTTTTTATGTTTTATTTTACCTCATAACTATGATAGATGTCACTTCATAACCATTTCCCATGATATACTCATGTTACCCATGATTTTCTTCTGTTTTAATTAATGAAGTTGCATAGATACATTAAACTTTAAGCTTGATAATTTAAACAGAAGTTGCATTCTTTTATAGGAATTATGAAATAATGAAATTACCACATTATTGAGTGCAAGCCTAAGAAGAGCAACCTGTCGTCTCTCGTCAACATCATTATCTGTAAACATGTTGATAAAATCTATGTGTGGCTGGATTCTTTCTTTTAAGAGACACAATGGGCTTCGATACTTTTGTAACTTCATGGTATCTTTTAAGGGAATTCCAACTTTTTTGGCTATAAGATCAAACATTAGCTTCTTTTTTCGTTTTTTGTTTTTGTATTTCTATTCTAACGTGCATTGATCAAAGATTCATATTTTTCAATAATGTTTAATAAAGGAAGCATTTATTGCAATTATTCAGTTCAAACAATGGTATAAAATAAAGTATTGTTTTTTTATAAATATCAAGACCCTTTACTCCTGCTTGGCAGAAGTATTAAAAAATTTTGCGCAGTGAACTCATGGTGCTTTTCTCTTGCAAGATCCACTGCTCAACCACCCAATTTTCAAGTGACACTTCAGAATGCTGAGGAGCACAAATATGATGTCTACATGAACTTACCTTAAGATAGTCAACGATCATCTTAGGCTTGAGCTTTTGATGGTGCAGGACTTTAGGTTCATCTGATTTGGCATCCTCAACCAATTGATGAAGAAGTTTGAGAGCTTCACGATGTAGTGAGTTGTATTTGTAAAGTTCAAACAAAGAAACATCATGATTTTCTTTTCGAAGGATCTCCTCACATATGTTCACATCACAATAATGAAAACCTTTCAGTAAATCTAAGGCAGCAGCAGTTTGGTCAGTCATAAGTAAAGCCTGCGGAAGTGATACTTTAATATTAGCTTAAAAAAGGGGTCCAACGTCATTCATTGAAATAGCCAACTAATTTTAGTAATAACATACTTTATTTGACATATAAATATTCTTAAGTAACATTTTGGACAAAAAAATGTTCATGTCAACCATATTTACCAAAGTGACCCGTTTTTACATGTAACTTGTTCCACCAATATGACCATCTCGCGTGTAACAACATAGTGTCCTATTTTTGAAAAAGTGAAGTTTTGTGGAAGCTTTTTACCTGGAAGTTTAGTCACAGATCCCCTCTCACATAGAACAGCTCCGAAGTCTCCTATATTTGCCATCCATAGATCTATGCCATCGATGACAATTGAAATAACTGTAGTTGAGCCACCATGCTGTAGTGCATGGCATTCTCGAGGATAAATTTGTCGGTAGAACAATATGCATCTCCTATGGCCTTGTCATGATCATTTAAAAACTTGGCTGAGAATAAAAAATTGATACAAACTACATAAATTAAAGATTACATAATAAAAGAAAATAAACTAAAAAAAATATAATAATGTACCTATTGTAGTATCAAAAATATGTGCTCGTCTTTATTGTTGAAATCCCCAATCAAAATTGAATCATCTCGAATGTAAAGCATTTTAAAGTCAGTGTGTTATCCTCTAGAGGCCACTCCACACCCATATTTCTCAATACATATTTAAATACCTCAACTGAGAAAGTAAAGGATTCATTGGCGTAAAGAATATCTAGAGTTCATGAGCCACTTGTTAGTGATAAAAGCAACGTCTAAGGACATGTGTCCATACAAATTATATACACACACTTTAAATTAAACGACAATATGAAGATATCCAAATATAAGATATAAGATAGTAAATATAATGCAAAGTTAAGTGGTACTTATGTAGCCTATCAAAAATGTATATGGTTGATTATAGCAATTTGTATCAGAAAGCTAAAAAAGATATATAGTGATTATAAAAAGAAGCATAAAGGTTGTGAGTAAAGAACTTGATGAGCATACATGAATAACCCAATATAATTTTATACATTTACGTTAAGCCCTCTTGTTTAATAACCGACCAACTTGACCTTGAAAATGTGGTCAAGTAGCATGGTCAGGCATAACCTATAAATCGTCACCATCACCATTGAGTTCCATTTAACTATAAAAACAAAAGAAAGTCATAGAAAATCAAACATAATTAGATGATGTAATAATTTTGTAATTCTTACAAATCGCATTCCATCGCGTAAAGAAAATTCATATATTTTGACTTGATACAATCTGTAGCCAAACTCTAGTAAGATCGAGCTTGAATAACTCAGTAAAAGCTAGTCTTGTTTTGAAAACTTAGGATTATCATACCTTGTGCCCGCTACCTCCCAAGCTCTCGAAATAAGTTTGAAATACTCCCAGGCCAAAATCAATAAATATAAAGTATTTTCAACAAATTAAACGACTTTATACCAAGCAGTGCTTAAAAGGGTATTGTTGAGACGTAACAAAATTTAATGAAAAAGACATGGGATTGAGCGAGGTCAATAAAAAATGTATCCTTTCTTCTGGGATGTCATCTATTTATTTCCTGTTATAATAAAATAAACAACAAACTAAGACTATTACCTCATGTTCCTTCATATGTCATCTAGCACTTTCTTTGGTGCATCTTCTTTGACCTCGTTTGGTTGAACATCTCCATTTTCAGCATCTTGCTGGTTGATTGTAACAGGTTCTTTTCCAACGAGGTAAATCCAACTTGTCAGCACTTATTTGAATTTAATAGATAGTTATATACTCTATATATTTCTTCAAAAATAAAATGATCAAGAGGGTTATCTGGTGCAACACCATCTACAAAAAATGGCAAGAAGCAAGTGAAAACTCATGATATTTACTATCACATTCGGTAGCATTTTCTCCCTTTGCAGCGACACACCTGATATGGGAAATAATCATGAGAGATATTTACTATCACAAAAAACAAACAGCAATGAATCTTTTATTAGGGTGTTGAGATTGGTGCATGTTAAAAAGCTCGCTGATGGTACTCAACGTATCTGGTAAAGTAGTGTCTACTTTTATTTTTTGTTGGAAAACGATAATCTTTAGGTGATGTCTCGAGCTGCTATTCAAATAAAGCAACATAAACTTTATGCTCAATTCATTAATAATCTAGCAAAACATGCATCATACTCCGTAGTAAATTATGCACTCCGTTTTAATTTTGGGATTTTTCAGTAGCAGCTGGTGGCGCTTCCGTCACGGCCCCAAAATCAGGTCCAACGGAAGCTTACATGTAGTTGGTGTGTAACTCAATTGGTATCGCAACACATGTACAAAAATGGTTTTCACTTCAATCACTTTGAATAAAATCGTTTAACCAAAAGTATTGAATTTACATTGTTAAAAGTAGTGCGGAATTTGGCCCTTAAAAAAATAGTTTAAGACGGTCCCCATATGAATATCAGAGTCTTCTATGACCATGTCATGCCCTGCCAAGACCTCCGGTAGCGTGCCATTGCTTAATACCTGAAAATCATGCTAAAGTGTCAACACGGGGTTGGTGAGTTCATAGAGTCTAGTGTAAAATGAAATACATTGCATTTGAATGAAGATTTCCCAGCAAAGGCATCATAAATCCACTCAGTTCCAAGTCCCGCCCATACAAGACTTGTAACCTATGTGTTTACGACCCACTACCAAATATGATTTGTTTTATGTAAACAAAAGTAATATGTGGACCAAGATTCAAAGATAAGTGAAATTCGACCAATACATTTGGCTACGTGACCAATTCATTCGGTTATGTGACCCGTACATTCGGTGATGTGACCCGTTCATTCTGTGATGCAAATGAATATATACACTACATTCGATTGAGTAACGAATCCATAACTGAAACAAATAAATGTTTGACTAAACATGTAGCATAAACAATTAAATCAAGTATACATTTAGATGAAAACGAGCATGTATTCTCCCCCAAAGAGTTTACCAAAGCAATTGAAAGAGTAGGGGCTATGACTCACCTGGTGCGATAGCTACGATGACAAAAGTGGATACACTGAAATGAGGCACGATCTCTAACCGCAACCTAATATGAATGATATGATCTAATGTAAGAAATGAAATGATACTACACATGCAAATACGTATGTTATCGATACCACTCGTGAAATTTGAAAATAATGTTTATCGTCGAAAAATACATTTTTGACGTCTCATTACCTTAATAACCACTTTTCATGTAAATATGTTGAAACGGTACTCCACGATCCTTGTTTGGTGTTTTATCGGTAAATATAGTGTTTTCGTCGTAGTTTAATATTTTTCATAACTTTGAAAATATGCCCAAAATGGCCTCGCAAAAATAGTCGTGAAATATTGTACGTTAAGTATTAGTGATGAAACTCGGCGTTTTTGAAAACCTTGCTACAATGTCTAGAAGTCGTATCATTTAACTTTTGACAATACGGGTCTCGATCAATGAGAAAATGGCTCTCAACATGACGTATTACAAAAACTGTTTTAGACTTAGGATTATTTTGCTAATAGAAGCTGATGGAATAAATAGAGTTTTGTTGGGTTTCAAACGTGTATATCTTGGTCGTTATGAGCTCGTTTTCTACGTTCTTTATATTCACGGTTTCCTATTAATATATACTAATATATTTTCAGTAAATTGGCTCTTATAGAATACGTCTAACGCCTCGTTTTGTCCATTGAAATTCGTGCAACAGCACGTGTTATTTTCAGAAAATAGTTTTTCGTCGTTAAACTTGGAAAAATCATAACTCCTTCGTTATAAACTTATTTTAATCCGTTCTTTCGCCCATAGCTTCGTTTTTGAAAGTATTTTCTGATTCTTTAGCCCAATGTTACCCAGAAACCCCTGATCTTTCCAGATTTTACAAAAATAGACAGCAACTTTCTAATAGTGTTTAAAATTCATTTTCTTGGTTCTAAACTTGTTCAAAACTTAACCAAACTATTTCAAATCAACTCCACAAGTACCCAATCCTACCATACACCTTGTTAGGGTGTCATGGGGTCCTAAACATCACCAATCTTGGTGGATCTCTTGAAGTTACTACTAAAATTTATAGATCTAAGATTAAAGAGTATTATTGTATAAAGTGGTATATATAACATATATATTTGCATGATCTACTACTATGACTTGAAAATACATCAAATGGAAGTATAATAGATTAGAAAAGTTTACTTGAAGCTTACTTGAAGTTTGAGGTGATTTGATGAGAAATTGATTAAGAAACCTAGGTTTTTATCACAAACCTTAACAAGGAATGAAAGTAAGCTTGATTATGTCTTGATCTTGAAAGTTTGGTGGATTCTTGCTTCTTGTTCTTGTTTGGCCGAGCACCAAGAGAGGAAAAGAGAGAATAGTTGCTTTTTGATTTTGTAGGAATGAGTTATGTGTAAGATCTTGGACTTTTACTTGCAAAAATATCTAATACAATGGCATTTTGGGTAATTAAAGAATCAAGTTGAAGTATCATGGAAAAAGGGGGCATTGAATTTGGGTAGAAAAATAGGGGTGGGTAGATCTAGTAAGGATTTGTAAGATTTTGTTGGATATTATTAGTTTTAGGTGATACCGGGTACCGAGTTAACTAGAAATAAATCGTGACGAGTTGAAATAAAATATGACGAAGTTGTAAAAATTATGAAATTACATTCCTAATGAGAATCGAGTGTTACAATAATTATCGGGTTAAAATATCGCAAACCGACGGAGTTTTAGCTCCGGCCGAAAAACGTAGCAGTTGATTTGAAAACACCGGGTAAATTAATAATATAATTTTTATATTATTTTAATGAGTATGAAAATATATTAGGATTGTAGTCGGGAGTGTCGGGTATATGTTAGTAGTAAAAACTGAGTGGTAACGTTAATTACAAATTAATCATACGTAAATTGAAATAATGCATATCCGTGCATGATCTAATGCGTTGATGATGTTACTGATGATATGCAGACTACTCCAGTCTATATGACGTGTCCTTACTGATGATGCATGAATTCACAGCTAAACCAATCCGGTTACGCGAATTTAAATACCCGTAAACTAGATTTACGAAATGGTGAACGGAAATCGTGAATAGTGATTTCCCTCAGGGAATGAATAGTGTTTTGTGAATAGTGAAATTTTGAAACACTTCTCGGAATCTCAAACTGACTCTGAAAACGATGAATAGTAAAATGATGAATAGTGATCGGTGAATAGTAACTTTTCGAAATGAATAATGAAATTTCGACGTTTGAAAAAGGACCTAAAATTACGAGTTGTGACATTCTTCCCCTCTAATAGGAACTTCGTCCTGAAGTTCAGTTTGTGTTGGTCTCTAGAGTGGTATTGGTGAAAAGATGATCATATTTATTGTATAAGCTACTGAGCTCTAATGGGAGCTCAAGTCTGTAGGCCACTAGGCTCATTCTGTCTGAAATATTGAATGGTCCAATGTATCTCGGGTTTATCTCTCCATGTTTGTGAATTGTGTCTCAGTGATGTTGTCCTTGGGATCGTGTGATATCTATTGTTGTAAGTGAATCCAATTTATAGCCAATGGTCAGCCAACCAATTCCAGAATCAATCACACCCGATTCGGGCATATCTCCCTATGTTTGAATCATTCTCTAATTCTGACCATTGGTCTGAAGATGATAGGTGGTGTGGTTCCAAAGGAATCTTAATGAAATATGATAGAAGTTTGAGGTGAATCAAATTCCTCCATTAGGAATAGTTGGAATAGGTATCATGAATCTTGTGGAAAAATCTTACAAGGTTAAGTCCATCAAAGGGTGTTATTAGAAAGATTAGGTTAGGATAAGGTTGTGATCCTCCACAGGAATGTCATGAATTGGGTCTCTCTCCACCTATGATGCTTAGTCTCCATTACTAAGATTTTCCCCAAGCTCTATGTCGTCAAATCACAAAACCCTAAATGTATAAGTGATGTAATATAGTGATCGATTTTCAAATTTTGTTTTGAGATTGTGTGCTTTGTTCATAAACCTTCCCTAAATAATTGAGTTTACAACTTTAAGCAAACGGCTTTCTAAGTAACATTTTTTTTCTTGATGTTTTAGAATTTAATAGTTATGCAAGATAGGACTGTTTTCAAGATGAGGTGGATAGTATGGTTTACCAAAGATCGATGTTTAAAATTTCTTAACATTCAATAGTTTTGTAAAAGATTAACCAAAAGAAATTTTCTTATCAAAATAAGTGCCTCAGAAAAGCATTTCTTACAAGATATATGTTTTGTAGAACTGTTGTTTGGAGAAAAATCCATTTAAAAGTGAAAGTATTAAGAGGATAAAATAGTCGGGTAGGTATGTCTGCACAAATGCATAGGTGTCTAACATGTTTGAATAATGTCTATTGGTGAGGACATGTTCAATTGAAGGTTCTATAGTCTTGGTTAGGAGGTTGGATGTATCTCTATAGTGTTGCTTAGTGAGCATTAGCATCGAAACTAATCTTGTAATTCAGTCAAGCCAATACTTTCTAGATGGTAGAATTGTTGGCGATCAGGCCAGTGATAGTGGTTCGAATGGTTTTGTGATATCTTGAGATTTTGGTTGAGTTTTGAATGGTCTTAATGTACCGAGGGATGATAATATCCACTTATCAATATTGGGAGTAGTGAGTGATGAGTGACATAGGAATCTATAGAGTGTCACCTAATTCCTTATCTATATGGGGATGGGGATGGGAAATCATAGTGATGGTGAGAAGGGAAAAGACTGTGACAGTTGCGACATAATGAGATTGTGATGAAAGAGAATATTGTGATGTAAAATGAAACATTTGGAAATTGGGTAGGGAATTCAATCCAGACAAAATTTTATTATAACCATTCTCAGTGTTGCAAAATTCATCTCTGAGTCAGACATAGGTGGTCAGCCTATATCCTACTATCCCGGGTCGAATGTAGATGACCAGTCTATATTCCACCGGGGTTCCATGAATTTTGAAATACTCAGCTCAGTTATACTAATATATGTCCTTCACAAATACAAAGACGTTCAGAAAGACTAAGGCAATGACCAAACTCGAGGTCAAATGATGAAACTATGCAAGGAGAAGGCGTAACAATGAGACGCATAAGTTATGTAAGCATACTAATATAGAAGACAATTATGGTAATAAACTAGAATAAATGAGTATGCTATATCTAATAATGAGATTCAAATCTCATCACATAAGTCAGCAACAACTACCAATGACGCATCAGCTTGGCAGGCAGGCACGCAGCGGTCATAGGGTTAAGTTTTTGTGAAAGTAGCTATAGTCTAGGTTTTAAAAACACTCAGTTCTCTATAGCCAAAGCTCTGATACCAATCTATCACACCCCCAAAATCGGGTCCAGCGGAAGCTTACATGTAGCTGGGGTGTAACTCAATTGGTATCGCAACACAAGTACAAAAATGGTTTTCACTTCAATCACTTTGAATAAAATCGTTTAACCAAAAGTATTGAATTTACATTGTTAATAGTAGTGCGGAATTTGGCCCTTAAAAATATAGTTTAAGACGGTCCCCATATGAATATCAGAGTCTTCTATGACGATGCCATGCCCTGCCAAGACCTCCAGTAGCGTGCCATTGCTTAATACCTGAAAATACATGCTAAAGTGTCAACACGAGGTTGGTGAGTTCATAGAGTCTAGTGTAAAATGAAATACATTGCATTTGAATGAAGATTTCCCAGCAAAGGCATCGTAAATCCACTCAATTCCAAGTCCCGCCCATACAAGACTTGTAACCTGTGTGTTTACGACCCACTGCCAAATATGATTTGTTTTATGTAAACAAAAGTAATATGTGGACCAAGATTCAAAGATAAGTGAAATTCGACCAATACATTTGGCTACGTGACCAATTCATTCGGTTATGTTACCCACACATTCGGTTATGTGACCCGTACATTCGGTGATGTGACCCGTTCATTCTGTCATGTATGTACATAGTGGTGGAGTCAGTTCATTCGGTTAAGTGTGCATAATAATGGAAAAGGCTTGGGTCCAAAGGTAAAAAAGATTAAGTGTGATGCAAATGAATATACACTACATTCGATTGAGTAACGAATCCATAACTGGAACAAATAAATGTTTGACTAAACATCTAGCATAATCAATTAAATCAAGTATACATTTAGATGAAAACGAGCATGTATTCTCCCCCAAAGAGTTTACCAAAGCAATTGAAAGAGTAGGGGCTATGACTCACCTGGTGCGATAGTTACGATGACAAAAGTGGATACACTGAAATGAGGCACGATCTCTAACCGCAACCTAATATGAATGATATGATCTGATGTAAGAAATGAAATGATGCTACACATGTAAATACGTATGTTATCAATACCACTCATTAAATTTGAAAATAATGTTTATAGTCGAAAAATACATTTTTGACGTCTCATTA
Organism: Artemisia argyi; assembly: GCA_030686995.1. Taxonomy (NCBI): domain Eukaryota; kingdom Viridiplantae; phylum Streptophyta; class Magnoliopsida; order Asterales; family Asteraceae; genus Artemisia; species Artemisia argyi. Next base: position 153,625,199 of record CM060688.1, on the reverse strand, counting down.
CATTAATAACCACTTTTCATGTAAATATGTTGAAACGGTACTCCACGATCCTTGTTTGGTGTTTTATCGGTAAATATAGTGTTTTCGTCGTAGTTTAATATTTTTCATAACTTTGAAAATATGCCCAAAATGGCCTCACAAAACTAGTCGCGAAATATTGTACATTAAGTGTTAGTGATGAAACTCGGCGTTTTTGAAAACCTTGCTACAATGTCTAGAAGTCGTATCATTTAACTTTTGACCATATGGGTCTCGATCAATGAGAAAAGTGGCTCTCAACATGACGTATTACAAAAACTGTTTTAGACTTAGGATTATTTTGCTATTAGAAGCTGATGGAATAAATAGAGTTTCGTCGGGTTTCAAACGTGTATATCTTGGTCGTTATGAGCTCGTTTTCTACGTTCTTTATATCCACGGTTTCGTATTAATATATACTAATATATTTTCAGTAAATCGGCTCTTATAGAACACGTCTAATGCCTCGTTTTGTCCCTTGAAATTCGTGCAACAGCACGGGTTATTTTCAGAAAATAGTTTTTCGTCGTTAAACTTGGAAAAATCATAACTCCTTCGTTATAAACTCGTTTTAATCCATTCTTTCACCCATAGCTTCATTTTTGAAAGTATTTTCTGATTCTTTGACCCAATGTTACCCAGAAACCCCTGATCTTTCCAGATTTTACAAAAATGGACAGCAACTTTCTAATAGTGTTTAAAATTCATTTTCTTGGTTCTAAACTTGTTCAAAACTTAACCAAACTATTTCAAATCAACTCCACAAGTATCCAATCCTACCATAAACCTTCTTAGGGTGTCATGGGGTCCTAAACATCACCAATCTTGGTGGATCTCTTGAAGTTGCTAATAAAAATTATAGATCTAAGATTAAAGAGTATTATTGATATAAAGTGGTATATATAACATATATATTTGCATGATCTACTATTATGCCTTGAAAATACATCAAATGGAAGTATAATAGATTAGAAAATTTTACTTGAAGCTTACTTGAAGTTTGAGGTGATTTGATGAGAAATTGATTAAGAAACCTAGGTTTTTATCACAAACCTTAACAAGGAATGAAAGTAAAGCTTGATTATGTATTGATCTTGAAAGTTTGGTGGATTCTTGCTTCTTGTTCTTGTTTGGCCGAGCACCAAGAGAGGAAAAGAGAGAATAGTTGCTTTTTGATTTTGTAGGAATGAGTTATGTGTAAGATCTTGGACTTTTACTTGCAAAAATATCTAATACAATGGCATTTTGGGTTATTAAAGAATCAAGTTGAAGTACCATGGAAACAGGGGCATTGAATTTGGGTAGAAAAATAGGGGTGGGTAGATCTTGTAAGGATTTGTAAGATTTTGTTAGATATTATTAGTTTTAGGTGATACCGGGTACCGAGTTAACTAGAAATAAATCGTGACGAGTTGAAATAAAATATGACGAAGTTGTAAAAATTATAAAATTACATTCCTGTTGAGAATCGAGTGTTACAATAATTACCGGGTTAAAATATAGCAAACCGACGGAGTTTTAAGCTCCGACCGGAAAACGTAGCAGTTGATTTGAAAACACCGGGTAAATTAATAATATAATTTTTATATTATTATAATGAGTATGAAAATATATTAGGATCGTAGTCAGGAGTGTCGGGTATATGTTAGTAGTAAAAACTGAGTAGTAAAGTTAATTACAAATTAATCATACGTAAATTGAAATAATACATATCCGTGCATGATCTAATGCGCTGATGATGTTACCGATGATATGCAAACTACTCCAGTCTATATGACGTGTCCCTACTGATGATGCATGAATTCGCAGCTAAACCAATCCGGTTACGTGAATTTAAATACCCGTAAACTAGATTTACGAAATGGTGAACGGCAATCGTGAATAGTGATGCCGTCAGACCCAAAAATCTATATATAGTTTTCTATTTTTCATTTGTAAAGGAGGAGAACTTTGGGATAGTTTTGGAGAAACCCTAGCACGAATTTTACCTTACTTTTAAGGGTTCCAAACCGTTGTTTCATCCATGTTTGATTGAAGATAAGTTTTCCAATAATCATTCAATATGTCTATGTGTTGTTTGATTCTATCTTATGCGTGTCTTTACTTTAACATGCTAGGTTAGGTTTTCTTTGTGTTTGCTTAGATATAATGAAACCTAGTTATTGATTATTGGTTGGTTGTTTGTTTATAATTGTTGTGGATGGATGATATCGATGTTAGGCTAAAGAAAACTAGCAGACTTCCAATTGGTAACATGCTTAAACGTCTTAAGAAACATGAATCGGATGTGTACTATGATAAATTGATTATATTTAATGCATAAGTAACTACTAAGGAGGCCATGTTAGGAGCTAGTTGTCGGCTCGGCATAGGAAGAGGTAGGAGCTTATAGAGTTAGGGAATATCGTACACGGCCCTACGAATGGTATTAAGGAATATAACCCGTCATTCATGCAATTGTAACAAACTAATCAACTAGTAAAAGATAGCTAGGGAGTAGTGAAATCTAAGTAAACACATTTGTCTTATTATTGTTTTTCTCCATATTTACTTTCATGTCACTTTATTTTATTTTTATTGCATTCGTAGTTATTTGGGTTAGTTGACTAGCAACTAATTCCGCTCATTCTTCCAAAACACGAAATTTTTACTTGCTTTCTATAAAATATAAAAATACAAAAATAATCATCCCTCATCTCTAGACCTAGTTTAATTAAGTTTTAACCCTAGCGAACACTATTCTTTGAGTTGAACGATCAATCCCCCGGTACTTACCACTACACTATACTACATCGGTCAGGTACACTGCCTGGTGGGGATTGCAAGCTTCTCAAATGTCACACCCCGCCACGGCGAAAACGCGCGGGTGTAACTTCATTGATATCATCACAACACCTGGTGTCTACATAGAGAACAACTACATGCACATAAATAGAGCAATGTACAAACACAAAGTGTTGTAACAATACCCCAAAATAAAATAACCAAAACAAAAGATAAATCCAAACATAGATGATAAACCACGTCCAATGCAACTATAAGGTCTCTTCTATCCACATCCTTCTATCTTATCCTTAGAAAGCTCACCTGAAAATGATGCTTAAAACGTCAACATAACGTTGGTGAGATTCATAGGTTTAAGACTCAAACACACTAGGCAACCAAAATATGGGTAAATTAATACCCTCCAATTAGGTCGTATGCACGAGCAACAGGGTAAGCACCCTCCCAATTGGACCACACAGCTATCACACAACATATCATTACCGTTCACATATAGCATAAATACGATAACATTAAAAGTCCAAGCTCTTTAACACCATACACATAATCACAGTAATTCAAATCATTTAAGACAAGCATCATTCCCATCCCAAGTTTAAAACAAAGTAAAAATATGGGACTATGAACTCACCTTAAACTCCGCAGCTTCCACAAAAACAACTCACAATCTATAACACACAAAAATAATCCACATTACACAAGGTCAAGTAAAAGCTACAACCCATGTAATACTCATATGATGGATTTCTAAGACTCATATGACCCACCATGGATCTCCTAGACACCATACTAACCATCACCATAACCTAACACTCACTAAATCCCTTGCACTCTTAAAATCAAAAAACGCAGAATTTTTTGGTATATTTGCCCACATAAAATCATGACAAATAAAGCTCAACAACTCACACCAAAAATTCACCATGGTCTCTCATAAGCATAGAAGCTAATACCAGAAGGCCATGGACCAATAACACGCACAAATACTCATAATAAATTCAAACTTGTCAACTACTCAAATTCAGATCTGAACGCACACCAAAAAGTTTTGATTTTAAATAAATACTTCCACAAGTTTTTATCGCGAATCCTCTTCGCGGTAGTCTAATATAACCTAATAATTAACTATTCCAGAAGGCCTAGTCAAAATACCCCTTTTACAACCACATGACACCCTCAAACTTTTACCCAAAATCTGTCCCGGTTTGACAGCTTTGACACCTTAACAAAGAAAAATCAAAAGACCAACTTCCCGACCTTGAAATCAATCGTGGCTCGACTTTTTGGAAATCTCTTTCATTAAACTTCAATTTAGACCCAAAATTCGTGATTTAACTCTTCACCATCTGTTATTTACACTCACATCTTTACAGCCATAGTTTTCTGTCCAAACCCTAACTCAATAACTAGCATGTTTTACGCTCAATTCTCTTCACAAATCATCATAATAATACTAATTATTGATCCCAACATGTTTTACTTCATTAATTTACAGAAGTTAACCCAAACCCTAATTCATCATATAATTATTACGTGAATTATATTAATAAATCAAACAATTGAACATGTATTTTAATAATTTTACCTTGATTCTTGATTATTGTTTCACAATTATAAACCCTAATTTTTTTCTCCCTTCTTTAGCTCCTTGGTTCGACTCAAATGCAGGAAAAAACGTTTTAGGTGTGTTTGGGTTTGTTTATATATTATTTATGAATAATCCTTATCATTGGGTGTTGTAATTGGGCTCAAATTTGGTTTCCTTTTTCCTTCTTATCCTCTTCTAGCCGATTTTCTTAACATATATATATTTTTATATTTTTTTTTCATTAAATTTATTTATTACACTCAAAACCTCATACTTTTCATATTTTATGTATTCCTATATCGAAACCTAACGTCTTTCGCGATAAACCTTAATTTTACGATAAACCGGAAAATAATCATTTTCAAAATAAAGTTTCCAAAAATAGAATTTTACACGCTTTTTGAAATATAACTCATAAAAACAAATCCCACGTAACTTACTAACGCTCAGTTACTTGAACGAAGCCTCGTTACGCAAAAACACAAAAACACCAAAACTACACAAGTCATTTCTACACCACCAAGGTGATCAAAATGAACTTTTCCAAATTCCAAACTTTCCAAATCACAATAAAAACCATTTACGCAAAGGGATATCACACTTATATCACTTAAATCACCTAGGACACACCAAACAAACGTCAACCGAGTCAAGACTATCAGTCAAACTGACCTGCCAAAACCACGGTTGTTACATCATCCCCCACTTAGGGAAATCGCGTCCCGAGATTTCAACTACTATAGTCACCACTCACAACAGCAAAAGAAAATTTATGGGTGTTTAAGCGGAAAAATACCACCCCATAAAATCACAGAGAAAGAATCGCAAAAATGTGAACCGACTAAATACTCGAATTCACACGATAGAAAAACATTCCGTCACTCCAACGATACACGCAAATAGATACACTCCCCGATCAATAACACCAACGATCAAAACGACTTCTCACAGGTAGGTACAATACTCTCGAACCAAATGAAAAACCAACTGGTAACCGCAAGACGCACTCACAAATAACAGATACCCATAAAACAAACATTTATGAATACCCCGCATCTAACTTCCACGATCTAAAATCCAACTACAAATGATCTACTTCACCAACCACATCAGCAAACAAAATTGGGTACTTAAATTTCATCGGATCCTCACGTTCCCAAGTAAACTCAAGACCACGCTTAGAATCCCACCATACTTCAAACCCCTTAACAACTCGATCCATAATCTCAACAGGTTTCTCGACAAAATGAAGAGTCTTGTCAACCTTAATCTCATCTAATGGCACATCTAGACTATCATATGCCAACCACTTCTTTCCATTAGATACTTGAAACGTATCATGTACACCATTTAATTCCTCAGCTAACTTCACCCGGTATGCCACAAATCCAATCCTTTCCGTAATCTCAAATGGTCCTACGTATCTCGGTGCTAGCTTGCCTTTCTTACCGAAACGCACAACACCCTTCCAAGGAGATACTTTTATCCTCACAATATCACCAACACCAAACTCTAAGGGCTTACGGCAATAATCCGCATAACTCTTTTGGCGATCTCTTGCTGCCTTAAATCTTTCCTTAGTCAAAAAAACCTTATTCGTAGTCTCTCGCTCTAGTTCAGGACCAATTAGTTGGCTTGTTCCAACCTTTGCCCACAGAACAGGTGACCTACATTACCTTCCATACAACTTTTCGCACGACACATACTCCATACTAGAATGATAATTGTTGATATAGGAGAACTCAGCTAAGGGTAAATGTATACCCCGGCTTCCTCCAAAATCAAACACACCCATGCTCTCAGCTCACCATCCAACGCCTGATTTGTACGCTCACTTAGTTCACTCATTAGAGAATGATAAGTCGTACTCATCTTCATACGCTATCTCAAGGCTCCATAAAACATTTACCACAATCGCGGAGTAAGTATTTCATCTTGATATAAGCTGATTGACGCGACACCCCACGTCTCTCTACCAACTCATCAAATGAAATGTCTCACCAATTCCTTCTCAACAAAATCTCCAAGTATCTCTGACCGTTGCATCACCATAATAATCGTTGACATCAACGCTCACCTGCAAGCGTATCAACCACTTGTTACGGTAATAATATGTCTTATCCATTCTTGGATGTATCTTATACCTTGCATGATTGATGCCCTTACGCTTCCTCTCAATGAAACCAATAGCTGGTCTGCAAAGTACATTCCTCCATCTTCGTTCCTTTCCATTTACTGGTCTAAACCAAGTAATCATTCTCCTTACATGTTCTCATCCTTGAACCTCTTTCTCTAGGCTGTCAATATCATCCTCTCAACTCCGAACTGAATTATCATAATCATTGCTCACAAACATCCAAGTTTCACTCGTTCACTCCCGCTCAGCGCTCTTACCACGATGTCCGCTCTTCCTTGACGGTGGCGAATCAGACAATCGTAGTCACTGAGAAATTCCACACTCAACTTCTCTTCGACATATATTAGCCTCTTGTCAAATATATGCTAAACATTCTTATAATCGGTGTAGATAACACTCTCTGCTCCATACAAATATCACCTCCAAGTTCTACTTCCCAACTTTAAATCATGTATCACACAGTTCCTCTTATGGACCTTCCACCTCCGCGATGCCCACGCAATCCGAAGAACGCATCTTGAAGCTAAACCTCTCACTTGAACAACTTGACAAACACCCTCTTTTCTTCAACGAACAAATTGATAGTCAAAACGACAATCTATCCTAAGTAAACGACGCGAACCATGAAACCGGTCAAACTAAAACGTATATCAACGAATTCAAAAGGGGTACGAATTACCGACTAACGAAGTAACGAACATCAAAATTGATTGAGGCAAAAGCAGTCAACTAAAGTCAACCACGGATGTGGTCAACAAATTCAAACTCCTTAGGCTCAATGCCCCATGGAATATAGGGTTTCACCGGGTCGTTATGTCCCGACGAGGTGTGATGGTTATCAAACGGATCTGTGATCGGGTGAATCCGGACGGGAAAGGGGTTTGAGTTTGATTAAATTAAGGAATATACGAAGAAATAGCTTAAATAAGCTATATGAATGGTTACGTGAAAGCTAAATACTTAAAAACATTTAAAATCTAAAAACGCGTACGTTCAGATTAAATTTACGCGAACATACAAAATAAAAAGTGAAAACTGAAATCTGAAAATCCACAGGGATTGAAAATGACTTTTTTACAAACTTAAAGATAAAAGAAATTTTTTAGAAAAAGATAATAAATTTTTACATTAATTAATTATTTATTATTAATTAAATACTATTTAACACTAATTATTAATATTTAAAATACTTAAATACAATATAATATTATTTAAATACTAGAAAAATGAAAATTAAATTTCTAAAATTATAAAATAACTAAAAATAAGTTATAAAATTAAAAATATGTATTTTTGTCTTTTTGTGGTTTTTGTATTAATTAATTACTAATTAAATATTAATTACCAAATTAAACTAATTAGAATTATTAAAAATACTAAAAAGGATTAGAAAATTATGAAAATTTTTAAAAATCTAATTAACCATCACAGGAATCCTAGAAAAATATAAAAAGTTTGTTTTATAAGTTTTTACACTATTTTACTAATTATTATATTAAATATTAATTAATTACTAATTAAACTATTTAAATTATAAAAAATAGAAAATGAACAGTAAAAATTCTAGAAAAATTCCTAAAATTATATTATATTATATAAAAGCTAGGAAAAATATAAAAACTAGGTGTTACTTTGTAAAAACTAATTAAGCTATTTAATACTTAATTATTAATTAATTAATAATAAAACTAATATTAATTCTAATTAATACTAAATTACAAAATAAAAATCTGAGAAAATTATTAAAATTACTTTAACATAAAAGGAAATTAATAAAAATATAAAAATGCCAAATACTTAATAAAAATATAAAAATTTAAATTTAAATTTAAATTACATTAAATAGAAACTATCACTTATTATTAAATTGGTTTTTCTTGATTTTTCTTTTACAAACCTATTTTATACCTAAAAACAAATAACTTTTATGAAAACAACATTTTTACATCTTAAAAATAAGCACTGTGGATGCTTATTAGCACCACAGTTGACTTTTGTTGACTAAATAAGAAAATAAGCTCAAACTAGCTTGAGTGGGATCCACTATGGGTGATTCAGGTTCAAATGAGTGTGTTGGAAATGTATGAGCAAGAATCAACCAAAAAGACCCACAGAATAAGCCAATAAGCTCAAAATAAGCACTTGACCACTTTGATGCAAACAGAAAATGGGACAAGGATGAGGGGTTGATTTAGGTGGGTCCCAGGGGTCTTAAGGTCAAACCTATGGTCAAAACATGAAAAGAGCCAAGATGGGGGTTCAAAGAACCAAAGTTGTGGCCTGTGGGACCACTGTGGTGGCCAGAAACCACCACCAAAGTGGTGGTGATGGTGGAGGGGTCTGCTGCAGCAGGGGATGCACCTCCCCTGTAGGTGTGTTTCTTGCTGTGGTGGGCCCCACAAAAAAATGGCAAAAATACAATGAAGTTAGGACAATGGAGATGAGCTGGGAGGCTGTAAGTATAAACAAGTTTCAAGGTTCAACTCATAACACAAAATTCAGAATAAATCATCCCATATTTGCAAAAACTAAGAAAATGCACATTTGACTTTTTGATGAAAACTTGCTAGATTGACTTTTTCCAACTTTGATCCTACTATTCTAACTGAAAATGATATATAAGGCTATACTAACATGGAATTAAGTTATAACAACAATTAAGGTAAGGATTTGGGTGAGTTAGGAACCAACTGTTCTAACAGTTGGACAGTTATGGGGCTTTTGGGTGGGAATTTGACTTTCTAATGTTTAGGGTGCTAGTTTTATAATTCCTAAGGCCTAACTAAACCTAATGCAAGTCAATGAAACAAAGATCAAAGTCAAACATCCACAAGAAACCTCGACAGTGGACTAAACCAAACACCCCTTAACAAAAGCTAACTTGTGATTTTCAAGCATTCAAATGTTTTAAGCCAAGAACTTGATTCATTAAGACATAACATGATAACATGGACTGAAATAAACATAAGAACATCAATAATAACAACATACACTAAGAATTACTAATGTGCTAATTATGACAGTGCAAAGAGAAAATTTGAAGAAAATGAAATCTAATGTACAAGCTAGCAATCTAAAGCAAGTTAACAACTAACACTTACCAAATAAGCACGAAAGAACAAAAATAAGCAGCATATGAAAGCTTCTACAGTAAAATGCTAAAATGGATAGAATGGCTTACAAGGGCTTCCCAAGTACAAATCAATGAACCAAAGGCCAAACACACTTCCTATAGCCTCCCCTGAGGCACTAATACCATATCAATCCAAAATTCACCAGGGTCCTTGCTTCAATCGTCCTCCAAACTGATTTTTGAATTTTTCACTTATTTTCTTGATTTTTGATTATTTTTTTGGTTTTTTAAATGAAACTGAGCAACACTGAAAAATTAAGGTTTAAACAAGTTATAATAACTTATGGTAACTTAATGGAACAGATAACAAGCACTTTTAACAACAATTAAGTAAAAATTAGATTTTGAGTATTTCAAGTGAAAACTGAGTTCTGGAATTAAAGCTTAATTAACTGATTGAAAGAACTTTAAATTACATTAAGGGGTCTAAAATTACACTTTGAAACTAAAATTGATACTTGAAAGACTAAAATAAATTACAACGAAATTAACACTACACTAACTAACTACTACTACCCTGATAAAAATTCTTCCTTGCTTCTTTCTTTTCTTTTATAGACCCATGTGGGGTTTCTCTGCTTTCCCACTTCAATTTGAAACCATTGGATTGGCTAATTTCATCTGAGCCGTTGAAACTCCTTTTGGCGGGAAAACGGGGATTGCAATTCTGAGTGGAGTTGGTGTTACAGGTAGGAGATATTTAATGAGGAGGGGACATGAGGAGTGGTGTAGGTGAGATTGGTGAAGAAAAGGTGGAGGTCATTAATGGAGGAGGGGGAGATGGAGGGAACCAGGGAGCGGGTTTTTTGGGAGGATGAAGGGTTTGACTGGGTAGTTTGACCCTGGGGTGGATTTTTATTATTTTGGAGATGGGCCGATTTGTGTGGGCTTGGGATGGATCAGGAATATGAATTGGATTTGGTTTATGATGTAACAACAGGGTCCAATTGGTTTGTAGTATTATTAAGCTAGGGACTAAATGTGATATTTGCTAAAAATTGAGGGTTCAAAATTGCACATCCTCCAAAACATTCCAAGGGTAATTCCTGTCATGTTTCAATAATCCAGGGACCATAATTGTAATTTTCCAATATTTAAAATCCCAGGGACCAAAAATGCCAAATGTGAAACTAGAGGGACCAAAACTGTAAACTTTTGAAACTTAAGACCCAAGTATTCTATTTTGTGATTTTTAATTTTCAAAAGACTTGGGTTGACTTTTCTTTTAAAATAAATGCATAGGGACTATTTTTGACAAGTTTTGAAACTTGGGGGACTGAAACTGCCAATTGTGCAAACTTTGTACGTTTTTCATTTGTTTTTACTCTTTTTGCATCTAAAACATATAAAACTAATTTTGGAATATTTTTAGTATTTTGATGCATATTTGAGTATTTTTGTATGCTTTGTAGTTCAGATTTGACCAAAAATGATGAGTGTTTGAGCACTCATCAAAAATCAAAGCTAGAAAAACACAATAAGAAATTTTCCCCCAATAAAAATAGACACAGATAAAATGTTCATGAAAACCCATACAAAGAAAATATAAAATACAGGTACCCATAAAACATCCACAGGCGTACCTCAACGAAAGAAACACTCGATTAATCAAATACATAACAAGTTTGGTAAATGAGAACCATAGACAGTTCTTATTCCCGTACTCGACCTTCTCAAAAACAAATGAACCCCGTTTTTCACAAGACATATCTTAAACTTATACATTTCTTTTATAAAATACATATAAACCATTTTATGTAAGACATCAACATAACCATTTTTTTTCCACACTTCCTTTTCACCATAAAAATAATAGTTTCCAACAAATGACCTTGAAATACCTAAAACGAATTTTAAAATACCATAAGGACTTTAACACAACCCTTTTATTGGATGCGAAAAACACAGAAGAATCACATAATCAAAATAACCACCAAACGAATCTCATACCAGGGAACACTCACGCAAATACATTGCAAACCAAACGATGAACTTACAGACTCATTCGTACAACGATCAAACCAAAATCATAGAAAAACACCGATACTAACAGGTCACAAAACATGTCACAAAATTCAATTGGTGTGTGTAAATGACGGATTAAATATCCACACCAACTCGTCACGAACCAACAATACTTGACGAATAGTATAACATTCATCCGAGGAATGAATGTATGGAATAACCAAAGAAACAAAACAGTATCCAACACAAACGAATTCGATTACCCAACACCTATCACGACGTCAAATAGAAAGAATATGGCATATGTACCATCATGGTATGAATAGGAATGCCAACCAAAGAATTAGGTATACAAACGGAGCGTCTAGCAAACGAATCAACTTAAATACCACAACATAAGTACCCATCGATAATTGAGGTATCAACATATGATAGGTAGGATGGAATCTTACCACCTACACACCCCAACATATAACGACTGCCCAAACGGTTAAGAGAATACTTCTCTAACCATACAGCCATCACCAACACGATATCACATACCATCTTCCACAACATATAACATCAAACATCAATCAATGCAATAATGGTCACAAGTCCACGTGTGTGATACCCTTATAATTATGTTCGCGACCATAGTTATAAGCCTATTCCACACGCATTCTTACTTCCAAAGCCACACATCTCAATGATAACACACATATACCACATAGCACCTAATACACGATGCAATCCATGCCATCATACTTGCAAGTCCACTTGTGTTTTGATGCATGTATAATTATGTTGGCCACCATAATTATCTACGCCCCCTTTCACAAGTGTACTCCCTCCTATGACAACAAATCATGCAAACAATCATACAAACAAAAGCAAAAGACGTCGCAAACACTCATCTCGCATGGAAGAATTCCAACGATCACGTAAACTCTATAATCAAAATCACTTGGATAAGGTCGATCCAATACCCAAGAGTAATCACGCTCCAACATGGCATCCAGACGGCAAAATACAATATACGAATTCAAAAACATAACACAAAACAAAAGGCGTTGCACAATGGCTCAAACTCTACTCTCGCACTTATTTCCCCACTTAGATCAATTCAACTTACTACTCGCTGTGGACTCTAGATCCGAATCCAGACCATTCCATCCTAACTCCTTTTCATCTTTACTCAACCACCCATTCATGTTTCCTACATGTTGAGGTAGTCGACAACATGCAAAACCATCTCAATTTCTTTCTTCCAATTCCGTAAAATTCACAAGTACATACAAATCACAAGGTTTAGACTAAACCACCTCTCCTTCCTATGTGAAGTGAGGACACTATCAAGGGTATTTGGTAATGGCTCCATCTCCAGAAGTCACTGTGGTTCCAAACCTCTCCACTTCTTCTCCACCAACGTATTCTATAAACATCCTCTCCTTGTTTGAACATGGATACATGCTAGCGGGACTCGGATTCTGCGGTTAGTCCGCTTCATCCTACCACTTCTCTCGCATCTGATAGCAACAATGACAGTCCAACGAAGCATCTTACGGGCGAAAGACGATATAATAAAGTCGATATATATAATACTACGTATAGGGGATAGAATAGACGTCCGAACTCAATAAAATATCTAATAAATATAGGAAAATAGACATATAGAATACTATACTTACACATAGGCCCTAAATGCAACTATATGAGGGACTCCTAGGTTATAGTCTAGGTTCAACCACCTAATTCTCTATAACCAAGGCACTGATACCAATCTGTCACACCCCGCCACGGCGGAAACGCGCGAGTGTAACTTCATGGATATCATCACAACACCTGGTGTCTACATAGAGAACAACTACATGCACATAAATAGAGCAATGTACAAACACAAAGTGTTGTAACAATACCCCAAAATAAAATAACCAAAACAAAACATAAATCCAAACATAGATGATAAACCATGTCCAATGCAACTAAGGTCTCTTCTATCCACATCCTTCTATCTTATCCTTAGAAAGCTCACCTGAAAATGATGCTTAAAACGTCAACATAATGTTGGTAAGATTCATAGGTTTAAGACTCAAACACACTAGGCAACCAAAATCGCTGTGATTATAAAATATAGCTGGACAAATAATTACAGTTATCATGTAAGCTACATATATTACTAGGCAACATCACACATAAGGCAACCATCGGGCCGGATCGTGACCCCCGCTCCCAAAACACATCATCGGGCCGGATCGTGACCCCCGCTCCCAAAACACATCATACCGGGCCAGATCGTGACCCCCGTTCCCAAAATATGGGTAAATTAATACCCTCCAATTAGGTCGTATGCACGAGCAACAGGGTAAGCACCCTCCCAATTGGACCACACAGCTATCACACAACATATCATTATCGTTCACATATAGCATAAATATGATAACATTAAAAGTCCAAGCTCTTTAACACCATACACATAATCACAGTAATTCAAATCATTTAAGACAAGCATCATTCCCATCCCAAGTTTAAACAAAGTAAAAATATGGGACTATGAACTCACCTTAAACTCCACAGCTTCCACAAAAACAACTCACAATCTATAACACACAAAAATAATCCACATTACACAAGGTCAAGCTAAAAGCTACAACCCATGTAATACTCATATGATGGATGTCTAAGACTCATATGACCCACCATGGATCTCCTAGACACCATACTAACCATCACCATAACATAACACTCACTAAATCCCTTGCACTCTTAAAATCAGAAAACGTAGAATTTTTTGGTATATTTGCCCACATAAAATCATGACAAATAAAGCACAACAACTCACACCAAAAATTCACCATGGTCTCTCATCAGCATAGAAGCTAATCCCAGAAGGCCATGGACCAATAACACACACAAATACTCATAATAAATTCAAACTTGTCAACTACTCAAATTCGGATCTGAACGCATACCAAAAAGTTTTGATTTTAAATAAATACTTCCACAAGTTTTTATCGCGAATCCTCTTCGCGGTAGTCTAATATAACCTAATACTTAACTATTCCAGAAGGCCTAGTCAAAATACCCCTTTTACAACCACATGACACCCTCAAACTTTTACCCAAAATCTGTCCCGGTTTGACAGCTTGACACCTTAACAAAGAAACATCAAAAGACCAACTTTCCGACCTTGAAATCAATCGTGGCTGGACTTTTTGGAAATCTCTTTCATTAAACTTCAATTTAGACCCAAAATTCGTGATTTAACTCTTTACCATCTGTTATTTACACTCACATCTTTACAGCCATAGTTTTCTGTCTAAACCCTAACTCAATAACTAGCATGTTTTACGCTCAATTCTCTTCACAAATCATCATAATATTACTAATTATTGATCCCAACATGTTTTACTTCATTAATTTACAGAAGTTAACCCAAACCCTAATCCATCATATAATTATTACATGAATTATATTAATAAATCAAACAATTGAACATGTATTATAAGAATTTTACCTTGATTCTTGATTATTGCTTCACAATTATAAACCCTAATTTTTTACTCACTTCTTTAGCTCCTTGAATCGACTCAAATGCAGGAAAAAACGTTTTAGGTGTGTTTGGGTTTGTTTATATATTATTTATGGATAATCCTTATCATTATGTGTTGTAATTGGGCTCAAATTTGGTTTCCTTTTTCCTCCTTATCCCCTTCTAGCCGATTTTCTTAACATATATATATTTTTATATTTTATTTTCATTAAATTTATTTATTACACTCAAAACCTCATACTTTTCATATTTTATGTATTCCCATATCGAAACCTAACGTCTTTCGCGATAAACCTTAATTTTACGATAAACCGGAAAATAATCATTTTCAAAATAAAGTTTCCAAAAATAGAATTTCACACTCTTGTTGAAATATAACTCATAAAAACAAATCCCACGTAACTTACTAATGCTCAATTACTTGAACGAAGCCTCGTTACGCAAAAACACAAAAACACCAAAACTACACAAGTCATTTCTACACCACCAAGGTGATCAAAATGAACTTTCCCAAGTTCCAAACTTTCCAAATCACAATAAAAACCATTTACGCAAAGGGATTTAGTGCTAAAACTCACCTACATCACACTTATATCACTTCGATCACCTAGGACACACCAAATAAACGTCAACCGAGTCAAGACTATCAGTCAAACTGACCTGCCAAAATCACGGTTGTTATATTAAATCCCTTGAGAGGTAAAACCTTTTGCATGGTTGCAAAACCACGCATCAGTTATATCTGAAGTTATGAAAACTTGGGAAAAATTATCCAGAATTATCGTTATAAGTGATGTAGTGAAGTTTTACACATCGTAATTAAAGTTAAGAAAAATCAAGAAAATTAGAAAAGAAAAAGAAAGAAGAAATTTGGAAGTTTGTTTAACCAACTATTGTAAAGTTATGTATTAAGTGGTTGATATCGCCACTATTTTTTGTTGTATTATATTTATGGATTGATTGGGAGTTGGTCGTTATGGGAACGCCAACTAAGGTTTTTTCTTTGATTAAGAGTTTATTGAGTATAACTTGTGTCTATCTAAAGCGTGAGTTACAAGTGTCAAAGTGAGTTATTCAATGATATGAGTCTTATTCATGAGATGGTTGGGAAAGTGATTAACCACACTAGGACTTAATCTATCTATTTGTTTATTTTTATTTTACACCCATTTTTATATCCTAAATGTTATCCCTACCCAACCGTATTGTTGTATTCGTTGTTAGCTTTCGAGCATCTGAATATAATGATGGTCAAGTAAGAATATTAAATGTATGAATAAGGTAGTGACCATCCGAGTATTAGATTAATTGACTAACGTGCCAGCAATCTAGTGTATGAATTGGTGACCATCCGAGTTTAAGATTGATTAAATGATGCGACAGCGATCTGGTGTGCAACTTGGTGACCATCCGTTATGAAAGTAACGTGCCAGTGATCCAAGGAACACATTAGTGACCATCCATCATTTGAAAAGTCAAGGACTCGCGCTAGCGATCCATGAAGCATACTAGTGACCATCCGTTAGTTGAAGCGTCAAAGACTCGTGCCAGCGATCTACTAAATTTATGCAGGAGATGTTTGAACGAAGCTAGGTTTAACCCTTAAGCCTCAAAAACCCTTTTTACCGCTTTAGACTTGTCATTCCTTAGCTTTAGTGGAGGAGATGTGTATGATTGCCAAGCTTATGATATAATATTCGTCACAACTAAACAATGAGACGATTAGATCGATCTTAAATTGAAAATTTTAAATTTATTTCTAACTCGTTAAGTGTTTGGTTGTGTGATTATGATAAAACGAGTACGTGCTTAATGATAAAAATAAATCCTAATACCTTTTAGGATACATTTTCATAATTTAAATCTAGAGTTTACTTGGGGACAAGTAAAGTTCAAGTGGAGAGATATTTGATGAAATCAAATAAGTACATTTTATTGTCATCATTTATCATATTTATTTGACTTGTTTTATTATATTATTTATGAGAATCGATACTTAATCATTTACTTTAGTATTTCTCAGGTAAAATCAAGCAATTGGTGAAACTTAATGATTTTGGACAAAATATGGAGCAAAACCAGCAAGATGTCAAAAGTCTAATGAAACCCAGAAGATGCGCCGTATCTCTCTCAACATATACGCCGCAATATTATACTTAGATGAATTCGAAGACCATTGCCTGACTTTGAAGAATGCGCCGCATGCAATTCTAGCATGCGCCGCATATGAAGCTTTGGTCAATGAAGAAGATCAAGCTTGTTCTACTCCAGATACACCGCATCATACTTCTGACATACGGCATATCACTATCAAGACTTCACCAGATATAATCCAAGACGCTAAGGACATGCGCCGCATACAAGAATCAAGTTTTGCCTCATCTAAACGCAGTGTACGAATATTACATAATATATTAATTTTGGACCCCACGCGAAGTTAAGTCAATGCGCCGCATCTCGTTACTCAATGCGCCGCATCGAACCCTCAGACAATAAGTATAAATACCCCAAGACTGTTATGAATTTTGTGTGCACCATAACCCTAAGGAGACGAATTCAGTCGAAGAAGCTTCACAAGACACACTCCAAACAAAGAAATTATAGCTGTAAGAAGGTCCTGCATGTATTTAATTAATTAAGTAGTTTTGTTTTATTGTAATAGTAAGCTTTAATTCATCAGGATTGATAGGCTTGTGATATGTAATTACGGAACATCGTACACTCCCCTTAATATTGCTTTCCCATTAATTAAAGTTTATATGTTGATGTCTTTGGTGACTTATATTAATGCTTTGATAACCTCTGTGTCTAGCTGAGCCCGTGGACTGAACTGACATATCCACCCCTCGCCTATTTAATCTAACGTCTTTAGATAAGTAGGATAGACATAAGTGATTATTAAGGGTTTACTCGCCGATATACTACGATCCAACGAGAAAGACCATATTACAATACACTTCATATAAAACTAGCAATAAAACAAGTGACAAGCTACTTAATTATCAGGACAGGTCTTCTTATAGTCTCTATTATCTATCTGTGTACGTGTTGCTATTTGGTAATTCGTTCTCACTAGTTTTAATTTACTATTTAATAAAACCAAAACTGTGCTAGTCTCTCAGACTAAATCCCCCTTGCGTTAGATTAGATTGTAAAACTAACTTAGGATATTAAAATACTGATAGACAAATAAAGGTTTACGTTCCACTTTTAGTGATCGACGGATTCTGCTTACCACTATATACATATTGATCGGATACATTGTCCGTTAGTGTGTGTGTTATAGGATAAGTCGGCTAAATATAAATGTAAAACTTGAAATAGGCAATTACCCCTATACTGCATATGACACAACACACGCATCACCATGATATTCTCCACTTTTACTGAGAACAAACTAGGAATGCCAACAACTAAATTCCGGGTTGAAATTCTTTTAATGGGGGTAGACTGTAGCAATTGACATTTTCAAGGCAATACTTGATCCTAAACTCAAAACTATTTACTCTGAACACTTAAATATTTACTTTTATGTTAACCGTTAGGTTAAATCGCGTAAACCAGAAAACAAAATTTATCGTAAACTGACATTTTTCTAGGTCAACATTTAACCAAGAACCCAAACCATTCATCTTTAACATTTACGTTCATATTTAGCTATGTATCGGGAGGTTATTCCGCGTACTGTAAAAAACGGCTCACAACGCGTACCGGCACGATAATAATTATATTTTGCATTTAGTTATCATAATATACTTTAATAAACTTATTTCTATAAGTTATTACTTACTTCTTAAAAACGTTTACTTAAAACGCGAATTTACAGGTTACCGCTACATTTTACGGATAAAATATACCCACAATACCGCAAAAATTCAAAACAAAAACACCTCCGTTATTTTTTATTTATTTATTTTGACATTTAGTCAAAACAAACCTCCCCCATTTTTGTGCTCCATATTCAGCCCACCAAAACCAACACATATCCATTTTGCTTGTTTTCCTCTAGCAAATTGTATCATGGCCCCTTTGATTCCCAACGCTAAGCACATTTTTCTCATAACATGTTTTCTTGTCTACAGTAACTTTTAACTTATTCTAATTCAAATTATATATAAAGAGGTTTACATCTATTTTTCTCACACACAAAACCAACTAACAAAAATTGTTTTCCATGTGTTCCTCCTCTTGTTGTGTTCGACACCACCCAAACTCCAAACCAAAGCTACCAAAATTTTCCATTGACTCAAGGTTCGAGTTTAAGAAGATATTTTGGTTTTGTTATAGTTATTTTGGATATTTAATACAACGTTTGGGATGTATTTAGTTCTTAATCATCTCACTAAACCCTCTTTTATAACAAATCATTTTTAACTTCTTTTTGTACTTCGTTAATCTACTTCATGTAAAGATAACAAAAGTACAACTCGTTTTTCTAAAAAGCTATATTTCAAAAGCCACAATAAGCTTTCTAAAGCTTATTGTTTTCGACTTTTTTAAGTTTTTATAAGAAAAATAGTATCATTAAGCTTGTATGGTTTTTTGGTTTCACAAAAGATTAAAAAGAGTTTTTTAAATAAGTTTATAGCTTATTTTCTTATTTTTCGAGCTTATTGGGCTTATTCGACCTTAGAGAATTTAAGGTTTAAGCTTATTTACAAACTTAAGGTTCTAACTTATTTTTCAAACTTATATACACTGCTTATTAAAGCTTATAATCTCTCGGCTTATTTTGAATTGCTTATCGGGCTTATTGGGCCCAATAGCTTATTTGGTTGAGTTTATTTAACTAGCACATGTTTTGGCTTATTTTCTAAGTTATATGGTCGGTTTATTTTGGAACTTAATGGCTTATTTTGGATTGCCTAATGATTCGTGCTTATATTCGAGCTTAATGGCTTATTGGGCCTAGGCGGCCCAATAATAATCGGCTTATTATTGCTTATTCGAAAAGCTTAAGCTTCAACTTATAATAATCAGCTTATTATTGAAACTTAAATTCAGCTTATTTTATTGGCTTATTTTTGTGGGTTATGTTATTGCTTATTCACTTATATTGGGCTTATGTGGCCCAAATCGCTTATTGGGTTGCTTTATTAAATTTGAAATGTGTTTTGGACTTATATTGAGCCTAGCCGGCCTAATAGAGTATTGAATTGCTTATTTAAGCTTATTTTGGCTTATTGGGCTTTTCGGCCCAATAAGGGCTTAATCGTTAGCTTATTATTGGATTCATGAAGTTTTCGACTTATCTTCGACTTATATTGCTACTCCCTCCGTCCCATTTTTATTGTCCAATATTGACTTTTTTAGTCTTCATTCTTCAACTTTGACCTTAAATATTTTTGTGGGTGTTATATAATATTTGATGCAAAATATATAAATGGATTGAGTTTTAAGTGTACTTTTCAATGGTATAATTTTTTCATCAAGTATTATATAATAAAAATATATATTTATGGTCAAAGTTGAACCGGTTTGACTTTGAAAATTCAAACTGGACAATAAAAATGGGACGGAGGGAGTATATACTTATTTGACCTATTTTGATTAATATTTGTTTCAGATTATTTCTAAACGTTGTATATTGTCTTATTGGGATTTTGATTGAAAAATGGTTGTTTTGATAAAAGTCGTCAACTTTGGGAAAGTAAACATAAACAAACGGGTCATGCCCAATTTTTATTAAAATTATATACTTAGAATAATTTTACAAACTTATTTTCTTAAAACCCGACAAAAAGACAAAATAATAAAATATTATTATACTCGACTAAAAGACAAAGCTATAAATTTTATAATAATAAATTTGTTGTTTTTTTTACAACCAACATAAGGACAAAACTTGATATTTTTATAAACAGAAAGATAATTTAACAATGTTAAATTGTATTTCAAATGTTATTAAGACTCGAGACATTAATGTTATATACATTTTTTTTTCTAAAAACTTTACCAACTAATTCTTAAACAACTTACCGAGTAACATTGAGTTTGTTTTGTGTATTTTATAGTCCGGGGAACGTTTATTTTCTATAAAGGATATTTTCGTGACAAGTCGAGTATTATTGTTATTATTATATTTTGAGTCGAAGGTTATATATATACACATATAATTGTTAGGGCCGAATATTTGAAAACATTTTCACAAAGTTTATATATACACGCAATATAATAAACATCGAAGAAAAGTTGTTTTGACTTATACACTAGCACACAAACAAAAATCGTACAAACACTTTTGAAAACTCATATGCATCACTTTATTTTCACATAACATGTTTCTAAGTCGAGTCATTAATTTATTAGTCGTGACCGGGTACCGTTGTACTATTCTACTATATCATTTATTTTCGATACTTTTTTCACCATACGCTGAGGTGTGTTTTCGTAGCTCCTTTTTCTATATGCTTTTTCTTGGGCTAAAATGGTACTCAAATTAAGTTTGACTGTTTTCGTACACCTTTATTTATTTTTTTATTTTTTTGGACAATATGTATATTTGGTTGCGAACTTGCGATTATGTGCTATGTTGTGTGTTTTCTTCATATGTGTTTAACTATACGCAACTATTTAACTCCATTTGGAGCCAAAGCTTCGATAGTACTCTCGGGGTAGCTCCCCGCTGTTAGCAATTTGTGTATAGCAATCATGGTAGGTTCAGTTGTCGCAAGTAACGATGTTTCATTAAGTGCTTATAGTTGTATATCTTGCTCACTATTGTCCTACGCTATATTATTCACAGCTTTGTTATTTTACTGTTAAACCTATGAGCTCACCAATTTTATGTTGACGTTTTCTAATACCATTTTCAGTTAATCATCAATAACACTTGTGGGCTTTTACATTGAAGTTGTTCCTTTCAAAAGACAACGATATTGTACTCATGCTTTTCTAAAGATACCATTTGATCAAGTTAACAAATTATGATTTGCCATCGAGAGTTGGATAAAGACATTTATGTAACATTGCAAACTTATTTTCTTTAATTACGTATGGTATTGTTCTACTCTCTTATGTGAGGTTCTGAAATGTTGCACCTTGCGTTTCCGCCTTAGACGTGGTGTGACAACCTACCACGATTTTAGGCAATCTATAAATTCGTGTGTTCTGTTTTCTGCATTTGTGTTCTTATTTTTTGTTCTGGTAGGCTCTGGGAGCCTCTGTCTACCTCGGTATGCTTTGTTGTAGTGTTACGCATCGTTTATTGCCCAAAATTTTATATGTGGTCAAAATTTTAATTTCTCCACGCACTAAGTGTAGACTTTATTTTCTTAGCACTTATAGCGTGAAAATTAGGTTAATTATTCATATATTTTCATGATTGACGTAATAATTTTATGAATGTTTATAAGTTCAAACAATTGAATAGAATTTTATTCAGTTGGAAAAAGCGTGCAGAAAAAAATGAATAAACGACATATTTGTTGTAGTTATCTTATTACTAGTAGAAAAGTCAAGTATTAAAATAAAAAACGTGTTAAAAGATGGTGTATATATATGTGTGTCATATCAAAGTTACCTTTGCTTCATTTCTTTGTATACTTTCCTTCAAAGCTAACCATGGCAAATGCTGAAGAATTCTCTGAAAACTACTTAGTGGTTGATGCCAAAAAAGCAAATCTCTTTGATATTGCATGTATTTTGATACGTTCGACTAAATATTTAAACAATAAAAGCTTTTACGACGAACTATCCCAAGATGCTGAGAGACAACTGGTGGAGATTTTTTGGCAACGATGGCTCATATTCGCCTCAGTGCTTGCACAAAAGTTTCTTATTTGGGCAAAGGAGCCAATGGCTTGGATAGGGTCTTTGATCGAAACATGGTTAAATCTTTTGTCGAGCAATGGAGGTTTTTTTGGACTTGTGATCAATAGTATACAAGGTTTAAACATTTTTTTTAATGAACTTAGCGACGTTTTATTATTATTATTATTTTAATGAACTTAGCGATGTTTTATTTTTCTTTTTTCTTGTGAATGGTAAATTCTTGTAACATATTAGCGGAACAACAATCATATGATGGTTTTGATATCGGTCTGTGTTGGACGTACTGTAGGGAAGGTGGTGCAGCCTGAGGAATCACCAGAAAAGTTTATGTCATTTATTGGAGAACTCGACACACGGTTGCAACTGGATGCAAGTATTAAAAAAGGTGATGGAAGATATAATCGGTCACTAGCTATGATGGCAGCAAAACTGTCTTATGAAAATGAGGCATTTGTGAAGGTTGCAATCAAAGATCACCTCAAGGTCAACTAACTATAATCTCTATTCTCGTTTTTCTGTTTGTGGAAACTTAAAAAGCCATAAAATCAATATGACCTACATACAAATTTGATCACGCTTTTTATATTAATGTGATCAATAGTAGACAGAATAAGTATACAAAAAGAGCATTGATCGGCGGATGTGACAATATGTGAAAACATTTTGTTGGGAAAGTATAGGGGCTAATAAACTATTGTTACGTTTAATCACACTTTTAGTTTTCCTAATTATTTTACAAACATTGATGTGATAATATTATGTTATTTGTACACCAAACTTCTAGTAGTGTAAAATTATTCGGTTGATATTTCAACATCTTCGGATTACACGACATGTAAAGAACAAGTTTTGTTTCGCTTTAAATCGATTAATCCTAGTTGTTTATACAAAATATTGATTCTCAACTTTTATCATAATAATCTAAACAAATTGTATAGAGTAAACCGAATTAAGTGTTATATTGAAATTTTTGGTTACAATATGCCTTACAAGTTTACAACTAAGTTCACGTTAATTTTTCAATTATACTATCTTTTTTGAGAAATTAGCCTATCAAATTAACTTCTGCCAATATATCAAACAACTTTATGACTGATCGTTTTTTCCTGTGTGTGTGTGTGTTTTTCTTTTCAGATGGAGTATATTGGTTTCTACAAGTTTTGGAACGGTAAGAAACATATATATGGCGTAATACCTTAGAGATCACATTTTATGTACACGCGTACTAAATAAAAATCGTCATTCTGAATAAGTTCCAAACTTTTCTTCTATACTAGCAGGGTACCCGCACGTTACGACGACGTGTATCCCGTAGTAAAACTTTTTAGGAAAAATGTTTTTCAATTTTATGTTTTCTAGTTCGAATAACTTTACAAATAGCAATATTTGAGGCAAAAACATGTTTGGTTTATATAACATATATACAAATATACTTTTTATACTGTTTATTTGTAACTAGAGCCACACAAATATGACTTTAACTAGGCTTGTAATATCGTGGGTGTATCTCAATTAAATTTTATATAGGTAGAGCTAAAATAGATTGCAAATTGTCTTCGTACTCGTTCAAGACGTTTAGATAAGAAAATACGATTGACACAAAAGAAGCTAGTTAGGCAGTTTATGTACTACGTACGTAATACCTTTTCAGGATTGTTTTAATTATAGTTCCATTAGGACCCAACCGAACTACGAAAGTTTGTTTAAAGTGTTGCGTTACTTACATTTGATTATATATTAAATATTTTGGTTGTCGTTAACATAAACTAACGGTAAAATTAGTTAACTGAGCCAGGCTACTAAAGTAATCAGGTTTATTAGTATGGGGTATACCATGTTATACAATATTTTAAGGTAATAGATAGTTTGTGTGCTATATGCTTTGGCCTGGATTCTTATTCTATCAAATACTATCAATGGAAAAATATGCAAACTAGCCCCTTTTATTTGACTTATCATCATCTAATTTGGGTCGTTAGCAAACTATTTCTCTTTGTCTATGGCAACTTGCAGAGATTATTAATACATTAATATTCAGGTAATGAGTTCAACTTATTCATTTTGGGAATATAGTGTTCTTCTAACTCAAATTAGAATCTAAGGCCATATTAGTAAATTTTTCTAAAGGTATATATAGTTATGTAAGATCATTAATTTTTGAACCTATTTGTTTTATAAACCTAGCTAATCCACTGTGTAAAAAATCTCTTAAATCTTTATAAACATCTCACATAATGCATGTATTAAATTATGAAAATGTTCAATATCTTAAGCCTATTAATTCACGCCACATAAGATATCTTTTTATAAACTTGTTGATAAACAATCATAGTTGATACCCTAACTACAAAAAGCCAAAACATAACTTTAAATATGTCACATAATTCAATTTACTGATAATCTGGACGCATACTTTGTTTTATTGAACCCCGTCTAAAATGCAATTTCAAAATTTACAATTACTTTAAATGTTAATATGCGTAGAAAAATACTATAATGAAATATTCTTTACGTATAAAAAATAGTACGGGGTAACTAATTTAATGTAGATTTTATTGTATAGCAAAATTGTATGACATGTTAATCTGAAATATTAAAACATAAAATTAATTTAATGAAATAGTTAACGTGTTAAACTAAAAAAAAAAAAAAAATATATTTATACTACTATATAAAGTATTTAAGTTGTGAGCTCTACAAAATATTAAGATAAGGAGTTTGTGTCACTTCTCAACTAAAAAATCATCTTTATTTTCAAATTGAAATATCTTCTTATATATTTATTTTTTTTATGATTTAATTTCATCATATTTTCTAAAATTTTGTGCTCTTTAATTCAACATTCATTTTGATATATTTTTATAAGTTTTTAATTTTTGCATTTAATGGGTTATTTTGATTTAAATTTAAATTTTTACAACTTTAACCTTTATTTGAATTAATACAAACTTGATTCATCAAAATTATAACTTTTGGGGAGTGTTTGACGGGTAAAAAATTGTGAGGGTCTTTATGCGAGAATAATAATGTCATGAGAATGTTACGAGAAACTCAAACAAACACATACAACGAACACATATAGTTTCAGAGTGTTGTGTAACGAATTCACTAAGCGAGTACGGAATTGTGAGAGATTTGCATTAACAATTCATTCATTATATTTCTATTATAACTATATTTTTTTCGCCGCCGCTGTGCGCGGGTATCCAACTAGTTTAAATAAATAAATAAATCCGCTAATCTCGCCATTTTATAAAATACCATAATACACTACTTAAAGTTATTAAACTTTTTTTGTCAAATTGTTATAAAGATAGATAGATAGATATTAGCCGGTGCAAAATTTAAATAAACAAATAAAAATTGGTATCATGTATCACTATATAAAATAGATTTTAAATATAAATTAGTTGTGTTGTAGATTACCAGAATCAATTCACAACGTATGCAACCATGTTTCAAGATACATCAGACCCAAACTTGATAGTAGTAGCATTTAGAGGAACCGGCCCGTTCAATGCCAATGACTGGATAACAGACGTCGACATATCCTGGTACGAGCTCAAAGACACAAACACCTCCAAACCCATTGGTCGAATCCACAGTGGGTTCATGAAAGCACTTGGCTTACAAAAGATCAAAGGTTGGCCAAAAGAACTCGAAAATTCAACCGATGAGCACCCTTTTGCTTACTACATGATCAGAGAAAAGCTTAAAGAGATTCTAGAAAAGAATGAAAATGCAAAGTTTATTTTGACGGGCCATAGTTTAGGAGCAGCATTGGCAATCTTATTCGTTGGTGTGCTTGGGCTACATGAAGAGACATGGTTGTTGAAGAGGTTAGAAGGGGTGTACACATTTGGGCAGCCAAGAGTAGGGGATGAGTGGTTTGGGAAATACATGATGAAGATGATTGAAGATAATGGTTTGAGGTATTTTAGATACGTATATTGCAATGATATAGTGCCTAGATTGCCTTATGATGATAGAGCTCTATTCTTTAAGCACTTTGGGCAAAGTCTATACTTCGATAGCTTCTACAATGGCAAGGTACGTCTAGTTGTGGTTTTTAGTTTAATATGATCATTAATTCCAAAGAGATCACGTTGGCATCATCGAATAATATACTCTAATATGCTATGATCATACATAAAGTTCTATTTCTTTGTGAGTTTATGTTTGTATGACTAATCTTTAGGTTTTCATTTAGGTTATGGAGGAAGAACCAAACAAAAACTACTTCTCGTTGGTGTGGGTTATACCCAAGTATATAAACGCTCTGTGGGAGATAATTAGGGGTTTCATTTTGCCGTACTGGAAGGGTAAAGAATACAGGGAAGTGCATACTGAAAAATTGTTCAGGTTGGTCGGATTGGTAATTCCGGGATTAGCAGCTCATGGTTGTAAAGACTACATTGATGTCACTAGACTCGGGACTGATCTTGTACCGACTATTGTTAACATGAAGATAAAGAACAACTAAACGCTACACAGTTGTATCAGGGGGTGTATGAGTCGACCAAGGTCAGCGTAAACACTCAAGCCAAACTGTTCACATTTCTCATATGTACATATATCCCTGAAAAAAAAATGTAGTCGTTTAAAGCATATAGTAAATGTAGCAATTGATGTTCCAAACGAATATTATGATGATTCTTTGTTGTAATTGACACAGAAATATGAAAACTAGATGTTGATGTTGATAAATTCTATTTTCGTCCTACAAGTCATATGATGCAAAAACACACAAGTGTGTATAACATACTTTTTGAGGACACAAAATGGTCCACAAAACAATTCCACAAAATGATGTGGCAGTGTTTGATTGGCACAATAAAAAGAAGAGTGAGAAACAGTCAATCAAACATTATCATTCATTTTGTGGAATTGTTTGCCCTCATACTTTTTAGTGTAACACCAATTTTATAGCAAGAATAATTATCAAATAGGATAATGTGGTATCACTCTTCTTTCACAACCAATGTCCAATTGACCGGTGACTAGATGTTTTGAGAAAATAAGTTATGGGTTTAAGTGTTTAACCCAAACTCCTGACGAAAAGGTACTCAAACAAATGCATATTGCATGAGACTAGATCTTAAAAGAAAGATAAACCGACACTCAACAAAAATTGAACAAGGTTAAAGTTACCCTGTCGGTCTAAGAAGGTGTTCCAATTTTCTTAAGAACACCTAAATCAGCCAACTTGGTATTTAGTTTCGTTATGCCAACAGAGACCAAAGACCAGTCAAAAATATTACTATATAATAAGTCGCTCTCATAGACTTCATGAGTGTCCCAGTTCCGTAACTAGATAGAATTTTATAGGTACTTAGCTTTATTCTTATTTTACAAGTTAGTAGTGACTTTGGCATATACAAAACCAAAATATTAATCGGCATGGTATAACACATCTTTTGGATATTTTGGGTGGCTTATACAAGTTATCCATTGTTACGATTAGATTCACAAGGTTTCACCAAAATTCAAAGTTTAAAATCTAACCATCAATAGCTGAATACATTTCCTAGAATTACATGGTTAACAAAAATCATAATTTCAAATGATTTGTATAACAAAGAGATAAAAAGTTAATTGATGCCGGAAGTATGGATTAACTTTCTTAATTTACCTTTTGCTTCGTGTACAAGTAGCCAGCTCTGGTCACTGTGAATAGCCCTATCCTTAAGTCATGTCCCTAAACCGCCCTAGTGTCGGCTAGACCCAAATATTTGAGTGCCATCGGAAAAAACCCAAAGAATTTTATTTATCGGCACACATGTTTCTAAATTCTAATTGCTTCAGACTCTTTTAAGATGTGCAATAAAGATATATGGACCCTCTTGGATGTGATTTCCCAGTTGTCCTTAGAAGAAACAAGGAAATACGATGAAGAGTGGACTATAAAGCGTTTAAAATGGTGAGGTTGATGAGTCTAGGATTAGCAGTTTGTGGTTCGATAGACTATAAGCTTAATTTAACCTATTTCGAGTATGATCTTGTACTAGCCACTAGTCCACGAATGGCATGACTAACTGTAACACCCCGAGGTTACAGGCGTTTCACTAATGATATATAAGCCGCAATGAAAATGAAGTGTTAAAATTCAACAATTAATAAACCTTGTCACACAATGAAAATGAAGTTACAAATTTTCGTAGAACGTAATTTGGTATGTTTTGGTTGTTAATAAAGCTAAAGATTATTATACACAGAACAAAACTAAAGAATAGATACATCCAAGACTAACTAGGTTATGAGAATGTTGGCACCTGGGACCATTTAGACTTCTGACTGACAGAACCTTTGATTCACCTTCAGACTGCAATTCCTGTTGATAAATTGAGAAATCTTTAATATAAGTAGGTTGAACAGATTAAGATTTTGGAATTCCAACTTCAAAACATGTCAATCTGTGTGACTCATATGATTTTGCGCATCTTACCGAATTCCATGAAAAACTCCCTCCCTCTAACGCGTGGTTTTTTTAAGGCTCCCTCTCACCCTTCCCAAAACAAGCGGGTAGCCGAACAAGTTGGGTGAAAGGTCAAATGGAGTTCAGTCAAAACAGAAAATTTTATACGGGTCTAGTTGGGTTGATTTTAAACACATTTTTGTCCAAAATTCTTAGCTTTTTGTATGATGATTATTACTTAGTGTGTGTGATATGATTATAAAAACTATATTGTTACAATGATTTATTTTGTAGAATTAGATACACATTGGGAGTTTAACCTATTTGACCTTATTAAATCATGTTACTGTTTCTTTTAACTTAAACATTTGACCCGTTTAGACATACAACATAAATGGGTCAAAATTGCGAACGCCAAGAAATCTGCAAATGGTTTAAATGGGATGGCTAAGTTTCCAAGTGCAATGTTAATGTTTTGTATATCCACAATGTTCAGATCCAGAAATTAATGAGATTACCTGGTGTATGAGGCTGACACCAAACACAAACAGTTTTTCAAAATGTGGGGCAAGTGAAACAGCCACTTAAGGAACGTATCTGGCGAATCTTCATGAGTGAGATGACCTTGTGTGAAGATTTAGCAACTTGACGAGACTGGTTAGATAATACTGATTCTCTCATTTCTTGGGCCTTCTTCTGAGCCGATCGTAGTTTGTGCATTATCCTATCCATGGATGATGATCTCTTCTTTTCCAATTTCATCTGAACCACAAATATAAATAAATAAAAAATAAACAAACAAAAAATAAAGCGTAAGAATCAACTCCCCAATATTTATAAAAGGAAAAATCACATAAAAAGGTACTCAACTTTAGGTCGATTTGAATTTTAGGTATCTAACTTTTTTTTCTTAATTTAAGGTACCGAAGTTATTTTTATATGCAATGTAAGGTTTTTTCTACTTTCCGAAAAAGGTTTCGAGTCATTGCTTTCGCTGAAATGATTAATTAGTGTGATGTATCATTATTATTGAGCATTTAAAATTTATTTCGGCTAAAATTATGACCGATAACCTATTTTGAAAAGTCAAAAAACCTAACATTGCACGTAAATTAAGTTCGATACCTTAAATTGAGAAAAAAAAAATTGAGTACCTTAAATTTAAATCGACCTAAAGTAGAGTACCTTTTTATGCGATTTGCTCTAAATAAAACAATGTCTGTATGCATGCACAGAATACTGGATAAACCACACGATGCAGAAATCTTATGAGTGAAACTGAAACACGATTATATAAAATTTATGAAGATATTTTACCAAATATCTAAAATGTTTTTCACTTGAATAATGGACGTGAAATTATATGTGCCAACAAGATATGAAACTAAAAGCATCAACATGAAAGGAACCTCTAATTTTCTTATTGCTGCATCTGCTTTTGCCTTCTGTAGGTTCTCCCACGCAGTAATTTTAGCTTCCTCCCTCTTAACTCTGGTGAAAGAGATCCAACAAAAGATTTAGCATTACCTTATTTGGGGGGATACGGGGAATTTGACTCTCCAGTCCATAGTTACTTATCAAAATTTGAATATCAAAATACAAAAGTAATGACAGATATAGTTTTTAGCATGTGATAGTTTTGTGGATAATAAATACCAAGCTTAATGCCAACTCTTAGATCTTATGCCACAATGTAGCTATTACTTATTGCCAAGTTTAATGCCGGCTCTGTCTTCAAAGTTTCTAGCTATTACTTATTCTGTGAATTTCTAAAAAGCGGAATTCTACCCATTGGACTAATAGTCACATAGTGAATATTTAGTCCTTGAAATTAATATATATACATGAGACCAGCGTTGTAGCATGAAGATAAAACAGATTTAGAAGGTGTAACATACGTTGAGAGGCTCTTTTTGATCACTGAAGCCTCCAAATCTTTTGACTGAACATCTGAGCCTTCGTTTTTCCAGTCATCCACAATGCGTGACCCATTACCTGGAATTTGAGCTTTATTTTTATTAGAGTGTCGAGTCAAAGTGACCCGATCATCAACCTGTACATCCCTGATATCTGCTTTAGACGAAGGCACATGCTGAAAATTTGTTACAGCTGGTATGGAGCTTGTCACAGAACTAGAGATCCTCCTCGCGCTCCCCCTCCTTGGCGATGAGGAAGGACTACTGTCTGGGCTCATTTGGGTTGCCATATCCCTCCTTGAGACATCACGAGAAATGTCGGTGGCAGCATCCGTAAAGCCACCAATTTTATCATCTGTATGGTGATGAAAAGCCAATTATATCACAATTATAACAATATAACCATATATGTCTACACACAGATCAGGCATCTGTGAAATAGCACCAGAGAAGCAAAAAAGAAATTTGTTCGTAGCTACAGTGTCATTCACGGTTTATGTCTACCTGCTTCTATCGGAGGCACCAGATTCTCGAACAAGGCTATGTAACTAAAATTGAACAGAAGAACCTTGCTTGTTGTTTATTGTGTAAGCATTATAATAAAAATAAAGTGTTGCAACTTAGAGCATGGGGTATGGTGGTTAAAGTTTGTGGTGAAAGTTTAACCAAGAGGAGGTTAACTGCTCGTTACCATACCATGAGCCATGGTGAAGCCCTCGTTAACGAGGGGCGTTAACTGCTTAACGAGGCGTTAAGCTCTCGCATGAAAAAAATAAATAAATAAATAAATAATCACTTTACCCCTCCCATTTTCACTTCTGCCCCCTAAATGAAGGGGTGTTTTTATAAATTGTTGTTTGGTTAAAGTTTGGTTATGATAACGGGGGTTTTTGGTTAAAATTTGGTTAAAGTTTAGTGGCTGATGTGGCGCTGACGTGGCAGTGGGTTAAAGTTTAACCCAGGTTACCTTACTGAATGCACTTACGAGAAGCCACTTTGACCTGATATTTATGCATACCCCAACAATTAAGCTTCTATAGCAGCCAATTATTTAACGAACATTGGCATTACCACTTAGCTTCTGAAAAAAAACTATAATTTGAAATTAATAATGTGAGAGTGCTGCTAACCAATGAAATATTTATCAGGATTACGCTACAGGTCTATGAATAGTAGTCAATTCGCCGGTTCACGTAAGACATGAAAATAAAACCGCAAATATTACCTCACAAGATATACATGTCATTACATACGCAAAAACTATGAAACTAAGATAAAGAGACTATATATGTTAATTATAAGGTTTTCTAAAATTGAATGAAGCAAGAGGAGGTACTGATTTACCTTGAGTAATACGCAACAATGACTGACTCAGCAGTTCAGAACAACTATGTAGACTGCTTGACCTTGCAATGGACGAATCCATCAGTAAATGGAAGTTTCCATTGCTGTCAACGCCGTCCTGGTATTGAATCATTGAGCTGTTATCCCCATATCCTCCAGTTGAAAATGATGACTCGGTGACAAAATTCCTGACATTCCCTCCTTCAATACTAGACATTGCAGGAGAATACATAGAGTAGTAGGCCGACCCCAAAGGCCCAAGCGGCCCACTTTTTGCCTTGGGTCGCTTTTGGGGTTGTTTCACCAAAGGCTTTATAGCACCATCTCCTACAGCTGGACTAATTATCCATCTCTCAGCGTCTTCCCATTTGGAGGGCAAATTCTTTCCATTATTATAAGGCACATTTGTAACCCGGTTAGCATTTGTATGCAAAGGAACACGTTCTGAACTCCAGCCTTTCTGAACCCCAAAGCTCGTGGAACGATAATTTGGCGTTCCTGGGCTTGGAAACATACCACTTCTCCCGGATGAACCCGAGCTTTTCATAGCAGCACCTAATCTTGGGGAAGAGCTAGTGACATTCATTGCTTGATTGTTCAAATCCAGCGATGCAGGTCTTCTTCGATCAGACTTCCTTAGTAGAATTTCAGATCTTGACTTTCGATATTGGCCTTCTAATAAAAGGATAGAATCACATTAGCTACCAGATAACCAACTAATTGACTATTATAGTAAGCAAAAAGTAACCATGACAACTTAAAACCATGTTATAATCAAAATCCAACTGCTACCTTTATTAGTATGTGAGAATGAGCTTCTTGCCGAAAATAGAGATGGATTCTCCCCATCTGTCTCTGTATCACTGTATTCTTTTATAGCTACTGCATTTAATTCAAAATTCAGAAACACATTTGAATTTCTTTACAGCTCAAAAGCTTTTAGCCTTTAAATCATCGTTAAATAATACAACAAGAATTAGGAAGGTCACATTATACCTTCTGCTTTTTCCAACTTTTTTTGAATTAGGTAGGGACCTCCATTAAAATTCTTTTTTGGATCTAGATCTACACCCCGTGCTGATGACCATTGCTGTATCAAATCAAAACACGTTTAAAGCAACACGAATTTTAATAGAATCATCTCTACATTTTCTAATACCAAATCATCCACATTACTACAAACAAACAAAAATTCACTCAACATCAATCAAATCAAGCTAATTCACATGCACAAGCAGTGCAAGTTATCGAACAATACGAAACTGAGTCAGAATCATATTTAGGTTTTCTAGTAACACGTCATTTACATACTTACAAAACAATCAAATCATGCTAAATTTAACATGCGTAACCTTTTGGTACTTTCAGAGTAGACGAATTCAAGATCCCTATAATTTCTAATACCAAATAATTAACTTAACTACAAAAAAGTCATTTCAACGTGATTCTCTCATCAACACCATTTCTAAGAAGAGGAACTTGAGCTTAAAATCATCCTAGGGTTTATATTTATAATACCAAATCATTCACCTAATTACAACAAAAGACTACTTCGGGCTTATATCATCTCGCATTAACAACATTTTCAAACAAGACAAATTCTGGCTATATCCCTAAGTTATATACTTGCCACTCTTTGTTATTGTATGTAGCGTACTTTTTTTTTTTTTTTTTTTTCAATTTTGACACCAACCTTTTGAATTGGTGCTAATACGTGTATTTTGTGACTATTTTGTCATGTAAAATGACCATTTTACCCTTTAAATTTTGAAAAAAGTTACGGTAAAATGGTCACAAAATACACACAATAACACGATTTCAAAAGGTTAGTGTCAAAAATAAATAAATAAAGTACAATACACAAAAAGTGGCAAGTATGATGCCTTTTCGTGCTAATAACCCAATACCAAATCATCTACATTACTAAACATCAATAAAATATAGTTTTTGGTTCCGGTTCCGGTTCCAGTTCCAGTTCCAGTTCCGGTTCCGGTTCCGGTTCTTTTGGATCTATCCGTATAGGAACCGTTTTTCTATTAAGCTAATAAAATAACACAAAAAATTAAACTTTTTAAGAACTTGCAACCATTTACATTTAAGCAAATAACAATTAACAAGTAAACCATAGACTCAAATAATCAATCATTCTATAGTTACTTTCACTTGTCATATTTTTAACAAAACAATAATGCATAACAATCCAAAAAACAAAATAAAATAACTTAAAATTTTGTCTATCAAAATAACTAAAACCGTTTAGAGTTCTACAGTTTGTTTCTTTTTGTCTCTTCTGGTTAGTTTCTCTAATTGTTCTTCTATATCCTTGACAATCTCATCGTGTTTAATAAGATTTTCAACATCATCCTAATTAATTTGCATTCTCGACTTTCTCACCCAATCTTGGGAGCAAATCAAAGCTTCAACAATCGGTGTTGACAAGCGAGTTCTATATGGGTCAAGTAAATTAAAGATTATGATGAATGATCTTGGAATGTTATTAGGTTTAGATTAATTATTGATTTGTGAATGTTTTAGTAAATTAAAGATTAAGGTTTAGAGTGTTTGGCTTGATGGCTAGTAGGGTTTTTTCTATTTTTTTTCTTTTTTTTTTATGATACGTAGGATTTGATTAATATTTTGCTAAGAAGTAAAAAAATTACATATTTTGGATATTTGGTTCCAGAACCGAGAACCGGTGGAACTGATCCGAACCGACCCATGAACCAAAAAATCTCAAAATCAAGAACCAGAACTTGGAACCATTGGTTCTGGTCCCGATTCGGTTTTTCATGGTTCCGGTCCGGTTCCTGGTCCGGTTTCGATTCTTTGGTTCTTTTGCTCATCCCTACAACAAAATCGACCTAATATATATCTTGTTCACAAGAATAATTTTTCTTAAAACTTAAAAATGGTAACAACATCCACCACTAAATTAATAGTTTAAATATTGTTTATTCTCAAACTTTTATCATTTTTCGTTTATAACCCATATAAACATTTTTTTCTCGCAATGACTGCAAATTAAACCTCTAAGGTTGCATCAAGGATCACACCAAAACCACAAGTTTCTAAGTATAATTATTGCCGCTATACACCGTCGTTATACGCGGATACTCTTCTAGTAATTTAAACAACACGGCTATGAAGCTTGAATCATCCCTATACTTTTCTTACACCAAATCGTTCACATAATTTATAGTAAAAAATATTACCAAATTTAAACCTAATTCTGGCATTAACATCTAATCATCAGCCTAATTGACACATGCACATTCAAATTCATCACATTACATTTCAATTACATAATCACAAGCTTATAGTTATAAGTATAGAATAATAATAATAATACCAGATTGTCATGATGATCATCAGAAGCAGCAACAGATGAACACCGATCAACGCTAACTGAACCTGAAGAAGATAAAACACTAAAAGTAGTCTCAGAGCTGCCACCGGAGCCACCGCCGTAGCTTGATCGGAGCCGTCGTAGCTCCGGCATTGTCTGTTAGTAAGTTTTTTGAATTTGTTATAAAATGTGGTTGAATTTTTTTTAATTTTTATATAAAATGTGTGAGTCAGGGAATCATTTTGTGAGTGTGGGATTATGGTAGTGGGAGCCTGGGAGGGAATCAGGGAAGTGGTTATTGTATTGTTTTTTAGTAAGGTGTTGCAGTTGACAGAAAAGAAAGTATATTTGTTTCTGTCTGTTTTTGTGGTGTTGGTTTGACCTTCACTTTGACTAGATCGGTTTGTTACTTTTGAAAATGACTTTCATGATATATTAAAATGTTGGATATTTAAATTTTGGGGGTTAAGATACTGATAGAAACAAGTCGAGCTCCAACTTTGTGGTGTTCAATCTTGCTTCCACTCGCTTTACATTCTTGTTAAAAAAATAAAATAATAATAATAATAATAAGATTACTTGGTTAGACCCATCCTAGAAAGGTGATTAACTGATTATTTTGGACGAGAATCGGCCTTTTTTAAAGAGAGGTGATTAGTATAATCTCTTTTTTATTAAGACACTTAATTGTATAATCAATCAAAGCATATCGTAAACATTTTATAAGTATATAAATATGTAATGCACACAGTAAAGTGTTACGATCAAAAATATTAGTGTATAAAACAATATTCTTCTTTAAAAGTTGCATATCATTTTACTTTTTACCCGACCCTATAAACATCTGCTATGGAGAAATAAGTGCTCGAAAATGATTTCTCGGTCTCACAAAGAGGCTTCTGCCGGGGTATTAGGCAAATAAACACTGCAACGCTGCCTTCAAAATTGTCGCTTATGGAGTTTGAACTTAAAATCAAAGCCGCACCTTTTTAGACTAACTGATACTTTGAAATGAAAATTTAAATAAAACTAGTTTATCTAAGTTATTATTTTATGAGTTTCGTTATGGATAAGAACATCATTTGATGATACATCCTATTGATTAGGCTGTTTTTGACTTTTTGGTGTTGCTTCAACTCATTGCATTATTTGTGATTTTCTCAGTGAATCAATTATTTGAAATAACTTTTATTCGGTATCTAAAAAGATATATTGGTTGCGTTTGTCAACATGTAGCAGTACTGGATATCTTGTTTTTTTAAATATACATGTGTGTAATATAGTTTATTGGTACAGTAATATATTTCATTTTGTGTAGGTATTGTATAATAATAATAAGTGTTGTGCACAGTGCACACTATAAACATGTATATGTGGTGTTGTATGATATTCATTACAAATGTGATTTGTAGTGTGCATATCATTTGTTGTTGTGGTATGTATATCACCTCTTATCCCAGTTAATGTAACCATTATTTAAGCTTATTTACTGCATGGAATTTTTTAAATGTCTTCAAATTTTGTCTCTCGTCCTTTTCATTTCCATAACAAATACATAGTATGCGGTTGGGTATTAAATTTTAGCGGTAACTTTAATCAAGATTCACGTGGTCATAGGTGAGAACATATATGGTTGCTAAAGAGCAATCCATAAATTTCGAACCCCATGAATTTTATAATGGCAATGTTACATGTGTCAAAGTCTCAATTCGTTAATGTCAGATATCGATTATGCATTTAGCTTGTAAGTTTCTTAATAAGCTTTTAGTGACAACCTACTAAGAATCTTATTATTTATGTCAAATTCTGCAATATTGACCGCATATGTCAAAGTCTCAATGTTCGGTTCATAATCACGTCTACAATATTGACTACAAAGTCGACAATACGTAGTTGGACGATTAGCTCACTCCCAACCCGTACAATCAAAGCTTTCTAACATTTTTGGGAACCCGTACTTTTCTTCGTAAAATCGATAAAGCTTTTCCACATTGGTGTAAGTAGGTTTTTACATATACTCGTCGCCATATATTTCTATAATGGAGTTACAAAAATATCGAAGAGAATCACGAGAAGTTTGTAACACCCCCAATTCATGGATGCAGCGGAATTCGAACTGGGTGTTACTGGACGGCACAATAGTCACAATAATAGAAAACGAACTCCAATTGAGTCGTTTTAAAAGATTTATCATTCAAATTATATAGATATCAGAGATTACGAAATGAGGTCCCAGATGGTTCCATGTTTACAAATTACATTAATTGAGTTTTGAATGATAATAAAATTTATAGCCCTCTTGAGTATCCGTGTCCTTCCGTGCCATCCTTGATCGTCATGAACCTGAAATACATGCTTGAGAGGTCAACACAAAGGTTGAGTGGAATTCGTAGAGTTTAGTTAAATCATTTGAACACAATAATCGTAGTGTGAGCTATAGACTCACACTCATAGTTAGAAAACAAAATCGTTATTTATTTCACTAAGCTCATACAACCAAAACGTTAACATCGAACCAACAAAATTGGCATTATAGAAGCCCTATCAAGGTACTTTTGCCGTTATACCGCTAAATCTCAAATATAGTGCATTTGTGTGAACTCATCGTTGTTCAACACAAATGGGATTCGTCAATCCCAATAGATCTATTCACAATATTCGCGCTCACTAAAGGTAGTGACTAATGGTTCATGATATAGGGACTTCGAACATGGCAATCGTTACTTAGTGATAATAAAACATCGTCGGGTAGCATACAGTAGAAAGCATCGTGTTCGAGTAGAAAAATAATAGCATGTATTCCCCCCATGGGTTTGTAAAATAGTTAAACAATAGAAAGTGGGGCTACGAACTCACCTTAAGTAGAATAGCAAGTAATGGAGGTGATGGTTGGATCGTGTAGGTTTATACGAGCAACCTATAATAGAATGTTGCGACTTAGGATCGGAGTAGAGAATATGAAGTAGTGCCTATATATATATCTTGCATTAGTCCATGATGTGGTATGATGTATATTGTATGTCCTTGAAAGAAAAGATTCATGAACATGTATTTTTTGTATATCGTTTACTACCGTTCGGGCTGACATATTTCAGAAGTCATGTTAGTAAGCGTTCGAGGAGCCAGGACACTTTAACTCGTAAATCCACAACTCATCTCGACGGCTTACATAATGAACTCCTCACATGAGGCTCCCTACTATCGTAGTAGTTGATAAAGTATATAGATATAAGTTTTGATCCGAAAAGTTTACATGTCCGATATTTGAATAAACTTAGGAAAGTTTATTAGTACATGAAGATTGTTATTAGGGGTAGTTTCATATGTCTTGAATGACCATTTTCTCTTGGTAATATCTCATGGTTTCCTTTTAGGTGAAGTAGATCCAAATTGCTTGTTCAAGTTATCGCCTAATTCATTGTTTCATGTTTACGCCTATGTAAGTTGGTATGATCATTTCGTCATGGCCTAGCCATGACCTTTGGTCCTTGTTCCAAGGTCATGAGACACATCCTTGGCTCTAGCCATGGTTGTGGTCTTGATTATAGGTCATAAGACCTCTTGTTCCTTTCAAAGTATAACCATAACCTAGTGACTTTCGCCTAAAAATGGGCTGTTTAGAATTTGAAGAATTTTATCACTCGGAAAGCATTTTTAGGTCTCAAGCTTCTTTATGCCTGAACGAAAACGTCGTTCCGGACAACTTTCGTGTTTTAACTTTTTGATGAATCGGACCAGAAGTGTGACTTTCAAAAACTCAGAATGCAAGACAGGAAGGTTTGGGCAGTTTTGCCGGAAATCTTTGGTAACTTCAAATCGGCGTAACTTTTGACTCGTATACTCGTTTTGGGTGGTTCAAATTGCTATGGTTTCCTTGTTAAGTCCTCTACTGTATTATGTAATAATCCAATATCATATTTTTACCATTTTGATCAGGTTATACCAACAAAGTCACTAGTTTACTTGTTTTAGTAACTTGTTTCAACAATTCATTATAACAACATCTTTTACTCATCTTTATACATCATGGACATTTATACAAGACATAATATAGCAAGAATAACATGTAAATAACATGAACATGATTATTTAACAAGAATTAAGTTAGGGTTTGGCTCACAACTTTTGGCTTTCAAAGATGAAAGGAAGTTAACATGTAAGGATAGGACATTGATAGACTTGCTTCAACCCTTTTTCACTTCATGCAATCTTTCTACCCTTGGTATTCTTGAAAGATGGATGATGAAGGTTAAAGTGAATTGAGTGGATTTAAACTCAAGAGAAATCACCAATTATATTAGGGTTTGGAAGAGTTTTGATTACTAGAAACTAAGCTAGGGTTTCTATACTTGAACTTCACTTGAATCTTGCTAGAAATTAGAAGGAAATGAACTAAGGATGAGAGGGATTTGGGGTTGGGGATGCACGGCACCAAGAAGGGGAGGGGAGGGAGTATTTATAGTCCAAAAATGAGGAGGTTAGGAAAGTGCTAGGAAAGTGTTACAACTTGGTGACCAAGTTGTAAATAAGTGTTGATTTTAAGGGTAAATTCATAAGTTTGAGCCACATAGTGTGAAACCCCCCTCCTAGGGCGGTTCACATGGATAAGGGAGGGTGAGGTGTGCCTTGGATGATATTATCCAAGTTACTAGATGAGTTTTGACTCCGGGAAATGCCAATCGTAAATGATTAAGCCTCAAAACGTAAAACCGGGTGTCGTAAAATTATGGAATTTGAAAGTATTGTTAAACATGTCCATATAGTCCATAATAAAATATAAAATGAGTGGTAGGTTCTATCGGGTGCCAAAACCCTGCTAAAAGCTGGAAACACGGGTCTAAAACGCGTAATACGTAAAATGTACGAATTTTGCGTAAAACTGAGAAAAGTAAAATGTTACTTTTCTAATATGATATAAATGATTTAAAATGACTTATAATGTCTAGACTGGGCTCATTCTAGTGTCGGTTGGTATTAAATGTCTTTTAGACATCAAACCGTAAGCCTAAAAATCACGAAATGACTTATAACATCAAGGGATGATTTTTGGTCAATGGAGGAGGGAAAAATATGTTGACTTTTTCTAATAATTTGAAAACTCAAATCGTCTTAGAAACTCGTTTCGTGGTCTAACGGTTAATCGCCCAAACGGTTAAGCGTGCTCATGCGAGAGTAGTACAGGCTTGGGTGACCTGCTGGGAAGTTTTTGGTCATGTTTTTCTCAGTCACGATTAATTCTCAAATAAATCATGAGTGTGTCAAACATTTTTCTGATGCGGGGTCACTTAACGCGGTCGAGTTTCGTTGTACGTAGAATTTCTGAATGACGTTTTACCCTAAAACGTGTAATTCCTTAATAACTTTCACGAAAATGATCTGACGAATGTCAAACATTTAATTTGCCATGGAAATGATTTATCACTTGAGAATATCAAATAAAAATCAACTTTCGGGAAAGTTTCGGGAAAAATGAATAGTAAAAGTGAATAGTGAAATTTTCCGGGAATGGTAATTAACCTGAAATTGCGAATTGTTACAGTCTCTACCCCTTACGGGGAACTTCGTCCCGAAGTTCTTTGTGTGTCATATGTTGGAGTGGTGTCGATAAAAATGTGTGGTTACTTATGAGGACTATAGTCTGGGATTACCAGTGGTGTAGTTTGATTTGTCGTTTCAGTGTATGGTGTAGGACGAGGTTTACTTTTATGTAGGAAAGGTATGGTAATAGTCGAATATCAAAGGAAATTGATATTGCAGTCGAATATTAATAGGAATTGAGATCGTAGTTGCAATCATAGCCTAGTAGGTAATCGGTTGTTGTACCTAGTGTTTATTGACTTCATACTTATGTTATTTCGGATACAAATAAGCCCACTTGTTTATAATTCTTTATTTACATAGAGAGGCATCCCAAACAATGTAGATAAGGAAATATAAACTTATGGTTTAGTGATTTACAATGTCTTTATTTAAATAAAAAGGCATCCCAATCCATTCAAATAATTACAAATCATCCTACACAACATTCAAACTTAGTCGGTGAGTTACAAGGTAGGGTATTACGAGATGATACTGGTGTTCCAAGATGAATATTCAATCTTGTAAAGCTGGTAAGGGTGCTTGTGGTGTAGCTAAGGATGATTTGAGCTTTAAAAGTGCATCAACATCTGTTAATGAGCTTGTGGTTCCAACGATTGTAAAGATAATGATGTGATATGTTGACGAACAAAAGTGTGTAGTGTGGGCTTAACATTAATACTCTTAGGTATAGATGTTGAGTTTGCTTTAAAAATCTTAAGAGATTTTAAAGGTTTATGATGGAATGGTATCCTTAGGACCTAAACAGGCTAGTACTTCTACAGGATGAAGAGAAGAATTGATAACTATCCCAAGATAGTAGTTCGGATTATCTCATAAATGAAAACTTTCAAGAATGAAATTAGGTAGTACAAATAAGGTGTTAAGATTTCGCTGAGTGGTAAGGCATTATCGTGCCTCTAGATCGTTTTATTATCGAGTTCGAGTAGGAAATCAACCTAAACATAACCCTAGTACAACTACTCTCAGTATTTGAAAATTTTAAGTCGAATATAGTTAGTCAGACTATATTCCACTGTCCCTAGGTTAAATATAGGTGACTAGTCTATATTTAGCCAAGGTTCGATAAAATTTTCAAATACCTAAATTAGGTATACTTGTGATACGTCCGTTGCTTTCGGGAAACTGTCCACTAAACAAAGGCGATGTCAAACCATTCAGTTGCAAGTCCCGCCATAAGAGACTTGTAACGTATGTTTTCACATTCCATTGCATAGAAGATAGTACGGGTAGATATGTGTGGAAAGGAAGTTGAAGTAATTCTAAAACAGTCTATACTGGGCTAGAATTACAAACTTTTAACAATGAAGGTTTCAGAAGAAAACTTTGATGGATGTAGAGAAAGTTCAACTTTTGTCGATGATGGATTAGTTTGTCCTTTAGAAATCTCATATTTCTTGTTTGGAAATCGATAGATTGTGATGGGTTTTTGATATCATATGAAATGATATTGATGAGGTGGTGGAATAATTCGAGAGACCATTGCACAAATCACAATGTCTCGGAAGTAGATTAGACCATTGTGTCATACAATGTTCGGGAAATAGAAAAGACCATCGTAATTCGTTACAATATCTTGGATATAAAATGTTGGAGTAGGAACATGGTTGGGAGAATGTGGTTGTGTCGAAATGCCATAGAATAGGCATGTGTAGATATGTTTAGATAAAATGATTGAAAATAACTCGAATGTATATATAAATATACTAGTATTTGTTCGTGTA
Organism: Artemisia argyi; assembly: GCA_030686995.1. Lineage (NCBI taxonomy): Eukaryota > Viridiplantae > Streptophyta > Magnoliopsida > Asterales > Asteraceae > Artemisia > Artemisia argyi. The sequence continues at coordinate 153,581,926 of CM060688.1, read as the reverse complement.
GTGGAAAATGCCTAGTGTGTATATATGAATATACTTATGTTCATGTAGCATAAAATGCTTAATAAGTCCATAATCGTCTGGAGGATGGAAGACACGAAGATCGGAAGGCTATAAAATGTTTTTGCTTGTAGTGTGGTTATAGTTTAGGTCTCAATTAGACCCGTTTCTCTATAACCATGGCTCTGATACCAATCTGTAACACCCCCAATTCATGGATGCAGCGGAATTCGAACTGGGTGTTACTGGACGGCACAATAGTCACAATAATAGAAAACGAACTCCAATTGAGTCGTTTTAAAAGATTTATCATTCAAATTATATAGATATCAGAGATTACGAAATGAGGTCCCAGATGGTTCCATGTTTACAAATTACATTAATTGAGTTTTGAATGATAATAAAATTTATAGCCCTCTTGAGTATCCGTGTCCTTCCGTGCCATCCTTGATCGTCATGAACCTGAAATACATGCTTGAGAGGTCAACACAAAGGTTGAGTGGAATTCGTAGAGTTTAGTTAAATCATTTGAACACAATAATCGTAGTGTGAGCTATAGACTCACACTCATAGTTAGAAAACAAAATCGTTATTTATTTCACTAAGCTCATACAACCAAAACGTTAACATCGAACCAACAAAATTGGCATTATAGAAGCCCTATCAAGGTACTTTTGCCGTTATACCGCTAAATCTCAAATATAGTGCATTTGTGTGAACTCATCGTTGTTCAACACAAATGGGATTCGTCAATCCCAATAGATCTATTCACAATATTCGCGCTCACTAAAGGTAGTGACTAATGGTTCATGATATAGGGACTTCGAACATGGCAATCGTTACTTAGTGATAATAAAACATCGTCGGGTAGCATACAGTAGAAAGCATCGTGTTCGAGTAGAAAAATAATAGCATGTATTCCCCCCATGGGTTTGTAAAATAGTTAAACAATAGAAAGTGGGGCTACGAACTCACCTTAAGTAGAATAGCAAGTAATGGAGGTGATGGTTGGATCGTGTAGGTTTATACGAGCAACCTATAATAGAATGTTGCGACTTAGGATCGGAGTAGAGAATATGAAGTAGTGCCTATATATATATCTTGCATTAGTCCATGATGTGGTATGATGTATATTGTATGTCCTTGAAAGAAAAGATTCATGAACATGTATTTTTTGTATATCGTTTACTACCGTTCGGGCTGACATATTTCAGAAGTCATGTTAGTAAGCGTTCGAGGAGCCAGGACACTTTAACTCGTAAATCCACAACTCATCTCGACGGCTTACATAATGAACTCCTCACATGAGGCTCCCTACTATCGTAGTAGTTGATAAAGTATATAGATATAAGTTTTGATCCGAAAAGTTTACATGTCCGATATTTGAATAAACTTAGGAAAGTTTATTAGTACATGAAGATTGTTATTAGGGGTAGTTTCATATGTCTTGAATGACCATTTTCTCTTGGTAATATCTCATGGTTTCCTTTTAGGTGAAGTAGATCCAAATTGCTTGTTCAAGTTATCGCCTAATTCATTGTTTCATGTTTACGCCTATGTAAGTTGGTATGATCATTTCGTCATGGCCTAGCCATGACCTTTGGTCCTTGTTCCAAGGTCATGAGACACATCCTTGGCTCTAGCCATGGTTGTGGTCTTGATTATAGGTCATAAGACCTCTTGTTCCTTTCAAAGTATAACCATAACCTAGTGACTTTCGCCTAAAAATGGGCTGTTTAGAATTTGAAGAATTTTATCACTCGGAAAGCATTTTTAGGTCTCAAGCTTCTTTATGCCTGAACGAAAACGTCGTTCCGGACAACTTTCGTGTTTTAACTTTTTGATGAATCGGACCAGAAGTGTGACTTTCAAAAACTCAGAATGCAAGACAGGAAGGTTTGGGCAGTTTTGCCGGAAATCTTTGGTAACTTCAAATCGGCGTAACTTTTGACTCGTATACTCGTTTTGGGTGGTTCAAATTGCTATGGTTTCCTTGTTAAGTCCTCTACTGTATTATGTAATAATCCAATATCATATTTTTACCATTTTGATCAGGTTATACCAACAAAGTCACTAGTTTACTTGTTTTAGTAACTTGTTTCAACAATTCATTATAACAACATCTTTTACTCATCTTTATACATCATGGACATTTATACAAGACATAATATAGCAAGAATAACATGTAAATAACATGAACATGATTATTTAACAAGAATTAAGTTAGGGTTTGGCTCACAACTTTTGGCTTTCAAAGATGAAAGGAAGTTAACATGTAAGGATAGGACATTGATAGACTTGCTTCAACCCTTTTTCACTTCATGCAATCTTTCTACCCTTGGTATTCTTGAAAGATGGATGATGAAGGTTAAAGTGAATTGAGTGGATTTAAACTCAAGAGAAATCACCAATTATATTAGGGTTTGGAAGAGTTTTGATTACTAGAAACTAAGCTAGGGTTTCTATACTTGAACTTCACTTGAATCTTGCTAGAAATTAGAAGGAAATGAACTAAGGATGAGAGGGATTTGGGGTTGGGGATGCACGGCACCAAGAAGGGGAGGGGAGGGAGTATTTATAGTCCAAAAATGAGGAGGTTAGGAAAGTGCTAGGAAAGTGTTACAACTTGGTGACCAAGTTGTAAATAAGTGTTGATTTTAAGGGTAAATTCATAAGTTTGAGCCACATAGTGTGAAACCCCCCTCCTAGGGCGGTTCACATGGATAAGGGAGGGTGAGGTGTGCCTTGGATGATATTATCCAAGTTACTAGATGAGTTTTGACTCCGGGAAATGCCAATCGTAAATGATTAAGCCTCAAAACGTAAAACCGGGTGTCGTAAAATTATGGAATTTGAAAGTATTGTTAAACATGTCCATATAGTCCATAATAAAATATAAAATGAGTGGTAGGTTCTATCGGGTGCCAAAACCCTGCTAAAAGCTGGAAACACGGGTCTAAAACGCGTAATACGTAAAATGTACGAATTTTGCGTAAAACTGAGAAAAGTAAAATGTTACTTTTCTAATATGATATAAATGATTTAAAATGACTTATAATGTCTAGACTGGGCTCATTCTAGTGTCGGTTGGTATTAAATGTCTTTTAGACATCAAACCGTAAGCCTAAAAATCACGAAATGACTTATAACATCAAGGGATGATTTTTGGTCAATGGAGGAGGGAAAAATATGTTGACTTTTTCTAATAATTTGAAAACTCAAATCGTCTTAGAAACTCGTTTCGTGGTCTAACGGTTAATCGCCCAAACGGTTAAGCGTGCTCATGCGAGAGTAGTACAGGCTTGGGTGACCTGCTGGGAAGTTTTTGGTCATGTTTTTCTCAGTCACGATTAATTCTCAAATAAATCATGAGTGTGTCAAACATTTTTCTGATGCGGGGTCACTTAACGCGGTCGAGTTTCGTTGTACGTAGAATTTCTGAATGACGTTTTACCCTAAAACGTGTAATTCCTTAATAACTTTCACGAAAGTGATCTGACGAATGTCAAACATTTAATTTGCCATGGAAATGATTTATCACTTGAGAATATCAAATAAAAATCAACTTTCGGGAAAGTTTCGGGAAAAATGAATAGTAAAAGTGAATAGTGAAATTTTCCGGGAATGGTAATTAACCTGAAATTGCGAATTGTTACAAAGTTTTTTCACACAATTGCAAATATTCATCTAAGGCATCAGAATTCAATCCGTATGTCAATTGATGAATTGTCGAGGTACACTTCATCAATGAGAAAACCTCCAATCTTCCCCTACAATCGATATTTTACGAAAAAAAAATCATAATGATTAGTTACATCTTCAACTATGCTTGTGAATAGTTTCCGACTCATTCAGAACCTCTTTCTGAGTATATCTTCGTCATACATTGAGTTTTGCGAAAGTAAGCAACCACTTAACGATCATGAGCATCATAACGATCTCTATGTATGACATTTCTTGTAATTTGTGAGTTTTTACCTTTTTTGTTCTTATCATACAACGACGCACATTTGATAAATTCAAAGTTCTCTTAACTTCTTTTTCGTTAGAAGAAATAAACAAGAACGATTCTGAATTTACTTGGGTAACAAGAAATTACAAATATTTATTATTGTATTGTTTGGGGATAATGAGAGAAAGATGATAATTGAATGCGTGAGGAAAAAAAATAATAATAAGGAGATAATGATAAAATTTTAAATAAAATAATTTTTGTTTAAATGCTCAACGGTTACATTTGGACCGTTCCTACTTTTCTCCTTGTTTTTCACTAGGCGAAGAATTTCACCGAACCAAAATAAAAAACATCACCTTCGCACGCCATAAACCACCCCTTCGTGTGGTGTGGTGTTGTCAACCATAACACCCCGCCTAAAGTAATCAAGTGCATTATTACAGTATGTTTTTGTTCTGTGACCATTACAAGTGGCATTCAATTTTTTGAGAATAATTACTCGCACAAAGAAATATATATTGGTAAAAAAGATGGTCAGCATCTTGAAAAGAACCTTTATCTTTTGCCCATTATGCTTCAATTTGTCATGAAAAGAAGTGACAAAGGAACTTAGCATGGTGATTGTTTTATTTGTTTAAAAACCTAGCAAACCCAATTACTCAATTAGAATTGCAACTACTCAAAGCATGTTAAATCATGTAATATGATATTATGACCCACTTTTGTCTTTATAAATAAGTGATTCATATTATGTACTATGTAGATCTATATACGTTCTTATTTCAAATTTTGAGAAAACTATATACGGAGTATGTTGCAAGCAAATGGAAAAAAACTTTGATAGATTTTTTGCATTTAATGCATTAAATGCATCCACATTTAAAATATACCACTTTAAAGAAAGACTTGAAATATATCAAGTCATTCTAAAAAGTTTTTCAAAAAGCTATAAATGCAATGCGCAAAAAGTTTTTTAAAAAGCTTATTTAAATAGTGAAAAGCTATTATTGTTAGTATGCATTGCGGATGCTCTTAGGTGTTATCAAAACTAAAAATATTTATTTTCTACAAATGTGACATAAACTCCTCTTTCTAATAAAATCCCCCTAATAAAATCCCCTACTTATGGTATTTTCAAGTATTTTGGTAACAAAAATCCCCACTTTTTCTAAAATAAATATTACTGGTATCAATGCTTTTATATATACTAGAAAGGCGACGACCCGCCGCGTTGCGAGCGGGCCTGTTTTTTAGCAGAGGTTATGCCGTAAAAATATATATGAGTATTTTGGCTTTTCTAAATATCGCGGTAAATATTTGATAAGCATTTTCTTCAATATGTGTGAGAAAATGTATTTTGTATATTTCTTTTTTATGATGGAAATTTTTTGCATTTTGTTCGAATCATTCATACGATGGAAATTTTTTGCGTTTAAGCACTATAATGTATACAGTATGTTGCAAAAATGGCCAAAAAAGAAAAACTCCACATGAAAGCACAGAAAGTCTTTTGTTACAGACACATGTGTAACCCTTTTTCATTTATATAGATTAGCTTACTGGCATTTGTGTTGGCTCCACTCGTCTTCAGCTTCATCAATGATTTGGGCCATAAAGAAGATCAATTGCATCTTTATTTGAATCCCAAAAGCATACCAGCACCAGCAACTATGCAAAAATAAGAATGTACATGATCAGGGTCAATACCTTTAACCTGTTAGTGTGGAGAAGCAAAAAAGATTTCCATTAATTAATCCGCTACTTTCATATAACAATCAATTATATTGTTTTAGTCCAGTATATATAAAAGTATATCAAGTTAGAAGATGTTCTCACTTCACTATTGCTAATAATCTTAGAAAATTTTGTAACAAATGAAAGTTCATTTAAATACCCCTACCACAGGTCCGTTTGTAACGTAACGGAGAATTTTTTATTTTATCTTTTAATTTAGTCTTAGAAGTGGCAGCATTGGGCGGGACGATTTAGATCGTTACGCCTCAAACATGGCATATGTGTATAGCTAACAGTAATGTGCCGTTTAATGCGGTACGGGCCAAGTCCAAGTTACATAGGTTAAAACATATTTCTATCTATTAAGAGTGGCAGATGAGATCTTGCCTGGTTTATGTTTCCTCAATAAGGAGAATAGCTTATTTTACAGTTGAAATTGCCATCAGCATGAGCTGTTTCTCTAAGCAGAGCGTCCAGTTGATTGTTCAATATTAATCACCATTTCCCAATGGTAAGCCATACCTGCTAGAGAGAAGTGACGGATAAATGCTAATCTCTTCTTTTTTTAGTAGTTAGTTGAAATATAGCTAGGTTTTAATTACCTGACGGCTGAATCATATTTTCGATTGTAGCATTGAAGCATAGGGAGTTGACTCAACTTGTAAATATTACGATCTCCACCTTCGATCCTAGGATCACCTACAACAATACTCCCAAATTGTTAAAGATCTCACAACCAAAGAGTAGAGAGATATATGATGAACCCTAACTTATTGATTATTAGAAATAAAGTACAATGAACAATTAGCAGACCTTGGCTTGCGTCGTCGAATTTTTTGCTTCTATACATCTAAAACAATTAAACACCCATCACAAATAGATTAAAAGCTTCTTTTTTTATGTAAAGAGTTGAAAATAAAATGAAACAGTTGAACAATTTTTTCTTTAATCATCAGCAGTACTATAAGAACCTGTAAATGACTTTTGACATGAGCGATGTGAAGTCCTTTGATATTCATCAGTTGAAGAACCATTTTTGGCTGCACACATAATGGAATTAAAACAATCAAGAAAAACATCTTTGGTCTAGCAGTTGTATAACAAACTTAAAGAACATACAACCATATATTATCACTTACTATCTTGCCTCTCAACTGTCTGAACAAAGCGAAGATGCAGATCATTTGTCCACCGGAGTCTAGGCAGCTTAGATCTGACATAAGGTCGAACCGATGGCTTCTTGTCGTTCTCCTCTACCGTGCTATTGCTAGAACTACCTCCACCCTTTGACACCACAACTTCTTTTGACTCACTCTCATCCTCCTCCTCACTTGGGTACCAATCCAAACTTGTTTTCGAGCACTTGGTTTCACCACAAGAAGACCTGTTTCCGGGGAAAAGGGTACCACAACCTGTCCCATCAGGATCCTTACGACAATCAGACCCTTTACTATAACATACACACACACACACACACACAAAAGGAAAAAGTGTTGAACCTTACGAAAGCATAGGTCAGTGCCACCTGTCCAATGCAATCCACCGATCGCCCACCATGAAAACAATATCAGATGACACCGCTTGTCAGTGACGAATAGTATTATACTCTGGTCTACAGATAATGAATAAGAAATTGGGATCAACAAAAGTTTGTAACAAAATCTGGATATTACATTAGATTTTGCAGCATATAATATAAAGGAAAAGTATATTAGAGTGAATTAAAACTCACCCAATTGATTCTTCTACTTATTTAATCCACTCAGTGATACTGAAAATCAAAAGTTTGCTGAAACTCATAATCAAATTCAACCCATGTAACAAAATTATTAGAAAATTAATGGCTTACACAAAAAAGGTGATACCTTTATAGTATAATAAGAAACAACATTAATCTGTTGACCTTCTAGGAGCCTAAACAAGAACAAAAGAATAATAAAAATTTTGACTCTCGTTTATAAACGATTGAAAACGCTTCTTGTGTGTAGATGAATAAACCAATACCGATGATAAAGCGTATAGCACATGAAAGTACATATAAAAAAATAAGGCAAAATGGCGTACCGTGCCACCGTCGCTAAGATCATTCACATACTTTCACCTATAGGCATAAAGTAAGCACATGTTACATAATGTAAACAATAATCACCGCTACATCTCTAATATCATATACTCAGGCAAGCTTACTCACTATTGATACATGCGTCAACTGACAGTACAACGTCTTTTGCTCTATCCCCATACACCTACCCTGTAGAGCTATCACACCTAGAAAACCTGTGTACACAAACCACTCGCCATAAGTAACACCAAAAATTCATATTAAAATCCTAAAAACTGAACCTTTACACCACTTAAACAACACCAATACAACCAAAGTATGTTTATCCTAAAAACTAATTAATAACCACGTCATAGAATCATCCTGTATAAATCAATAACACCCAACATCTTTAACAAAAAAAATACCTTTAACAACAGCCCCTAAACCCACACGTTTCAGTAGCCGTTTCAACAGCCATTTAACAGTATACTATTAGGAGTGAGTCATCGCATTCTCTTGGGCTTTTCTTGCCAAAATCGTTAGCCCACATTTGGCCTGATTTTCCGGCCTGCACTCCTAGTACATTATTAACAACAACCTCGAAAAATAAGGGCTCGTTAACAAAATTGGGTGATAAATTGGCACCGTAAAAATACAATGGAAATAAAGCAAACTGAAAACTTGGGTTCCTAATATCATAAATTGACATGGTAAACTCCTCACCTCGAATATAGTAGACTGCATTATATGAGCAAAGTAATGGACTACCCCGACCCATTTTCAGACTAAGTTGTTTCATTACCAAAGTGAACCAATTACTTTTGTGAACCAACCGGTCGGTCTATTGATTGAAAACAAAAAATATGCATCATATTATTAGCTTATTAGAAAATACCATAGCCTTCTCTTCTGTGAATACAAAATCTCAGCCAGACAGCCACTATGGTCAGCTACAAAATCTTTTATCCAATAAGTGTCTGCTCGCGCGCATATATATGCTTCTATAAAATAATAAATTTATTTTATCATTAAGTTTTCCTTTCGTGCATACTTTAAGTATGATTCTATAACTAAAGAAGACAGTGAAGGTTGTAAACTACAGAGTATAAATAATAAGAAGGCATACCTGTATCGCAGGCTAGTGAACCTACTGTTGAAACCTCATCTCCATCTTTAACAACTGAAAACTTTCACATTGCAAGCTGCAAATAAAGCATACTAAATTTTAGTACTAATTGGAGTACTTAAATTGAAGGTACTTTAATTAGTCGAGCATGAATATGCTTTAAAAACTAATAAACAGTTTCATTGGGGATTTTTATCGAACACTTGGTGCTCATCTAAAATAATACCTTAACCTCAGATTTTCAAGTTTGACGTTTCAATAAGTATACTTCCAATTATGAGTAAAAATTAAAACTTTATACAATCACTACTATCCATTTCGTTTTCGGCATCAACTATAAACAAAAGTAACCTTCCGGCACAAAAAAAACCCCCAAAACTGAAACCCTAAATCTTGTATTCTTATTAACAATAATAAAATAGTTTTAAGAGATTAGTCTTACCAGGCATATCAATTAAAAAAAAAAAAAAAAAAAAGAAAAAAAAAACCCCTGAAATTGATTCATTAACTGTTATGAACCCTGGAATTGGGTTTTTTGTGAAGCTGATTAATTAATCGTTGGCCATGATCGATGCAGGAGTCACCTCCTTCTCCCCACCTCTGATAATCTTCTGGCTTCATGCGTGTGTGTGTGGGAACCTGCAAGAAAAAAAGGGCGATGGAGGTTTCACAAAAGGATCTGGATGATTCTAGCTTCATGTGTGTTGCCTATACTTATCCTGTATTTGTTATTTTATTTTTCTTGACCAGACAAACAGGCCATGGTAGATATCAAAACAAATGCAGGCTAACTTTTTTGGGCTGGGCCATTGGATTTTTTTGGCGGGAAACCTGGAGAACAATACGGCGACGTATCGCATCATAAATAAATATATATATAATTTACTACTTATAAAGAGTGTATATTCACTTGGTCACAAACTAAACGTTTATTTATGAAAAAATAAACATGTTTTTTAACAAGAATAAAAATTTGGATATCTAATTTGGGCCAGGGTGGAAATAAGAAAAGAGTAGCTGAGCTGATAATTGGGCCAGAAAGCCAATTAGCCAAACAACACCCATCAGCCCATCAAACCAAACACAAAAAAAGTCTCTTATCAGCACTATTCAGCAGCAAAGCAACCGTCACACACACAGAGAGAGTCACCAATGGACCTAAACATGGCGGAACCAGGGGAGATACTACCAGATCGGAAAATAGACACGTCAGCTTACGACCTCCTTCAAAAAACCACATCTTCCGTTGAAGATATCGTCTCTCAAATGCTCTCCATTAAAAAAACAGCTAGTACTAGTACTAGTAAATCGGACTTACCTGACCTTGTTACTCAGATGCTCGTCAACTTTGTCAATCTTCGTAAGGTATATAATTTTACTTTATTCACTTGCTGCTGACGTGGCATTCTTATTGTTTTCTGGAATTAGGGTTTATTTGTTTGTTTTGTAAAAGTGTAAAATGATGTAAAACCTAAAACCTTCTTCCAGTAGTATTTAAGGGGGTGTTTGTTTATGCTTATTTGTGGGCTTATCAGCTTATTTGAGTTTCGGCTTGTCTTTCATTAACCCCAATTTTCCGGCTTATTTTCAGACTTATATAAGTTTATCATAGACTCGTTTGTCACACAGGCTTATACATAAGCCCAAGCCCATAAAATGGGGCTTATAGGGGCTTATGAATAGTTAAATTGCTTAAATACCCTTAAAAATATAATGAATTATCATGTAAAAGCTGAAAATATATGTGAATTTTATTTGATGTATTTTTATGTGATTTTACATTAAGAAGCTTCAGCTCCAACTAATTCGCCAGCTTTATCTATACTACTATATAATGCATTTGGGACTATTCTATAAATAGAAAGGCTAAAAATTCAAGACTTTTACTTACTTATTATTGAAGGATTTCAAAATTAATTGGTTAGGAAGCAGGTTGGTTGTTCAAACTAAAATTATTTGGCTTAACTATCTCTACCATCTCTACCTATAAAGCATAAATACAACTAAATGTGTAACCGAATAACCGATTAACGCAAAATATAGTCACAGGTACCCGCCGCCGCATTGCGCGGGTACCGTTCTAGTAAAAATATAAAAAGCTCTAGCCTCAGCCTCAGCCTCAGCCCAGCCCATTGCGCCAAACATACCCCATATCATAATAAACTTATATAAGTCCACAAGTCTCAAAATAAGCCGGAAAATTGAGGCTTATGAAATATAAGCCGAAACTCAAATAAGCTCATAAGCCAACATATCATAATAAACTTATATAAGTCCACAAGTCTCAAAATAAGACGGAAAATTGAGGCTTATGAAATATAAGCCGAAACTCAAATAAGCTCATAAGCCAACATATCATAATAAACTTATATAAGTCCACAAGTCTCAAAATAAGACGGAAAATTGAGGCTTATGAAATATAAGCCGAAACTCAAATAAGCTCATAAGCCAACATATAAGCTTAAACAAACCCCCCCCCCCCCCCCCCCCCCCCCCCCCCCCCCCCTTTCCCTAAAAAGTGGCGATTTTATAAAAAATAGAAGGTAAATGCTCCTTGCCAAACATAAGTGTAAAATAACTAATGTCGTTACAGATATTAGTTTCGTGTGGTTTATGTACGTACGTGGTTTAGGCTTGTTGAAATCGATAAGTAGGTATTCGTAGGGTGGCGTGGTATTAGGGGATTGAGATTTTCGGTGTTATATTTGTAATGGGGAATTTGTAGTTTTTTTAAGGTGTACAGGTTGATGAAAGGCGTGAATGAATGTAGGTGGACGTTTTATTTTCTATAAGTTTGTGAATATTTAAGTCAAGGAACTAAGATATGTGGGAGAACTCGCTATTAGATAAGATATGTGGGAGAACTCGCTATTAGATAGTTAGTGAACGTCATATAGCATTATAGCGTATGATTCTGGGCAAGTGCTAATAGATTTCTATTGCATTTTGTATAAGTCCAGAATTATGGCTTTGTAGTTGGTGTATGTTTGCATCATCCGCAGTTATGTGATTGAAATTTAATTAATCGGATGGGATCCTTGGTTGGGTACATTAATTGTACGAGAACGTCTTTTGAAGTGTTATTCTGGTGAGAGAATTCATCTACTGCTTGTCATGTGACTGTACGAGTTTTGACCCTAAGTATCACCATACCCATTCTATATTCCTTCGAGTCTGTCTATCAGTATTATGAGACCCTCTACTGTTGTCATGTGACTCATGTCTGGCCTTTCTGTATTTACTGATACTTGAGAGATATGATTGGTTGCATATATGTCTTAGTGGGAAGGTTGTGAAGCAATTGGTAGCGTGTTATATTCATATGATTGATTCTGACCATCCAGTGGAACTTTGCATGCACTTTGTGAGTGTTGTTATTGTAGACTTTGAGGGCTGAATACACAGCAAGGGAAATGCAATTGTGCATCTAGATAATATTTACTATCTGACGAACCAGGGAAAAACAAATTATCAAGTATCTATATCTATCTATACTACTATATAATGTATTTGGGACTATTCTATAATTAGAAAGGCTTAAAAATTCAGACTTTTGCTTACTAATTATGGAAACAACCACCCTTAACAATCACCCCCAACAATTTATAACCACCTCAACAACCACCCCCAACAATTTATAACCACCTCAACAACCACCCCAACAACCACTTTCCACCACCCCACCTCCCTCCTCTTCACCCCAATAATCCGCCCCCGCATCGCGCGGGCACATTTCTAGTTGCAATAAAGACTGAATGTACCTCCTAGGTGTGTTGCCATACTCTATTTATCTAAGCATACTAAAACTTCATTCCTAAAACATCGTAAATCAAGTACATCGTTACTGTTTTCTAAATTAGATATTTAGATGTGAAACTTTATCATGTTAAACTCTATTGAAGATTGCCTTCATGACCCATTTACTGAATCTTTCGTGCATATCTGTGTGCTTCTGGGTGTTTTTTTGCTCCTTTGCTAACTAAAAATATAGTGGTTAGGGGAAATATACGTGTTACCTGTTTGGTATCCCTCAGTTTATTATGTTTGTGCAGGCAAATCGTTCCATCTTGCTTGAAGAAGATCTTGTAAAATCAGAGACAGAACATGCAAAAGCACCTGTAGACTTTACAACCCTGCAACTACACAACCTTATGTATGAGAAAAATCATTACGTGAAAGCAATAAAGGCTTGCAAAGACTTCAAGTCTAAGTATCCAGATATCGAACTTGTTCCGGAGGAAGAGTTTTTCAAAGATGCGCCCGAGCATATCAAAAATTCCATACAGTCAAAGGACAGTGCTCACAATTTGATGCTTCAGAGGCTTAATTTTGAGCTGTACCAGGTATATTGCTATTACTGAATAACAAGCACAGTATTCGGTCCAAGTTTTGTATATGTAAACCTATTTAACGTAGGATGCTTTAGGGCTTGAGGGATGGGTGACCAAAAACTTACTGTGTATTTAGCAGCAATAGTCCTATGAATAACCTCATGAAGTGTTTAATAAATGGAATTGCCACACTACTTTTTCTTCAAAGAGTAATGTTATCTGCAAACCTTTGGCAGTTGGAATCGTTCTTTCTATTGTATAGTTCTAGAACTTGCACAAATACTTTTTAGATGTAGCTAACAAAAGAAAGGGAAGGGGCCCTGTAGTATAATTTAACACTTCTCTGCATGTCTATTCTTCATGCTTAATATTTGACATTTTATATTCATACAAAGTATATAAAATATGTTTATTTGATAAAATATTGTTATCATTTGACATAATATGGTATGTATCTCTTGACAGCGCAAAGAATTGTCCAAACTTCATGAAAAAATGGAACAACAAAAGAAAATCCTTCAGGACACTATTGCTAACAGGAAGAAGTTTCTATCAAGTCTTCCTTCGCACCTTAAATCTCTGAAGAAGGCATCTCTTCCTGTACAAAATCAACTGGGAATTCTTCACACAAAGAAACTGAAGCTGCATCAGTTGGCAGAGTTACTTCCACCACCTCTCTATGTGATATACTCACAGTTGTTGGCTCATAAAGAAGCATTTGGTGAGAGTATTGATCTCGAGATAGCGGGAAGCTTGAAGGATGCTCACACTTTCGCACGACAGCAAGCAAATAAGGATAATGGTTACGTCTTACAACTTATTCTATATAATTTGTTCTTACATGATTCCAGAATATTATTTTTTATTTTTCCTTTTGGAACCTTTAATGTGGTTTGTTTGTTTTACTTAAAAAATTATAAATCTTGTTGCTACAGACATATCTTCTAGTGTAGAGAATTCCAAGTTAGAAGATGATGTGGTTGATGAGGAGGATGATGGTCAAAGGAGGAGAAAGCGTCCAAAGAAAGTTCAACCCAAAGAAAATCTTGACGCAGCAAAAATATATCAAATGCATCCACTTAAGCTCACCCTCCATATACATGATGACGAAACTTCTGATTCGAAGCCTACAAAGCTTATTGTACTGAAGTTTGAGTATTTGCTGAAACTGAATGTTGTTTGTGTTGATATCGAGGGATCGAATGATGGCCCGGAGAGTAATATCTTATGCAACCTCTTCCCCAATGACACGGGACTCGAGCTTCCTCAACAGGTTATTCTTTTGCTATGCATTATAATGGAATTTTTATTTAGAGGTGGCATATTTGGCTCATATACGATCATTGTTAATTTGTATTTTTTTGTAATTTCAGTTGATACATTAGTTACTTTTATTATTATTATTACGGAGTATTATTTTTTTATAAAATGGATAACGTAAGTGTTTGCAGGTCTACTTAACTGACCTGTCCTGTTTTATACCCACAGCCGAGTGGTCCATTTTGCCACCTTTTTTATGTGAAAGACAATAGCATACCTGTGACTTGAACCAACTTTATTTTGCTTGATTTGTGATGCAGTCTGCCAAGCTCTGGACTGGTGATGGCCCAATATTTGATGAAAGAAGATCTTCACGTCCATATAAATGGGCTCAACATTTAGCTGGAATTGATTTCTTACCAGAGGTTTCGCCCCTTCTTACTCTAGATGGTGAATCCGCTAACGGCGAAACAACAAAACAAACCGCTATCACTTCCGGGCTATCACTATACCGCCGGCAAAACCGGGTACAGACAGTTGTGCAAAGGATACG
The DNA here is from genome assembly GCA_030686995.1 of Artemisia argyi. Taxonomy (NCBI): domain Eukaryota; kingdom Viridiplantae; phylum Streptophyta; class Magnoliopsida; order Asterales; family Asteraceae; genus Artemisia; species Artemisia argyi. The sequence goes on along the minus strand of CM060688.1, from coordinate 153,566,926 downwards.
GGCTAGGAAGAAGGCTCAACTGGCCCTTGCGTGAGTCACTCCACTGTATGTTTGACTTTTATGGTTCTAGGTCAAACATTTATGGTGACCTATTAGACAGATAGCACAATGTAGTTTGACTGAGCCTTGATGTGTTATTTTGTTAAAACTCTTGAGATAAATGAATGTTATGGCTTTATTGGAGTTCTTTTATGACTAATTATATAGTAGCATTTACTGGGACTTGTTTATCGAGTGACTTGCATGATGAAGATCTGGAAATGTTTGGTTGCTTACAGGGAGCAGATTGACTCGCTAGCAAAGCTTAAATGGCCTGCTTTGAATTGTAAAACTGTACCGTGGTTTTCACATGACCGTCTATGCAATTTACTGAGTTGGACAGTTATGCCCTCACACAAAGCTACTACATCCATTGAAGAAAAGATTCAAGCTCCACAAGAAGTCGAGATGGTTAATGAACCTGATACTTCAAAGGCAGAAATAGAAAACAACAGGGAGGATGGGGAGCTCCCATCTCTAAATCCTGCTGCGACCATTGTGAAGGATATTACAATTACACCCTTGAAGGAATCAGGCATTGAGCACTCGAGACGTCTTGCTTTAATTACTAAGTCCGTTTCTTCTCCGAGGAGCAAGGGTAAATCAGTCAAATTACCAAGTATTAGAAAGCATGATGAGGATTTGGATTTGATGTTAGTCTCTGACAGCGAGGTCGATGAGCCAATAGAGACTGATGAAGCAACAGGAACTGAGGAGATGAAGGTAGTTGATAACTCATGGATCACATGTGGGATCCGGGAATACAGTCTTCTTCTAACAAGAAAAGATAGTGGCTATGGACACCTGAAGTTGGAAGCCAAGGTATATTTAATGTGCTAATTTGTTTCATTGACACGAAAAATTGGTAATCACCCTAGTCATATTCTAAAATTTTGTTATGGCAGATCACTGTCAGCATGGAGTACCCCCTGAGGCCGCCATTTTTTACCTTGAATCTTTTTAAAGCTGCTGCTACAGAAACAGAATTGGGGGCTGAGGCTGATGAGTGGTTTAATGAACTGCGAGCCATGGAATCTGAGGTAAGCTATCACGAAGTCTTGTGGGTTTTCACTGTATTGTGGTGAGACATTTGTCACATTATTTTTAGCGTTAACGAGTGGGGGTACCCGCGCGTTGCTGCGGGAATGTTTTGTTTAATCTAAACTCTTAATGAAACGATTGTAAAAAAATTATTTTTGTTATTAAGGACTATATATGCAAAAGGTCGATAACCGCAAGTACTATTTTCGAAAAGTGTTTATGAAAATAGTATGATTTTTTACTGCCTGAGATTGTCGGTATGTTGACTAACTTTGAAATTAAAAGTTAACCTGAGGGGCTTTTTCTGTACAATATTAGCGGGCGTTAAGGACTAACTTTGCAATAGATCTATAACCACAGGGTCTAAAAGCGAAAATTGGGCAATGAACAGTGCCAAACAGTGCTTTTACTATTTATCCTAATGGGTTTTAGTATATATAATAATTTGACATGGGTAATCTGGTTGGGTAATGGGTCAAAATGGGTTCAGGTTAAAACTGGCAACTTTTTGTATGTGTAGAAGTTGGTTGTGTTTTGTTGACTCATCACACTATTCGTCTAATAATTAACTCTTAAATAAATGATTTAATGGTATTTTATTTATATGCATAATGGAAGTTGTTAGCCTCTTCCGTATGCTAATATTTCCCTCTGCTATGTTTTAGGTGAATATTCACGTAATCAAAGCGATACCTTGGGAGGAAGAAAATCTTATATTAGGGCATCAGGTATGTTGCCTTGCAATGCTGTTTGATCTTTTTGTGAATGATGGAGCTTCATCTAATGAGAAAGCAAAGAGTACATCTGTGGTAGATGTTGGTTTGTGCAAACCTGTTAACGGCATGCTTGTAGCAAGAACTTATAGGGGCAGGGATCATAGGAAAATGATCTCCTGGAAGGACAATGGTTGTACTCCAGGGTATCCCAGCTAAGCCATGACAGGGACAAATGTTTCATAATCTTCATTCTTCTTAAAGGGAGTTTCGGGTAATCGTGGTTACGTGAGCATTAATTCTACAAGCTTCTCTTAGCATAGATTATAATTCGTTGTCAGTTAATGTAACTGTTCTGTGGCTCAAAATGCGAGTATGAAAGGTATAGAGACACATTATCTATTTGTGAACGTTCTTGTTGGCTTGAAGTTGACAGCGTACCCGTCTGCTAAAAAATCAGTTTTCATTTGATTGCATGGACATAACACAAATTGTAACCGTTTGAAGAACCAAGTTGAGCCACATGACTTGATGTACCAAGAATCCTGAAAAAAACATGTTAAAAAAGAAATAGGGTTTTGATAAAGATTGTTTAAAAAAAAGAAAGAAAGATTGGGTTTTGATAATCATTTTTCAATATATCTAACTAATCATTGTATTCTTTTGTATCAAATATTTTTTTCTTTCTTTCCGTAGTGAGATTATTACTAGTTATAATACCCATGCATGTGCAAATTTTTTCTAAATTTTTTTTTGACTAATTTATTTTTATTTATTAAAAAACAAATAATTTAATTTTTGTTTTGTTTTGTTTGATTTATGATTTTTAATTATAGTTTTATTATTAAATAATAATTCAATTATTACTTAATACTTAATAAGGAAAAATTCTTTTTCCGAAATACGAAAGTTCCTACTTGAGGTTTTTTTTATTATTATATAAAAGATAATGTGACATTACTTGATCCTTTTCCGTTCAATAAATATGTGCATCGCTTAAATTGTACGACATCTGTTATATATTAATGGGCACATAATTAAAAAGGGTATCATACTTGTGGCATTATTTCTTTTTCTCTAATTTCTTTTCTCTCTATCCTAATTCTACCCTGTGTTCTTAATTTATCACATAACGTCATTTGAAAGAACACATCTCTTGAAAAGGAAGAATCACAAGAACCTAATCCACTCATGTGATTATGTCGAGGGTCTTCTTATCTATGACATTTCTATTATAATCGAGTCTCTAGGTTAGGTAAGGGCTTGATTAAACAATCAAACACTTATTCATTCCATTTGGTTGTAAGGGAAGTCTTGTGTCGTGGTGACCAAGCCTAGATCGTGGGAGATCTGGTTAGGTTTGATACTTCTGGTGGGAAGTCTTTGTGGGAAGTCGAATCCCGAGATTCTTTTGGGTGGTTTTCGAGGGCGGAATACCATTTGGAGTAGCTCTTCTTAGTGACCACCGATCTTTGTGCATATTGGTGGAGTGAAGTTGTAATGGTTTGTAGTCCACTGAAAAGATTATACTTAGTGAATAGTATCATGTCGTGGATTCACAACTAGACATATGGATGGTATAAACCCCCAATCCCGAACCAATATATATCGAGGTGTCATTTAGTTGCTTTATATACTTTGGTTGTGCTTGTAGTTGTATAACCACTTGTTGATCTTTGAGGCTTGAAGTATTTAAACTTTGAAGAAGCCGAAAAGATCGTATTCACCCCCTCTACGGTTCTACATTTTGGAAATGGGTAAGCAAGAGCGAGTGGGTAAGTATGAATGTAATTGTCCTTTCTAATATGTTGTATTAACAACCTTTTCATGAATAAAAAACCACAATCTCTATATGCGAAAAAACGAAAAAAATGGTAGTGTGATAAAAGTCTCCTTGGTATTCTTTGCCACACGCATGAAAATTTGCCAAAATATCCATAGGGATGGACATTATGGTGTATTGGTGGCTTGGGTGATAGATAATGTGAATAGAAGTTGATTTCTTGACCACAACGTCCACATGGACATCGGAAGTCTTGTTTCATAATCAACTCCTCTCTGCATCGTATACTACTTCGTCATGTGGATATTTTAGATTGAGATCTATAAGTTTCAATGGATGTGCACGTGGTAACACTTCCATTTCAATGAATTGATTTTGATTTGAGGAATATTTTTTTGATCGAAATGCAATAGTAGAATAGACCAATGGCTAATAAAGATGATAAGGAAATTGAGGTATAAGGATGTTATCTAAGGAAATTTTTTTGCTGATATATTCCTTTCCTTTTCATTATTAACCTAAAGAGTAAAAGATACACATGCATTTCGAATATAGATTAGGCGATTTGCATGTTCATAAAATAGAAACATATACTTTGATAAACAAAAATGTACTTCTTCTTTGAACATTCTTTTCTTCCTTATGTAGTTTAATTTATCTTTTGCTCTTTATTTTGTGCTTCGGATTTTCAAAACAAGTATACAACAAGTCTTTTACTTTAGAATCAATTAATTTACTTTATTCTATAACAATCATATTCCGCAGAAAGAGAAACAACACTACTAGCATGTGTGTACTTTTCTATACGATTAAGTAGATAATTAATCTTGTGTTTACTATCGGAGAGATCAATTTCTTACACCATAGACACTGTTTCAAAGTTATACTAAATATGGAAATACAACCTCTATATGACTTGTGTTAAACTTTCATTTTTCATTTATTAAAACTCATAAGCTAGCATCGCTAAATTTTCGTTTCTTTTATATTAAATGATTCAAGCATACCGTATATATTTGTATGAATAAATGAGTGTGTTGATTACAAACTATTATTGTTATAGAATATTATTATTTGTTTTAACTACCCAAGAAATGGGAAAATTCACTTCCTGTTTCTTGGATCAAATTTAACTACAAAAGAATTGTTTTCTGATAGAACTGAAATAGAATAGAACAATGGCTGATAAAAAAGATGAAAACCTGAAATCGAGGTATAAAGGATATAATATAAGGAGGGTGGCAGTGGTGGGCGGTATCACCATCGGCATGCCATTGCCGGCGGTGAACACCGCCGCCACTTCGCCGGCAAGGGTCCAGCGGCATTTCATGCTTCCGCGGTTTGGAGTATTTCGAAGCAAAATATTACCGTTGTAATTAATTTTGGAACGTTGGAGGAGGAGCGGTGCAAACCAAAAAAAAAAGACCTATATATATTAAACTAAAACACATACATTTTTAACACAAACAATACAATTCACATATATAATCAATTCACATATTTTTACAATGGTTTTATTATCTTCTTCTTCGTCCGACTCTATATTGACTCCCGCCGAATCGTCCAAACTAGTGCCATCCGGTAGCACCCTAGAAACCTTATTAGCCGCGTACGATTCAATTGACGACACGGCAATCTCTACCGAAACACGGGAGTATGTAACCCATTTTCGTGAAGAAGCTTTACGAACCCTTATGAATGATTATTTCGTTGAACGGCCAAAGTTTAACGACGACCGGTTCATATAATGGATCTGCCGGTCGCGCCAGTTTATGACGATAGTGTATTACCGGAGTTAATCGACGAACAAATCCATTACCGACTCCTATATGATCTTACGGACCACGTAGAGGCTCAAAACTTAACATATCTCGATGATTAGTTATTTCCTTTTTTTTAAGAATAATGTAATTTTCTTTTAATTATGTTTTTTTTTAAGTATTATGTAATTTTCTTTTAGTTATTAATGAAATATTTATGTTTTAATTAAATTGTTTAATTTAATTTATGAAGAAAAAAAAAGTTGGGAGGTATGAAAAAGGCATGGTTGCCAATAAAAAGGGGTTGGGAGATATGAAAAAAGTATGAATGAGGTGGAATGATATTATTGGTGGATTTGGGAGGTATGGATGATTTCGGAAGCATGACTGCCACCATTCTAAGGAAACTTTTAGCTGATATATTCTTTTCCCTTTCATTATTAATCCAAAGAGTAAATATATATGCATATATTTCAAATATAGGTTGCCACGTCCATAAATAAAAAGATGTACCTTGATTAACAAAAATGTAATTCTTGGTTGAACATTCTTTTCTTCCTTGTGTAGTTTAATTTATTCTTGTTTTTTCGAATTTTCAAGGCAAGTAAATAACAAGTTTTTTACTTTAGCATAAAGTAATTTACTTTCAATACTCGTATTCTACTACTCAAAAAATTAAATTACCTTATGTTTATGAATGGAGAGATTAATTTCTTACGCCGTCAACAATGATTCTAGTTAAATATGATGATCACAACCTCTATAAAGGATTAAAAACATAGGCTCGCTTTGCTTATTTTTTGAACTTTTATATCAAATGATTCAAGCCTACCATATATTCTTATGAAAATGAGTGTGTTGATTGGTGAAAAACTAAAAACAATTTACTTTTTTTTTTTTTTTTTTTTTTTTTTTTTTTTTTTTTTTTTTTTTAGAATCATTGCATTTATACATTATAATTTGTTTAACTACCCAAGAAATGAGAAAACTCACTTCCATGGTATGAACTCTAGTTAAGTACAATCAGCTTGTCATTTTCTGCAATGGTAGGATCCTTAGATTGTATGACAGTGATTTGAGAGTTATGTGGAAACATGCATCGATGGTGAAACGGCAATTTATTGGCTCCTGATTTGTTTGCCATTTTGATAAAAGAAAGACCTGATTATCGTCTATCGAGGCAGTAGTATTCTATGGATCACAAAATTCATCCCATTTAAGTGATGGTTTATGGGTCAATATAACTTGACATGGTGTTCAAATTTTGACTCTTTACCCTACCAAATTATTGTGGATATAAGAACTGTATCTGTTGTCAATAGTATACACGCCGTACATGGTTATTCAAAAAAGAAAAGGTGTTATCTATATTATGCTGGTCAACATGGTCTATGCAGGTGCCGAAGACTGGTCAAATAGACCTGACTCAATTTAGAGTCGACTCAAGTAAATGTACGCACCGCAAAATTTCCATTCTCTTGGTCAAGTTTAGAAAACTATAGGTGGCAAAAAAACTTTTGACATTTTTTTTTTCTTTTTCATTTCTTATTTCACCCGATTAGAAAGAAAGAAAAAGAAACCAATTCAGAATCAACCCATTCATAGGCTGGGTGGGTATTGTCACCTCAAACATTATTAAATTTGTACCGATAGAATCTATTTTCTTGCTTTGTTATGATCAGATTGTATATTGTAACAACTCTACAACTCAAGTAGAAAAAAAGATAGGGATTGATGAAACTTTAAAACTTAAAAAAGAACTTAGAAGATAAAAGCTTATATAACAAAGATATTAAATTAAAGTAAAACCCAGAGGTACAAACGTCTTATTAATCATTTATTGATATACACATACACATAATAAACCTTAATTTATTTTATATTTTCTGTAAGTCAAAATTTGACTCCTTTTTTCATGTCACAGCTATTGCATTGGGATAGAAAAAAACAAATGCGGTGGTGTATGAACCACATCACCCTTTATTTTATAGCAACAGTCTCTATCAATTGCAAACTTGCACTGTAAACACTTTAAGATAAAGCTGTCCTGCAACCTCGAACCACACAACGTGCAGTCACCATCACTTTCAGTCCCTCGTAAAAATGAAAGAGGGTGCGCGTGACCTTTAAACGTAAAAATGCATCCAAACTTTATGTTATCATGTTCGTCATCACCTCTGTCAAGATAGAAAGGGGTCCACGTTCTTGCCTCTTGAAGTATAAACTCAACACAAGGAAGATGAATGGAGTAGATACATTGATCACAATGATAGAACGCACCATTAGGATTAAACTCCTCTTCGCAAACTTCACAAAAGTAATCACCGCTATAGTTTTCAACTGGGAAGTACCTTAGGGTCATGGGATGCTTGTCATACTTGTGCCTTATTGTATTAGGCCACAACAAAGCACACTTTGGATGTAGGTAAAACTTACAAATCTCACAACCATAAAAAAGTTGAGTCTTTGCATCAGACAAACACAAACGACAAAACTTTTTGATACTTGGCTTAAGTTTACGAAGTAGATGATTTGGATGGGATTTATGTGTGATATATTCAGGAGTGACCCCGCAATAAACGTCCACTGTGTAGAAACTTTTAAAGTAATTGTGACGATCTCTGTAAATAAATCCATTACATGTTAACCCACAACAATAACAATCAAAAATACCCAAATTAACATCAGGGACTGGTGGCAATAGTTTAAGGGTTTGTATAACATCATGGGGAACAGAGATAAAGGAACTAGTCATCTTAACTTCAGTAGGCAACCGAGTGCACCAAACATGGAGAACAAAGTTGCATCCTTCATCAGAAGCTGTACATTTGTAAAACAACATATTTGTGATTGGTCTTATGCACGCATTACATAAAACTTCAACCATGTTCAAGGAATCATGATGGGATGATGTTGTTATTCTTGCAGAGGTAGGTGTTGTTGTAATATCATTACAGCATGGTATATCTACCAGAATTAATGGGTGTTGATGAAAAGGATGTGTTAAGTTGGTTTCGAAGGCTCTTGATCCACTTTCTCCATAAAACAATTGTTTAAAGACTTTAGTTTGGCTAGTTTGATCGGGGAATGGGAGATGGAGAAGATTAGGATGGTCAGAATCTTTGTAATTTTTTGATTGTTTGCTAGTACCTGCAGTACCATATAATAGATGTATAATCACCAAATTATTGATATCTACTCATCCAATATATTACAAACTTATATATATGTAGTAGTTGTACGTACCTTCATTAACGAGGATGGATACAAGGGATCCCTCTTTTGATGTAGTTGCACAATCTGTGTGTACATAATAGCGACATTTCTCACACTTATAAATCTAAAGGTTCTCATCAAATCTCTTCTCACATACCTTACATCTTGGATCAAATTTATCTTTTTGATCGTTTCTTGGAAATGAATACGCAAGTATGAGTGGGTGGGTATGAAAGTAACTGTCCTTTCTAAAATGTTGAATTAACAACTTTTTCCTCAGGAAAACACAATCACTATGGGCGAAAAACTGGAAACAAGTTGTACATTGATAAAAGTTCCCTTTATGTCTATTCCCACAAGCATCACAATTTGCCTTGATTTTTCTATAAATGGGCATTAATGGGTGTCCATGGCTAGGGTGATAAATCACAAGGTTTTGTATAGCTATTTTGGTACATCGTAAACCAATAGCAATATTACATTGAGCACAACGATAATATAAGTATTGGTAGTAATGCCTACGTTTACAAACCTGACACAAACACCATTTATCTTTTAAAACATGACACAAGCTAAGAGTATGGCCATGATGTGATTGGTGCTCCAACGTCGTGGGAAGCTCTGCACATAATTTGTGAAGTGAGTAGTCACATTGATCACAGACATAGTAATACCTGTGATAGAAGTTGATTTCTTGACCACAACGTCCACATGGACATCGGAAGTCTTGTTTCATAATCAACTCCTTCTCATCATCGTATACTACTTCGTTGTGTGGATATTCTGGATTTAGATCTATAAGTTTCAATGGATGTGCATGTGGTAACACTTCCATTTCAGTGAATTGATTTTGATTTGAGGATTATTTTATTTTTTATTTATTTTTTGATTGAAATGAAATAGTAGAATAGATGAATGGCTATTCAAAATGATAAGGAAATTGAGATATAAGGATATTATATAAGGAGATCTTTTAGCTAATATATTCCTTTCCCTTTCATTTATTAATCTAAAGAGTAAAAGGTACGCATGCATTTCGAATATAGATTGGGCGATTGGCATGTTGATAAAGAAAAAGATATACCTTGATACATAAGAATGCAATTCTTCTTTGAACATTCTTTTCTTCCTTATGTAGTTTAATTTCTCTTGCTCTTTATTTTGTGCTTCGAATGTTCAAGGCAAGTATATAGCAAGTTTTTACTTTAGCATCAATTAATTTACTTTATTCTATAACACTCATATTCCGCAGAAAGAGAGACAACACTGCAACAAATTAATATTCACATGCGTGTACTTTTTCTATACGATTAAGTAGATAATTAACCTTGTGTTTATGATTAGAGAGACCAATTTCTTAAACCATGGACACTGTTTCGCAGTTATACTAAATATGAAAATCACAACATCTACATAACTTGTGTTAAACTTCCAGTTTTCATGCATTAATACTCATAAGTTAGCTTCTCTAAATTTTCGTTTCTTTTATATTGACTGACTCGAACATACCATTCTTATGAATAAACGAGTTTGTTGATTGGGCTAAAACTACAAACTATATTATTATTATAGAATTACACAGTACATTATTATTTGTTTTTAACTACCCAATAAATGGGAAAAATTCACTTCCCATTTCTTGGATCAAATTTAACTTCCAAGAATTATTTTTTGATCGAAATGAAATAGAATAGAACAATGGCTGATAAAAAAGATGATAACCTAAATTTTGGTATAAGGATATATGTAACAAAACTTTTGAAATCCTGCTTTTATGTGTATCCTATAACCAATTTACTCTTATATTTGGTAACAAATCTATTGACAATGAGGGGTGAAATGGTCATTTTTATGAGCAAAATATACACAAAAGGCGAAATTCAAAAGTTTTGTGTTCGAATAAGAAAAAAAGATGACTACATGGAACTAAAAAAAATGGTAAGTTAGATGCATTCTCACGTAATTAACCCTATTATATAAGGAAATCTTTCAGATGATATAATTTCGTTCCCTTTCATTATTAATCCAAAGAGTAAAGATACACATATATTTCAAGTATAGATTGGGAATTTGGCATGTTCATAAAGAAAGAGATATACCTTGATAAACAAAAATGTAATTCTTTGTAGAACATTCTTTTCTATCTTGTGTAACTTAATTTATCTCTTGCTCTTTATTTTGTGTTTCAAATTATAAAGACACGCATATAACAAGTCTTTTAGTTTAGCATAAAGTAATTTACTTTATTCTTTAATACAATACTCATATTCTGCTAGCCAAAAGAGTAAATTACCTTATGTTTATGATTGGAGGGCTTAATTTTTTACACCCTCAACAACAAATCTAGTTAAATATGACAATAACTTGAGTTTAGTTTGCGTTTTTCATGGACTAAGACACATAAGCTAGCGTTTTTTTTTTTTTTTTTTTTTTTTTTTTTTTTTTTTTTTTTTTTTTTTCATATTATAATCCCTTCTGATATGATAGTAGCATATAAAGAATAGTCCTTTCACATCTATTTTCACATCCCATTCAGGTGTAAACAATATACACGGGTACTCTTTATCTATAAACTTCGTCTCATAAGTTAATCTGCCCCACTAATCTACACAATGCAAAATCTCATGAAGAGTTTCATGAGATTTTAGTCTCAGGAAGTTGAATTTAACTATAGGTGCAAGATATTATTGACATACCTGTAGAGTAAACATGTAAGTTGATTCCCAACACCTTTATCATATTTTAGACCTGCTGCAGCTAGTCCAACCATTGCTACAACTGTCAATAATATCTTGTCAACGCCTTTATCGTATTCATAGTGTCCCATGCCTCATAATTCTATATATGATCACATTCAACTCATTTCAAATATGCAATTTTTCAAACACATTCCTTAAATCATAACAAAAGTTTCTGAAATATCTATAGAGTTTTATAATGATGATGATTAAACAAATCGTTGTTGGTTCTCCAATCTCCTCACTTCCTAGTATCTCCTCCTCAATGTGTCCCGAACCAAAGGTTTTGTTCTATTTATTTTTTGCTTTGATTTGTGCAAATTTGGTTATATCATAATTCATATGTCAATTGTGTTTACGGTTATTGGGTATTTTCAGATTGCAATTGGTTTCAAATACTAAGGCTCAGTTGTGGAACCAACGAGGCCGTAGGAATGGTAGTGGCATTGGCACCCGAAAGTTGAACTTTAGGTGAGACGACAACTTTATGATCATGTCATGTTTATACAACATTTCTTGTAGTCACCTTTATATTTCTTATTATCTAGAAACTGGCCTGTTTAGATGTCTCAATAACATTATCTATTATTATCTTGTAGGATCAGTATTGAATGAATGTACAACTTATAACATAGTACTGTATAAAGTATAAACTAATATGATAGAGTTAATTACTTGAAAATGTATCATACTTTCCACTTTTTATTATTTTATGTGGTGAACTATTTTTGTTCTTATTGTGTGTACTGAACTTTTAAATTTCGATATTGTGTGTATTTTATGACTATTTAGCCATGTAAATGACCATTTTATCCTTCAAAATTTGAAAAAAGTAAAGGTAAAATAGTCACAAAATAGACACAATAATCGAACTTTGAAATTTCAGTACACACAATAAGAGAAAAAATAGTTCACTACATACATTAACAAAAAGTGGCAAGTATGATACATTTTTAAATAATTAACCCATAAATACATAATACTATGCCAAAGCTATATACATCATCTTGGTTTCTTGTTTGAAGTTGGTTTACACAAAGTTTACAAAATATTGGAGATGTGTTAGAAATTGACATAGAACATTTACCTAGGAAGAGTTCTCATTGCGGTTATTGTTTGTCGTAACATAATTGTTCACTTTAAACTCTAACTAATCGAAAAGAATTTTAGAATATAGGAGATGACATATTACAGGTGCACGGTATAATAAGAGTGCACGGTGTAGGTGCCTATGGCATTTTTTGGGCCGAATGGCACCGCCATTCTGCACCCCTACCACCGGCGCCATTCACTCGCCATTTGTCCCTTTGTTGCTCCTTCGGCAGATGCTGCTGGTATTTTTTTGTTTCTGTTTTTTGTGAGTGAGTGAGTTATTTTTGGTCATGTGTTATGAGACCCATATGCACAACCCCACTCCTACTTCTATTTATTTCGGGCCCCTGAAGGTCAATGGTGAGACTCGAACCTGATACTTCTCCCAAGAAACCTCCCCAAGGTTACCCTTGGTGGCCAACTGAGCTAGCCTAGTTGGTTAATTAGATTCGTTTACTTGTACATTCATGGATTTAAGTTATGTATAATGTGTCACAGTCATTTAACAATGTAGCTAGGAACCCAAAGGTGTTGGACATTGCCCAATCAAATTAATGCAACCAACTTGATTAATTTAATGAAAATGTTAGATTATCCTCTTGATGAAACTATGTGTTTGATCATATTTAATGCAATAGTTAGATAATAACAGTGATTATAGAAGTGTTTGTGGACGTGGTGTCCTTGCCTATTTCAATGCATACACATTTTGACCCGTTACGGTCACATCATTTTACTATAGGCGAAGTTTTGATTTGTTTTAGTGTAAGAAGATAAGGATTTTCATAAACTTTTTTTGTTACGATACAACATAACTTTGATCCACCACTAATTAAATCAATAATCACATTTTACCTATTTTACACATGGATTTGTACTTTCTTTTATAATGATTTTTGTTGGTAGGAATGACCAAGAACCCTGAATTTCTAGAGGAAGTCTTGTCCCAATTCATAAAAGATGATGAGATTCTAGTTGTAACTGCTACAAACATTGTTGCAAACTGGTAATGAATCTTTCGGTCACTTACTTTATATTTGTGATGAACAGGGATGCCAATTGGGCAAAAGATCACTCATGGTAATCTGGCATCTGACTAGAGCTACCTATAGTGGGTATATCTGGAGTGTCAATCAATTTGAACATAGCAACATCAACATCAGGCTCATCAAAAATATTCTCTTCATCAACTATGTTTCCATCATCAATGTTCTCAATAACATCGACATCATTCTTAGACCAATCTTTTTCACTCACATTGTCGTCACCAAACTCTTCATCAGTCTCACAGAAGTCTATAGCTTTACCTTTTTGCATACGGTCGATAGGTGTATGTATTTCCTCATCTTGATGACCAAACTCTTGTTTAGTTTTACATACCTCTACAAAACTACCTTTTTGGATATGGTCAACACTAATCAGACTATCTTTTTGGCTATGATCAACAGAAACAGGACTACCTTTCTGGCTATGGTTAACACTAACCGGACTATCTTTTAGGCTATGATCAACACTAACAGGACTATCTTTTTGCATATGTTGAATAGGTGGGTCTATGGTCATCAAGGGTTCAATTTCTAGCCACTCAGTAGATTCTACCAAAGTATTGACTTCCAAAGGTGGTTATCTGACTTGATTTAAAGCCTCTACCATAGGCTTTTTAACAATAGTTTTTATGAACAATTTTTTTGAGCAATATGGAACAATAGCAAGAGCTGCATTCTTCTTTGATGCATCGACCTCATCAATAACTGTCCTAATTGACTTTGGTGACATATCATCAACATTCAAACTTGTCTTACCATTTTCAACATAAACTTTTATCATCTTATGTTCATCAACAAGATCTTTCAATATTTCTAAATTCGTAGCCTCACCTAAGCTATACAAACTATCGTCTAAATTACTACCAGGCTTCACAAAGTAATAGTAACTTTTTTGACCTAGGTCGTAACCCAATTCATACATAAGAACATCCAACTCTTCAACTGATACACTATCAACGTCAACCAAATCAACTAAACTTTCCATACCTCCATCGTATATTCTACCAGGCAAGTATTTAAAAACACCTGATGAACCCTCATGCTAAACATATTAGATCTACCACCTGAAACATATCAATAGACCAAACCACATTATCAAACCTTAATAGCGAATTAAAATATACCAGTACTAGATATTCCAACGATTATAGCAAAAAAAACGTACCGTATTTTTTCTTAGCAGCGTTGTACTGAACGGTATCGTCAACTCAATAGCATGGATCTCTTCTTGCTTTCCATAAAGTAAAATCCATGTTTTGAAATTACGAATAATATCACAATAACATGCAATGAGGGTTTGTGAATTGTGATAATTTTTGTAAAGAAAGTTTTGGGACGAAACAAAGAGGCGGTCTAGGTGTTTATGGGGCGGGAAGACGGATATAACATGTGGAAGTAATAGAGAGTTGCTATACCGTAATTACGAAAAGATGATAGTACCCTTGTGCTACAGACAAATTATAATGGAAGGAAACGGCATTAACCGACGGAAAACTGGTCAAAGGACGCAATGAGCCTAAAAAAACTTGAGGAGGGACGCACGGAGACGATTTTTCAAACTTAGGGTGCATGGCGATGTTTTTGGACAAGTTTAGGGAACCAACGGTGTATTTTTGTCTAAAAACATTTTCAAACTACTATCGTAATCTTCACTTCAGAGGTCTTTATAGTCTTCTCAAAGTCGTCTGTTGATGTTGTTGTGATCGATATCTTCATTAGTATAAGAATGCAACCAACATTGCGAAAAACCAAAAGAAATACCCAAAATATAAATCGGAGCTAATGAGTTTGATTATATTGGAGGTAAGATCTAAATGCACTCTAATTGGATACTCTCAAAACTGATTAGGTATCACAAGATACCTTCTTCAAAACTAAAATTCGAAACCCTAATTGAAACTAGACCCTCTCTCTAATACCATGTAAACAGAGTTGGGGGACACGCTTAATAAACCAAAAGACTACATTGCATTGAATAATAATAATAATAATAATAATAATAATAATAATAATAATAATAATAATAATAATAATAATAATAATAATAATAATAATAATAATAATAAAATTATTATTATTATTATTATTATTGTTGCAGGAGAAAATATAGAAATGTGAAAAACCTAATATCTAAACGGGCCTAACATAAACTAATGTAATACAGGCCTAATAATAAGTACTATTAATTCTAGCAAGCTAGAGCTGCTGTGCCTAGTGGTCACTACAACATTTACCACTTTCCCCATCGATATAACGGGCCTTTCCCAAGCGACATGTCGCTGGGGAATCTTCGCTGGGGAAGCCTCGCTGGGGATTGTATTCCCAGCGACAATCCCCGGCGACGAGGTGGGTCCCACTCATTTTTTAGTCAAAGAAATAGTGCCACGGTGGCAAGGTATCCCCAGCGACATGTCGCTGGGGATTCCACGATATGTCGTTGGGGATTCATTGCTAATACGTTGACAAGTCAACGAAAACACATAGTTTCCCCAGCGACATGTTGCTGGGGATTCATTGCTAATACGTTGACAAGTCAACGAATACACATAGTTTCCCCAGCGACATGTCGCTGGGGATTCATTGCTTCAACATGCATTTATGAAGCTCTTGAATTACGAGATGGAGGTTCAGACTATCTAGGAAAAGGTGTCTTGAAGGCTGTGGACAATGTTAACTCGATCATCGCACTTGCTTTGATTGGAAAGGATCCAACAGAATATATCAAAATTGACAACTTCATGGTTCAAGAGCTTGATGGAACTGTGAATGAATGGGGTTGGTGCAAACAGAAGCTTGGTGCAAATGCTATACTGGTAATGTCACTTGCTGTGTGCAAAGCAGGAGCATCAGTTAAAAAAAATAAATAAATAAATAAATAAATAAAAATCCTCTTTACAAGCACATTGCAAACCTTGCTCGAAACAAGACCTTGGTGCTACCTATTCCTGCATTCAATGGAGGTTCACATGCAGGTAGCAAGCTTTCAATGCAGGAGTTTATGATTCTTCCTGTTGGTGCTTCGTCTTTTAAGGAAGCCATGAAGATGGGTGTTGAAGTGTATCACAACTTGAAGTCTGTGATTAAGAAGAAATACGGCCAAATAACACATCTAATAGATAGTTGGACGCATCAAGTGCTCTTGACCATCGTTTATTTCTATCAAGTTGCAAAACTTGGCTCTGCTAAACCTGTGGCATGACATTAGAATGGTTTAAACATGACTAAATAGAAATTGAGGAACATGTTGCAAATAAATAAATATATGCAAACCCTGGGTTGAGAACGTGTCAAATATCATCGAGGGATCACTAATCTTGTAACCATCAGGACGACAATAGACTTTTTGTATGTGACGATTGATGTAGCCATGTTGTCTTGCTTCAAGGCTATGAGTGTATGCATGTGACGTGTTCCCTCTTCCTTGGAAATACTTACCACATACCAGACATGCATACACATTCAACTATATATTCCTTGCTGATAAATATTTGTAACTATATATTCTTTTGGTTGAGTTTCACATTTAGCGATTATGGTAGAGGATTATTTATTGTTGATCATTAATCAGTAACAATGTTGATGGATAAATGTTTTGAAGACAATTATATGGTATAATAACTTTGAGTATTCATTTGTTTTTGGCATTGTTGAAGCAAATTCCTGCTCTTCGGTCTTCTCGGTTTGGTTTCAGCTCTGCACAAATGAGAGAACGCTCGTTAGCCTCGCCCCGGGTGTTATCCCAGGACCAAGCTCCGGCGTGAGAGTAAGAATATGGAAACCGAAGGGGTATTATAATAAATGTGAGTAAATGCTTGTGTGTGTGTGTTGTTGGAATAATAAATGGGGTTGGGGTATTTATACTACCCAACCTTTACCTGCTTTGTACTTGAGAACAGTGTCCTAGCTGAACAGTTGTCAGGCGCCAATAGTCCCTACGAACAGTACTTTGACCCTAGGTCAGGTTCATAGGATGGCTGTCAGAGTACACGTGTCCATATGCGGGGGTCCTTATCCACTTTATGAGGATAAAGTACGCTGCTATCGTCACGTCTTCGGACGACGCTCGGCTAAGTTCGTGACGTCCGGACCATGACGTCCGGACGGATACGTCAACAGGCATAAATTTGTTGTTTTGGTATATGGTAGGGGATCCTATTGTTCTTGCATGTGTAGGGATTATACTATCTTTTCCATTTGTATTAGCTAACTTTTGTAATTTGTATAACTATATTTTTGTTGGATGAGAAATAAAGGTTTTGAGATACTGAGTTTTTGGCCGGAATCTGTTGTCGATATTGAGTTTGGGGATACTAATTTTTCACGTAAACGCTAAGAAATATGAAATTAAGTATGTTCAAAACTTATAATAGCTATGTCTATGTTATTCACTAATCTATAGCTTCCTTGATTTGAAATTATAATTAGACTTAACTACATAAATCCTCTATGTGGTTTATACACCTTCTCACTTTTCGTTCTAAAAGTTCAAAAATTACACTACCTGTTTCTGTACGACACTTTGTAATAGACCGGTCCTTTGACCGTTAGTTCGTTAATGAGTTGCCTTTAACTCTCCTCATTTGGGGGTCTGTTGGTATTTTCACCTGCTAACGAATTAATGGTCAAAAAACCGGTCTGTTATTAAGTGTCAGGTACAGGGACGAATGATGTAATTTTTGAAGTTTTAAGATTAAAGATGAAAAAGTGTGTAAACTACAAAGATAATTTATGTAATTAACTCTTATAATTACGTTCATAACTAATATCGGATGTATTCAGGTTGCCAAAAGTTCTTTATAGATCCAACTTTTACCATAGAACCTATCAAGCAATCTTAGCCACTCATTTTTTTTATCAAAAAAAAATAAACTTACACCCTTTTTTTAAAAATTAAATATTTCGCAAACCGTAAATCTTCAAGCTACAAAAAAAATACCATCACGACGAGAATTAAATTATCTTTCTATAGACATGCATTATTATATACTTTCGACGAATTTTTTTTTCGCCCAGAAAAATCATATATGATTTTTACGAATCATATATGATTCGTAAGAATCATATATGATTCGTAAGAATCGAATCATATATGATTTTTTACGAATCATATATGATTTTTACGAATCATATATGATTTTCTTTCTAGGCGGAAATTAAAAAAAAAAAAGTTCGTCGAAAGTATATAACAATGCATATCTATAGAAAGATCATTTAATTCTCGTCGCGATGGTATTTTTTTGTAGCTTGAAGATTTACCGTTTGCAAGATATGTTGTTTTGAAAAAAAAATGTGAAAAATATAAATGGGTGGCTATGATTGGTTGATAGGTTCTATGCATGTATGGGTTCTTCATGGATCTCAACTCTATTCAGGTATAGCTACTCATGTTTGGCCATCGAAAAACTATATTAAAAACTATACAAATATTAGTGTATATATCTTTTATAATATATATTCTTTTCGTCTCAAATTAATAGTTCATGTTGTTATTATTATTATTATTATTATTATTTAATGTCCCAATTAAATTTTCTATTATAAAATTAGATATGGAAGTTTGATCAAGTTTACTATATTACCCTTTATTGAAAGGATTGTAATGTCACAAGCACCATATGAATTAATAGTGAGACTCTGAGAAGTTGGGTGCGTTTTGGTATCTACTATGGGAATGAGACTATGACTATGAAAGTGATTAAAGGTGTTTAAGATGAGAGGGCCCACCACTATGGTTATGAATGATAGATATAATTCATACTCTATATACATCAAGAGAGCTAGATATAGATCTTTCATAGGTGAATGACTCACCACTACTATCAAACTTATACTAATTGTCATTCACGACAACATACCAAACGCACCCTTAATGTTCGATCAGTGTGATTTGTACATGGAAACACATCACAATTGCTACAATTACCGCTCTAGTTAGGTGTTGTTTGTTTCGTCAAAATGTTTTGATTCTTAATCTGACCATCACATG
The DNA here is from genome assembly GCA_030686995.1 of Artemisia argyi. Classification (NCBI taxonomy): domain Eukaryota; kingdom Viridiplantae; phylum Streptophyta; class Magnoliopsida; order Asterales; family Asteraceae; genus Artemisia; species Artemisia argyi. Next base: position 153,547,512 of record CM060688.1, on the reverse strand, counting down.
TTACTATTAAGAATGGCTAAAAATTCTCAATGTAAGCAAAATAATCTTGTTTGTTATTATATAATTTTTTGAATGATTTTACTTGTTCATTTCTACAATTAATATATTAAACCATCATAATGCGATGAATAAATACGTAACTTATTTAAATGTGAAAAAAAAAAAAAAAAAAAAAAAAAAAAAAAAAAAAAAAAAAACTTTTTATCACTAATTTAACATTGTTAATAAACCATCATATATAATATCTTAATACAAGTCTTCAATCTCTTATTGGGTAATAGGCAATAAGACAAGTCATTCGCCTTTTATTTATTAAGATGGCATAAGCCTCATCGGGTCTGAATCAAAATAAAAAACAAACAATGTCTGACCGCCTCTGACTCGGTAACATGTAAGAAGGTAGTATGACATTTTTTCAAAAAACAAACACATTGGATCATGGTGAATCCCATGTTGCGAAACACAGTTTGACTATTCTCAACCATATATTCGAAATTTCATTAACAAACTATAACATGGTGAATTCCATGTTGCGAAACACAGTTTGACTATTCTCAACCATATATTTGAAATTTCATTAACAAACTATCTTCAGATAAAATAACGAAAACACGATAAAATTTGTTGCATGTGAAGTTGTACCATAATCGTTAGAAATTATTCTTTGATGCAGATCCAATCTTTTTCTCGCACTTTCATAATGATGGTTAGTGTGCAATGAAACAAAATACAAAAAGTAAAACATAACACTCGTGGAAACTTGACTTTGCGTACATCATGTAAACCTAACCTAGTATTTCCAAAATGTCTGCTTCATGCAACAATGGAGTTTGAAAAACTTGATATTGATCGTACAGAAAGATATGACTCGCATCCTTAATTCTACCCCTAAAACCGGTTTCCCTGAAATATGTACAGATGCATGAATTTCCCTTCTGAACCTCGCCAAAAGAGTATAAGCCTTGGTGTTGTGGGGTTGACTTCTTTTACCAATGGATGCAATCAGACACACTGGAGACGTTCACCATGGACCAGAATGTGTCTTTCTTAGGCAGCGTCGTTTTGCTCCAGGCTGTTTGTTCATCATCTCCATAACCTGTTATTATTAGACGTAGTAATGATTCATGAGATCAAGTTGGCCTAGTTTACTATTTGACATCGGATAAACAAGAGCATATTGGATAACAAATAAACTTATTTTATGTCTTGTTATCATCTTAATGAGTTTTTATTATTAAAAAAAAATGGTACTGGAAATAACAACCTATTTTACGCGTTTTAAAGCAAATAGCAACAACCAACCTTTTAGTAAATTGCGTAAAATGGAAAAATTTGAAACAAGTTAAATTGCGTAAAAGAAAGTTGTTTGCTATTTTATTCAATTTCTAGAGTGAAACAACGATTCAAAAAATTTGGACACCCTGAGTAAGTCCTAGGTAAAGGGGTGACCCTGGTGTACGAAGGATCACACTAGATCTTCTAGGGACAAAAGACTACCCATTATATGTAAAATATTTAGGATGTCGTGTAAAAAGTTTCATAAAAAAGACAACCAGCGAAAAATACAATGGGACTGAACTAGTCAAGGAAAGAATATGAGCAGCCATGGGCATGTTGAGATAATAAACAAGTAAACATGCTTTTGGCTTGGTTGCAAATCCATTAAAAAACTATGTCAATCTATATATTTATAATTCAACAGCAAATGGTTTTGAATACGTACCTGATTCTGCTGCATTTCCATCATCTCCGCCTGCACAATATATACGATGTCAACTCAAAGATCTCAATACAATTACTGTCCCAAGAACAGATCCCGTTAGGCCATTTATACTATATGAAACTTATCATCTTACAACATTAAAAAAATTTGTAAGTTCATTTTTGGTAGTTTATTACAGCTATACTGTTTTTACCATAACAATTAACTACATACAGTCCTGTAAAAGAGGCCGAAATCGTTTACCTTTCTTTTCAATTCTTGATTCTGCTCTTTCAGTTTTGAGACTTCTGCTTCGAGTTCCATTGTGTAGGCCTGGAAATACCGGAAAAGAAAGAAACATAGCTTTAGTAAGCTTATTAGCCAACAAATAACACAAATGCTAATGCTTTGACTTATTGAATCTTTCTTACAAGGTGGCATGTTACGTTTTACATAAACGAAAACCTTAAAACTAGTATTTTATATTTTGTCATATAGTATACATGTTACGCCTACTGGTTACAGTCTGCCTCATAAGATATATAAATCTTCTATGAAGATTCCATATAGACACAAGGCTAGTTGGAGACTACTTATATATAAACCATTCATGTAAATAATTCCATCGAATTTTGAGTTTTTGATTGTATACAAACAAATTAGACATTCATTTAGCACATACCACCTCAAATTGTATACACTTTTGAGTGATGATTCTTAGTTTCTTTTTTGTTTAAGAAATGTATGCGACTTTAGAAACTTTCCTTTATGAAGAGAGAAACTGTCTTTCCTTTATGAAGAGAGCATATACTTCACACTATGGACCCAAAAAATAAAACAGTAGTACTTACAAACCATAAAAAAAGACACCAACCTGCTTACGAGCCCGTGATCTGGCAGCTGACTCACGGTTCTTTATCATTCGCCTCTGCCTCCGTTCAACAACTTTCTCAACCGTACCACTTTTCCTTCCCCTCACGATGCCACTAAACTCATAAGGAGAAGGTGAGACCGAAGATGTATCTCCATTATTCTTCCCCATCCCATCTGAGGAAACCGCAGGTGACCCCGCAGCAACCGTAACAGGTCCCACCATCCCACCCATCCCACCTTGTAACATACCATTCGAAACCATACTATTACCATTTATCTTTGAATCAGACATACCCATTATTACATTCCTGACTACAGGACTACCCAACGGCTTACTACTTGGTAGCGCCATGTGATTTCCATAAGGAAGATTAGTTTGCTTCGGAAACAGTTGTTGCTGCTGCTGATGTGGCTGCTGCTGACTGGATCGAACTCCATTGACGTTCAATGGTAAATTAGCTGGCTGAAAAGTGATTTGATTACCGTTATTAACATTTATAGCTGCATTTGCATTCCTATTTGCAGCCTGTTGTAATCCAATATCACTAAAACCAGGAGGATTTTGGTTATTTGTCAAATTAGCAAACAACCCATTATCATTCGGTTTGTTAGCTAATTGAGCCTCTTCCCTCACAACTCCAGCTTTAAACAAAAATTCCTCAAGAGTCATCTCACCCAAAGTCTGTTGCCTTTGTGGTAAATTCGGTTCTCCAAAACCAGTATACTCTTTCGAAATTTCTCTCCAAACATCATCCACCGTCTTTTGACTTAACGTTCTTGGTAAAGTCAACGACCCCTGTCGTTGTATATTAGCTCCACCATCAACTACACCACCTTCTTGTACACCGTTACCAGTATTAGGCCCCGTTGTTTGCACTTCTTCAGCATTCCAAATGCTTTTTAGTAACTCATCCATATTCATTGACCCGAAATCTTTACCAATGCTACCCATGGTATTTTGCAGCTCATCAAAAGTCAACGAATATATCGACCCTTGTCTTGCTAGATGGAAGCCGCCAAGTCCACCTGGCGGCCTCCCGCTCCCATCTTCAGCAGGCTGGCTTCCAAAGTTCTTGCAACTCATAACTTTATCTTCAAATTCTTTTAACTTTATAAAACTCGAATACCTTGAAAGCAAATCCAACCTCACTGTTGATGACAAAAACACGAAAACAATCCCGAATCGTTCAACTACATCAAATTACTTAATATATGTATGCTTTATAGGAACAAAATAATATCATACAACAATTTTTTTTTTTTTTTTTTTTTTTTTTTTCTAATATCCAAGGAGAAAGGTTCACTGACAAAAAATGTACTATCTAAATAAATCTTTATCACTGTTACTATTGTATGTATCCAACTAAAATGGTTACATATTACATGTAACAATTAACAAAGCTCTAAAACTCTTATTATTGTGTAAAAGGATCGACCCTTAAAACTAAACCTTGCACAATTATGACTATGAGATCATTTCAAGACTTGATAATTCAACAAAACTATAGTATAAAACCATGATCATATAACTTTGATCAAGTTACTAACAAGAAAAGGAAAGATGAAGCTAAAGCAATGAACCATATACTAGAAATGAATGAAAAAACTTACCAGAATTGAAATAGTTGATGAACAAATACTAAGAACAAAATTTCTATTTTTTTTTTTTTTTTTTTTTTTTTCTTGTGAGTTTGAGTTACGTGCTAAATGAGGATTGGTGAGATGAGGTTGTGATTTAAGGTGCGTGATGGAGTGGAACTTTTAATGTTAATATTAAAGGATCTTGGTGCGTTTTTTTCAGCTTTCTAATGGAGCCGACAAGTGGTCCGTGTGTTTTACTTTCTATATTTAGTAGGGATGGGACTTACTTTATCTTTTTTAATTATTAACTATATTTATCTTTCTCTTATTATCTTCCCTGTTTTTTTAATGATATATAATGATATACTGTTGCCTTGTAGATACTATTTTTCTTCATGGTTTATTTTTAGTATGTGTTTTTTTCTTGACAAAGATATAAAATTAAAAAAGACTTTCTAACAAAAGTTAAAGAAAATGTAACTAAAAGTAGTGAAGAGAACATATTCTACTTGGAGCCTAAAAAACAAATGAACGGGACAAAGAGGCAACCGAAACAATTACTCGCAACCAATCTTGAAAGGGATGTTGATATACGATGAAGCACACGGGACCTAAAACGGACCACTATAAATCATTGAAGATTGTCATTTGAAGTCGTGTTTTTATTTTTATCTATATATTTACTTATTTACTTTCAAAACGACAATTTTAAACATCTCACAATAATTATACAACAAATTTATATCACATATTTTAATCACGACTTAAACAAACAACTATTTGATTGGGAAACTAGCTTCTCACATAACATTGATAACATTGAGACATAAGTCATTTGGTGAAGTTGTGACCTATTTTATGAAAATTAAAAGTCCAACACATACAAACGAAGCCACATATAATCAACATATTTGACTTGTTAACAGGGAAACTAGAGGAGTATTTAGGGTTTGCAATGTTTTATGAAATAATTGGTGGTGATAGCATGGGTGGAGCTTAATGAGGACCGGGAAGTGTCCTGGGCCCCTAAGTCTAAGCCCGTTAGTGTATTTATTTGTGATTTCATGTGTTAAAAAAAGTTTTTTTTTTTTTTATCTCAGCCTTCCTATATAATGGTTTTTTTTTTTTTTTTAAATTTTGTTTCGGCCCTCTCACAAAAGATTTTCTAGCTCCGCGATAGTCGTTGGATTTGCATATATTGTATCGAAATGAAATAATGAGTGCATAAATGTTGAAAGTTTAACGCTTTACGTACGAATTTATCGAGGTAAAACAATTAAAATCATCAAATTGTAATGTTGTGAGATCTCAAACCTGAATCATGTAAACTTTATCTGTTTTACTGGGTGGCCCATGCAGTCCCGCATTTACATGTCAAGCCATCAAAAATGACTCGGTTAAACTTTTCTTATATTAAAAAAATAAATTCCATAAGTCGTTTATATAAGCAAATCTTATAAGCCATTTATTTAACCTTCAAATAACTGGAAGCAATTTCATGGAATCTAAAATATACCTCGAATCTTTTTATTTTTGTTGGTTGTTATGATTTGATCCTAGAGATTGATAAAACTACCGAAATAAAAACCCGTTAAAAATGCAACGGCATATCTATTACAGTACGAGTTATATTCCATCAAATAAAATAAATTAAAAGTATTTAAAATAAATAAAGTTTTATAATCGATAATGTTGGACATTAAATATGGGACCACACAACAGGGGACCATCAGCGAGAAGGTATGAAACTGATGAGAGAAGTAACCTACCACTGTTTGTCAACTGGAACAATCTCGAGCGTCCACGTATTTGTTTATGTTTTTAAATGGGGATGTTTGTCCTGTAGTCATTTAGACTTTTAACAAAGATAAACCCTTTTAACAAATACTATTATGGTTTTTAAACAAATACTTTTAACAATACTGTACTAAAATGTTATTCCTTCCATTTCATATTTTAGTATTTCAATTATTATTTTGAGATGTTTCACAATATCTTTCAACCAATGAAATTGTAGTGAGATATTTGATTGATAAAAAGTGTATTTAATAAAAAGTTTAAAAATTATATATACTTGTTTAATAATTCTCATGTACATACTTTTAATTCCTTTACAACAGCCAACTATTATTATTATTATTTTTTTAATGAAACATCACGTCAATGAATAAAAATAGGTTATCCTTTTTTGATTTAGGAGATGATTATTATTAAATAAGGATTGTAATACGTGCATTTTTTAAAAAAATTTTAAAGAGAACACCTTCCAAATTAAACAATGACTATCTAACCTTTTTTTTTTTTTTTTTTTTTTTTTTTTTTTTTTTTTTTTTTTTTTTAATAATTAGCTTTGCATAACGTTTTTAACTGATAGACATGTTGAGGTTGAGGTTGTTGTTTAACTTTAACTATTGATATCATCGACTCCTCCCAAACCAACCTAACAGATTAACCAGTGATGATCAACAGGTCAAGCCTGAGTGGGAGTAGTGATCAATTTATGATCCGGTGTAAGCACAGTGTTTTCCCGGGTCGTTATGTCCAGACGAGATTGAAATTATATTTTGAAAAACGTTTGAGAGATTCAGTGATTGGAAAAGTATCCAGATAATGATTAGGATTGATTTATACTAATTGAAATGATATAAATTAAGCTAAACGAACAGTATCAACAATTACAGGAATTCAGATACGTATTTAAGTCTAAAACGTAAATCAAATTTAAAATAAACGTCGCTGCGTACAGGAAAGTAGGATTTTAAGCAAAAATAAACTAGAGGGGGGTGAAAATGACTATTATTCAAACTTAATATTAAAAGAAAATTTTATAAAAAAGAAAATTATTTTTCTGATTAATTTATTATTTAATATTAACTAAAAACTATTTAATAATTAATTTAAACTAATTTAAATTAAGAAAAATACTAAAATGACTTAGAAAATTATGAAATTTTTTATAAAACTAGTTAACCATTACAGGAATCCTAAAAAATTATAAAAAGTTTATAAAAATTATAAATAAGCTATTTTAATAATTATTTACTTAATTATTAATTAAAACCTATTTAAACTAATTTAATTATAAAAAATACTAAATGAACAGTAAAAGTTATAAAAATTTTCCGAAAAATACTTTATGAATTATAAAAGCTAGGAAAAATATAAAAAAGTACTAGAGATTAAAAACAAGCAATAGTGATTTTTATTTTTGATTTTTTATTTAAAACTAAATAAAGTAAAATTAGTTTTTAAAATAATAAATCTAATCAGAAAATTATGAAAATTTTTACACAACTATTTTAATATAACAGGAATTTAAGAAAAATATAAAATTGGAAAATGCTTTTTGAAAAATTAGAAAAATAAGCCAAATGGCTTAAATAGAAGCTATCACTTTTTTTATATTCGATTTTTCTTTTACAAATCTATTTATACACTAATAATGAGCAACTTTTGTGAAAAGAATTTTTTTGGAACTTAAAAATAAGCACTGTGGTAGCTTATGAGCACCATAGTTAAGCTTATAAGCTTGAAATGAAATTATGAAACTTAAAAAGCTAACACAATACTACAAACTGAGCTTAGAGGCTAAAATAAGCTAGAAGAAAGTTATTGGCACTTAGAATAAGCACAAACAACAAGTGAAATACCCTGAATAAGCCACAAACTATAATTAAGCAAAACCCAAAGCACCTGTCAAACAGGCCTTATAGGCTACTTTGCAGGCTTTGATTTAGCTAGGGGCACAAGCTCCCAAGCCCAAAAGCACAGACCTAACAAGCTTGTTTGACAGGCTTTCCAAAAAGCCAAAGATCTCTCAGTGGGACCCACAGATAAGCTCACAATGAGCTTGTGAAATGAGCACCTTCACACTGATTACTCAGTGTAAGTGATTCCGTCATAAGGACTCGGAGACCAAAAATAAGCAATAAGATAAGCACAAGACTGAAAAATGAGCATAAGCATATAAATATGGTACTATGAAGTTTCCACAATGCCACAAAGCTAAGTCTAACTTACAGTAATGAACACTGTAGGGGCTTATGAAAACTGGTTCAAAATCCTAAGTCACCCTGCACATAGCATGCTTATTGAAAACAAGCTATAAGAAGTTAAGGATTAAGCAGTTAGAAAAAATCCTAAAAATAAGAAAAAATATGCATTAGAAAGGTGAGCTTCCAAAGTTTTAATACCTACCAATTTCACATCCTAGGGGTAAAAAATGAGAGCATGAAAAATCATGGCAAAAATGGATTTCTGAACCTTGTATGCAATTATTGACTTTTGAGATTTTGAGAGATGTTGACTTATGTAAACTTCTGTCTATCCTAAATGATTATAAATGATATATTAAGCTATAATTCAACTAATTTAAGCTATATGAACAACTTCTAAGCCTAATGCAATGATTATAAACCTTAGAATTTTAACAAATAAGAATATATGAAAGGTTAAAACTGATTTTGACTTTTTGTTGAAGCTATAATTCAACTAATTTAAGCTATATGAACAACTACTCATAAATGCTACTTGTAAATTCCTGCTCCCAAGTCTTATTGTATCTAGACTTTGTTAAAGAAATGATTTCTCATGTTCGTTCCGATAAGTTTAAAGTCTGATATATTTAGGCGCATTTGAAAATCGTTTAAATTTTAACTCAAAAGGCTCATATATTCACACCACATTTATTATATTTTTATTTTTTCATATTTCAACATTTTTCATCATTTTTTTCTATTTTTTTTTTTTTTCATTTTTTCATTTTTTTTCTTGGATTTATATATATAGTTTGTACCTCAAACATACGGAGCTTTACGGTGAATCTCCCAGACCTAAGCGCCTTTCAGAACAAAGGATGCAAGGATCCGCTTGTCGAACCGCAGTTATTTTTGGTACTTATGACTTTATTTCAATTTACTTTGCCTCAAGCATACGGAGCTTCACGGTGAAACTCCCAGACCTAAGCGCCTTTCAGAACAAAGGATGCAAGGATCTGCTTGTCGAACCGTAGCAATTTTTAGCATTTATTACATATTAATGGTGTTATTTGTGAACCTCATGTGGCATACAACAAAACGGGGAGTTCCAAGACCTAAACGCCTTTCAGAATAAAGGATCTAAGGCCCATTTAATGCTTATGCCATCACGTAAAATGAGCGGAAATTTAGACAACTTTTGAAAATGCATAATTCTAATTATTTTATTTCTGGGTTTTCAATCTTGCGGAAGCAAGGATGATTGACACGAAACGGTCAACCTAGATTGACACGAAACGGTTAGAGTCAATGTCCGCGGAATATAGTGTTTCCCCGGGTCGTTATGTCCCGACGAGGTGTGAATTGTTATCAAACGGATCTGTGATCGGGTAAATTTGGATGGGAAAGGGGTTTGTGATTGATTAAACTAAGGAATCTACAAGGAAATAGCTTAAATAAGCTATATGAACAAGAAACGTTTAAAACCTAAAAACGTGTATGTTCAATTTAAATTTACGTAAACGTGCAAAATAAAAAGTAAAAAGTGAAATTTGAAAACCCACAGGGGGTGAAAATGACTTTTTTACAAACCTAAGGTTAAAAGAAAATTTTTAGAAAAAAGAAAATGAATTTTTACACTATCTAATTATTTAATATTAATTAAATACTATTTAATACTAATTAATATTTAAATAACTTAAATGCAATATAATATTATTTTAATACTAGAAAAATGAAAATTAAATTTCTAAAATTATAAAATAACTAAAAACAAATTTTAAAATTAAAAATATGTATTTTTGTGTTTTTGTGATTTTTCTATTAATTAAATACTAATTATATTTAATTAAACTAATTAACTAATTTTAAATTACTAATAATACTAAAAAGACTTAGAAAATTATGGAAAAATTTACAAATATAATTAACCATCACAGGAATCCTAAAAAATTATAAAAAACTTATTTTATATATTTTTACGCTATTTTACTAATTATTATATTAAATATTAATTAATTACTAATTAAACTAATTAAATTCTAAAAATTAGAAGATGAACAGTAATAAGCCAAACATTTGGCTTAATGAAGGGACTTGGAGATAAGCTCAGAAATAAGCACAATACAAAGCAATAAGCCAAACAGTTGGCTTAATGACTTGTTTAATGGACTATTAGGCTCAAATAAGCTGTTCAGTTAACAAAAGCTAAAAATAAGGTGGAACCAACTTAATTGTAATGAAAAGAAGCTAAAACATGAGAAGGAATACACTAATAAGCTGAAATAAGCTACAAGCAATCCCAAACTTAACACAGACTACACAGGCCACAAGTGGACACTTGCAGGCCACTGTGGGGCCCACAGGTGTGAACAAGGGTCCAAGACAAAGCTTGGACTGAAAAGCTGAGGTGGGAGACTTCCAAATGACCCAAGTTTTAAGTTCTGGGACCCAAAAATAAGCTAGCTATGAGCTTATGGAGTGGACTTAATACACTGATGAGTCAGTGTACTAAAACAAATGGAGCAAGTTAAAAGCTCCTTGCAGGCCTACCTAATAAGCTAGAAAATAGCTAATAAGCACTGAACCTAGAAGATGGATGCATGGGCTATCCAAAAAGCTAAATTGAACAGGGTGGGTCCCACTGGTGAGCTTATGGGAGGCTTGAGAACTTGGGGATTTGATCATGGTCTGTGGTGCAGGGCACATGCTTGCCCTGCAACCCTCTTTAAGCCCACAAATAAGCTCCAAAGAAAAAATTATAAAATTAAAGTAACTGTGGGATTCTAGAGTCTAAGTGATAGACTTCAACATGTAAAAAGATTAAAGCTTGAATCTCAACCCAAAATTCACAAATATTCTCTCAAAATCTGACTTTCTGCACAAGATTAAAAATTGACTTTTGAATAAAACTTGGAATGTTGACTAAACTGAATTTCTGTGGATCACTAATGATTATATAAGTTATAATAAACTGAATTGAAGCTAAATTGGGCTAGGGATATTACTTATAAGCTAAAATGAGGATTTGTGGAACTCAAAACCTACACAGTGGACAGTGAGCATGATCAATGGGTGATTTTGACTATTTTATAAACGAACACTGAATTATCTAGTAAATCCTACCTAAATAGACTTAAGTGAGACTGTATGAACTAAAAGTAACCACACATGCAACCTGTGAGTAGGCCAAATCAGCAAATCCAAACACACCCTTAATCACACCAATCCTTGATTTTCAAAGCATATGATAAGTTTAGATCATGACACTGCTTTACAGGTGCACAACAAGTTAATATGAACTTAAATAAACTCATAAACAACAACTACTACAGTAAAAACACCCTTAAGTAATAACAAGCTAAATTAGCAGTTAAAAATTGACAATGAGCACAATGAGATTTATTTGAACAAACAACTATTTTAAAGCAATATTATAACTACATAATAACATTAAATAAGTACAAATGACTGAAATTATACTATATACTAAAAGGCAAGAGGCTAACGGGGCTACAGTTGTTCCTACAGTGCTCTTACGGTTTGCTACAGTGTCTAACCCCGTTTCCCGTTCCGTTATTTTCCCAGATATTTCCCTCTTCTTGACATTTCTTCACATTTCTTCTCCACTTAACCATCAGAAAAACACACACACACACACACACACGAAACAAACCCATTCCCTTCTCCCCTGATTCATCAAACACCCATGTAATAATCAAAGTTCCAGGTTTTATGATCCACAAACAAAACCCACCACACTGAAAAAACATGAAAAATCTAAAAATAGTAACAAGAAAAAAAAACCCCACACGCACAATTTTTTATCAGTGTCACAAATCTAAACTTTGTAGAACAAAAACAAAAAGGTAGTACCAGTGGTTCTTTTACCAGATCGGGTCGGTATTTGATAGATCCGGCTACTTTATTGAAGATGGTGTGTGAAAGTACGGCTGAGGTATGTATAAACCCTTTACCAAACCTTTTATTTACAGTTTATATTGTTATTTTTTTTCCATTGAATTGTTGAAATTGCTTTAACTTATTTAGATTGTTAATTACTGTAATAAATTTACGTTTTTTTTGGTCAATTGAAGAGCAATTAATTACTGTAACAACTAAATGTTTGGATATGTTACTGGTAGGTGAATTTTTAAAGTCATAGTTTAAGTTTAAGGAGTTTGTTTTTTTAGTTGGATATTTGGTTGTTTTTTAAGGTTCAAACGTTTGTTTTTAAGGACTATCATGTTATGAATTTGTTTTAGCACCCAAAAATGTGGATGAATCAAACTTTCTGCTCCTTTTGTATAGGTCGGCTTTTATGTGTGGTAAAGAACCAAACTTTGAGCTAACGCCTAAAGGAAAGGATGAGCTCAGTAAACTGACTTCGTTTAATGTTGTTTTGTATTATCTAAACTTTGAAAATGATGTTACAATTCTTCTGGGTGCAGGTCAGATAATCGGAAATTGTTGGGGGAAAAAGTAATGCTCATAATTGGAGATGCGTGGATAGAACGGATAAGAAGGTCTTTTGGAAATTCTTTTTAAGTAGTTATCTCCTTATTTAGTTATTTTTTAGATGGCGTTTGGAACTGCTTATGTTTAGGCTTATCAATATAGATGACGCTTACCTAATTCGAATATATGTTTTTATAGGTGACGAAATTACCAAAACATATTAGTAGAAGATCTATGAGGCTATGGTGTTCAATTTCAACATTACAATGAGTACTTGATCAAGCAAGTTTATTAACCTTAATTTTTTTTTCCAAATGTTGGGTACTTGATCAAGTAAGTTTATTAACCTTAAAAATAATATTAACCTTAAGGTTTTGGAGGAATTGGGTAAGGATCGTTGGTCATTTGACTCGCGTTGCTTTATTTGCATGCTCAGCATCCTTTTTCTTTCATTGATGGCTTATCTGAGCCTCCTGTAAGCTTACTTTTGGCCAAGGTATACCATTTTTATGTTTTAAGTGTAGTAGAGTTTGTATGAAAAAACATAATCAAACTATGTTAAATAATGACCCTTAAAATGCAATCCCAAACACCCTATAAGACTTTGAATTTAAGCTCTTGAGGTTGCCTAATATTTACTCTAGGCTGCTATTCATTAGGCCTATAATTGTGTACCATAATTGTGTATGCCTTTTGTCGCCTTCTTTGGGTCAAATCAAGTCGAAAATATACTTCTGTAATTACACCATTTGATGTCATTTCTCCTTTGCAGTTCGACGGGCAAGAACAAGTGGTGCTGACCAACAAGCACGACCAGTTTTTAACATCCCGTCTACGAATAATATGTTTGCAATTGCACGCTCCAGAGGTATTGTGCCCATGCCTTTTGTTGCATTTGTATGTTAAGTCCATTGTACACAATACTATATGGTCTTGGACTGTGTTCTTATGTATGCTTTAATTGCAACAGGGAGAAACAAGTGACGCCGCTGTCAAGGATAAAACTGTTTCACCGCTGGTAATTGTTTCCACAATTATAACCTTTAGTTATGTCTCTTGAATTCCATGTAATATGATTTATCTTTTATTAGGATCTTGCATCTGTTACGGATGATAATGGGACCCCTCTGAACTTTTGAAAAGCACAAGAAGTAGTCGTACCGATAAGAGTTTACCAAAGAGTTCAACAAGAAATACAGTTGGGACTGTGTTTGCACACAGGTTGTCACCATGTGTTTCTTTTACACAAGGTTTGGAGCTGATACTATGAATGTTTGTGAAACACTATTGACTTATTGGTTGTCCATCATGGGTTGCTTTTCAATGAAATTTGCTCTCTGGAATTTGTCACCATTAGTTCCTTTTTAAAGGCAACAATGTCACCATGTCCTTAAAATATTTTGGGACATGTTTTACTACATCTTAAATGAATGAAATTAAGAGATCCCAGATCGACATCAAGGTCCATTTGTTGGGCTATAATGCTATATTACGCTTGCCTGCCACAAGTGTGGATATCATTATACTGACTATTATTTTTGTAGGCTGTAAACCTGGCCCAAAAGTCTTGGACCCTAATGCAGGCATTGTTTGGGATACTCACCACAATTACTCTACTAGCAATGTACAAAGACAACATGGTTGCAAAAAACTAATGTCAATTCACCCCACTGCAACGCGTGGGCTACCCAACTCGTTAAGAACTAATAACAATACTACAGTAAAAAGCATGAAATTGAAAATAGAGGCTTACAAGTGATCCAACTGTGAGATCAAGAACCAAGAAACATGGAACTTACACTAAACCTAACACCTCCCTGAGGTTTCTAAACCAATTTCCTCTGCTTCTTCCTTCTTTCTCCTGCTTTTTCTGCTTTTTATTATTTTTATTTATTTTATGATTTATTTTTGGTATTTTTGGATTTTTCCACTAAAACTGGTTTAAATGTTTTGAATATTGCAAAAAGCTTATGAATAAGCTAATACAAGTTTAAACAAACAACAAACACTACCTGTAATACTTTGGCCAGAAATTGGAACTTTCTTACTTGAATTTGCAATTTTGAAATTTCAAAACTAAAAGCTTGAATGATGAGGCGAAAAATGAACCACTTTTAGGGGGTCATTTAAGCCCGGAATTGAATTTATTTAATCAAATATTGCCCTAAATCGTTCCTTTTGTGATTTTAGGTACTTTGGGAGAGAAATCTGGAAAAGGAAGCAATTCGGACGTTTTTGGAGCATAAAAGTGAAGAAAACGCCAAAGTCTTAATTTTCCTTGCTGGGAACAGTAGGTGACGGCCTCAAGAAGAAAATCTTGACGGCGTCAAGAGTAATTTCCATGACGATCCAGTACAGATTTGAAGGCATCATGAAGTAGGGCGTCAAGAGGAAAATGCATGACGGCCTGGAAACATATAACACTTAACGGCGTCAGATCTGGATCAAGGCAATCCGAGATTTATTTTGGCGGCGAGATGACGGCGTCACAAAATTTGTCTTGACGCCGTCAGACCCTATTTCCTATATATAGTTTTCTAATTTTCACATTAAAAAGAGAGAAGTTTTGGAGAAACCCTAAGTACGAACTTGGTACGAATTTTACAGGTTTTTCAAGGGTTCTAAGCCCTTGATACCTTTCATGTGTAATTGAGATAAGTATTCTTTTAATTCAATCAATATGTATATGTGTTGGTTGTCTATATCTTGTTCTTGTCTTAATTCCATCATGCTAGGCTAGATCTATCTTGTGTTTGCTTGGATCTAATGAAACCTAGATGTTAATTATGTGTTGATTACTTGTTTATAGTTGTATTGGATGAATGAATTCGATGTTAGGCTTAAGAAAACTGGCAGATCTCCAAATGGTAACATGCTTGAACGTCTTAGGAAACATGAACTGACGTGCACTAGGTTTTATTGGTTGTATTTAATGCATGAGTAAATTCTAATGATCCCATGTTAGGAGCTTCTTAGCCGGCTCGACATAGGAGTGAAGTAGGCACTCATAGGATTGGGGAATTAAGTGCGCCACCCCATGAATGGTATTAAGGAATACAATCCGTCATCCACGCAACTATAACAAGTAATTAACGTGTAAAAGATATCTAGGGAGTAGTGAAATCTAAGTAAACACAACTTCTCCACTTATTGCTTACAACCTTAGTTTAATTTAATTTATTTTCATTTCTAGTATTTTATTTTGATTGCATCTTTAGTATTGGGTTAGTTGACTAGCAACTAATTCCGCCCAAATCTTTCAAACCCGAGATTTTTACTTGCTTTTCTAAAAAAATATAAAAATACAAAAATAATCATCCCTCACCTTTAGAACTAGTATTTAGGCTTTCTAATCCTAGCGACACTATTCCTAGCTGAACGATCAATCCCCCGGTACTTGTCACTATACTATACTACAACGATCAGGTACACTGCCTGGCGGGGGTTGTAAGCTTCTCGAGATCCCTCGAGAGGTAAAGCCCGGTGCAATCCCTACGCATCAAGTTTTTGGCGCCGCAGCCCGGGGAATAGTTATTGTCTAGGTTCGAATCTCTTTTTATTAGGTCTACTTGCTAGATTCCTTTCTAGTGAGATTTTATTTTTATTTTTAGGTTTTCTTTAGTCTATCTTATTTCTTTGTATCTTTGTTCGTAACTCTTCACCACCCGACATCATGGACGATGGGAACATCCTTGAACCCGTCATCCCACCACAACAAAACCCACCACTAGAACCTCTTAGGCCCCGAACCTTAGGAGAGTATTCCCGACCTAGCCACCAAGGCTACCGAAACACCATTGAGCTCACCGGAGCCAATGTGACCCCCTTGCGATCCGACACCATCCGGTTGGTGCAAAGCGGATGTGCATTCCATGGACTTCGTTCCGAAGATCCAAACCAACATCTTAAGGACTTCCTCAAAATCGTAGATTCCATAGACCTAGGTGTTGAAACTAGAGAGACAACCCGATTACGCCTATTCCAATTCTCTCTACGGGATCAAGCTAGTCAATGGCTTGAGCGTTTACCTGCGGGATCCATCACCACATGGGATGATCTCACCACTCGTTTCCTTGCTCAATTTTTCCCACCGGGGAGAACTACTAAGCTTAGAAATAACATCTTGATGTTCCAACAACGTCAAAATGAATCTCTTTATGAAGCATGGACTCGTTTCAAGGACTTACTCTAAAAAGTCCCTCATCATGGCATAGATCTTTGGCTCCAAGTCCAAATTTTTTATGACCATATCGATATCTCCACGAGGCGAGCCATTGACCAATAGGCCGGTGGTAAGCTACGTGATCTAAGTGCGGAACAATCATGGGAACTCATAGAAGATCTTGCTCTCTATGACAACGAAAGTTGGAATGATCCCCGTGATTTGAACAAAACAGTCAAGGCAATATCTTTCCCTTCGAACAATTCTAGCACTCCCAACCGTAGGATCATGGAACTTGAGGACCAAGTCAAGTTTCTCATGAAATCTTACGAAGCTCCTAAACCTTCAAGCCAAGTGAACAAAATAACTTCTTCATGCGAATTATGTAGTGGTCCCCACGACACTCGTGATTGTGTGGAACTCCCCGGAACAGCTTTTGCGGACTACGCATCCACGCGTACCGACGAAGCGGGAGATAAGTGGTACACTTTCAAGCCCGAGCCAAACACTTACGGTGATTCATACAACCCCTCTTGGAAAAATCACCCAAACCTTAGGTGGAAACAAAATCAACCCAATTCTTCCAATCCGCCTAATCGTTACCAACCAAACGGTCCACCATCCAACCGTACTTTCAACAACAATCCTTCTAACAACTATGGTAGTACCAACAATCTTGAAGGATTGATGTCAAAGTTTATGGCATCTCAAGAAGCTCGCATAGCTAGGTTTGAAACCGAATTCAACCAACAACAAACGGAGATGACCAACAAGATTGACAACTTGTTGAAGGCCCTCAACAACCAAGCGTTAGCCACACCTAGGAAGGACACTAGGGACACCAATAACGGAATCCAAATTAAGGACCCCTTATCATCCAAACATGTCCACTTTGTCAATGTTGTCACCATTAAGCCGATAGATAAGGAGATAGAAGGGAGTGACAAAGATGAAGTTGGAGTAGAAACCAAGACTAGGGTTGAAAGTAAGGAAGTTGAGGTTAAAAAGGAAGAGGAATTAGAGGAAGTAGAGCCTAAAGAAAAGTACTTTGATAAGTTGCCCACTAAGGAAGAACGGGAATACCATAAGGATTTATTCGATAGTCCCGAGAGACCATATATCCTTGGCACCCCCCTTATCAAAATGGGAGACCCCTCTAACATTAACATACCATGCAATATCTGGCACATGCATATATGGAAAGCTTACATTGATCTTGGATCTCCCGTAAACATCATGACTAGGACTTATTACAATTGGGTGATGAAGAAACAACTCGATTTTAGGATGATGCCCAATAGGAATTTAATAAGTAATTTTGTAGGAAGAGTGAAGGGATTGCATGTGATTATAGGGAATCTCACTTATGAGATCGATTTTATGATAGTTGAAGACACTCGTCCGGTGATAGATGCTTGCCTAAGCCAAATAATATTTGGAAAACCATTTGTTGAGGCCACTAGGATGAGTTATGATCCGACTTTAGGGATAGTTAGATTCAAGGAAGAGAATGATGAGGTTGCCTATCAAATGCCCTACAAGATTGAGCAATACCGCCTTCTCTCTAATTTCGAAAAGGAACACAAGCAAGCGGCTTATTATAGGAATGAGGAGGATAGACGTAGAGGAGTAGAGTATGTAAAGAATAGGATGCTTGGTTTCTACAAAGAATGCTTGCAACTAGGTCCGGAATACAAAACTGGTTTAGAAGACGACCTAGAGAGTGGAACCAATGATGAGGTCACGTAGTAACCCATGACCTTGAGTCTAGCTACCAGACTCGTAAATAAAGAAAAGCACTTCTTGGGAGGCAACCCATGTTTTGTGTGATTTTATTTTGTTTGTTTGTTATTTGCTTCCGTATGCATGCTTTATTTTTATTGTTGGTAGATCATGTTTCTAAATTAAATAGTGGAAATACTTTACTTTGTTGTTTTGGCCTAGTCTTAACTCCACCTAAAAGTATTTTTGCAAAAGATAAGTGTAAGGGGAAACCCCAAATATGTTTTTAAGAAACAAACCGATCATGATTCTCCACAATATTAAATGAACATGTATATTCGTATTTGTTAGAGTCAAATGCTTGTATTGAGTCATAATGAAGTTTTGCAGGATTTTCCAGGAAGTAAGACCAAGTTTTTCCAGAAATTTTCCGGAAACTTAACATAAGAATTTCTGCAGGTCACTTTTGACGGCGTCACGAGTTAACTCTTGACGGCGTCATGTGTAAAAATCTGGAAATTTTACCAGCTTTGTTTTTCTAACGGAGTCTTATGGTTTTTGTGAATTATTAAGTTTTATAATCTCCAGGAAATCTGCAAACTTCATTCCACAAGCATTATATCTTATCTTGTTTTCTAGGATTTACTAACTTATATAGGATGCCGCCGATTTTACGCGAGGTTGTTTTGTTTGTTTTCTCAGGATTTACAGGTTATGTATGACAAGAAGATGATTTATATTCTGGAAGGGAAGCTTTGATTGTTCATTTTCTTGGAGGAAGATTTAACCTGGCCACCTTATTATCCATACCGAGCGAATCAGGGGAGTATTTGATTTCATTCTTTTTACTTTTTAACTTTTACATTCTTTACTTGAACATTGGGGACAATGTTCATCTTAAGTGTAAGGGGAGGGTAAAAAGATGATACCTTACATATGCACTTTCGCTTGAGTTTGTTTTGTTTAATGGTAGAGGTGTAATAAAACTATGAGAAATACTTGTTAGTGTAATTTTAGCGCCAAATTTAAATTTTTTTACAACATTTAGGAGTGAAACTTTAGCTGTAGCAAGCGTCTCATGGATAGGAGATTGTATGACTAGCACATAACCGTATATTCAGAAAAATTTTCCACCCACATATGTGAGGTTCGCCTTTAGATTTGATAGGAAAAGCATTTATTATTAGTGCTTATGAGTGTACCGGTAGCATTTAGATTCTAGAACTTGCGTTAGTGATGCATCCCGAGACCGCTAGTGAGACTACATTCGTGTGGTAGGATTTACTACATGATAAGAGGCATTAGGATCACCCTTGTGTTAAACCCGTATCATAATTACTTGACCATTTAAGTCATATTACTTGGCTAGTTAAGTCAACTAATTTTTCCCACACCCTTAGCGTTGTACTCATTTTTAGTACACGAAACCCCTAGTACACCCCTCCGAGCCAATCTTTTCGTTTCTAACTTTAAGCATCTTACTTAAAGGAAGAATTTGTTACACCCCACTTAAATGTACACCCAAATCGCCTTAGCCTTCCGTGTATGCGCTCATTTTTTAGTGCATTATTGTTATTTGTTAAACCCTAAGTTAACTATCTAATTGATTATATGGTTGCTAAGTCGAGTCATATCCTTGTACATATTGTTTTGGGACGATTGGGACTCATGGGTAAAGTACTTATTTTATGGAGTAATGGGGAAGAACACCATATATTACCCCCATATGTACGTTAATCTTAAAAGTGCTCCAAGTGTTTTGATTATCTTAATTCGAGTCATTAGATTAGTTTATTGTAAAGTATGTAAAGATTCAAGTGTAAGGGGAACGTTTATTCCCTATGATGTATTATTTTGGATGGTAGGGTAAGAGTGTAAAAAAAAAAAAAAAAAAAAAAAAAAAAAAAAAAAAAAAAAAACGGACTACCATCCCTTTTTATTTTATGTTCATTTTATATTTTTGTTATTTTTCATTTATTAGCTTAAGTCGAGTCTAGTCTTGGCTTAGCAACGCCATATTGTACATGTAATTAACCAAGATTGTTAACTCGCCACCAGTAAAACTTCCTTTATCCAACAAAACCGTGTATTTCATATCCCTACACCTAACGTTACAACCCCTTTAAAAAGACCTCTTTGATAGTTTATCCTAGGTGCTTACGCCATGTGGTGGAGGTTTGATCCTTTCCCAAGCCTATGGTAATCTATTTTGCTATGACAGGTAGTGAGAGATATCTTCCATTTCCATATTGTAATTTGTACTTTATTACACCCGAGAGATGTGAGTATCTAAACACTATTTGTGAGGTGCTTGTGTATGACCTCCGTGCTTGTCTATTGGTCTTTAGTGGAACGATTATTTGTTGTAATTACTTTTATATTAGTGTTAAATGACCCCTAACTTGTATTTTGAGTAGAATAAAAGCGCATTTGCTTGAGGACAAGCAAATCTCAAGTGTAAGGGTATATGATGAGGCGAAAAATGAACCACTTTTAGGGGGTCATTTAAGCCCGGAATTGAATTTATTTGATCAAATATTGCCCTAAATCGTTCATTTTGTGATTTTAGGTACTTTGGGAGAGAAATCTGGAAAAGGAAGCAATTCGGACGTTTTTGGAGCATAAAAGTGAAGAAAACGCCAAAGTCTTAATTTTCCTTGCTGGGAACAGTAGGTGACGGCGTCAAGAAGAAATTTCTGACGGCGTCAAGAGTAATTTCCATGACGACCCAGTACAGAATTGAAGGCGTCACGAAGTAGGGCGTCAAAAGTAAAATGCATGACCGCCTGGAAACACATAACACATGACGGCGTCAAAAGTAGATCAAGGCAGTCCGAGAAGTATTTTGGCGGCGAGATGACGGCGTCACCGCTTTTGTCTTGACCCCGTCAGACCCTATTTCCTATATATAGTTTTCTAATTTTTACACAAAAAGAAGAGAAGTTTTGGAGAAACCCTAAGGCCGAACTTAGTACGAATTTTACAGGTTTTTCAAGGGTTTTCAGCCCTTGAACCCTTTCATGTGTAATTGAGATAAGTGTTCTTTTAATTCAATCAATATGTCTATGTGTTGGTTGTCTATATCTTGTTCTTGTCTTAATTCCATCATGCTAGGCTAGATCTATCTTGTGTTTGCTTGGATCTAATGAAACCTAGATGTTAATTATGTGTTGATTACTTGTTTATGGTTGTATTGGATGAATGATTTCGATGTTAGGCTTAAGAAAACTGGCAGATCTCCAATTGGTAACATGCTTGAACGTCTTAGGAAACATGAACTGACGTGCACTAGGTTTTATTGGTTGTATTTAATGCATGAGTAAATTCTAATGATCCCATGTTAGGAGCTTCTTAGCCGGCTCGACATAGGAGTGAAGTAGGCACTCATAGGATTGGGGAATTAAGTGCGCCACCCCATGAATGGTATTAAGGAATACAATCCGTCATCCATGCAACTATAACATGTAATTAACGTGTAAAAGATATCTAGGGAGTAGTGAAATCTAAGTAAACACAACTTCTCCACTTATTGCTCACAACCTTAGATAATTTAGTTTATTTTCATTTTTAGTATTTTATTTTGATTGCATCTTTAGTATTGGGTTAGTTGACTAGCAACTAATTCCGCCCAAATCCTTCAAACCCGAGATTTTTACTTGCTTTCTAAAAAATATAAAAATACAAAAATAATCACCCCTCGTCTTTAGAACTAGTATTTAGGTTTTCTAATCCTAGCGACACTATTCCTAGCTGAACGATCAATCCCCCGGTACTTGTCACTATACTATACTACAACGATCAGGTACACTGCCTGGTGGGGGTTGTAAGCTTCTCAAGATCCATTGAGAGGTAAAGCGTGGTGCGATTCCCACGTATCAAGTTTTTGGCACCGCAGCCTGGGGAATAGTTATTGTCTAGGTTAGAATCTCTTTTTATTAGGTCTACTTGCTAGATTCCTTTCTAGTAAGATTTTATTTTTATTTTTAGGTTTTCTTTATTGTATTTTATTTCTTTGTGTCCTTTGTTCGTAAACTATTTTGATGGATAACAATAACATTGATCGTTTGATTCATGTTATTCGTGTTTTTTGTCGTTGGATTTTCCAAATGCCCGCCCCACTCCCTTTAGTAGAGAATGAGAACCCACCTAACCTCTCGCCTAACCACTACTTTGACAATAATTTTGAGTTAGAGGAGTCTGATCACGAGGATGACCGTAGGGCTAGTCCCTTTTACTATTCAGACTCCGACGGGGATCTTGATGATGATGATGTGATT
The DNA here is from genome assembly GCA_030686995.1 of Artemisia argyi. Taxonomy (NCBI): domain Eukaryota; kingdom Viridiplantae; phylum Streptophyta; class Magnoliopsida; order Asterales; family Asteraceae; genus Artemisia; species Artemisia argyi. The sequence goes on along the minus strand of CM060688.1, from coordinate 153,524,763 downwards.
AGTGAAAATAGGATGGAGGAAGAAATAAACCGTCTTAGGTATGTCGACCCTAGAACCAGGATTGAATGTGATAGTTGATTTAACATGCAATTTCCTTGTAAGATCGGATTTAAGAGCTTTAACGCCTATCTTAACTCATCTCTTCCAATGAACATAATCTCGCGTAATGAATATAATAAAATCATGGTAGATGAGTTAAAATACAAAGGAGAAAACATTATTGCTAGGGTAATACCATTGCATGTGTTTGTAGGAAGTTTGGTTTATCTTGTTGAGTTCATGGTTATGGAGAATCTAGGAGAGTTTATTGATGATAAGTTGACCCAAGTTGTGTTTGGAAAACCTTTCAAACAGTTGACCAACCTCGATGAAAAACTCATAGAAGGGTTAATTACATTCTCGGATGGGGAAGAAGATTTTCTCTATCAAATGCCCCGCACACACCCTAGGTTCAAGGATTTTTCCATGGAAAAGTGTAGTAGGTATCCGCCCATAGAAATGCTAAGTGAGAATGATAAGAGAAAAGGACTTAAGTATACTCATGAAAAGAATAAAAGATACTATCGCGGATGCTTAGAATTAGGAGATGATTATAAGAAAGATGAGGCTACTATTAGATGGCTCACACTTGGTTATGTGAGCATAAGCGATACACGTTAACCCATGACCTTGAGTCTAGCTACAAGACTCGTAAATAAAGAAAAGCGCTTCTTGGGAGGCAACCCATGTTTTGTGTGATTTTATTTTGTTTGTTTGTTATTTGCTTCCGTATGCATGCTTTATTTTTATTGTTGGTAGATCATGTTTCTCAATTAAATAGTGGAAATACTTTACTTTGTTGTTTTGGCCTAGTCTTAACTCCACCTAAAAGTATTTTTGCAAAAGATAAGTGTAAGGGGAAACCCCAAATATGTTTTTAAGAAACAAACCGATCATGATTCTCCACAATATTAAATGAACATGTATATTCGTATTTGTTAGAGTCAAATGCTTGTATTGAGTCATAATGAAGTTTTGCAGGATTTTCCAGGAAGTAGGACCAAGTTTTTCCAGAAATTTTCCGGAAACTTAACATAAGAATTTCTGCAGGTCACTTCCGACGGCGTCATGAGTTAACTCTTGACGGCGTCACGTGTAAAAATCTGGAAATTTTACCGGTTTTGTTTTTCTGACGGAGTCTTATGGTTTTTGTGAATTATTAAGTTTTATAATCTCCAGAAAATCTGCAAACATCATTCCACAAGCATTATATCTTATTTTGTTTTCTAGGATTTAGTAACTTATATAGGTTGCCGCCGATTTTATAAGAGGTTGTCTTGTCTATTTCTCAGGATTTACAGGCTATGTATGACAAGAAGATGATTTATATTTCTGGAAGGGAAGCTTTGATTGTTCATTTTCTTAGAGGAAGATTTAACCTGGCCACCTTATTATCCATACCGAGCGAATCAGGGGAGTATTTGATTTCATTCTTTTTACTTTTTCACTTTTACATTCTTTACTTGAACATTGGGGACAAGGTTCACCTTAAGTGTAAGGAGAGGGTAAAATGATGATACCTTACATGTACACTTTCGCTTGAGTTTGTTTTGTTTGATAGTAGATGTGTAATAAAACTATGAGAAATACTTGTTAGTGCAATTTTAGCGCCAAATTTAAATTTTTTTACAACATTTAGGAGTGAAACTTTAGCCATAGCAAGCGTCTCATGGATAGGAGATTGTATGACTAGCACATAACCGTATATTCAGAAAAATTTTCCACCCAAATATGTGAGGTTCGCCTTTAGATTTGATAGGAAAAACATTTACTATTAGTGCTTATGAGTGTACCGGTAGCATTTAGATTCTAGAACTTGCGTTAGTGATGCATCCCGAGACCGCTAGTGAGACTACATTCGTGTAGTAGGATTTACTACATGATAAGAGGCATTAGGATCACCCTTGTGTTAAACCCGTATCATAATTACTTGACCATTTAAGTCATATTACTTGGCTAGTTAAGTCAATTGATTTTTCCCACACCCTTAGCGTTGTACTCATTTTTAGTACACGAAACCCTTAGTACACCCCTCCGAGCCTATCTTTTCGTTTCTAACTTTAAGCATTTTACTTAAAGGAAGAATTTGTTACACCCCACTTAAATGTACAACCAAATCGCCTTAGCGTTCCGTGTATGCGCTCATTTTTAGTGCATTATTGTTATTTGTTAAACTCTAAGTTAACTATCTAATTGATTACATGGTTGCTAAGTCGAGTCCTATCCTTGTACATATTGTTTTGGGACGATTGGGACTCATGGGTAAAGTACTTATTTTATGGAGTAATGGGGAAGAACATCATATTATTACCCCCGTATGTACGTTAATCTTAAAAGTGCTCCAAGTGTTTAGATTTTCTTAATTCGAGTCATTAGATTAGTTTATTGTAAAGTATGTAAAAATTCAAGTGTAAGGGGAATTTCCATCCCCTATGATGTATTATTTCGGATCGTAGGGTAAGAGTGTATGCAAAAAAAAATAAATAAAAAAATAAAAAATAAAAAAAATCGAAAAATCAAGAAAAAGAAAAAAAAAAATAGAAAAAGAAAAGAGAAAAAACATACGAACTAACATCCCTTTTCATTCTATGTTCATTTTATGTTTTTGTTATTTTTCATGTATTAGCTTAAGTCGAGTCTAGTCTTGACTTAGCAACGCCACATTGTACATGTAATTAACCAAGATTGTTAACTCGCCACCAGTAAAACTTCTTTTATCCAACAAAACCGTGTATTTCATATCCCTACACCTAACGTTACAACCCTTTAAAAGACCTCTTTGATAGTTTATCCTAGGTGCTTACGCCATGTGGTTGAGGTTTGATCCTTTCCCAAGCCTATGGTAATCTATTTTGCTATGACAGGTAGTGAGAGATATCCTCCGTTTCCATATTGTAATTTGTACATTATTACACCCGAGAGATGTGAGTATCTAAACACTATTTGTGAGGTGCTAGTGTATGACCTCCGTGCTTGTCTATTGGTCTTTAGTGGAATGATTATTTGTTGTAATTACTTTTATATTAGTGTTAAATGACCCCTAACTTGTATTTTGATTAGAATAAAAGCGCATTTGCTTGAGGACAAGCAAATCTCAAGTGTAAGGGTATATGATGAGGCGAAAAATGAACCACTTTTAGGGGGTCATTTAAGCCCGGAATTGAATTTATTTGATCAAATTTTGCCCTAAATCGTTCATTTTATGATTTTAGGTACTTTGGGAGAGAAATCTGGAAAAGGAAGCAATTCGGACGTTTTTGGAGCATAAAAGTGAAGAAAACGCGAAAGTCTTAATTTTCCTTGCTGGGAACAGTAGGTGACGGCGTCAAGAAGAAATTTCTGACGGCGTCAAGAGTAATTTCCATGACGACCCAGTACAAAATTGAAGGCGTCACGAAGTAGGGCGTCAAGAGTAAAATGCATGACGGCCTGGAAACACATAACACATGACGGCGTCAAAAGTAGATCAAGGCAGTCCGAGAAGTATTTTGGCGGCGAGATGACGGCGTCACCGATTTTGTCTTGACGCCGTCAGACCCTATTTCCTATATATAGTTTTCTAATTTTTACACAAAAAGAAGAGAAGTTTTGGAGAAACCCTAAGGCCGAACTTAGTACGAATTTTACAGGTTTTTCAAGGGTTTTCAGCCCTTGAACCCTTTCATGTGTAATTGAGATAAGTGTTCTTTTAATTCAATCAATATGTCTATGTGTTGGTTGTCTATATCTTGTTCTTGTCTTAATTCCATCATGCTAGGCTAGATCTATCTTGTGTTTGCTTGGATCTAATGAAACCTAGATGTTAATTATGTGTTGATTACTTGTTTATGGTTGTATTGGATGAATGATTTCGATGTTAGGCTTAAGAAAACTGGCAGATCTCCAATTGGTAACATGCTTGAACGTCTTAGGAAACATGAACTGACGTGCACTAGGTTTTATTGGTTGTATTTAATGCATGAGTAAATTCTAATGATCCCATGTTAGGAGCTTCTTAGCCGGCTCGACATAGGAGTGAAGTAGGCACTCATAGGATTGGGGAATTAAGTGCGCCACCCCATGAATGGTATTAAGGAATACAATCTGTCATCCACGCAACTATAACAAGTAATTAACGTGTAAAAGATATCTAGGGAGTAGTGAAATCTAAGTAAACACAACTTCTCCACTTATTGCTCACAACCTTAGATAATTTAGTTTATTTTCATTTTTAGTATTTTATTTTGATTGCATCTTTAGTATTGGGTTAGTTGACTAGCAACTAATTCCGCCCAAATCCTTCAAACCCGAGATTTTTACTTGCTTTCTAAAAAATATAAAAATACAAAAATAATCACCCCTTGTCTTTAGAACTAGTATTTAGGTTTTCTAATCCTAGCGACACTATTCCTAGCTGAACGATCAATCCCCCGGTACTTGTCACTAAACTATACTACAACGATCAGGTACACTGCCTGGTGGGGGTTGTAAGCTTCTCAAGATCCCTTGAGAGGTAAAGCCTGGTGCGATTCCCACGTATTAAGTATGAACATTCCCCAATCATTTTGGTTACTGTCCTCAGTACCACTCATTCCTCTAATCGTTCAAAATACAATTTCAATCTCGTTGGGACTTAACGACCCGGGGATTTCCCTATATTTCCATGGTCAATATAAACTTGCACTTTCTCCTAGGTGGGCCTATCAACTGCACACGGTTGACTGGTTGGTTTAGGAGGAGTCAAAATTTGGCGCCGCTGCCGGGGAGGTTGTTGCGTATTTCAAAACGTTTTAGGTTAAATGGTTTTCAAAAACCCTCCTGTACAAATACCATCACTTTGTGAAAATCAAAATCATATCTGAAAAAGTTCATTAACATTTCTCCTGAAGTGTTAAAAACACCAAACAAATCGTAAACAACAAAACAAACTATGAAGTTAAATTACTTCGTTATCTTTACGATTACAACCTATACAGTTGGTTTAAGGTAAGTTCTGACATTAAATTGCGAACTTAAGAGGGATCCATTTATTTCCTCCCGCCAGCCTGCGAGTAATCTTAAAGGAACGATTTCGGTTAACGAATCAGTTCCAAAAATATTGTCCAGGTTTTTCACCCATACACGAAAAGCCAACAATATTTTACTGTGAATATAATTACATAAAAGTTTACCACCGAAAACCAAGGCAGAACACCTACCAACTGGGGGGTGTGAACATAATAAGTTCCCAAACTTAAGATTTAAAACTTACCATTGTATCCTTGTGAATAGTGTACCTTTTTTAAAGGAGCTGTTCATTTGTGATTATTGGATTCAAGTTCACTGTCGTTTTGCCTCTGTCTTGTTTTGATTGATACCGTTTTTAGTGCATGCGCACTCGTTCGCAAACAAAGCGTAATAAAGGAAAAAATGTAACTAAGTTACGTACTATTGAAGAAAAGCAACCATAAAAAATGAACGACGAGTCCTCATTCCCTCCTAAGGAGGAACAAGTTCCTAACACCCGAACAATGGAGGAACTGTGTCAACCTACCATGCAAGGGAGGGGTGGGACCACTCACTATTGGAGCCACGGATTTTGGATTAAAACACCACATGATACAACAGATCCAGAATACGTGCCAGTTCCACGTATTGCCGGGTGACGATGCTAACAAGCATCTCGACAAATTTTTAACTGTCACCTAGAGCATGAAATAAAATGGCGTCACCGACGACGGCCTATGTTTGTACCTTTTTTCCTATTCCCTCACTCATCATGCGACTTCCTGGTTCGATCGACTTCCAAAGAATTCGATCCAAACTTTTGATGAGATGATCACTAAATTTCTGGCCAAATACTTTCCACCATCTATGGTCACAAAGCTGAGGAATGATATCAGCAACTTCAGACAGCTTCCCGAAGAGTCCTTATTTGAGGCATGGGAACGCTATAAACTTGCTATTGATCGGTGTCCAATCATAACATGCTTCTTGTCACCATTATTGATACCTTTTATAATGGCTTGACACTCCGTCATCGCGACACCATCAATGCTGCTGCTGGGGGCACCTTTATGAAAAGGACCCCTGAAGAGTGCTATGACTTAATCGAAAACATGACTGCCCATCATAATTTTTGGGACTCCTCTGCTGAGAGGAACGACTCATTTAAGTCAGTCACTCCGGCAAGCAATGAAATATCCATCCTAGCTAAAAAGCTGGATGATTTGTCTACAACAGTTTTGTGTATCCATCAGACAAATCATAATCAAGTCAAAGTTGTTAACCCAAGTTGTGAAACTTGCGGTGGTCCACATTCCTACACAGAGTGCCCAGCCTCCGGTGGCTCGGCTCGTGAAAACGTGTACGCAGCTCAAGGTTCCTATAATACGGGAGGTAATTCTTACCAACCGCAAGGAGATCGAAACCTTTTGAGCTACCGATCTAATAACTACATCAGACCACCAGGGTTTAATCAATCCCAGAACCAAAATGGTCAAAACAGAAACCAGAACTTTAACCAGAATCAGAACCAGAACCGAATGAACCAAGGTTTTAACAACCAAGGGAATTTCAACTCAGGTCAAAACCAGGTTCAACAAAATCAGAACCAAGGGAATTATAACCGAAATCAAGGTCAGAACAATTACCCTCAGGGTAATTTTCAACAACAAAACCACTTCCAGGGTAATAACAACCAGCAACATGGGAATTTCCAGAACAATCGGGCTCAAAATTTTCCAAACCAAAATCAAGCCATTGTTCCAACTGGACCATCACATGATGATTTATTAAAACAGTTTATGAAATCCCAAGATGAACTTAACAAAATGCTGGTTAGTCAAATATCTGATTTGAAGAAGTCTTTAAATGATCGTCCCTCGGGCTCAGGTACTACTTTACCTAGCAACACGATCGCTAATCCGAGGGGCGATGTAAAGGCGATCACCACAAGAAGTGGAGTTTCTTACCAAGGACCCACAGCTCCATCTACCTCTTCTCCTATCCAGGTAGAGGAATGTGAAACTGAGGATACTACGGATACAGTACTTCCTAATAATAACGGAGGTACCAATGACATCCCTCCTCCAGTTGTCCCAGTCCCGACTCCCCCTAAAAGAGTCGTGTTTGAAACTACCGAAGGTCCTGTTGAAAATCCAAAAGCCAACCCAAAACCAACAATTCCATATCCCTCACGATTGCAAGACCAGAAGCTCCATGAAAAAGCTAATCATCAGATGGAAAAATTCTTTCAGATTTTTCAAGAACTACACTTCGATATTAGTTTCGCGGATGCTCTTCTTTTAATGCCCAAATTCGCATCGACAATCAAAAACCTGTTGAGCAATAAAGAAAAACTGTTTGAGATGGCACGAACTCCACTCAATGAAAACTGCTCTGCAGTTCTGTTGAAACAGCTTCCCGAGAAGCTAGGAGACCCCGGGAGATTTCTAATACCATGTATTTTCCTGGGGATGGTTGAGTGTTTTGCCTTGGCCGATCTTGGTGCAAGCATCAACTTAATGCCCCACTCAGTTTGGAAAAAGCTCTCTCTTCAGGCACTTAGTCCCACATGCATGACTCTCGAGCTTGCTGACCGTTCGATTTCACGTCCCCTTGGTATTGCCGAGGACGTATTTGTAAGAGTGGGAAAGTTCCATTTTTCGGCAGACTTTGTCGTTGTTGATTTCGATGCAGATCCAAGAGTTCCTCTCATTCTTGGGAGGGGATTCTTAAGGACGGGTCGTGCATTAATCGATGTTTTCGATGAGGAAATCACGTTACGAGTTGGCACTGAAGCGATAACGTTCAACCTTGATCAAACCTCGAGATACTCCTTGAATTATGATGCTGAATCGCTCAACTGAATTGATGTCATTGACATTGCATCCGAGGAGTATGCTCAGGAAATCCTTGGATTCGCTGATAATTCTCCAAGTGGCTATCCCACTACCTCTTCTCACCCCATAATCGCTAATTCTTCTCCTTCCCTCACTCCGTTTAAGGGAAGTGATTTCGTCCTTGAGGAATTAGAGGCCTTTCTCAAAAGTGATTCAGTTCTCGAAGGAATTGATAACCAAGAGATTGACCCGGAGAGGGATATACTTCTCCTTGAGAAGTTATTGAACAAAGATCCTTCTCCCATTCCGGTTCTACCTCCTCAACTTCATAAAGCGGAAGTCAAATATGTTGAGAAAAATGATGATTTCCCCGAGGTCGAACTTAAGGACCTGCCTCCTCATCTAGAATATGCATTCTTGGAAGGTAACGATAAGTTACCAGTCATTATTGCAAAAGACTTAAAGAATGAGGAGAAAACCGCGCTGCTTAAGGTTTTAAAGTCCCACAAGCAAGCAATTGCTTGGAAGCTCTCAGACATAAAGTGTATTAACCCGGATTTTTGTACACACAAAATCCTAATGGAAGAGGACTTTAAACCTGCCGTGCAGCATCAAAGAAGGGTAAATCCAAAAATCCACGAAGTTATCAAGGAAGAAGTTATCAAACTTCTCGATGCGGGATTGATTTACCCTATATCAGACAGCCCTTGGGTTAGCCCAATACATTGTGTTCCGAAAAAGGGTGGCATCACGGTTGTCACAAATGAGGATAATGAGTTAATACCAACTCGTTTGGTTACAGGGTGGCGAGTATGTATCGATTACAGAAAGCTTAACGAAGCCACCCGCAAAGACCATTTTCCTCTGCCCTTTATGGATCAAATGCTCGAAAGGCTAGCGGGGAATGAATATTATTGTTTCCTCGACGGCTTCTCGGGTTACTTCCAGATTCCCATTGATCCACAGGATCAAGAGAAGACTACCTTCACATGCCCTTACGGGACATTTGCCTATCGTCGCATGCCTTTTGGGTTATGCAATGCTCCAGGAACTTTCCAGAGGTGCATGATGGCTATTTTCCATGACATGATCGGAAAAACCATGGAGGTATTCATGGATGACTTCTCAGTCATCGGGAATTCTTTCGACTCATGCCTCTCCCATTTAGAAAAAATGCTTCAACGTTGTGAAAAAACTAATCTTTGTCTAAATTGGGAGAAGAGCCATTTTATGGTTAAGGAGGGCATTGTCCTCGGCCATAAAATTTCAAAAAGTGGGATTGAGGTCGATAAGGCCAAAATTGATGTTATTGCTAAACTGCCTCATCCCACCACTGTTAAAGGAATAAGGAGTTTCCTCTGCCATGTCGGGTTCTATCGGAGATTCATACAGGATTTTTCCAAAATAGCCCGGCCCATGACTCATCTTCTTGAAAAGGATGCTCCTTTCATCTTTTCCCTCGAGTGCATCGAAGCTTTTTCTACTTTAAAGAAAAGGCTTACCAAGGCACCAATCCTTGTTGCCCCCGACTGGGACTTACCCTTCGAACTTATGTGCGATGCTAGCGACTTCGCTACTGGTGCAGTTCTGGGGCAACGCAAAACCAAACATTTCCAGCCAATACACTACGTAAGTAAGACTATGAATGAAGCTCAAACACACTATACCACCACAGAAAAAGAATTATTAGCTGTGGTATATGCCTTTGAAAAATTTCGGTCTTACTTAATCTTAACCAAAAGCGTGGTGTATACGGACCGTTCGGCTCTGAAATACCTGTTCACTAAACAGGATGCAAAGCCAAGACTGCTCCGTTGGGTCCTGCTCCTTCAGGAATTCGATATACTCATAAGAGATAAAAAAGGAGCAGAGAACCTTGCAGCTGATCACTTGTCCCGGTTAGAAAATCCTCATCAGGATATTCTCGAGAGAAAAGAAATTAATGAAACTTTTCCTCTGGAGACTCTAAATCTAATCTCTACCCGGGATGATACCACTACCCCATGGTTTGCCGACTTTGCAATTACCATGCGGGAAATTTCGTTGTGAAAGGGATGTCGTCCCAACAGAAAAGAAAATTCTTTAAAGATATAAAACATTACTTCTGGGACGACCCCTACTTATTCAAAATATGTGCGGATCAAGTCATCCGACGGTGTGTCCATGGCCAAGAAGCCATGGAAATTCTTAAAGCTTGTCATGATGGACCCACGGGGGGACATCATAACCCAAACTACACCGCCAAAAAGGTGTTTGATTCAGGATTCTTTTGGCCCACGATCTATAAAGACGCCCATGAACTTATCAAAACTTGTGAGGCTTGCCAGCGTCACGGGAATATTTCTAAAAAGAATGAGATGCCACAAAACGCCATCCAAGTCTGTGAAATATTTGATATGTGGGGCATTGATTTTATGGGGCCATTCCCGTTTTCACGAGGGAATAAATACATACTCGTGGCTGTCGACTATCTGTCAAAATGGGTTGAAGCAAAAGCTTTACCCACCAATGATGCCCGAGTAGTCGTTAAATTTTTAAAGTCTCTCTTTGCCAGATTCGGGACTCCTCGTGCCATTATCAGTGATCGTGGCACTCACTTCTGCAATGAACAATTTGCAAGAGTGATGCTGAAATATGGTGTAACTCACCGTCTTTCGACAGCATATCACCCCCAAACAAGTGGGCAGGTGGAGGTCTCAAATCGGGGTATTAAGAGAATTTTGGTGAGGACGGTTGGTGAAAACCGTGCCTCTTGGTCGGATAAGCTGGATGATGCATTATGGGCTTTCCGCACTGCTTACAAAATACCCATCGGGTGTACTCCATATAAGCTAGTGTACGGGAAAGCATGTTATCTTCCGATCGAATTAGAACATAAGGCCTATTGGGCCTTAAAACATGCAAATTTTGACCTTCAGACAGCGGGTGATCACCGTAAAGTTCAACTAAACGAACTAAATGAATTACGTGATCAAGCTTACGAAAATTCTTTAATCTATAAAGAAAAGACTAAGAAGATACATGACTCTAAAATTAAGAACCGCGTTTTCAACGTTGGTGACAGAGTTCTTCTTTTCAATTCAAGATTAAAAATTTTCTCGGGTAAACTAAAAACCCGTTGGTCTGGACCATTTACTATAGCAAAAGTATACCCATATGGAACTGTTGAGTTATTGCAACCCAACGGTCCCAATTTTAAAGTAAATGGTCATCGGTTAAAACAATATTTTGGAGGGGACATACAACCAATGGTTGTCCTGGATCTCCAAACTTTCCCCAAGGACAATTAAATTCGGGGTCGAGTCAAGCTAGCGACTCGGTAATCAAAAACAGTAGCTACCTCATGGACAATTTAATTCGAGGTCGAGTCAAGCTAGCGACTCGGTAATCAAAAACAGTAGCAATATGGGTTTTCACCCATATTTCTGTCTTCTTACTCCTTTCTACCACCCTAGTGGGGGGGGGGGGAGATGAACCACATGTTGTATATATGTATATATTTTTTCAAAAAAAAAAAGCGTTTGTATGTAAATAGACTAAAACAAAAGGTTAATAGTATTTCCTTCTTACGTTCTAAGTCTTGGTGGGACACCAAGTACTTTGAATATTGAGGGCAATATTCAGTTCTAAGTGTGGGGGAGAGTTCTCACGAATTCAAAACACATGTTCCATCAAGAACCCCCATTTGATCAAAATTTAAAGTTTTTTCACACTTAGAAATACAAAAAATGGTTATCAATCCACCATGTCTAACCCACAAAATGATTGGCTAGTCCAGGAGCAAACGGCTCTTGGTAAAGACATCTCAAATCCGTTGATGGCTTGCAATTTGCCCAAAATTGTATGGTTCCTCAACTCCCCATATCCCATAAAGCGAATGAGTTGGCTAGCCCGCAAGATTATGGCTTGTGGTAAAGGCCGTGGAAAAACCATAATTGGTAATCAGCTCACCAAGATGTTGACTATTCCATCAAGAGTTGGCTAGTCCAGAAGCAAACGGCTTTTGGTAAAGACAAATCAAATCCGTTGACAGCTGGTGGTTTGCTCAAAATCACACGGTTATTAGGTGTGCCACAGTTCTTACATCTGGCTACTCCAGAAGTGATGGCTTTTGGTAAAGAGTAAAAATCCATTAAATTTTTCTCAAAAGATTGCTAGGGACTAGCAATAGTTTAGTGTGGGGGATTGATGAGTGTCTAAATACTCATCATTTTATACCAATCTGAGCTGCCAAAACATACAAAAACACTCAAATATGCATCAAAATACTGAAAATATCTTAGAAGTGTGTTTTATATGTTTCAAATGCAAAATAATCAAAAACAGATAAAAAACGTACAAAGTTTGCATAATTGGCAGTTTCAGTCCCTCAGCCAACCAGAAGTTGTCAAAACTAGTCCCTGGTAAATCAAAACATGAAAAATATCATCAAAGGTCCTTAGGGATTCACAAGTTATCAAGATTAGTCCTTTAAAGTTAAAAATTGCAAAATGACAACTTTAGTCCCTCAAGTTTCAAAAATGTCAAATATAGTCCTTAAGGTTTTGAAAATGGAAAAATATGAAAAATAAACCTTGAACTATTCTTAAATGGCAAAATTGGTCCTTTTGATAACATTTTGGGAAATTACATCTTTAGTCCCTGAAAAATCCAAAGTTACATAAATGGTCCCTAGAGTTTGAGAAATTGGCAGAAAAGGTCCCTGGATTTTAAAAATGAAAAAATTACATCTTTTGTCCTTGTGTTATGGTTTAAATGCAGGTTTAGTCCTTGGAAGTGGTTTGGAAAAGTGACAAATTCAGTCCCTAAATTTTCACCAAATTACAAATTTGGTCCTAGTTTAATACCACATACCAACCGGACCCTTTATTATTAACCCAAAAATAAAACCTAATCCAAATCCAAACACAACACAATCCAGCCCACCCCCTAGGCCCAAAATAAGTTTAGCCCACGCACCCCTTTATTATAAAAAACGGGTCAAACCCCGTTTGACCTCCCAATACCGCCAAACCACCCTCCACTGTTCACCCCTCTCCTCCCCAGCCTGAAACCAGAAAACCAGGGTGGTTTTTCACCACCACCTCACCTTCCAGCTCACCCAACCTACTCCCTTCCACCTCACAACCTTATCCCACTCCACATAAATGCATCCCCACAACCTTTTCCCTCTAAACCTTACTTGTGCTTCTGTTTTTCAACCCACAACCCCAACTTGGTTAGAAACCATCTCATTTGTCCCCTGACACCTCCACAACCTTCCAATAATCTTTAATTGCACAACTTTGGCCCCAAGTAAACGTGGAGACTTTTGGCGCCAAAATCAGTTTAAACGGTTGAGATCACATTGACCCATCCAATGGTCACAAAGTGAAGTGGGAAAAGATCAGAGGCATGTGGGGAGTCTCAATTTTCTATAAAGAGAGAAGGGGAAGCAGAAGAAAAAGATATCTAGTTTATTTTCAATAATTGTATGTCGTATTAGTTTCTTTTAAAAGTTCAAGTGTAATTTAAGCTTTCAAAGTTTCAAGTTATCATTCTCAGTGTACTAGTAAGCTTTTCAGATAATAAATTTCAAGTTTGCATCTCTGTCTCAGTTTATGAAAGTTTAATTTTATATCAAGAATTTCAATAAACTCTAATGTTGTTTGTAGTGGATGGTAAGGATCAATAAGCACATATAAGCTCCTAATAAGCTCATTAAAGCTTCTAGTAACTTATAATTCAGTATAGCTTAAAAAATTCCAAAAATACAAAATTGGTCAATGAAAGTCAACTATGGGATTTGGATTTGATTTCTGGGATTCAGAAGTGATTTGGAAGCATAAGGAAGCTTTGGGGTTGGGTTTAGATCCTCAGGGAGGAATTAAGTGTTCTTGGTTCTTGGTTTTGATGCTCACAGTCAACAAATTGTAAGCCTTATTTTCAATTTCAAGTTCATTTTCTATATCATAGCTGTCTTTGCTTATATCTGTATTATTTATGTTTGTTTGAAGTAATTTAGTGATAATATAATCTTAAGTAGCATAGTTGTTAATCAGTTTCAATAAGTTGCTTAGTATCTCATATTTTAGTAATTTATAGCTTGTCTTTGATTTTCAAGTTATTGTTATTATTGTTGAGATATTTTGGTTTAAGTAGGATTATATAATCATGATAAATGTTTCTGTATTCATAGATTGGTAAAAATCAAGTGTTTGCTTTGAAAAACCCCACATCACACAGTTAAGGGATTGTTTGGAATAAGCTAGTGAGCTAAGCTCTTGTTGTTATTTGGTGTTTATTTGTGATTCAATAGATTGTAGTAGTGAAATTTAGGTTAATTAAGGCATAAAACCTTGGTCTCATACACCCAAAAGTCAAAATCACAAACAATTCATCACCACAGTTAACTGTGGTGGTATTTGAGTCCAAAACTCATCAAGTCCATTCATAAGTGTTAGTTATAACTTAAATTGGTCATATTACAGCTTAACTAAACATCTTTAATCATAAAATCAGTGTTTGAAGTTCATCAAAGTCAAATACCAAAGTTTTGCAAAAAGTCAAAAAGTGCACAACCTCATAAATCCTCAAAATGGCATGATTTATCTAGAATTTTGTGTTCAATCTTAAGCTTTGAAACTTATTGAGGTGTTAGTATACCAGCTTAACTTTAGTTTCCTGCATCTATTTCATTTTTAAGATTTTTCTTGTGCAAGTTACACCCATCCAAAAACACTTGCAGGGGAAGAAGCTCCCCTGCTACACAGACCATCATCTCACCACCACCACTTTGGTGGTAATTTGTGGCTACCCCAGTGGGTCCCACACTCCCTAATTGGTTTCTTACAACCCCCCTCCTACCAAGGTTCAAGAGTTGACCCTTTGTTTGACCTAGTGATTAGTGGACCCCACCTAAATCACCCTCATAACTCTGTCCCATTTCTGACCCAGAAACCAAATAAGCAGTTGCTTATTGTAGCTTTTTAGCTTATCCCATGAGCTTATCTCATTAAGTCTAGATTATTCAAGTCCAAGTAACTTAGGTAAACCAGACTTAACCAGTGTGGACCCCACATAACTCCATTTGAGCTTATTTCTTTGTGTGGTTAAACTTAGTCAACTGTCTAGGGTAATGAGCACTCACAGTGCTTATTCTGAGTTTCCAAATTAGTTGTCTTTGTAAAAGTTTCTTATTTTAAGTATTTTAATAGTTTTATAAAAGAAAAACCAGAAAAAGCCAAACTTAATTATAGTGATAGCTTCTATTTAATAAAATTTATCTATTTAATTTTCCTTTCAGCTTAATAATAAGCACTTGTTCATTTTTATAATTTTCTTAATTTCCTATTACCTTTAAGTAGTTAAAATAATTTTCTTAGATTTTTACTAAACAGTTTACTAATTATTAGAATTAAAAGTAGTTTAAATAATTAAATAAGGAATATTAGTAATTAAATAGTTTTCTTTAATTTCAATTAATAACAGTAGAATTTTATATTTTTCCTAGGTTTTATAAATTAGTTAAGACTTTTAGAAAATAGTTTCATAATTTCCACTGTTAATTTTCTAATTTTCTTATTTAATATAATTAAATTAGATTTAAATTAATTAATAAGTAATTAATTAGTAAAATAGCCTAAATATAATTTTTAGTAACTTTTTATAATTTTTTAGGATTCCTGTAATGGTTAATTAGTTTTATAAATTTTTCCATAATTTTATAAGTCATTTAGGTATTAATAGTAATTTAAAATAGTTTAATTAGTTTAATTAAGATAAATAGTTTTTAATTAATAAAATACTCATAAAAAGACAAAAATATTTTTTTTTTAAATTTTTTATCCTTTCTTCAAGTTCTTCTTTAGGTTTAGAAATTATTTTTGCAAGTTTTTAGTTTAAATTGTAAATCTTTATAATTTTTAGTTAATTTAACTTAGGTTTAATTTACTTATTAAATAGTTTTAATTAATTAAATAGTAATTAAATATTAAAATAATCAATTTCATAATATTATTATCATTTTAAATTTTCTTTTAATTTTAAGTTTTAAAAAGTTTCACTTGTACCCCCTGTAGTTTGTAACTTGTTAAAACCCACTTTTCTCTGTCTGTTATCTGATTTTCTAATTTGTGCTTTTATGTGTATCTCTGTTATTGTTTATATCATTTCATATTATCCAAATACCAAGTAATCAGTAGTATAAACATTCCTCAATCATTTTGGTTACTGTCCTCAGTACCACTCATTCCTCTAATCGTTCAAAATACAATTTCAATCTCGTTGGGACTTAACGACCCGGAGATTTCCCTATATTTCCACGGTCAATATAAACTTGCACTTTCTCCTAGGTGGGCCTATCAACTGCACACCGTCGACTGGTTGGTTTAGGAGGAGTCAATTAACCAGGGATGATTAACAGGTCAAGCCTGAGTGGGAGTAGTGACCAATTTATGATCCGGTTTAAGGACAGTGTTCTCCCGGATCGTTATGTCCTCGACGAGATTGAAATTATATTTTTCAATTATTGGAAAAGTAACCAGATAATGATTAGGATTGATTTATACTAATGGAAATGATATAAATTAAGCTAAATAAATAGTATCAACAATTACAGAAATTCATATACGTATTTAAGTCTAAAACGTAAATCAAAATTAAAATAAATGTTGCTGCGTACAGGAAAGTAGGATTTTAAGTAAAAATAAACTGGAGGGGGTGAAAATGACTATTTTACAAACTTAATATTAAAGGAAAATTTTATAAAAGAGAAAATTATTTTTTTGATTATTTTATTATTTAATATTATTTAAAAACTATTTAATAATTAATTTAAACTAATTTAAATTAATTTAAATTAAGAAAAATAATAAAATGACTTAGAAAATTATGAAATTTTTTACAAAATTAAATAACCATTACAGGAATCCTAAAAAATTATAAAAAGTTTTTAAAAATTATAAATAAGCTATTTTAATAATTATTTACTTAATTATTAATTAAAACCTATTTAAACTAATTTAATTATAAAAAATACTAAATGAACAGTAAAAGTTATAAAAATTTTCCGAAAAATACTTTATGAATTATAAAAGCTAGGAAAAATATAAAAAAAGAATACTAGAGATTAAAAACAAGCAATAGTGATTTTTATTTTTGATTTTTTATTTAAAACTAAATAAACTTAAATTAGTTAGTAAAAATAATAAATCTAATCAGAAAATTATGAAAATTTTTACACAACTATTTTAATATAACAGGAATTTAAGAAAAATATAAAATTGGAAAATGTTTTTTGAAAAAGCAGAAAAATAAGCCAAATGGCTTAAATAGAAGCTATCACTTTTTTTATATTTGATTTTTCTTGATTTTTCTTTTACAAATCTATTTATACATTGATAATGAGCAACTTTTGTGAAAAGAACTTTTTTGGAACCTAAAAATAAGCATTATGGTAGCTTATGAGCACCACAGTTAAGCTTATAAGCTTGAAATGAAATTATGAAACTTAAAAAGCTAACACAAGACTACAAACTGAGCTCAGAAGCTAAAATAAGCTAGAAGCAAGTTATTGGCACTTAGAATAAACACAAACAACAAGTGAAATACCTTGAATAAGCCACAAACTATAATTAAGCAAAACCCAAAGCACCTGTCAAACATGCCTTATAGGCTACTTTGCAGGCTTTGATTTAGCTAGGGGCACAAGCTCCCAAGCCCAAAATAAGCATAGACCTAACAAGCTTGTTTACCTGACTTTCCAAAAAGCCAAAGATCTCTCATTGGGACCCGCAGATAAGCTCACAATGAGCTTATGAAATGAGCACCTTCACACTGATTACTCAATTTAAGTGATTCAGTCATAAGGACTTGAAGACCAAAAATAAGCAATAAGATAAACACAAGACTGAAAAATGAGCATAAGCTTATAAATATGGTACTATGAAGTTTCCACAATGCCACAAAGCTAAGACTAACTTACACTAATGAACATTGTAGGGGCTTATGAAAACTGGTTCAAAATCCTAAGTCACCCAGCACAGGGCATGTTTATTGAAAACAAGCTATAAGAAGCCAAGGATTAAGCAGTTAGAAAAAAATCCTAAAAATAAGAAAAAATATGCATTAGAAAGGTGAGCTTCCAAAGTTTTAATACCTACCAATTTTAGATCCTAGGGGTAAAAAATGAGAGCATGAAAAATCATGGCAAAAATGGATTTCTGAACCTTGTATGCAATTATTGACTTTTGAGATTTTGAGAGATGTTGACTTATGTGAACTTATATCTATCCTAAATGATTATAAATGATATATTAAGCTACAATTCAACTGATTTAAGCTATATGAACAACTTCTAAGCCTAATGCAATGATTATAAACCTTAGAATTTTAACAGATAAGCATATATGAAAGGTTAAAACTGATTTTGACTTTTTGTTTAAGTGATGCTGAGTTTTTGTGTTTACTAAGCCTAAATGCATCTAATGTGAGTTATATAAGCCTATTGCACCAACTGAAACAGGGCGAAACACACAGAACTGTGATGAACCAAACACCCCTTTTATTGTTGTCTGTGTTGGATTTTCAAAGGAAATCAAAGAGTTTTGAGACAAACTTGAACATATGAGTTAGAAACAGGTTTTTGGATACCAAATGAGCAATAACCAAACAATAAATAGTACTCTAAATAAGCAGAACATGAACAAGCAACAATGACTAAAACTAGACAGTTAACAAGCAATGCTCAAACTAATGATAACTACACTACGAAATAAGCATACTTAGCCTACACATGAGATATTAAGCTAATGAACTCAGGAAAGAAGCACTAAATAAGCAGATGCCCAATATAAAATAAGAAATAAGCTAAAGGGAAGAATTGACTTACAAACAAAAGTAATTGTTTGACATTCCAAATCAGTGTCTAACTAACCCTAATGCTTCCCACAAGCTCTAAACCAAGGCCTTCTGCTTCTCCTTCTCTTCTTCTTGAATTTTTGATTTTTTTACTATTATTTTTGTGATTTTTGGTATTTTTGAGTTTTTAAATAAAAACTATTTTAAATACTAAACTGAGCTTGTAGAAACTTAGTAATAAGCTAAAAGTAGCTTATAGAACAGGAATGGACATCATTTAACAGGAAACTAGCCAAATGAGAATTAAAGTGAAAATGGCAAATTGTAAATTTGAACTGAGAACATTAAATTAAGTTTAAATAAAGTTTTTATTATACTAGATAAACTGATTACAACATTATTTAACTAAGGATTACAACTGAAACTTGAAATTACACTAAGTAGACATCTAAGTTACTCTAATTAACTACTACTTGGTCCATTCTCCTTCTTCTTCCTTTTATAGTTGATAATTAGGGTTCCAAACAATGTTCTATGACTTTCCTATCACATCCTAGCCATTGGATTGGTCTGAATTGATCTTGGCCTTCAAATGGGATTTTTGGCACAAAAAGTGGATATGCAATTGGGGCCTGTTGCTTGTTGCAGGGAGAAGCATTTAATGCTTGTGTGAGTGTATGGGATAGGTAGGGGTGGTGGAGGTGATGGCTTGGGTGGTGGAGCAAGTGGAGGGGAAAACCAAGTGGTTTTGTGGTTCAGTGAGGGAGGAAAAAGGTGAGGAAGGAAGTGGTATAGTGGGTTTGACCATTTGTTTGACCAGGTTTTTAATAAAACGGGGATGGGATTTTTGGGCTTAGGACATGGGCTTGAAGGGTGGATCAGGAAAGGGTGGGTTTATGTTGTGGATTGGATTTGGTCTTGGGTTTATTAGGAAATAATAAAATGGCCGTTTCGTGTATATTACAACAAGGACTAAAAGTGTAAATTTGAAAGTTTTAGGGCCTGGTTTTGTAACTTTCCCAAAGTTGTTATAAGGAACAATCTTTCCAAGTTGAATAAACTAAGGACCATAAATGTTATTTTCCAATTTTGAATGTCCAGGGACTAAAATTGTCAAATTTGAAAGTTTAGGGACCAATCTTGTAAATTCTTCAATCTTTTCACCCAGGGATCAATTTTGACAAATTGTGAATTCCCAAGGACTTTTGTTGACTTTTCCTCCAAATCCAAGGCTCAAGGGCCATTTCTGTCAAATTCCAAATTTGAGGGACCATTTCTGCCAATTTTGCAAACTTTTGCTCTAAGGACTATTTTTGGCATTTTGTGATTCCACAAGGTGTGTTTTGACAATCTGAGCTCATAAGTGGTAATTTGCTTCCCCGGCTTTGGCTTTTGACACGTTTTCCAAACTCGTGCTCGTTTTTGTCTTTTTTGACCTAATTTATGCCAATTTCTGAAATATCCGTTCCTGCACGATCACAAATACAAAAATACAATATCTTTGACAATTATGGTTAGTTTGTGTCTGTTTTGGTCTTAATTTGGCCAGAAAAAGGTGTGTGAATAAACACACACCAATCATGTTGCACAAAATGTGCAAATCTAGTAGCACATAATGAGCGTTGATAAAGTTAAAATATGCTCAATAAAGTTTTTAAAATGTTTTTATGGATATCCATATATAAATTTCTAATAACAATTTCATGAGTTGTTATTGTTAGTAGAATCGCGTATATTTATTTTTCATGTCACACTAACTCGTGCTTTGATATTTATATTCTCGTTACTAATAATTTATCTGTATTTAATATTCTAGAAACGTCTAAAACTAACATTAGTTTAAAAAATATTTTATTATTTGCATATTTACCAAATTTTGTAATTTTAATGGATGAAAGTCTAAAAACTAATACTAATACTCATGTAATTTTAAACAAAGTTAATATTATAAAGTATAGGGGGTATAAAGTGTAAAGAGTTATTTTTTTTTTTCTAAAGTTATTAAAAAACATTGAAACTTGTAATTTTACACTTAGCTCTATATAATTTATTTAAAATTCAACCACCAAAGTTTTATTAATTACTTCCCCTTTTTTTAAGTTTTTGTTTTTATAAATTTGACACCTATATTTTTATGCATTTTTTTTCTTAACTAAATTTCTGCATCAAATTTATTATGTTTGAACAAAATCAATTTAATTTTGATTTTTTATTGACCATTTATATTACTCGAATTCATCTACGTGGCAAAATCGAGCTCTCCTATTAATCTAAATATTTTTTTTAATAAGAAATGTTTTGCGAAAACACACTGAAATGATATAATTTTTTATTATGTAAAAGATAGACACGTGTTAAGAAGTTAGTAAAGTCGCACAATCACTTGACCGCTATTCTCATGTGGAGAATTATTTTTTTAAGCTACGAAGTAAACTATTGTTTCAGTTTTAAGTTATTTAAGGAATTTTTCTAGAAGAAAAAAATGCTAGCCGGCTAGTAGCTAACCATTATTAAACCATTATCTTCAAAAGGAATGATGAAGTCATCACCAGGCATAAAATATTGTTGTCCAAGCTAGAAATTTCTATCGGTTCTTTATTTCCGAAATAGCATCGGGCGTTTCATCGATTTGAATTTTTTAACATTCATAATTCGAAATCCTAAATTTTATTAAATTTAAAATTTCTATCCTTAATTTGAAATTTTTGATTAAAGTTTTACTATATAATTTAAATGACATTAATTACTTGTTATAGAGACGATAAAATAGTGATTTACAAAATTATTTGATATTTTAACGGTTTTCAGCTTTTTTTAATTTTTGTATAACAAAACATAATACTAGGTGTAGCGGTGACAACGTTCACTAACATCAACTTATTATTACCGACTCACATCAGCTTCTCTCGGCAATTGACTGCATCACCAAATAGGTGTAATAAGACCATCAATTCTCACCCAAGATCGAATATCACACTTAAAAACAAATATACCTTACAATCACACACACTATTTCTCCACAACATGGTCATGAACACAATCGTGTTATCAAAAAACCAAACAACGACGCGTCGTGAGGGGTGGGTGTACGTAATAAGGGACGGTGCGTCTAGGTGGTCATGCATGCGTTGCATTTGTTACCACCACACATAGTCTAACATGTTTTAATAGCAGTGATGGTGTAATAGCAGGAAAAGTGAAATGCGTAAAACATTGGTCGAACGAAAAAAAGATTGATAAATAAATCTAAAGTAAGAACGAGGAAATTTAAAATTTTAATGAATGAGTAAGGCATTTTTCTTAATACAATTGAACATGAAATTACATATTTGTGTTTACAAGATAATCTCACTTTCAACTTTGATTCTCTATGAAAATAGAGTAAAGCCAAGTAATTGATATTTAAACTTTAATAGCTTTAAAAGTATACAACAAATTTATCTTCTTATTAACAAATACTGCTTATTAGATTTATCAATTGTATCTAAAAAAGAGTTAGCCATTATTCGTTTCAATGGTGCGTTTGAAATTAAAAATTAAGTGAATCTAGTATTAGTCATGTAGTTTGAAAAGGTAGCAACCAATGAACATGTCTTTCTCACATGGCTATCACATTCATGACCACAACTCCCCCACATGGTTCCCATTGTGTTCTTGTTTCGTGTTTTGCCCAAGAAATACACAGCATTTTTAATCTACTATATATAAAGCTTAGCTTATGATACGTCGCCACATGGCACCAATGTCATAGGTATAAATGGCACACAATCATTGGTTGCCATGCAATCCAATGGCTATGTTACAATGTGCTTGCAAGAGATACGTTACAGAATATAATCTAATTATAAAAAGTAAACGCATGTGTTTACTGAGACGTGAAGGTGAAACAAGCTCATAATCTTATCGCAATCTATTAACTGTTCGTTATGTATACAAATAGAAAGTGGTCCTCTCGAATATGTTTCCATCTAGATGCATGTGCATTTACTTAATTTCGACCTGTATGAAAGTTACTAATTTTAGTATAATAGTAAAGCAAAGGATCTTACCCCTTGAGTCTGCAAGGGCCACCATTCTAAATCACGTATAGTTTCTCAAAGGTTAAGTAGCTTATTGACATTTGACAATACTTTCAAATTTAACCTAAGAAGTTGTTAAAAGTCGTTAATGGGACGGTTTCAAGCTTAATTTGTTCTGCTTACACTGTACAGAAATTAATGTTCCCGAACGAGTGAGAATGTTCAACACTTTGATAATATGTCTAATAAATATAATTAAGACTAATAGACTAATCAACATATGATCAATAAATTAAGACATACATTTGTAGAAATTAACCTTGTGTCTGTTGCAAACTAATTTATCTTCAACAATTCAATAGACAAGAATGACATCTAATTAACTCTGACCAAATTTACATAAATCACATGGATACAATAAGTACAAAATATATATCATTCCAAGAAATAACAGAAAATGAGACACATGGAAACAAGACACGGGGCTGACACTCCAAAGGCTAACCTACAGTGGTCTCCAACTGATCTCCATAATATAACCTTGATTATGCTGTCCCCTTTTTCACTGGTTAAGCTTCTAAATCAAGTAATGTTTGTTTTTCAACACATAAGATAATTAAGTACAGTTTTTAATGCATCGGACAGAACTATGTGTCTACATATAATTAGTTGTACTGAGGAAAAGAAATTTAAATGTTTTGTTAATTATGAAATCTTAAGAGTTATAGTTAAAACTTAAAAGTTTGATTTTGGTTAATAAAACAGATACAACCTGTACGTTAAACTAAAATCAAAGTATACAGATGGTATTCGGCCTAGCGGTCGTGAGATAGTTATTTCCTCAATCAAGAGGTTGAGGTTTGAAATATTAAATCCTGCCATAAACGATTTGAAAAATTAAATCCTTCCATAAACGATTGTCAGATTGTGTTATCGCGTGAGAATGTGTATTATTATAATTTGGTGTGTGAGTTTGATAGCTAGGAACCGATTCGAGATGGTTATTGTAAAATATAATAAGAACATAAGATAGAATCCAACCAACCACCCCTTGATTCAATGTAAGAGATATCTTTTATATAATAAAACAAAACTTTTATTGAGAATTTTTTAATTCAAAAAAATGCATTCATACTTTATTTATTAATAATTTTATTTAAAAAATAAGATTATTTTTTTATTAGGTAATATTTTATATTTATCCATAACACAAGTAGAAGATAAATACAAAAAATATAGATAAGATGTAATTAATAATTGGATTAAAATTTTTAGATAATTATCTTTAATAATAAAAATTTTTAATTAAACATCATAAATCAAACAAAACAAAGATTAAATTATTTGTTTTTTAATAAATAAAAATACATGATTCAAAAAAATTTAAAAAAACCTGCGCGTGCGCGGGGATTATAACTAGTACGTTCAATACAAGAAGACCAGAATTAGTATGTGAACAATCACATACAATACAAAATACAAAAGAGATTAGATTAAGAATGAGTAGAACTCATCAATACAACAAGATTTATTATTCCAAAGCTTATAGAGCCGTTGGACAAGAGACAGATATATGAGAGATACTGAAAGCCCTAGCAGGGAAGAGACCATATATAGCCACACCATCTTTGCACTTGACCACCTTAGGCCCCTGCACAATGCAACACAAGACAAACATGGAAAGACAAACTAGATAAGAGTTAGAAAGGTTCTGTAATGACAGAACCAGCCCCAGAACATTATGAGGGAAAGGTTTGACCAACACATTCAACACCCTCCCTCAAACCTTTAACCCTGAACATGTCCAGCATACCAAGCCTATCACACAGGAACTTGTGTTGCTCAGTACCCAGAGCTTTAGTCAGGATATCAGCAATCTGCTGAGAAGTATGAATTTTCTAAGTTTTTATCACACCGGCAGAGACCTTTTCTCTAACAAGATGAACATCAATTTCAAAGTGCTTAGTTTTCTCATGGAAAACAGGATTGCCAGCAATCTGTAAAGCAGAGTTATTATCACAATGCAACACCACAGGCAACAGGTTTTTAACACCCATTTCACCAAGAAGATTTGCAAGCCATATGATTTCACAAGTGGCAGAAGCCATGCTTCTATATTCTGCTTCAGTAGAAGACCTGGACAAAGTAGATTGTTTTCTACTTTTCCAGGTCACTAAGGAATCACCCAGAAACACACAATATCCAGAGACAGATTTTCTAGTAACAGGGCATCTAGCCCAATCAGAATCAGCATAAGCTTTGAGCTTAAGATTTCCATGTTTACTGATTTGAATGCCATTGCCAGGAGAGGCCTTTAAGTATCTCAAAACTCTAAGAGCAGCCTCAAGATAAGACTGCAAAGGAGCATGCATGTGTTGGCTAAGACAGTGAACAGAGTAAGTAATGTCAGGCCTAGTATTGGTTAAGTAAATCAGCTTCCCAACCAATTTTTGATAATTGCCAACATTAGACAAGGCTTTATTATCTTCTGTTTCAATATGATTCAAGGCATCAACATGTTTGGCTGCAAGCAAGCCATATTCAAGTAAGAGATCAAGGCAGTACTTCCTTTGACTTAGGCAAACACCATTTTCATTTTCCAGAACTTCAATTCCAAGAAAGTACTTAAGTTTTCCCAAATCTTTAATTTGAAACTTGTTTTTTGAGAAAACTTTAAATCTTTCAATTTCATTAACATCATTGCCAGTAATGACAATGTCATCAACATACACAAGTAAAACCATAAACATATTCCCAGAACTCTTAGTAAACAGAGAATAATCAAATTTGGACTGTATAAAGCCATGTTCACTAAGAGTCTCAGTTAATTTGGCATTCCATTGCTTGGGAGCCTGTTTAAGCCCATACAAGGACTTATTAAGCTTCACAACTTTAGACTTATGATCATCAAAGCCAGGAGGGAGGGTCATATAAACATCCACAGTTAAGTCACCATATAGAAAAGCATTATTAATATCTAATTGAAAAATGCTCCAATTATTACAAATAGCAACATTAATCATGCATCTGACAGTGGACATCTTAACAACAGGACTGAAAGTTTCCATATAATCAAATCCCTCCCTCTGACTAAAGCCTCTGGCAACCAATCTAGCTTTATATTTATCTACTTCACCAGTAGATTAATACTTGATTTTCCATAACCATTTACTGCTAACAGGTTTTCTTCCTTCAGGAAGATCACACTTAGTCCAAGTATTGTTCTTTTTTAAAGCAGATACCTCATTGTTCATGGCCTGATTCCAGTGAGCATATTTAGAAGCCTCTTCATAAGAAGTGGGCTCAACAGATTTGTTTAGAGTAGTGGAGAAACAGTAATTGGCAGAATCAAGATTAGAATAAGACACATATTTTTCAAGGCCATATTTTACATTGCTACTCACAACATAATCATTGAACTTAGCAGGAGCTTTGACAGATCTGCTAGACCTTCTAAGAGGAGGTTGCACAGGACTCAAGTTTTGAGTGGGAAGAGCTTGTGTATTTTCATGGTCAGAAATGGATGGGACATTTCCCTCAAATGGAGTTTTATCACCCATAGATGCTGCGTTGTCATTAGTCTCACTATCACTAGAAGTATTTGTACTTCTAGGGCAAGAAGAGGCATCACCTCCATCATTGGGTGTATTTGGGCCTCTCATTTCATCATTGGGATTAGAATAATTTTCATTAAAGAAATTTTGATCAATTAGAGTAGCATCATAATTCTGATCAGTTTGAAGTCTAGAATTCATTTTGAAAGGGAAAATGGTTTCATAAAATTGAACATCTCTAGAGTAAGAAACCATTTTAGATTCAAGACTGTAAACTTTGTAAGCCTTTTTTGTTGTAGAGAAACCAATTAAAACACATTTTTCAGACAACTTATCTGAATTGTTAAGCACAGAGGAGAAACATATTGTAGAACCGTAGAGGGGGGTGAATACGGTTTCTTAGGCTTTTAAGGCGTTTAAAAGCTTTAAGCCTCAAAGAAACCAAGTGGTTGTGTAATCAATCCAAACAACCACAAACACAAACAAAGTATATAAAGCGAGTAAAGAAAGACACCACGATATATACTGGTTCGGGATGGGGGGTTTATACCATCCGTACATCCAGTTGCGAATCCGCGATTCCGATACTATTCACTAGTATAATCCTTTCGGTGGACTACAAACCGTTACAATTCACTCCCCCGATATTCACCAATATCGATGCTCACAAAGAAGGAGTTACTCACCAACGGTATTCCGCCCTCAGAAACCACCCAAAAGAATCTCACGATTCGACTTTACCTAAGGATCAGAAAGATCACTACCAAGACTTCCACCCGGAAGTATCAAACCCCAACTAGATCCCCAATGATCTAGGCTTGGTCACCAAGACACAAGACTTCCCTTACAAACAATTAAATGAATGAATATATGTTTGTTCAACCAAGCCCTAACCTAACCTAGAGACTCGATTGTAATAGAAAGGGTATAAGAAAGAAGACCCTCGACACAATCACAAGAGTGGATTAGGTTCTTGTGATTCTTCCCTTGCAAAGATATGTGTTCTTTCAAAGATGTTAGTATGAAAATCAAGAACACAAGATTAGAGATAGAGAGATTGAGAGATTTGAGAGTGTTTAAAGAGAAAGAATCTAGAGAGAAGGAATAATGGCAAGAGGTGAGGAATACAAGAGGCAAGGGTGGTATTTATAGGCCATGAACCCAAACTTGGGAATTTTTACCGAGGCCGGCTGTTGGTCCCTTTTTACTTGGTTATCAGTAACTAGAAAGCTAAAGTAACCAAGTTATATGACTTGAACACAAATGTATTAAAATGATTAACAATAAAGTAACGTAAAGATAAGAGACAATATTTTCCAACGTTTAATTCTTTATTAGAAGTTAATCACAAAGAATCGTACCCAAGTGTTTGCGGAATAACACTTGGGGTTGAATTGACAAGTATTGTATAGACTCCTCACTAAACTCAACTAAGTTGAGTGACAACTTAAATTACCCACTGAGCTATCTCAGGGGCTTGTGTTGTTCTTTGGAGGAGTAAAGTGGTTTGTGAATGCTTTGCATTAATTGCACAAACTTGTCAACTTTTACTCCTCACATTTGCTTCCTATTTATACACAAGTATAGAACAACTAAATATACATTGGACCTAAAGCTTCCTTAACAATATCTTGAAAGATATTATTCTTCTGGCAAGGAACCTTCTTTGAGTTAGATCCAAAAGGCACTTTCTGATGACAGATTGGTTTTAACCATTTGGGGAAAGTTTGACATTAAAGTGATAAAGCACTTTAATAAAGCAGCTCAGACTTTCCCGCCCAGTCTCGCCAAAACTTCAGTCTTCATGTCATCAGTCTTCAGTACGATTAAGTTGTTGAGGAGTCATTGGGGTTCAGTGAGTTATTGTCATCCTCACTGAACCCATCACCTTCTTCTTGGCTTAGATCACACTTCACTGAGTTCCGCCTCACTGAATGGAGAACCTTTCTTCTTAGGCTCGGTCTTAGCATCCTGAAGGTGACTTACTGAGTTACTGTTCACTCAGTGACTTGTTTGCACTTAGGTTATTTTATGTTCAAATCCTTGTTAGAAGATGTGGGGAATTCAGTGACCCAACAATCTCCCCCTATTTGAACATACAAATAGCCTAAGTGTTACTTGATTCAGCATGAGTTGTCAGGGTACATCTTCTCTTACTGAATGTTTGTTGTAATTGAAAGTAGGACATAACTATTTAAACAAAACATCATTTTATTTGAACATACAAATAGCCTAAGTGTTACTTGATTCAGCATGAGTTGTCAGGGTACATCTTCTCTTACTGAATGTTTGTTGTAATTGAAAGTAGGACATAACTATTTAAACAAAACATCATTTTATTTATAGCTATTACATTTTTCCTACAAATTACAAACAAAATAAAGATAGTTGTTGCAGATCAGATGTTCAGATGATAGCCAAGTCCCTCAATCTTAGCTTTCTTTGATCTCAGCAGGTGTTTCTCAGGATGCTTCTCAATCTTGGTCCTAAGGTCCTTACAGAACCTTTGGTTTGCACCACTTTGTATAGGAGAAGCTAACATCAGGTACGTTACCATTGTCGTGACCCCTGCCTTGTCTATATCAGACCACCTTTGGAAGGCAAGGTCTCCATATTCATCCGTAAAGCATAGACCTCGTTCAGGGTGTTCAAGCACGGTATTGTTCACGAAGGTAATTCCTTCAGGAACGGACCTATCACAATCCAATCCTGGGACCTTGATCTCAGGCTCGGAATCAATGTGCTTTCTTTTTCTCCTGGTGGTAGTTGATGAAGTAGTTCCTGTTGTTGGAGCAGGAAGAAGGGAGGGAATGTTGAGGGCTTCAGGCATTGCTCTCAGTCTGTCATACCTTTCACTCAGTGACTTGAGAAGTTGATCAACAACGGCACCATTTTTCTTGGCAATGATGGGACGGAGTTCATCAAGTTCAGTGATCCCAAAGTCAGCGAATCTGAATGGGTTATGAATGTCCATGATTTTTTTATCAGCCCCCCTGAAGACAGTGACCATTGCGGGTTTGGTATTCCTGTGGATTTTGATGTCAGTGATGGTTTCAGACTTCAATCTTTCCTTCATCACCCAATGATATCTTTCAACCCTGGTCTTTCTGATTTGAGCTTGCCTTTTCAGCTTTTCTTCCCTTTCCCTTTTCAGAGCATTCATCTGTTCTTCCTGAGCCTTTTTAAAGGCTGCACCAGCTTGCTCAGTAGCTAGTGCCTCAGCATCCAGACCAATCTTTTCAGCCTCCTCATGAACAACCTGTATCAATTCAGGCTTGCTCAATCTCTCTTCTTCAGCTGCCTTTCTCACTTTCTCAGTTCTCTCCATGTAGTCTTGTATTTGTTCATTGGTGAGTTGATAGATTTTTCCATTGATTGCAAATGGGACCCTGATAGGTTCATCAGGGTCAGTTCTCACCATTGTGGAGGCAGGCTGGAGTCTTACTTCAGGTTCTGAGGTGGTGGCTATGCTTTTTCCTCTGTCCTGAAAGAGAGTGGAGGAGACTGGTTCCTCTTGTGGTGGAACTTGTGTGATTGGTGTGGCTTCAGTGACATGCTCCCCCTCAGTGTGAGAGGGCTGTCCAGCTTCTTGTTCATCAGTAACAGGGGTTTCAGGAACATTCTCCCCCTCAACAATTGCCGGAGCTGCAGTGATGGCAAGTGTTGGAGTTACTGAAGATGAAGTAGAAGTACCCTTGAAGGCTTGAAACATCTCCGTCATCATGGACTTGATCTCCGCAGTATCCTGATGAATGAGAGATACCTTGGAGTCAAGTGAAGCCTGAGAGTTTTCAAGAGCAGTCATCCTGGATCCCATTGTCCATGCCAGAGATGTGGACTTCAGGGATTGAGCTGTCACTGAAGCTTCCAACTGAGTGAAGGAAGACTTGAGGGACTCCACCATGGAGCTGAGATTCTGAACATTTGAATCCCTTATCAAACCAAGTAACTCAGTAAGAGCCGCCGAGTTAACCTGGTACGTCTCAGATGCCTGAAGAATTTTCTTGTTGAGCTCAGGATCATCCTTGACTGATTCTTGAACTGACTTAACCCCTGTAGCCAGCTCCTTTAGGGATTCCAAAAACTGATTGATGTGTGAAGTCATCTGTGTCAGGGAGTGTGAGACAGTGGAATTTTGCTCCCTGACATCATCATTGTAGTCTTCAACAGCATCCTTGAGGAGGTGATAGTGGACTGCTTGCTCAGTATGCATGTCAAACACCTCTTCAGTGACCCCCCTGTACAGAACATTGGTCATTTTCTTGATGAACTTTTGGAAGGCTCTTTCAGTGAGAGGAGTGGAAGCGTCTTCTGAGGTTTCCGGCTCGGAATGTTGTTCATCTTCATTATGTTTAGAGGTTTGAGGAGACTGAGTAACAGGTTCAGGGACTGTCTCCTCATCCTCCATATCATCTCCGGCCGTGAAGACTTCCTCGTCACTGTAAAATTCATCATCAGAAAATAAGAATGCCTGAGCATCTGCCAGGGAGGTAATCTGCAACAAATGGAGGTTATCCGGCTCCTCTTCATAAGAAGATTTGCCTTCGTTTTGGCCAGGTCCTGACCCCTCAAATCCGGTAGGTTGGGTTTTACCTACCTGGTCTTTAAGGTCAGTTCCCAAGTAATGCGCACCTCCGGGAGTGGTTTTGGGTTCCATATCAGCGGGTGGTTTATATCCCTCTGAATCTTTGTCCCCCGTGACCCCTTCAGACACTGATGGGTGTTTCTCAGTGCCATCATTAGGAGCCGTGAATGTTGTGTCCCTATCAGCGGGTTGTATGTTTCCCACTGAGTCTTGGGGATGAGTAGGGGTGCCCTCAGACAAAAGCTTAGATTTGCGAATGTCCTCATCAGGCAAGTGAGTGGTTGAGTCCCCCTTTCCAACAGGCTTGTTCTGGCCTGTCGAAGATTTAGGGACATGAACTCCCTGATGCTTGGGTTTTGATCTACCCGAGCCTTTAGCAGGATGTGATTGTTTGTGGACCCCCTTCTCAGTGGAGTAGTGCTGCCCCACCGAGGATTTAGGATCCCTTACTCCCCTGAGACTTTAGTTGTGATTTGCCAGAGCCTTTAGCAGGATGTGAAGGTTTGGTTTGTTTCGGCTCAACTGTCTTGTTTATGACAGTAGAGTCTTTGGAAACGGGTTTGCCCGAGGACACTGAGTGTGATGTCTCAGTGCCCTCCGATGGCTTTTGTTGCAGGCCTAGTGACTGGGTTATTATTCTCAGGGTGTCCGCAGTCAAGGGCGGTATTTCAGGCCCCTTTTGGGCAGCCTTAAGGTTAGAGGTCTCAGTGTCGAGTGACTTGGGTTGAGCCACCTTCCTGGACCCCTGTCCCTTCTTCCTCTTCACCTTTTTGGTGGGAGAGGGTACTGGTGATATAATATTGTCACCCTGGATAGAAGTATGCATATATTGGGTCAGGGTGACTGGTGTAACCTTTAGAGGGTCATGAGAGTAATTCGCCTTGTGTAACACTTCAGGCTCAAAACCTACTGCATCAGGCTTTACATACTCAGACCCAAGCAAGTCTTGTAGGGCACAGGAAATGAATCTAGGGTATGACATAAGTTTTTGCCTAGACTTCCCCCCTAACTTTGCTATGAGGTCCTTGAAGATCAATTCTCCAAGGTCAATAAATTTACCCTCAATGAGACTGAACAATATCATTGCTTGAGTATTGTTCAATTGCTCAGTTGAGGATTTATTTCCCCCGAGGACATGAATGACAAAGGTCATTATTATCCTCCAGGGGGCTGGGAACCAGGTCTTGATAATTGGGGCTTTGGATAGTAGGGCCCCTGGTGACACTTCAGGGTGAAGTTTGTCATAAGGCCCTAGCGTCAGTAAGACCTCCTTCACATCTTTATCAGATGGTGGGACAACGAAGGTCTGTGTGTAATCAAGCCCAGTGGCTTTGGCAAAAGTTTTATAGTCAAGAGTTAGGGACTTAGTTCCATTCTTGACTGTAAACTTAATTTTGGCCTCTTTGGGCACATCAGGGCTTTCAACCACTGCTGTGCACCAAAATTCCCTCAAATACTCAGGGTAGATGACTGAGGGGGTCTTTGTGAATGCGGTGGTCAGAAAGCAGTTCTGAAGGAACTTCACCACTTCCCTGTATTCAGGGAACCCTTCTGGGTAGGCAAAGTTCCCCACCACATTATTCTTGGTGAGGTCTACGCTTTCCATTTGGAAATCCACATTGGGTGCGTATTTTATGACCTTAGAAGAAGCCATTTGGTATGATAAAAGCCTGGTTTTAGTTAGAAAATGGGTATTGGTGAGAGAAACACACGCAGTTTTGAAAAACAATTTGCAAGAGTTTAGTTATGATTTTAAAAGCGTGTGTGTGTTTCCCTTTTTGTGGGGGTATTTATAGGGTAAGGATTTGGGTGGTGGTGTTGTGGATACTAAAGGTTCAATTTATTCAACCGAAGCGGCATAATAATTTTGGTTTGATATCCGCATTAAATATCACGATTCCCATTACCCTATTTTCTCTCACATCGTGGATGAACAGTTGTGCGGCTCTGCAAATAATGCACTTTTTGCAGAGGGACATTATCACAACTTTTGTGTGTGAGGGAGCATTTAATGCTCAGTGATGTTTGGTGAGAGGGATGTGGGGGCCCAAGGAGTGGATGCCAGTTGTGTAAGTGACATATATTCCTATATTTAATAGGATTCAGTTACCTACCTGGGACATTAACTGACTAAATACTTAGAGCATTTAGTTAGGGTATTTAATGCCATTTTTCATCCTGAGCCCCCTGAATGATTTTTCATTCAATAAAAAATGAGTTTTCAGGAAGGGTGTGATCAGGGACCTAGAGAATTTACATCAGGTTGGAACATTCTTTGATCAGTTTCCTGATTCTATGTCCAACATGCCCAGTTCAGCTTTCAATCTTGTGAAAGTGGGTTCATCCAAAGGTTTTGTGAAGATATCAGCTAGCTGATACTCAGTGGGGATGAAATGTAGTTCAATTTCTCCATTTGCTATATGGTCCCTGATGAAGTGGTATCTGATGTCAATGTGTTTTGTTCTTTGATGAAGCACTGGATTGTTTGAGATGGCTATGGCACTTGTATTATCACAAAAGATAGGTACCATCTTATACTGAATGCCATAGTCACTCAGTTGGCTTTTCATCCATAGTACATTTGCACAACATCCTGCAGCAGCCATCTATTCAGCTTCAGCTGAGGACATGGCCACTGATTGTTGTTTCTTTGTACTCCAACACACAAGTTTACCACCAAGAAATTGGCAGGATCCTGAAGTACTTTTCCTATCCATGTTACATCCTGCATAGTCAGAGTCAGTGTACCCTTTGAGATCAAATCCTGAACATTTTGGGTAATACAAACCAAGGTTTGGAGTACCCTTCAGGTACCTGATAATTCTCTTGACAGCAGTGAGATGTGATTCTTTTGGGTCAGCCTGGTATCTTGCACACAGGCAGACTGAGAATTGGATATCAAGCCTTGAGGCAAGTAAGTACATCAGGGAGCCAATCATTCCTCTGTATTGGGTTTGATTCACAGATTTTCCAGTGAGATCAGGGCCAAGGTTGTTTGGAGGAACCATAGGAGTTTTTACTGAAGAGCAGTCAGTGAGCTCATACTTCTTCAGTAGGTTCCTGAGGTATTTCTCTTGGCAAATGGATATTCCTTTTTCAGTTTATTTAATTTGTAGTCCAAGAAAGTATGTGAGTTCACCCATCATGCTCATTTCAAACTTTGTGGTCATAAGTTTTTCAAATTGTTTGCAAAGTTTGTAACTTGTTGAGCTAAAGATGATGTCATCAATATACACTTGGACAAGAATGACATCATCCTTTGTTCTGTAGATGAACAGTGTGTTGTCAATTCTTCCTCTGACAAACTTGTTTTGGATCAGGAAGGCTGAAAGAGTTTCATACCATGCCCTGGGTGCTTGTTTCAGTCCATAGAGGGCTTTGTTCAGCTTATAGACATGGTTAGGGTATTCACTACTTTCGAAACCAGGAGGCTGTTGCACATAAACATCTTCTTTGATGTTACCATTCAGGAATGCACTTTTAACATCCATTTGGTAAACTTTAAAGTTCATGTAAGTTGCATAGGCAAGGAAGATCCTGATGGCTTCCATTCTAGCAACAGGTGCAAAGGTTTCCTCATAGTCTATACCTTCCTGTTGATTATATCCTTTGGCAACCAGTCTTGCTTTGTTTTTGATGACTGTGCCATTCTCATCAGTCTTATTCTTAAAGACTGATTGGTCCGAAACAGTCAGATAATATCAACCAAGTAATGGTCAACAAGTCAAACAGCCTAAACCAATACTCCGGTGAGTTTAGTGTTTCCCCGGATCGTTAGATCCCAACGAGATGTGAAATCTGAAATAAAACGACTTCTAGATCAGGTGAATTGAACAGGAAAAGGGTTTAAGTGATTTGTACTACTGAAATATAAGAGTGAATAGCTTTAAATAAGCTATATCAACTAATACGTGAAATCAGATAAGTACAAGTGAAAAAGGGACTGAAAAACGTAAACGTTTACTAATTAAACGTAAACAAAAACAAATTTAACTTATAGTAGGATTTTGCAAGCCTTAGGGGCTTAAATGCAAATTAAATAAATTTAAAATATTTATTTTATAATTAATAACTATTTAATTAATTATTTTTATTTAATAACTATTATTAATTATTTAATAATTAACTAATAATTAGGAAAATGTAAAATAAGTCTACAAAATTAAAATTAAAATTTCTAAAAATCTAAAATATTATAAAACTTATTTTAAAATTAAAATTATATTTTTCACACTATTTATCTATTTATTATTAATTAATTATTATTTAATTATTATTTAACTAATTATATTGATTAACTTATTTATAATTACTAAAAAGACTTAGATAATTATGAAAAATTTTATATATCTAATTAACCATCATGGGAATCCTAAAAAATTATAAAAACTTTATTTTATGTATTTTTAATTTAATTTACTAATTATTATTCTATTTATTAATTAATATCTAATTAAAATATTTAAATTATGAAAACTAGTAAATGAACAGTATAAATCACAAGAAAATTTCTAAAATTATTTTATGACTTATAGAAGCTAGGAAAAATATAAAATATAGGTGTTACCTTATAAAAATTAATTATGCTATTTAATTCTTATTTATTATTTAATTATTAAATAAACTAATATTAATTCTAAATAACACTAGATGACAAAAGAAAATTCTGGAAAAATTTATAAAATTACTTTAATATATAAGAGATTTAATAAAAATATAAAATAGAAGAAGTGCTTATAAATAAGCTAAAAAGGAAATTAAATAGATAATTTCTATTAAATAGAAGTTACCACTATAATTAAGTTTGGTTTTTTCTTGTTTTTCTTTTACAAAACTAATTAAATACTTAAAATAAGATACTTTAATAAAGGAAATTAATTTATAATCACAGAATAAGCACTATAAGTGCTTATTAGACTACACAGTTGACTTTTGTTGACTGTGGATGGATTAAGCTCACAAGAGCTTATGTGGGGTCCACCTTGGTAAAACTTGATTCCTCAAAGTTTATTGAACATGTATAAGCAAGAAAAAGTACAAGGTGTTGCTGAATAAGCCAAAAAGCCACAATAAGCTTATGCTTATTTGTTTTCTGAGACAGAATATGGGACAGACTTAAGGGCTTATTCTAGGTGGGGTCCAGTGAGTCCAAGGTCAAAATTATGGTCAATGGTAGTTCCCTGGTAGGAGGGGGGTTGAAAGAGTCTAATTATGGGGTCTGGGACCCGCTAGTGAGCTCAGAAAGAGCTTGTGAAGTGTGGTGGGTTGACTGGTTCACTCAGTTAACTGAATGAATGGAACAAGCTTCCAGCTGATTGCAGCCCTAGTTAAAGGGCTTGTGAATGGAATGTTAAGCTTGAAATTAATAATATGATTGCTTAGCTTCTTAATGAACCAATAATCACAAGCACAAGCTCAGTAATGAGCTTATGATGGGCTTGTGAAGTTGATTGTTTACACTGAGTTATCAGTGTATTGTTTGATTTTGATGCACAAGATAAGCAATTAAGATAAGCAGTAACAGGCAAATAAGCACTCAAATCAAGTAACTAGCCACAATGGCATCACAAAGATCCAAAATACACAGGCCAACACTCACTACACAAGCTCATACAAGTTTGTGAAAGAGGGTGTCAAATCTGAGTGCAGGAAAGGTTTGTGAAGAAATACTAGAAAATAAGCACAAATTAAGCAGTCTAATCAGCTAGCATAAAAATTATAAAAAATAGTAACATGTAGGTCAGCAACAAGACTATATTATCCTACAATCTCAGATCCTAATACCAATTAACAAGATCACAATTGACCACCAAAGTTGGTGGTTTGAACTGAGCTGCTGAGACAGAGCACACACTTGCCCTGCAAGTGTGTTTGAGCAGTTGTGGGGTCCACAAATAAAATAGTAAAATTTTGACAAAAATACCCTTAACTAGACAAGCTGGGACACAAGCTTTTCCCAAAAGATGACAAGCTCAAGCTCAATGCTCAGGTCTAAAAACTTCAAGTAATATTGGCCATTTTAACTGTCAAGGTAATTTTTGACTTTTAACAATAATGATCCAAGTTGACTTTTACCACTTTTGAGCTAGATTTATGAGCTGATTATGTTATATTAAGATGAAATAAAGTTATAACAAGCTTCTCTAACAACTTTTTAACATGTAAACAAGATTTGATATGCAAATTCCTAAACAGTGACAGTAGGTTAAAGATCCAAGTGATTTTTGACTTTTACACTAACAAGACCTATTTAATTTGACTGATATGAACTAATACAACCTAGAGAAACATGCATAAACAAGAATCAACAACAAAAACTCTAATGAACTCAGTGAATACCACTGATCCAAACACACCTTTTAGCAACTCAAAATGAGATTTTCAAACAACCTTACTAATTAAGACCATAAAACAGGAAGATTAGCTTATACTAACATGAAATAGACATAAATAAACATAAGTAAACAACAATAAATAGCAAACAACTAAAAATAACAAATTATGCTAAAATTATGAAATTGAGCTTACAAATTCTTCCAACTGAGAATATGAGAACAAGTACCACTATCTAACCTAAAAGCTTCCCAAAAAGCTCCTAAACCATGGTCATCCAGATTCACACATGCTCCTTGCTTTCATACCTTTGAACACTGATTTTTTATTTAATTTCTATTTTTTTATTGATTTTATGATTTTTAAATAAAACTGATTATAGGTCCACTAAATGATACAAAAGCTTCAACAAGCTTATATGAGACTGAGATAAGTTTATAGAAACAAGAAACAATAAAAATTAACAAGATTTGAAACAAAGTGTCAAATTAGATCAAAACTTGCAAATTTATAATTCAAACTGAGAAATTAAAATTGAGACTGAGAATAACTTTCATTCAACACTGAGATTCTTGAAAATACAAATTAAAAGCTTAAAGATACAAAGAAAACTTGAAAATTAATTAATCGACATACATTATTTTTTAATTAAAAACTAGATACTACACACATTGCTTCCTTTCTTGATATATATTGACCATCTGTGTTCCTTGCATACTTCTCACACTTTCCCACTTCTCAATTTAGCCATTGGATCAGTCAAACACATCTTGGCCGTTTAAACTGTTTTGGCGCCAAATTCCACAAAGGTTGCTTGAGGCAGAGATTTTTCAATTAAAGAACTTTGGAATGATGTATGAGGTGTAGGGAGACATGGAAGATATTTTTGATGCAAGTTGGGGCTTAGGATGGAAAACAGAGGATTGGAACTGGTTTGGAGGGAATTTTGGGTGAGAAGTGCATTTATTGTGGTGGGTTGTAGTCACAGAGGTGGTGGAGGGAGTGGGTGAGTAGAGTAGTGAGGTGGAGGGTGAAAATAGGTGGTAAAAAACCACCTGGTATGTGACTGGGTGGTATGGGAGAGATGGGTGAACAGTGATGGCGGGGTGGTGGTATTTTGACCAGGGTCAAACCCTGGTATTATTATAAAGGGGTGTGGATTGGGCCTAGGAGTGGGCTGGGTTTAATAGTGGGTGGGTTTGTTTGTTTGGGGTTTAAATAATAAAAAGGGCCGGTTGGTTTTAGTAGTGAACAACAAGGACCAATTGTGTAATTTAGTGAAAGTTGAGGGCTATTTGTTGCCAATTTCCCAAAGTATTGATAAGGACCATTATTGTCATTTATGAATAACCCAAGGACCTAAGATATAAATTTCCAATTTTCAAAACCCAGGGACCTTTTCTGCCAATTCCACAAACTCCAGGGACCAAACCTGTAATTTTCTGATTTTTGAAGGGTTTAATTTGTAACTTCTCAAAAGTTATCATAAGGACCAATTTTGTCAATTTAGAATAGTGCAAGGTTTATTTTTCACATTTTCCATTTTTCAAAACCTTAGGGACTATTTTGACACTTTTCAAAGTTGAGGGACCAAAGTTGTAAATATGTGATTTTAAACTTTAAAGGACTATTTCTTACAACTTATGAATCCCAAGGACCTTTTATGACATTTGTACAAGTTTTGATTTACCAGGGACTAGTTTTGCCAATTTTTCAAAGTTCAGGGACTGAAACTGTAAATTATGTGAAATGTTTTGTTTTTCATCAGTTTTCAATCCTTTTGCATAAAAACACAATCCAGGGATAATTTTATGTATTTTAAGGCATTCCTGTGTGTTTTCATATGTTTTTACAGTTTAAATGTAACAGAAATGATGAGTATTTACACACTCATCAAAGACCCATTTCATACCAATGATTAAAACACCCTGGGGGCATTCAACAAGGGTCATGACATCATTTCTGTCAAATTGTTCCAATTCATCTCTCATGGCCTGAACCCAACTTTCATAAGTCAGGGCTTCTTTGACATTTTTAGGCTCAATTTCTGAGAGATAGTCAGCATAAAGACATATATTGGCAGTGGTAGCCTTAAGTTTGGCAGCCTTGCTTCTTGTGAGCATGCCTTCAGTGGGTTCACCAATGATGTTCACAAGCTCAATGATTTTGGATCTAGTCCAGCTATCCTGGGGTTTGGGATAGGAATTTGAGCTTGTAGGAGCCTGATTAGATTCAGACTCAGGAACATGAGGTAACTCATCAATATGTACTTCAGTGACAACTGTAGGAACAATTTGTTCAGTGGGTTCCTGAACATTTTGTTCAGTGGTGTCAGTCTCATTTGAGACAGGCTGAGTTTCTATGAACTCACTGATAGGTGGTTGGGGTAGGTTGTGAGGGATGATGTAATAGGAGACATCAGCATCAGCTTGGTATTGAGTTGAGGGATAGTTCTCAGGATGATACTCATCAGGAGGATATCTTGATGAGTCATCAATACCAATTTCTTCTACTGAGGAATTTGAGAACCTGATGGATTCAGTGCTCTCATCAACAGTAATGTGATAAGTTTCCTCAGTTTGCTGTCTCCTTGTGTTGAACACCCTGAAGGCTTTAGAGACCAAGGAATATCCCAGGAAGTATCCATCATCAGCTTTGGCATCAAATTTACCTAAGTGATCCTTGTGATTATGTATAAACACAGGACACCCAAATACATGAAAATAGCTGATGTCAGGAATCCTTCCTTTGAATATCTCATAAGGTGTCTTATTATGCCTTTTCACAATGATTGACCTATTTTGAGTGTAGCAGGCTGTTTTAACTGCCTCAGTCCAAAAATGTTTTGAGAGGACTGAGCCATTCAGCATTGTTCTTGCTGCCTCAATGAGTGTTCTATTTCTCCTTTCAGCTACTCCATTTTGTTCAGGAGTATAGGGAGAAGTGAAATTTTGAGAAATTCCTTTCTCATCACAAAAACACTCAAGGTCTTGGTTTTTGAATTCAGTGCCATTGTCAGTCCTGATCTGTTTAACTTTGACATCATTTTGATTTTCAATGTTCCTGACAAATGACATGATGGTTTCAGCTGCCTGACTCTTTTTGGTCAGGAAGTAAACCCAAGTATATCTTGAGTATTCATCCACTATGACCAGAGTGTACTTCTCATGGTGTATGGACATTGGACTGACAGGTCCAAAAAGGTCCATATGAAGAAGATGCAGGCAGCTTTTGCTGGAAAAGGTTTGTTTGGTTTTGAATGATGCCCTGTGGTGTTTTCCTTTTTCACAAGCAGAACAAGGCTTGTCTTTGGTATACACTAGGGATGGAAGGCCCAGAACTTTGTTCTGTTTGGCCAGGTTGTTGATGTTTTTGAAGTTGAGATGAGAGAGTCTCCTATGCCATAGCCAGTTGATTGTCTCACTTGCCTTTGAGAAAAGGCAAGTCCCATTTTGAGTCAGGGATGACATGTCAAGGACATATACATCATCCCTCCTGGGGGCAATCAACACAACTTCCTTATTGGCATTAAAGATGGTCCCCCTCTTGTCATCAAACTGAACTATGTATTTGGCATCACATAGTTTGGAAACACTTATCAGGTTGTACTTCAGACCATTAACATAAGCTATTCTTGTAAAAACTATACCATTGCAGTTTACTGAACCATAACCCTCAGTGGGAGCTGATGAGTTATCACCAAATACTACTTTGGGTCCTGGTTCTTCCACATATTTGTGCAGAAAACTTTTCACACCAGTCATACTTCTGGAGCATCCACTGTCTAGATGCCAGGTAGGATCCTTGATGTGTTTCTGCACAAACAGTAAACTGGGTTAGTTTTGCTTGTTGACCCACCTTCTAGTGGGCTTAGTCCTCAGGGACTTTTTGAACTTAGTTAGTGAATCATGGTCTGAAGTTGTGTGACCTGAGCTTCCACATGTTTTACATTTTGTGGATGTTGATGCATCAGGTGACTGAGAAGTGTTGGTTTGGTTTTTCCTTCTGGACTGAATCACTTTGTCATGCCCCCTGGTTTCATGGGAGAGATCTCCACAGATGTCACAGCATTCTTTCATCATACAATCATCAGGAAGATGATCATTGAAACCACAGTGAGGACATGGTGAGAAAGGCTTAGCCTTCAGTCTTTGTTTGGAAGGTGTGGCATACTGATAGCCTTGGGTTTTGTATTGACCCCTTGCCTTTAAAGAGGCAGTGTGGGGGATGTGATCACAAGTTCTGTGGTCCTCTTGTTTGCATATCATACAAAACAGGACTCTGTAGCATTTATCAGTGCTGTGATTTGGATAATTGCACAGTTCACATCTCCCTGAGGGTCTGGGTGTGGTTTTTGGTTTGGAAGAACCTGAGGATACTGAGGGCTTTGTAGATTTAGAGTCAGAGTTTTTCTCAGTAGACTCAATTTTCTCACTCAGCATCCTGACAAGTTCAGCAAGCTGATCAACCTTTGAATCAGTGCTTTCAGGCTTCACTTCAGTAGTTACTGAAGGTTTTTGGTGTTCTGTGGGTGCAGGAGTAGGTCTTTTCAGTATAGTCCTTCCTAACCCTGATTTCTCTTTAGGAGAATGTGGTTGAAAGACTAATGGTGCAAGGTCAGAATTGGGTTCTGCTCCCTGAAGTTGTTTCAGTGGAGGGAGTGGTGAATCAGACTTAGACTCTGTGATGGACTCAGTAGGACTAAGTTCATCAGTGACTCCTAGCAGCTCCTTGATGGCCTGACTTTCAGGCTCCAGGATTCTTCTAGTGTTAAAATTTGGTAATTTACTATCAGGATTGTTTCTTTCAATCCAATCACTGGGTTTGGGAGCTAGTTCTTTGCTAGAGAGTATGTTGGTTAATAGAAAAGTTGTGGAATGGCTACTCTCCCCTGAAACTTCAATGAGTTGATCATCACCCAGACCAGCCTTATTGGGGCTGGGTGAGAGACTCAGTGTTTCATAAAGTTTGGGGTTTTTCTGAGTCCACTTCCAAATAATTTCCTTTTCTTTCTTAAGTTCTTCCTGAAGAGCTTGATTTTGTTTTACAAGTTCAGAGTTTTGAATTTGAAGTGTGACACTTTCAAGTTTGGCTTGTTTTAAGGCAAGTAATTCATCTCTACAAAGATTTAATTCAAAACTAAGTTTGTTAAATTTTGAAAACAAATTAAGTCTTTGCTCTTCAACATACTTAAGATCAACATTAATATAGTCTAAGTAAGACTTCCAATCATCATTATCATCCATAGAAAGTAAAAGATTTACCTTCCTCATTGTGATGTTGACCTATTCACCATTTCTTGCATGACTCTTTCCCACAGCAAGTTTGTTGTCTTCTGACAGAGCCATCAGGGCACTGATGTGAACTTCATCATCATCAGAGGACACTTCAACCTCATCTCAGTCATATGTTTCAGCAACAAGCCCTTTGTTCTTGGCTTGAGTAGGCTTTGGAGCCTGAGGAGGCTGAGATACTGTTGAGGATGATTCAAGAAGGGCAAGCTTAGCTTTTGCCTTTCTGTACTTTGCTTCAAAGTCAATTTGAGGGACTTTTTCAAATCTTTGACTAGACTGAAACATTTTTGGTTGAAATTTGCTGGGGCCTGAAAAAGAGTTATTTCCTGAAAATTTGAAAGATGGTTCTGAGGTTGTTTTTAAAAAACAATCTTTAGCAAAATGCCCCATTTTGCCACATTTAAAGCATTCAGTATTGTCATTAGCTTTAGAAGGAAATTTGTTTTTCTTAAAAAACCTTTTTGAATTAGCAAGGAGTGCTCTTTCATGAAATTCAATTTGAAGATCATTAAGATACTCCTCACTGGTTCTTTGGTCAACCTCATCATCAGATCCATCCTGAAAATCCTGCACAACACCTTTTGAATAGAAAGCAGTTGATATGGGTGTAATTGTCAAGGCCTTTTTGGTCTCCTGAGCTTTACCAGGGTATCTCCTGGTGATAAGATTGTCTTCATAGACAAACTTCCCATAAATGGCAGGGAGCTCAAGGTTCTGAATGTGGTTTGCATTTCTCAATCCCTGAGAGAAGTTTAACCACTTCTCAGGGAGACTGTTGACAAAACCAACATTGATTTCATGTTTTGACAGTATAACACCATCATTGGTCAGCTCATTCAGGAGGGTCTTATACCGAGTATAAGTCTCAGAGAGACTTTCAGAATCCTTGGCCCTGAAGGTATTGAATTCAAGCTTCAGGTCCATGATTCTATTCTCTTTGGTATCAGAAGGCCCTTCATAGCTATGAACCAGGTCAGTCCATGTCTGCTGGGCAGTGGGACAGTTGATCACTGATTCCATTATATCATCAGGAAGGCATGATATAATGATGCTTTTCAGGCGCTGGTCTTGATTGACCACCCTCCTTTCATCTGGGGTCCACTGAGCTTCAGGTTTGATTAAACCTTGGGCA
The DNA here is from genome assembly GCA_030686995.1 of Artemisia argyi. Lineage (NCBI taxonomy): Eukaryota > Viridiplantae > Streptophyta > Magnoliopsida > Asterales > Asteraceae > Artemisia > Artemisia argyi. Next base: position 153,481,166 of record CM060688.1, on the reverse strand, counting down.
GTTGTTGGGACATATGGACCCTCATTAATCAATTTGATGTAATAAGGTTCCATCCCAGTTAAGTAGCAAAGCATTCGCTTTTTCCACTTATTAAATTTGCCAGCTTCAAGTCGAGGGGCAGTTGCTGAATAACTTCCACCCTTTTTATCAACAAGCTGGGGAACATCTATGTCAGTCATAGTGGGATCTTGATTTTAAAAACTTGAGCACTCTTAGGTTTTGAAAACAGGTATAAGTTTTACAAATCAGAGGCTCTGATACCACTTGTTGGTCCCTTTTTACTTGGTTATCAGTAACTAGAAAGCTAAAGTAACCAAGTTATATGACTTGAACACAAATGTATTAAAATGATTAACAATAAAGTAACGTAAAGATAAGAGACAATATTTTCCAACGTTTAATTCTTTATTAGAAGTTAATCACAAAGAATCGTACCCAAGTGTTTGCGGAATAACACTTGGGGTTGAATTGACAAGTATTGTATAGACTCCTCACTAAACTCAACTAAGTTGAGTGACAACTTAAATTACCCACTGAGCTATCTCAGGGGCTTGTGTTGTTCTTTGGAGGAGTAAAGTGGTTTGTGAATGCTTTGCATTAATTGCACAAACTTGTCAACTTTTACTCCTCACATTTGCTTCCTATTTATACACAAGTATAGAACAACTAAATATACATTGGACCTAAAGCTTCCTTAACAATATCTTGAAAGATATTATTCTTCTGGCAAGGAACCTTCTTTGAGTTAGATCCAAAAGGCACTTTCTGATGACCGACTGGTTTTAACCATTTGGGGAAAGTTTGACATTAAAGTGATAAAGCACTTTAATAAAGCAGCTCAGACTTTCCCGCCCAGTCCCGCCAAAACTTCAGTCTTCATGTCATCAGTCTTCAGTACGATTAAGTTGTTGAGGAGTCATTGGGGTTCAGTGAGTTATTGTCATCCTCACTGAACCCATCACCTTCTTCTTGGCTTAGATCACACTTCACTGAGTTCCGCCTCACTGAATGGAAAACCTTTCTTCTTAGGCTCGGTCTTAGCATCCTGAAGGTGACTCACTGAGTTACTGTTCACTCAGTGACTTGTTTGCACTTAGGTTATTTTATGTTCAAATCCTTGTTAGAAGATGTGGGGAATTCAGTGACCCAACACCGGCGCGTCACCCGCGCGTCAGTGCGCGGGCAACGCGCAAGGCTTTTGTAAACTTTCCCAAGTGTTGGGTGTTTGGATCTTATAAATACCTATCCTTGCTAAACCCCCAATTGTACTTCACACTAAACCTTAAAATTAATCATTATAAGGTTTGCCAACTCAAATAGCCAATTTGGAAAATGTTTTGTGAAGTGTTTAAAGAGAAACCAAATTACCAAGGGTTTAAAGTGTAGATAGGGTAATTTGGAAGGGGTAGAAGTGTATCTCCTCACATGGAATAGAAAAGAGAGAAAGAATATGCCAAGGAATATTCCAATGCTTGGGGGAAGAATGAGATGGAGGGTTGTGATGAAATGGTTTGAATTGGATGGCTAGGATCAAAGGGAGCCTCCCTTGGTTTTCAAACAATATGGCATATGTGGGATGTGAATGGTTGAGATGAATTCGTTTGAAATGAATGGCTAAGATCAAGCATGCTTAGGTTGAGATGGTTTCATTTGAAATCAATGGTTGAGATCAAGGAGAGCCTCCTTTGCTTGGGGAAGAAGTGTGGATCAATGGTTGACATGGTTTTGGTTTGAATTGGATGGTGAGGATCAAACCATGTGGTGGTATAGGGAAGAGGGATTGGATGGATGGTTGAGATGTGTTTGATTTGAATTCAATGGCTAGGATGAGATGGAGCCTCTTTGGAGATTCAAACAATTGGCATGTGTTTAATATGAAGGGTTGAGATGTGTTGTAATTTGAAATCAATGGCTTGGATGAGAGGAGCCTTATTAGGGTTTCAAACAATTCCCCATGTGTTAGAAATGAAGGGATGAGTTGTGTTGTAAAGGAATGAATGGTTTAGATGTAGTGTGTAAGGGTGTAAGAGATTGTGTAAGAGAATATTTGATTTGGATATGATTGGATATGATTGGTTTTGTCTTATGTATAAATGGGATTAAGAGAAGATTAAGGCATAATCTAATTGTCATTAAGAAGAAAAGGTTTAGACAATTAAGATTATAAGTTGAGAAAATCATAGGTTACTTATAAGTTCAAGTAACACAACGTCGAGAATCCATAGTTCCATATCTCGTGACTTTCCACGACTCGACGTTCTCAACTAATACCTTGGTTCAAACAAGTTAAGTGCTTTGCCTTGATGTAAAGCATAACCCAAGTGGGAAAGGATGCGTTTACACAAAGTGACCTTTGACTTAGTTTGACCAATAAGGGAGTAAACCCGTTACGTAATTAGAGAAGACGTAAGCACGGGATATGAGCATATGGATGCTTCAACACGATGTTACGTGAAATATACAAGCTCCCTAAGTTTAGAAAATTCTTGGCTAGAGGCGATAGTTATAAAACATGAGTTGGCGTTTTCCCGTAAATGGGTGTTCTAAAAATGGGATTTCTCAAATCTCAAAACTCGTTTCGAGTGTTCTCAATTAAGCACATAACATATTCATACCTGTATTGAAAGATCCACATTTATCGGGTAAGCCGACTTTCAAAATTCGCCCGGAACCATATAGACTCCTGGCGCGTCACCCGCGCGTTGACGCGCGGGCAGCGCGCCAGGAGCAGACATTGGCTCCGGCGATTTTGAGCTAACGTTTGTTATTTTATGTGTTTCAATAGTTTTTTTGTCATCATTAAAACATAAAGAGATCTTGATCATGTTGCCTCAACATATAGGCAACCAAAACATCTCAGATGAGATAGTTTAGGTTTTTGACCATACACAAGCTCAAAAGGAGATTTTCCACTCAGAACAGAAGACAGCAACCTGTTAATTAGATAGGCAGCAGTTAAAATGCATTCAGGCCACACATACTTAGAGGAATGCCACTTTGAAACAACAAACTCCTAGCAACATTTAGAAGATGCCTATGCTTTCTCTCAACAATCCCATTTTGCTGAGGAGTGTAAGCACAAGTAGTTTGATGGATAATACCAAGACTGCTAAACAAATTGCTCATTTTAATATTGACAAATTCAGTCCCATTGTCTGATCTCACAGTTTTAATACCACATTTAAATTGGTTGAGAATCAGATTGACAAAGTTAATGAACAAGTTATAAACTTCATCTTTAGTTTTGACAAGATATATCCAAACAGCCCTGGTAAAATCATCAACAATGGTCATAAAATATCGAAAACCTTCTCTACTAGTGACCTTGTAGGGACCACAGAGGTCTATATGAACAAGATCACCAATGGCAGAACTCTTATGGTCACTAAGAGGAAAAGGTTCCCTGGTCTGTTTGGCCTTGTGACAGATGTCACAAGGAGATACATGAGATCCCTTGGTGATCTTAAGATTAGATAGAAGCATGTCAACAGCTTGGTCAGAGGGATGACCAAGCCTGTTATGCCACAAAGATTTAGAACATAGCAAGTAACAGACAGATTACCCATTGTTTGATATTTAAGAGCAATAGGAGAGGGTGTATCAAACAAATAGAGGCCACCATTTTCACTACCAGTCCCCATGATTTGTTTTGAGTCAAATCCTGAATGTAACACTTAGATTCATCAAAACCAACAAACATTCTGCTGTCCTTGATAAGTTTATGCACAGACAAAAGACTAACACAATATTCAGGAACCACCAACACATCATATAAGATGACTTTATCAGAAAGTTTTAGATTGCCAATGTATTTGATTTTAGTAAGGGTACCATTGGGGTGACCCACAGTAAGATTTAGGCCAGAAATATCAACAATACTAAACATATTAAGAGTGTTAATGGTCATGTGTTGATTTGCCCCTGAATCAATAATCCACCCAATACTGACTTTACATAAGGCAGTATTGTGATTATAAAACTTGTGAAAATTTATATTGAAGAAAACATTATTGTTCATAAAGCTTGATATTCCTGACATATTGGCTTGCACATTGCTAGAAGGCATTTCATTGATAAGATTCATAAGTTTCAACATCTGCTCATTGGTAAAAGTCATGGAAGAACCATTTTCAACAGATGTGGAGCTAGAATTAGCATGATAAGATGGTTTGAAATTAATTTGTTTTTGGCCAGGATTTTTATTATAACTAGGAGGGTATCCATTGAGTTCAAAACATCTGTCAACAGTGTGACCAATTTTATTACAATGAGTGCAAAGCAAGTTTGGATTAGGCCCTCTGTTCCCATTGTTGTTCCCAGTATTAACAAACTTTTTATTATCAGAGTTAAAAACCTTCTTATTATCAAATCTTTTATTCCCATTATTAGTCCAATTAGTTTTAGAAGCAAAACTAGCAATTTGGGATTTAGAATCAGAACCAGAAGAGGAAAAAGAGGCAATGCCTCTATGAGACTCTTCTCTGGAGACAATAGCAAAAGCATCTTTCACATCAGGAAGTGTTTCTCTAGAGAGAATACTACTCCTGATTGGTTGATAAACATCATTAAGACCCATGAGAAATTGCATAAGTTTCATCAGTTGATTATGTTTTAACACATCTTCTCTAGCAGCACATATACACTTAGGCAACTTGGTCATGATATCAAATTCTCTCCACAAAGAATTCAGTTTATGATAATACTCAGAAACAGATAATTCACCTTGTTTGAAGTTATTAATTTTTTGCACAAGGTTTAGAATTATGGATCCATCAAGTTTATCATAAGTTTCCTTAAGTTCAGCCCAGACATCATGAGCATTCACAGAGAACATTTGACCAAGATACAATTCTTCAGACACAGATATAAGCAACCAAGATAACACAACAGAGTTACATCTTTCCCACTGATTAGCCAAAACTTCACTAGAAACATAAGCGGCCTTAGTACAAGTACCATCAATAAATCCAGATTTATTTCTATTATTAATGGCAAGTTTCATAGCATTGGACCAAACTCTATAATTTTCAGTTCCAGTAAGTTTCACAGATATAATAGAACTGGTACTAACATCATTAGCATGCAAGTATAAAGGACTACTCAAATCAAGACTGTGCCACTGGCAGCCATTTAGAACAAATAAGCAACAGATAAACAAGAGATAGACAAATAACATCTAAGAAGGAAGCCAATCAATGAAAGACTCACACCCAAGAGTTACAAGGCCTAGCCTAGCAGGTATTCACACCTCTCAGGGAGGCAGATCAAGATGTTAGCCACACTGTTTGCACTCTCTAAACTAAAAAACCAAGTAATCTTATAAGAAAGGGAAGAATCTTACAGTGTTATACGGTAAAGAGATGCGGAAGAGAATCACAATACTCTTAGTTCACTTAGTTAAGAGATATTATGAAAGAATCAGGTCCCAATAAACACTAGTAACCTTCAGAAACAAGAATCCCCAAATCCAGAAATTTAGGGTTTCCAAGATCAGACCCTAATTCACCAGATCCAGTCACCACCAACAAGTAACCCAACAAGGAGTGTCGAATTACCCACGAATCAACCAGATCTCACTCCAATTAAGGAAACCCCCAAAAATCAGATGAAACCCTAGAAATCCAAATCACCAGCTTACACGATAATCAAGAGTCGTAGCTCTGATACCATGTAAAATATAATAAGAACACAAGATAGAATCCAACCAACCACCCCTTGATTCAAAGTAAGAGATATATGTTCAATACAAGAAGACCAGAATCAGTATGTGAACAATCACATACAATACAAAATACAAAAGAGATTAGATTAAGAATGAGTAGAACTCATCAATACAACAAGATTTATTATTCCAAAGCTTATAGAGCCGTTGGACAAGAGACAGATATATGAGAGATACTGAAAGCCCTAGCAGAGAAGAGACAATATATAGCCACTCCATCTTTGCACTTGACCACCTTAGGCCCCTGCACAATGCAACATAAGACAAACATGGAAAGACAAACTAGATAAGAGTTAGGAAGGTTCTGTAATGACAGAACCAGCCCCTGAACATTATGAGGGAAAGGTTTGACCAACACATTCAACAGTTATTCTCCTTCTAAACTAACTAACGATTAACTAATACAATATTAGCCTTACTTCCAACTTTTTCTTTTTTATTCCATAAAACCAAATTACACTTTAAATAGGAAGGGAAATGCAAATGCATGCATATCCTAAACTTATGGAAGAAATAAGTAAACATGGGTTAAAGAAGGACCACTTCCTAATGCATAAGACTAGTAATCAGAGTGTCCATGGAAAGTAAATAAACGTGCATGAGAAACAAATGGAGATAGTGGAAGTCTTCCTAAAGACTTGGTCTCTTCATTCTTCAAACATGGAACTGAATGTAGAGTAAGCCGGTTTAGTTTAGTGCATGTAGTACCCGTATCAGTGTTTAATGTTCTTTTAAAAAATAGAAAACTAAAAAAGGGAGCGGAAATTTTATGTTGTGGATTAGACTAATGATTCCTTGTGTCCAATCCACCCTTTGAGCTCTATGGCAGTTTAGAAAGAATTCCTCATTTGCGGTTAAACTTCCAAATAAGAGTCACTTTCTAAAGGACAAAAATCTTACACATGGATTAGCAATAGGCTTCGTAAAGTTACTATTAATTGGATAGAGTGACATTTTATCACTTTTAACGCTCTATCCACTACTTTTTTTTAATTCTTGTATTTTGCGTAGCGCTCCTTGGTATTTTAATATCATCCGCCGTTCAAAAAAGGACGAATGATTGCCCTCCCCCTTCGTAACCAGCTTCTATATACTCAATGCTGAGCAACATGTTGGAATTAAGCATATAATCACAAAGCACGCAGCGGAAGACATAGATCAAATTATGTATAATTAATTAACCTTAATTTAAATGGAAAACGTACCTTGTTAGATTTCACGCAAATCAAACGATCAAGAAATCACAAACCCTAAAAGTTTAGGGTTTAGTTATCGATTTATGCTTAAATCGATTTAGGGCAAAACAAAAATACAATTGGGATTTTTACTATAGTCTTGCACACGTGTATTGTTAGCGATTCAATGCGAATGCTAGTTTCTTGATCACAATAACTAACCAAATCACTTTGGTTTCACTCAAGTCGATCGCACAATCCCTTGTAGGTGTGTAATTCGATCGTACAAGGCAAAAGAGGGGAGAAGAAGAGAAGACTTGGGTAGCTAGGGTTTCACAAGATTACCAAACAATGAATACATGTGTTTGTATTTATAGGATGATAACTTAGTGTCCAAGTTAGTCTAGGACTTCCTTTAGGGATCCTTGTTCGACCGGCCATAAGCCTAAGAGAAGGGTTCTAGAACCCTCTCTTGGCTATTTTCTCTTTAGTCCCTATTTTGACATTTAACGACCATTAGACTAATTACCGTTAAGTAGTAATGACTGTTAGACGTTATTGTAAAATAATAATTAAATCATAACTATTATATATTAATTATTATTAATTGAATCTCATACGCAATGCGTGCAATCCTATAGTCTCGAGTTCGAACCGGACATACGACTATTAAATATTTTTCATTAACTAACAGCTCCCACTTGGACATATCTTAATACACATAATGACATTGGTTAGCGTCTAGCAACACAGCAATGCCACCAGAACAACTAGAGTGTGGTTTCCTGAAGCACTTTTAATGATTCATCATTATCTTATTCTTTTATTTCTAATACCATGTTAAATATGGATATGGATCTTAGTCATTCCATAACTTAACTGTTCTATTTCTCTTTATTATTCGATTGAACAAGATTACCAAATCATTGGGACGTTTTCCAGATTGAACTTAGGTATGGCCATACAAACATCTTGTTAACGCTACGAGGGGACTAGTAGTATTATTCTTCTAAACGAATTCGAAGGAACAAATTTTCTTTTGACTATAAGCGTAACTCATGAATTTCACAACACTTCTAAAAACGGCCCTTATTACTACCAGTTATGAATAGCGTTAAACTGTTTCACAAAATGGGCTCCACCAACAACTGTTCCGGTTTGTGCCTCAAGTCTGAGGATAAATAAAGTTTAGCATTAACATGATTTACTTAATGACAAAGATCCATAAAGTACAATCATGTAATTGGGATAAGTCCGATATGCAATCTTTTGAATATCATGTGAGTTTGGCAGGACATTCCTCAATATATAATAAAGTATATTTTTACCAATTCCTCATATTTGTCTTAATTCAATCATATTCTCATATAATTGATCGACAATGGACAATTTAGAATAACGCAAGTTATTTAAAAAGTTAAACATGCAAATATATGATACAATCTATTATAATTGAAAAATAAACATAACAAGTACTTTATTTCATTAAATATTATTATTATTATTATGAAATGCAATGTAATTCAAAACTTTCCATCCAACTTCCTATGTAATATGAATCCCTCATTTGATGTAATTGTAATGACTAAATTACAATTACAACGCAAACCAAACAGCCTACATAATGTAATCTGAATTACAATTCCTTTTATTCTACAAACCAAACAACCTGCGTAATGTAATCATTACAATTACATCAAATTACGCTAAATTACAGCGAACCAAACTCCTCCTGTCCACTCAAATGCACTTAAACCAACTAACTAATTGAAAAACTAGTACTTTTTTTAATATTTTATTAATTAATTTTTAAAATATATTATTTAACTAAATATAATTATTTCTATTACCTCATTCTCTTTCATTGCTATATCAAGTTACATTCCAATATCAAATTCGTTCCAATTTTAAACCATTTTACAAACCAAACGGCACTTAATATATGTGTGGACATTATAAATATTGGATGGGAATTGGGCTAATTGCCTAAGTTTAAGATGCGCCTTTAAATTGAAAAGAGAGCAGACAAAGTTTTATTTCAAAAAAAAAAAAAAAAAAAAAAAAAAAAAAAAAAAAAAAAAAAAAAAAAAAACTAACAACAACAACAACAACAACCAACAAACCTCTGGTTACTTGGGTTGACCCGAACCTGAATAAAAACATATATTAAACCTGAAACCCGACCTTATTTTTATTCCGTGTTATTCGAATCAACCCGATTAGCCCCAATATAATTTTGAACCCGATTAACCCGACCCAAATAGTCTTATTCGGGTTTGAATCGGCTTTTATAACACCCCTGGCAGTGACAACCTCTCGTCAATGATTGACATGATTGTTGTCCCAAAAGTACTGCTAACAAATAGCCTAGTTGTTATATACTAGTAAAACCAAATAAGATTATCATGGTAAGCTTTTTAATCTTTTATTTTTACGGTGTGAGCTGTAGTCACAGCTCACCGCTCATAGCTTCTTAAGGAAGCATTTGAAAAATAAGCTTTCTTAAAAAATAGCAAAGCTCGTCGCTCTTTTGCCAAACGAACATTAAAAATCAAAAAGCTCATTGCTCACCGCTCATCGCCTCAAAAAACTCTGCGCTAAACATAGCCGAAGTATATTCATACACAATATGAAATATGGGACCAAAAGTGTTCAGCTTGGTAACTCGTACTAAAGAATTATTTGGACCAATATATGATGGTAGATTATTTAGTAGACCATAATGAGAGCTGCTCTACCCGCAGTTATAAAGAGCTCCAATAACCAACCAACCCATCAAGAATAGATACATCGGCATGTACAATGCTCAACCAAGTACATTGTTGTTGGAATTGTTCGAACATGTTAGAGCCCAATTTCAAGCACTTCATCGTCGTCAGGCAGCCATTTTATCCACATAATAGTAAATTTCAACCACAAACTGCACATCGTGTATAATTTAAAACAGAAAATATTAAACCATTAGAAAAAATGTTAAAAAGGCCAGCAAAATTGGTCTATCACAGGCTTATTTCACTTTATGCACAACTCACTTTTATCTCAAAACTAAATTGTCATGAAAATAATAGAAGACTGGAGTAGCATAAGTAAGCTTAAGTTACGTAGATAATCTGGTTTTGGCATATATTGGATCAGATCTTTTCAGTCTCACTTTTGACCTTTTGCGTTTCAAATTTATCAATAGCTACTTGAAGCTCATCTGAACCTCCAACAGCTCTCATGGTGTAAAAATACACCCCAAATACGAACCCAGTCAAGCCTCCAGCAACCACCAGATTCTTAGTCTTGGGTCCCAAGCTCCCAAATCCAGCCATTTAAGTCAATAAGGAGTCACTTTCTAGTTATCACAACCTACAAAAGAACCAGCAGAACCAGAATAATGAGTTATTCGTTTATACAACTTTAATCACCACCAACAATTAAAGTATATAGTAACACCTTTATGAATACTACAAAGTAGGTTCCACTTGCATAATGGCTAGAAAAGAAGATGTTTACCAATCCCATTAAGCAAAAATGTAGATTGGACTGACAAAGTGAAAGAAAAAGGAAACATAACTTGATGTGAAATGGCTTACTTAGAAGGTATGACAAGAAATGAAGATGTGATTGTGGATCAGGTCCTATCTAAGAGAGATGAAGTTGAGACCACATAATACAGTAATAATTAAGAAAAAATGGTATAAACGAGTAGGACGTAAAAGTTGTTATTCCTTTCAGCTCCGAGTCATTCTCCAACTTTTTTATAGTTTGTCCAAAATAAATGCCCAATTCCAAGAGCGAATGGTAGATTTAAGTAAGCTTGTCATTCTACCCATTATGTAAACTCAATTTTAAATAAATTAATTTACCATTATCTTTTTTTTAATTGCGCTATTCAAAATCCTGATATGGATACCGGTAAAACATAAAGGAAAAACAAATGGGTTGGACTGACTAAAATATAGATAACTAAGAACAGCATAAACTGCACATGCCTAAATGCCTAATACTATGTGTTTTCTCCTTGTGGATACTTATCTTGGGATGTAGTTAAAAGAGAAAGCGTGGAAGTAAGAGCCAACCTACAAGGCTACAAAAGGAGTTGCATACCACACAAAGAAATTGCATCACAAGTTTTAAGTTTGAGCAGGACTCTTTGAGGCATTTTGAGACAGAACTATTGCTAGCCAGTATTTCCATGCTCACTAAAATGAAAAATTGCATAAGATATTGGTTGGCTCTTGGTGATCATGCATTAGAAACAGAATATCGAGAAAAACAGAAAAAACAGAAGTACAAATTATAAGGGCTAACATAAAGTTTCACAAAATTCGGTCCGTTACTGATGGCACCAAATTTAATCTTAATTCTATAATAAAATCAAGCATACTAAACCATATACTAAGCAGGGCAATGTTATGGGGCCTATAGCTAAGGCAAAGCAAAAGGAACGAGAGGCCACTAAACACCTAAAAAGCCTAAAAGGAACTAGCTAAGAGGTTCTAAATCTAAAACGCAAGTGGCAAGGCTACTAAGAGACTCCTATAAGGCCTAAGCGCAGTAACCACCTCATGCCCTCAAACAACCTAGCCCGAACTACCCGTATATTCTAATCTTATCTCTCCACGCATTCCTATATGAGGTTATGTCCTCGGACAAAAGAAGCTCCTTCATGTCTTGCTTAAGTCTATCCTCCAACCTAAGTTTAGGTCTACCGCTCCTTCTCAAATCGTCGACTATGTAGCGCTTCGACTCACCTTAATGGCACTGATTGTGACCACCTCAACCTTCCTTCTCTCATCTTCGAGATTATAGATTCAACTTCAAGTTCTGCTCTGAAAACTCCGTTCGGAATCATGTCAAACATGGTTTTACCACAAGTTCACCTTAGCAATCTCATTTTGATTATGAGAAACCATTACCTCAAATAATCATGCAAGTATACGACTGAGGAAAATGTTTCTTGGAAGCTCACAATACAAAATTGACGAAGTTTCAAATGATTACAATTTACAAGCATTCTGTTGCTAAAGTCGGAATACAAAACAGGATTCATGGACACAAAGGTTGGATCAACCATTAACAACATGTTGTCTAAGTTAGTCTCACTGCTGTTGATACTACGGGCGTGTAACACAAGTTTAGATTAAGGATGTAATACATATATATTTGCTGTGCCAGCAGGTCGATGCACTATGGATATGAATACTGGGATCTCATTATGCAAAAATCTTTGATGGCTGAAATTTTTTAATATGATATGTAAATAATATAACAAGGAATTATATTTCTACTTTTTGTTAAATACTGCAACGTGTCTACAACATAGCAAAATTCACATACATTGCTTATTACATAATGTAATCTTATCACCAGTATTAATACATTTACTCATAAGATGATCATATCTGCATCTGTCTATGCCTCTATGGTCAGGTAAAACGGATTATATTTGCAACATGTGCTACACACTAATCTAGACGTCACCGGGTGTGATATACAAAGTGTATAATGTATAACTGTACATAAATACACATCTGGGAAAAGCTAAGTGAGAATTCTGAACAAGCATTCGACTCAAAGATGCACATAAACAAATAATAAAAACTAACCATGTCCATAAGACGATGATAGCTACCCAATTATTTGAGTGGTCAACTTTTCATAAACACCATATTTGTTTTTGGTCGCAAATAAAACAGTCATATCGTGGAAAACAAAACAAAAAATGCATCCATATAAAATGCAATGACCATTTAAAAATGACCATAATCAGTTATATTCATTAGTGCTTTGCCTTTCTTTCTGCAATTCATGTACACAAATTTAAGTACAGTTAGAAGTGTAGGCAGCCAAACCTGGTCATAAGAATGATGAGTGGAGTTGTTATATGTTTAGCAGGCCCACGCCTAACTGAACCAACTCATTTGACTTCCCCAGACAAGCTTAAGCCTGCCATCGCTAGAGCCCTATCGTGAGCCATGTTTGTCAGGCCCATCAAGCTTATACAAAATCAATAATGCCGTGTATTTATTTTGCTTACTAGTCTTAAACCTTACATACAAATTGATCTAATGTTTAAGCTTAGACAGCTACACAAGAATCAAAGCTATATGAGCCTTAAACAAGTATGGCAAATTCTAACCACTTACGGGTGGCCTAGTGGTAAAAGGGCTTGTGACTATCACTTTAAAATGTGTGAGGTCTCAAGTTCAATTCCTGCTAGGTGCAAACAATCTTAAGTGGCCACGCCAACCTCCTGAAAAGGGAGGGCTTCACATGGTTTGAGTCTGTGTGGCGGTGAGTTCAAACCCGGTGGATTAGTCGGCCAAAAGGTCGGAAACCATGGTTATCAAAAAAAAGAAGTATGGCAAATTCAATCAATCAGCCAGTGAATGAAGCGACAATCAGTCCATTATTCTTACACGCTTGGTAACCCTATGTTGATTCTTGTATCTAATCCTTTTCTGCTACCCGTTTAATATTTAATGTCCGCATTGAAGACATTGCCAAAGTTTACTACATAGCACCAAAGCGAGAGATAACAGAATCAAGTTAAACGCATGATTTGGTTCAATTGGTAAAAAAACTAATAGCATTTCAGTTTACATTACTCTAATCAAAGGATATTGGGGATAACATGAATACTCGCAGCACAATAATTAAACAGAATACGAGCAAAAACATGGGATATCTAGACAGTGTATATGATATGCAAATAATATCACAGGATGTATAATTCTACTTTTTGTTAAATACTACAAGGTTTCTGCAACATAGCAAAACTCATATACAGTGTATATTACATAATATAGGATTATATTATAATCCTATCACCATTATTAATACATTACTCGTCAAGTTTTTATCAGATATCAAGTAACTAGTGAGCATAGGTCATAGATGCATCTGTCTATGACTCTATGGTCACGTAATACTGGTTATATTTGCAACAACATGGGTTACAGGCTAATGTAGACCTCACCAGGTTCATCAAATATCTTAGCAAGCCTAAGACAAGCCTACCTGAACCTACTCATTTGTCTTTCCAAAACAAACTTTTAGCCTATCAAGACTAGAGCCCCACGACTCAAGATCCTAAATAAGCCAAGTTTGTCACACCCATCAAGCTTATAAGAAATCAATAATGTGATTCTAATTTATTGCGTTTACTAATCTTAAACTCTAATCATTTATAAACTGATCTAATGCTAAAGCAAACAAGGCCACAAGAACCAAAGCTATATGAACCTAAGACAAGTATGGTGAGCCTAACAGAACAGTTAGTGAATGGAGCTAGGGAGGTACCACTAATCCATTGTTCTTACAACCTTTAAGACAACCCCCTTTTTGTATCTAAATCTTTCTCTGGTTAGTAAAGGTTTTAGGAACTCGAAACAGTCTATTCTCATAGCATTCTCAGCAATAATAATGCTTAGGGTTCGTTTGGTAAGACGTAATGAAATGTTAAATGAATGGAATAAGCGACGTAATGGAATAAATGATGTAATGTAATAATTCATTACCCTTATTAATAATGTTTGGTTGATATGATAGGACGGAATGCAATCGATAAGAAAAAGACAAAAATGGTCATAGTTAATAAGAAGTGTATTTAATATAGTTAGTTAATGGTCAACTTTTATGTAATTTTGATTACATTATGGACGTAATGAAAAAAAAAGGAGGGAGCCTCTATGGAATGAAAATGATGGTTTTTTATGTAATGAGTGATTACATGTAATGAGTCATTGCATTCCGTAATTAAAAACAAACATAATTTTCTCATTCCGTCGTAATGTTCTTTTCCATTCATACTCTTGTTACGATGTACCAAACACTACGTTAATGTTAGACAAGCCCACACGAATCAAAGCTATATAAGCTTTCGACAAGTATGGTGAATACAAGGAATGGTACTGATTTTGTAGCTGAAAATGTCTTAATCTCGTACCACTCTCACTTGCTCACATAAGAATAAAACCACTCTTGTTGATGATAGTTTTCCTAAACATGCCACAGCCGGCATCATGGACCAGATGAAGTGACATATATTTACTTGATACTTCTGTTCTTAATAAAGATATTGCTCAAAGTGTACTATAAAACACCAATACTCAAGAAATTTAAATAGTCCTCAACTGTTCTCGTTTCAAAAGGATTTATGTTTGCAAATGATATTATCACACTTTAGTTTATTCGAATTAAAAGATTATGGGTATTTTACCAGGGAACCCTTTACCCAAAAAATTAAAACATTATGGGCTGACATGAACATCCTCTGCACGCAGGGGAGGGTCCCTGCCCCCCAAAAAGTTGCGATGACTAGTGTAAATTTTATAGGTTTTAGGGGTAATTTAGTTGATAATACAAACAAATTTACGATCCCCCCCCCCCCCCCAAAAAAAAAAATAATAAAAAATTCGGCCCTCCAAAATAAATGTTCAAGTTCCGCCACTAGTTAGTACTACTCTATGTTGATCCTCACAACTAAATCCTTTTTCTGCTACCTGCGACGTTCTTATTAAAATGTTTCTGACAGTGTTCAACACAGCACAAATTCTCTGATATATTCAGACCATTAAAAAAAATAATAATAAATAAATAAATAAATAAAAATCCGATATAAAAATCCTAAATGAGATGATAATACATCAAATATTGGGGTTTAGGCTAAACTTATAGAAAAACACACATAATTAAGAGAAGTAAAACAAGATGAATCTCATAGAAATATAATTAAAGACGTAGAAAGCGGCACGTACCTGACGGGAGGGAAGAGCAGCGATTTAACGAGGCAGGGAAATGAAAGAGAGTTGTGTTGCAATTTGAGTTTTGCCCTATTTGCCTGTGTTCCCAATTTTATTTTCTTTTTCAACCTTCTTAAACTTAAAAGCTTCTATATACTACACTTTCATTAACATGTCAAGTAACCGATTGCATTTGAACCCACTTAAATTTTACTACGTATCTCTTTTTAGTCCTTACACATGAATTACTCCGTAATACATAGATAATTTCGTAAACTTGATACTTCAATAAAAGTTTGTGTACACGGCCTTCATATAAGCTTTCATATAACTATGAACATGATTTATGAGGTGAGTTATTTTGCAAACACAAAAAATCCTATAAATTAAGGGATTGGTGTGGATCGTCCAAATCATTGAATTAAAAATACTAGATCAAAGGATAAAAAAAACACGGAGGGACTAAAATTGTAAATTTCACAAACTTACCCTACACAATCAACCGTCATTATCCACACGTTCTTATCACCCCCACCAAACACAAAAACACACACATTTCCAAAACCGTCTCTCTCCCCTATCAACATCAAACCCTAAAATAACTTAAAAATCAAAATCAACACTGATTTAACCATCAAAATCAAGAGAAAATCATAAAAGTGGGTGAATCAAAGCCTGGAGAAACCGATCCCTCAAAAAAACGATGGAAAATGAACCGAATCAAAACCCGATTAATGGTACGACACTCATTTCTATGTTATTTAAAATATTATTTGTGATTTTGATCTTATTTTTCTACTTTTCAAGTATTATTTATCATACTTTGTGTCGTTGTGAAGATTTTTGTGAACACAAGTGATAATGTGCATATAAGATGTCTCTGTTAGGTTTATGGTACTTTTTGTGATGAGAAATGACATTTTTCTGAAAGTTTGTGATGTTGTGAATATTTTTGGAAAATGCGAGAGAGTAGAAGATAGGTTTAAGTAAACATAAGTGATAATGTACATATAAGATGTTTCTGCTAGATTTATGGTAGATTTTCTCATAGTTTGTGGTATTGTGAAGATTTTTGTGAAAATACGAGAGATTAGAAGATAGGTTTTAGTTAACACAAGTGATAATGTGCATATAAGATGTTTCTGCTAGATCTATGGTAGATTTTGTGATAAGAAATAACTTGTTTGTTATACTTTGGGATAACATGAAATTTTTTGTGAAAATACAAGAGATTAGAAGATAGGTTTAAGTTAACACAAGTGATAATGTGCATATAAGATGTTTATGCTAGATTTATGGTAGATTTTCTTATACTTTGTGATATTGTGAAGATTTTGTGAAAATATGAGAAATTGGAAGATAGGTTTAAGCTAACACAAGTGATAATGAGTATATAAGATGTTTCTGCTAGATTTATGGTAGATTTTGTGATGAGAAATAACTTATTTGTTATACTTTGTGATGCCGTGAAGTTTTTTGTGAAAATACGAGAGATTAGAAGATAGGTTTAAGTTAACACAAGTGATAATGTGCATAAAAGATGTTATGCTAGATTTATGGTAGATTTTCTGATAGTTTGTGGTATTGTGAAGATTTTTGTGAAAATACGAGAGATTAGAAGATAGGTTTAAGTTAACACAAGTGATATTGTGCATATAAGAGGCTTCTGCTAGATTTATGGTAGATTTTGTGATGAGAAATAACTTATTTGTTATACTTTGTGATGATGCAGATGAACCAAAAGAAACAGAGGTTGAAGATGCTTTAAAGACAGTTGGATCGTCTGACTTTTTAAAAGAAACTATGACATCTACTAAAGGTACATTTAAAAATATAATATAATCACATGTGATATTCCTTAAAAAAGTTAACAGGAATGCATACCACTCAAACTAATATATAATATCTCAGGTGATGCAAAGGTAAAGAGTCGCCGTAAAAAATCAGTGGGGAAAACAAAGAGACACAGACAAGATAGAAAAGAAAGTGAAAAAAGAGAAAAACAGAGCAAGGACGCTAAAAAAAGAAAAGCTAAAGAAGTTGAACCATCAACAGCTGTTACAAAGTAAGGTAAAAGAAAAGTTGATGAAAATGACTCACCATCAACAAGGACTAGGGGTGTAGAGCAAAAGAAGTTAGAGGAAGCTTATAAAAAGATGAAGGCGGATGGAAAAAGGAAAGTCAAAGAAGGTGAACCAGCTGATAAGGAGTTTATAGAGATTTCTGAGGACGAAGAGAAAAAAGCATATTAAAAGAAGAAGGCGACTGGAAAAAGGAAAGTTGATGAGGGTAAAGCAGCTGATAATGAGAATATACAGGTTTCAGAGGAGGAAGAGCAAAACAGGGAAAGAGAAGAGCCAATGGATAAAGAGTCAATTGAAGTTATCATCCCAGAAAAAAAGCTAAAGAAAATGGCAAAATCGAACAAAACATTAAGGGCAAGGGCAACTTCAGTACCACTATTTGAAGCAATGAGAAATTTGACTCCAGAAAGGAAAACAATGATAAGACAAATGGGGTTTGGGAACTGATAGATTTTCCAATGGGGGAAATACCTACAAAATTAGCATTCTTTGTGGTCAACTCCCTTGAAACAAAAACTATGAGTTTAACGCTTCCGACTGGAGACATCCCCATTTTACCTGAACCTGTGCAGACAGTTTTTGGAATACCAAATGGGGGAAGACCACTTGAAAGACAAGAAGGAGAAAGAGGGCATGAAGACCCATTCTTAGCAGAATGGAGATCACAGTTCCCCACAGATACAAAAAGAATCACAACAAGAGCTCTGTCATAAGTGATCATTGCAACAACAAACACAGATTACATGTTCAAGATAAACTTTTTGATGTTGTTTACAAACACAATGGGATGTTGTGATAATAGTTCAGGCGTGAAATACACTGTTTTAAAGAATGTTTTAGAAGATGAGAATGTCAAAGAAATTGACTGGTGCACTTACATCTGGGAATGCGCAAAATATTCAAAGCTTGATTGGAATAAAGTCTCCAAAAATAGCGATGTCGTGTATTATGGCCCCATCACATTCTTAATGGTAATTTCTGAAGAAAAAAATTATCATCAGTTTAATATCACAAGAAATAATTTATGTATTTATATCCTAATGTTTTATGAAACAGCTGGTGTATCTGCATTACACAAGGTTTGCTAGTATGGAGGTGAGGCGTAAAGTTCCAGCCTTTAAAAGCTAGAACTCAACTCTCATGAAAAAAAGAGAGACACTTGAAATGCTTCAAAACTTTGGACAAGTGGAGGTGATTGGAGAAATGAATGAAGAAGAACAGAGTATGCAAAAGGAGGTAAGATATGCAACTTAGTATATTTATAATGAAAAATCACTTGTGATAATCCAAAAGCTTTATATAAAATAACAAGTGATAGTTGGTTACTAATGTTAGTCTTTTCTAAATTATATTACAGGAACTATATCAGATGTTAAAAGAGAAAATTGATTACATTGTGAGTGACAAAGAATTGTTGGAACAAACAATCGATGAAAATCTGAAAATCTTTAAAATGATGAAATAGAAACAATGTGGCACATCTTCAAACAACTAGCCGATCACTTTCGAGGCCTAAACTTGCAATCAAGCTCTCAATCAACACCCACCACCATAAGTGCTCCTGACCCAGATGACAATGATGACGACGCTGATTCATTCCATTTTGTGTTTCAACATCGCAATCAAAATGAAGAACAAGTAGATGAAAATGCAGAATCTGCAGTAGTTGATGAAACTGCAAAAAATAATGTTGCCAATGATGATGTATCAGCTTCAGTCCAAAATCAAGATGTAATGGATGCAAGTGATGATGAAAATGAAGAAAAAACAATGCTGAAGATGATGCTGGAAACCAAGGAGATGGAGAAAGTGGTCAGCAAGAGGGAAAGGACGATGAAGACAATAATGGAAACCAAAGAGCTGGAGAAAGTGGACAGCAAGAGGGGAGTGGAAAAAATGAAGATGCTGGAAATGATAACGAAGACGGCAACAAGAGGTAAAGTTAATAAGACCTGTTTATTAAATTATAGAAGGTTATTTATACTGCAATATCACAAGTGATATTACATTGAATTATAGAAAATTATTTGTTTGTTTTAAAATAAAAAAATGCCTTGATGTAGTAGAAAGTTATTTATCACAGGTGATATTACATTAAAAAGTGTAGAAAGTTATTTATACTTAACTTATCATAATTGATATTGCATTGAATTATAGAAAATTTTTTGTTTGTGTTAAAATAAAAAAATGCCTTGATGCAGTAGAAAGTTATTTATCACAGGTGATATTATATTAAAAAGTATAGAAAGTTATTTATACTGAACTTATCACAAGTGATATTGCATTGAATTATAGAAAATTATTTGTTTGTTTTAAAATAAAATAAAAATGCCATGATGCAGTAGAAAGTTATTTATCACAGGTGATATTACATTAAAAAGTGTAGAAAGTTATTTATACTGAACTTATCACAAGTGATATTGCATTGAATTACAGAAAATTATTTGTTTGTTTTTAAATTGTGCAATAATATAAAATTTATGACAATGAAAAGAAAGATGCTAATGAAGGCGATGGAACAAAAGAGGCAACAAATCAAAAAAATCAAGAAGAAGAAGCTGACGACCTCACTGATTCACAAATGCTCAAGGCAGTCGAGGAAAGTGAGAAAAAAATCAAGAAGAAGCTGATGACCTCACTGATTCACAATGCCTCAAGGCACTCGAGGAAAGTGAGAAAAAAGAAAAAGAAGACCAAATGTACTTAAAGATGTTGGAAAATTGTGACAAAGAAGTGGAGAAGACAGTGAAAAAAAGACAAGCAAAAGCAGAACAAGAAAGACAAGCTAAAGCAGAACAAGAAAAACAAACTCAGCAAACGGGGCCATCTACACAGAGCCCTAGCGTTCCTTTCATTCCAGGTTCTCAACCAACGTTTGATCTTGGTTTTGATTTTGGTAGCCCAGAAGTGCAGTCAAAAGCATTCAAGCAACAACAATCAGATGATGAGGAAACAAGAAAAAAAGATGCAAAAAAAAAAAAAAAAAAAAAAAAAAAAAAAAAAAAAAAAAAAAAAAGCCATCTGTCTACCTACAATCCCCATATATAAAAAAGAATGTGAAGGTAGAAGATAGCTGACAGATGATGAAAAGCTGCTTGGAGGAAGCATCTTTTCAATATAAGGAGATGACGCGTAAGTTTAACTTTTAATAGAATTTTTTTTTTGTTTAAATATAACAAGTGATATGACACAACCAAATATATGTTGTTCCTTATACTCATGGTTACGAATTCTAATATCGGATGTTGTTTCTTATATAGAGAAATGGTTTTCAGTGCCAATATGTTGATGAGAATGAGCATACAGTCGCTAGCACCATGTTTAGAAGTTGAAACTCCGGTGATCGACACATTTGCTTCGATCCTTAACTATGAGGAACGTTTCTCAACAAAGACTCTCAAATGTCACTGTTTTCATACATGAATGATGGTATGAACCTTTTAATACCCAATTATAATAATATAATAAGATACATTTATGTCTTGCTTCATTAATTTTTTTTTAATTAACAGTTGCCAGGGCTATTGGAAGTCAAGAACACGAAGAAAGAAGAAAAAGACAAGCTGGTATTTAAACAGTATGAAATGTTTCACAGTCTTTTGAAGCTTCAAAGGAAAGAAGATTTGAAAAAGATGCAAATGGAAGACGTTGATCTGGTATATCACTTGTGATATAATTAATTTATTCTATTAAATTTTCAATATTTACATGTTTTTTCTTTTTTTGTCAGGTGTTCTTCCCAATAATATCAAGTGACCATTACTATCTCATAGTTTTCAACACTCAAAAGGGAACCGCTGTTATCATTGACAACAGCAAATCAGATGCAACATATGATGGCAAATACAAAGACAACTATGAGTTAGTGGTAAGAACAACATTACATATCAAGTGATAAAAAATGGATGGTCTCTAATTGTGCTTTTCTTTTAACTACTTTTTTTTCCTTTTCAGAAAAGTGTTTTCCTAATGCACCTAATGAATTATGGAAGTACAAAAGAAGAGGTCATGATCAAAGACTTCAAACCAAAAATAATGAAAATGAAATGGAGAACTAAAGAAGAGAAAACAGAATATGGAGTTTCCATGATGGTGCATGTGGAGAGCTATGAGGGAGAGACAGCTGCAACAAATTGGAAAACGGGACTGCTTGAGGAAAAACAAAAAGGACATAAAGAGCAGATTGATAACTTAAGGTCAAAGTATGTAGCAAAGATTATTCTTCATCAAGAAAATGAAGATGACATAAAAAAGAAGATGACAGAATATGCATACCAGTTTGTTGCACAATTTCCAGATGAAGAAAAAATGAAGAAGGTCATCAACAAAGCAGTTACCAAAAAGAAGAAAGAACTAAAGAAGGCAGGACCAAGTAGATGTTTATTTGTCTTTTTATTTAATTTAAAAACAATATGTTAATTTGTCTTCGTTTAGTAGGTTGGCCAGATTGTTTTAGTACTGCCGGACCAGGCAAGTGTTACGGACAGTGTCCGAATTCACTTAAACACGTTGCCTGGTACCGGATGTTGTACTCTTTTTGTTGACTGGCGAGTCAATTATGGTTTCTAAAAACAATGAACATGGTTTAACTAAGTTTAGGAATAGATTAAGCAAGGATGTTGTGGTACTGCCAGACCACACAATGTTATGGACAAAGTCCATGTTTGTGGCAACCTAAGAAGGACGGTGCTCTATTATGTCCCAAACAACATTTGCCTAGTGCCAGAATTTGTACCTCCTTTTGTTGTCCGGCTTACTCGTTATGTAATGGTGATGTTTGAATATAAAACATATATAAAACAAATAAATGCAGCGGATAACATCACCAACAAGGATCCATATAGCCAATATGATTAATCAAATAACAAACACAACATGCTTATACCTTTGTAGCGTGCACCGGGAATCATCACCAATACCAATACCCACGAATGGAATGAGAAAACCAAATGATCAATAAGGTTGATCACCTCTATGTGTGAAACACACTACACTTCCTTGGTTACCCCTTTGATGCTAGTCCTTAACCCCGTAACCTTTCTATTGCCTTTGAATGAACAAGATTCAAAGGAAGAGATCAAGAAAAACAAAACCCTAGATGGGTGAATGTTTTGTGCCGTGAGAATGAGGGAGAGAGGGGGAGAGAAATTTGGAAATTGGTTATCAAATTATGAGGAGATAATCCCTCATATATTTGACCAAATAAAAACAACCACTCCCCTCATTTTGCCCCATTATGGCCGGCCCCCTAGTGGGCTTATATGGGCCTCCCATATATTTTCCAAGTCCAATAAATAAAGTCCATTACTTATTCATTAGAAGCCCGATAGAGTTCCCGAATTACGTAAGGTTATTTATATATCGTAAATACAATAAACACGACATATAAAGAGATACCTACGTGTATATGTGCGTGACCCCATAGGCTCATATATGTCTAGTCATATAATTATTTATTATGACACGAACATACTCCAACATTATGATGCATGAATATTAATATGAATTTATCTTATATGAGTGAAAGCGTACTATTGAAATTCAATTGATTTATAACCTGTGATGTGACTCATATGAAGAATATTGCTTTGTTCTTCCTTGAAATGCATATAAGCAACCAAAACTTGTATAATTTTGTTCATCTCATTTGTTTATCAAAAGTGATATTAGTCAAACATAAAATATCATATAGAATATCACAAGTGATAAAATTATTTAAAAACATCCAAAAACAAAACAACTGATAAAATTATTAAAAAAAATCCAAAAAGAACAAAAAATCAATTAATAAAATTATTGGTTTATCACAACAAATTAAAATTGTATGATTTTGTTCATCTTATTGGTTTATCACAAGTGATATTACTCATAGAATTAATCTAAAACTTGTTTTACTGTTACAAAAGATAAAAATCACAAGTGATATTAGTCATATATAGAATATCAAATAACAATTGATAAAATTATTAAAAATATCACAAGTGATAAAATTATTCATGCTAAAAGTAAATATCACAAGTGATAAAAAATTTCAAACTACAGAGCTTAATTTTTCAGCAATTAAGCACAGTTAATAAAAAAAATCGTATTTCAACAAGAACAGCACCGCCTCCGGCAACATCGCCATACAAATCAGCAACTTTTTCCTTGTTTAGGCAAGTGCGTCTGTTATGATCAGACAATCCACAAATACCACAACCAGGAATTTTTCGCTTTTTGTTTTCTTCAAAAGACTGCTCTCGTCCACCCTTGATACGGTGCTTATCAACCTTGTTCGTATCATCTTTGTTGTTTATCCTTGTTGGATTCTTAACCTTAATCTTCTTAGGCTTCTTGATGCGTGGGAATTGCACCAGGATTTACCTCTCAAGTGATCTCGAGAAGCTTACAACCCCCACCAGGCAGTGTACCTGATCGTTGTAGTATAGTATAGTGACAAGTACCGGGGGATTGATCGTTCAACTCAGGAATAGTGTCGCTAGGATTAGAAAGCCTAAAAACTAGATCTAGAAGCGAGGGATGATTCTTTTTGTATTTTTATATTTTTATAAAAGCAAGTAAAATCTCGGTTTTGGAAGAGTGGGCGGAATTAGTTGCTAGTCAACTAACCCAATAACTAAAGATGCAATCAAAATAAAATAATAAAAATGAAAATAAAATAATTAAACTAGTGGTGTAAGCAATATATGGGAGAATTGTGTTTACTTAGATTTCACTACTCCCTAGATATCTTTTACAGGTTAATTACTTGTTACAGTTGCGTGGATGACGGGTTATATTCCTTAATACCAATCATGGGGTGGCGTACTTACTTCCCCAATTCTATAATCTCCTACTTCACTCCTATGTCGAGCCGGCTAAGAAACTCCTAACATGGGATCACTATAATTCGCTCATGCATTAAATATAACCATAAAAACCTAGTACACATCGGTTCATGTTTCTTAAGACGTTCAAGCAAGTTACACAATGGAGATCTGCCAGTTTTCTTAAGCCTAACATTGAAATCATTCATCCATTACAACTATAAACAAACAATCAACCTATAATAAACATCTAGGTTTCATTACATCTAAGCAAACACACAAAAGATCTAGCCTAGCATGTTAAAATCAAGACAAGCATAAGATATATTCAAACAACATATAGACATATTGAATGAATTGAAAGAAAACTTATCTCAATTGAACATGAAGGGTTTCAAGGGGTGAAAACCCTTGAAAATACTGTTACAAACGACCTAGGGTTTATTAGGTTCGGCCCAAGAATTCTCCACACAAGTTCCTCTCTAATGAATGAAAAATAGAAAAGTATATATAGATTTTGTGAGGTGACGGCGTCAAGAGTAAAGTCATCTCGCCGCCAATAAAGTTCTCGGACTGCCTAGATCTATATCTGACGCCGTCATGTGTAATCTTTTTCCAGGCCGTCACTGAATTTACTCTTGACGCCCTACTTCTGACGCCGTCACGTTTTCTCTGGGCCATTATCCATTTGGCTCTTGACGCCGTCATATACTGTTCCCAGCAAGGAAAATCAAGACTTTGCCGTTTTCTTCACTTTTATGCTCCAAAAACGTCCAAAATGCTTTCTTTTCCAGAATTCACTCGCAAAGTACCTAAAATAACAAAAGGAACGATTTAGGGAAATATTTGATCAAATAAATTCCAATTCCGGCTTAAATGACCCCCTAAAAACGGTTCATTTTTCGCCTCATCATATACCCTTACACTTGAGATTTGCTTGTCCTCAAGCAAATACGCTTTTATTCTAGTACAAGTTAGGGGTCATTTAACACTAATATAAAAGTAATTACAACAAATAATCGTTCCACTAAAGACCAAAGACAAGCACGGAGGTCATACACTAGCACCTCACAAATAGTGTTTAGATACTCACATCTCTCGGGTGTAATAAAGTATATATCACAATATGGAAATGGAAAACATCTCTCACTACCTGTCATAACAAAATAGATTACCATAGGCTTGGGAAAGGATCAAACCTCCACCACATGGCGTAAGCACCTAGGATAAACTATCAAAGAGGTCTTTTAAAGGGTTGTAACGTTAGGTGTAGGGATATGAAATACACGGTTTTGTTGGATAAAGGCAATCTTTACTTGTGGCGAGTTAATAATCTTGGTTAATTACATGTACAATATGGCGTTGCTAAGCCAAGACTAGACTCGACTTAAGCTAATAAATGAAAATAACAAAAACATAAAATAAACATAAAATAAAACGGGATGGTAGTCCGTATGTTTTTTCTTTTTCCTTTTTCTATTTTTTTTCTTTTTCTTTTTTCTTTTTCGATTTTTTTTATTTTTTTATTTATTATTTTTTTTTTTGTGCATACACTTTTACCCTACCATCCAAAATAATACATCATAGGGAATGTACATTCCCCTTACACTTGAATTTTTACATACTTTACAATAAACTAATCTAATGACTCGAATTAAGATAATCAAAACACTTGGAGTACTTTTTAGATTAACGTACGTATGGGGGTAATAAATGATTTTCTTCCCCATTACTCCATAAAATAAGTACTTTACCCATGAGTCCCAATCGTCCCAAAACAATATGTACAAGGATATGACTCGACTTAGCAACCATGTAATCAATTAGATAATTAACTAAGGGTTTAAACAAATAACAATAATGCACTAAAGATGAGTGCATACACGGAAGGCTAAGGTGATTTGGTTGTACATTTAAGTGGGTTGTAACAAATTCTTCCTTTAAGTAAGATGCTTAAAGTTAGAAACTAAAAGATAGGCTCGGAGGGGTGTACTAGGGGTTTCGTGTACTAAAAATGAGTACAACGCTAAGGTGTGGGAAAAATTAATTGACTTAACTAGCCAAGTAATATGACTTAAATGGTCAAATAATTATGATACGTGTTTAACACAAGGGTGATCCTAATGCCTCTTATCATGTAGTAAATCCTACTACACGAATGTAGTCTCACTAGCGCTCTCGGGATGCATCATTAATGCAAGTTCTAGAATCTAAATGCTACCGGTACACTCATAAGCATTAATAGTAAATGCTTTTCCTATCAAATCTAAAGGCGAACCTCTCATATTTGGGTGGAAAATTTTTCTGAATGGTATGGTTTTGTGCTAGTCATACGATCTCCTATCCATGAGACGCTTGTTAAGGCTGAAGTTTCACTCCTAAATGTTGTAAAAAAATTTAAATTTGGCGCTAAAATTACACTAACAAGTATTTCTCATAGTTTTATTACACACCTACCATCAAACAAACAAACTCAAGCGAAAGTGTATCCTATGAGGTATCATTATTTTACCCTCCCCTTACACTTAGGATGAACATTGTCCCCAATTTTCAAGTAAAGAATGTAAAAGTGAAATAGGTAAAAGAATGAAATCAAATACTCCCCTGATTCGCTCGGTATGGATAATATGGTAATAATGTTAGATCTTCCTCCAAGAAAATGAACAGTCAAAGCTTCCCTTCCAGAATATAAATCATCTTCTTGTCAAACATAACCTGTTAAACCTGAGAAAACAAACAAGGCAACCTCGCGTAAAATCGGCGGCAATCTATATGTGATAACAAATCCTAGAAAGCAAAGTAAGATATAATGCTTGTGAAATGATGTTTGCAGATTTCCTGGAGATTATAAAACTAAAGATTCGACAAAAACTTTAAGACTCCGTTAGAAAAACAAAACTGGTAAAATTTCCAGATTTTTACACGTGACGCCGTCACGAATTTCTTCCTGACGCCGTCAGAAGTGACCTGCAGAAATTCTTATGTTAAGTTTTCGGAAAATTTCTGGAAAAACTTTGTCCTACTTCCTGGAAAATCCTGCAAAACATCATTACGACTCGATACAAGCATTTGACTCGAACAAATACGAATATACATGTTCATTTAATATTGTGGAGAATCATGATCGAGTTTGTTTCTTTAAAAACATATTTGGGGTTTCCCCTTACACTTATCTTTTGTGAAATACATTTGGATGAAGTTAAGACTAAGCCAAACAACAAAATAAAGTATTTTCACCATTTTAGTTTGAAACATGACCTACCAACAATAAAAATAAAACATGCATACGGAAGCAAATAACAATCAAACAAATAAGAATCACACAAAGCATGGGTTGCCTCCCAAGAAGCTCTTTTCTTTATTTACGAGTCTTGTAGCTAGACTCAAGGTCATGGGTTACTACATGACCTCATCATCAAATGTTACATCCTCCTCACTAATCATTTCATTACTATTGTCTTGATAATGTTTCACACGTTGTATGTTGACAGTAAATTCTCTACTTTCATCGTCTAGTAACACAACAACTCCAGTTTTCAAGGAACTTTTCACCGTAAATGGCCCATACCATATAGACTTGAGTTTCCCTGGGAATAACCTTAACCGAGAGTTATATAATAGGACTTTGTCCCCTTCTGAAAATTCCTTGGGTTTCTTAATTCGTTGGTCATGCCATCTTTTTGCCCTCTCCTTATATGTAATGGAAGACTCATACGCTTCTAATCTTAGCTCATCAAGCTCGTGTAATTGCAAGAACCTATTGGTTATGGCAATTGTATAATCTAAATTACATGCCTTAAGCGCCCAATAAGCCTTATGTTCTAATTCTACCGGAAGGTGACATGCCTTACCATACACCATACGGAATGGGGTTGTTCCAATAGGTGTCTTGTAGGCAGTCCGGAATGCCCATAAGGCCTCATCGAGTTTAAATGACCAGTCTTTTCTATTCTGACTAACCATTTTTTCTAGTATTCTTTTAATAGCCCTGTTCGTGTTTTCGACCTGGCCATTGGTCTGTGGATGATAGGCGGTGGAAAATCGATGGGACACCCCGTATCTTCTCATGACCTTTTCCATTTGCGCATTGCAAAAGTGGGTTCCCTTATCATTGATAAGAGCTTTAGGAATCCCGAACCTAGCGAAAAGCTTTTTCAGGAAATGAATAACCACCCTGGCATCGTTGGTCCTAAGGGCTTGTGCTTCTACCCATTTTGAAACATAATCGATGGCAACTAAAATGTATTCATTCCCTCCTGAAGATGGAAAGGGTCCCATTAAGTCAATTCCCCAGACATCGAAAACCTCACATACTTGTATAAAATTCTGAGGCGTTTCATCCCTATTTGATATGTTCCCGGCCCGTTGGCATGCATCGCATGCTTGTACCATTTCTTTGACATCACGGAAAATTGTGAGCCAATAGAATCCCGCGTCGAAAACTTTTCGGGCGGTGGTGCTTATTCCATGATGGCCCCCAGAGGGGCCAGAGTGACATTCTCTCATGATTTTTACTGCCTCACCTTCCGAAACACAACGTCTGATTATTTGATCAGGACACCTTCGGAATAAAAACGATTCGTCCCAGAAGTAGTATTTTAATTGGGCAAAGAACCTTTTCTTTTCGTATCTAGTCATGTGTTCCGGAATGAGTCTGCTTGTGAGATAGTTAGCAAAATCGGCGTACCAGGGCTCAGAATCTGTCATTGACATGAGTTGTTCGTCAGGAAATGAATCCTAAATCTCCCTTCTATCATGCTCACCGAGGGGATTTTCAAGACGAGATAAGTGATCTGCAGCCAAATTCTCTGCCCCCCTTTTATCACGGATTTCAATGTCAAATTCTTGTAACAACAGGATCCACCGAATTAGTCGTGGCTTAGCATCTTGCTTAGCAAAAAGATATCGGAGAGCCGAGTGATCGGTGGAAACAAGTGTCTTTGAAAGGACAAGATATTGATGGAATTTGTCGAACGCGAACACTACGGCTAATAATTCTTTTTCGGTGGTAGAGTAATTCTCTTGAGCAAGGTTCATGGTTTTGCTAGCGTAGTAAATAGGTTGAAATAGCTTGTCACGCCTTTGGCCTAATACAGCTCCGATAGCATAATCGCTAGCATCGCACATGATTTCAAATGGTAACTCCCAGTTGGGTGTAACCATGATTGGAGCTTGCATGAGCTCCTTTTTTAGGAGGTCGAATGCATCCTTGTATTCTTGAAAGAAATCGAAAGGGGCATCCTTCATCAGCAATTGAGTCATTGGCCGAGCTATTTTGGAGAAATCTTTGATGAATCTCCGATAGAACCTGGTGTGGCCCAAGAAGCTACGTATTGCTTTAACAGTCGTGGGATAAGGTAACATAGATATAGCCTCCACTTTAGCTTGGTCCACCTCAATCTCATTCCCTGAGACCTTATGTCCTAACACAATCCCTTCTTTCACCATGAAATGACATTTTTCCCAATTTAACACCAAGTTGGTTTCCTCACAGCGTTTGAGCATTTTTTCTAGATTAGCAAGACAGCGGTTGAAAGAATTCCTAAAAACTGAAAAGTCATCCATGAAAACTTCCATGCTGTCTTCCATAAGTTTGTGGAAGATTGCGGTCATGCATCGCTGAAAAGTGGCGGGGGCGTTACACAGCCCAAAAGGCATTCTTTTGTAGGCGAACGTTCCATAAGGGCAAGTAAACGTGGTTTTTTCTTGGTCCTCAGGCGCTATAGGGATTTGGAAATATCCTGAGAATCCATGCAAGAAACAATAGTACTCGTGCCCAGACAATCTCTCCAACATTTGGTCAATGAATGGTAAGGGAAAGTGATCTTTCCTTGTGGCATCATTGAGCTTTCTATAATCAATGCATACCCGCCAGCCAGTAACCGTTCTCTGGGGTACCATCTCACCCTTGTCGTTCTTCACCACAGTCATTCCTCCTTTCTTTGGTACAACCTGTACAGGACTAACCCACGGGCTATCCGAGATTGGGTAAATTAATCCTGCATCCAGAAGTTTGATGACTTCTTTCTTCACTACTTCCTTAATGTTGGGATTCACCCACCTCTGGGGTTGCACGGTGGGTTTATAATTTTCGTCCATAAGAATCTTATGCGTGTAAAAAGTTGAGTCAATCCCCAAGCTATCGGCTACACTCCATGCAAGCACTCCCTTATATTTCTTTAGGATTTCTAAGAGCTTATCTTTTTGTTCATGTTCGAAGGAAGAGTTTATGATTACCGGCAGTTGGTCCTCTCCCTGAAGGAAGGCGTACTCTAGATGGTTAGGGAGTTCTTTAAGATCTAGCTTAGGGGGTTCGATAATAGAAGGCTTAAGCTTGTTTTTGGGTTTTCGGACTTCGAGATGCTCAGTGGTCTCCTGTCTAGGGTAGAAGGAGACTGCTCCAACATCCCCCATCTTTTCTACCTCCAACAAGGGGAGAAAACTCTCATCCCGTAACTAGCCTTCCTCGATCTGTTCATCAACACAGTTATCAATGACATCCGTGAGTTCATCGACCTCTCCAATGAAATAGAGCCGGTTAGCTGCTTCGAGAGAGAGGTCCATATTGTCTTTAATGTCGAAAGTTAAGCTATCGGCTCCAACTCGTAAGGTTAATTTTCCGTCATGAACATCAGTGACTGCACGAACGGTAGCAAGAAATGATCTCCCTAAGATGATGGGTACCAAGTCATCCTACTCCATCTCCAAGATTACGAAGTCAACCGGGAATTTGAATTTCCAACCTTGACTAGCACATTCTCTCATATCCCTACGGGGTGTTTGACTGATCTATCGGCTAGTTGGATGTTCATACGGGTAGGCTTTAATCTGGAGTATCCTAGTTTAAGGAACATGGAATGAGGCATAAGGTTGATACTCGCCCCTAAATCGGCAAGAGCATTCTTTATTGATAGAGATCCTATGGAACAGGGCAAGGTGAAGCTGCCTGGATCGTCTACCTTTTTTGGTAACCCTCGATGGGTCACCACCGAACATTCTTCCCCCAGAGTCACAAGACCCTCGAGTTTCTTTCGGTTGGTGAGTAATTTTTTAAAGTACGTGCTATACTTTGGCATGTGATAGCAAGCATCAAGGAGGGGTATGGTGATCACTGAGTGTTTTAGATATAACAAGAATCTTTTATTATCGTTATCAGTTTTCTGGTTTTTTAATTGGGATGGGAAGGGGACTCTCACAGGTTGGTTAGGCGGGGTCGATGGGGATGAGGTCGCCAAGGGAGGTTGTTCGGGAGCCTCGCTGTTCACATCACCCTCCTCTTCGCGAGGCTTGCTTGGATCGGGGGTGATGGGGTGTGAGCTCGGGTAAGGGGGGTCCTTGGTTGTTGTCCCAGCTCGAGTGGTTATCGCGAGAATGGGGTCTTTTTAGCTTACTGACGGTGTGTCTAAGTTATCAAAGGTGGAGTTAAGCTTGTTGAAACATTCTCCGATGTCATTCTGTTGCTCATCGACAAGTTCATCAAGACCTTTTAATTGTAATCCTTTTTCTTGAATGAAGTGACCAAGGTCATCTTCAAAGGTGCTCCTGATTTCAAATTCAGGGTCTTCCTCTCCTTCTTTTCTCCTTACCAGATTTCCCCAAAGGGTGTAATCGTCGTTTTGGTAAAAAGGCAAAAGGGAGGGGTCATGTAACAATTCGCAATTTCAGGTTAATTACTATTCCCGGAAAATTCACTATTCACTTTTACTATTCATTTTTACTATTCATTTTTCCCGAAACTTTCCCGAAAGTTGATTTTTATTTGATTTTATCGAGTGATAAATCATTTCCATGGCAAATTAAAAGTTTGACATTCATAAGCTCATTTTCGTGAAAGTTATTAAGGAATTACACGGAATTACACGTTTTAGGGTAAAACGTCAATCAGAAATTCTACGCACAACGAAATTCAACCCCGTCAGGTGACCCCACATCAGAAAAATGTTTGACACACTCATAATTTATTTGAGAATTAATCGTGACTGAGAAAAACATGACCAAAGACTTCCCAGCAGGTCACCCAAGCCTGTACTAATCTCACATGAGCACGCTTAACCGTTTGGGCGATTAACCGTTAGACCACAAAACGCGTTTCTAAGACTATTTGAGTTTTCAACTTCTTAGAAAAAGTCAACATATTCTTTCCCTCCTCCATTGACCAAAAATCATCCCTTGATGTTATAAGTCATTTCGTGATTTTTAGGCTTACGGTTTGATGTCTAAAAGACATTTAATACCAACCGACACTAGACTGAGCTCAGTCTAGACATTATAAGTCATTTTAAATCATTTTTATCACATTAGAAAAGTAACATTTTACTTTTCTCAATTTTACGCAATATTCGTACGTTTTACGTATTACGCGTTTTAGACCCGTGTTTCCAGTTTTTAGCAGGGTTTTACACCCAAATGGAACCTACCACTCATTTTATATTTTATTATGGAACTTATTGACATGTTTATCAATACTTTCAAGTTCCATAATTTTACGACACCCGGTTTTACGTTTTGAGGCTTAATCATTTACGATTGGCATTTCCCGGAGTCAAAACTAACCAAGTATCTTGGATAATACCAAGAAAAGTCCACACCCTTGCTCTCCAAGCTCATGAACATCCTTGGAGGGGGGATTCACCACCCATGTGGCTTGATCTTATGCCTTGTGTCATGAGATGTGAACATGTGTTCAACTTGGCCTCCAAGTGTTGACTAGTCAACAATGTAACCTCCTCATTTGCATATAAATGCTTCTCCTCCCACTCCTTGACCATATGAACGACCCACACACACAACACCCTTCATTTTACTAGTTTACTTCAAGTTCCATCCAAGAAATCAAGTGCAATATCCATACATAAACCCTAGTTTAGTTTTGATTCATCAAAACTACTTCAAATCTTTAGAACTTTGGTGATTTCTCTTGAGTTTGAATCCACTCAAGTCACCTCAATTTTCATCATCTCTCTTTCAAGATTACAAGAGTAGAAAGATTGCATGAAGTGAAGTGGGTTGAAGCAAGTCTATCAAAGTCCTATCCTTACATGTTAACTTCCTTTCATCTTTGAAAGCCAAAAGTTGTGAGCCAAACCCTAACTTGATTCTTGTTAAATAATCATGTTCATGTTATTTACATGTTATTCTTGCTATATTATATCTTGTAGTTATGTCCATGATGTATAAAAATGAACAAAACAAGTTATTGTAATTGATTGTTAAGACAAGTTACTAAAACAAGTAAACTAGTGACTTTCTTGGAAAACCACGACCAAAATGGTAAAAATATGATGTTGGATCATTACATATTACAGTAGAGGACTTAACAAGGAAACCATAGCAATTTGAACCACCCAAAACGAGTATACGAGTCAAAAGTTACGCCCATTTGAAATTACCAAAGTTTCCGGCAAAACTGCCAAATACCATTCTGATCAAATTTGGGTTTTGAAAGTCCCACTTCTGGTCCGATTCATCAAAAAGTTAAAACACGAAAGTTGTCCGGAACGACGTTTTCGTTCAGGAGTAAAGAAGCTCGAGCCCTGAAAACGCTTTCCGAGTGATAAATTTCTTCAAATTCAAAACAGCCCATTTTTAGACAAAGTCATTACATCTAGGTTATGGTTTATGAAGACCAAAGGGGTCTTATGACCTAGAATCAAGACCACAACCATGGCTAGAGCCAAGGTTGAGCCTCATGACCTTGGAACAAGGACCAAAGGTCATGGCTAGGCCATGACGAAACGACCATACAAGCTTATTTAGGCGAAAACATGAAACAAGGAATTAGCGAGAACTTAAACAAGCAATTTGGATCTACTTCACTTAAAAGGGAACCATGAGATATTACCAAGAGAAAATGGTCATACAAAACTTATGAAACATACCCTAATAACAATCTTCATGTACTAATAAACTTTCCTAAGTTTATTCAAATATCGGACAAGTAACTTTTCGGATCAAAACTTATATCTATATACTTTATCAACTACTACAATAGTAGGGAGCCTCATGTGAGGAGTTCATTATGTAAGCCGTCGAGTTGAGTTGTGGATTTACGAGTTAAAGTGTCCTGGCTCCTCGAACGCTTACTAACATGACTTCTGAATTATGTCGGCCCGAACGGTAGTAAACGATATACAAAACATACATGTTTCATGAATCTTTTCTTTCAAGGACTTACAATATACATCATACCACATCATGGACTATAATGCAAGATATATATATATATATATATATATATATATATATATATATATATATATATATATATATATATATATATATATATAGGCACTACTTCATATTCATTACTCCGATCCTAAGTCACAACATTCAATTATAGGTTGCTCGTAGAAACCTTCGCGATTCGACCGTTACATTCATTACTTGCTATCTTACTTAAGGTGAGTTCATAGCCCCACTTTCGATTACTTAATTGTTTTACAAACCCTTGGGGGAAATACATGCTATTTATAACCGAGCACAATGTTTTTAAATTGTATGCTTACCTGATTGTTTTATTATCACTAAGTACCAGCCTTGCTAAACCGATATCCTTGATTATGAACCATTTAATCACTAGCAATAGTGAGCGCGAATATTAATAATAGGCCTATTGGGATTGACGAATCCCATTTGTATTGACTAAGTTCAAACAAATGCATTAATATTTGAGATTTAGGTATGTTAGCAAAGTACCTACCGGGATAAATCTGCCGATCGATATTGGTACACGTTAACGTTA
This sequence comes from Artemisia argyi, assembly GCA_030686995.1. Taxonomy (NCBI): domain Eukaryota; kingdom Viridiplantae; phylum Streptophyta; class Magnoliopsida; order Asterales; family Asteraceae; genus Artemisia; species Artemisia argyi. The sequence continues at coordinate 153,445,906 of CM060688.1, read as the reverse complement.
TGGTGTCATAAGCTTAGTGTATAATACATTTTATGGGCGTATAACAACATAGCCTACCTATTTTGCTTTCCAAACATTGGTGTGAGCCTATAACTCACACTACCAACATATTGTGTTCAAACGATTTAACAAACTCTATGAATATCACTCAACCTTTGTGTTGACCTCTCAAGCATGTATTTCAGGTTCATGACGATCAAGGATGGCACGAAATGGCACGGATACTCAAGAAGGCTATAAATTTTATTATCATTCAAAACTCATTTATTATTCATTGTAAACATGGAACCAATTGGGACCTCATTTTGTAATCTCTGATATTTATATAATTTGAATGATAAATCTTTTAAAACGACTCAATTGGAGTTCGTTTTCTATCATTGTGACTATTGTGCCGTCGAGTAACACCCAGTTTGAATTCCGCTGCATCCATGAATTGGGGGTGTTACAGATTGGTATCAGAGCCATGGTTATAGAGAAACGGGTCTAATTGAGACCTAAACTATAACCACACATACAAGCAAAAACATTTTATAGCCTTCCGCTCTCCGTGTCTTCCATCCTCCAGACGATTATGGATTTAGTAAGCATGTTATGATACACAAACATGTTAGTATATTCATATATACCCATTTTGAGCATTTCCCCGAAGACATTTTTATGCTACACAAACATAATTGCATATTGATATATGTACCTTAAACATAATTGAGCATTTCCCCGTAAGCATTTTATGCTACATGAACACATATAAGTATATTGATATATACACACTAAGCATTTTATGCTACATGAACACATATAAGTATATTGATATATACATACTAGGCATTTTATGCTACATGAACATATTAGTATATTGATATATAAACTCGGTTTATTTTCAATCATTTTATCTAAACATATCTGCGTATGCCTATTCTATGGCATTTCGGCACAACTACATTCTCCCAATCATGTTCCTACTCCAACATTCATTTTCCAAGACATTGTGGGATACAATGGTCTCATTCATTTTCCAAGACATTGTGAGATACAATGGTCTCATTCATTTTCCAAGACATTGTGAGATACAATGGTCCCATTCATTTTCCGAGACATTGTGAGATACAATGGTCTCATTCATTTTCCAAGACATTGTGAGATACAATGGTCTCATTCATTTTCCAAGACATTGTGAGATACAATGGTCTCATTCATTTTTCAAGACATTGTGAGATGCAATGGTCTCATTCATTTTCCAAGACATTGTATGATACAATGGTCTTAATCATTTCTCAAATGTTTTGAGTCACACAACGGTTTAACCTACTTCCCAGACATTGTGAATTACACAATGGTCTAACCTACTTCCGAGACTTTGTCTTTTGTGCAAATGGTCTCTAGAATTATTCCATCACATAATCAATATCATTTCTTATGATATCAAAAACCCGTCACAATCTATCGATTTCAAAACAAGAAATATGAGATTTCTAAAGGACAAACTAATCCATCATCGACAAAAGCTGAACTTTCTCTACATTCATCAAAGTTTTCTTATGAAACCTTCATTATTAAAAGTTCGTGATCCTGGCCAAGTATGTTCTATTTTAGAACTACTTAAAACTTCCTTTCCATACGTATCTACCCTTACTACCTTCTATGCAATGGAATATGAAAACATACGTTACAAGTCTTGTATGGACGGGACTTGCAACTTAAGGGTTTGACATCGCCTTTGTTTAGTGGACAGTTTCCCGAAAGCAACGGACATATCAAAAGTATACCTAGTTTAGGTATTTGAAAATTTTATCGAACCTTGGATAAATATAGACTAGTCACCTATATTTAACCTTGGGACAGTGGAATATAGTCTGACTAACTATATTCGACTTAAAATTTTCCAATACTGAGAGTAGTTGTACTAGGGTTATGTTTAGGTTGATTTCCTACATGAACTCGATAAACTACCAGAATACATTAAGACAATCTAGAGACACGATAATGTCTTACCACTCAGCGAAATCTTAACACCTTATTTGTGTTACCTAATTTCATTCCTGAAATTTTTCATTTATGAGATAATCCGAACTACTATCTTGGGATAGTTATCAATTATTCTCTTCATCCTGTAGAAGTACCATCCTGTTTAGGATACCATTCCATCATAAACTTTTAAAATCTCTTAAGATTTTTAAAGCAAACTCAACATCTATACCTAAGAGTATTAATGTTAAGCATACACTACACACTTTTATTCATCAACATATCATAACATTATCTTCACAACCGTTGGAACCACAAGCTCATTTACAGATTTTGATGCACTTTTAAAGCTCAAATCATCCTTAGTTACACCACAAGTACCCTCATCAGCTTTACAAGTTTGAATATTCATCTTGTACTTTTGGAACACCAGTATCATCTCATAATACACTACCTTGTAACTCACCGGCTAAGTATGAATGTTGTGTCGGGAATTCTTGAGTAGAATGATTTATAATGTCCTTATTTGAATGGATTGGGATGCCTTTTCATTTAAATAAAGAAATTATAAATCATCGAACCATACGTTTATATTCCTTTAGTTACATTGTTTGGGATGCCTCTCTATGTAAATAAAGAATTATAAACAAGTGGGCTTAATTATATCCGAAATAACATAAGTATGAAGTCAATAAACACTAGATACAACAACAGATTACCTACTAGGCTATGATTGCAACAACTATCCCAATTTCCATTAGTACGAGATTTACTTTTGGTTTTCATAATGATAGTGCAATAACAAACAAACTCATTACGGGGCCATGTAACCATACGCATGCGCAGTCGTACCAAACTCATTGCGAAGCCATGTAGCCATATGCATGGGCAGCCGTACAATTCAAACAGGACTTGGTCCAACCACATGTTCAACGCTTATTCCATGATTCGATTCTTATATCAATTGTTATTGATACTTGACAACTATATCAAGTTCTATTTGATATTCAACTACTATATTAATTCCTATTAATATCCGACTGCTATATCAATTTCCTTTGATATTCGACTATTACCATACCTTTCCTACATAAAAGGAAGCCTCATCCTACACCATACACCGAAATGACAAATCAAATTACATCACTGGTAATTCCAGACTCTAGTCCTCATAAGTAACCACACCTTTTCATCGACATCACTCCAACATATGACACACAAAGAACTTCGGGACGAAGTTCCCCGTAAGGGGTAGAGACAGTAACAATTCGCAATTTCAGGTTAATTACTATTCCCGGAAAATTCACTATTCACTTTTACTATTCATTTTTACTATTCATTTTCCCCGAAACTTTCCCGAAAGTTGATTTTTATTTGATTTTATCGAGTGATAAATCATTTCCATGGCAAATTAAAAGTTTGACATTCATAAGCTCATTTTCGTGAAAGTTATTAAGGAATTACACGGAATTACACGTTTTAGGGTAAAACGTCAATCAGAAATTCTACGCACAACGAAATTCAACCCCGTCAGGTGACCCCACATCAGAAAAATGTTTGACACACTCATGATTTATTTGAGAATTAATCGTGACTGAGAAAAACATGACCAAAGACTTCCCAGCAGGTCACCCAAGCCTGTACTAATCTCACATGAGCACGCTTAACCGTTTGGGCGATTAACCGTTAGACCACAAAACGCGTTTCTAAGACTATTTGAGTTTTCAACTTCTTAGAAAAAGTCAACATATTCTTTCCCTCCTCCATTGACCAAAAATCATCCCTTGATGTTATAAGTCATTTCGTGATTTTTAGGCTTACGGTTTGATGTCTAAAAGACATTTAATACCAACCGACACTAGACTGAGCTCAGTCTAGACATTATAAGTCATTTTAAATCATTTTTATCACATTAGAAAAGTAACATTTTACTTTTCTCAATTTTACGCAATATTCGTACGTTTTACGTATTACGCGTTTTAGACCCGTGTTTCCAGTTTTTAGCAGGGTTTTACACCCAAATGGAACCTACCACTCATTTTATATTTTATTATGGAACTTATTGACATGTTTATCAATACTTTCAAGTTCCATAATTTTACGACACCCGGTTTTACGTTTTGAGGCTTAATCATTTACGATTGGCATTTCCCGGAGTCAAAACTAACCAAGTATCTTGGATAATACCAAGAAAAGTCCACACCCTTGCTCTCCAAGCTCATGAACAGCCTTGGAGGGGGGATTCACCACCCATGTGGCTTGATCTTATGCCTTGTGTCATGAGATGTGAACATGTGTTCAACTTGGCCTCCAAGTGTTGACTAGTCAACAATGTAACCTCCTCATTTGCATATAAATGCTTCTCCTCCCACTCCTTGACCATATGAACGACCCACACACACAACACCCTTCATTTTACTAGTTTACTTCAAGTTCCATCCAAGAAATCAAGTGCAATATCCATACATAAACCCTAGTTTAGTTTTGATTCATCAAAACTACTTCAAATCTTTAGAACTTTGGTGATTTCTCTTGAGTTTGAATCCACTCAAGTCACCTCAATTTTCATCATCTCTCTTTCAAGATTACAAGAGTAGAAAGATTGCATGAAGTGAAGTGGGTTGAAGCAAGTCTATCAAAGTCCTATCCTTACATGTTAACTTCCTTTCATCTTTGAAAGCCAAAAGTTGTGAGCCAAACCCTAACTTGATTCTTGTTAAATAATCATGTTCATGTTATTTACATGTTATTCTTGCTATATTATATCTTGTAGTTATGTCCATGATGTATAAAAATGAACAAAACAAGTTATTGTAATTGATTGTTAAGACAAGTTACTAAAACAAGTAAACTAGTGACTTTCTTGGAAAACCACGACCAAAATGGTAAAAATATGATGTTGGATCATTACATATTACAGTAGAGGACTTAACAAGGAAACCATAGCAATTTGAACCACCCAAAACGAGTATACGAGTCAAAAGTTACGCCCATTTGAAATTACCAAAGTTTCCGGCAAAACTGCCAAATACCATTCTGATCAAATTTGGGTTTTGAAAGTCCCACTTCTGGTCCGATTCATCAAAAAGTTAAAACACGAAAGTTGTCCGGAACGACGTTTTCGTTCAGGAGTAAAGAAGCTCGAGCCCTGAAAACGCTTTCCGAGTGATAAATTTCTTCAAATTCAAAACAGCCCATTTTTAGACAAAGTCATTACATCTAGGTTATGGTTTATGAAGACCAAAGGGGTCTTATGACCTAGAATCAAGACCACAACCATGGCTAGAGCCAAGGTTGAGCCTCATGACCTTGGAACAAGGACCAAAGGTCATGGCTAGGCCATGACGAAACGACCATACAAGCTTATTTAGGCGAAAACATGAAACAAGGAATTAGCGAGAACTTGAACAAGCAATTTGGATCTACTTCACTTAAAAGGGAACCATGAGATATTACCAAGAGAAAATGGTCATACAAAACTTATGAAACATACCCTAATAACAATCTTCATGTACTAATAAACTTTCCTAAGTTTATTCAAATATCGGACAAGTAACTTTTCGGATCAAAACTTATATCTATATACTTTATCAACTACTACAATAGTAGGGAGCCTCATGTGAGGAGTTCATTATGTAAGCCGTCGAGTTGAGTTGTGGATTTACGAGTTAAAGTGTCCTGGCTCCTCGAACGCTTACTAACATGACTTCTGAATTATGTCGGCCCGAACGGTAGTAAACGATATACAAAACATACATGTTTCATGAATCTTTTCTTTCAAGGACTTACAATATACATCATACCACATCATGGACTATAATGCAAGATATATATATATATATATATATATATATATATATATATATATATATATATATATATATATATAGGCACTACTTCATATTCATTACTCCGATCCTAAGTCACAACATTCAATTATAGGTTGCTCGTAGAAACCTTCGCGATTCGACCGTTACGTTCATTACTTGCTATCTTACTTAAGGTGAGTTCATAGCCCCACTTTCGATTACTTAATTGTTTTACAAACCCTTGGGGGAAATACATGCTATTTATAACCGAGCACAATATTTTTAAATTGTATGCTTACCTGATTGTTTTATTATCACTAAGTACCAGCCTTGCTAAACCGATATCCTTGATTATGAACCATTTAATCACTAGCAATAGTGAGCGCGAATATTAATAATAGGCCTATTGGGATTGACAAATCCCATTTGTATTGACTAAGTTCAAACAAATGCATTAATATTTGAGATTTAGGTATGTTAGCAAAGTACCTACCGGGATAAATCTGCCGATCGATATTGGTACACGTTAACGTTATGGTGTCATAAGCTTAGTGTATAATACATTTTATGGGCGTATAACAACATAGCCTACCTATTTTGCTTTCCAAACATTGGTGTGAGCCTATAACTCACACTACCAACATATTGTGTTCAAACGATTTAACAAACTCTATGAATATCACTCAACCTTTGTGTTGACCTCTCAAGCATGTATTTCAGGTTCATGACGATCAAGGATGGCACGAAATGGCACGGATACTCAAGAGGGCTATAAATTTTATTATCATTCAAAACTCATTTATTATTCATTGTAAACATGGAACCAATTGGGACCTCATTTTGTAATCTCTGATATTTATATAATTTGAATGATAAATCTTTTAAAACGACTCAATTGGAGTTCGTTTTCTATCATTGTGACTATTGTGCCGTCGAGTAACACCCAGTTTGAATTCCGCTGCATCCATGAATTGGGGGTGTTACAGATTGGTATCAGAGCCATGGTTATAGAGAAACGGGTCTAATTGAGACCTAAACTATAACCACACATACAAGCAAAAACATTTTATAGCCTTCAGAATATGCAGCTTGACTCTAAGTTCCACGCACTAGCTATCGCCTTACTAACCTGAGATAAACATGCTAAAGTGTCAACACAATTGTTGGTGAGTTCATAGAGTTTGTCTTAAAACAGTTGAAAAGCCTATAAAGAATGTTCACATAGCAAAGGCATTGTGAATCCATTCAGTTGCAAGTCCCACCCATAACAACACTTGCAACCTGTGTGTTCACAACCCACTGCTAAAATATAGTATGATTTCGATATATGTGTATACAATATATGCACGTTTAATGTAAAGTGTCACTGCCTACTGAACCTCATGACAAGAATAAGCACAAATGCTTCAAAGCTGGATTATATTCACCCAAGGCCAGGAATATATGGCAATGGTGGGGCCGTCAGCCCGATAGTACTATCAATACCTCTCCATCAGCTCCATCCAGGAGTTAAACAGTGGTTAAAGAATATAGTGTATAGAATAGTTTTCACACATTAAGGCACATATCGTAATAAAACTACACATCATGTTTAAGAGTATAAAAGTATAGTGTAGCATATGAGTAAAATTGTTTAGAGTAAAAGTAAAAGCAAGTAGTTTAAGCATGTATCTCCCCAAAAGAGTTAAAACAAGTAAATGAGAAAAGTGGGGCTACGAACTCACCTTGAACTAATGATATCAAAACGTATAACGAAATCGATGGATAAGTGATGAGTGCTCAAACACTCATCATTTTTGGTCTAATCCGAACTGCAAAACATACAAAAACACTCAGTAATGCATCAAAATACTAAAAATATTTCAAAATTGTGTTTTATATGTCTTAGATGCAAAATGAGCAAAAACAAATGAAAAACGCACAAAGTTTACAAAATTGGCAGTTTCAGTCCCTCAACTTTCATAAAATTACAAATCTAGTCCCTGGATATTCAAAATATGGAAAATTATCACCAAAGGTCCTTTTTAAATCATAAGTGGTCATATTTAGTCCTTTGGTGAAAAATTGGAAAGTTTTGGAAATTTACAGTTTAAGTCCCTGGAGTTTCAAATATTGGCAGAAAAGGTCCCTGGTGGGATAATTTTGAATGAAAAATCAATTTTGGTCCTTGGGAATTCACAAAAATCATTTTTAACCCTTGGGTGAAAACTTTGAGGAAATTTCATGTTTAGTCCCCGGGTTTTGCAAATTGACAATTTTGATCCCCGGGTGTTTTGTTTTGGAAAATTGCAACTTTGGACTTGGTATTATTCACATGTGACAATTTTAAGTCCTTATAATGAATTTTGTGAATTTACAATTCAGGCCCTCAAATTCAGAATATTTACACAATGGGTCCTTAATGTTATCACTAAATAAAACAAACCACCCTTTTTGTTATTTAGCTAATCCAATAAACCAACTAAACCACCCAAAGTCTGATCCAGAAACACAACCCCCAGCCCATGTCCACTTTTAGCCCACCCAAGCCCAAAACCAAAAATAAAAATAAAAAACCCACCCCGTACGTTGACCCCAGTCAACTCACCCCTAACCTCACCCCTCGCCACTGTTCACCACCATTAACACTCCCTAATTCTCAGGCCCATGTCCCCTCCTCACTCACCAACTATCACCAGCCCCTCACCTACACCCATACTTTCCCCCTCCTCAATAAATGCTCCACCAAACCCCACTCAATCTGCCAATTGAGTATTTCCCGCCAAATCCCAATTTGAACGGTGGGGATCTAAAGAGCTAATCCAAGGGCCAGAAATGAAGTGGGAAAGATTCATGGACTCCTCAGAGGCTATAAAAGAAAAGAAAATGAAGAGTAGAAGCAGTATTTAGTTAGCATAGAATAGTAGTAGTGTAGTAAAAATGTCGACTTAGTGTATTTTTATCTTTTCAGTTGTTTTCTTTCTTTTAAAAGTGTAACTCTAGACTTTTAAATGTAATCTTAACCTGTTTTAATCATTGATTTCATATTTGCAAGAATTACTCAGTTTTCATTTAATTTTGCTCTCAAATCCCATATTGCTTAAATCTTGTTAAAAGTTGTTGTTTGATGATCAGTTAAGCTTATTTAAGTTCAATAGTAAGTTTTTAAAAGCTTGCAATTCACTTAAGCCAGTTTCTATTAGAAAGTTAAAAATACCTAAAAATACCAAGAAAAATAATTGAAAATTAAAAATCAATCTTCAAGAAAAGATAGAAGCAAGGTTGCATTGTGGATTGGTAATTTTTCTGGTTTAGGACTCCTTGGGGAGTAGTAGGATTGCAAGTTGAGTTCTTGGTACCTCAGTTCTTGGCATTGGACATTTGGACCCAACTGTAAGCTATTTGCAATTTTTTTTAGTATAATCTGTTTTATTTAAATGCAGTTGTCATTTGTTGTTTATTTTAATTCAATCTAGTTTAATTTATGTTAATATAAGCTAGTTTAGTGATTGGAGGTTTAATTTAAGGATTTGTTGCATGATACTCTTTATGTCAATCTGTTAAGGGGGTGTTTGGATCTGCCTATCTTGCTAAATTCTAGTTGTTGTCTTGGTGTTGTTTTGGTGAAGTTTAACTGCACTAGGTTATATTAGGCTAGAATAAGTCTCCAATCCAAGTTTCAAATAGCAAAAGTCAAAAACCCATCCAATCCCACTTAACTGTCAACTGTGGGTCAGTGGACAACCCAAACTCACCCATTTGGTTTAAATATTGTGCACCACTCTTAATTTGGTCTTAAAACAACTTATCACAACTTATCTTGCATGTAGGATCAGTTAGAAATTAGCAAAAGTCAATTTTTCAGATTAATATCAAAAAGTCAAAAGTTGTTTTATCAGATTTTTCCAAAAGATTGAGCATTTGTTTTGATTTATGTGTGATGAGTTAGAAGGTGAATCTTGTTTCTATTCATTGTCTACCAGTTCATCTTTGAAGTTTCATAATTTTTAGATTTTTGGGATTTTATTTGTGGGCCCCACAAAGCCACAAAGTGGCTTGCAGGGCACAAATCTGCCCTGTGCAGCTGCACATCAGGCCACCACCACCACTTGGTGGTGGTTTTCTGATCAACCTAGGGAGTCCCAGGCCACCACTTTGGTTCCTCACAACCCCCCTCCTACCAGGGTACATGGTTTGACCCTTGGTTTGACCTCCTACCCACTGGGCCCCACCTAAACCAGGCCACAAAAGTTGTCCCAGTTCTGAGTTCTTCCCAAGTTCAAAGTGCTTATTTTGCTGTTTTATTGCTTATTCTGAGGTACCATTGTACTTTTTCCAGCTTATTATTGTCTTATTAGCTTATTGGAATCAGATTTAGCTATTGTGGGTCCCACCCATGCCAATCTGAGCTCAATTCCTCCCACAGTTGACCAAAGTCAACTGTTTCAAGTTCTGGCTTATTCCAGCTTATTTTCAAGTTTCCAAAAAGTTTGTTTTTATTAAAGTTTGTTGTTTTTAAGTATTTAGTAGATTTGTAAAAGAAAAATCAAGAAAAACAAATTTAAAAATAAGTGATAGTTTCTATTTAATGTAATTTAATTTTAATTTTCATTTTTAAATTTTAATTAAGTAGTTGTCATTTTTATATTTTTATTAATTACCTATTATATTAAAGTATTTATAATAATTTTCTCAGATTTTTATTTTATCTTTAAGTATTTATTAGAATTAATTTTAGTTTTATTAATTATTAATTAATATTAAGTTTTAAATAGCATTATTAGTTTTTATTAGGTAAAATCAAGTTTTTATATTTTTTTATAGCCTTTATATGTTGTAAAGTAATTTTAGAAATTTTATTAGAATTTTCACTGTTCATTTAGTAATTTTCTTAATTTAAAATAGTTTAATTAGTAATTAGTAATTAATTAGTAATTAATTAATATAAAATTCACAAAAAGACAAAAACATTTATTTTTATTTTTTATACTTTCTTCAAGTTCTTTTTTAAGGTTTAGAAAATATTTTTATAAATTCTTAGTTTATTTTGTAACCTTTATTAATTTTAGTTTATTTTAAATTAGATTTAAAATAGTTTTAAGTAATTAATTAGTGTTTAATTATTAAAATAATCATTTTAATAACTTTATTTTCATTTTAAATTTTCTTTTATCTTCTAGTTTGTAAAAAGTTCATTTTCACCCTCTGGGTGTTTTCAGATTTACGTTCTCGCGTTTTATTTCGTCGTCTACGTTTATTTAAACGTAACGTACGCGTTTTTAGGTTTTAATCGTTTCTGGTTTTTCTTAGCTTTCCGTCTTATCACTATAGCTTGTTTAAGCTATTTCTTCGTATATTCCTTAGTTCAATCACTCACAAATCCCTTTTCATCCAAATTCACCCGATCAAATAACCGTTTGATTGCCATTCACACCTCGTCGGGACTTTAACGACCCGGGAAAACACTGTATTCCTCGGAGCATTGAGCCTTAGGAGTTTGACTTGTTTGACCACATCCGTGGTTAAATTTAGTTGACTGCTTTTGCCTCAATCAAAATTTGGCGCCGCTGCCGGGGAGGTTGTGTGCGTATCTAAACGGTTTTTCTGATTAGTGTCTTTGGAATTCGTTCCATTGTACATTTATCCACCCTTTGTTCATATTTTCCCATTATCAAAACAAAATCGTTCCCGAAAACTTTTTAAACTCAGTTTTCAACGAACACAAAAACACAAAAACATTTTCTTTCCTATTTGTACAAAATGTATTTCCAAAAACCCAAAAACATTCACCTTTACCCTCTCATATCTTTGATTCTCATTTCCTCATCCTCTATACACATTTGATTCTTTCTATGTCTCATCCACACTTTCTGGTTTGCCAATGGTGTGGTAATCCTCATAATGGTGGCGATTGCCCCAGTTGTGGCATGGTAGAGTCGGGAAACGGGTCTGTCTATAACCAAGATCCTTATTCCTACCATGACACGACTGATTCATTCCATCAGTTACCACTCCATCAGTCTCAGCAGTTTTACTGTTGTGAGTACTGTGGTGGTTCACACTACAGTTCTGATTGTCAATCAGGAAACACGCTTGTCTATGAGCAATTTCCTGATAACGATTATGACTCTAGCACGTACAACCCACAGTCTCAACAGTTTTACTGTTGTGATTACTGTGGAGGTTCACACTTCAGCTCAGATTGTCGTTCAGGAAATCCATATCCTTGTGACAATTTCGACATACCTTGTTACGACCAACCTCCACAGTACGATATGAATCAAGCACTTCTTCCTGAAATGCAAAACATGATGAAAATCGTTGATGAGCTTAAGGGTTTAGTTCAAGACTTTGCCCAAAGACACACTCATCAAAAATCCATGGAAGAATTGCTTGCTGAAGAGCAGGCTGCTAGAATAAATTCCCAAGATGAATATGAAAAATCTATTCGGGAATCCATTGCAAGAGAAAAAGCAGCCAAGTCTAGCTCTTTGTTCCGTTTCATTCCTGATGACAGTGATGATGAGGATACACTTGACATCCTTGAATTTTATAAAACTTCAAGTTCATCAGTTGATACCCCAGCAGTTGAGATTCCATCTCAAACAACTGCTATCACACCCGAGGTTCCCACTCACTCTTTGATCATGGGGGACGAGCATCTTGACACTGTTCCTGAAAGGGAATCGGACGAATTCATAAAGTCTAGTGTTGAGAACCTTGTTCCAATCCCGAGAGAGTCACAGGGTACTCTTGATGATATGTGTGATATTCCTTCACCCATTGAGTGTTCTAAAGATCAATTTGAGACTTTCTCAGATTTTAGCGATGATTGCACATCTTATGGAGACATCGAGTATGTTGAGGCATCAGTTCCACAAACTGATGCTGATCATCTTCTTGAGGGGTTCGCTGATGAACTTGCTCACATCAATCCACTTTCATTTGAAAGTGATGATGGTCTCCTCGATTTCCAATCCGATCTGGGAGAAATTGAAAGTCTCCTATATCATGATCCGTCACTCACTTCTGATCCCGAAAATCCAATAGAGAATGTTAATCTCTTTGTTCCCGAAACATTCGATACGACTCTCACCAATCCTCTATTTGAATTCGAATCTGAATTCACTATGATTTCTAACAATCCAATCTTTGACGAGGATTGTGATGAGTCCACAATGGAACATAAGTCCACAGATTCACATCTTGTGAATGATTCTCTACATGAGGAGTTCTCTGGTGAACTCGCTCATCAGTTTGATATCCCGGGGGGAGATACTCTCAATTATGAGAATTTGCAAATTCCCACCCACCCTCCCGGGTTGTTTACGAGCTTACCTTTTGCAATCCAAACTCAGGCTAATGAGCCTCCTCTCGAGGAAGAAGATCAAATCATGCTTTTTATCATGATTTTCTTCCTTTTCTTCACCTACAGGGTGACTTCTTCCCTTCTTCACTCCTTCGGGAGTGAGGACACTATATTTGATCCCGGCATTTTCATGTATCATCATCTTGAGCCGGATACTTATCTCATCGGTGTGGAACTTTCACATGCTTCATATGTTTGTCCAAACATCTTGAATGAAAGTCCGATTGAGATTGTTTCTTCCACATCATGCTTCCCCAAGGACAAATGAATTCGGGGTCGAGTCAAGCTAGCGACTCGGTAAACAAAAACAATAGCATGCTTATAGGGTTTTCACCCTAAGTGTGGGGAAGTCCCCCATGCTATGGTTACAATTGAGTGAAAATACAAAATGGTGTTTTCCACGCTTAGCTTGTAATGTTGCCCTTTTACGTTCAAAATGTCGGCATAATAGCCGGGATTTTGAATATTGAGGACAATATTCATGATAAGTGTGGGGGGGTATTCGCTATTCTAGCGCATTTTATCACATTTTACTATATAATACCCCCGTTTTTGCCAAAATTTCAAAAATTTTAAAATTTTTTCACTGGTGCTTCAAAATTTTTGGTAATCAGTCCGCCTTGTCTAACTGACAAAAGGGATTGGCTAGTCCAGGAGCAAACGGCTCTTGGTAAAGACATATCAAATCCGTTTACGGCTGGCAATTTGCCCAAAATTGTATGGTTCATCAACTCCCCGAAAACAAATGAGTTGGCTAGCCCGCAAGATTATGGCTTGTGGTAAAGGCCGTGGAAAATCCATAATTGGTAATCAGCTCACCAAGATGTTGACTATTCCATCAAGAGCTGGCTAGTCCAGAAGCAAACGGCTTTTGGTAAAGACTACTCAAATCCGTTGACAGCTGGTGGTTTGCTCAAAATCACACGGTTATCAGGTGTGCCACAGTTCTTACACCTGGATACTCCAGAAGTGATGGCTTTTGGTAAAGAGTTTTTGAAATCCATCAAGTTTTCAAAACAGTATTGCTAGGGACTAGCAATAGTTTAGTGTGGGGGATTGATGAGTGCTCAAACACTCATCATTTTTGGTCTAATCCGAACTGCAAAACATACAAAAACACTCAGTAATGCATCAAAATACTAAAAATATTTCAAAATTGTGTTTTATATGTCTTAGATGCAAAATGAGCAAAAACAAATGAAAAACGCACAAAGTTTACAAAATTGGCAGTTTCAGTCCCTCAACTTTCATAAAATTACAAATCTAGTCCCTGGATATTCAAAATATGGAAAATTATCACCAAAGGTCCTTTTTAAATCATAAGTGGTCATATTTAGTCCTTTGGTGAAAAATTGGAAAGTTTTGGAAATTTACAGTTTAAGTCCCTGGAGTTTCAAATATTGGCAGAAAAGGTCCCTGGTGGGATAATTTTGAATGAAAAATCAATTTTGGTCCTTGGGAATTCACAAAAATCATTTTTAACCCTTGGGTGAAAACTTTGAGGAAATTTCATGTTTAGTCCCCGGGTTTTGCAAATTGACAATTTTGATCCCCGGGTGTTTTGTTTTGGAAAATTGCAACTTTGGACTTGGTATTATTCACATGTGACAATTTTAAGTCCTTATAATGAATTTTGTGAATTTACAATTCAGGCCCTCAAATTCAGAATATTTACACAATGGGTCCTTAATGTTATCACTAAATAAAACAAACCACCCTTTTTGTTATTTAGCTAATCCAATAAACCAACTAAACCACCCAAAGTCTGATCCAGAAACACAACCCCCAGCCCATGTCCACTTTTAGCCCACCCAAGCCCAAAACCAAAAATAAAAATAAAAAACCCACCCCGTACGTTGACCCCAGTCAACTCACCCCTAACCTCACCCCTCGCCACTGTTCACCACCATTAACACTCCCTAATTCTCAGGCCCATGTCCCCTCCTCACTCACCAACTATCACCAGCCCCTCACCTACACCCATACTTTCCCCCTCCTCAATAAATGCTCCACCAAACCCCACTCAATCTGCCAATTGAGTATTTCCCGCCAAATCCCAATTTGAACGGTGGGGATCTAAAGAGCTAATCCAAGGGCCAGAAATGAAGTGGGAAAGATTCATGGACTCCTCAGAGGCTATAAAAGAAAAGAAAATGAAGAGTAGAAGCAGTAGTTAGTTAGCATAGAATAGTAGTAGTGTAGTAAAAATGTCGACTTAGTGTATTTTTATCTTTTCAGTTGTTTTCTTTCTTTTAAAAGTGTAACTCTAGACTTTTAAATGTAATCTTAACCTGTTTTAATCATTGATTTCATATTTGCAAGAATTACTCAGTTTTCATTTAATTTTGCTCTCAAATCCCATATTGCTTAAATCTTGTTAAAAGTTGTTGTTTGATGATCAGTTAAGCTTATTTAAGTTCAATAGTAAGTTTTTAAAAGCTTGCAATTCACTTAAGCCAGTTTCTATTAGAAAGTTAAAAATACCTAAAAATACCAAGAAAAATAATTGAAAATTAAAAATCAATCTTCAAGAAAAGATAGAAGCAAGGTTGCATTGTGGATTGGTAATTTTTCTGGTTTAGGACTCCTTGGGGAGTAGTAGGATTGCAAGTTGAGTTCTTGGTACCTCAGTTCTTGGCATTGGACATTTGGACCCAACTGTAAGCTATTTGCAATTTTTTTTAGTATAATCTGTTTTATTTAAATGCAGTTGTCATTTGTTGTTTATTTTAATTCAATCTAGTTTAATTTATGTTAATATAAGCTAGTTTAGTGATTGGAGGTTTAATTTAAGGATTTGTTGCATGATACTCTTTATGTCAATCTGTTAAGGGGGTGTTTGGATCTGCCTATCTTGCTAAATTCTAGTTGTTGTCTTGGTGTTGTTTTGGTGAAGTTTAACTGCACTAGGTTATATTAGGCTAGAATAAGTCTCCAATCCAAGTTTCAAATAGCAAAAGTCAAAAACCCATCCAATCCCACTTAACTGTCAACTGTGGGTCAGTGGACAACCCAAACTCACCCATTTGGTTTAAATATTGTGCACCACTCTTAATTTGGTCTTAAAACAACTTATCACAACTTATCTTGCATGTAGGATCAGTTAGAAATTAGCAAAAGTCAATTTTTCAGATTAATATCAAAAAGTCAAAAGTTGTTTTATCAGATTTTTCCAAAAGATTGAGCATTTGTTTTGATTTATGTGTGATGAGTTAGAAGGTGAATCTTGTTTCTATTCATTGTCTACCAGTTCATCTTTGAAGTTTCATAATTTTTAGATTTTTGGGATTTTATTTGTGGGCCCCACAAAGCCACAAAGTGGCTTGCAGGGCACAAATCTGCCCTGTGCAGCTGCACATCAGGCCACCACCACCACTTGGTGGTGGTTTTCTGATCAACCTAGGGAGTCCCAGGCCACCACTTTGGTTCCTCACAAACCCCCTCCTACCAGGGTACATGGTTTGACCCTTGGTTTGACCTCCTACCCACTGGGCCCCACCTAAACCAGGCCACAAAAGTTGTCCCAGTTCTGAGTTCTTCCCAAGTTCAAAGTGCTTATTTTGCTGTTTTATTGCTTATTCTGAGGTACCATTGTACTTTTTCCAGCTTATTATTGTCTTATTAGCTTATTGGAATCAGATTTAGCTATTGTGGGTCCCACCCATGCCAATCTGAGCTCAATTCCTCCCACAGTTGACCAAAGTCAACTGTTTCAAGTTCTGGCTTATTCCAGCTTATTTTCAAGTTTCCAAAAAGTTTGTTTTTATTAAAGTTTGTTGTTTTTAAGTATTTAGTAGATTTGTAAAAGAAAAATCAAGAAAAACAAATTTAAAAATAAGTGATAGTTTCTATTTAATGTAATTTAATTTTAATTTTCATTTTTAAATTTTAATTAAGTAGTTGTCATTTTTATATTTTTATTAATTACCTATTATATTAAAGTATTTATAATAATTTTCTCAGATTTTTATTTTATCTTTAAGTATTTATTAGAATTAATTTTAGTTTTATTAATTATTAATTAATATTAAGTTTTAAATAGCATTATTAGTTTTTATTAGGTAAAATCAAGTTTTTATATTTTTTATAGCCTTTATATGTTGTAAAGTAATTTTAGAAATTTTATTAGAATTTTCACTGTTCATTTAGTAATTTTCTTAATTTAAAATAGTTTAATTAGTAATTAGTAATTAATTAGTAATTAATTAATATAAAATTCACAAAAAGACAAAAACATTTATTTTTATTTTTTATACTTTCTTCAAGTTCTTTTTTAAGGTTTAGAAAATATTTTTATAAATTCTTAGTTTATTTTGTAACCTTTATTAATTTTAGTTTATTTTAAATTAGATTTAAAATAGTTTTAAGTAATTAATTAGTGTTTAATTATTAAAATAATCATTTTAATAACTTTATTTTCATTTTAAATTTTCTTTTATCTTCTAGTTTGTAAAAAGTTCATTTTCACCCTCTGGGTGTTTTCAGATTTACGTTCTCGCGTTTTATTTCGCCGTCTACGTTTATTTAAACGTAACGTACGCGTTTTTAGGTTTTAATCGTTTCTGGTTTTTCTTAGCTTTCCGTCTTATCACTATAGCTTGTTTAAGCTATTTCTTCGTATATTCCTTAGTTCAATCACTCACAAATCCCTTTTCATCCAAATTCACCCGATCAAATAACCGTTTGATTGCCATTCACACCTCGTCGGGACTTTAACGACCCGGGAAAACACTGTATTCCTCGGAGCATTGAGCCTTAGGAGTTTGACTTGTTTGACCACATCCGTGGTTAAATTTAGTTGACTGCTTTTGCCTCAATCAATAAGCTGGGAAGTCTCTATGCGCAACCTAGAATATGATGTCGTATCTTAGGTTTTAAAATAGCGAAGTGAATATATAAACATGCCTTATATGGTTATTACATTAATTATGCTTGGATGTTTAATGTTTGTAAGTAATAGTGGTCAAGTACTAATATTCGTCACGTTACGGGTTCCTAATTATCTTAGTTTTTATGACTTAATTTATATGTCTTTTCTAAACCGTAAATGATCACGACTCGGTTTTTATGTTCTCGGAAAGGTAATTGAATGTTCTAAACAGATTAGTGGGTCCCACTACCCCAGAAATTATTTAACTAGTGTGAAATTACTAATTTACCCTTAGATGTATGAGCTGTTGGTTACAGCAACCTACTATCAAAAACCCTATCTTATAATCCCTTGATAAATACTAATCTAACATAAAAACAACCTTTAGTAAAAATCTTCACTAAGAACACTTGGAAATTTGATGAGTTTTTGTGGTGAATTTTAGTGTTTTATGGATGGAACGGAACTAGTAATCAACAAGGAATACAAGAGTATAACTTATGATGGATTAAACAAGAACCATCATCAAAATGGTGTATAAGGGCTGTTTTGGTCGTGGGTTTTGAGAGAGAAAGGAAGAGAATGAGTTCTTATGAGTTGTCAAGTCTTAGATGAAGTCTTATAGGATATTTAGGAAACTTAGCATGGAAGTTTAGACACTTGTAACTAATCTAAAGTATCAAGACTTTTATCACCAAGCCACCTAGGCTTGGTGACTCCTCTTAGGTCGGCCAAGATGAGTATTGGGTGACTAGATGGTTAATTTGGGTATTATCTTGTTTACGGAGTGAGTTTTGGTCCCGGTAATTGCTAACGGTAAGTCGTTATGTCCTGAAACTTAAAATCGGGTATCCTAAAAATATGAAACTTATAAATATGTTAAAACTTATTAATATAACCTATCTTAGCACATTTAATGAGTGGCAAGTTCTATCGGGTTGCTTAAACGCTGCTAAAACTGGAAACGCGGGTCTAAAATGCGTAATTCGCGTAAAACGCTGAACTGGAAAACGTAAAATTCCAAAACTTTTGGAATTGTCATAAAATGAGAGAAAATCATATTTCTATTGTTTATAGCGTTTTATGGACATATCGGGATGCTGGAATGACGTTTACACCTAAAAGTAAATCTTGGACACGGTTTCGTGATTTTTGAAGAAATGATCCGACGAGTGTCAAATTCTCGGATTATCATTAAAATAGTTTAACTTACGAGAATATGAAATAAAAATTTCGGAAGATAATAGTGAAAGTGAATAGTAAAAATGAATAGTGAAATTTTCGTGAATAGAAGTTAACCTGAAAATGTGAATTGTTACATGGGAGTTGAGGGGGTACTCATATCATTGTTGGATTGGGCGCAAGGGGTTGTAAGGTGATTTTCTGAATTTTCTTTAGAAAGGGGTGCTGATGCGTGGGAATTGCAACAAGCTTTACCTCTCGAGGGATCTCGAGAAGCTTACAACCCCCACCAGGTAGTGTACCTGATCGTTGTAGTATAGTATAGTGACAAGTACCGGGGGATTGATCGTTCAGCTTAGGAATAGTGTCGCTAGGATTAGAAAGCCTAAATACTAGTTCTAAAGGTGAGGGATGATTATTTTTGTGTTTTTATATTTTATAGAAAGCAAGTAAAAATCTCGGGTTTTGGAAGAGGGGGCGGAATTAGTTGCTATTCAACTAACCCAAAACTAAGATGCAATCAAAATAAAATACTAAAAATGTAAATAAGCTAAATTATACTAAAGTTGTGAGCAATATTTGGAGAAAATGTGTTTACTTAGATTTCACTACTCCTTAGATATCTTTTACACGTTAATTACTTGTTATAATTGCATGGATGACAGATCGTATTCCTTAATACAATTCATGGGGTGGCATACATAACTCCCCAATTCTATGAGCTCTTATCTCCTCCTACACCATGCCCAGCACAACTATAGGGATTGTAAACAGTGGCTCATGCATTAAATACAACCAATAAAGACCTAGTACGCCTCGGTTCATGTTTCTTAAGACGTTCAAGCATGTTACCATTTGGAGATCTGCCAGTTTTCTTAAGCCTAACATATAAATCATTCATCCAAGACAAGAATAAACAAACAATCAACACATAATCAATATCTAGGTTTCATTAGATCTAAGCAAACATAAAAGAGATCTAGCCTAACATAATGGAATTGAGACAAGAACAAGATATAGACAACCAACACATAGACATATTGATTGAATTAGAAGAACACTTATCTCAATTACAATGCAAGGTATCAAGGGTTTGGAACCCTTGAAAAACCTGTAAAAGTTGCACCAAAATCGTACTTAGGGTTTCTCCAAAACTTCTCTCTCTAATGTGTGAAAATTAGAAAACTATATATAGAAAAATAGGTCTGACGGCGTCAAGACAAACAATGTGACGCCGTCACCTCGCCGCCAAAACTCTTCTCGGACTGCCTAGATCTACTTCTGACGCCGTCAAGACTTATATGTTTCCAGGCCGTCATGACTCATTTACTCTTGACGCCCTTCCTACGTGACGCCGTCAAATCTTCTCTGGATCGTCATGGAAATTCATGAAATTTGCTCTTGACGCCGTCAAGGTTTTGCTCTTGACGCCGTCACCTACTGTTCCCAGCATGGAAAATTAAGACTTTGGCGTTTTCTTCATTTTTATGCTCCAAAAACGTCCGAATTGCTTCCTTTTCCAGATTTCTCTCCCAAAGTACCTAAAATCACAAAAGGAACGATTTAGGGCAATATTTGATCAAATAAAGTCGGATTCGGGCTTAAATGACCCCCTAAAAACGGATCATTTTTCGCCTCATCAGGTGCATCAAAATCGATGGCTATGCTGGATGGTTTAGGTGTTAAGTGAGATCGTCTTAACCTACGCATTTCTCTATCAGGTTATGCATAGGGCAAAACAAGGTCTCTAGCGGAACTACAACTCCTAGTGACTCTAAGGTTAGAGAATTCGTCGGTTGCCATGATGGCGAATGGTGGAGATTACGAACAAAGGCACGAAGAAATAAGATAGACTAAAGAAAACCTAAAAATAAAAATAAAAATAAAATCTTACTAGAAAGGAATCTAGCAAGTAGACCTAATAAAAAGAAATTCTAACCTAGACAATAACTATTCCCCGGGCTGCGGCGCCAAAAACTTGATCCGTGGGAATTGCACCAGGCTTTACCTCTCAAGGGATCTCGAGAAGCTTACAACCCCCACCAGGCAGTGTACCTGATCGTCGTAGTATAGTATAGTGACAAGTACCGGGGGATTGATCGTTCAACTAAGGAATAGTGTCGCTAGGATTAGAAAGCCTAAAAACTAGGTCTAGAGGCGAGAGATGATTCTTTTTGTATTTTTATATTTTTATATTTTTATAAAAGCAAGTAAAATCTCAGTTTTGGAAGAGTGAGCGGAATTAGTTGCTAGTCAACTAACCCAATAACTAAAGATGCAATCAAAATAAAATAATAAAAATGAAAATAAACTAATTAAACTAGTGGTGTGAGCAATATATGGGATAATTGTGTTTACTTAGATTTCACTACTCCCTATATATCTTTTACAGGTTAATTACTTGTTACAGTTGCGTGGATGACGGGTTATATTCCTTAATACCAATCATGGGGTGGCGTACTTACTTCCCTAATTCTATAAGCTCCTACTTCACTCCTATGTCGAGCCGACTAAGAAGCTCTTAACATGGGATCACTAGAATTCGCTCATGTATTAAATATAACCATAAAAACCTAGTACACATCGGTTCATGTTTCTTAAGACGTTCAAGCAAGTTACACAATGGAGATCTGCCAGTTTTCTTAAGCTTAACATTGAAATCATTCATCCATTACAACTATAAACAAGCAATCAACCTATAATAAACATCTAGGTTTCATTACATCTAAGCAAACACACAAAAGATCTAGCCTAGCATGTTAAAATCAAGACAAGCATAAGATATATTCAAACAACACATAGACATATTGAATGAATTGAAAGAAAACTTATCTCAATTGAACATGAAGGGTTTCAAGGGGTGAAAACCCATGAAAATACTGTTACAAACGACCTAGGGTTTATTAGGTTCGGCCCTAGAATTCTCCACACAAGTTCCTCTCTAATGAATGAAAAATAGAAAAGTATATATAGATTTTGTGAGGTGACGGCGTCAAGAGTAAAATTCTGACGCCGTCATCTCGCCGCCAATAAAGTTCTCGGACAGCCTAGATCTATATCTGACGCCGTCATGTGTAATCTTTTTCCAGGCCGTCACTGAATTTACTCTTGACGCCCTACTTCTGACGCCGTCACGTTTTCTCTGGGCCGTCATCCATTTTGCTCTTGACGCCGTCATAAAATCCTTCTTGACCCTGTCATCTACTGTTCCCAGCAAGGAAAATCAAGACTTTGCCGTTTTCTTCACTTTTATGCTCCAAAAACGTCCAAAATGCTTCATTTTCCAGAATTCACTCACAAAGTACCTAAAATCAAAAAATGAACGATTTAGGGCAATATTTGATCAAATAAATTCCAATTCCGGCTTAAATGACCCCCTAAAAACGGTTGATTTTTCGCCTCATCACTTCTAGAGCCCTATAAATTCTTGAACAACATCAGAAACTTTGGTACGTGGGAGACATGGAATATCAGCTTCAAATTCTGACTTCAAAGCTTTAAGCTTATCCACAAAACCACTCAACCTTGCCTAATCTTTCCGCAAAATCTGACAACAATCATCAACTAAAGAAGAAGCCTGAACAACAAGATTAGCAACATTTTCATTCTTCTCACCATAACGGTTTTTCTTCCTTCTTAAAACAGGTGGTATAATTAAGATCCCTTGTCCAACGCCTCAACAAATACTGATTAGGAATTTTTTGAACATTGCAATTTTTAAAGACACAAAAAACATGTCGACACACAAAATTCCACAACGAACAAATAATTGACAACAACACACGAGTGAATCATCATTTCTGTTATGCAACACCTTCATTAAACAAAAAAGGGAACAAAACGTTATAACCTGTGATATGTTTGAAAAATGTTCTGAAATATGGAAAATATTTGAAAAGTCATGTACCTTATACTCTCTTGAAGCTTTTTCATACAGATTAATTTCTTCCACATCATCATCCGAATCTTCTGCTTTATTAATCTCATCCGGATCCGGCATAGAAGCTGGTATTACAATTTCCTCTTTAATAATACAAATATCCGGATCCGGCATAGAAGCTGGTATTACAATTTCCTCTTTAATAATACAAATGTCACATCCCTCACCTGAACTTTTTGTCTTAATTGCACATAACCATGAGCCTGCAATAATCTCCTTTTGGACACGCACAAACAGAGAACGAGTGTATACCCTTGCTGCATGAACTTCAATAGCTAATGGAGTCAACAATGTAGGAAAGGAATCCATCGACTGATGATCTCATCTTTCTTGTTTGTATATCTGTTTTTCCATTGCAGAGTCATAACAAATCATGAACTTAACAAGTGTCGCACCAGGGCTTGTGAAATGTGAGAAGAAAGAATTCTCACTCTCTGACTTAGAAGTAGTTCTCATTAACCCACAAAGTGGCGAATCAATAAAAAAAAGCAGGAATCCCTGATGATCTAATCCTATACATCTTTGACAACCACTTATGATTAACAAGACCAAACTCCTCCATTAACCTATTCCATTTATCCTCAAACTCTTCCGGCCCGATATACATATTCCAAACTATCTTATTGAATTTACTTTTAAAATCAGTGTCATCATAGTAAAAGTCAGTATCATCATAGATTCTAGAAACAAACTCTAACAAAAAAAAAAATGATGCATCAAATGCTACTTTGGGCATATATCACAAGTGATATAACATTTGAATAAAATGAATACCATAAGAGGAATATCATATGTAATATCACATGTGATATTACACATGGTTTGTAAAATATAACTTGTGATATTAAAAATGTGTAATATCACAAGTGATATTACACATGGTTTGTAACAGATCCACAAAAATAAATAAAAAACAAAACAAAATAAATAAATAACAAACAGGAATAATATATCAAATGTGACTTAAACGAATATCTTTGCTCGAATCTTTTGCATGGTATGCCACATGCAAAGCCTATGGTTAGAATCATGAAGCTCAACTTCAATTGCCCTTCGCATAGCTCCATCTTGATCAGTTACAATAATATTAGGAGCTTTTTTGAAGGCTTGTAGTAACCAAACATAAAAATCTGTAGTCTCATTCTTAAGAAGCCCATAACCAACAGTAACAGATTTCCTATGGTTGTCTATCACAGTGAAAGGAACAAAAACCATCTTATATCTAACAAAATATAAAAAAAATATCTCAGGTCATGTTAAAGGTTAAAAATATAAAAAACAATGAAATATCTCAAGTGATATTAAAGGTTGAAAAGCATACTTGTTTGTTCTGTATGTGGCATCAAAAGAGACAATATCACCAAACTCCCTATAATTGTACTTTGCAACTTCGTCAGCCCAAAACAAACCAGACAACTCCGCATTCTCAACCAGATAATCAAAAGAAAAGTTCGGAGTATAATTTAGCCTATTTTCCATACGATTAATAAGCATCTGAGCATCACTATCTCCTATAAAACAGTTTATGTCACGCACATAGTTCTTAAACTCAACTTCAGTACCATGAACGAGTGAAGCAGACCCTTTCAAACCAGTATACAAATTATGTGCTTTAACAGGTCCAAGGTTTACATTCCCAACTTTAACAATAAACATCTGCTCAGCATAAGTTAACTGCTTCTCACTCTTTGACAAATGCTTATACTCAACCCGATCAAGTTCATGATTGTGTATAGGATCAAACTTTGAAAGCTCAAACTTAGTCGTACCAAGAACTATATCAAATACAACCTGTGCTTTGCAACGAGTAATTCTAATGTTCGAAGTCCTAAATTTTTTGTTACCATTCTTAGAATCTAGAGTGTTAAAAAATATTTGCTTCGGACAACCTTCCCTATTGCACACTATGTACTTTTGTTTCACATAACCACCCCTCAATCTTTTCTGATTAGAAAGCCTAATACCAAAACCGGCCTCAGAAGCATATTTCCTATACATACTAACGCAAGCATCAACTGAATCAAACTGAGTCCCCAACACAGGCAAAACACAAGCAGAAACTTTAGGAATCCAATAAAGCGATCCACCAGGAGTATCAATAAAATAATGATGAGCAAATGAATCAGGAGTTTTCGGACATTTAGAAGCTGGAAGTAATAAATAGAAAAACAGTAACCAACTTATAACAACTAATATACAAATAAAATCATTTATCACAAGTGATATACCACATTTGATACAAAAGCACATATAAATTTCTTCATAAAACAATAAAAAATAATGCCGAACATAAAACATGAGATATATCACAAGTAATATTTGTAAAAAGAAAAAATCAATCAACTACTGTGAATTACAAAAAAAATAAACTTACAACTAGCAATTTGATCACCATTAGAGACAGGAACAACATCAGTAGAAGCTGATACATAATTAACCAATCCATCTGATGAATCAGAAGCATTAACCACAACAGCTGAAACTGATTCTTCAACTACTCCATCCGATCCATCACAAGCATTAACCACATCAGCTGAAACTGATTCTCCAACAACTCCATTCGATGCATCACAAGCATTAACCACATTAGCTGAAACAGATTCTTCAACCACACCATCCATAATTGAATCATCAATAACATCGCCAGTAACCAGATCCAACATAACCGGTTCATTAAAAAAAACGCCATTGATGATAACGATCACGAATTATAATGACCCTAATTAGACTAATCAAATTGATGATTATAGATGATTAATTTGATTAATGGAAGTTAGATTAGGGTTTACAAAATTTGGGGGAAAATGAGAGTAAGAGAGAGAAAGTTAGTTGGAAACGAGATGTGTGTGTGTGAATAAATGAAGGAATAAAAAAAATTATTTATATGATAGACGAAAATACAATTCTAAGTATAAATCTTAGATTAATATGAACCATTAGATTAAGCTTGATGTACGGGTGGTATGGATCCCTCAGATTGTAGCAAAAAACTGGTTTGCAAAAGAACTTTTCTCCATGATTTATAACTATTCGTTGGACATGCTCTTACCATATTTGATTTGGACTTATAATTATCTTAATCGAAAAAGTTCATGTTAAAAGTTTGTTTGTTACAAACTTAATTTTCCAATTTAGCCACTAATGATTTATAACTATTCTTAAGTAGAAAATAAAACAAACAACAATTGGCCATTT
Source organism: Artemisia argyi (assembly GCA_030686995.1). Classification (NCBI taxonomy): domain Eukaryota; kingdom Viridiplantae; phylum Streptophyta; class Magnoliopsida; order Asterales; family Asteraceae; genus Artemisia; species Artemisia argyi. The sequence continues at coordinate 153,419,594 of CM060688.1, read as the reverse complement.
ATATAAAACATCATGCATCTACGTGTATCAGATCTTTAGCATCTCCCATTTAACCCAACAGGATTTCATACATTGCCACATCACTATACTTCTAAGTTCTAATACTTCTAAATATCGTAATTTAGAAAACACGACACCTACAAATTCAACACCGATATATTATTTATTTTTTTAATCTCCTCGCAACGGTTTTTCCAAGTTTTTTGTCCTAATTCTGACATTGCCTCAACATCCTTAAATAAGATTGCAATCTCCACATTCTTTAGCTTATCCACCTTTTTTCAGTTTTTTCTTTTTGATTTTTAACTAGGTTTGTATTTGTGTTTGAATTTTTGTGGTATGTGTTTGTGTGTTTTTGTTGTTCGGTGGTATGTGTGTGTGTGTTTGTGCCTGCACAACGAGGGGTGGAAGATGACACTTGAAGTTTTTTAATCCCCTTTTATTAAGTTCTTGCACCATTAGTCCTTATTAGGTTTGCATTGTTAGTCCATTGATTTGTTTTCTTACATAATTAGTCCCTAAAATGTATAAATTTGGTAAGTTGTTATATTAAAGTTATGTAATGTTTTAATTTTTATATGTTACTTTATTTTAAAAAAACGAAAAGAAAATTTGTGGCACCTGAGGGTGTCCTAAAAATTGAGTGATGATGGAGTTTGTTTTTTGGCTGAGTTAGGGTTTTAAGTTATAGATTGGAAATCTGACGTGGCATCACTCTTTGCTATAAAACAAGCATGTGGCTCCACACTTCACCTTGTGCTTTTAGTATCAACCATCAAATGATAAACTCATGTAGACACGAATGCAGCTTCTAATTTGCTAGTTCCATATACACATTTTCCATCCATTTTTTTTTATCAAGAACACCACTCATTTTCGTGATCTTCCAGCCAAGTTTGTCATATCTGGCGCCTCTACATTTACTGCTTTCTTTTAATTAGTGTATGTCTTTTTCTTCTACCCTTTCTGTTAATGTATTTACTAATATGATATTTATCAATAAAAGTGAAATAATTTTTCTACAAGAAAGAGTTGTCACACTCCAAATAATTTTGTGTATTTTATATGTAAATTAATATAAAGAAGAAAATAATTCGCCCTTTTGAATTTAAAATATTGTATTTTGGCTTTTATTAAAAAGTTGTTTACGCTTCATATATGCTCGTAATATCATAATAGGGTTGAGCAAAATCGACAGAAAAATCAAACTAAACTTGACCGACACCAGGCAGTTCGGTTTTGGATTTTATATATTTATGGTTTTCAGTTTCGAATCGGTTCGGTTCAAACCGACTAAACAGAAACAACAGATACCAGGGGCATAGCCAGGAATCTTTTCAGGGGGCCGCAAAATTTTAAAAGACACCGGCAAGTTAGCAAGGAACACAAAAATTTTAAAAGACACTATGTAAAAAAGTTGGAACATATTTTGTTCATTCAGCATGCACACGACGCTCATTCATATTATTAAAATCATCTAAAAATTAATCTAAAGGCTTACTATAGAGTGATGGAAGGATTAATTATGAGATTAAGTACATGGACTAATAGAGAAATATCAAGTTTGTAGGTGGACCAAATGTTAATAAATGATAGTAAATTGGGTTTTAGACTACAACACATATGCATAACTATTAGGGCATTTCCAATGTAGGCTAAATGTAACTTTTGCATAAAATAATGCAAAAAGTACATAAAAACTTCTCCAATATAAACACTAAAATGTTGCACTATTTCAGTGCAATGAATAGTAATGGTAAAAAAACACTAGATCTAATACAAAGTAAATGTACTTCTTGCTTTAAAATATAGTTTATTCAACAATTTACATATTCTACAATAAAGAAGCACTGCATATATAGTTTGAGTTTTCGAGTTTGGTGACATAAAACTATCATGTAAAATTTGGGCTCTACAAAATGAACAAAAAAATATTATATGTAAAATTTTGGCTCTAATGTGCTTGTATGATGTTAGTCTACACATGAAATATTATCTCTATTTCGAACTTTCATATATATATATATATATATATATATATATATATATATATATATATATATATATATATATATATATATATATATATATATATATATATTTATATATATATATATATATATATAAAGCAAAAATGGAAAAGTGAAAAGTCAAGGAATGTGAAATGTTGAAAAAACTTATTAAAGAAAATTATGAAATGTAATTAATACTCTTATTAAAATACCCCATTACTTAAAAGTACAATGATTTATACACATTGTACAACCAATTAAAACAATTTATACAAATCACAAACCGGGTTGACCCGGGACGCTTCAAACCCGACGAGTAACCAAGCAAGTTGACCCGGTTTAAATCGACCAAATTTTCGACCGGAACGGTTCAACCGGTTGAACCACCCGGGTCGAACCGGGTTTCAAAACATTATGTTTAATTCCCAAATCTTCAAACTTTTATTATTTTTCATTTATAACCAATTAAAAGAATTAATACAAATCACAAACCGGGTTGACCCGGGACGCTTCAAACCCGCCGGGTTGAACCGGTTTAATTTGACCCATTTTCGACCCAATCTAGCAAGTTGACCCGGTTTATATCGACAAATTTTTCGACCGGAACGGTTTAACCGGTTGAACCACCCGGGTGGAACCGGGTTTCAAAACATCATGTTTAATTCCCAAATCTTCAAACTTTTATTATTTTTCATTTATAACCTATAAATTTTTTTTATCAATAAACTATCTGTCGCTATAAAATCACGTTGCTATGCACGGGTACTCGTCTAGTATATATATATATATATATATATACACACACACACACTACTATATAATGTATTTGAGACTATTCTATAATTAGAAAGACTTAAAAATTCAGACTTTTACTTACTAATTATGGAAACAAACACCCCTAACAATCACCCCAACAATTTATAACCACTTCAACAACCACCCCAATAATTTATAACCACATCAACAACCACCCCCAACAATTTATAACCAACCTCAACAACCACTTTCCACCACCCCACCTCCCTCCTCTTCATCCCCGCATCGCGTGAGCACATTTCTATTATATATATATATATATATATATATATATATATATATATATATATATATATAGGGTAAGGATCCAGTGAGAAGAAAACTTAAAATAAGAAGGATGAGAAATAATTATAACCACATATTTGAGATGCATCGACTTGATTTAGATGCATCTCTATTCATTTAGATGCATCCCAATTAGTTTCGAAAGTGATTTTGAAGTGAAAACGATGCAAAGTAGTACTAACAACAAATTTGACCCGCAGAGGACGAAAAATGTATAGGATTTGTCCAACTTGATAAAATGCATCTAATATATGTATATGCATCTAATTTTTTGCTAAAAAATATATTATGGTGCTTCTAAAAGACTAGGGATGTATCTAATTCAAGTCGATGCATCTCAAATATGTAGTTATAATTATTTCTCATCCTTCTCATTTTAAGTTTTCTTCTCATTTGATCCTTAGACTATATATATATATATATATATATATATATATATATATATATATATATATATATATATATATATATATATATATATATATATATATATATATATATAATTTCAAACTGCATAGTGTGATCGTATGATATATTAATCTATATATAAAATATTATCCTTTTATTGTTATGCAAGTTATAAGTAACATAATATTAGAACATAAGTTGATTATATATCAAGAAAAAGAATAAGGTTGAAAAAACAAGTTACTCATTAAAAAGTTAATAGAACGGTACCCGCGCAATGCGGCGGCGGGTACATGTGACTATATTTTGCGTTATTCGGTTACACATTTAGTTGTTTTTATGCTTTATAAGTAGAGATGATTAAGCCAAATAATTTTAGTTTGAACAACCAACCTGCTTCCTAACAAACTTTTAACCAACCTACTAGCTATCAATTAATTTTGAAATCCTTAAGCAAGTAAAAATCTGAATTTTAAGCATTCTAATCATAAAATAGTCCAAAATGCATTATATAGTAGTATAGATTTAGTGCAATGTCTAGTGCAAATCTTAGTGTATATATTGGAGTTTTATTATTATTATTATTATTATTATTATTATTTAATTTATTTATTTTTTTAAGATCATATTTTAAAAAGATGTTTTCTTTGCACTAAAATAGCGCAAAATCTTATGCTTTTAAGCTTTATGGGTCGACCATGACCAACCTTACACTCCACATACTTACTCGTGACCAATACAAAATCAAAACCGACCGAGTCACTTCGGTTCTCGCTTCTCAATTCTCGTTTCATGTCCTTTTACAAAACCGGTTGTCAGTTCGAGACTTTGAGTCGGTTTTGACCAATGGTTTCAAATTCGCACAAAACTGGCGTGCTACAAAATATTATATTTTGTCATCGGTATAACAGTAGGCCATGTGCAAGATAAATTACTTCGTATTTAATTCGGTATGAAAGAAACTCGGAAATAATAATAAGTCACAACCAAACTCTTATCAACCATAAATATAATAAAACCAGTCTTCACATAACAAAATAAAAACGTTACGCAATAAATAAACAAAAAAGAAATAATAAAATTAGTAAGCATCATATAAACACCAGACCACCGTCACCGACCGCCTGTTTTTCATCAGAAATTCATATTTCGTTATCCGATCATTAAAGGTAACGCCTTATTTTATTATTTAGGCATATATACGTATTACGTATTGGTTATTATATGTACATTTTGGAAATATATAATTCATTCAAGGTGTAACTGTTGGTGATTTAGTACTTTGTTTTAATTGATTGAATATGTTGTTGTTGTAAATTGTAGCGTGTCTGTTTGAATATGGTAAACTATGACTCTATGTAGGGAATTAAATTCGTTGTTGCTTGAAATAGTAAGAAATTGATATATGTGTTTTTGTTTCGTATACGCCCTAGTTATACATTTGGGGGTGGCCAAAACTGGTCACGAGGATGACTCGGTTAGGCCGAATACACCTGAGTCTAACAACTCGCCCTCTCCGAGTAACCTGAACAGGGAAAACCTCATTAGAAATAAAATGAATGTAATGGAGGATGAATAATTGCTAGACACTCTACAGCCTTGTTAATGTTAAGCTTGTATGCATCAAAAACCCCGGGTTCAGCAGTAAATGCATTAAAAAGGGACAAATTTTAGCGTATGGTGCTGCTACAGTTGACGGTGAACTTGCTTTGGGGAAAAACGTATTAGTAGCTTATATGCCATGGGAAGGTTACAATTTTGAAGATGCAGTACTCATTAGCGAGTGCTCAGTATACGAAGATATTTATACTTCTTTTCACATATGTAAAGATGAAATTCAGATTGTCTTTTATCGTTCTGTTACGTCCTACTTATCATGTGTGTGGTATCACACTTCTATGAGAGGGGGCTGACTAATTTTTTTGCTGTATAGTTACTTGGTGTTGGATTTTCATTGCCATGTCATCGTTAAGGTCAACATCAAGGGTTGTGGGACAGTTGATTAGACACAAAACTGGGGGAAAACGGTTAATTAGATGTTTACAGAATAACCCTGAACTGGAGAACTGTGTTCAGAGTCGGTGTTTTAGGAGCATTGGAAATATCGAAACGTTACCATCTTCCAGTCATATTGTTGGTAGTACTCATAAGGAATCTCCCTTATCATTGCAAAGTACGTCTTCTGGTGTTCTTATTCAAAGGAGGGGATTTCTTGGCTGTGGTGATGGCGATGAGGGAAGTAATGTTTTGTCCAAAATTCATGAGGAGAAACGTATTATGGGGTAATTTTTCAACTTCCCTTTTTTTGTTGTAATTATTAGCGGATGCGAAACTCTATAATACCATGTTATCTGAACTTGAAAGGATAAGACATGCTTGTAAAATGGGGGTGTTTGGCATTGTGTTTTGAAAGTGTTAATTTTGATTAATATAAGAAAACAGATAATTATTGTTTGGACGTGCTTCTGCAGTTTGAAATTTTGATATAATCTGATAATCAGCTCTTTGACTGTTTTACATGTAAAATGATCCCTATGTATAATCAGAATCAATTTTGTTGCACCTATTTCTAAACTTGTCTTTTGACCCATGATAGTCAAAATCAGTTCCACTATAACCAAACGTCAGAAACTTATCATCTGTGACTTGTAAAATCAGTAATTAGATAATCAGTTTCAAATACACAGTGCCAAACAATTCCTAAATTCTTCGTTGACCCGTTAATTTCTTAACTTGTATGGCGTGATCCCCTTCCGTTTTAGGTATTCCCCTGAGCAGTTATTTGCAGTAGTTGCTGCTGTTGACATGTATCAGGATTTTCTTCCCTGGTGTCAACGATCAGACATAATTCGACGTCATTCAGATTCATCATTTGATGCTGAGTTGGAGATTGGTTTTAAATTTCTTGTTGAAAGCTATGTGTCTCACGTGCAATTGGTAAAACCAAAAATGGTAAAGGTGAGGTTTTGTTCTTTCTAAACCTGTAATGTTTATAGGTGGAACACATTTATGTCAGAACATATTAAGTTTCAATGGTGCAATATTTTTTATCATTAAATATTGATCTATGTTTTCTTTGCTTATGCTATAATTGCAGACGACTTCATCACAAAGCAGCCTTTTTGATCATTTAATAAACGTTTGGGAATTCAATCCAGGACCTGTTCCAGGAACATGTGACCTTCATTTCTTTGTGGATTTTAAGTTCCAGTCACCCTTATACTCACAGGTAATGGTCATTTTGCAACTCTGGAAATATATTACAAAGTTTTGATATCTTAATGAATTCTTGAATTGTATGCCAGGCCACTGTTTTGCTCTATTTTTATGTGTTTCCTGTGTTTATTCCTCTCTGAAGACTCTAATATAGGACACTTCAAATAGGTATACAAATGGACATATTTTGTCAGCTCTAGATTTAGTCTATACCATTCTTATTATCTTTACCTTCGCTTCAGATTAGAGGTCACTAACAATTGAGGGCACTGGTTAAGTTTTTTTGTCTGTTCGATTTCTATTTTAGGTCAATTACAACCATGTTAAACCTGACACCATTAATGCATTCAAAGACCGTCAGTGAACCATTTTCATAATTGTATTTCTTTCATTCGTTTATAGCCTTAAGCCACCAAATTACCCACAAATCCCTCCAACTCACCCACAATCTACACTTGTGCAAGGGGTCTCAAAATAAGTAAAATTGGGAGTTTGCCTTTAATACTCTTCCGTTGGACATTTATACTGGAAACTCTCAATCAATTGTTAATGTGAGCGACCTTTGCTTCACACTCTCCAAGGCTAAATTGCGACTTTGAAAATCCACTTTTTGAAGCTGAAAGGGATAAACTGTATTAGGTGACAAAGTTTAGGATTTGAGTGGTAAGAATAAGATGAGTGAGGGTGTAAAATAATTTGAGTATCCCTTGCTTTTTCATTTTCTCATATAGCTGCCTCGCATATTGCAAGACTAACCTACTTATTTAAACAATTTGTCACTGCTAATAATAAATTACAATATCAAATAACATAATATCCGGACTATTCCAAACTTATGGATGCTAGAATAAAGGGATTGTAGAGGTTGTAAGTTATAGAATTACACTTTGGGTGAGTTTCGACCTGTTTTGCCTGTTCTATTCTTAGCTGGGTTTTTTTTTTGTATGACCCACTGGAGATAACACATAACCAAATCGATTCATTCTTAAGCAGGTCCAGATTCCCACCTCTAGATTAGATATAATGCGGGCATACCACAATATGGCTTCTAATTAACTCTGATTTTAGCCAAGACAAATATAATTGATATTGTTGTGTTCTGTTTCTATTATTTACCACGAGTAATTATTTTTTTCTGTGCATGTTACTTTGGAATTTGATAACCTAGTTGTGATCTACAGATGGCATCCATGTTCTTCAAGGAGGTGGTCTCTCGTCTAGTTACTTCATTCAATGACCGTTGTCGTTTGATATATGGGCCTGGGGTTCAAGTTACTGAAAAACTTATTGAGCGAAGGATGTAACCTTTGACTAGTAAACAACACAAGGAGTGCATGTAAGTTTTCATAAAGATCCCAAAGGTTGCAAATTGGGAGGTTGGGTAACGGGTCAAAAGGGGTAAATAATCGGTGCTGATTTTCTCAACACTTTTCTCTGTCCAATAGTTTATGCACTAGTAAATAGCTGGTATGTCGAATATGATTAGAAATAATATATATTTACAATAATAATACAACATTTGGATAAAATGTTAGGAGGTTTCTTGCATTTTTAGCACACCTTGGGTAACTTTTGACTCGTTTGATCTGTTTCTATAAAGGGTTTGTGAGATTTTTTTTATTGAGGTATAGCAGAACTCGAATTGAATCTACCAAGTCGTAAGTAAATGGGTTGTATTAGCACCTCAAAGCACCTCTACAGTTCGATTTTGTTGACATTGCAGGTTAAAACGTTTTGGAGTATGGATCCTGAATCTGAATCTGAATCTTGAATATATTACAGTACGGGTAGACCACTTTCTAATTCTTTTGGTATTTTCCAAAGCCATTGATCAATTCAAGATCACAGGGATTCATTGTTGAAACCATATATTGCCAAAGTTGTGCTCACATTCGAATTTGTCTTCAAAAGCCATATGTAGGCCTTTCACTAATTGTGCACACTTCTCTTAGAATGTATCTTATAAGCATTGGTTTATGTCTTGCTATTGGCTTTTAAGCACTTGTAGACAACATTTAAAGCCAATACTAATGATTACTTAACAGTTACTTTGAAATAAGATCTCCAAAAGAATATCCTTGATTTTAAGTGAAACTAACAAAAATGTTGTACGTTTTTGGAATGATAATCATGGAAGTCTATAATGTGTTATTGAGTTTGTTGGTTAAGTTGTGATTGCCAAATATGTGTCAATAAGATGTTTCTTAATGGAAATGTAACTCTGATATGGTGCATATTTCATTCTGTATTTGTTTAAAACATGAATCAGTCTGGATCAAAACTATGTTGTGTCAAAGGTGAAAGACTCAAAAAGATTGGAATAGCCGCAGATAATATATTTTGGCAAACAGTCCAGACTTATAGATCAAGAAATGATTGATTTTGCGGAGACTGTAAACTTGGCATATTAAATTTTTAAATGTTATTGAACAAGAGGTGATACGTTCAGAGACAGATCGATATAGTCAGAAAGTTACTGGATCATTTTCTTGTATAGTAGACAGACAAGGAATGTGGTAAATTTGCCAATTGTAAACTGTAGTATCTTCTTTTTGTCACTGTTGGTGTCCAGGTTTTGGACTGGAAGACTAAATCCACATACCGTATTCTTTTCTGTTCGAACTCCCCGGGCAACTTCGTTTGACCGGTGGATTCCGAGGTTCAGGACCAGCACGCAAAAATGTTGTGACCATTTGAAGAAAAAAATACTGGTCTGGTTACTACCCCTGGATAGTTAAAATGTGAAGTCTTGTTGACATGCTATTCAACTGTTACATACGTAGTAGTTGACAACACAACAATATAACATTCTTTTACGCATACAAGACTAGGGAGTCAAACAATACTAAAACCACATAATCAATTGATTTGTAATATATTGAATCACAAATTTATAATTATACTTTATGAGGGAACTGCAAACAAATTATATATGCTACAAGAAAACCAACACTTTTGATTAACAAAATACTTACTGATTCTTGTGAAAAAACGGGTTTTTCTTTCCCGTAAGCATGAGCGAAAACTTTGGCATAAACGTCCTCTTCTTCTTTAACAAACCCTTAATATATATTAGGAGACGTCATCATCAGCGTTACTATTACTTTAAGAGAATAAGATTAGGAGAGTTATTTTGATATAATTTACTATCAGTTATTTTTGTCTCTTCTAAAAAATCTCAAGAACATGCATCTTTTTTAATTATCGTCCAAAATCTTTCCCTTTCTTTCAAAAAATAAACTCTGAAACGGAGTGTAATTTTTTAATTTCTTATTTTTTATTACTCTATCAACACCAAATTTCAAAAATCACATCCGTTTAAAAAAAAAAAAAAAAAATCTTTTATTACTTGTTATTATAAGGTTGACACCAGGGATGAAACTTGAAGATTGTTGGTGGAGGTTGATATACATTACATTACGTTAAAATTTTTGTATTAAAAATGACAAACTATATATAAAACGGATTAAATGTACAAAATTTTAAGGAGCCCAAAACCCTCGGTCCCTTCTAAATTCCGGTTGACACATAATTTTTTTGGTGTCAAAAATTCACAATCAAGTAAAGCAAGTATGTCGTTTGGGGGAAAGTAGAAGGAGTAGATATATCGGTTGGGGGAAGATGTCGGTTAGGGAAAATTGATTCTTTATAAATATCGGTGCCTACAAACACAAACACAAACCCAAACCCAAACCCTAACCCTAGTGACCCTAAAATCAAAATTAATGGATTGTTGTTGGCCGTTTGATGTGGATCATAGAAGAATTTCAGAGGATGAGTGGAAAAATTATTTGGAGCAACACAATCGGCCATACGAACCATACGACTTCGAAGCTGCTGAAAAGAGATACATGGTACTCATGTCTGACCATGAATTGATAGTCCATAATGAAGTAGGAATGTTAAGTGACCAAAATATAACGCGCGTTAGTGAATGGTGCATCTCGGTGACTTGTTTTGCAAAAAAAACGTAAAACATTAGTGCAACAAAATTTCGCTCAGGGTGTAAAACATTAGGGACTGAAATTTGCAAAAAAAATAAATAAATAAAAATTGTCGGTTTTGGGAGTTTTATAAATATCGGGGAGATCCCCTTTCGGTTCGGGTCGGTTTATGACCGATGCTAGTGTTGCGTTTTCGGGAAATTTGAATTTCTTTTATAAAGTAAGTCGGTTTTGGGAGTTTTATAAATATCGGGGAGATCCCCTTTTTGTTGACAAACACAAACACAAAGACAAAACGAAACCCTAACCCTAGCAACCCTAAAATAAAAATTAATGTATTGTTCCGGGCCGTTTGAGGTGAATGATAAAACAATGGCAGAGGATGAGTGGAGGTTTTATTTGGAGCAACACAATCGTCCGTACGAACCATACGACTTCGAAGCTGCTGACAAGAGATACATGGGACTCATGTCTGACCATGACAGTCCATGAACAGTTTCGAGCAGCTAAAATACAAGAAGAACGAGCAGCAGCAGCTAAAAGAAGAAAAGAAGAACAAGCAGCTAAAAGACAAGAAGAATATGAATTAGAGAAGAAGAAGAAGAAGAAGAGGCAGAAGAAGAAAGTGGAAAAGAATTGGGTTGAGAAAAAAACTAGACAAGAAGATTGATTTTTTACTATTAGTTAGTGTTCATCTTCAATAGTATTTCTTTTTTATTAATGCAATAGTATTAACTCTCTCTTGTTGTGTTTTTTCTTGTTGTTTCCTGTCATGGTGTACTTAAATTAGACACCACAGTCTGGATTTTATTTTTATGATATAATGTGACGAGGAGCGGTATATGGCTGTCAAGCAACCTGTAAATATATTATTTGATCATCAGCAGGAATCATGAATTCTTCTACTACATTTGATAAATAAGATGCTTTGCCTATTATATATGTATGATCCTTTGGAACTTTATTGTTTGATTATTACTCTATGTTTTTTTCTCACTCATGTGCACTCTCACTGTCAAATAACAAACAAAATGGTACATGCTTTTCCTTTCATTCTTCTTCTTTACAGACTGCGTCCTGGTGGTGAAACCATCTATGTCTGCAGGTACAGATGCTCCAGTAGTCTTGTAACATTGATACTCGATGCTCTCTTTGCAGATGACAACACTTAAGCTGGTTTGGATCTCAGTTCTTCAACCGTCAACCTCATCTTGATGGGTAGGTAACTTCATAACCATATCTTATTTTTCCTTCTTCTGGGAATATGTGGATTGTGCTGATTTACTCAACAATGGGTTGATTTGGGGGTGTGTTTTTATCACAAAATGGGTGATTGGTGGTTATAACTAAAACGGGTAGGGATGACCTGAAACAGCTAGTTTTCTCCAAAATTTATTGTATCGAAAGCATTTTAATTACAAAGGATGCCATTATGCAAACTAGTAGGATGGCAATCAGTAGACATGGTGTGTAAATATATATTTGGTATGCATCAAGTCCAAATTAGGTGTGACTATATCAGGAATAATAATTAAATAATATGTTTTCTGTATTGATTTAACTATATTATGGGTCGGAGATTGTGTTAAGGACTCTTGTAGTCTTGCACCGTATGAATTCTTGAGACTAGACCATAGACAGCCAGCCGTCTGTCTATAGTCAATGCTATATATAACTTACAAAGTGATATGGGGTAAGATACAAGGCAATCGCTAAAGCTTTTGCAGTTGTTCAATGCATTGTATTGAAAGAGTTTTGTTTTTGTTACCTTATGTTAAATGACCATGTAGGAACGATTTTATACCAGAAGTTGGAGGTTTGATGTGTTCAATTATGATCTAATTATGAGGCTGGTTGCACACTTACATTTTCTCATAGTCGGAGAAGAGACATGGTAAATTTGTCAATTGTAAGCGGTATTATCTTCTTTTGTAAGTGTTGCTGTACAGGTGTTGGACACCAGAAGACTCATGCAGTTCATGCTCCAGGCAACTCCCGTTTAACCGGTGGATCGAGTCTCGAAACCAGCACAAAAAAATGTTGTGAGCATTACAAGATATGAACACTGATCAGAGGTCTGGCTACTACCCCCTGATAGTTAAGATATGAAATCTTGTTGACATGCTATTCATGTCTTGCATAGTTGACAACACAACAATATACCGGTAAAACTATATATTCAATTGATCTGTAATATTCTGAATCACAAATTTCTACCTTATGCGCAAACTGCAAGCAAATTATACATGATACGACAAAACCAAACACTTACTAATTCTTTTGTAAAAACGTTTTTTTTCTTTCCCATGAGCCTGAGCGAAAACTTTGGCATCCTCTTCTTCTTCTTCTTCAACAAACCCCTTAATATCAGGTAATGTGTCATCATCTGTGTTACTATTACTTTCGGGTGCACCAACCTTCGTATAAGATTTAGCATTACCTGATGAAGTGTTATGCGGTGTATCTTGGTTCCCTTTCTTACTGAAACCACGAAACAACCTCCATTACCCTCTTCTTTTCGTTTCGGATCTTTTTAACCCTTCTCTTTTCTAATCTCTTCTTCAATATTCATCTTTGTTTCTTTAGCCTTTTCCGCCTTTTGTAATGCAGCATTCAAAGCTTCTTTTTGTGCAGCCAATTCAGAATTAAGTAGCGTAAGTTTATTTAAACATTAAATTTCTGAATCTTTTGCTTCATCAATTTTCAACACTGCATCCTATACTCGTTTACTACCCGCTTTTTCTGTCTCGTAGCCACGTTTACTTAACTCATAATATTCCTCTAACGAAATTGTAACCTGTCATTTTTTGGACCATGACCCGACTCAGTCTCGTGTAGAGCATTAATAGTCCCTAATGCCAACTTTTCTTTTGCTCGTGCAGCTTCAATTTTCTTCTGCGTTGAAGCGAGCTGGTTCTCAATCGAGTTCACACCATCTTAGCCTGCTCGGCTGCTTCTTTTGCTTTATTAAACACTGAACGGGCTTCTTCCGCTAATGACTTAGCTTTCTTGGTATCTTCAGTTACTTTTTGTAATTGTTTTGGAACCTCCACGAGCTTCTTTATCTTTTTTTCTGATACTATCTAGCTCTAATTTAGTCTGTTTTAGTTCAGATTCAAGATTCACTACTGCTCCCACTCTTAACCCTTTTTGCTTCCTGATACTTGTTACAACTTTTTTTTTCACTCTTGAGCTTTATAGTTAACGACGTTTGAGTGGTTTTCAAACACATGATCTGTTCGTTTGCTATTTTGGTACTATGTTTAACTTCATCAAGATTCTATTTCGGTACTATGTTTAACTTCATGCAAGGCTTGTTCTTTTGCTTCTTCGGCTGCCTCGGCCTTTTTCTTGAACACAGGAATTTCTTCTTGTGTTTTCTCAAGTTCTTCTATGTACTTTCATCTCTGCATAACCCGATAAAGTATAAGAAAACACTTGAATTCTAGTAAAATGTTCCTGGTTGCTTTATTGTAACTGCTTATGCGCTTAAAAAAATCCACCTCCATCTTTTTAAGGTGGTTATTTGCTTCAAAATAAGTAGACAATCAGCTTTATCTAAACACACAAAACTGCATATGTGCCTAAAATAATCATGCATAGAAAACATTGTGGAGCAGAATACTTTTTGTACATACATGCATAGAAAACACAATTGAGTATATATATAATGTTTGAAGAGTATATTATAACAAAATAATATATGATGTGTACTTGTGATTGTATATGTATAATATATAAAAAAGTTACATATGTTCTTTATATTTTACTCTTCAAATCATCCCGATGTAAAAAGAAGAGTAGGACCCGTGTCCCGGATACCAATAGGTCCTACCCTAGATGAATTTGACTAGGGCCTTGCGTGAGTGGCTAGTCAAACCCGATGGTCAATGTAATAGTCAAAGTATGTGTAATGTGGTTATGGAAGTATCATGTTTCATAACTAAAATGAAAATAGACTTAAGGGACTAAAATTGTAGGGAATATATTAGCTACAATTGAATTGTAGCCAACTCCCTACAATTTGTGCTACAAATTGTGGGTATAGTCATTTTGTGGGTCCTTAACTTTCTTCTGTGGGGCCTTGATTCAATTTCTTGGAGGTTTTTTGTTGGACTCTTGTAGTTAGAAAACATATATATGCAATAATGGTACTTTGAAAATTAATTACAATATGATATTATCTTTTTCCTTTTTCTTCACAATCACATCTAATCCTGTACAATTCTTAGCTATAAGCTATGTAGCACCGAAACAGGAACGGCAAAGGGATACGGGGACGATACGGGAACTGGAAATGACAAAAATCAAAAATTCAAGATACGAGAACAACATAGATACGGCAATAAAAAATATAAAAAAAAATAAAAATATATTAAAGAAAATCCAAAATAGATATATCATATATGTTGATGTAAAATTGTAAACTCTATAATGCACTCTATAAAGTAGTGCTATTTAGAGCTAAAACACAACATCTTTAATTACAAAATCATTTTTAATATGAAATAAACTAATAAAAATGATTTCTTTTCTAAGTACAAAATCAACATCTTTAATTCATATTTCACGCAACAACAATACAAAAAAATTTGTATATATACTGTAGTTTGCAAATAATTGGACTTTTTTATGCCTATGGACAAAGCAGACACTTCAACTTTTTGAGAAATTAAAGGTGTATTTTAATAGCTTTGATTAAAACTAATTTTATAAAGAAATAATAATGCTATTGGTCACTGCCCACGAGATATATATTTATTTATTCTATTTTTTCCTTCTCTCCGGTATGTCATCTTCTTCTAAAATCTTCTTCTTCCATTATCAAAAAAACAAGATCTGCATCTTAATCTTCGTATTTGATTCTATTGTAATATATGATGAATATAAAGTTTGATGCCTCCAAAAACGGCTTGGAAAACGGCATGGAAATCCAGAAACGGCTAGGGAAACGGCATGGAAATTCAAAAACGGCTAGGGAAATGGCAGGGAAACGTTTCGGGGGCATTTCTTTGGCTTTTCCGTTCCCACCCCGTTCCTAAACGGGTACGCGGCCCTAATAGGCCTTTCGGTGCATCAGAGGCTATAAGCCAAAAATAAAAATCCTTCTCTTTTTCTTGTGACGATACTACATTGCAATTAAAAGCTTTAAGCAAAATCATGGGACCAACTATAATGATTAGCTATAAGCCACAATAAAGAATAAGATTCAAACTACAAGCACCATCACAAAGAAAATTTATATGTAGATGAAACGATAAAGTTTGAAGGATGCTAGATGTTCACTTTTAGTAATCAAATTATGAGTCACCAATTCTCACATTCTTTTGATAACCAACATATAAAATGTCGAAATCTAAATGTTTAAAACAGAAGATAACTTCAACATGATGATGTAAACTCATTTGGTTTAATTATGCTTTAATTTGTTTCTAGAATTGGTAAAAAATCTTGATGGCCGTAAACTTATTTGTGGACGTGTGAAATTGTAAAAGTTACATGCAAAAGAGAAAAGAAAACATTTTTTATTTGGAGTGTCTCTTAATCGCATTCTGCATTCTGAATATGGTCAATCTCACTTCTCGAGGCCTAGATGTTGGGTCGTCTATGTGTCCTTTACGATTCGAAGCCCCGGAATCTACTGCTCACATTCTAGTGTTGTTATTTATATATATACTAAAAGGTAAGAGGTTACTGTAGCAAGTACTGTGCTTGCTACAGTACTTGCTACAGTATTTTTTATTTATTTATTTTTTTAATATTAACGGCTGTTAACTAACGACCGTTATCTTTAACATTAAAAAAAAAATTGTACGCACTTTGTCCTTCATCTCAGTGATTCATTGCAAATTTAGTCCTCAAATAATTTACATAAATGGTCATTCATGTTATACATCAATTGCAAAATCAGTCTTAGGTAACTAACTTCACGTTAAGTAGCTAACGGCAACAAAAGAATTCCGCAGCAACGCGCGGGTACCAAACTCGTTCTCCTCTATTGGTTCTACTAATATTGCAGCTTTCTAAATAAATAAAAATAAAAATAAAAATAAAAAAAAAACATGAAAAAAAGAAAAGTAATTTCTTTTGTTATTTTTTCTAAAACTACTAGACTTGTGTATTATTGTTTTCAAAATACAAGAGTCAAACAAAAAAACTCCAATTTCTTGTGTATTTTGGTGGAGGATTGTAGCCAATTGGCTAAAATAATTCTAGCTAAACTATCTCCAAAATTGTAATGTGTTTAATGTGCTATAAGTTTAATGTGGCCAAATTAAAAGAAAAGGGACTAGGGGGACCAATCTTGCCCAATGGCTAAACTACTCCAACTAATTAGATAATTATCTAGTTAAGTGGAGAATTCTAGAGAAAATGAGAAGAGTGGAGTGTGTGTTGGTGGTGTCGATTTAGAGAAGAAAAAGGAGGGAAGAAGATGAGTTTTGTAGACTAAGAATGATGATGATTAAGACCTTATGCAAGAAATCATCCATAGCAACCACTCCTACACAAGTTTTGATAAATTGTGAAGAATGATGATGATAGTGATGAGGTTGATGATGATGATGGTAATGAGGTTGATGACGATGATGGTGAATTTATGAGTGATATCTTAGCTTAGAGCTAAGGTAAGTAAACCGGTTATAATGTGATATTATAATGATTTCTATACATTATGTGTTTATGTGATTTGCTTTGCTAAGTTTATTGATGGTTTGAATGTATGTGTTTATGTGAAAGTGAATATAAGTATAATTTGATGTATTAGTCAAAGGTGGATTAGAATAAGAAATGTTGATGCTTTAAGTGGTTTAAGGTATGTTTTAATGTTGTAATGGATTACTGGTTAATGATGCGTAATGTGTGAATGAATTATGATAGTTATATTATATCCGTCTTACTTACTAATTTTTATGCTTACGGTTTAAGTTATTAACGTTTTGTAGGTTTATGCGTGAAGGGAAGGTAATGCTTGGTTTAAGGATTAAGGAATGAAATGTGGAGAATTAGAAGAGTAACAGGTTATGTTAAAGCTTAGTATAGATACCGAGCTCAAAGTTATGGTTGATGGCCCTGTGAGTCTTTAAATGATGTGTAAGTATGTGATCAAGTGTCAAAGTTATGTTGTGGTTTGTTATAATAAAGTATGTTTAATGGTTCATTATAGAAACGAGTTAAAGTGAATGAGTTGTGTCAAAAGGGGTGTTTGGATTAATGTCTATTTATACCCATTATGGGATTTAAACGGGTCATTGGCCATGAACGAAAGTTGCCATGGTTTTGGATGTCAATTGAGTGTTTGGTTAAGATTAAAGTGTGGTTTTATGATTAAGGGTGTTATGAAAATGGTTCAAAACGAGTGTACTTGGCAAAACACTCGTCATATTGTAAAGTATGTTTGGTCGTTACGACCAAGTTTATGATTAAAAACGATATTTATAATGTCCAAATGAATTCTAGGAAGTTTCGTTAATTTTTGAGTATCATAAGTATAGTTCCGAAAAAAGGTGTAAAGTATTGTTTTGTAAAATTTTATGCAGGTCATATATGGCCATATGATATTTTCAACATATGGTCATAAGGCTGCATCAGAGATTTTGTATAAAGGTATATGACCAGAATCTGGCGATATGGTATTTTTAACATATGACCATATGGTTGCATCAGAGATATTGTGAAGGGGCATATGGCCAACATATGGCCATATCGAATTTTAGCATATGGTCATATGCTTCTATCAAAGTATAAATGGATTATTTTTTCAGATTTTGTCGATTTTAGAAAAATCATATCTTTAAAATGGTAGGTTGTCACGAGTCATGCCACCCGCCGTTTCGAAGGGAATTGAGTCTAGTTTTAGTTAAAAATAATTCCAATCTCTGAAATATTGTAGATTTTTGTCAATAGACAAAAGAGCAACAAGACTTCCATAAGGTTGGGTCGTTTCGCGTAAAAGTTCCAAATTTGAGAATTTTTCGTCAAAGCGGACACGTGGCGTAACAATAATTTTGGTGTAATTTATTATTGTTTACTTTTCTATCTTCTCCTAAAAAATTATCAAAAAAAAAAAAAAAAAAAAAAAAAAAAAAAAAAAAAAACACGAACTTTTTTTTGCTATCATCCAAAATCTTTCACTTTCTCTCAAAAAATAAACTTGAAAACCGAGTTTAATTTTTTTAACTAGCACCAAAATTTTAAAAATCACATCCGTTTTTAAAATAATTCTTTTACTACTTGTTATTATAAGGTTGACACTAGGGCTGAGCAATCCCGACCGACGACTGAAAACCGACAGACGCCCGACTCCGACCGACACCGACTGACATAAACCGATCTATACTCGGGTCGGGACTCGGTTTGGGTTTTCCAGCTTGTCGGGACTCGGGTCGGGTCAGGAGTCGGGATAACCCGAGAAAACACAAAGAATACCATACAAACCAGTCTCGTTTCGGGACTCGGGTCGGGAGTCGGGATTACACGAACTAGGCTCGGGTCAGGATTCGGTTAGGATTTTCCAGCTTGTCGGTTTCGAGCGGGACGGGTCGGTTTCGGCCCAATGCTCAGCCCTAGTTAACACATAAATTTTTGGGTAGTAAGGTGCAGTTTGGTTGATATGTATCGCACTGTAGGATTTGAATGATAGTTAAATTAAATTGTTTGTTTTAAGATTTCGGTTATAGAACAGTGATACATTCCTTTAGATCGAGTCTTTGATGAAACCCACCTCCACCATGTGGAATGCTGACAATTTTATCATTTATCCTGTGGAAAACTAGAAGGGGGGTTGAATAGTTTACCGATTAAAATCTTTTTAACTTGTTAAGTTAGCTTTGAAACTTTCCGTTTGATCAAAGATATATGCACAAACACAATATATAACATGAAAGTAAATGAAAGAAATGATCAAACCACAACACGAGTATTTATCGTGGTTCGGCTACAAGGACTCTTTTTCCTTGCCCTACGTCCACGCCCCGAGTATCCAACTCGAGAGTTTCTTTCACTAGTCAACAAGCTCCTTTCACCGGCGGAGAAAACCTTACACGTCGCTTATACTTTTACCGACACAAAGCTAAATGTCGAGTTCTTTTACAAGGGCACAACCACTCCCGTTAGTTCTTTTACTAGGGTACAACAACTCCCAACACTCTTTGTATTTTGAGGACTAAAATACTAACCGGTCACTACTGAAAATACACAATCAAATGAAGTGTAAACAACACAAGTCTACATAATGCTAAGCTAACAAGTCTTGCAACGTTGTGTTGAATACTTGTTACTTTTAGTAAGCTCGTGAATCTCTTTGCTACAAAAAGAAACTACACATATGAAATGTTAAGAGGTTAGATGAAAGAATGAAAGTGTGTGTAAAATGTAATGTCAAGTGATGAGCCAAAATTCAACTTGTGGCTCAATATTTATAGCCAAACCTTCTGCAGGTCTGGCGGATCAGGCGGACCCCTCAAAAGGGTTCCGCCTGTGTACCTCCAGGGTACCGCCGGGCTTGCAGTTGGTTTTGCAATAAATCTTGCAAACCAAACAAAGTCACATCTCATTACTCTTGCAAACCAAACAATGTCACATCACATAATATCAAGTCAAATACTAAACTTGCAAGCAACATCAAAGTAAGTCAAACACATTTCTTTCCATAAATGTATAATGACAAAACTTGCCATAAATGTGATGTGACAATTCTATTTTTAGAAAATAAAAGATGTTGTGTTTGATGAAATGTAAAATGTAGCAAAAGTCTAGTTTATGCAAGTCTTTAAAACTAATATTGTGTTTTACTTAGAAACTAAAGTTTACATTTGTCATTAATAAAACTTAGCGAAGATCGTAAAATATAAATAACGTTTTTTGGCGATATTTGTATTAACAATCTCCCCCTTTTTGTTGATGACAAAACATAAACATTGTTTTTAAGTAACTCATAAAATCTTGGTTTTTAAGACTTAAGAAAATTAATATTAAACTTATTTTTCTTAAGTTATGTGATCAGTGGTAAACCGTCAGATAATATTGACCAAGGTCAACAAGTCAAAAACAGCTTAGACTAATTCTCCGTGGAGTACAATGTATCCTCGGGTCGTATTTCCCAACGAGGCGTGAAATCTGTAATAAAACGAAATTTGGGATCGGGTGATTATGAATGGGCAAAGGTGAATTGGATTTATACTACTGATTTGCACAATTTAAACAAATAAGAAAATAACTTTAAACAATTATGGGGACTTAAAGAAAAACGTATACAACTTAAAAACTTACGTCTACGTACAGGGAAAAAGGTGAGTTTTAACACAATTTAAAACTACAGGGGGTTAAATTGAAAATCCTACAAACTTAAACTTAAAATAAAATTTAAACTAAAAATTAAACTATTTTTTAGATTATTATATTATTTATTATTAATTATTTAATTAAAAACTATTTAACTATTTAATTAAAACTATCTTAATTAAAACTAAAAATAATAAACACTACAAATTAAACTAAGAATTTATAAAAATAATTTCTAAACTTAAAAATGAACTTGAAGAAAGTATAAAAAATTAAAATAAATATTTTTGTCTTTTTATGAATTTTCTATTAATTAAAAACTATTTATAATAATTAAACTAATTAAACTATTTTAAATTACAAATAATATTAAACTAACTTAGAAAATTTTGAAAAATTTTATATATCTAATTAACCATCATGGGAATCCTAAAAAATTATAAAAACTTTATTTTATATATTTTTAAACTAGTTAACTAATTATTATTCTATTTATTAATTAATATCTAATTAAACTATTTAAATTATGAAAGCTAGTAAATGAACAGTATAAATCACAAGAAAATTTCTAAAATTATTTTATGACTTATACAATATAGGAAAAATATAAAATATAGGTGTTACCTTATAAAAATTAATTATACTATTTAATTCTTATTTATTAACTACTTATTAATTAAACTAATTTTAATTATAATTAATACTAAATGGAAAGTTAAAATTATAAAACTTTTTGTACAACTATGTTAAAGTAACAGAAACTTTATAAAAATATAAATTTCCTAAATACTTAATTAAAAAGCTATTTCTATAATTAATTACTTATTTATTATTTAAAATCTAATTAACTAAATTTAATTAAAGAAAATAGGAAATGAACAGTAAAAGTTATGAAATTATTTTTTACAAATACCTTATGGTCTATAAGACTTTTAAAAAATATAAAAAGATGTGGTAATTAACTAAAAATTATTAAAACTATTTAATTACCTAATATTACTT
The DNA here is from genome assembly GCA_030686995.1 of Artemisia argyi. NCBI lineage: Eukaryota > Viridiplantae > Streptophyta > Magnoliopsida > Asterales > Asteraceae > Artemisia > Artemisia argyi. The sequence continues at coordinate 153,397,630 of CM060688.1, read as the reverse complement.
AATTACTAATTAAACTAGGATTAATTAAAATAAATATTACGTGAACAGTAAAAATTATGGAAAAATTATGGAAAGTATATTTTATAATAAGTAAGCTAGGAAAAATAAAAATAAGCCAACAGCTTATTCAAATAAGCAGTAATAAGCTAAAACAGCTTAAATAAGCTAAAAAGGCTAAGACTATATTAAGTATTAGATTTGGTAGAGTATAACTGAAAAAAGTCCCAAGGGCACTTGGTATACAGGTACACACTATCACCCTTAAAAGGGGGGAGGTCTCAGGTTCGACCCCTGCCTCACCCCTTTTTACTAAACATTTTTTTTTTTTTAAATTTTCTTTTTACCAGCCTACTTAAACAACAATAATTAGCAACTTTAAAGAAGACAACTTTTTTATATCTCACTAATAAGCTTATTTGGAGCTGAAAGTTGCAACAGTTAAGCTCTTAAGAGCTTAACTTGAAAGTTTGATTAATAAAAGCTACCAAATAAGCTGAAAACTGAACAAAAATGGAAAATAAGCTAAAAGCAAAACACTAACACTTAAATTAAACTGGAATCAACAAAAGAAGTTCAATGGATAAGCTGATAAGACAAATAAGCACTTGGCTCACTATGACAGTCCAAACAGTCCAAATGGACTCACTTGCAGACCTTGTGGGGCCCACAGGAGAAGTCCAAATTCCAATATGAGACTAGATAAGCTGAGATGGCTTATTGGGCTTTCCAATAAGCCAATAATCACTCAGTGGGTCCCACTATGATGCTTTCTAGAAGCCTATGAAGTTTGGCACAAAACTGAGTGACTCAGAAGCAAACAGGAATGGACAAATTAAAATGGCTATTGCATCCCTACCAAATAAGGTGAGAAATGGAAAATAAGCACTCAGCTAGATAGCCTAGCTTATGGACTTTCTAATAAGCTGATAATCAAAGTCTGGGGCCCACTGAGTAGACCTGTGGGGTCCACTAAAGAATGGTGAGTAAACCTGAGCCCAGTGCACAGGGGAGGTGTTATCCCTGCAGCTCACTTTGAGGGGCAATTTAGTCCAAAAAGAAAATTCACAAAATTATAAAAATTGCAGGAAACTAAAGTTCAGCTGATATACTAACACATATCAAAAGATCAAAGCTTAAAAGTACACACAAAATTCTACAAAAATCTTTGAATTTTTGAGATTTCTGCCTAGGGTAAAACTTTGACTTTTTAAGAAAACTTACTAGTTGACTATGGTGAGATTCTAATGACTCCTAGTTACTAATTAAGTTGTAATATGTTATAATTATACTAAATTAAGCTAAATGATTAACTTATGAAATGATATGATTAGATAATAAATCCTAAACTACAACAGTTAACTAGTAAAAGAGAATTGAGAATGATTTTGACTTTTTTAACTAATGACACTAAGGTTCTAATGTTTTATTAACCTTTTATAACCTATGTGAGTATGTTTTGAGCACAACTAACAACTGAGTCACCACAGTGATCAGTGAGCAAGCTTAAACCAAACACACCTTAATCAAAGGTGAATCTGAGATTTTCAAAACAAATGACTGGAAGAGTTAATCAAAATGAAACACAACAACTTATTATTATTCCATAAGTGAGAATGAACACAGAAACATGAAGTTAGACAACAAATACTCAAATATCCAAATCTTACTAGTTTGACTGAAAACATGAGACTTTAAACAATTTTGAAATTCAAAACATAAGTATACACTTATAAGATAGATTATCACTAGTACACACCAGATTATCACAAAAATACAAGTATGATCAAAGATAAGCAGTGACAACAACTTGTACAGTAAAAAGCCAAAAAATTGGAATTTTGCTTACAAATTTATCCTGACTGAGAACTAGTAACCAAGAACAATAGAACCAATCCTATGGGCTTCCACAAGCCTCTAAAACCCAGGGCAATCCAGAATCAACCCTGCTCCAATGCTTGATCTTCTTTGCTCCTTGATTTCTTCTTTATTTTCTATTTTTCTTGATTTTTTTTTTTTAATATTTTTCTGTTCTATTAGTAACTTTGATTTTATAATACTGAGACCTTATCTAAGTTGATACATGGACTTATATGAGCTTATAAGACCAGTAACAATAGAGTTAAACAACAAAGAAGCTAATTTGATATTTTGAGGGAAAAACAAAATGCATAACTGAGAATGAACTTGTAACTTGAATTTGATTGATGGAAAAGGTTTACAATACACTGAATTGTCTTAGTTCAATACTTGAAAACTTTAAAATTACACTAAGAATACAAAATTACACTATTCGACATACAAGAACTTAAATTAAAAACTAACTCACTAATCCTCTGCTTCTCTTCTCTTTTATAGGCCTCCCACATGATCCAGGTGTCTTGCTGAGCCTTTCCCACCATGTGTTAACTTGATACGTGTCCCATTTCATCACACCTGTTTAATTGTTTTTGGCGCCAAAATCCCAAGAGGTAGCTTGTGGCCGTTTTTGTGCATTAAATGCAACTGATGTGACTATGGAGGATGTAGGGGACAATTGGGAGAGTAGGGGTGAGTTGAGGTGATGGTTGCAGGGTAGGGGTGTGGTGTTGATGGTGGGAGTGGTACGTGTTTAGTTGTGGAGCAAAGCTGAGCTTATGGCTTTCTTGGAGAGGTTAACACGTGTAATTGGGGTAGAAGTTAAGGCACATGGGGGGGGGGTGGTGTATGGTGGATGGTGATGCAGCAGGTGAGGATGGGGGAAGAGGAAGAAGAAGGTGGAGGTGGAGGGTCAACGAGGGTCGTTTGACCCTGGTTTATTTAATAAAAGGGGTAATGGGCTTTAAGGATGGTGGGCTTGTGGGTTTGGCATGGACTGGACTATTTTTGGATTGGAATTGGATTTTATTTATTTATTTTGATCCGTTTAGTTTTTTAAATAGTTAGCCCAAGGACTAAACTTGAAAATTCTGAATTTCAGGGACCAAACTTATCATTTTTCCAAAATATATTAAAAGGTCCTTTCTTGCCATGTGAAAATATTTTAAAGACCTTTTTAATATTTTTCCAAATTGAAAATAACCGGGGACCATTTTTGTCAATTTATAAAGTTGAGGGGTAAAAAGTGTAATTTTCCAAAAGTATATCAAAAATGACTTGATTTGTTAATTATGAATAGTACAAGGGTATATTTTGATAATTTTCCATTTTTAAATACCCAGGGACTATTTTTGCCATTTTTGAAACTTCAGGGACCAATTTTGTAATTTCCTCAAACTTTTTATCCAGGGATTAATTATGATACTTTGTAAATTCCCAAGGACTAAAATTGACTTTTCTATCCAAAATAAACTACCAGGGACTAAAACTGACAAGTTTTGAAACTTGGGGGACCTGTTTTGCCATTTGTGCAATTTTGAACTTTCAAGGGTTAAATTTGTAATTTTATGATTCCTGGGGAACTTTTGTTGACATTTCTTCAAAATAATTTTCCCAGGGACCATTTCTGACATTTCTTGAAAGTTCAAGGACTGATTTTGTCAATTGTGCAAACTTTGCACGTTTTTCATTTGTTTTCAATCCTTTTTGCAACTGAAACATATAAAAACACATTTCAAAGATATTTGTAGTATTATGTGGTGTTTCTGTGTGTTTTTAACTGTTTTTGTATTTTAAACAGGACAAAAATGATGAGTTTTTATGAACTCATCAATCCCCTACACTTAACTATTGCTAGTCCCTAGCAATCTGGCATCCACTAAAAACCCATTTTTCAAAATTTAATGGTTTTAATGTCTCTTTACCAAAAGCCATTACTTCTGGAGTAGCCAGGTGTGAAAACTGTGGTACACCTGATAACCGTGTGATTTTGAGCAAACCACCAGCTGTCAACGGATTTGATTAGTCTTTACCAAAAGCCGTTTGCTTCTGGACTAGCCAACTCTTGATGGACTAAGTCAACATCTTGGTGAGCTGATTACCAATTATGGATTTTCACTGCCTTTACCACAAGCCATAATCTTGCGGGCTAGCCAACTCATTCGCTTTATGGGATATGGGGAGTTGAGGAACCATACAATTTTTGGCAAATTGCAAGCCATAAACGGGTTTGAGTTATCTTTACCAAGAGCCGTTTGCTCCTGGATTAGCCAGTCCTTGTGTGGATTAGACATGGCGGACTAATAACCATTTGTTGTGTTAATGCCAAGTACTTCATTAAGTGAAAATTTTGAAAAAATTTTTCAAATTTTTGGCAAAAACGGGGGTACTAGATGTATAATGTGATTAAATTCGCTAGAATTTCCCCCCCTACACTTAGAAATGAATATTGTCCTCAATATTCAAAGTCCCGGCTATTATGCCGACTCTTTGAACGTAAAAAGGGAATATCACAAGCTAAATGTAGGAACAACTTTTATTTTATTTTTGTATTTTTTCATTTTTATTTTTATTCTATGTACTTTATTTACAGTAGGGCAACTCCCCTACACTTGGGTGATACACACGGGTGAAAACCCAAGCTTATTCTACTGTTTTTGATTTTTTTAGTTTTATAAATGTTTTTGTATTTTTTAAAATTTTATATATATGTACAAAAGAACATTCCTTACAACTGCCCCTTGAAAGGGAATCTGGGTTTGACAGAGCTTAGTAACTGTAAACAGCCAACAACTAAATGTTGTAACTAAGGGACTAATCAAACTGGGCAAGTTGTGTGCAAAGGAAAAAATATTTTTGTATTTTATATTGTTTTATGTAATCACTACCTCCCAGGCTTGTGTCAGGTTTACCACGCTAGCTAATCACTTGTGAATGATTAACTGTAATAAATATGTCCTGACAGCTAGGGAGTTGAATGATAAAGTATAATATACATACAAAGATAGATTTTTGAACAAAGATTTACAAAATTTTATTATTTATTTATGTACATGATACTAATGTTTTTGTTTTCCGAGTCACTAGCTTGACTCGACCCCGTATTAATTAGTTCATGGGGAAAGTTTGGAGATCTGGGACAACCACTTGTGGTATGTCCCCTCCAAAGTAGTGTTTCAAACGATGTCCATTTACTTTAAAGTTGGGACCGTCGGGTTGTGATAACTCAACAGTTCCGTATGGGTATACTTTTGCTACAGTAAATGGTCCAGACCAACGGGTTTTTAGCTTGCCCGAGAAAATTTTCAATCTTGAATTGAAAAGAAGAACTCTGTCACCAACGTTGAAAACGCGGTTCTTTATTTTAGAGTCATGTATCTTCTTAGTCTTTTCTTTATAGATTAAAGAATTCTCGTAAGCTTGATCACGTAGTTCATTTAGTTCATTTAGTTGAACCTTACGGTGATCACCCGCTGTCTGAATGTCAAAGTTTGCATGTTTCAAAGCCCAGTAGGCTTTGTGCTCTAATTCGATCGGAAGATGACATGTCTTTCCGTACACCAACTTGTATGGAGTACACCCAATGGGTGTCTTATAAGCTGTACGAAAAGCCCAGAGTGCGTCGTCCAATTTGTCCGACCAAGAGGCACGGTTTTCACCAACCGTCCTCTCCAGAATTCTCTTAATGCCTCGATTTGAGACCTCCACCTGCCCACTAGTTTGGGGGTGATATGCAGTAGAAAGACGGTGAGTTACACCATATTTCAGCATCACTCTTGCAAATTGATCATTGCAAAAGTGTGTACCACGATCACTGATAATGGCACGAGGAGTCCCGAATCGAGCAAAGAGAGACTTCAGAAATTTTACAACTACTCGGGCATCATTGGTGGGTAAGGCTTTTGCCTCAACCCATTTTGACAAATAGTCGACTGCCACGAGTATATACTTGTTACCTCTTGAAGATGGGAATGGGCCCATAAAATCAATGCCCCAGATATCAAATATTTCACAGACTTGGATGATGTTTTGAGGCATTTCATCCTTCTTAGAAACATTCCCGTGATGCTGACAAGCATCACAAGTTTTGACAAGTTCTTGGGCATCTTTATAGATGGTGGGCCAGTAGAAGCCAGAATCAAACACCTTTTTGGCGGTGTAGTTTGAGCTGTGATGTCCCCCAGTGGGTCCATCATGACAGGCTTTGAGGATTTCCATGGCTTCATTACCATGGACACACCGTCGGATGACTTGATCCGCACATATCTTAAAGAGGTAGGGGTCGTCCCAGAAATAGTGTTTAACGTCTTTGAAGAACTTTTTCTTCTGTTGGGACGACATCCCTTTTACAACGAAATTACCCGCATGGTAGTTTGCAAAATCTGCAAACCATGGGGTAGAAGTATTATCCCTGGTAGAGATTAGATTAAGAGTCTCTAGAGGAAAAGTTTCATTAATTTCTTTCCTCTCGAGAATATCCTGATGAGGATTCTCTAACCGGGATAAGTGATCAGCAGCAAGGTTTTCTGCTCCTTTTTTGTCTCGTATGAGTATATCGAATTCCTGAAGGAGTAGAACCCAACGGAGCATTCTTGGCTTTGCATCCTGTTTAGTGAACAGGTATTTCAAAGCCGAGTGGTCCGTGTACACCACGCATTTGGTTAGGATTAAGTAAGACCTAAATTTCTCAAAGGCATATACCACAGCTAATAATTCTTTTTCTGTGGTGGTATAATGTACTTGAGCTTCACTCATGGTCTTACTTGCGTAGTGTATTGGCTGAAAATGTTTGGATTTGCGTTGCCCCAGAACTGCACCAATAGCGAAATCGCTAGCATCGCACATAAGTTCGAAGGGTAAGTCCCAGTCGGGGGCAACAAGGATTGGTGCCTCGGTAAGCTTTTTCTTTAAAGTAGAGAAAGCTTCGATGCACTCGGGGGAAAAGATAAAAGGAGCATCCTTTTCAAGAAGGTGAGTCATGGGCCGGGCTATTTTGGAGAAATCCTGAATGAATCTCCGATAGAACCCGGCATGGCCAAGGAAACTCCTAATTCCTTTAACAGTGGTGGGATGAGGCAGTTTAGCTATAACATCAATTTTGGCCTTATCGACCTCAATCCCACTTTTTGAAATTTTATGGCCGAGGACAATGCCCTCTTTAACCATAAAATGGCTCTTCTCCCAGTTTAGACAAAGATTAGTGTCTTCACAACGTTGAAGCATCTTTTCTAAATGGGAGAGGCACGAGTCGAAAGAATTCCCAATGACTGAGAAGTCATCCATGAATACCTCCATAGTTTTCCCGATCATGTCGTGGAAAATAGCCATCATGCACCTCTGGAAAGTGCCCGGAGCATTGCATAACCCAAAAGGCATGCGACGATAGGCAAATGTTCCGTAAGGGCATGTGAAGGTAGTTTTATCTTGATCCTGTGGATCAATGGGAATCTGGAAGTAACCCGAGAAGCCGTCGAGGAAGCAATAATACTCATTCCCCGCTAGTCTCTCGAGCATCTGGTCCATAAAGGGTAGAGGGAAATGGTCTTTGCGGGTGGCTTCGTTAAGCTTTCTGTAATCAATACATACTCGCCACCCTGTAACCAAACGAGTTGGTATCAACTCGTTATCCTCATTTGTGACAACCGTGATGCCACCCTTTTTTGGAACACAATGTATTGGGCTAACCCAAGGACTATCTGATATAGGGTAAATCAATCCCGCATCGAGAAGTTTGATAACTTCTTCCTTGATAACTTCGTGGATTTTTGGATTTACCCTTCTTTGATGCTGCACGGTAGGTTTAAAGTCCTCTTCCATTAGGATTTTGTGTGTACAAAAATCCGGGTTAATACCCTTTATGTCTGAAAGTTTCCAAGCAATTGCTTGCTTGTGGGACTTTAAAACCTTATGCAGCGCGGTTTTCTCCTCATTCTTTAAGTCTTTAGCAATAATGACCGGTAACTTATCGTTACCTTCCAAGAATGCATATTCTAGATGAGGAGGCAGGTCCTTAAGTTCGACCTCGGGGAAATCATCAGTTTTCTCAACATATTTGACTTCCGCATTATGAAGTTGTGGAGGTAGAACAGGAATGGGAGAGGGATCTTTGTTCAATAACTTCTCGAGGAGAAGTATATCCCTTTCCGGGTCAATCTCTTGGTTATCAATCCCCTCGGGAACTGAATTACTTTTGAGAAAGGCCTCTAATTCCTCAAGGACGAAATCACTTCCCTCAAACGGAGTGAGGGAAGGAGAAGAATTAGCGATTATGGGGTGAGAAGAGAGAGTGGGATTGCCACTCGAAGAAGTATCAGCGAAGCCAAGGATTTCCTGAGCATACTCCTCGGATGCAATGTCAATGACATCAATTCGGTTGACCGATTCAGCATCATAATTCGAGGAGTATCTCGAGGTTTGATCAAGGTTGAATGTTATCGCTTCAGTGCCAACTCGTAACGTGATTTCCTCATCGAAAACATCGATTAATGCACGACCCGTCCTTAAGAATCCTCTCCCAAGAATGAGAGGAACTCTGGGATCCGCATCGAAATCAACAACGACAAAGTCTGCCGGAAAATGGAACTTTCCTACTCTTACAAATATGTCCTCGGCAATACCAAGGGGACGTGAAATTGAACGATCTGCAAGCTCGAGAGTCATGCATGTGGGACTAAGTGCCTGAAGAGAGAGCTTTTTCCAAACTGAGTAGGGCATTAAGTTGATGCTTGCACCAAGATCGGCCAAGGCAAAGCAGTCAACCATTCCTGGAAATACGCAAGGTATTAGAAATCTTCCAGGATCTCCTAGCTTCGCGGGAAGCTGTTTCAACAGAACTGCAGAGCAGTTCTCATTGAGTGGAGTTCGTGCCATCTCAAACAGTTTTTCTTTATTGCTCAACAGGTTTTTGATTGTCGATGCGAATTTAGGCATTAAAAGAAGAGCATCCGCAAAGCTAATATCGAAGTGTAGTTCTTGAAAAATCTGAAAGAATTTTTCCATCTGATGATTAGCTTTTTCACGGAGCTTTTGGTCTTGCAATCGTGAGGGATATGGAATTGTTGGTTTTGGGTTGGCTTTTGGATTTTCAACAGGACCTTCGGTAGTTTTAAACACAACTTTTTTAGGAGGAGTCGGGACCGGGATAACTGGAGGTGGGACGTCGTCGGTACTTCCATTATGAATAGGAGGTATCGTGTCCGTTGTAACCTCAGCTTCTTTTTCCAGTACCTCAGGAGAAGAGAAAGAGGTAGATGGAGTTTTAGGTCCTTTATATGAAGCTCCACTCCTTGTGGTGATCGCCTTAACATCGCCCCTCGGATTAGCGATCGTGTTGCTAGGTAAAGTACCTGAGCTCGAGGGTCGATCATTTAAAGATTTCTTTATGTCAGAAATTTGGCTGATCAACAACCTGTTGGTTTCTTCCTGTGCTTTCATGAATTGTTTTAACAATTCATCAGAAGAGTTAGGGTTTGGAACAACAGCTGGTGTTTGAACGGGAGGGGTTTGCCCTCGAGTGTTCTGCTGAAACCCTTGATTTTGGAATTGTCCCTGATTAGGGTTTCCATGAAAGTATCCAGGATTATAGTTACTCGGTCCTTGATTTCTATTCCCCTGATTTTGAAAGTTTTGGGGATAACCTTGATTAAAGTGACCTTGGTTAGGATAACCTTGGTTACTTCTATTTGGATTTTGGGGACGGTTTTGGGTGTTCTGGTTAAAACCAGGTGGTACAGAGTAAGTGCTCGGACGCCATGGTGGCTCAGCAGGAGGACGATAAGGATTGCCTCCTTGGCTAGAACTACCAGCAATCGCGTTGGTTTCAAATGTGTTATTGTCTGTGGCAGTACAATTATAATAGGCATGTGGTCCACCACAGGTAACACAAACATCCACTTTCTTCACTTCAGCATGTGAAGGATTCTGTGGGAACGAGACTTTCTTCTGATTGGAGTGAACCAAGGCTTGTATAGCATCCGTGAGTTTATCAATCTTAGCATCAGTACTAGATTGACTCACGGTAGAAGAAGTAGAAGGATCGACCGGTTTATTACGTATGGTTCGAACCTTGGACTTATTTTCAATTATTGCTAAAGCTTCCTTGACAGTACGACTCAAAAAATTCCCTCCTGCTGAGGCATTAAGGGAATCTTGGTCTGCTTGGCTTACTCCGTTATAAAATGTGTCGAGTTGCATTAACTCAGAAAATCCATGATGGGGGCATTTGCGAAGCAACTCTTTGAATCTATCCCATGCTTCACTGAATGTCTCACCAGGTCTTTGTGTAAACTTGGTGATCTCATTCCTCAGATAGGCAGTTTTGGATGGTGGATAGAATTCATTCACAAATTTCTTAACTAGATCTTCCCATGTTTCTATGGATCGAGGGGGTTGTTTCTCTAGCCAGATTCTGGCTGCTCCCTCGAGAGAAAATGGAAACAGAAGTAGTTTAATAGCCTCCGATGGGACATTCTTATATTTAATGGTGGATGTAATCTTGTTAAACCATCTTATATGTGAATGAGGATCGTCCCTTTCGAAACCATAGAACTGATTAGAAGTAACCAGATTAAGTAATCCGGTTTTTAATTCGAAATTATCAGATACTATGGCTGGTACAATAATAGCATCTCCATAACCCTCGATGGGTGCCTGGAGAAGCTCTGACATTGGGCGTTCTTCTGCCATGATGACTGTCGGTTTAGGTTCAGTCTGTATTTGAGTTTCAATTTTCGGGGCAGATTGTGTACGTTTTCGAGGAATACTAACAAGCTCGCGATGAGGACTTGTAGACCTAGAAGAACGTGTGTGCATGTACTAAAAACAAAATTTTCAAAATAAGATCGAGGCAAAACCACAGTAAACTTAACCCAATAATCACAGGTAAAATGGCTTCTTTATAAAAGGTATACCACTTACGCGGATATTACGTTAAATTTTTTATATCTTATGTTTGGGAACTTATTCTGAGGTTATTTAATTTATTCACAAGAAAATGTTTTTGGGTATATGTGTATGGGTGAAAACTTGGAAAATATTTTTGGAATCGATTCGTTAACCGAAATCGTTCCTTTAAAATCACTCGCAGGCTAGCGGGAGGAAATAAATGGATTCCTCTTCAGTTCGCAATTTAATGTCAGAACTTACCTTATACCAGCTGTATAGGTTGTGATTTTAAAGAAAACGAAGTAATTTAACTTCACGATTTATTTTGTTGTTATTTAATTTTTTTGGTGTTTTTAACACTTTAGGAAAAGTGTTAGTGAACTTTTCAGTTATGATATTTATTTTTACAAAAATTTACAGACTGATGATATTTGTACAGTGAGTTGATATTCAGAACCACGTATGCTTCCAAATTCGTTGTACGCAGCACACCTCCCCGGCAACGGCGCCAAAATTTGATCAGTGGTAAACCGTCAGATAATATTGACCAAGGTCAACAAGTCAAAAACAGCTTAGACTAATTCTCCGTGGAGTACAATGTATCCTCGGGTCGTATTTCCCAACGAGGCGTGAAATCTGTAATAAAACGAAATTTGGGATCGGGTGATTATGAATGGGCAAAGGTGAATTGGATTTATACTACTGATTTGCACAATTTAAACAAATAAGAAAATAACTTTAAACAATTATGGGGACTTAAAGAAAAACGTATACAACTTAAAAACTTACGTCTACGTACAGGGAAAAAGGTGAGTTTTAACACAATTTAAAACTACAGGGGGTTAAATTGAAAATCCTACAAACTTAAACTTAAAATAAAATTTAAACTAAAAATTAAACTATTTTTTAGATTATTATATTATTTATTATTAATTATTTAATTAAAAACTATTTAACTATTTAATTAAAACTATCTTAATTAAAACTAAAAATAATAAACACTACAAATTAAACTAAGAATTTATAAAAATAATTTCTAAACTTAAAAATGAACTTGAAGAAAGTATAAAAAATTAAAATAAATATTTTTGTCTTTTTATGAATTTTCTATTAATTAAAAACTATTTATAATAATTAAACTAATTAAACTATTTTAAATTACAAATAATATTAAACTAACTTAGAAAATTTTGAAAAATTTTATATATCTAATTAACCATCATGGGAATCCTAAAAAATTATAAAAACTTTATTTTATATATTTTTAAACTAGTTAACTAATTATTATTCTATTTATTAATTAATATCTAATTAAACTATTTAAATTATGAAAGCTAGTAAATGAACAGTATAAATCACAAGAAAATTTCTAAAATTATTTTATGACTTATACAATATAGGAAAAATATAAAATATAGGTGTTACCTTATAAAAATTAATTATACTATTTAATTCTTATTTATTAACTACTTATTAATTAAACTAATTTTAATTATAATTAATACTAAATGGAAAGTTAAAATTATAAAACTTTTTGTACAACTATGTTAAAGTAACAGAAACTTTATAAAAATATAAATTTCCTAAATACTTAATTAAAAAGCTATTTCTATAATTAATTACTTATTTATTATTTAAAATCTAATTAACTAAATTTAATTAAAGAAAATAGGAAATGAACAGTAAAAGTTATGAAATTATTTTTTACAAATACCTTATGGTCTATAAGACTTTTAAAAAATATAAAAAGATGTGGTAATTAACTAAAAATTATTAAAACTATTTAATTACCTAATATTACTTAATTACTAATTAAACTAGGATTAATTAAAATAAATATTACGTGAACAGTAAAAATTATGGAAAAATTATGGAAAGTATATTTTATAATAAGTAAGCTAGGAAAAATAAAAATAAGCCAACAGCTTATTCAAATAAGCAGTAATAAGCTAAAACAGCTTAAATAAGCTAAAAAGGCTAAGACTATATTAAGTATTAGATTTGGTAGAGTATAACTGAAAAAAGTCCCAAGGGCACTTGGTATACAGGTACACACTATCACCCTTAAAAGGGGGGAGGTCTCAGGTTCGACCCCTGCCTCACCCCTTTTTACTAAACATTTTTTTTTTTTTAAATTTTCTTTTTACCAGCCTACTTAAACAACAATAATTAGCAACTTTAAAGAAGACAACTTTTTTATATCTCACTAATAAGCTTATTTGGAGCTGAAAGTTGCAACAGTTAAGCTCTTAAGAGCTTAACTTGAAAGTTTGATTAATAAAAGCTACCAAATAAGCTGAAAACTGAACAAAAATGGAAAATAAGCTAAAAGCAAAACACTAACACTTAAATTAAACTGGAATCAACAAAAGAAGTTCAATGGATAAGCTGATAAGACAAATAAGCACTTGGCTCACTATGACAGTCCAAACAGTCCAAATGGACTCACTTGCAGACCTTGTGGGGCCCACAGGAGAAGTCCAAATTCCAATATGAGACTAGATAAGCTGAGATGGCTTATTGGGCGTTCCAATAAGCCAATAATCACTCAGTGGGTCCCACTATGATGCTTTCTAGAAGCCTATGAAGTTTGGCACAAAACTGAGTGACTCAGAAGCAAACAGGAATGGACAAATTAAAATGGCTATTGCATCCCTACCAAATAAGGTGAGAAATGGAAAATAAGCACTCAGCTAGATAGCCTAGCTTATGGACTTTCTAATAAGCTGATAATCAAAGTCTGGGGCCCACTGAGTAGACCTGTGGGGTCCACTAAAGAATGGTGAGTAAACCTGAGCCCAGTGCACAGGGGAGGTGTTATCCCTGCAGCTCACTTTGAGGGGCAATTTAGTCCAAAAAGAAAATTCACAAAATTATAAAAATTGCAGGAAACTAAAGTTCAGCTGATATACTAACACATATCAAAAGATCAAAGCTTAAAAGTACACACAAAATTCTACAAAAATCTTTGAATTTTTGAGATTTCTGCCTAGGGTAAAACTTTGACTTTTTAAGAAAACTTACTAGTTGACTATGGTGAGATTCTAATGACTCCTAGTTACTAATTAAGTTGTAATATGTTATAATTATACTAAATTAAGCTAAATGATTAACTTATGAAATGATATGATTAGATAATAAATCCTAAACTACAACAGTTAACTAGTAAAAGAGAATTGAGAATGATTTTGACTTTTTTAACTAATGACACTAAGGTTCTAATGTTTTATTAACCTTTTATAACCTATGTGAGTATGTTTTGAGCACAACTAACAACTGAGTCACCACAGTGATCAGTGAGCAAGCTTAAACCAAACACACCTTAATCAAAGGTGAATCTGAGATTTTCAAAACAAATGACTGGAAGAGTTAATCAAAATGAAACACAACAACTTATTATTATTCCATAAGTGAGAATGAACACAGAAACATGAAGTTAGACAACAAATACTCAAATATCCAAATCTTACTAGTTTGACTGAAAACATGAGACTTTAAACAATTTTGAAATTCAAAACATAAGTATACACTTATAAGATAGATTATCACTAGTACACACCAGATTATCACAAAAATACAAGTATGATCAAAGATAAGCAGTGACAACAACTTGTACAGTAAAAAGCCAAAAAATTGGAATTTTGCTTACAAATTTATCCTGACTGAGAACTAGTAACCAAGAACAATAGAACCAATCCTATGGGCTTCCACAAGCCTCTAAAACCCAGGGCAATCCAGAATCAACCCTGCTCCAATGCTTGATCTTCTTTGCTCCTTGATTTCTTCTTTATTTTCTATTTTTCTTGATTTTTTTTTTTTTTTTAATATTTTTCTGTTCTATTAGTAACTTTGATTTTATAATACTGAGACCTTATCTAAGTTGATACATGGACTTATATGAGCTTATAAGACCAGTAACAATAGAGTTAAACAACAAAGAAGCTAATTTGATATTTTGAGGGAAAAACAAAATGCATAACTGAGAATGAACTTGTAACTTGAATTTGATTGATGGAAAAGGTTTACAATACACTGAATTGTCTTAGTTCAATACTTGAAAACTTTAAAATTACACTAAGAATACAAAATTACACTATTCGACATACAAGAACTTAAATTAAAAACTAACTCACTAATCCTCTGCTTCTCTTCTCTTTTATAGGCCTCCCACATGATCCAGGTGTCTTGCTGAGCCTTTCCCACCATGTGTTAACTTGATACGTGTCCCATTTCATCACACCTGTTTAATTGTTTTTGGCGCCAAAATCCCAAGAGGTAGCTTGTGGCCGTTTTTGTGCATTAAATGCAACTGATGTGACTATGGAGGATGTAGGGGACAATTGGGAGAGTAGGGGTGAGTTGAGGTGATGGTTGCAGGGTAGGGGTGTGGTGTTGATGGTGGGAGTGGTACGTGTTTAGTTGTGGAGCAAAGCTGAGCTTATGGCTTTCTTGGAGAGGTTAACACGTGTAATTGGGGTAGAAGTTAAGGCACATGGGGGGGGGGGGTGGTGTATGGTGGATGGTGATGCAGCAGGTGAGGATGGGGGAAGAGGAAGAAGAAGGTGGAGGTGGAGGGTCAACGAGGGTCGTTTGACCCTGGTTTATTTAATAAAAGGGGTAATGGGCTTTAAGGATGGTGGGCTTGTGGGTTTGGCATGGACTGGACTATTTTTGGATTGGAATTGGATTTTATTTATTTATTTTGATCCGTTTAGTTTTTTAAATAGTTAGCCCAAGGACTAAACTTGAAAATTCTGAATTTCAGGGACCAAACTTATCATTTTTCCAAAATATATTAAAAGGTCCTTTCTTGCCATGTGAAAATATTTTAAAGACCTTTTTAATATTTTTCCAAATTGAAAATAACCGGGGACCATTTTTGTCAATTTATAAAGTTGAGGGGTAAAAAGTGTAATTTTCCAAAAGTATATCAAAAATGACTTGATTTGTTAATTATGAATAGTACAAGGGTATATTTTGATAATTTTCCATTTTTAAATACCCAGGGACTATTTTTGCCATTTTTGAAACTTCAGGGACCAATTTTGTAATTTCCTCAAACTTTTTATCCAGGGATTAATTATGATACTTTGTAAATTCCCAAGGACTAAAATTGACTTTTCTATCCAAAATAAACTACCAGGGACTAAAACTGACAAGTTTTGAAACTTGGGGGACCTGTTTTGCCATTTGTGCAATTTTGAACTTTCAAGGGTTAAATTTGTAATTTTATGATTCCTGGGGAACTTTTGTTGACATTTCTTCAAAATAATTTTCCCAGGGACCATTTCTGACATTTCTTGAAAGTTCAAGGACTGATTTTGTCAATTGTGCAAACTTTGCACGTTTTTCATTTGTTTTCAATCCTTTTTGCAACTGAAACATATAAAAACACATTTCAAAGATATTTGTAGTATTATGTGGTGTTTCTGTGTGTTTTTAACTGTTTTTGTATTTTAAACAGGACAAAAATGATGAGTTTTTATGAACTCATCATTATGAAAATCATATTAAGTTTTGAAAGTTTAATATATTTCTCCCCCTTTTGTCGAAACAAAAAGAAGAGTGGCGAAGCGGAATAATACCAATGCTCCCCCTTGGTCAATACTCCCCTTAAATGGAGTGCCAAGATGGGAAACATGGATTTTGGACCCTACAAAAAAATGTTAGTTGGTGATATATATAGTTAAGAATGTAGTTACCACACACATTGCAACCACAATGATAACACAAACATGATCAACCAACAATGTACTAAAGTGAGTAGAAAGAAATATCATTTCAAGTAAAATTTTGACTATTAAAAGTCAAAAGACAAGAAATGAGAACTATTCTTCTACTTCTAAACAAAAACTAAAAAATAACCAAGAAAGAAAATTAAAATCCTACTTTCCTTAATTTGGGGCAAACGGCCTCCAAGGATTGTCTAGGATTTGTTGGGGTGGGAAAGAGCATCCAAACGTTCTATGACGTGTTGGAATGCAAAACGGGTTTCATTTTGGATTTGGTTAAGCAATGTTTTGATGGTTTCACCCATTTGCTCACAATTTGAGCAAGCATGGGGATGAGTGGGTTGAAATGGGTTTGTTTTGGTTTCTTGGTTTGAAGGTTGGTTGGTTTTTGGTTCTTGGGTGGAGGATGGATTTGGTATTGAGTCAAGCAAGGTGGTTTGAAATTCCATTGCTTGATGAAGGTGGTTCTCAACCATGCTTTGGATTTCCTCATATGAGGGGAAGAAAGTCTCTAGGGTTTGGTCTTGAGAATGTTGTGGATTTGGGTGATCATTGTTTTCAAAGTTTGGTTCTCCATATAGAGGACCATGGATGTCATGGTAGATGGGGTGAAACAATAATGGTTTAGGTGGATGGTACACTTGTTGTGGTGGTTGAATGTGGTTAAAAAGGTTATCTTGATCAAGAATTGACCTTGGTGATTCATTTGCAAAAGGTGGTGGTTGTGTAGGTCGTGGTGGAAGATCATTAAGATCTTGGACAAATGGGTGTGGTGATGTGGGAGGAGACCCAAATAGTTCCATTGGCTCAATTTTGGGTAATGGTGATGGTGATGAAGTTTTGGATGGTTGAGTTGGAGCACTTGGTGGAGTTGGGTCAATAGGTGATTTAGTTGGTGGTGGAGTGAGCTCATTTGGTTCATTGGGTGATGGTGATGGAGATGCAAGGTTAAAAAAATGTTCATTTTTGATAGGTGATGTAAATTCATCCGAGGATGAGGAGCTTAGGTTGATGGGTTGATTGCACCATAGTGGTTTAACACTTATCCGGGCGGTTTTCCGGATGGGTCTTGATGGTTGAGAGGTGTTTGTTGACTTAGTCATGGTGAAAAATGGTTTATAAGTTTCAGAAATTGTGTTGAGGAAGGTGTGATTTGATGGTGTTTAGGATGGCTTAATTTATAGTGTTGATGGATTATGGAAAGGAGTGTTTGGATTTGATGTTAGTCCATACAAAAATGGAGGTTTCTAATGATTTGGAAAACTAATTGTGGGTTGTCAAATCATGGAAGTCAATCCAATGAAAATGGTGAAGTGAGAAGACAAGTATTGCACTAAATGCTTAGTGGTTTTGGTGGATTTGTGGTAGTATAAATCTCAGGGATTTCAAGGATCCCTTAAAAGGGTTCCTTCCTTTATGTTTGAGGGGTCCTTGAGGTTGTTATGGGTAAATTTGAATTTTGGTGGGAATTGGTTTTGGTTAAGCTTATGGACGAAGGAGTATCCTATTATGCTAAACACATTGCAAATAATGAGTTTCTACCTAAAAGGATTGGATTTTGGTGTTTGGATGTTGAATGGGTGAAAATGAAAACAAAAATTCTGCAGGATGCTGGCGGCACCCTCAGAATACACAGGCGGAACCCATTAGAGGGTGCCGCCTGGTCCGTTGGGCGAATTCTGGAATTCCCAGAATTTACACTGGCGGAACCCAATTTTGGGTACCGCCAGATACGCCAGACCCCAAAAAATTGGCAGTCCGCGTTTTAGACCCGCGAGACGATTTTCAAAATTTTCGAAAACTCCTAAAATCAAAGAGATAAGGCATTTCTGGTTGGGCAATGCAAAAAATAGACACGTAAACATGCATTTCATAGGACTTTGACCTTGAGGTCGAGAATTTCACTATACTTAGTGAAAATATCATAAACTTGAAAATTTGACAACTTGCCAAGAGTTGTCTACCTGCATCAAAGTTAGATACTACATGTTCCAAATTGTATCAAACATTGTACTAACACACAAATTCATCACAAATATTGTTAAAACAACCAAATTTGTTCAAATAGCACCTAGTGCCAAACACTCCTACACACCCGCACTTCTTGACGGTCGATCTTGTTCTTGAGCTTTCCAAGGAACCTTCCAAGATTCTTAAACATCCCCTTTGTTTGCTTGAACTCCTCCGACTCATTAGGAATATCCGGAAGTTGAGAAAGGTATTCTAGAGGAGGGAGCCTAGAGTTTGGCAAATTGTCATCTTCACTCATTGAGGAAGACAAAGATGAGGTAGGAGGATGTGGACGTTTTCCTTGGGCTTTGTACACTCTTTTATCACTTAGTGGGACAAAGGTGTGTGAGATGAGAGAGTAGTTAAGGTGAAGACCGTTTGGAGTTGGTGGAATGGGTGAGATGAACCTAAAGAGACGGGTCAAGAGCATTCCATACGGCATAGCCGTTGTGCCGTGCACGGGAATGTCGGCCATTCTATTGGCCATGTAGTAGGCAAGGTTGAAGGGTTTCCTAACGGACAAGGAGTAGAGCATGTAGCAAAGGCAAAGGTTGATATGGTCACGGTTCCCTATTGTGCTAATGACATTGGCTCTAAGGACTTCCTCCCATTTCTTGAATTGGGGTTTGAGTTCGTTCATTTCCATTCCATATGGGTCCTTATCGACCTCATTCCCCGAACGGGTTCTCCTAGTGGTGGTGGTCCTAACAAAGAGGTGGTCACGGAGAACGTCTTTTGAGACAAGGGGTGTGTCATAAGGGTGGATACGGTCTTGGAGGTTGTCAAGAGTTGAGAGGGAGTGCAAGTCGGAATAGAGGCAAGTACCACGGTTTGGAACACCTAGGATTTGAGCAAACTCCTCAAGAGTGAAGGAGTATTGATGACCACTAACCCTAAAGTTGATAGACATATGACCATAATCATCCGTGGAGAGAACGGAGGATGCATAGAACTCTAGAATGAACCTAGGACAAATAGGCTCGTCGATCTTCAAAAGACACTCAAAGTTGATTGTGGCAAAATCGGCGTAAAGGTTTGTGCCTTCTAGGAAAGACGGGTCAATGGTTTTACCCTCATGGACATAGTATTTTTCTAGGGCTTTGAAAATGTTTACTTGGTTTGGGGTAAGGCCTTTGGTTTTGTGGTGTTTTGGTAGGTACTTAATGGTGTCCTTGTGGTCGTAGTGAGTTAGAGGAGGCATGATGATTCAATGATGATTTAGTTGCAATGTAAATGAATGGAAGACCAAGAATTCGTAGGTATGAATGGATGGTAAAGTGAATAGTAGCAGTTTGGAAGTGGTGGTATGAGATAATAGGTGTTTGGTTTAATATAAACAAAGAAAATGATTCTGCAGGTCAACGGACACGGCGGAACCCTGAGTTGGGTTCCGTCCGTTATGGCTGAGGGTTCCGCCGACCCTGCTGAGAAAAATGGTTTTGGATTTGTTTTGATTTTTGTGATTTTTGTCTAATATCCAGAACTACAATGTAGGTTCCATGAGTCCTAAGCCTAGCCTAAGAAGATTAAAAGGTTCACGTTTAAGAGGTTTTGTGAGAATGTCGGCTATGTTATCTTCGGAAGAAACTTTCTCAATTGAGATATTTCCTTTTTGAACGTTGTCACGAAGGAAATGATGAAGGATTTCAGTATGTTTGGTACGAGCATGTTGAACCGGGTTTTTTCTAAGATCAATGGCACCTTTGTTGTCACAAAGAATTGTGATGTCGTTGAGTTGAATTCCGTAGTCGACAAGAGCTTGCTTCATCCAAAGAGCTTGTTGACATGCCTTTCCGGCCGAAACGTACTCGGCTTCCGTTGTTGAGATAGCAAGAGCCGTTTGCTTCTTAGAGAACCATGAGGTGAGACAATGTCCAACAAAAGTACAAATACTACTTGTACTTTTTCTATCGACATAGTCACCGGCATGATCCGAGTCGGCATACACTATGGTGTCTATTCCCGTTCCTTTGGGATACCATAAACCTAAATGTGTAGTGCCCTTAATATACCTAAAAAAAATTTTAACGGCTTCGAGATGGGTAGTTTTAGGATCTTCTTGAAAACGAGCACATAGACAAACACTAAACATAATGTCGGGTAATCATACCTCTATATTTAGTGTTATCTACGGATTCACTTTCCTCATCCTTGGTGAGTTTAGTTTCCGTGGACATGGGAGTTTTGATAGGTTTCGAATCTTCTAGTCCAAATTTCTTAAGCATGTCCTTAATATATTTAGATTGGTTAAAGAAGATACCATCTTCTAGTTGTTTGATTTGGAGTCCTAGGAAAAAGTTGAGTTCTCCCATCATACTCATTTCAAACTCTTCATGCATGATTTTTGAGAAATCCACACATAATTCTTGACAAGTTGATCCGAATATAATGTCATCAACATAGATTTGGACTATGATAATATGTGAATCTTTCTTCTTAGTGAAAAGAGTATTATCAACTAAGCCCATGGTATACTTATGGTCAACTAGGAATGTTTTAAGTCGATCATACCATGCTTTTGGAGCTTGCTTAAGTCCGTAAAGAGCCTTTTTAAGTTTGTAAATATGATTTGGTTTTTCAAAATCGATGAAGCCCGGTGGTTGAGCAACATACACTTCTTCATTAATGACTCCGTTTAGAAATGCACTTTTGACGTCCATTTGAAAAAGTTTAAAATTGTGTGCACATGCATATGCAAGTAAGATTCTAATTGACTCGAGCCTAGCAACCGGAGCAAAAGTTTCATCGTAGTCAATGCCTTCTTGTTGGTTATATCCTTGTGCAACTAACCTAGCTTTGTTTCTAGACACAATTCCATTTTCATCCATTTTATTTTGAAATACCCATTTTGTTCCAATTGTAGTTTGACTCTTTGGTTGAGGAACTAATGTCCATACATCATTCCTAACAAATTGGTTTAACTCTTCTTGCATTGCAATTACCCAAGACTCATCTTTAATGGCTTCATTAATATTTTTGGGTTCAATAGTTGACACGAAACAAAATAGTTGCTTTCATTTTGGACTTTTGATCTAAGTGTTCTTTCGTTAATGTTGCCTATGACACTATCTAATGGATGACTTTTAGATTCTTTGACATTAACAAGTTCTTTGTTTAATAGATCATCTTCCTTGTCATTATCTAAGATTTCTTGACTTTCAATTGCTTGGCTTTCAACTAAGTCATCATCTACCAAAGGTGATGTCTTAGAGGGAGGTGGACTCTCGTCAAATGTTACGTTCAACGATTCCTCGACTCTTAAGGTTTCTTTGTTCAACACAATGTACGCTTTACTATTTTGTGAATATCCAAGAAATACACCTTCATGAGACTTTGGGTCAAATTTGGTGAGATAATCCTTGGTGTTAAGAATGAAATATTTACTCCCAAACACTCTAAAGTATCCTAATGTAGGCTTTTTACCTTTATATAGTTCATAAGGAGTTTTATTCAAAAATGGTCTAATTAAGACTCGATTTAAAATGTATGTTGATGTGTCAATGGCATTACACCAAAACTTTTGTGGAATGTTTTGTTCATTAAGCATTGTTCTACTCATCTCTTGCAATGTCCGGTTTTTACGTTCTACTACACCATTAGACTGAGGAGTACGTGGAGCCGAAAAGTTATGAGTTATACCATTATTATCACAAAAGTTTCAAATTGAAATTCATTATCAAATTCACGACCGTGATCCGTTCTAATAGACACAATATTAGATCCTACTTGATTTTGAATTTTCTTACTTGGAATTTCAAATTTATCAAAAGCTTCATTTTTACTTTTCAAAAATTTTGTCCAAGTATATCTTGAGTAATCATCAACTATTACCAAAGTGTAGAAGTTACCTCCATAACTTTGTATAGCGGATGGACCAAATAAATCCATATGCAAAAGTTCTAGACACCTAGATGTAGAAACCAAGTTTTTAGCCTTATGGCTATTATGGACTTGTTTACCGACTTTGCAAGCATCACAAAAGTGTTGGTCATATTTCAACTTAGGTAGGTTTCGAACTAAGTCTTTGGAGGAGAGGTTTTGGATTAGTCTCATGTTAGCATGTCCTAAACGTCTATGCCATAAAGTTGAAGATTCATCTAATGAGGTAAGACAAAGTTTGTTTCTAGATGTTGGATCCATCTTCATGACATATACGTTATTACTAAGGACACCTTTGGCTATGGTTATACCATCTTTAAGTATTTTACTTCCGTTTTCACTAAAAAGAACATTATACTTATTACGACAAAGTTGACTAATACTAAGGAGATTAAAACCTAAGTTTTCAACATGAGCTACATCATCTATAAAAAGGGAGTCATGAGAGATTGTACATTTTCCGATGATTTTGCTCTTAGCATTACTACCAAACGTAACATTACCTCCGTCACATTTGTGATAAGAAGTGAAGAGGCTTTTGTTACCCGTCATGTGCCTTGAACAACCGCTATCTTTAATCCATTCATCTGGTTCCAAACAAACCTTGAGGCACACCTATTTTATGAAAAACACTCAAACATTTGGTCCCCAATTTCTTGTGGGTCCATTTTGGTTAAGCATGCCATTAATTTGTTCCAAGTATGAAAATAGAGTATAAGGGTTCCATGGCATGTGGTTTGGAGTTTGGTAATGTCTAGGAGTGTTTTGGTTCCAAACATGTTGGTAGTTTGGTCGAGCGTTGAAGTTGCTCTTTGGAAAGGGGCGTTTGGGAATTGGAGTCTTAGGTCTTGGTTGAGTAGTTTTAGCTCTAAATTCATTTTTACTAAATCTTACTCCAGTTTTAAACATAGGTTTTGTTCCACTTTTGTATGTAACTTTAACAAATTTTGAACGATCCGAAGTGGATGAGGTTACTGCTGAAGCAGGCCTGGCGGAACCTTCGGGACCAATGGGCGGAACCTTAAATTGGGTTCCGCCTGATCCGCAGGCTGCTGTAGCAATTTTATTTGTTTCTTGTGCAATCTTTTCTTGTTTCATTTGACCCACTGGAGTTTCTATTTTCGTAAATCCTAGTCCAGTTTTATCAAAGGGCGACTTTTGAAGTTTCATAATTTCATCCGCACAAGAAATGCTCTTATCGAACTTCTTAAACTTTGTGGTTTGTTTTATTAGATCATTTTGAGTAATTCTGAGTTTCTCAACTTCTAGTTTAAGCTCTTCACATGATTTTCAAGGTGTGTCAATACCTTTACTCTTTTCTAATCTCTCAGTTTTTCTTTTAACTCATAAACTTCATTTTCTAAAAACTCCTTTTTAGTTTTCAAAAATTTATTTTTGTTTATGATTTTTACGCTCAATTCACAAAGTTTGTTATATTCTTTTTGTAAAGTGTCATCATCAATAGAGGAGTAAGATGAGTCGGATAATACCTCATTTGAGTTGTGAGCCATGAGAGCAATATCGTCATTCTTTGGCTCATCGTCATCTCCTTCATAGTCACTCCAAGCACCACCCACAAAAGCTTGTTGAGGTTTGCTCTTGGGTGGTTTTGGACATTCTCCTACAAGATGACTTGTGTCTCCACACCTATAGCACTTTCTTTCAACCTTTCCTTTCCTATCATCTCGATCTTTTCGGAAAGTTTTCTTGTCATCTTTAGGTTGCCTTACAAAATTTCCTCTTCTACGAAAGAACTTCTTGAAGTCTCTAACGGCCATAGCATATTCCTCATCGTCACTATCCGAAGTAGATTCTTCATCATCACTTGATTGGACTCTAGCTTTCAAGGCAATGGACTTAACTTTTTCTTTCTTGCCTCTAACTAGTTCCGAATCCTTTTCCATTACCATTTCGTGAACTTTGAGGTTTCCAATTAGCTCATCAAGTGACATGCTTGAAAGATCTTTGGATTCTTCAATTGCCGTCACTTTTGCTCTCCACTTCGGATGGAGTGCTCTAAGAAATTTCCTGACAAAGTTCTTACTACAAAAAGATTCGTCAAGTGCTTTAAGTGAAGTAATAATTGTATTAAATCTAGCAAAAGCATTATCAATAATCTCATCTTCGGAAATAACAAATTGTTCATATTGTTGAACAAGAAGATCAATTTTGTTATCTTTAACTTGTGAGTTTCCTTGATGAGTGACGATTAAAGATTGCCAAATATCTTTGGCGGTTTTACACAAAAAGACTCTTTCATATTCTTTCTTAGGCAAAGCATTGTAAAGCATCATTTTAGCTTCATTATTTTTACCTATTAATTTCTTTTGATCATCATCTTTGATGTTAGTAACTACGTTATCACCATCAATAATTATATACCACAAATCTATATCTTTAGATTTCACATAAGTTTCAAAACGGTTTTTCCAATATATAAAACCATTTGCTTCAAAGAGTGGTGGTCTTTGCATAGATTGCCCTTCTTTGTAATTTTCAAAATCTATGGATCGTTTCAAGTTTTAAAACACAATATATTTTAAAAGCTTGAGTAACGTAGCTCTTGATGCCAATTGTGGAAAACTAGAAGGGGGGTTGAATAGTTTACCGATTAAAATCTTTTTAACTTGTTAAGTTAGCTTTGAAACTTTCCGTTTGATCAAAGATATATGCACAAACACAATATATAACATGAAAGTAAATGAAAGAAACGATCAAACCACAACACGAGTATTTATCGTGGTTCGGCTACAAGGACTCTTTTTCCTTGCCCTACGTCCACGCCCCGAGTATCCAACTCGAGAGTTTCTTTCACTAGTCAACAAGCTCCTTTCACCGGCGGAGAAAACCTTACACGTCGCTTATACTTTTACCGACACAAAGCTAAATGTCGAGTACTTTTACAAGGGCACAACCACTCCCGTTAGTTCTTTTACTAGGGTACAACAACTCCCAACACTCTTTGTATTTTGAGGACTAAAATACTAACCGATCACTACTGAAAATACACAATCAAATGAAGTGTAAACAACACAAGTCTACACAATGCTAAGCTAACAAGTCTTGCAACGTTGTGTTGAATACTTGTTACTTTTAGTAAGCTCGTGAATCTCTTTGCTACAAAAAGAAACTACACATATGAAATGTTAAGAGGTTAGATGAAAGAATGAAAGTGTGTGTAAAATGTAATGTCAAGTGATGAGCCAAAATTCAACTTGTGGCTCAATATTTATAGCCAAACCTTCTGCAGGTCTGGCGGATCAGGCGGACCCCTCAAAAGGGTTCCGCCCATGTACCTCCAGGGTACCGCTGGGCTTGCAGTTGGTTTTGCAATAAATCTTGCAAACCAAACAAAGTCACATCTCATTACTCTTGCAAACCAAACAATGTCACATCACATAATATTAAGTCAAATACTAAACTTGCAAGCAACATCAAAGTAAGTCAAACACATTTCTTTCCATAAATGTATAATGACAAAACTTGCCATAAATGTGATGTGACAATTCTATTTTTAGAAAATAAAAGATGTTGTGTTTGATGAAATGTAAAATGTAGCAAAAGTCTAGTTTATGCAAGTCTTTAAAACTAAGATTGTGTTTTACTTAGAAACTAAAGTTTACATTTGTCATTAACAAAACTTAGCGAAGATCGTAAAATATAAATAACGTTTTTAGGGGATATCTGTATTAACATATCCTAACAATTCAACTATTTATGTTTGACTTTTGTTTTAATAACAAGCTACAGTGTCTTCATAAATTGTGTATATATTAATTAAATATAAGTAAGTAGGTCTTTTTTATTATATAATAATATTAAATAAAAATCAATTTTCAATTACGTTTTATAAAACAAACAACATTAATACTATCATTCAGGGGTGCTTGGTAGGGGGTTAAAGGGGTGGGGAATGAGTAAGATATTTAAAAGGGCACACATCACTCAATATATGGTGCTTAGTTATGGAGTGCAAAGGTATTGATTACTCCGTAGTGGGTAATCAACCATTATAGAGTAAATTGTGGGTAAAGTATTGATTACCTACCTCACTCATTCATTTGCATTCTCTTTCCCGGACCCTCAATTTTTATTTCTTTCAATCTATACAAAATCCAAATCCTATTCTAACCCCATGATCATACCAAACGCACCCTAAATGTCAAAAAAAATCATAATCGAGCAAAGTATGGGGGTTTATAAGGTATGTCGGTTACTCGGGGGAAAGTAGAAGGAGCAGGGGGAAAGTATGTCAAAAATTAAAAAATTCGCAATCGAGTCTTTAGAGTAAACTACACCGTTCGTCCTTGTGGTTTGCGTTGACCGCAGCCCTTCGTCCTTTGACCAAAAAAATTGCACCGTTCACCCTTAAGTCAGAAACATTATGCACCGTTTGTCCCTCCATCCAACTGGGCCCACCAAATCTCACTAACGCTCGTTAGTTTGGATTTTTAAAGGGGTATTTCCGTCATTTGCCTTCCCACCCTAGCATTTAAAACACAAGAGTATACGTTCAGTTCCCCAATGATCCTTAAAACACTTCATTTTCACACACTAAAACCTTCATTATCTTATTCTCCAAATCAATTGTGGTTCTCATCCGATTAATTTATGAATTGAAACTTCACAAAGCATTAAGATGGTGTCCCCATTGTATGAAATTAGAGGAAATGAGATTACTGATCGAGATCCCTATGCCATGTACAGTAAGTATATGTTTTTTAAAATTTTTGACAATGTAGTTAAGTGTTTAAGATTATTAATCGTTATTATTGAGGTTTAGTATGATTTTTTGGGTATGTAGTTTTTTATTTGGTGTTTTGATGTGTTAAAACCCTAGACTGATGAGTTTTCTAATAATTATTTGCAGATATTAAGTCTACTCTGTTTTCAATCAGGCTTAATCATGGTGGTTTCTTCACGAGTTCACCTAACAGGGCATACAAAAATGGTAAGATCACCTTTGTGGATTTAATAGACTGCGATGAGTTTTCTATACATGAAATTGATTCCATGCTAGAAGACTTAGAGTATGATGGGAGAAGGGTGATGTTTTACCATTTCTTGAAACCTGATTATGATTTAGATAATGGACTAGAACCTTTAGCATGTGACAATGACATTCTGTTATTAGGTAAGTATGTCTGTGAAGGTCTTAAGCTTGTTGATGTGTATGTTGAGCATGAAAAGACCAACCCTGACCTTTACTCACCAGCAAAGCCTAAAAAAGTTGTAATAGAGGAGTTAGATGATGAACCAACAACATCAAGGGCAGGGATTATCCCAGTGGCTAAGAAATTAGTGTTGAATGTGAATGAAGGGTGTTTAGGTAAAGATATAGGTCAAGGTAGTGGTAAAGAACAAGAGCCGTATGTTGTCAATTCTGAAGTAGGGCAAAGTAGTGCAGCTGCTAATGATGGGTCTTCTCAAGTCCCTAGTCAGTTTGTTAATGAGTTTTACTCTTCTTATGACCCTTATGTAGACACACAAGATCCTAACTTTGACCCATTTGCTGAATTGGACATATTTACTGATAATGTTCAAACTGAGGATGTGAATCAAAATGAAGTTAATGGTACTGACAATGAAGGTGAGAAGGAAAGAGATGTTGAGAGTGAAAGTGAGGGAGAGGAAGAGGATTTGAATGAGGATGACATTGGCAGTGACAGTGATGATGATAGTCAAGACAGTGATTACATAGTAGATGAGAATTACAATGAAGATGAAGTTGATAATGTTGACATGGAAGACTTTAGGTGCAATGTTGATGAAACTGTGGAGTTTATGGGGTGTGGAGAGAGGGTAGAAGATGATATTGAAGAGGATGAAGGAGATGGAGATGATGTTAATGAATTAGAAAATGAATATTTTGAAAGTTCATCAGGTAGTGACAGTGAAGGTAGTAGGTTAAGGAAAAAGAAGCTGAAACAATTAAGGAAACAAGCACATGCTGGTGAGAAATTTTACAAGACATATTTCTATGTGGGTAGAAAATTTGCAAACAAAGATGATGTGAGGGAATACATTAAAGAGCATTCAATTGAGACTAGGAGAAAAATTAGAATGGAAAAGAATGACAATGAAAGAGTGAGGGCAGTTTGCAGAGGTGTTATACCTTCTCTACCAACTGGTGAAGACAGTAACATAGATGGTAGGCCAAGTCAGGCTAGTGGGCCAACTCAGTCTAGTGGGCCAAGTCAGTCAACTCAATCAAAAGAAAAATGGACCAAAGATAAAGTTGCTAAGGCCCATGGGTACACTAGCCCAAGAAAAAGAAATACAACTAAGGAGAGGCTGATTAATGGGGGTAAACCTAATAAGAAGAAACAGGTGGATAATACTAAATGTCCATGGGTGTTGCTAGTATCCAAACTCAGAAACAGTGAATCTTGGGAGGTGAGAACATACTTTTCAGAACACAAATGTCTTCAGGAGAGAGAAAACTTGTATGCCACATATGAATGGTTCTCAAAGGAATTAATTGAGCAATTAAAAACAAACCCTAATATTCCTGTGAGAGCTGTTCAAGAGCAACTACAACAAAAGCATGAATTAAGTGTTACAGAGAGCAAGGCATTTAGAGCAAAACAAGCAGCTGAAAGAAAATTAAGGGGTGATTACACACATCAATATAAGATGCTCAGAGATTATGTGTTGGAATTGCAACAAGCTAATCCAAACACAACTGTCAAAATTCATGTGCAGTCTGAACCAGATCATGAAAAGACAACAAGAGTTTTTAAGAGAATCTATGTTTGTTTGGGGCCCTTGAAGGATGGATTTAGAGCTGGGATGAGGGAAATACTTGGATTAGATGGGGCATTCATGAAGGGTCCATATCCAGGACAACTTTTGACAGCTGTGAGTGTAGATCCAAACAATGGTATCTATCCATTGGCTTATGGACTTGTTGAGACAGAAAACACAGAATCATGGACATGGTTTCTTACACAACTTGGAGATGACCTTGATCTATACAGGAACTCCCATTTCACTTTCATAAGTGACAGGCAAAAGGTACTTACCTAAATTTTATTTTGGTTAACAATCAATGTAAATGCTTAAATTTTGTTTTACTAATTTATTAAGTGTATTTGTTAAAAACAGGGTATCATACCAGCAATATCAAAATTGTTTCCAAGTGCAGAGCACAGATACTGTGTGAAACACATACATGAAAACATGAAGTTGCAGTGGAAGGGTACTGCATACAAAGAGTTGTTATGGAAAGCAGCAACTGCAACAACTGTACCAGAGTTTAAACTTGCAATGGAAGAGTTGAAGTCATTGAAGCAAGAGGCTTATGATTGGCTTAATCTCATTCCTCCCCAACACTGGAGTAGATCTCATTTCTCAGGTATAGTTAAAACAATCTTTCTAACATTCTACATTTCTTATTTAAAAGTTACAACTATCTGATAAAAGTCCTTTTTGTAACTTTCTATACAGAGAGAGCCAAGTCAGATGTATTATTGAACAATATGTGTGAAGTTTTCAATGGGAAGCTAGTTGGTGGAAGAGACAAACCAATTATTGCCACATTGGAGTTTGCCAGGGAGTATCTAATGAGAAGGTATTAGTTTACAGCCACATGTGCTAATTGTCAATTGAATGTAAATACAAATCTCTATAGTATATGTTGCTAATTGTCATTCAATGTTAATACTTAGGATTGTCAATGTCAACAAACTCATTGCAAGATGTGATGGACCACTCACCCCAACTGCTACAAGGATATTGAAAGCAAATGCATATCAAGCTAACAAATACAAAGTTCAATGGGGTGGAGGTGAGTTATACCAGGTTAGTGGTCCATGGAGTGACCAGTGTGTGGTCAATGTGGTTGCTAGAACATGCACTTGTAGAAGATGGGAATTGACAGGTATTCCTTGCAAGCATGCTGTAGCAACAAATTGGAACATGGCTCTGAACAATCAGGATGTTGGCTTACCAGAAGAATGGGTTCATCCATGTTACAGATTGGATACTTGGAAGAAAGTTTATTCTTTTCATGTTAAACCTATTAGAGGTCCTCTCCATTGGCCCAAGTGCAATGTTCCAACCACACTCTTGCCACCAATACATCAACCACAAATAGGGAGACCTAGGAAAGCAAGGAGAAAATCAAGTACTGAAAAAGATATCAGTATAATGAAGGATGGTAAGATTTCAAGAAAACACAAGACAGTAACTTGTGACAAATGTGGGGTCAGAGGTCACAATCAAAGAACATGCACTGGACCAAGAGTGCCAAAGTCAAATAAGAGGAAGGCTGCAAGCAAAGGGGTGGATTTAGATGGTGATAACCCAACAGGTTCACAATCAAAGAAAAGGTCTTCTACTCAACTTGCAAGCTCTGCAAGACAACAAGATAAAGGGAAAGCTGTGGCAACAGAAGATGGGGCAAAAAAGAAGAAAGCACCAAGGAAGAAAGTAATCAACTTAGGTTGAAGTTTCTATGTTTTTAAGTTAAATTCAGTAAACTCATAACTGTTAACTTGTTTGTATGTTTTTATGTCTGCATCAGTATGAACAATATCAGTTAAGTTGTTTTGGATGATTATGGCATTATATGCCTTGAAACTTGATTGATTAATGACATGTTATTTCCTTTGACTTTAATTTTATTGACTATGATGACTGGTTTTTTTTGTATTTCAATGGTTTTGATATATGGTCTGCACAAAATGAGTATCTTTTTTAGTCTTTTGACATTAGTATTGGTAACTTGTAAATGGTGTTGTGCAGACCATGGACTATTGTAAAAGGTGAATGGGTCATTGGTGGTTGTATTAGAATGCTCATGTGTCAAAACAGAGTGTAACATTCATGAAAGAAACACATAACAGATGGTCCCAAATTAACTTTTCATTACATCAAACATTATACATACATCTTCTTCCACCAAAATACATCATCCATTAAACCACCAATACACATCTAGCATTAACCAAAACCCCCCAAAATACATACTCACCATCACATCTAACTAACCTAATATGTTGAACATAACAGACACAACAAAAAAAAAAACCCATGACACAATAAGATAATTCTTCAATCTTGATCTTTCTTGCTGAAGTTCTTGTACCATTGCTTGATGATTGTTCAACGACCTTAATAATCCAGGTATAATCACCACAGAACGTTGACACATTTCGGGGTCAAACCAATCAATAAACCTGTTACAATCCTGTCACACAAAAACATAACCAAAAACAAAAACAAATAAACAGCTGTTTAATCTTTTTGCTGATTATCAGAATATATAACTAACCTAATTGATTTGATGATAAACACATACAATTTGGGGACAACCATAAAACCTTCGACCTGGGTTTCTATTAGTCCATGATGTTTTGACAACTGCAATTGAATGACAGCGAGGACATCTAGCCATGTTTTGACAATTGCAATTGAGAGTATTAGGGTTAAAGATTAGAGACGTTAGGTGGGTGGGTGGGTATTAATAAAGATGGGAGGTGGCTAGGGTTCAACATATAGGCGGGAAAAGGGTGGGAAGGCAAATGACGGAAATACCCCTTTAAAAATACAAACTAACGAGCGTTAGTGAGATTTGGTGGGCCCAGTTGGATGGAGGGACAAACGGTGCATAACGTTTCTGACTTAAGGGTGAACGGTGCAATTTTTTTGGTCAAAGGACGAAGGGCTGCGGTCAACGCAAACCACAAGGACGAACGGTGTAGTTTACTCGAGTCTTTATAAATATCGGGGGGATCCCCTCTTTGTTGCCCACACAACACAAATCCTAGCAACCCAAAAATTAAAATTAATGGATTGTTCGGGCCCGTATGATGTGAATGATAGAACAATGGCAGAATATGAGTGGAAATTTTATTTGAAGCAAAGAAATCGGCCGTATGTAGCATACGACTTCGAAGCTAATAAAAAGAGAAACATGGCACTCATGTCTGACCATGAATATATAATCCATGTTAACTTTCGAGAAGCTAAAAGACAAGAAGAAGAACGAGCGGCAGCTAAAAGACAAAAAGAAGAAGAAGAAGAAGAAGAAAGGCAATATGAAATGCAGAAGAATAAGAGGAAGGAGAGGAATAAACAATTCTTGAAGGAGGTGCAAAAGAAGAAGAAGAAAATCTAAAAGAGAGAGAGAGAGAAAAAAAAAATCGACTCCTCTGTAAATATTTTCTATGCAATAGTATCAACTCTTATTATGTGTATTTTCTTCTTGTTGTTAGTAATGTTTGTTTCTCAATTCCTAGTAGTCTCCTATTTCTCAACTTCTAAAACAAGACTCCTGTGATGGTCTACTTAAAACTAGATTTATTTGCTTTTATGATTGATATATGTGATGAGGAGCGGACGAGCGGTTTATGCCTAACAATTGATACTCGATTCCTAGTAGTCTCCTATTTCTCAACTTTCGAGAAGCTAAAAGACAAGAAGAAGAACGAGCAGCAGCTAAAAGACAAAAAGAAGAAGAAGAAGAAAGGCGATATGAAATGGAGAAGAAGAATAAGAGGAAGGAGAGGAATAAACAATTCTTGAAGGAGGTGCAATAGAAGAAGAAGAAGAAAATCTAAAAGAGAGAAAAAAAAAAAAAAAAAAAACCCGACTCCTCTGTAAATATTTCTATGCAATAGTATCAACTCTTATTATGTGTATTTTCTTCTTGTTGTTAGTAATGTTTGTTTCTCAATTCCTAGTAGTCTCCTATTTCTCAACTTCTAAAACAAGACTCCTGTGATGGTCTCCTTAAAACTAGATTTATTTGTTTTTATGATTGATATATGTGACGAGGAGCGGTTTATGCCTGTCAAGCAACCTATAAATATATTATTTGGCTTGGTATCTTAAATCTCTAGGCAGTATTTGACATCAGCAGGAATCATGAATTCTTCTACTACATTTGATAAATAAGATGCTTTGCCTATTATATATGTATGATCCTTTGGAACTTTATTGTTTGATTATTACTCTATGTTTTTTTTCTCACTCATGTGCACTCTCACTGTCAAATACTAACAAACAAAATGGTACATGCTTTTCCTTTCATTCTTCTTCTTTACAGACCATCTATGTAGGAAAGTTTGCAGGTACAGATGCTCCGGTAGTCTTGTAACATTGATACTCGATGCTCTCTTTGCAGATGACAACAACTTTAAGCTGGTTTGGATCTCAGTTCTTCAAGCGTCAACCTCATCTTGATGGGTAGGTAACTCATAACCCTATCTTATTTTTCCTTCTTCTGGGAATATGTGGATTGTGCTGATTTACTCAACAATTGGTTGATTTGGGGTGTGTTTTTATCACAAAATGGGTGATCGGTGGTTAAAACTAAAACGGGTAGGGATGACCTGAAACAGTTTTCTCCAAAATTTATTGTATCGAAAGCATTTTAATTACAAAGGTATGCAAACTAGTAAGATGGCAATCAGTAGCCATGGTGTGTAAATATATATTTGGTATGCATCAAGTCCAAATTAGGTGTGACTATATCAGGACTAGTTAAACAATCTGTTTTTTGTATTGATTTAACTGTGTTACGGGTCGGAGACTGTGTTAAGGACTCTTGTAGTCTTGCACCAAATTATATATGCTACAACAAAACGAAACACTTCTGATTAACAAATTATAAAGTTTTCTCAAGTCGGGTGAGATACAAGGCAATCGCTAAAGCTTTTCGCGGTTGCTCAATGCATTGTATTGAAAGAGTGTTGTTTTTGTTACCTTGTGTTAAATGACCATGTAGGAATGATTTTATACTAGAAGTTGGAGGTTTGATGTGTTCAATTATGATCTAATTATGAGGCTGGTTGCACACTTACATTTTCTCATAGTCGGAGAAGATACGTGGTAAATTTGTCAATTGTAAGCGGTATTATCTTCTTTTGTAAGTGTTGCTGTCCAGGTGTTGGACATCGGAAGACTAAATCCACATATTATATTCGACCTCCCTGGAGTTCATTCTCCAGGAAACTCCATTTAACTGGTGGATTCAGAGTCTCGAGACCAGCACACAAAAATGTTGTGAGCATTACAAGAAATGAACACTGGTCAGAGGTCTGGCTACTACCCCCTGATAGTTAAGATATGAAATCTTGTTGACATGCTATTCATATCCTGCTTAGTTGACAACACAACAATACACTGGTAAAACTATATATTCAATTGATCTGTAAAATACTGAATCACAAATTTCTACCTTATGCGCAAGCTGCAAACAAATTATATATGCTACAACAAAACGAAACACTTCTGATTAACAAAACACTTACTAATTCTTGTGAAAAAACGGTTTTTTCTTTCCTGTGAGCATGAGTGAAAACTTCGGCATAAACGTCCTCTTCTTCTTCTTCAACAACCCCTTAACATCAGGAGACGTGTCATCATCTGCGTGACTATTACTTTCGGGTGCACCACCCTTCGTATTAGACTTAGCATTACCTGATGAAGGATTATGTGACGGTGTATCTTGGTTCCCTTTTTTACTAAAACCACGAAACAACCCTCCACGGCCCTCTTCTTTTCGTTTCGGATCACTTTCACCCTTCTCTTTTCTAAGCTCTTCTTCAATATTCATTTTTGTTTCTTTAGCCATTTCGGCCTTTTGTAATGCAGCATTCAAAGCTTCTTTTTGTGCAGCCAATTCAGAATTAAGTAGCGTAAGTTTATTTAAACATTGCATTTCTGAATCTTTTGCTTCATCAATTTTCAACATTGCATCCGAAACTCTTCTGCTAGCTGCTTGTTCTGCCTCGTAGCCCCGTTTACTTAACTCATAATATTCCTCTAACGAAATTGTAACTCTGTCATTTTTTGGGCCACGACCCGACTCAGTCTCGTGTAGGGCATTAATAGCCCCAATTGCCAACTTTTCTTTTGCTCGTGCAGCCTCAATTTCTTTCTGCGTTGAAGCGAGCTGGTCCTCTATCGAGTTCACGCCACTCTTAGCCTGCTCAGCTGCTTCTTTTGCTTTATTAAACACTGAACGGGCTTCTTCCGCTAAAGACTTAGCCTTCTTGGTATCTTCAGTTACTTTTTGTAATTGTTTTGGAAGCTCCACGAGCTTTTCGCGAGCTTCTTTATCTTTTTTTCTGATACTATCTAGCTCTGATTTTGTCCGTTTTAGTTCAGATTCTAGATTCACTACTGCTCCTGCTCCTAACCCTTTTTGCTTCCTGATACTCGTTAGAACTTTTTTTTCACTCTCAAGCTTTGCAGTTAACGACGTTTGAGTGGTTTTCAAACACATGATCTGTTCGTTTGCTATTTCGATACTGGGTTTAACTTCATCAAGATTCTTTTTAGCAATAGCAACACCTGATGATATATCTTTACGGGTAAACTTGTCTTCTTCGTCCTCTTCTGGGATTTTGCCTTGCATATAAACCGCTAACTCGTCTTTTAACTTTTGAAGCACACCCGAAGCCGTTTCTAGCTTTGACTTTACATCTTTCGCTATCGGTATTAGTTCTTTAACTTTTTCTAGTTCTTCTTCTGTTCGTTTTATTTCTTGTTCCCAATTTATTGCCTCTTTATCTCGTTCATTCACTTCTTGAACTCGATGTTCTTCTGCTTCTAAATGGGTCGCGTGTGTCTCTTCTATCGATTCTTTCATTGTTACTAATTGAATGGTTAAACTTTCGACTTCCCTCTCGACTTCTTTAGCTGCAGAAACGGCTTCTTGAGCTTTTTGTACAGCAGAATCTCGTTCAGATATTAATATTTGGTAATCTTTACGGGTTTCTTCAAGTTTGTTTTTTGCTGTTACGAGTTCTGAAGCTGCAGCTTGGTGTCTGGCTTTGGCAAGTTCGAGCTGTGTTTTGGCAGCTACGCTTGATTCATCATTAATTCCTTGTTCCATTTCTGAGACTCGTAGTTGTGCAAGTTCGGAATCTTGCAATGCTTGGTGTTCTTCAGTTAGTGCTCTTTCGAGGTTTAGTTTCAATTCTTCTACGAGTCTTTTGGTACTGTTGAGATCACGCAAGGCTTGTTCTTTTGCTTCTTCGGCTGCTTCGGCCTTTTTCTTGAACACAGGAATTTCTTCTTGTGCTTTCTCAAGTTCTTCTTCTATGTACTTTCGTCTCTGCATAACCCGATAAAGTATAAGAAAACACACAATTTCTAGTAAATGTTTGGGGTTGCTTAATTGAAACTGCTTTTACGCTTAAAAAATATCCACCTCCATTTTTTTAAAGTGGTTATTTGCTCTTAAATAAGTAGACAATCAGCTTTATCTAAACACTCAAAACTGCATATCTGCCTAAAAAAATCAGATAAGCAATCCATACACCCTCTTATAGGGTGTTTTGAACTGATTGCTTAAGTGTTTGTCAGCTTATTATCAAAGATTATAAGCAGTTTGGGGTATATAGATGAAGCTGTTCATCTGCTTATTTTAGAGCAAATAAGCACTTTAGAATAAGCATGTTCATACCTAGTAATTTTTGGAGTAAATAAGTAAATTAAAATAAGCCCAAACACACGTTTATTGACAAGCGAAAAAATACCTCATTTGTCTGAACTCTATGAGCTTTCCAATCAACAATGGCGCCAAACTTAGAAACGGCTTCCTTAACAGACTCAAAAGGTGCAGCTGTATCGATATGAGCAATTTGTTGCTCATTCTTATCAGGCTGTTTATCTGAACCGTTCTTGTCTGCATTTGGTAGATTGTCTATAGTATTTTCAACTTTTTGACGTCCTGAAGATGCTTCTGGACTTAAAAACATATCCTCACCGCCAGGGGAGGATTGATAACTTGCGGGATATGTTTCTGGTGGTACGGTAATGGGTTCTGGTCGAGAATTTGATAAAGCGTTTACAAAACTGTTTGCTAACTTGTTTTCCCGAACCTTCTCTTCATCCATTCCAGAGAGATCAGAGTCAGCTGTGTATCTGAAGTTCAATCTTTCAAAGAAATTTGCATATTACATCACTGAGTATGCCGAATTTATTACATACTAGTAGTATACAGATTTATTTTAACAAACTTGTAACATATCAATTTTAATGCTAGCATAAGAGAAATGAAATGCAATAGACGATAACTTCTAGTATTGTATCCTGAGCTAGATCCTGACTGATAGTCAGAATGGCAAAAAATTAAATGTTATAACATAAAAGGTAAAGTTCTTAAACGTTTTTCTCTTGATGTACCTGTCATGAGCAGCGCATAATGTTTCAAGGTAATAAGGATATATTGAGCATGACATTCAACAAGTGAATATTGGATGTTTGAATATGCAAATAGAAGTAGAATTGAAAACGCATTTTATAAAGTTACTTCCTTTGTATTCGACTATTCAAGTCACATTAAAATCATGGACTCTGGATGCATTAGGGTCGGTAGTAGTGAACCTGCTTTCTAGACTCTCTACAAGAGGTTATGTCCCAATAGTTCGACCAGATCACGAGCTTGACAGATAGTCACTTGGGG
This sequence comes from Artemisia argyi, assembly GCA_030686995.1. NCBI lineage: Eukaryota > Viridiplantae > Streptophyta > Magnoliopsida > Asterales > Asteraceae > Artemisia > Artemisia argyi. The sequence continues at coordinate 153,359,848 of CM060688.1, read as the reverse complement.
CAAACTAGTCAGCTAGAGGATTTCTAGTATGATATTTCCGTGAATTAATTTGAAAAAACTATCGATGTGCCTCAGTACCGGCCACCAACCAAATGTATACCTTTGATGAGCACTATTTAGGTTATGATATACCATTATATTGAGATAGCACATGAAAGAGCAAGATTTATGACACCAAATTGCTTTCTTTCATTTTCGTCCCGTGTAAAAATCCTCTTTTTAAATGTTTGCAGCAGACATTCAAGAAAAATCATCGTAAGTGTTGTAACATTCTATAAGATATAAACGGTATCTTGCAAAATACATTCAAGAAATATCATCATACTTGCGTGCATGCAATGGTAAACATTTGAAGGTACACCACGAAAACCAAATATGTATAATGACATAAAGGCGAAATTATACTTTGGTGTAATCAAACCGAACCTAAAATCATTAAACAAACGACATTCTGCATAGGAATCATACCAGGAAATCACAGGAATCAAATCCAGAAGCGTATTGCAAAATCCTTCTGGATTTTGGCTCCCAAAAACTCAAACAATTCGAACAAACCCACAATTATACCTCCAAATCCACTAAAAATGCAAAAATTCAATCAAATCTCAGGTAAAATTAGAAACTAAAACTAAAAAATGAAAACAATATTTCAAAAATACCTATTGGTGAAGAAGATTTCAAAATATTGTCGTGGGAATAAAGATTCAGATGAAATTAATTTCCAAAATGTCGAAAAAGGATAGAATATCGTGTAATTTCTTTTACCACAATGTAATCTTGAGAGGCTGTTTTTCGAATTTTCATAATTATTTTTTCTTATGTCTATTTTTAGATGATTATGTTGATGTTATTTTTGATGGTGTGAGGTCTGTGTAAAATGGATCTTCTACTCTAAATATAGACTTATTGGATAAAACTAGCTTAGGATGAAATCGTAAGATCAAATATTGGACACGAACTGAATGGAACAAGTACTACAGGTGGCTGGGGAGGTGAAGCCGCGTAACACCTTTTTGGACCCTTAACATGGCAAGATGAATCGCATCATGACAACCTTTTGGATGAAAAGATTGCGTACTTTTCGCAAACACTTGTTCCTAGAAGATTGGTAATGCATCAATCTTGAACAAAAGCACATTGTAGTTTTGCATCAAGACCATGATAAGGAAGTACTAATGAAGTATAAACGTCCCGTTTTGGTTCTCATTTTTGTAACATAAGTATATAGAACCAGCAGAAGCCTGCATTTCAAAATTTTTGACATTTTGTTTCCCCAATCTCTTCCATTTTCTTACACACACAGCTAAGCATACCGATCCCTCACTTTCAAAACTATCAAAAAGACCCAGGGCCGGTCCTGAGTTTTCTGCTGCCCTGGGCGAGATGATTGAAAAATGCCCTTACCGGGCAGGTCCTCAGTTTTTTGTCACGCAAGTCGTGAGTTTTTTTTTTTATCGACATGTGGAAGATGACTGAAAAAAGCCCTGCTAAAGATTGCAAATAAACAAGACATTATCTTTTAAAGGTTTAGCTTGCGAACAAAACCCGAAACTTTAATAATTATTTAACATATCTTATTTTATTTAATGAGTTATTGACATTTAACATCATGTTTTATTTTCTTACTGCAACGTAATAACAAAATATATGTCTCACTAAATAACATATCTTTAGACATCATCCATAAAGATAACACAAATGACAATTTTTTTAGAACGAAAATTTTTACTATCTCACGAGTCACGATATTTACACCACAAATTTATCTCACATGTTTTAAGCACAACTTGAACTCGCAATCATTTATATGAAAAACTTTTCAAACAACATGGGATACTATTGAAACACAAGCTATTTGATATAACACAAATGACATGGTTATCATATCAGTTTATTTCAGAAAACGCTAACATTAGTTAGATATCAATATTGCAAATATATCAATCTTGCAAATCTCATTGGGTTAAAAAATAGCTCATTCAAAAAATAATGATGAGTTGAGATACAAAAATAATAGTAGTAATAAGAAATTAAAATTTTGTTTCCCATATCCTTATGTTGACGCACCCTTTTGCTTTTTCTACAATACTCACGTGACCTAAGTTGTCAGAAAAGAAAAATACGTAGTACTTATTTTCTTGGTCTTCCTCATTTTTGTTTCCGGCAATTGTGTATATAATTTCCGGCGAGCTTAATTTCATTAAAAGCATTGCCTCTCTCCATTTACTCTTCTTTCTTCTTCTAAAGTCAACATCCATCACAACGCCATCTTTCATCCCATAAAAACCGATTCACAACAACAGAAATTTGATGCCCCTGTTTATTTGATGCCCTGGGCTGTCGCCCGTGCCGCCCATAGCCAGGGCCGGCGGCCCTGATTAAAGACCACACCCCCTATCTCGTTAGAAAAAAAATAAAAATAAATAAAATAAATAAATAATAATAAAAAATAAAAAATAAATTAAATATTTGCAGCTAGATCATCGTAGCTATACCACAACTACATCCGTTTCTTCCTTTTTATTGAGGAACTATTTTCCCAATTTCTTACCGTCCATAGCACAAGTGCATTTCTAAAATAATGGGTATATCAAAAGCATGCACATGTTTCCGGTTTGTCTATTTTCAGAGTTACACCATCATAACTACATCACACACCAATTAGCTTAATTTGAGTCATTCAGGCATTCGGGCCTTACGACATGGTTTCTCAACTAAGTATCAAATAACTGAACCAAATATACAAAATTAACAATCAACAGAAGCATGTGACTCAAGAATGAAATTTATTAACATGCATTTGGTAAAGTCGAAAATAATAAGCCTGTTGTGACTATGAACATAACCACCGCCCGGCCTGGTGGTAAGACCGGTGACCGGAGCTTGGATAAATTCACAGGACGGGGCAACATATAATTGTGTCATTTTGAAGGGGTCAATCTTTGGAATCGTTCTTATTTTAGTTTAAGTAGCAAATTACCTTATAAAGCATTTGTGACTTTCTACTTAAATTTTTAAAATAAAAAACATTACTATAAAAAGAAAAATAGAAAATTAATGTAAAATTTTAAAATTTAAGTCTCATTTAAAACATATATTAATCCCTTCAATAATGAAATATTAAAAAAAAAAAAAAAAAAAAAAAAAAAAAAACACCTCAACTTATAACAACTAATTTAATGCTAAAATTTGAAAAATAAAAGTGCTAACTATTTACACTATAAATATTATTTAGACCTTCTACTTTTGAAAAACACATATCTACTACGTTATAAACAGTGACGGACACATGATTTTAAGAGGATGTTGCACAAAAAAAATAGGGGCAATTGCATATATACCCACTAAAACTTGCATATTTGCATATATACCCAAACCATGCTTAACTTGCATTGTACATCATGCATTGAAAACTTGTATTTTGGGTAAATATGCAAGTTTTTGAGTTTTAATGGGTATATATGCAATTCTCCCTAAAAAAATATTGGGTTAACTGAAGTTACACCGTAAAAGACGAAAGTAGCAAAAACAATTTTGGGGGTTGCACATACCACAAAAACGGCAGTTTTAAAAACTTTTTACACTCTGTGACATAAAATCGGGTGTATCCCGTGCTACACCCGGCATACATGTGGGTCCGTCCATGGTTATAAAGTATTTGGGACATGTTAAATGAGGAAAGTTTAAAATGAAAAACATTTGCTCGCCATAAAAATAGTCACCGGTACCTTATTAGCTCATATAATGGTTAAAGGCTTTTTTTTTTTTTTTTTTTTTTTTTTTTTTTTTTTTTTTTTCTTTTCGGAAGAGGGGGGGTGGGGGGGTGGTTCGGGCTCTCAATATGCTCTATCCTTGGGTTGGGTAAGACTACCTAGTTATCATGCTCACATTAGTTATAAGTTCAAACTTTATTAGGTATACATCTTGGGTAGCAAAAAAAAAAAAAAAGGTCGCATATGATCACTATGATATCTTAAATAGACAGGGTATATCTGAGTCAAACACTCGTCCCACCAGACAAACTGAGCAGAAAAAACATCATCCATTGGGCTCTCAATATGCTCTGTCCTTGGGTAAGACCTAGTTATCATGCTCACATTATTTATAAGTTCAAACTTTATTAGGTATACATCTTGGGTAGCAAAAAAGAAGGTCGCATATGATCACTATGATATCTTAAATAGGCAGGGTATGTCTGAGTCAAACACTCGTCTCACCAGACAAACTGAGCAGAAAAAACATCATCCATTTACACGTTCGCTTATGAAAATGAGAAAATACGAGTAATCAAGATAATCCAAATTCTTTGTGAGATAGATTATGGTGCATATTGCGTGTTTGCCATTTTAAAAATATATATAATCCAAAATTCCAAATTCGATACCATATTACAAAGTTTTGGCTGAGTAGCAGTTGAAAGAACTTTCCTAGCTCATTAGCAAGACCGCACAACAAAAAGAAGAGGATCTTTCTAGTGAGTCAAAATCGTCATTAAAATGTGTACAAGAGAATCGCACCACTTCGACCTTCTTCTAGAAGTACAACTTTTCTCACTCGCCCAAAGTAGTTAAAAATATGTGAAGATACTTTCCCACATTTTACAGTTATATATTGGAATAAAAGTATTACTGTATAATTGTATACTAGCAGGGTTCCCGCGCGATGCAGCTGCGGGGACCCTGTAATTTAATTTTTTCGGCTAATAATTTATTTTATTTGTACATTTTTTGTCAATAGCTTTACTGATTAGCTTTTTATGACAAAAGTTTAATGAAATTTTGCTTAGTTTGTATTATTTTATTTATTATTTATTTTTTTGTTTAGTAGTTTGCTTGGTTTGTACAATATGTGAACATATTTTAGTTTATTATGTTCTTTTTGACAATAAATTTACGGATATCAAAAATTTCGTTTAGCTCGTGTCCGTTCGGGCTCGAGCCCTTTTGACCCGTGCCCGTTCGGGCTCGAGCCCATTTGGCCCATTGCCCGTTCGGGCTTGAATATTTGTAAAATATGCTTTATTATTTATATTAGTGACATTTAATGCAAGAATTGTGTTTAAGTTGGTTGTACAATATGCTTGATAATTTATATTTCTTATGTAAGGGGTGTTTTAATAAGTGCATGAATTATATTTATTGACCAGTTAATTAATTGTATTTAATGTACATAATGATTTATTTATTGTATTTAATGTTAGTATAATTGTATGTTAGAATTAAATATGAGGAGAATTTCTATAAGTAGCATTGATTGTTGTACTTATAGCTTTAGAAGTTGTAAGGCTTAATTTTAAGTATTCTAATAATAGAAGGCATTCATGCTTTATAATATAGTATGATTGCCGACAACAAAAGTTTGATATCTCCTTAATACATACTTTGGGTATGTTTGGCGAAATGGGCTGGGGCTGGGGTTAGGGCTTGGACTTATATTATAAGCCGAAACTAAAATTTATATTTTTATAAATATGTTTGGCAAATGAGATGGGCTGAGGCTTATTATTGCAAAATTACGAAAAATGACATAAATAAATGAGTTTTCGTATATGTTAGATATTTTTGTGAGTAAATAAGTAATTTATTATTCAAAAGCCCTGGGCTAAAGTTTTCAGCCCCTTTTATGGGGCTAAAGTTTTTAGCCGACTTATTTTATAAGCCCTTCTATAAACCATATGACAAACGAGACTTATTTTATTAACTGACTTATTTTAGAAACCCAAGCCCCTATAAGCCCTTGCCAAACACAGTCTTTATATCGACAAGTGATAACTTTTAAGTTAATTACGACTTTAATCCTGGCATGTCTAACATGCGCTATAACCCGTTATGACACGTTTAACTTGTGTAAGTGGACGAATCAAGCATGTAAAGAGATTGTTGAGTTACCGACTTAACTAGTTTAAATCTAAAAATGATAATTTAAAAAATAATTAAAAAATCAAATATAAATAATTATACAAGAATTTCAGTGACATCCAAGGTTACAATCCTAAGTCAAATACCCTTTTGGAAGCGTTTAAGAGCGGTAAGCGACAAACGACAAGCGTTTTAGTCTTAATGCTTGTTTGGCAACACTGTTGCTAGCGTTTAGCAACACCTCAAAAGCTTGCAATCTTAATGCTTCCTAAAGAAGCTTTCCAGTATACCGCTAGCGTTTAATTTTAATATTACCAATTTACCCTAAAATAATAACATTCATTCATAAGTATATGCCCTTTATCGTAATTTTACATTTTATAATTACATCTACAGCTACGTTACCAAACACGTTTTTTAAACAAGCAACTACTGCTTACTGCTACAGCTTACTGCTTATTACTACTGCTTACTGCTACGTGTCGCCAAACATAGCCATAGTACATAACAAAACTCATTTAAGACCAAATCATCGTAAAATTCATGTTGTATTTTAATAGTTTGTATATTAGTCCATCAGTTTACCTTTTAATTAATCCGAACAGTCAACCCATTTAATAAATAAAACTATAAAAGTGTTAGATGGGGTTACTTGGTTTTTACATTTTTTTTTGAAAGGCGAATTTTATTAACACACAACAAACGACGGGAAATCTCCAAGGCGGAGACTCCCTAACCAAATTACATCACATCAAAAGAAAAAGACTGCCAGTCCCGCCAACCCACCGTACCCTGTTTACAACGATTAGAAAACCAAAGAAAACTCAACACTTGGTTTTTACATAAACCCGTTTATTTCAACTTAAACTTATTTGTCTTTGTGTCAGATTCTTGTTCGTTTTCGGTTGTGTCAAAAAGAATTGCCACATCTTGTGGTAAACCTTTTTCACTTTTCATAGCTTTCTTACATTTTAAAATTGTAAGGATATAATCCATGTCATAACCAGTCTGAAAAAATAACATAACCAGATTGAAACTAGTAATTTTCTTAGTGTTTTTATAGCTGAGTAAACTTGTTAATACATCCATTTAATTTAGTTAAGCACGAAATATTTGAAAATATCACGTCAGATACATAAAACAATAACATATTATCACATTTTACCAAAATATTCTTGCGCGTACTCGAATCATATTCACCATATTTAATAATATACAACTTTTCTTGTGGCATGCACTATAAATTAACGGTGCATGTTTTTTTTCATCCAACCTAAAACTTATACTACTATACAAGTGTTTAAGCCCTTTAGGAACTCCATCAAAACCGAAAATGAAGAATGTACGTATAAAGGGGTACAAAAGGTGACCATGTTGGAATTCAAGACATGGCTAATGACATTTGATGACGATAAAGATGGTCGGATTAGTAAAGATGAACTACGAGAAGCTATTCGTGTGATGGGGGGAGGTCGTTTCACCACATTGATCAAGGGGTGGCAGGGAGTGAGATCCGCTGACAACAACCGCAATGGTTATATTGATTATGATGAGATCGAGAAGCTCGTGGAGTTTGCGAATAAAACTTTAGGTTTGCAAGTTGTCGGACGCTAGTCATGACAACATGATCCTGTTGAGTGTGTGTGTATTATTTTGAACATTTTGTGGTCCAAAGGAAGTAACTTATATACAAGGAAATGTCCCCGCTGAAAGCAGTGAATGTTGTAGTGGTGACATTTGATTTGGTGGTTTTAATCTAAATCTTTTGGATGTAATGCGTGTAATACTACTTTTAATGCGTGAAATAATGAGGTTTGCGTTTCTAAATTACAACATTGATTATAGATACATGGTAAACCGGCCTGGAAGGATCACTGTTTAACTATATTCAAGCTACTAGAAAAAGATAAAACCTTTTTTGCTCTAATAATCAACACAATCTGGCTGGTACTCTTGTGGCCATTTTCGGTATGTTCTAGCTATGACCATCGCAAGATGGTTACTAAATCATATCATTACAATCGATTTATGTCATTTATCATTTAATGTCGTCAAAAGTTTCGGAGTACTAGTTTTGAATGCTGACATACATTTATACTTTTTTAACCTTTTCGTTTCGAAATTACAACATTGATTATAGATACATGGTAAACGGGTAGTAACAAGACCACAAAAAGGGACCAAATTGCACCGCTAGATCAGCGTCAACTCAGTTTTCTCTCTTTTATACCAAACACATATCAAATACTCATAATAAGAGGATCGTGGTCACAACCAAAAACATATCACACAATTTAAAAAATATATAATAAATAAAAAATTAAATAAATAAAAATAAAAAACATACCAAATCTTTCAAAATTACAGTGGGGGACACGTTTGGTTTGTACGAAGTAGGGGAGGGACGCATTCAAAAGGAGGAGATCGACCGAATAGTTCGGTCTTGCTACGAGTAGTCTTAGCTTCGATTGTTATGGACTTAGCGGGTGTCTTTGTTTTGTTAGTGGGCTTTTAGTTTAGGATTTGGATTTAGATTTAGAGTAAAAAAAAAAAATATAAATGCAAATGATTTAATTAAGTATAATAAAAATATTATACCTATTTAATGTTATAATTTAACTTAAAATAGGTCCGTCACAAAAAGAGAGCTAAAATAAAAGGAGATAGAGAGAAACACGGGTAGGTCACCTAATTTTTATAACCCTGACTAACTTGATGGTTTTACTCAACCGTTGTATTTGAGTATTTGACATTGGTTCCTAATACTAGAGTGAGTTTTCAAAACAAACAATAATTTTTTACTTTCATCCCCAAAACCCAACCCTATCCTCTGTAACATACGCACCGGTTTGTGGTGCATTGCATTTTACTCAACCGTATCAATTTTCATCAATACGTAAACACTAATATGTGGTGCATTGCATTTGACAGTTGGTTTGGGCGCTGTCAAGAACATTAATAAAGTTGTATATATAAAGCGTCTTTGAAATATTATTTAAATTGACAATTTTTACAATGCATTTTTCATGATGTAGTGATCTACGTACGTTCTCATTCTCTTTTCATATTATAATTAATTGAAGCACAATCCTTTTCAATCCATTGATGATTTTATTCCAATAACGTATCTGTCAGCAAATGCTTTAAACTTGATGATTGGTCCAATTTTACTACTAAAAAGTATAGACAGATCACAGATGCCAAAGTGAAAGATTGATTCACAAAGTGGACTAAAATTTCACATTCTAAATAACAAAAATGTGTTCATGAATATTAGTCCTAAGACCGGTGTTATCATGGTGTTTCACCACACGTGGAGGTGCTCCGTCGCGCCGACCTCATGACTAGGGTGCCTCCACCGCGTGTTAAGATAAAGCTTTGTGAATTTTGATCCATTTGAGGTACGAATTTTATTGGCCAATTAGGATGCTTTATATTTTCAAATGTCAACTGCTAAAATAAAGCTATGTGATTATTCCCACTTTTTTAAATAAAAATATAAATATTTGTGTTAAGGTACCAAAGTGATTAGGTTTGTTAGTATGAGATACCATGCTATACCTATAATACTTTATGGTATTATAGAACTCATTTGACCTAGTCTGGAGGTACTAATAATATATACTAACATAAAAATCATTTTGATAAAGGTAGCCGTCAAGGTTCTTTTTAAAATGTCAAGACATATATTAATTATTCGTGCCTTGAAATTTGACTTCTTTAATCCTTATACAACATAGAAAAGGAAAACTATATTGTCTCACCCATTTGAACCCGTCTGGTAAGGCTTAAATTTCTTTCTGTTCGTGTTTTCTAAATCGAACCTCATCTAATGTTTTAAGGGTAACAGATTCTTAAAGACTATACTATAGGTTCCATTCTGGCCTAGACTGAACATAAAACCGGTTTCTTACTAGGAACTAAACTAAATAGGGCCATTGGCCAGTCTCCCGATTAGGTTTCTTAAGTTGGAATAAATTTTATATAAATGAATACTGATACCTACTTGAAGAACATTAGAATAAGAGTTTCATACGAACAAATTTGAATGCTGGTAATTATATACTTGTTTTTAGAGTGATTCTTTTGGTTTCTCGGTGATTATATGCAACACATTTAGGCAGGACATCAGAATATACATCGACTACATCTCTTACCGTTTGCTACTGAGAGTCTAGTGCACTTGGCCTTTCACTCGCATCCTCATCCAGACAGAATTTTCTGAACTCTGAAGTTCCACGAGTTATGATCCTCCTGGTAACAAGACATAAGAAGGAAACATAAAAGCCAGGTAGGTTAATGGGTCAAAATGGGAAGAGCAGGTGGGTCAAACCGCCTGACCATTTTTTTCTACTTTTCTAATTGTTAAAATTTGTAATACATTATATATTTATGTATGATTAACATTACGGAATATTATTAGAATAAAAATACAATTTATTTAATAAAACAGAATAATTTTAGATGTTGTAAACATTTGAATGCTTGTTAGATCACTTTTGACGGTCATTATAAGCTATTTTTCTATACCAAACGAAACGACACGAATTGACCCGTTTTCATATAAACGGGTAGAAATTTCCACCCCTAATTTGATGGTGTAGTTATGACAGTGCACATTTAATAAAAATATCAAACCTTAATGTGTGTCGACCTCCTCTTGCTTGTGCTTTTACTTACGCTTATGCTATTTCTCTTGTTCTTAGTCTTTCTCATTCTTATGCTCTTGCTTTTGCTCTTGCTTTTTCTTTTGCTTTTGCTCTTGTTTCTGCTCTAGCTCTTGCTTTTGCTCTTGTTTCTGCTCTTGCTCTTGCTCTTGCTCTTGCTCTTGCTCTTGCTCTTGCTTTTGCTTATGCTCTTGCTTTTGCTTATGCTCTTGCTCTTGCTTTTGCTTATGCTCTTGCTCTTGATTTTGCTTATGCACTTGCACTTGCTCTTGATTTTGATTCTGAACTTGTTTTTGCTCTTGCTCTCGCCCTTGCTTTTGCTCATGTTCTTGCTTTTGCTCTTCTTCTTGCTTTTGCTCTTGCTCCTGTTCTTGATCTTGCTCTTGTTTTTGCTCAGATTTGGGTGGGAAAATTCCATTGACTACAGTCTGAAGGGAACTATATGATTTTGTGTCTTGACAACGGTTTACAACAACCTCTCCCTGATAAAGAAAACATAGCAATAACCGTCACTCAACAAAACAAAAACATTATTAGGGCTAAATGATTAAAGGTTAAAAGTACCTTAGGATTGATGATAAATATTTTTCCCTTTGATATTCCAACCTTGAGGTAGCTAAACTCATCTGTGTCTCTATTTCCAAAACCTGCATAGAAAGGGTTCCAATTGGGCGGGAAACACGCCCTAATTTCCTGGATATTTTATGACAGTGTGTGAACATTATGACTTAAAATTTGGTACATATTGGAGTGGGGTGTGTCTCATAACAAATTTTCTATTTTCTTGTCTTGAATTTAACAAATAAGTGATGTACGGAGTATTATTTATGCTACAAAATGTTACGGAGTATATTATTAAAATGATAATCTAAAGTTTAAAATATATGTTTGAAGAATTTTATATCCATTTTGAAAGCATAGTAGATGACTTTTAATTTGACACATTCAAACTTGTGCCAGTTTAATCAACTTTTGAACTTTACCCATTTGATCATTCTGGGGAAAATATACCCCAAAACGACCTGTTTATCCATAAATGGGTCATATTGCCACCTCAAATAAATAGTAATGAAGTAAGAACCAACCTCCAAGCAAGCAATTTTAAACTCGTGAGGAGCTCTTCGAATAACTACAAAAAAGTTGGGAGTAAACTATCAAAATTATGCAAAACCTTAATATAGAAAAAGAGCTCATTTCTGAGTTTTAAGTCAAATCTTACATATTTGAAATCACAATCAACATTTTTTTTTTTAGTTTTCCATCGCCATAATGTTTCTATTCCAATCAGTTCTTACATAGTTAGATGTAGTTATCCAAATTTTCTACACAAACAAAATTTAGTTGCTACAAATATGATGTCGACGAAGAGCTCATGTGACTCATCATTTGAATTTCAGTCGTTAACGCTTAACATTTGACATTTATTTATTTATAATAAAACTTATGAATTAGTTAACGGGAAACACTAAAGAGTTTACCTTCACGAAATAGTGAAGGAAAAAGTCCATCAGGAGAAATGACAACTGGCCCTTCAGGTAAAGTCTTTCCATCCTGCAATTTGGTTTGATAAAGAGTGAAGCAAAGCTTGTTTAAAGTCAGGACATACAATTAATGAAATCTTTGACTTCAAGTCATGAGGAGAGTGAGTCGGTATACCTGGTTAAGGTTGATTAAAAACTGTCGAGTGATATCGGCTTGAGAAATTGACCGAGCACTAAGAAAGATAAATTCATATCCGTTCTCCTATGACATAAAAAGAAAATAATGAGACCATGATGTCACAAGAACAATGATTCCCTTAACCCAAAAAAGATCATAATGGGCGGGTTGGAATGAGCGGAAACGGGATGTCGGGATGTGAAATATGTTTAAAAGTCACACTATTTCAATAATAATATAGATTTAAAATGATTTAGTAAGTTCTATGCATTATTAAAACAATTTAGGTGAATTGCTACCTGCACAACCCATTTGACACATAATAATTACCCATTTGACCAAAAATGAACCCAATTACACAAGAATGTCAAAAGTACCCTCATTAAATTAAAACAGGATATCATATTTAACACACTGATTATTTAATTTAAATTAAATTCAGGAGAAGAAGTGTTTTAGGTCAACCCGCCCTGACTTTTTTTAACCTGCACAAAAAGTTGCCACTGGAACCTGTTAACAAACCTTGATAGCCGAAAAAAGATGTGTTACACCAATATGTGTCCAGTCTTTTCCAACCATAGGCATAAACTGTCCTAGAACATCAGATCTGTCAAACAAGATCAGAAGAATCCAAAATAAGAACATGTTTAGATCCATTATAATTTTTTTTTAAAGAGACCTTTTCCACCCATTCTATTCATATTTCAAGAAAGCACCACAGGAAACTAAGCATCACCTAAAAGTGACAATAATAAGTTAAGATACATCCTGCTCTAATCAATAAATTCTAATCTTACTTGGTAATTGTTCCATCAACATCCGAGATCACGATGTTTGTATCCCATTTCCACAAGAAAATTCTGGCTGAAACCTGAATAATATCAGCATATCGTGAGCAACATACTAAACTAGAGGTGGTAAAATGGGCAGGTCAATAAAAAAGGTAATACTTGGACAGGTCAATGGGTCTTTATTTTTTCCGATACTTTAATCTTTTTGTTATATGATTACAAAATTTACATTATTTCGGTAATGATCTACTTATTTTTTAATGTATTTGACTTATGTGGCATGCATCAAAAGAAAACTACAAACCTGTTGATTCCCGAGAACTGCGGTTGAAAATGTGAAGGTAACCGTGTTTTTACCCTCAGTAAGATTCAAAGACGCTAACTGTTCCGGTGATGGAGTAAGTTCTTTCTTTAACTTTATTGACTTTGGTACATGATCTTTTTCTGCATCCACTTCTGACCCACTATCACGATCAGAATCCTTTTTACTTGATTGTTCTTTGTGAGACAACCTTTTACTTTTTGATTTTGTAAAGGGCCAAAGGCTCCAGCTTTTACCATTGTCATCACCTGATATAGGTATTCACAGAGACATCAACATTCAGACTAGAAGTAACAAAACGGCACGCGCTAAAATGGATTGAATGGGGTTGGGCAGACCCACCAACCAACACTTGTCCTTTTTTTTTTTTTTTTTTTTTTTTTTTGGTATTTTGTAACAGTGTATTAAACTTGATAGCAAAAACCATATTGTTTGAATAAAAATAATGCATTTTATAATAGAAAATGGTTTGGACATAGACACATAGTAAGCATTTGAATACACCTAAGGCGACTTTTTATCCTTGCTAAATTCATATGACCCAATTTATAAGTAATATGGATAATTTTTAATCTACTTACTACCTTTTCATTAATAGTAAAATACACCGGAACTGACGTGTTTCCAGATTGATGAATTTCGAGGTCAATGTAAATAATATCCGACATCATAAAGAGTACAATATTTTAAAACAGCATACTTAATGGGTCAGTATGTGTTTGTGTCTTACCATTCTTTGACTTGGTATTTGCAGCCAGTTGTTTATCGCCTTCTTTTATGATCCATGCAGCATCTTTTCTAAGCATGTCCTGCCTAGGATCATCATCATCCAAATGAGACCATAAATTTGGTAGAGACTTTGTCCTTCCTCCATCTTGACTTTCCGAAAGTTTATGAAGCTTAGGTATATCACCATCACTTGGATACCTTCTAAAATGCCCCTTCACCACTTCCATACCATCTTTTAAAATCTCATGATAATATGTAAGTGGATATGAATCCATCCCTTGATTTTCGACCCGCGGGTTTTGATCATCATGGTCACTTAACGTGAAATGTTCTTCCTTAGTCATAACAGAACCATCTTGAAGTTGACCATTTGACTTTAAATCCGAACCCTTTACATCCTGAACTACTTTTAAATCATTTTCTTTCTGAATATATTCAACTTCAGTTTGACTTCCCTCCACAATTTTTGCATTCTCTTCTTTCGGAAAACTATTTTTCATATCACCCCCAATTTTTTCATAAATTTCTACATTACCATCACTATCAACATTTGTTATAGTGACTCTATCCACATCCTTCGCAACTTCATCCATTTTTCCATTATCATCCCCTTTATGTACAAAATGCTCTTCATGCAAAACCAAACTCGCATCCAATTTTCCGTTCATAATCTGTCCATCATCACTCTTACATTCCTCGTGCGCTTTTTTATTAATTTCACTAGCAAGATTAGTAGACCACTTCCTTTCCAAAAGATCAGCCGCAATCTCAGCCGACTTCCTACCAACAATCGTATCACTATCCTCATCCAACAACTTATCATCACCATTCATATTCTTCCTATCCATGACAAACCCTAAAGTCCTAGAAAACGACTGACCATTATTAGCATCCATAAGCGAATTACACTTACTAAAGTCCATATTCTTAGTCTCCTCCGACTCCACATTTTCCCTAAGAAAATAAGCCTCCCCTTTCGGGTTCAAATACATATGAAAATCGGCTTCCACCCCATTCACACTTATATCAACAACTCTTTCCCGCGCTTTCAACACTCCTTGAAACTTACCAAACCTAACATACCAAGGAGACGACCTTAAACTACCATCTTGTTGTTGCACCACAACGATATCTACCGCCCCACCAAACGGGTGAAACGGGCCGGAAACCGTCGAAACGCCACGTGTTATATAACTACTTAACCTACCTACAGCATACATCCTTAAAAAAGGCCTAACTTGACACATTTAAACCAAAAACACATACTTGCATATAAAATTAACCCCTAAATCCTATATATTACACCAAGATTCAAAATACCCAATTCATAAAACCCTTAAATAAACAATACCCATGATTCAGAATATCGATTTTATCACATGCATATAACCTGTTTGATGAAAAGCCTCAATGAGAAAAAAATACTAACAATTTATAAAATTTGAATGGTTATAGAGTTGGGTATTATGGGAATTGTGTAAATTTGATTATATGATTTGAATGTAATGTAAATCAATTATCAAATTTACATAAATTAAGACCCCCCAAAATACCCTGTTTTGAAATCCCCTGTTTTTTTTTCTTTTTCTTGAGATTATAATTGGAATAATGAGGAAACAATGTAAATATTGAAGAAAAACTGAGGGATTAAAGGGTGTTTATTTGGGATTTTTTATGTTTTTGAATGATATATTTTGATGGATTTTGTAAGATAATTGGAGATTTGTAAAGGATGTTCATGGAGGTTCGAGTACATGTGTTGGAGGGGTGGGGTGGTGGGAAGGGAGGTTGCATGGGGGCATAATTGTCATATGATAACTTTTTTTTTTTTTTCTTTTCTTAACTTAACTTGGTCGACACAATTTATTGGGTTAATTTTGAATGTTAGTTAATTTACTCTTGAAAATATTATGTTAGGTAACGAAACTTTGTGTAACCTTTAATGTTAGATAATATGATCGTTTTGAGTGTCATGTCAGCTTGTTAAGCCTACTTATGTCCAGTTATAATTAAAAGAGTTAATTACTTAAATGAGTATTTTGCTCTTTTCAAAAATCTCTCTCATTTCTTCAATTCATCATCCCCGATTCACACACCATTCTTCAACTCTCACAATCTTTCATTTTTGAGTCATGAGATTTACAAAACTCACACTACTAATCTCACTCCTAATATGCTTACCACCATCATCACCAGATCCCAATGATGAATCTTGTTTGACCAATATATTCAATTCTATTCAAGACCCAGATCATAATTTACAAAACTGGACAAAACCCACTTTCCAAAACCCATGTTCTGGTTTCTTATCAAATCTCGTCGGTGCTGCTTGCAACAACGGACAGATTTACAAACTGTCGCTAATTAACTTGAACCTTCATGGTACAATCTCACCCTTTATTTCAAACTGCGCTAATTTACAATCTTTAGACATTTCAAACAACTTACTCACCGGAATAATCCCATCAGAGGTCCGGTTGTTGGTTAACCTTGTTGTGCTTAATCTGAAAGCTAATCATCTTTCTGGCCCACCAACCGTCGTTAATTGTATTTACTTAAACGTTATTGATTTACATGAAAATGAGCTAGAGGCACAATCCCATTTTAGTTTGGGTCTTTAATGAAATAAGGGTCTTTATGGATACCTTTGGGGCCAATGAAAAGTAAAGGGTTGTCAGTGGTTGTGATTGTGGCTATTGGATTGGAGAGTGGGTTGTTGAGTTTGGTTTTGAATTTTACTGTGGTGTGTGTTTGGTTGAGAGTTAATGATAAGAATATGGCTGATGAACAAGAGGGGAAGATTACTCAAATGATGCCCGATTATTGATTTATTTGGCGTTCAGGCGTGTAGCTTCTATTTGAATTATGATTTCGATTTTCATTATGGTTCTGGGAAAGAGCTATGGTGGGTTTTGGTGATGGTGGGATGTAGGTGGTGTCCTTATTAAATATATATGAAAGGACAAATATACCCTTCATCTTAACGGTTTAGCAGGTCACCAGTTGCAAAAACACTTAATATTACCTAACATTGAACAAAGATTAAAGTTTTATTAACTAACATAGTATTTTTGAGAGTAAATTACCTAACGTTGAAAATCTCGAAAAGTTTGTTATCTAACAGTAGAATTAACCCTTGTTTATTATGTTAAAAGAAAACACTGTTGGTTTAGTTAAAAAATTCTTAGTTTTCTATTTTTAGATTTTTAAAATGGAGAATAAGATTTAATTTTTCACAAAACATAGAAAACAAGTTTATATAATATGGTAGGAATCAAGTGAGAAGAAACTTAAAATGAGAAGAATGAAAAATAACTATAATCACATATTTGACATGCATCGACTTGAATTAAATGCATCTCTATTCATTTATATGCATCCCAATTAGTTTCTAAAGTGATTCAACAAATTTGACCCGCAAAGGATGACAAATACATATGATTCTTCTAACTTGATGAAATGTATCTAATCCTACACTATATAAGAGGCTTAACGTGCCACATCATTAACCTCTTACAAATGCCACCTCAATGCCAAATATTCAACTCCATGCCATGTCATTGCCTACTAGGCACACACTTTTCATGCATTAAAATATCATTTTTTAAAAAGCTGCAACTAATGGGACTCGAACCCATGACCTCTTGAACAAGAAACAAAGACTCAACCACTAGAGCACTTGAGTGTTTGTGTTGAAAGCTTTCAAAACAAAATAGACATGCTTAAAATAAACGTCCAACAAACATTCACTGGTATAAGTGAATACACATACCTTTTATTGACCAAATCAGGACCAAAAACCGACCAATAAATGCCAAATATATATGTTTTTGTGTTTTATACATGCAGGTAAGAAAATATGAGAAAAGGACAAAAACCGAGCAAAATTACCAAAAACGAGCACGAGATGTGGAAATAGTCAAAAGCCGAAGCAGGGGAAGTCAAAATGGTCAAATTGAGCTAAAAAAAGTCAATAAAGTCCCTCAAGAATGAAGAATTAGCAAAAGTGACCCTTAAAAGAAGTTTGACCAATTTTACAAGAATGGTCCTTGCAGTTTTAAGAAATTGGCAAGTATGGTCCTTTGAAGAATAATTTAAAGAAATGCCAAGATAAGTCCTTCAAGTATTCATGGAAGTTCAACAATGACCCTTGGATAATAATTATAAAGATTTGGCAGAAAAGGTCCCTTGAAAATCAGAATTTACAACTTAAGTCCCTAGCTTAAATAAAACCTAAACCGGATCAAACTATACTACTTATCCCTTTATTATAACCCAAAATTCACTTAACCCAATCCCTTAAAAACCCACCAAGCCCAAACCACAAAAGCCCACTCCCAAAAAGAATAAACCCAGTCCACCACTAGCACAACCGGATTCCCACTTCACCCAAAACCCAACCCGGTCAAACCATAATAAAACCCGGGTCAAACAACTACCATACGCGCCCTTTTTTAACCCCTTTACTGTTCACCCATCTTCACCAAAATTACCCCACCTCTCACCCCTGGTTAAACCTTCTAAACCTCGTACCTCCTAGAAACTTCTGCCAAGTTGTCAGATTACACGTCACATCAAGCTCACGTGGCACAAAATAAGCTCAGGATTGGATAAGAAGGTTATAGAGTATCCAAGGGTCTGGAATCATCAAGATAAGGATGGCTTAGTCGGTGGGATCATTTCTTGAAGCTTCTAGTAAGAAACCTCAGCTTCTTGCATAGGCTATAAATAGGACCCCTGGTCATTGGTTGTATTCGTGTAGTTTTTAGGTTATAAATTAGGGGTAAAATTAGGTTAAATGTAATGTTTCTGATATTGTAATCTTATTTGAGCTTAATAAAATCATCACTTGTTCTTTAAATTTTAGTCTAATCCGTTTATTGTTTATTTAATTTTCAAGTTGAATTTTCTTTAAAACCTCTTAATTTCTTATTCAATAAGTTTTCTTAGGTTATTTTCAAGCTTCTAATTAGTTAAGAACTATTTTTGTACAGTTTTATCTACTTATTAAAAAAAATGTAGTTACTAAGGGTACATAAGCTCTCAAAAGCTCATACACCCTTCTGATAAGCTCACAAAGCTCTTCCATAGCTTTTGTGAGGTTTATCTCATCCTTCCATAGTTCAAGTTCCATTGAGCATTCTAGTCAAGTAAGTTTCTCATCCTTTTTCATTTTACTTATAGCTTAGGCTGTTGCTGATAGCTTATTACTGTTAGTATAGCTTAATATTGTAGTTTATATGCTTTTAATGAGCTTATGCATGTTCTAGTAGCTAATTGCATACCTACTGCCATATATTAGTTCAAACTACCTTTGTATGTTCCTTATGTTTTCTGTCCAAAATACCTGTTCATTTAGCTTTATTATCAGTTAAGTAATCTGTCTTGCTCTTAACATCAGTAGGTTTTAGCAAAAAAATCAAAATCTTGGTGTAAAGTTCTCTATAAAGGGGTGTTTGGTTTAAGCCTTAAATCTGAGTTCTAGTAGCTTTTAGGTAATAAGCTTAGTTCAATTAGCTCACAATAGGTTTATTTAGAATAAATAAGTCATAAAAGATATAGGTTTCTGAGCCAAAAGTCAAAATTAGATTATAAGTCCAAATCAGTATCCATTAGTGGATTTTAGTAGCTGCACTTTTAGATTTAGGTTAGAAGTAGTTGCATTTAGGGTAATTCAACTTAAAACTAGCTTAATATATCACATATATTAAGATTTGAGCAGTAGAAATTGGGTTAAGTCAAAATTACTTGTTCATTTAATTTCTGTCTGCATAATTTGTATTCTGATCTGTATAGTTGTTTCAATCTGCTTATTTTGAGTTTGTGTTTGTGTTCTTAGTGCTTCAACATCATTAAACAACATATAGTAATAGATCTAGGCCTTTAAAATCCAACTTAGTCAAAGCTTAGGTGCACTTAAAAAGTCAAAAATCGGCATAAAACCTGTTTGGACAGGATCTGATCTTGGCTTAATTTAGGTGCTCAATTGAGCTTGGAATTTAGGGCTTTTCAGGTTTTAAGGTAGCCACTAGTGTAGTCTTGCATTTTCCCCCTTGGTTTCCCCAAAATTAGCTTATTTAGTCACCTAGAAATAAGCTAGAAGTAGGGTAGTTAGCTATAAATTTCTGTCTCAAAGTACAACCTGCATAATTGCTTATCAGCTTATTCTCTGTGCTTATTTTTGTCTGATTAGTTGTTATATGTTTCATCTTTCTTGAGCTTTTGGTGCTTATTGGTTAAGATTTGCTTAATATTAAGTGCTTATTCAAACTGCTTTTCTGCCCAAAGTGCTTATTAGGGTTTGTTTTTCAGAAAAGTTATTTTTCTTAGGCTTTAAATATTATTTTAGAATTTTCATAAAATTTTCAGATTTTTCCTAGCTCATTTACTATTTTTCTTAATTAATATTAGTTTTTTTAGTATTTTTAAATCAATTTAAATTCATAAAAATTAAATAAAAAAATTAGTTTTCTGTTTCAAAATTAGTTTTTAGTTATTTTAAAATTTTAAAAAGTAAAATTGCATTTTTCTAGGTTAATTTCATATTTAATTGCATTTTAAATATATTTTAAATATTTAAAAATAGTTTTTAATTCATAAAAAATAATTAAAAAGCAAAACAATATATATATATATATATATATATATATATATATATATATATATATTCAGTTTTAAAAATAGTTTTAGGTTATTTTAGATTTTTCAAAATTAAATTTGCATTTTTCTCACTTTATTTCAATTACTTTGCATTTTTATTACTTTTTAAATATTTAAAAGTAGTTTTTAATTAATAAAAAAATAAATAAAAAGTCATAAAAATATTTATCTTTTTCCCATAATTTTATTTTGTCATGTAGAACTTAGGAAAATCGTTTTCATACACGTAGGATTATTAATACCTTAAATTCACTTTTTATCTTGCGCGTTTACGTTTATTTTTCATTTAACTTTCGTTTTTAGTCTTAATTGCGTGTTAGGTATACGTGTTTTCTAGTTGTGCACGTTTACATGTTTTTCCTTGCATTACTTGTAGAATAATTAGGGTTCCCCATAACCCCCCCCCCCCCCCTCACATTCACTTCACAATTCACGACACCGAACCAACGAGCTCGAATTCATCCTTCGTTGGAAAAACGACTCGGGTTGCATATTTCATTTGCAACCTTCGGAGATATACTAATACTATATATAATTTATTATATTTATATATTGTGTTTGTACGTCACCACTAACTACTTAGGAGACATAAGGTTGATATAGCGTGCTTCCAGGAGACCAAATGGAAGGGGTCTAGCACGAGGGAGGGAAACGGCTACAAGCTTTGGTACTCGGGCTCTAGGTCAGCGAGCAACGGAGTTGGAGTCATTCTAGCGGCGGGTCTTAAGGATAATGTGGTGCAGGTGGTTAGGAGAAGCGATAGAACCATAAAGATTATGTTGGTTATTGATGGTGAGACCGTTAACGTGATCAGTGCATGATGAGGCGAAAAATGGTCCGTTTTTAGGGGGTCATTTAAGCCCAAACTCGAATTTATTTGATCAAATATTGCCCTAAATTGTTCCTTTTGTAATTTTAGGTACTTTGGGAGTGAAATCTGGAAAATGAAGCAATTCGGACGTTTTTGGAGCATAAAAGTGAAGAAAACGGCAAAGTCTTAATTTTCCATGCTGGGAACAGTGCATGACGGCGTAAAGAGTAGTTCCCTGACGGCGTCAAGAGTAAAATTCCATGACGACCCAGAAGAGTTTTGACGGCGTCATAAAGGTAGGGCGTCAAGAGTAAAAGTCATGACGGCCTGGAAATGAATTGTACTTGACGGCGTCAAATGTAGATCTAGGCAGTCCGAGGATTGTTTTGGCGGCGAGGTGATGGCGTCACCTATTTGGTCTTGACACCGTCAGACCCCTTTTTCTATATATAGTTTTCTAATTTTTCACATTTAAAGAGAGAAGTTTTGGGAGAAACCCTAAGTACGATTTTGGTGTAACTTTACAGGTTTTTCAAGGGTTCCAACCCCTTGATACCTTGCATGATTAATCAAGATAAGTGTTCTTCTAATTCAATCAATATGTCTATGTGTTGGTTGTCTATATCATGTTCTTGTCTTAATTCTATCATGCTAGGCTAGATCTATCTTGTGTTTGCTTAGATCTAATGAAACCTAGATATTGATTATGTGTTGATTACTTGTTTATTCTTGTCTTGGATGAATAATTTATATGTTAGGTTTAAGAAAACTGGCAGATCTCCAATTGGTAACATGCTTGAACGTCTTAAGAAACATGAACCAATGCGCACTAGGTCTTTATTGGTTGTATTTAATGCATGAGCCACTGTTTACAATCCTTATAGTTGTGCTGGGCATGGTGTAGGAGGAGATAAGAGCTCATAGAATTGGGGAGTTATGTGTGCCACCCCATGAATGGTATTAAGGAATACGATCCGTCATCCATACAATTATAACAAGTAATTAACGTGTAAAAGATATCTAGGGAGTAGTTAAATCTAAGTAAACACATTTTCTCCAATTACTTCTCACAACCTTAGTATAAATTAGTTTATTTTCATTTCTAGTATTTCATTTTGATTGCATCTTAGTATTGGGTTAGTTGAATAGCAACTAATTCCGCCCAAATCCTTCAAACCCAAGATTTTAATTTGCTTTCCATAAAATATAAAAACACAAAAATAATGATCCCTCATCTTTAGAACTAGTATTTAGGCTTTCTAATCCTAGCGACACTATTCCTAAGCTGAACGATCAATCCCCCGGTACTTGTCACTATACTATACTACAACGATCAGGTACACTGCCTGGTGGGGGTTGTAAGCTTCTCGAGATCCCTCGAGAGGTAAAGCCTGTTGCGATTCCCATGCACCAAGTTTTTGGCGCCGCAGCCCGGGGAATAGTTATTGTCTAGGTTAGAATTTCTTTTTATTAGGTCTACTTGCTAGATTCCTTTCTAGTAAGATTTTATTTTTATTTTTAGGTCTTCTTTAGTCTATCTCATTTCTTTGTGCTTTTGTTCGTAACTCTTTACCATCCGACATCATGGAAGGTGGTAACATGTTTGAACCCGTCATCCCACCACAACAAAACCCACCACTAGAACCCCTTAGGCCCCGAACCTTGGGAGAGTATTCCCGACCTAGCCACCAAGGCTACCGAAACACCATTGAGCTCACCGGAGCCAATGTGACCCCCTTGCGATCCGACACCATCCGGTTGGTGCAAAGCGGATGTGCATTCCATGGACTTCGTTCCGAAGATCCAAACCAACACCTTAAGGACTTTCTCAAAATCGTAGATTCCATAGACCTAGGTGTTGAAACTAGAGAGACTACCCGTTTACGCCTATTCCAATTCTCTCTACGGGATCAAGCTAGTCAATGGCTTGAGCGTTTACCCGCGGGATCCATCACCACATGGGATGATCTCACCACTCGTTTCCTTGCTCAATTTTTCCCACCGGGGAGAACTACTAAGCTTAGAAATGACATCTTGATGTTCCAACAACATCAAAATGAATCTTTTTATGAAGCATGGACTCGTTTCAAGGACTTACTCTAAAAAGTCCCTCATCATGGCATAGATCTTTGGCTCCAAGTCCAAATCTTTTATGACCATATCGACATCTCCACGAGGCGAGCCATTGACCAATCGGTCGGTGGTAAGCTACGTGATCTTAGTGCGGAACAATTATGGGAACTCATAGAAGATCTTGCTCTCTATGACAACGAAAGTTGGAATTATCCCCGTGATTTGAACAAAACGGTCAAGGCAATATCTTTGCCTTCGAACAATTCTAGCACTCCCGACCATAGGATCATGGAACTTGAGGACCAAGTCAAGTTTCTCATGAAATATTACGAAGCTCCGAAGCCTTCAAGCCAAGTGAACAAAATCACTTCTTCATGCGAATTATGTAGTGGTCCCCATGACACTCGTGATTGTATGGAACTCCCCGGAACAGCTTTTCCGGACTACGCATCCACGCGTACCGACGAAGCGGGAGATAAGTGGTACACTTTCAAGCCCGAGCCAAACACTTACGGTGATTCATACAACCCCTCATGGAAAAATCACCCAAACCTTAGGTGGAAACAAAATCAACCCAATCCATCCAACTTACCTAATCGTTACCAACCAAACGGTCCACCATCCAACTGTACTTTCAACAACAATCCTTCTAACAACTATGGTAGTACCAACAATCTTGAAGGATTGATGTCAAAGTTTATGGCATCCCAAGAAGCTCGCATATCTAAGTTTGAAGCCGATTTCAAACAAAAGCAAAGCGAGATGACCACTAGAATTGATGCACTGTTGAAAGTTCTCAAAGACCGAGAAATGGGAGCACTCCCAAGCGACACGGTCAAGAATCCGAAACTAACCGTTAATTCCATATCCTCAGTTTCGTCACCCACTTCGTGTCCACAATACTACTCGGTTAAATCAACGAGCACGTGTTTCAAACAAAACCAAGTTCTCCAAAAGGACTAATCAAATAAAACACCCACTATAGAGCCGGTCAAAAGCATAGTTGAAACACCTCTTACGCAAGACCTTGTCGATGAATTCAAAGAACTTCACCTTGAATGCCCCGTCATTGATGTCTTAGCGCGTGCTCCTTACTATAGTGCCCTCCTAGAAAAATATGAGAAGTGTAAGCTAGGTAAAAATGGGACCGCCTTCGTTCAAAACAAGTTGCCTAAGAAGCTTGATGATCCGGGCATATTTGTTTTGCCCTGTAAGATAGGAAGATCCAAAGCTTTCGACACACTAGCCGATTTAGGGTCAAGCCTCAACTTGATTCCCTTATCCTTATTCACCGCTCTTAAGCTAGGGAAGTTAAAGGAAACGGAGGTATTGATAGGGCTAGCGGATGGGAGTATTGCCCACCCGGTTGGAATGATTAAGGATGTAGTTGTTCACGTAGGAAAGTTAACTATATTAGCGGATTTTCACGTCCTAGACATGGTTAGTGACACTACATGCCCTTTATTAGTAGGAAGAGGATTTTTAGCAACCGCTAGTGCCATGATAGATTGCAAGGAATCCAAGATAACAGTAGGTGAAGGCGATACTTGGTCGGTGTACGATGTAAAGAAGCATAGTTATGATTGTGATGATGAACCGACACCGCATTGGGTAGAGATGAATAGGAGACCGTCTAGATATGGACCTTGGATAGAAAGGAACTTTATAGGACCTCAATGCCCATTCTATCTAGAAAAAGATTTTGTTGAAAAGACACATTCGGTAGAACAACTCATAGCTAGAGATGAAGAGCTAGACCCCTTTGAGGACCCCTTAGTCTTTAGGAAGATGATTGAGTTACTAAGCGTAATGCCTATCAACATAGAAAGGAATAAATGAAAAAGAGAAGGAGATAAGTGTAAATGAAGGTGGGACAAGCCACCTAAAGAAGGTGACGGGTCATGGCATATTAGAATGACTTTGTATGATCCGGATGGAGAAAAGTTTGAAAGGTCATACCATACTAAGGAAACCGATAGGAAGTTGAAACCTAAGTTTGATCCCAAAGATGTCCTCAACGAGGAACTCACCCGTATCACATAGTAACCCATGACCTTGAGTCTAGCTACAAGACTCGTAAATAAAGAAAAGCGCTTCTTGGGAGGCAACCCATGTTTTGTGTGATTTTATTTGTTTGTTTGTTATTTGCTTCCGTATGCATGCTTTATTTTTATTGTTGGTAGATCATGTTTCTAAACTAAAATAGTGGAAATACTTTACTTTGTTGTTTAGCCTAGTCTTAACTCCACCTAAAAGTATTTTTGCAAAAGATAAGTGTAAGGGGAAACCCCAAATATGTTTTTAAGAAACAAACCAATCATGATTCTCCACAATATTAAATGAACATGTATATCCGTATTTGTTAGAGTCAAATGCTTGTATTGAGTCATAATGAAGTTTTGCAGGATTTTCCAGGAAGTAGGACCAAGTTTTTCCAGAAATTTTCCGGAAACTTAACATAAGAATTTCTGCAGGTCAATTCTGACGGCGTCAGGGATTTACTCTTGACGGCGTCAGGAGTAAAAATCTGGAAATTTTACCGGTTTTGTTTTTCTAACGGAGTCTTATGGTTTTTGTGAATTATTAAGTTTTATAATCTCCAGGAGATCTGCAAACTTCATTCCACAAGCGTTATATCTTATCTTGTTTTCCAGGATTTAGTAACTTATATAGGATGCCGCCGATTTTACGCGAGGTTGTCTTGTCTATTTTGTCAGGTTTTACTGGTTATGTATGACAAGAAGATGATTTATATTCTGGAAGGGAAGCTTTGATTGTTCATTTTCTTGGAGGAAGATTTAACCTGGCCATCCTATTATCCATACCGAGCGAATCAGGGAAGTATTTGATTTCATTCTCTTTACTTTTTCACTTTTACATTCTTTACTTGAACATTGGGGACAATGTTCATCTTAAGTGTAAGGGGAGGGTAAAAAGATGATACCTTACATATGCACTTTCGCTTGATTTTGCTTTGTTTGATGGTAGATGTGTAATAAAACTATGAGAAATACTTGTTAGTGCAATTTTAGCGCCAAATTTAAATTTTTTTACAACATTTAGGAGTGAAACTTTAGCCATAGCAAGCGTCTCATGGATAGGAGATTGTATGACTAGCACATAACCGTACTTTCAGAAAAATTTTCCACCCAAAAATGTGAGGTCCGCCTTTAGATTTGATAGGAAAAGCATTTACTATTAGTGCTTATGAGTGTACCGATAGCATTTAGATTCTAGAACTTGCGTTAGTGATGCATCCCGAGACCGCTAGTGAGACTACATTCGTGTGGTAGGATTTACTACATGATAAGAGGCATTAGGATCACCCTTGTGTTAAACCCGTATGATAATTACTTGACCATTTAAGTCATATTACTTGGCTAGTTAAGTCAACTAATTTTTCCCACACCCTTAGCGTTGTACTCATTTTTAGTACACGAAACCCCTAGTACACCCCTCCGAGCCTATCTTCTCGTTTCTAACTTTAAGCATTTTACTTAAAGGAAGAATTTGTTACACCCCACTTAAATGTACAACCAAATCGCCTTAGCCTTCCGTGTATGCGCTCATTTTTAGTGCATTATTGTTATTTGTTAAACCCTAAGTTAACTTTCTAATTGATTACATGGTTGCTAAGTCGAGTCATATCCTTGTACATATTGTTTTGGGACGATTGGGACTCATGGGTAAGTACTTATTTTATGAAGTAATGGGGAAGAACATCATTTATTACCCCCCATATATGTGCGTTAATCTTAAAAGTGCTCCAAGTGTTTTGATTTTCTTAATTCGAGTCATTAGATTAGTTTATTGTAAAGTATGTAAAGATTCAAGTGTAAGGGAAATGTTCATTCCCTATGATGTATTATTTTGGATGGTAGGGTAAGAGTGTATGCAAAAAAAAAAAAAAAAAAAAAAAAAAAAAAAAAAAAAAAAAAAATCGAAAAATCAGAAAAAAAAATAATAAAAAAATAAAAAATAAATAAAAAGAGAAAAACAACATACGGACTACCATCCCGTTTCATTCTATGTTTATTTTATGTTTTTGTTAATTTTCATTTATTAGCTTAAGTCGAGTCTAGTCTTGGCTTAGCAACGCCATATTGTACATGTAATTAACTAAGATTGTTAACTCGCCACCAGTAAAACTTCATTTATCCAACAAAACCGTGTATTTCATATCCCTACACCTAACGTTACAACCCTTTAAAAGACCTCTTTGATAGTTTATCCTAGGTGCTTACGCCATGTGGTGGAGGTTTGATCCTTTCCCAAGCCTATGGTAATCTATTTTGCTATGACAGGTAGTGAGAGATATCTTCCGTTTCCATATTGTAATTTACATTTTATTACACCCGAGAGATGTGAGTATCTAAACACTATTTGTGAGGTGCTTGTGTATGACCTCCGTGCTTGTCTATTTGTCTTTAGTGGAACGATTATTTGTTGTAATTACTTTTATATTAGTGTTAAATGACCCCTAACTTGTATTTTGAGTAGAATAAAAGCGCATTTGCTTGAGGACAAGCAAATCTCAAGTGTAAGGGTATATGATGAGGCGAAAAATGGTCCGTTTTTAGGGGGTCATTTAAGCCCAAACTCGAATTTATTTGATCAAATATTGCCCTAAATTGTTCCTTTTGTGATTTTAGGTACTTTGGGAGTGAAATCTGGAAAAGGAAGCAATTCGGACGTTTTTGGAGCATAAAAGTGAAGAAAACGCCAAAGTCTTAATTTTCCATGCTGGGAACAGTGCATGACGGCGTAAAGAGTAGTTCCCTGACGGCGTCAAGAGTAAAATTCCATGACGACCCAGAAGAGTTTTGACGGCGTCATGAAGGTAGGGCGTCAAGAGTAAAAGTCATGACGGCCTGGAAATGAATTGTACTTGACGGCGTCAAATGTAGATCTAGGCAGTCCGAGGATTGTTTTGGCGGCGAGGTGACGGCGTCACCTATTTGGTCTTGACGCCGTCAGACCCCTTTTTCTATATATAGTTTTCTAATTTTTCACATTTAAAGAGAGAAGTTTTGGGAGAAACCCTAAGTACGATTTTGGTGTAACTTTACAGGTTTTTCAAGGGTTCCAACCCCTTGATACCTTGCATGATTAATCAAGATAAGTGTTCTTCTAATTCAATCAATATGTCTATGTGTTGGTTGTCTATATCATGTTCTTGTCTTAACTCTATCATGCTAGGCTAGATCTATCTTGTGTTTGCTTAGATCTAATGAAACCTAGATATTAATTATGTGTTGATTACTTGTTTATTCTTGTCTTGGATGAATGATTTATATGTTAGGCTTAAGAAAACTGGCAGATCTCCAATTGGTAACATGCTTGAACGTCTTAAGAAACATGAACCAACGCGCACTAGGTCTTTATTGGTTGTATTTAATGCATGAGCCACTGTTTACAATCCCTATAGTTGTGCTGGGCATGGTGTAGGAGGAGATAAGAGCTCATAGAATTGGGGAGTTATGTGTGTCACCCCATGAATGGTATTAAGGAATACGATCCGTCATCCATACAATTATAACAAGTAATTAACGTGTAAAAGATATCTAGGGAGTAGTTAAATCTAAGTAAACACATTTTCTCCAATTACTGCTCACAACCTTAGTATAAATTAGTTTATTTTCATTTCTAGTATTTTATTTTGATTGCATCTTAGTATTGGGTTAGTTGAATAGCAACTAATTCCGCCCAAATCCTTCAAACCCGAGATTTTAATTTGCTTTCCATAAAATATAAAAACACAAAAATAATCATCCCTCACCTTTAGAACTAGTATTTAGGCTTTCTAATCCTAGCGACACTATTCCTAAGCTGAACGATCAATCCCCCGGTACTTGTCACTATACTATACTACAACGATCAGGTACACTACCTGGTGGGGGTTGTAAGCTTCTCGAGATCCCTCGAGAGGTAAAGCCTGTTGCGATTCCCACGCACCAGTGCATATGCACCTCAAGTGGGTCGCAGTGACTTGGAGAAGAGGAGTTTCTGGGACTCCCTCGACGCGCTCGCGAGGGAGTGCCCTGCAGACCAGCGACTGATTATAGGTGGTGACTTGAACGGTCATATAGGAGCTACAACGGATGGATACGAGGGGGTTCACGGAGGTTTCGGCTATGGAGTTAGGAATGAGGAAGGTTGCTCGATACTGGAATTTGCTACCGCTCACAACTTGGTGGTGGCGAACTCATTCTTCAAGAAGAGAGACGTCCACTTAATTACCTTCCATAGTGGGGGTCACAGCACCCAGATTGACTACCTGCTGGTGCGCAGAGATGACCTTAGAGCATGTAAGGACTGCAGGGTTTTCCCTGGCGAGGCATGCTCATCCCAACATAGATTGGTGGCATTGGACGCACTTTTTCAGGGGCGACGACACAGGAGAGAGGCGATAGGGATGCCGAGGATCTTGTGGAAGAATCTGAACAGAGATGCTGAGGAGTCGTTTAGAGCGAAAGTCTTTGAGGGTCTCTCTGCTCGGGCGGAAGACTTGACTTCTACGGACGCGTACCAGTTGTGGAACACCCTTGCGTGTACCATCAAAGACACGACAAAGGATTCCTTGGGAGTGACTAGTGGGTCAGCGAGAACCCAGTCAACCCGCAGGGAATCGTGGTGGTTCAGTGAGGAGGTGCAAATCAAAGTAGCAGAGAAACAAGCTCGGTTCAAAGAGCTTCTTTTGAACAAAGAGAGCCATCAAGCGGATAGGACCACTGCCGAAGAGAGGTACAAAGTGGCTAAAAGAGAAGCAAAGAAGGCGGTAGCTGTAGCGAAGGACAAGGCGTATGAAGACTTGTATAAGAAATTGGACTTCAAAGAGGGAGCAAATGATATCTTCAGAATAGCTAAAGCCCGTGAAAGAAGAAGAAAGGATTTAGGTAACATAAAGTACATCAAAGATGAAGGAGGACGCACCATCGTGATCGAGGAAGATATTAGGAAGAGATGGGGAGAGTATTTCTCCTCTCTCTTTAACGAGGGGAGCACCGAGGGTAGCGGGGAAGGAGAGAATCCAAGCGAACAGTTGTTACCAGAATGCTACTACTCGGGGATCAGCCAAGGAGAAGTGAAGGTTGCTTTACAAAAGATGGGTAGAAACAAAGCAGTAGGCCCGGATCAAATTCCCATAGAAGCTTGGAAGAGCCTAGGAGAGGAGGGGGTTAAATGGTTGACCTGTCTCTTCAACAAGATTTTCTCCGGTGCTAAGATTCCAGAAGAATGGAGACTTAGCAAAGTCATCCCCATCTTTAAGAACAAGGGTGACGCTCAAGTGTGTAGCAACTATAGAGGTATTAAGCTACTTGGTCACACAATGAAGCTCTGTGAGAGAGTTATTGAGAGGAGGTTAAGAAGGGAGACCAGGGTGTCAGAGAACCAATTTGGTTTTATGCCAGGGAGGTGCTCAGTAGAGGCTATCCACCTTCTTAGAAGTCTCATGGAGAAGTTTAGAGAAAGACAAAAAGATTTGCATATGGCTTTCCTTGAGCTAGAAAAGGCATATGATAGTGTCCCACGGGAGTTGATTTGGAGGACTCAAATAGATAAAGGGACCCCAATGAGATACCTAAGAGTCATTAGGGATATGTACGAGGGGGCGAAGACCCATGTATGGTCCACGGTGGGGACCACTGAGTTTTTCCCGGTGGAAGTTGGACTTCACCAAGGATCAGCCATTAGCCCTTACCTCTTTGTCTTGATTCTAGATGAGATATCTCGAGGGATTCAAGAGAACATTCCTTGGAGCATGAT
This sequence comes from Artemisia argyi, assembly GCA_030686995.1. NCBI lineage: Eukaryota > Viridiplantae > Streptophyta > Magnoliopsida > Asterales > Asteraceae > Artemisia > Artemisia argyi. Next base: position 153,328,511 of record CM060688.1, on the reverse strand, counting down.
TTTCGCAGACGATATTATGTTGGTTGCAGAATCGGCGGAAGGGCTAAACTACAGACTGGAGCACTGGAGAGAAGCACTGGAAGACAATGGCCTCCGGGTTAGCAGAGAGAAGACTGAATACATGAGATGTGATTTCGGTAGCAACGAGATCGGCCACAACGAGGAGATGGAAGTTCGGGTCGGCGACCAGATTCTCCAACCAAATGAGTCTTTTAGATATTTGGGCTCGGTGATTCACAAGTCAGGGAGGATAGATGATGATGTTACCCACTGTATTAGAGCAGGTTGGGCGAAATGGAGGGCGTCGTCAGGAGTTGTAACACCCGCTAATTTGAAATGCGGCAGCGGAATAGTAATTAGGGTGTTACGGTGAGGATCGAAGTCATAATGATAGAAAACGGCTCGAAAGAGACGTTTTAAAACATAATTTTATTTATATAAATTCAAATACAATAGGTCCTTATCAGAGTATTATAATAAAAGTCTTGATGTTAAAACATCTTTTATTTTACACCGTTATTGAAATAAAGTAGACAAGTTTTGAAGTTTTTGCCGCCCGTTCCATGCTTGCTTCCTCTGCTAAATACCTGAGATACATGCTTAAAAGTCAACAAAAATTTTGAGTGATATCATAGAGTTTGAATTTAATAATCATTTTGATACACAAGTAAGATTGTATTGGAAAATACAATCAGTTTGAAAATATTGATATTGCAGTTTATATATTGCTCTAAGTCTCATGACACGCAAACGTTAACAAATACCGTAAAAACAGAGGTGTTTATCAAATCAATGATAATTTTGCCCTCGTGTAATAGGTGATTTGCCAGTTCCTATTTTTACTCAAATATAATTATCACGACTAATACGACTAACCATATGCATAATGGCATTCCGTCAAGTATTAATGGGACAGGCTGTCAAACCTTAAATAGATCTATTCATTATATTCGCGTTCACATACAGTGATTAATGGCTCATGATTAAGGGTCTTTTGGCAATAGCTAACTTAGGCATATATCAAGTCAGGAAGCATACAGAAAAATACTTGCGATCTGTTTATAACATGTATCCCCCTCACGGAGTTTTGAAAATAAGTAAATGTGAGGCTATGACTCACCTTAGATTGATACTAAAAATGAAGAAAATAAAGTTGGACGAATTTATGATAACGGCTTCGGAACACAACCTGGTAAATAAATTTATCTGAGAACTTGACCAAATACTATTTGGTAAATACGAAGGAATAACGAATATTAAATATTCGTTATGACGAATAAGTGATGTGCAGTGTAATTCTTGTGATATGCATGATATGACAAAATATGATTTTTAAATTATCCATCGACGTTTTACCTTTTTAATCGTAAGTAAAATATTAACTTTTGAAATATCGTTATATATATTATTAACGTTACGTTAAATAATATATATATATATATATATATATATATATATATATATATATATATATATATATATATATATATATATATATATATATATATATATATATAAATAAAAATAAAGTTTAAATGTAATATGAAATAAATTTACGAAAATAGAAAATAAATAAGAATGATAAATAAATTATGTTTAGTCTTTGTCTCCTTTTCCAATTTTACCATTTTTACTCTAACGACATTTGCGTTACACCGTTAGTCCTTTTTTTTATATAATTCAACTATAGTCCTCTACTTTGTCCAATAATCAATACTAAGCTTATAATATTAACTTTTATCAATTTTTACCCTTAAGTTTCTGGTTTTACAAGTTTAGTCCTTTCTTTTCAATATTTACAATTTTAGTCCCTCTAGGTGTCGTCGCGTTCCATTTTTAGTCCAAATTTGCAAAAATAATTATAAAAAATTTCTAAAATTTTTCGAGGCTTATTAAGTTAATAATAAGCTAATTTCAGCTGCTTATTTATTTAAAAACTTATTTTTTTAGCTTATGGGCTTTGAACGAGACATATCAAGGCCCGTTAAGAGTTTTGGAGGCGAGGGCTTGGAAAATGTTTTGGGCTATTTTTATGATTCTAAAAACATTTCATATGGGCCTAGTGGGCTTACGGATTTTAAATTCTTATTGGGCTTGGATTTAGCCCACTCGACAAACATAAGGTTTTTATTATTAAATTTGGATTTGAAAAACTGGTTTGTGTCGATTCAAATTGGGTCGATTGTGGTGTCAAAACGTGATTATTTTCACAAGTCGTTTATATGAAAATGTTAGTTTTCTAGGTGGTCTATGGAGTGATGAAATAATATTGTACTCTCGTTAAGTTAAAATTTAAGTTATACGTGTAGTTTGTGGCATGTTTGAAACCGGTATATATTTTGAAAACTTGCAAATTTTACTAAGTGTTATAATAATTTTTCATACGATGGATATGGTTTGAAATGGGTTTGTGAAATGCATGTAACGTTTAAACCAAAGTGAACTTGGTGTGCTACGTGACTCCTAGGCCTTCCAAGATAGAGGCTAGTCACGATTCGTGTACTAAGTAACAATATATACGTGTAATATAAGTGCAAAATGATATACGTTCGAAATAAAATATATATGATGCATGATATGAAATTAACGTGTGATATGGAATGGAAATGAGTAGAAAAGACTTACAAACACCTTAGAGGTGATAGAGAGTCGAGTGTGATAGTATGGAACACAAGAATATCACGTTTCAAAATATAACCCAAACGTTATATATATAAATCAAACCCGATTTCCTTTTCTTGCTTCCAAATAATTATACAATCGATCTCTGTCTTGTAAGAATAGTTTGAAGGGCGATTTTACTGGGTGAAAGAGTATGAGAATGAGTAAATGAACGGTGCATGCATGTACGTTATATATTACTTGAATATATAACACGTATGTAAGAAACTTTCAAAGAAAACTTCTTGTACACTATAGCATATTAGGGAACTAGCTTCTAGGTGAATAATATATTGATTTACAAAGGATTGTGAGAGCACAAAAGATGGAATATGTTTGGGTGAATCATGCTAGATGTCGACCAAACATATATATGTACATACGATTTACAAAATCATTTACCACTTGTATATACTTGATCATCTTTGACATTTGAGCATATAATCATCTCAGGAATATTATTAGGAGCATTTAGAAACAAACGAGATTCAAAACGGTTAAGTTTTGAATAAGTTGTGAATCGGTTTGATTGTGTAAGGGTCGAACACTTTGCCTCTTAAAACCGTATCAAACGTCGTCCAATGAACTTGGAATTTGACACACTATTATTTGGCTAGGTGCTTAACGAGATGGTGTAAAAATATTGGGGGGTCGTGTGTCGAAAACGAGATTAAACGAAGCGTTTTGGGGAGGGTTTGTGCTAGTCGATCGGATGAATATTAAAGTTTTGGATTTTGGGCTTTAATTGATGGGCTTAGGAATAGTGAATGTGAAGTGGGCCGAAAACAATTAAGGGTCCGATTGGTTAATTAGTGTAATTAGGGATTTTAATTATATTTAGGAAATATAATTAGGATTAGGAAATATGTTTAGGATTAAATGAAAAGTTTAGGTTTCGTGTAACGTGTCGAGGATTAATTCTGTCATTTCGTGAATTATATTATTTTGTGAAAATCGTCAAAATAATATAATAAGAAAAATTTTAAATTTTTCCGAGAAAATGGGAATTAATAACGATAACGAAGGATTATTTATTTATTAACGATTTAATTACAAGAAATTTTTACAGGGTTCTACAGGAGTACTCTGTGATAAGAAAGTCCCCTTTAAGTTAAAGGGAAAATTCTATAAGGTGGCGATTAGACCAGCTATCTTGTACGGGTAAGAGTGTTGGCCTATCACGAAAGCCCAAGCTAACAGAGTGGAAGTGGCAGAACTGAGAATGCTAAGGTGGATTTGTGGTAAGACCAGGCTTGACATGATTCCGAACGGAGTTTTTAGAGCAGAACTCGAAGTTGAAACTATTATCTCGAAGATGCGAGAAGGAAGGTTGAGGTGGTTCGGTCATGTCAGGAGGAGGCTACAAACAGCGCCAGTAAGGAGAGTAGAAGCGCAAATGGTCGACGGTTTACGAAGGAGGGGTAGGCCTAAACTTAGGTGGGAGGATAGACTTAGACAAGACATGAAGGAGCTTCTCTTGTCCGAGGACATGATCTCAGATAGGAAAGCTTGGAGAGCCAAGATTAGAGTTTGCGACTAGTTTCGGGCTAGGTGGTAGTTGTAGGCCCTTTGAGTTTGCCTTAGCTGTAGGCCCCTTGTGTTTGCCTTACCTTTGTTTAGGTCTCTTCCCCTTAGTTGTAGGCCCTTTACGTTTGCCTTAGCTGTAGGCCCCGTGCGTTTGCCTTGCCTTCGTTTAGGTCTCTTTCCCTTAGTTGTAGGCCCTTTTGCTCGCTTGCTTGTCCCTTGCTCTTTTTTTTTTTTTTTTTTTTTTTTTTTTTTTTTTTTTTTTTTGTCTTGCCTCTTGTCGTTTGTATGGTGTGCTGCTTTGCTTTGTCTTCTTTTTTGTTCCTTGTTTGTTGGTTCATGCGTTTTTGCTTTGTTTGCAGATCTCTCTTTTTCTATCACTCGCACTTTTGCACTTGCCGGAGGTCTCCTGGAAGCAGTCTCTCTACTCCCAGTTTTGCTGGGGTAGGGGTAGGATCTGTCTACATTCTACCTCCCCCATACCTCGCTTCCGCGGGATTGGGTATTGTTGTTGTTGTTGTATTTCAAAATTCCAATTAAAATCTGTAAGTTCATTTATTTTTCGAGGCTACAATCAAGGGATAAGTAAGGTAAGTTTGATTTTATGTTACAAACACTTCAATGGCCACCTACAATCAATAGATTACTATAATAAATGTAGGAATTGATTAAAACTACTATGACATGTTTGACAGAGTTTAAATTTAGCTACAATTTAGGATCCTAGAGTAACTAACAATGACATGTTTAAAGAGATCTTTAATATATTACTTATTCACAGCTAATCCTCCATTAGCAGCATGAGGAACAAATATACAGGTATTTTCCAATGTTTTATACGAGTTCAATCAAAAGATTCAATTAGCAGCATAAATAACAAATCTCTAGGTTTTTTGAATCTTTAAACATGTTCAATATTTCTTATAATTTAAACGTATATGAATAAAGCTGGTCATGTGTTCTTTTTGCATGTTTGTCAATCAAAAGATTTAAGTAGCAGCATGAAGAACAAATCTCCAGGTTTTTTCAATCCTTAAACATGTTCAATATTTCTTATAATTTAAACGTATATGAATATATAAAGCTGATCATGTGTTTTTTTTTTGCATGTTTGTCAGTTAAAAGCTTCAAGTGACAGCATGAACGACAACTCTCCAGGTATATTTCAATAATCTAAATGGATTGCATTATTTATTTATTTATATGTATATGTTTCAATGTTATTATGTGTTTTGTTTACATGTTTCTATTCCTTCCATCTTTATTATTTGTTATTTATGTTTGCAAGCCACAATGATTTACACGCAAACTTGAATCTGCATTATGTATTTGTATGTATTAGGATTACTAAAAACCATATATGTTTGTTATGATCACGGCTTGGAAATTATTCACATCGATCTTTATCATTTATGATTACATAATTTATATCATCACAAGTTGTCTAATGATTCATAATGCCTTCAAATACAAACAGTTTTGCTTGGAAGTTGATGGTTAAAATAATTTTGAAAAGGGAAAATTCATATAATCATTTACTATTTTAGCATTTGATGATGCATTTGACTTATAATGTTGAGCTTATGCTCTAGAATGAATTAGCCCACACTTAGAAACCTAACTATATTTGTGAAATCGTGTGCTTAACCTCAGATGCGACTGTGACTTTGTTTCAAACTAGATGGGTAGGCCAAACAAAATTAACATCAAATAAGCATCTGTGAATTAGTTACATGTACATGTAACATATGGTTATGTCTCAGCTATCTGGCAAGTTTCTAATGCGTTTTAAAGCCAACTTTTGTTAAAGTTTCTTTTTTGTTGTCCTAACTTCCCCTGAAAAAGTTCAGTCCAAACAGCCCAAAACCAGAATTTTTTTAACCTTTTTTATGCGCTTACTTGCTGTCCAAACAGCCTATTAAAAGGGTCTGTCCAAATAGCCCCAGAACATATTTTTTTAACCTATTTTGTGCTATTATTTATTGCCTAAACAGCCCATCAAAAGGGTCTATCCAAACAGCCCAAACCAGAAATTTAGCGAGCTTTTCTGCACTTATTATCTGTCTAAATAGCCACTCAAAAAGGCCTATCCAAACAACCCTTATACTTATTGTTTGCTCATTTTTTAATTGTTGAATTCATGCACACAATTTATAATCAGTTTACACTTTTTGTTACTGTTTTTATTCCTTTCTTGGAAATTGGTCATCATTTTCATTTGGTTTTGGGCACTAAGGTAACTAAATTACTAAACTAACTGTTTCTGATGAAATATCAAGTAACTCATAGAAGATTGTGATTGACATACAAAGGAACTACTTTACAATTTTAGAACATTAAATGGAAGGTATGCATCGCAAATTCAATAAGTTTGTTGTTTCGTAAACATCATCGTGTATGCGTGTCTCACTTTCATGGTTTCGTAATGCACCAGTTGCTTAAATGTTGTATGTATGTGTATATATATTCCAACGACAATGTGAATAGTCAATTTTCATGATAGCAAATTGACATAATGATGATAACAATAATGTTTTTTTGTAGTTTTAAAAAGGACACCAATACCAAATGTAGTAATTTTGATACTTTTAAACACATTTATTAGATATACGTGAAACGTCCATCTCAAAGTCTGTGTCACAGTAGCAAACAATATTAAATGCTCACAACATTAAACTATTCGTAATTGTGATCTTTAGTTACTAAAATTGCAGTAGATCAGGAAACATTCAACCTTTGCATTTTCAAGTCAATGAAATAATCAATTTATAATGTTTGCATATGGTGATTTTATAGGGTCATTAAGGTCGCATTGTACGTTTAAATTATACACCACATGTTTGTTTTACTATGTAGATACACCAGCTGTTCATAACGCTACATTTGACACCAAGATCTTCATTAACGCTAATGTGCCAGAAGTAGTGAGCTTCAGGAAATGGTACTTGCCCACCCCCTTTTATGTTTAAAAATTATGAAAATTTAAGCTCTGTTGTATTTTATGTACCCTACAATTTTTGCGTTTCTTTAGTTATCTAGAACGCGAAGGTTTTGACGAGAAAGAATTCAAAATAGAATTGTACACTCCACCAAAGAATATTGTTACATCAGTTGAGTTTATGTCTGGATGTGTGAAGCAAATGGTTGGAACTATTCATGATACTAAGCCCGTAAGTCATAATTTTATGTGTTATTTTTGTTTTTTATTGTAGGGGTCGCAATGTGTGGTCTACGCGACCGTTCACAAAATTATGAAAGATGAAGGTTGGGCATACACCACGTGTAAGCAATCCAACAGACGAGTGGATATCATACCTGCTTAAGGTGCTGGCCCGAATAAAAGTCGCAAGCCGACCTTTCAATGTGAAAAGCATGGTTCAGTACAAGCGGCTCCAGTGTATTACTTTTCTGCTTAAATATTCAATCCTACGTTACTTAATTCAAGAATTGTTACACATGTTTATACTCTTCTGCAGGTTCAAGTTAACACTTCGTATCATTATTGAGACTGGATTGGCATCAGTTGTGTTCTTTAACACTACTGTTCATAAGTTGTGTACGAAAGATGGGAATGGATCCGTCTTCGTATTTTCCGGATGACCTGGATGTCATGATCGGCAAGAAATGTTTCTTTAAAATTTACTATTCAAAATACTGCCATAACAATAATAGTCACACATATAGGTGTGATGCATTGTCTGAACAGGCTGATGTGATATCTTACTTCAAGAATGGGTTTCTAGACTCGGAGGTATACTAACATACATTGAGTACTTATATGTTACTCATTTTCATGCTTTTTCATTTACCTAACCAATAGTAAACTCTTTTGTACTGTCAGGATGCAGCAGAACAGTTCACCACACCTATTTATTTGATCAAACCGACACACGAATTTGTAGACATTATAAATGAACGAATGATGAGTCTAATTCCCGGATAGGAGAAAGTATACGAAAGTTCTGACTCAACCGGTGTTGTTGATGTGGATACGAATTTCAATGAAGCATACACGACGGATTTTTTAAACGCTATAAAAATGTTTGGCCTTCCACACCACATGTTAGCATTAAAAATCGGTGCACCGGTTATGTGTATGCGGAACATAGATAAAAAAGCAGGACTATGCAATGGTACTAGATTGCAAATATTACGGATGGGAAAGAATATCATTGAAGCAAAAATAACATATGGTGGGAGTCTTGGTAGTATATGTGCAATACCTAGAATGGTCGTTAGCCCTACGGATAACAAGATTCCGTTCAAACTGAATCGCAGATAGTTTCCGGTCCAAATTTGTTTTGCTATGACAATTAGTAAAGGTCGAGGTCAAACATTATCGAAAGTTAGGACTATTCTTACAAACTACGGTATTCACACATGGACAACTTTATGTGGTTGTTTCAAGAGTAAAGACGAAGTAAGGTTTGAAGTTTCTTTGTTGTGACAAGGATGGAGAACCCTTTACCAAAAAATAAAACAAGCATTCAAATGAAGATATCAGGAAAATGATATGGATACAATTTTCGATGAACAGATATACACAACGGATTTTCTAAATACTGTAGAAATGTCTAGACTTCCACACCACCGGTTAACATTAAAAATTGGTGCACCTGTCATGTGTATGCGAAACATCGATCAAAAGGCCGGACTATGCAACGGTACCAGGTTGCAAATCCAACGTACATATGGGAATGAATATGAATATATCATTGAAGGTAAGATAATATCAGGTGGAAAACCAGGTAATGTATGTGCAATACCTAGAATGATCATTACACCTACGGATGGCAAAATGTCATTCAAATTGAATAGGAGATAATTTCCTGTTCAAGTTTGTTTTTGTATGACGATTAATAAAAGCCAAGGTCAAACGTTGTCTCAGGTTGGCCTATTTCTATAAAAGTCGGTATTCACACAAGGACAACTATATGTTGTCGTTTCAAGAGTGAAAAAGAAAAAAGGTTTGAAGATTCTTTGTTGTGACAAAGATGGCGAATACGCGAACTACACCACAAACGTTTGTATACAAAGAAGTATTATTTCGCATATGAATAAAGTTTATGTTATTATTTTAATATATGACCAGTGTATTATATCTTCTCAATTTGTTTACTTCCAAATAGCCCTCATAAACTCAAACATATATTTTGTTTAGATATAATAGATGAGCAATAGTTTTTTGTCAAACAATTTTATGAAGCGTGCCCGCCTATCGGGCGGGTTATGAAGCTAGTATCTGTATATGAATATAATTTTTAACTAGAAAATATATTATGGTGCATCTAAAATATTAAGGATGTATCTAATTTAAATCGATGCATATCTAATGTAAAGTTATAGTTATTTCTCATATTTTTCATTTTAATGTTTCTTCTCATTTGATTTTAAGTCTTATATAATATTGTTTTTTATTCTCAAAAAAACAAAGAAGGTTACAAGGGAAATATAAAAAAAAAAAAAAAAAAAAAAAAAAAAACAAAACCAAAAAAAAAAATTAAAAAAAAAAAAAAAAAAACTATATTTTGTAATTTCCATTGTTAAAATAGGAAATGCAAATTTTGGAGAAATTGATGAGAAACAGTAATTTGAATACAATCTATATTTTTATTGTTTTATAAAAAAAATATTTTGCAAAAAATAAGGATGTTTCCTTTCCAACTAAACACACTCACTTTTTTTTTTTTTTTTTTTTTTTTTTTTTTAATGTATAAATATGTCATTAATTTTTTCACAAATGAACTTTCATTTTATTCATTTGAGTTACTGAACTTGTAATTTAGATTATTTTTTATATTTTCAGGGTTAGAGAACGCATACTTTTGGATTGTTAAGTAAAATAAATGTTGTGGTTTTACAAGTTCAATAATGTTTATTTATATTTTCATAAGTTCAATGACCCCAAAATATCATGTTTTATGAGTTCAGTAACCCAGGTAAATAAAATGAAAGCTCGTTATCTTTGATACATTTTTTTAAAAACTTTAATAACATATTTTATATTAACCTTTTAGTTCTCTATGTTTGAAAAATCCACAAAAAAGTTTATGTTATGATTCCATGCTTAGACAACAAAGTATCTTCGTGACACTTGACAAAACCCTTCTTTTTCTTACAGTATATCTTAACTCATGTTTATTGTTTAAAGGTGAGTTATTTTAAGTACTAAGTTTTTGTTACATACTGAGGAACAAATCCCCACCATCCATCTTGTTTGATCTAATGATAAGATTAACTTAAGATTTATTATGGAAACCTAAGTCCATGTCTTTTTTTATTATTATTTTATTATTTTTTTTCTTTGTCTTTTTGTCTTCCTTATTTATTCACTTTTTTTTAAATATTCTTTTTTTTACCTTTTTTTAAATCTCGTTTTCTTGGATCATTTTTTTTGAATCACGTTATTTTAAATCAACTTTTTTTTTAAATATATAAATTCACATTTTTTTTTAATTTATTACGTTTTCGTCCGTTTTTTGCTGTTATCACATGTTTATCACATGTATATATACGTTTTCAGACATTTTTATCCGTTTTTATACATTTTCGTCTGTTTCAGATGTTTTTATACGTTTTTGTCTGTTTTTTACGTTTTCGTCTATTTTTAAACGTTTTCGTCTGTTTTTATACATTTTCGTCCGTTTTTGTCCGTTTTTACACGTTTATATACGTTTTCATCTATTTTCGTCTGTTTTTATACGATTTTGACCGTTTTTATACGTTTCTGTCTGTTTTTATACGTTTCATCCGTTTTCATACGTTTTCGTCTACTTTCATACTTTTTCGTCCGTTTATATACGTTTTCCGTCGTTTTTTGTCCGTTTTCATAGGTTTTCGTCTGTTTTTATATGATTTTGTCCGTTTTTATACGTTTCCGTCCGTTTTTATACGTTTTTGTTTGTTTTCATACGTTTTCATCTATTTTCGTCCGTTTTCGTACGTTTTCGAACGTTTTCAGCCGTTTTCGTTCATTTTTATACATCTTTGTCCGTTTTTAAACGTCTTCATCTGTTTTCATATGTATTCGTCCATTTTCTTACGTGTTCGTCTATTTTCATATGTTTTCGTCTATTTTTAAATGTTTTCTGCCATTTTCAGACCTTTTCATACGTTTCTGAATATCAAAAGTATTATTCTTTGATACTCAGAATATCACAAGTGATATTCTGAATATAACAAGTGATTTTCAATTAATGTTTTGTAACATGAAAATCACTTGTGATATTCAATCACAAGTGATATTCAGAAAATTAGAAGTGATATTCAAAAAATCATAAATGATATTCTAAATATCACAAGTGATATTATGAATATCACTTGTGATATTCTGAATATCACAGAATATGACTTGTGATATTCAGAAAATCACAAGTGATATTCTGAATATTGATATTCAGAATATCACTTGTGATATTCATAATATCACGTGTGATTTTCATGTTATAAATCATTAATTAAAAATCACTTGTTATATTTAAAATATCACAAGTGATATTCTGAATATTACAAATAATATTCTGAATATCACAAGTGATTTTCAACTAATGTTTTGTAACATGAAAATCACAAGTGATATTCAGAATATCACGTGTGATTTTCATGTTATAAAGCATTAATTGAAAATCACTTGTTATATTTAGAATATCACAAGTGATATTATGAATATTACAAATAATATTCTGAATATCACAAGTGATTTTCAACTAATGTTTTGTAACATGAAAATCACTTGTGATATTCTGAATATCACAAGTGATATTCAGAAAATTACAAGTAATATTAAGAATATCACAAGTGATTTTCACGTTTTTTTTTTAATTCGCATTTTTTTTCACTTTCATATGTTTTCGTTCATTTTCATACGTTTTTATACGTTTCTGAATATCACAATTGATATTCTTAATATCACAAGTGATATTTTGAATATCACAGAAAATCACTTGTGATATTAAGAATATCAATTGTGATATTCAGAAACGTATAAAAACTAAGAAAAACATAAGAAAAAGAACGAATACGTATGAAAGCATTAAAACACGCCTGAAAATGGATGAAAACGTATGAAAAATTAATGAAAATTGACGAAAACGTATAAAACTGCCAAAATCGTATAAAAACTATTGAAAACGTATGAAAACAGACGAAAACATTTGAAAACAGACAAAAGTACATAAAAACGGACGAAAACGTTTATGAACTTATGAAAACGGATAAAAACGGATGAAAACCATATAAAAACATACGAAAACGTCTTAAAATGGGCGAAAACGTATAAAAAAAGACAAAAACGTCGAAAAACAGGCGAAAATGTAAAAAAAACAGATGAAAACATATAAAAACGGATAAAAACGTCTGAAATCGTATAAAACTACCGAAAATGTATGAAAATGGACGAAAACGTTTGAAAAAGGACAAAAATGTACAAAAAGGGACAAAAATAGACAAAAAAAAGTCTGAGTATCACAGAATATCACTTGTGATATTCAGAAACGTATGAAAACGTCTAAAAATGGCATAAATGTTTTTAAAAACGGACGAAAACCTATGTAAATGGACGAAAACGTAAGAAAACAGGCGAATATGTAGGAAAAATGGATGAAAACATCTGAACATGTATAAAAACGGACAAAAATATCTGAAAATGGATGAAAACAGAAGAAAACGCATGAAAATAAACGAAAACAAATGTAAACGTATGAAAACGGACAAAATCGTGTAAAAACAGACGAAAATGTTTGAAAACGGACGAAAACGTATATAAACGTATGAATACGGACGAAAATGACTGAAAACGTATAAAAACGATTGAAAACGAACAAAAATCGAGGGAAAAAATGTGAATTGAAAAAAAGAAAGAAAGATAAAAGAAAAATAAAAGATTGAAAAAAAAGACAACAAAAAAAAGAAAAAAAATAGAAAACAAAAAAGAAAACAAAAAAGAAACAAAAAAGAAACAAAGAAAAGCAAAAAAAAAAAACAAAAAAAACAATGCAGCGTAAAAAAGACAAAAAAAAATGAAAGAAAGAAAGAAAGAAAAATGAATAATCAAAAAAGACAAAAAGACAAAGAAAAAGAAAAAAAACATGGACTTAGGTTAATCCCCACCATTAGATCAATTTAGATGAATGGTGAGGATTTGTCCCTTAGTATGCAACAAAAAACTAGTCCCTAAATGAACTTTTCTCTTATTGTTTAACACAACTCAATCGCTCGTGCATCAAAAAACATTACTACATTCGTTCCAAAATTATTGTCCCCTATTGATTTTTTCGGTCTTTACCTTTCAACTTTGACCTTAAGTATTTTTGTTTATATTACATAATGCTTGATACAAAATATATGAACAAATTAAGTTTTAAATGTATTTTCATTTGATATAATTTTTATCAAATACTGCATAACACAAGCAAAAATATTTATAGTCAAAATTGAGAAAGAAATACCGAAAAAGTCAATAGGGACAATAATTTTGAGACGGAGGGAGTATCTTTTATAACTCAACTTAAGTCGATATCCCCAATTATCTTTTATTTTCTATCATTTAACCAACTAACTGTTCATTAACTAAAAATTTACATATTACATAAAAAGTAAAAATAAAAATAAAAATATGTAAAATTAAAAAGCTGCTTTATAATTTTTATATAGCTGTTTTGTCATAAAAAATCTGAAATCGTACAAAAACTGTTCTATTATTTTTATGTTATTTTATTATATAATTACAATTATTTAGGGTCCGTTTGGTTCGCAGAATAATTTTGACGAAATTGAAATTCGTCTATCAAATTGGAATGTTAAGGAATTTAATCGGTAGGATTTAGAAAATGAAAGAATTGGAATTTAAACAGCTAACACGTGTTTGGTTGGAAAAAATAAATAAATAAATTATATTATAATATTTAAAATTTTGTTTTAGTTTAATATTGATTAACCGCATATTACTTATTAAATATACTATTTATAAGGATAATAATATAAATAATTTTTTAAATAATACGTAGTATTACATAAAATAATTTGAAATCTTATCATATATTTTCAATAAATAGTACTTTTGTATAAAATGTAATTGTATAAAATAAAAAATAGGGTTTGAAAATTAATTTATATTTTAAATAATAATAATTAAATATAATTGAATTATTATTTTATTAATAATAATAATAATAATAATAATAATAATAATAATAATAATTGATTTTTGATGATAAACATAATAAGATCCATGAACCGTAAACATTTCTTCCATAATGTTATACAATGTTGAATTCTACATATATGAAATTTTGAAGGATTTTCATTATATTTTATTTGCTAACAAACACACAAAAAAATGTAATTCAGATTCTGAATTTTTTGAATCTGCCAATCAAACACATTATCAAATAAAATAAGATTATAATTCTATCAGAATTATGAAGATTTTGCGAATCAAATTGGACTTTGTTACAGTTGGCATAACATTAGTAACTTACTAGTTATTTTTATGTTATTCACTTGTAAAGATTTAAAACAATACTTTTTGTAAGTTTGTGCAAAATACGTCTCGGCCAAATCATATAATTTGGAAATACAATACATCGTCTTCTTTAATTAAGAAATCGAAATTCGAAAGTTTATCAAAATTACGAGTGAAGACCCTAGGGATTGAGATTGAGAATCTTCCATAATGGATCCCAAAAAAGAATTCGACTTATATTTCGCTTTGAAGCACGTGTCAAGTGTAGAATAGTGATTGGGATGGTTGTACGGTGGTGAACGATTTACGGCTTTTTGTAGTCAACGTGATAGTCACATAACAAAATCTATTGCAACATTTTTATTCTTTTCAGTATCAATCAATTTTTATTTATTTATTTATTTTTTATTTTTTTTAATTTTTTTTTCTTTCGTTCGTTTTGTATAGCTCAAAACGTGTTTTAGCCTACTTTTTGGACTAACTTATTTACTCTTTTTATCTTTTATTATTATTTTTTTAAAACTACAAATATCTATTTCACAATACACAATCACATACTATCTCATATATTTTAAGTAGAACTTAAACTTACAACTATTTAATTGGAAAGTTTTTCACATAACAAAAAGTATCATTGAAACACAAAGTTTTTTTTTGTTAGGACCAGGGGCGGACCCAGGCATTAGCTTTGGGGTGGCGGTGCCTTCCACGACTCGCCGAAAAGGTTCAGATTTTAGTGTAAAATTTTTTTTGGACCTTTTTATTAAAGTGCACCCTTCCAAAAAATCAAATTGCCCCCACCTTGAAGCTAAAAATGTAAAAACTTTAGTTTTTAGTGTTAAAAAAAAATTATGACCTTTTTATTAAAGTGCATCACGAATTTTATTAAAAAAAAAATTTGTCCCCCGCTTTGAAAAATCCTGAGTCCGCCACTGATTAGGACTAAGTTTACTTCGAGTTAACTAGAGAGGATACACAAAACGAGTATAACTTGACCACTTGGTGTAAAACTGTTAAAGAATATAATATTTGTGATTTGCACTGTTCATGATTATATATATATATATATATATATATATATATATATATATATATATATATATATATATATATATATATATATATATATATATATATATATATATATTTTCCTCAGAAAACCTAATCAACATATCCACTACACTTTTATCATACATAATATGGAGGTACAAATCAACTTAATAAAAAATTTACTACACTTGAACGATCCAATCAAGTATGCAACGTCACACTAGATAACACAAGATTGTACGTTTGATGCAATTATTATCTTATTATATCACAAGTGCCGAATATTTTCCTTAAGAAAAGAAAACACTGTTAGTTTCTACATATATAGTTATTCATCTTGACTCGAAAAGTAGCAACACCTCATTGACGGATCAACAATCAAGATTAGCTTATAGGACACAAAATTGATAAGGGGGCTAATGAGAAACAAATGGATACAAAGATGTTCTAACTATAAACAAATGCATCTTTAAAATCTTGGATTGCCCTCTAGTCAATCTTGGGAATCGTTTCAACATGATGACCACAATGTGCATATATCATTATATCTGATACATATGTTCATTAGCAGTGTGCTACAACTCGTTTTTCAATAAATCATAAATAAACCTAAAAAGAATCGGGCGGTATTTTTAGGCAACATTTGTTCAAGTCCAACATCAGCTTTCGTCGTTGTATAATGCAAACCATTGGCCAAATCTGTATTAAGAAAAAGGTGTCAAACACAAACACTTGCTTCATCTCTTAGAGGCTAGAGCATTTAGTATGACCATTAAAAGATTTATAAATTTGTCAATCACTTGTAATGTCATTAATTCATAAATTTTTTTATATTATAAATATGTGCTTAATATGAATAAAGCTTTTGAGGTTTATAAATTATTTCACATTAATTTATAAAACACATTTCTTTGACCTTTCCAAAACTTTAGACTTTTTCATGCCATCTAAGCATGCAATGGTTCTTCATTATGGTACAAAAATTCTTTGACCTCCTTATAAATTTTTAAACCTATTCTTAAACATCCATAAAGATGCTCTTAGGTTTATGTTTCATTTTTTACTAGCAATCGGGCATCTTGCGTTGCCGTTGCTGGTACTCGTTTAGTTAAATTATTAGACTTACATATAATTTTATGTTCTATATTTTTCGTTTGATAATATTGCTAAAAAATATCATGGTGATGATGAATATATAAAGAAGACATTGTATTTTCAATTGGTGGGAAGAGATCAAATAAAAGGATGAATATATGTGAGAAGTGTGAAAAGACTTAAAAGATAAAAAATTTTAGAAAAAAAATCTGAACTTTTACCTCAAAGTAGAAAATGTCGGTGCATAAAAAAGTTGTGAAGAAAGTTGTTGTTATTATTATTATTATTATTATTATTATTATTATTATTATTATTATTATTATTAAAGCTTTCAAAGTGCACAAAAAACGAAAGGTTAATGCACAAAAAATTTAGATACACAGAAAATTCAACTTGTTATTTTTTTATGCATAATAATTTTTTGGTACATTACTAAAAAGAAGTTGGATGGCAAAAGAAATATTTAATGCACAAAAAGGCGATTTACAAAATTTTAATGCGCAAACATTTTTTCATTATTTTTTTTCTACAAAAAACTATACTCTTTTAGAAAAAAATTTCTTCACAATTTTTTCATCCACTAACTTCTCATAGTGAAATATTTTGAGAATTTTTTAAAAAGTTTTCCATGTTTTAATTTTTTTTTACGCTTTTCACGAATATTTGTCTTTTTATTCTAATAATAACCGTAATTGGTAATTGTATTATATATATAATATGAATTTGTAATATTAATAGCAAATAACTCCTATAAGTATGGTATATCTTCTATTGTTTGCTTGAATCACAAACATATAGATAAATATGACAAGTTAGAAGGTTGACAAGAAACATTCAGTGATATAAAGAATAATTTGACTGGGAGAGACACTTTATTTTGCATACTCTTAGTTTGGTGCATACGAATGAACAAATTCCCGTCATTCATCTAGTTTGATCTAATTGTTGTGATTAACCTAAGATTAAATATGGAAACCTAAGTCCATGGTCTTTTTTTTTTTTTTTTTTTTTTTTTTTTTTTTTTTTTTTTGTCATTTTGTCTTTTTTTATTATTCATTTTTTTTCTTTCTTTATTATTATTATTTTTTTGTGTCTATTTTTTTCACGCTATTTTTTTTTTTTTTTTTTTGGTTTTTTTTTAACTAAATCATTTTTTTTGTCTTTCTTTCTAATAAACATTTATTTTCCTAATACACTTTTTTCGCTTTCATACATTTTCGTCCGTTTTCATATGTTTTTGTCTGTTTTCGCCCGTTTTTGTCCGTTTTCATACGTTTTTCGTCCGGTTTCTTACGTTTTCGCCCGTTAACATCTGTTTTCATACGTTTTCATTTGTTTTCTTACATTTTCATTCTTTTTTATACGTTTTCGTTCATTTTCATTCGTTTTAATACGTTTTCGTCCGTTTTCTTTCGTTTTCGTATATTTTTCATATGTCATCGTCCGTTTTCAGACGTGTTTGTATGCTTTCATACGTTTTCGTCCGTTTTCATACATATTCATTCGTTTTCTTAGTTTTCGTTCGTTTTCATATGTTTTCATCTGTTTTCATCCGTTTTCTTTCGTTTTCGTCCAGTTTTCAAACGTTTTTGTCCTTTTCATGCATGTTTATACACTTTCATATGTTTTCTTCCGTTTTCATACATTCTCATTCGTTTTAATCCATTTTTAAATGTTTTTTTTGCCATATTCAAACGTTTTCATATGTTTCCAAATATCACAAGTGATATTTTGAATACCACAAGTTATATTCTGAATATCACAAGTGATATTTTGTGATATTCTTAACATCACAAGTTATATTATGAATATCACAAGTGTTATTCTGTGATATTTAGAATATCACAAGTGATATTCTGAATATTAGGGGTGTGCACGGTTCGGTTTGGGTCGGTTTTTGGCTAAAACCGAAACCGAACCACCATATTCGGTTTTTATAGAACCCAAAACCAAAACCGTTCAGTTTTTGGCGGTTCGGTTTTTTTCGGTTTATTATCGGTTTCGGTTCGATTTTTCGGTTTTTTCGGTTTCTAACCGTTGATATTTGGGCATGGCAAATTTATACCAATAAACTTGTATTACATAGAAATTTGATTATTCTTATTTATTTTTTATTTTTATCAATCTAAACATAATAATGTTTATTGCATAATTCTATAATTACGCACATGCAAGTGAACATACACATAATATGATCATCGTTATATATTTATTGATTTATTCTAAATTAAACACACAACACGACAAACACGCATATAAACATAAACATTAAGATAAATTATTATAAACTACCCACAAAACGAATATGAATTTATAAATTTGATTTATTTAGTTATTTATTCATATTATATTAATTATATATTATTATATAATAAAATCGGTTCGGTTCGATTTTTACGGTTCGGTTTTTGGACGAAAACCAAAACCGAACCGTATTTTTCGGTTTTTGAAAAGTTAAAAACCGAACCATCGGTTTTTAGTTTTGGTCGGTTTTTTCGGTTCAGTTTATTCAGTTTTCGGTTCGGTTTCGGTTTTTTCGGTTTTGTTTGCTCACCCCTACTGAATATCACAAGTGATACTATGAGTATCAAAAATGATATTCTGAATATCGTAAGTAATATTCGTCCATTTTTCATACGTCTTCGTCTGTTTTCAGAGGTGTTTTTACGCTTTCATACGTTTTCATCCGTTTTATTTCGTTTTCGTCTAGCTTTCAAACGTTTTTGTCGTTTCCATACATGTTTTTACACTTTCATACGTTTTCTTCCGTTTTCATACATTTTCATTCGTTTTCGTCTATTTTTAAATGTTTTTTTTTTTTTGCCATTTTCAAACGTTTTTTCATATGTTTCTAAATATCACGAGTGATATTCTGAATATCACAAGTGATATTCTGGATATCAAAAGTTATATTATGAATATCATAAGTGATATTCTGTGATACTCTAAACATCATAAGTTATGATCTGAATATGACAAGTGATATTATGTGATATTCAGAATATCACAAGTGATATTCTGAATATCACAAGTGATTTTCTGTGATATGCAGAATATCACAAGTGATACTATGAGTACCACAAATGATATTCTGGATATCGTAAGTAATATTCGTTCATTTTTCATACGTCTTCATCCATTTTGAGACGTGTTTTATGCTTTCATACGTTTTCGTTCGTTTTCATACATATTCGTTCGTTTTCTTACGTTTTCGTTCATTTTCGTCCGTTTTCTTTCATTTTCGTCCAGTCTTCAAACGTTTTTGTCCTTTTCATACATGTTTTTACACTTTCATATGTTTTCTTCCGTTTTCATACATTTTTGTCCGTTTTCTTACGTTTTCGTCCTTTTTTTCATTTATTTTCGTCTATTTTTAAATGTTTTTTTTTTGCCATTTTCAAACATTTTAATATGTTTCTAAATATCACAAGTGATATTCTGATTATCACAAGTTATATTCTGAATATCACAAGTGATATTCTGTGATATTTTAAACATCACTAGTTATATTCTGAATATCACAAGTGATATTCTGTGATATTCAGAATATCACAAGTGATATTTTGTATATCAAAAGTGATTTTTTGTGATATGCAGAATATCACAAGTGATACTATGAGTACCACAAATGATATTCTGAATATCATAAGTGATTTTTTGAATATGATAAGTGATTTTCTGAATATGATAAGTGATTTTCAACAAATATTTTGTAACATGAAAATCACAAGTGATATTCAGAAAATCACAAGTGATATTCAGAAAATAACAAGTGATAGATATTCAGAAAATCACAAGTGATATTTAGAATATCACCATTGATATTCCGAAAATCACAAGAGATATTCTGAATATCAATTGTGATATTCAGAAATGTATAAAAACGGACGAGAATGTAAGAAAACGGACGAAAACGTAAAAAACGGACTAATACGTATGAAAATGGACGAATACATATGAAAACGGACGAAAACATAAGAAAATCACAAGTGATATTCAGAAATCACTTGTGATATTAAGAAACGTAATAAAATGGATGAAAATGTAAGAAAATAGACGAATACGTATGAAAACGGACAAAACGTATGAAAGTATAAAAACACGTATGAAAACAGACAAAAACGTTTGAAAACGGACGAAATATAAGTAAATAGACGAATATGTATGAAAACGGACAAAAATGTATGCATTTGAATTTTTCTCTTGACCGGAAATATTTGAATGATGATTAAATATATTATAATTATTTTGCTATTTAGTTTTCACTAATGTGGTTCGTTCATTATATGTAGTAAAGACAAGTAATCTTGTTATGTCTATGCCTCAAAGTTCTCCTTGGTAACTATAACTACGACTCATGTTTTTCACTTTGTTGTAACTATAAAACTATTGAGCTTAGCAACATCTAAATATTTTATCAATCAAAATCATTCTTTTCTTTTGGTTATTTATGGTTTCTGACTTTTTGATCGATTAGCTTACATGATATGAACTTACCGCCACACACAGAATCAGGTAAAGTCTTTCCTTTTCAGGAGATTTGTGTGGCCAATTCAGGATTGTTTGGATCTAGCAAGAATTGAACTTGAGACCTCGCACATTTTAGTGTAATAATCACAAGCCTTTTTACCATCCATAATTTCGATATAGGGTGTACATTTTTCTCTCTTGAAATAACAAAGGGTATGCATTTAGTGTTGAACTCTAAAAAGGATTTAAAAGTAATAACCCTTTTTCCTCTTCGGATGATGACCAAAAGATATACACCACTCTTTCACTCAAGTATGTTCGCTAACGACGCACCTTGTCCGATAAACACAATCCGTCTAGAAGAGCATTGACTAGTGGACTATTTGGTAGACAATTTTTAGATCCCGTTCCCTTTTAAGTAACTTGTTAATTGGGGAGGGATGCTTTGTATTATTATTATTTTTTCTTTTTTCTTTTCTTTTCTTTCTTATTACATGCTGCCTTTATAAAAAATATGTCACTAAGTAATGATGGTGTGGTATTGATCACCGGATGGAGGGCATACCACATCGATTCGTCAAACTGACGACAAACCATATTGACTACTAGGTTTTAGCTCAATACTCACGTGCACCAACTCTTCATATTTAAGGGATATGTTCCTTATATCTTCACGAAAATGTCTAGGCCGACATTGCTCGACGCTCTAACTCACGATGACATCAAGTACATTAACTATGGTATTATAAATACCACCACCCTCAGTGGATATTCATTCTACATCATCTCTTTCTCTCTATCTAGTATTACTGTCTAGGAGAAGACGTGTCCTTTCATGCCGGAGGACAAGCTCCTTCGTGCTGGTGAACACGTCCCTTTATTCTTATATCACATCCCTAACAAATCTACATTTATATCACACACATTATACGCATAGTACTAAATCTTTCAAGTAGAAAAAAATTCGAGACCACTAATTTGGTATGAGACCGGTACCAAATCGGGAAATCCCCCAAAAAAGAAAGGGAAGAACCCGATTTTTCGATACCGGTATCCGAATTTCGTTCGGTACGGTACCGATACCACTAATTTATGCTCGAAAAACAATCAGTACCACTAACGGTACGAAATCGATACAAGAATGGTACCGTGCTCATCCCTAGTCTTGTCCATCTGAAAGTGGTCCTTGAAGCTTTGACCTCAGGACTTTTTTTCCTAACCGATTATTTCATGTTCGTAACACATTTCTAAGCTTGGATGGCATATTTATGCATCGCCGCCTTAGTTATAGAATAATAAATATGTTAGTTCGGTGACATAAATACAAACATAATTTCAGTAACTCAGCAACAATCTTCCGACACATCAATAACTACAACTTCAATAATCAATGGACAATCATACAACTTTGAATAACCAAAGGACAATCAATTAACATACTCCGTACCAAATAATCAAGGACTAAAATGGGATGTGTTAATTGGACCCTCCTACCATGAGGGGTCCACCTACTTTAGTCAAAATGTACAAGTTTTAATGCAGACAATATAAGCGGCGGCAACACTGTCTTCCACAAACCCTCCCTACAAGGGGTCCGGTTAACTCATACCGACTAAAATAAGGGTTGTACTTTCTATTTTTTTTTATCAACTTTGAATAACCTCCGCCCTCTTGAACTTTTTTATTATTATTTTTTATTTTTTTTATTTATCAGTTTCTGATTTATACTTTTTATCAACTTAATACTTTGGTTTTGTTAAACTTTATATTTTTTGTTTTGCATTTTTTTTCACAGTTTTATAATATAAACAAAATTATAAAAAGAGAAAAGTGAATATAAGACTGTCTCACATCTAAGCTTACGTGCGAAACTATAAAAAAAATCCTAAAAATACATCTTTTTAATTATTATCTTTTCAAAATTTGAGTAGTGGAAGTAAAATATGCAAAGTGAAACATATAATAATAGTGAATTAAATCAAACAATCATTGAATCTATAACTAATTGTTAGTTAATGAAAACACCTAACAATATCATGTAGAAAACACATGTATCAACGTGAAGTCAACTTATGTGATGTTGTGATGAAATTAAGAGAAAACACTAATAATGTGAAGGACACGATATGAATGAGGTACATTTGATGTTTTTCTTGTTAAAACCATGTAATTTTTTATGGTTTCGCTTGTAAGCTTAGATATAAGACAAACCCATATTCACTTTCCTCTTATAAAAATGTAAAAAATATATAAAAATATTAAAAAAAGAAAAAAAAAAATATAAGATGTAGTGTAAAAGGAAAGTGATATCTCCACATATCATTTTACTTCATACACATAGATTAAGTCCACATATATTTTATTTGTAAAATTTATATGAGTCCCAAATTTATGTACATGAGGTAAAACTAGACGAATACCCGTGCATAGCAACGAGATTTTATAGCGACAGATAGTTTATTGATAAAAAAAGTTTATAGGTTATAAACGAAAAATAATAAAAGTTTGAAGATTTGGGAATTAAACATAATGTTTTGAAACCCGGTTCGACCCGGGTGGTTCAATTGGTTGAACTGTTCCGGTCGAAAAACGGGTTTGAAGCGTCCCTGTCAACCCGGTTTGTGTTTTAATTGGTTGTATTTAATTTGGTAGATATGTTTTTAATTGGTTGTATAATGTGAATAAATCATTGTACTTTTAAGTAAGGGTGCTCATCGGTCCAAAACCGGACCGGACCGAGAAAAACTGGACTGGACCAAGACCGAATTCGGCAAAAAACTTAGACCGAGACCAGATTGAATATGGTCGATCCAGTCCGGTCTCGGTCCAAATAGGCTAAATGTTCGGTTTTTAAGCCGGACCGAACCGGACCGAGACCGAAACTATGAAAAACCTTAGACCAAGACTGGACCGAACGTGGTCGGTCCTGTCTCGGTCCGGTCGATTTTGTCGGTCGGTCCGGTCCATCCGGTTTGTTTGCTCACCCTTACTTTTAAGTAATGGATAATGTTCTGAAACCCTGTTCGACCCGGTTGGTTCAAACGGTTGAACGTTCCGGTCGAAAAATTGGTCAATTTAAACCGCGTCAACTTGCTAGGTTGGGTCAACCTTTGAAGCGCCCCGGGTCAACCCGATTTGTGTTTAAATTGGTTGTATTTAATTTGGTAGATATGCTTTAATTTGGTTGTACAATGTGAATAAATTATTGTACTTTTACGTATTGGGGTGTTTTAATAAAAATATTAATTACATTTCACTTTTTCTCTCATTTGACCATTATTGAAAACTAAACATTTCACTTTTGACTATTTTTCTATTATAAGTAGTATAGATGATATGTGTATATCACTATCCATTGTAAAAACGGGTCTAACCCATTCCCATAAAATAACCATCTAACCAAAATTTGAAATAAAGAAATGGCCAAATTGAAAGATTAGGGCTTTTTGTCTCATATACTCATATCACTATCATCATTCACACCACTTTATCACAGTCACTCACTCACTCTGAACTGATGCACCTGCGCTGCTGTAACCTGGTACACACATTTTAATATTTTTTTGCTTATGTTGTACCTATACATTTGGATCTTTAAAATACCAAATGTTCTTAGATTTTTTTTTATAAATATTTGAGGTTGTGTTTTATGACTAATGCAGGAAATTGGTACCTTGTAATTATCAATTAAGTTCATATTGGAAGTGGGTATGTTTTATTTCTCTCATTTGACTTATTTTTCATTTCATTTTGAGTTTTGATAGTGGTTCTAATGAAGACTATGTGTTAGATTTAGGGGGTGTTTGTTAAAGCTTATATTATGGGTTTACCAGCTTATTTTGAAACTTATCGGCTTATATAAGCTTGTTATATCATAATAAGAACAAAATAAGCCAAAAAAATGGGGTTATAAAACATAAGCTGGAATGAGATAAGCTCATATGCCCATAAATAAGCTTGCACAAACACCCCCGTTAATTGTTCATATTGTATGGATTTGTAATTAGTTTTGGAATATCGTGCTAAAAGGTGTTTAAGATTGTGTTTTGGGGGAGAGTATAGGATTTATGTAAAGAATAGTGTTTGGCATATCATTGGAAATTAGAGATTAACGCGGTTTTGGAAATGCAGGTAAGGACTTGCTTTTTGGAAATTATTAGGTTATATAATTATTGTTGTGATTTGTGAAATGCGGATGATTAGAAAATAGTGTTTCGTAAATTATTTGAAATACTGATTGCGTGTTTTTTATTTAGAGAGAAAACTCAATTTTGAAAAAAAATAGTTAGGGAGGGAGGGATCTGCTTTTGAAAACGACATTGTGCAAACGCAATACCAAACTCCCTATAAATAGAGTATTCTGAATGTCAGTAAAAAGATTTGATAACTAGGTGTAGTTTCAAACGTTAAAATAGTAATATGACAAAATGAATGAATCTTGTACATCAGTGAAATGTAACAACCATGTTACAAAGATATGTGATATGTTAGCTTAAAATAGGACCTACAAGATTATCTTGGTGTCGTTTACTTTGAATAGGTCGTGTACCCTTTGTTTTTATCTAGAAGTAAATGTGGAGGCTAACTATCGTAAAAATCAAAAGCGTTCATTTTCAAACAAAACAGAGTAGGATTCACATCTGCACATAATGGTTCAATAACCATGTTTCGGTTATGCTAAAATTTTCAAGAATTAATTTTGTTATGTGAGCATATTCAAATAGTACATTAAATTTCTTAAAAGTATTTTAAACAGCATTTTTGTAGCTAAACTGCTGAAAAAATCTATGTAACTTTCGAAATATGGAAAGCTGCTAATAGTATAAAGTTTCTTCAAATTTAATGTATTCTTATGTTGCATTTGTAAAGCCAGAGAATCTTATAGCTATATGCACTTCGGTTGTTAATCTGTCGTTGACTTATGCTATTGATAGTTGAGAATTTAGTCAGAAACATTCGTAGACTCATTCATATTTGTTAATGCAAAACACTTGTACTTTAACCAAGAGGTGTTCGTGACAAACAACAGGTGAAACATTCTTACGCTATCCTAAATGGCAGAATACGAGAGCAGTCATCATAACTACACCATTCCAAAAGAAACCGCCCTACAAGCACTAAACACCATTATCCAACTTCATTTCGAGAAGACCCTAGAGAAAAAACGAGCAGTGGACCAACAAAAGAAGGAGCTATGGAAACTCTTCCAGTTCTTCTTCCTATTCTTGGCTCTCGTGTTTGCAGCTCAAGTCCAGTCTCCTCGGCTCCAATGCCGTCACTGTTGGGTACCTATTGGACTACTGTCATTAGCCCATCTGATCTTCTATGTTTCTGTCGCGCAAACCCTTAGGTGCATTAATGGTTTCAAGTATCAGAGGAGATGCCACAAGTTGACACTCGGGTTAGCAACTGAGCGGCTCAGGCAGGTCAGGATGAGAATGAGCAATGCGGTTGCTGGTGGAGGTGAAGATATTGTGAGAGATGATTACGAGATTCATTATCAAGAGCCGCCAGATACTTATTTTGGTAAGTTTAAAAGGAATTGGGCTCTGCATTTTGGGTTCTTGATCTTGATATATATGTTTATGGTATCTTCATCTGTTGTGCTTCTATGTTTCTAAGAATTGTACTAAAACTATGCAGGCTTGAGCTTTAGTTTAATCGATCATATCATTTTATCTTGTTTCTTTACCTTTCTTGTTGTTTATGATTATTTCTTAAAGTTGTCTTCTTTTACTAAAAAATTTCATTAAAATTATACATTATATATTTGAGTGAATACAAGTGATCGTCTATAGACAATGTTCACCACTTGCTGTGTTAAACTAGCACACACATGCAACAAAAGCATATATTCCCGGTTCATTCACGGTCAAATTCATTGCACTATATTGGTATTCCGAGCCAAATCTTAATTTCCAATATTGTTTCTATCAAGTGTAGCCTTTTTGTGAGTGATATGAGGATCTATTTGAATTATATAACATGAAAGTGGCCCTGATATCATCAATATTGTTTCTATCAAGTGTAGCCTTTTTGTGAGTGATACGAGGATCTATTTGAATTATATAACATGAAAGTGGCCCTGATATCATCAAATATTGTTTCTATCAAGTGTATTTGTGAGTGATATGAGGATCTTTTTGTGAGTGATCCACAATTATCAGCCAAAGCTCAGATCACCTAAAAGTGGCCCTACCAATGGGCTTGTGGTCCACTGGGCATGTCTTATTCAGTTAAGCGTGCCTAGTGGAGAGTAGTACCGGTTTGGGTGACCAAACCGGGAAGTCCTCCCTTGTGGACCACTGCCCTGTCGGTACGATTTCAAAGTCCTTCAATGAAGGTTTCAACCCACAAAGGTTCGAATCTGGAGAAGGCAGGGTTTACTTCAATTTAAGTGGCGTGCCTTCGGGCGGCTTAAGTTGAAGGTTTTCCCCCCATCGGGTTTCAAATTGGACTTGGATTTCTCAAATGAAAGTCAATTTTCAAAAAAAAAAAAAAAAAAAAAAAAAAAAAAACCTAAAAGTGGCCCTGATATCATCGATAGACAAGGTAAGATATATATTTTGTTGGAATTATATAACATGACTAATCATAAATATAAACAATAAACATTAAGTATACATGTGGAAGCGTATAGGATCATATAATGCATAATTGATTAACCAAACATTAAAGTAAACGTACATTTTGATTCTAGCAAGAACAAGAATTAATCTTTGATTATTCTTCAATTGGATCAAGAAAGGTTTGTGAATGGATTAAAGAATAACCCTTTACCTTTTTGTTATTCAATCCAAGATATAACAAATAGTGTGGTTATATCACGTTCTTATACACACGTACTAATATCAAGTAAACGATTATGCAAGTAATTGAAAAACACAAAACACTTTAGAGCTTAAAAATTGAAACCCTAAATACTTAGGTTGTTTGATTGAATTTTAGAACAAAGAAAAGAAAAGAAAACACAAGGTATTGTGTGTACAAAAGATATGGAACAATGAACCTTGTGTTTGCTTATATAGTTGAGTTAACTTGGAGATCAAGCAAGGGATTAGGGTTTAGGAACCCTAACCATTCGTTCATAAGCCTAAGGGGGCTTCCGGATGCTTCTTGACTTTCCAAATACTCATACGTATCACTTTCCTTTTATTCGTCTAACGGTCGTTAGCCATTATCCGTTAAATACTAACGGTCGTTAGGTGTTTTATGTTTATAGTAATAATTATATATAACATTTATAAATAATTATTCATTTACTCTTCATACGTAAAGTGTGCAATCCCGTGATCTTGAGTTTGATTCTAACATACGTCTATTAATTTATGTCAATAAACTAACAGCTCCCACTTGGACATATCTTAATAGTGTAATCATATCGGTTAGCGGCTTGCAATACTTCGATGCCTCTAATACAACTCGAGTAAGGCTCATGGAAAAACCTTTTAATGATTTATCATTATTATTATCCTTTTGTTTCTCACGTTAATAAGGATATGGATTAAAGTCATTCCTTAATTAACCATTCTGTTTCTCGTTGTTTTTTATTGATTACCAAATCTTCTGAATATATTCAGGGGAGATCTTGGGCACGGCCATACAAACATCTTGACAATCCTACGATGGGCCCAGCAGTATTAAACTAAAAAAAAAAAAAAAAAAAAAAAAAAAAAAATTGTAGGAACAAATTCTGTATTGACTACAAGCAAAACCCACGAACTTTGTAACACTTCCGAAAACAACCCTTATAGCTACCAGTTACGTATAGCGTTAAGTTGTTCCACAAAATGTATTACATTCATGGCAGTTATCTTGTATCTCAAGTCTGAGGATAACTTCTTATGATTTACTTAATGACAAGATCCATAAAGTAACATCATGTAGTTGGGATAAGTCCTATATTCGATATCTTTGAATATCATCTGAATTTGGCATTTCCACACATCAATATACTTTTAAGTATATTACACCAAACTCAGATTTATCTTAATTTAATAATATTCCCATATTATTAACCGACAATGGATAATTTAGAATAACATTTATTCATGGATTAAACATACAAATATAGGATACAATATATATTATAAATTAAACATAAAAAGTATTTAATTTATTATATTAATTGTTTAACATCCCTTATCCATATACTAAATAGATCAATGCATGATAACTCTAGTTGATGAACTATATCTCAAGTAATGACATTCATACTTGTTGACAAAAACATAAATCATCCAATTTTTTCCCATCGGAATTTTGAGAATACCTATTTAAGAATTCAACCAGTGAAGTTCTTGTATGTGCGTACTCAACTATTTTGATAATGCCACATAATATTTCATAAAGTGTGTGGCATCCTTAACCACCAATTTATGATAATCAAATTTTCAAAACATTTTAAAGTTTAAACTATTCTTATTAATTAATGTATAATGCAACTATGCTCTAAGTAAGTACAACTAGTATATATGGCTAAGGATGAAAACCTTACCATGACTAGTATTGAATATCATCTCAATTTCATTAGCATCATTGTATGCAAACAACAATATACTCTTTAAAATTCCCGTAAACATTAATATTTATTGTGTAATGTTTGATGCCTACCAAACATTCAAGTTTGTCGGCTATGACAATTTTCACAACAATTGAAAAATTGTTTATCTATAGAATCTGGAAGCTATTCCAGGCTAAGGATGTGATTCTATATCCAAACATATTCCTTTAGAATATTCATTACACAAGTTATCTAATAACTTTCAATTAGATATTAATGTTGTCAAATCATCTTGTTTTTAAGCGTGATACAACAATAACATGAAAAATCCTTGAGTCATGCTTAGATTTTATTTATGTTCTACATATCCATTTAGATTATCTAAATGATATATCATGTTCTATTAGATTCATTTACCGCACATGTTTATTAAATAATAAACTTTTATTTCTAGGTTGTTGATGTGTGCTTATTCACACACCTTTTTCTGTCCATTTTAAGACCAAAACAGACACAAACTAACCATAAATGCCAAAGATATTGTGTTTTTGTGTTTATGATTGTGCAGGAACGGATAATTCAGAAATTGGCATAAAACAGGCCAAAAAGGACAAAAACGAGCACGAATCTGGAAAACTTGTCAAAAGCCAAAGCCGGGGAAGCAAATTACCACTTTTGAGCTCAGATTGTCAAAACACACGTTGAAGAATCACAAAATGCCAAATATAGTCCTTGGAGCAAAAGTTTGCAAAATTGGCAGAAATGGTCCCTCATGTTTGGAAATTGACAGAAATGGCCCCTGAGCATTGGATTTTGATGAAAAGTCAACAAAGGTCCTTGGGAATTCATAAATTGTCAAGTTTGGTCCCTGGGTGAAAATTTTGAAGAAATTACAAGATTGGTCCCTCAAATTTCAAGCTTGGAAAAAATGGTCCCTAGACATTTAAAAATGGGAAATTACAAAAAATGGTCTTTGGATAATTAAACTTGTCAAGTTTAATCCTTTTACCAACTTTGGGAAAGTTACAACTCAGGCCCCTGATTGTCAAAAAATTACATTAATGGTCCTTGTACTTATAAGCAACACCAAATGGACCCTTTATGTGATTTACTTAAACCTAAAACCAAATACCAAATCCAGCCCACCCTTTCCCTGATCCACCAAAATCCTGAGCCCATAGTAAACCAGTCCAAACCACCCTTCCCACATTTTTATAATACCCGGTCAACACCCCAGTCAAACCCACCCTTCTTCCCACCAAAACCACTCCACCACTGCAACAATACCACCAGTGGTATCACCACCCCAACTTGACCACCACCTCCCTTATCCCTTCAATTACACACCCCAAGAGGGCATTAAATGCCACCCCCTATGGCTACCTTCACAGACCCAATTGGCTTCAACTTGTTTTCCCGCCAAAAATAAACAAACGGCTAGGATCATTTCTACTCATCCAAAGGCCTAGAAATGAAGTGGGAAAAGTTCAAGGAACTTTTTTTAAGCATATAAATGAAGAAAGAAGGCCAGAAGTGCATGAGTTAGATTTTAGTAGTTAATGGTAGGAGTAGTATAATTTAGTAAAAGCCAAATTAGTGTAATTTTTGTTGTTTCTCAGCTGTAACTTCAGTATTGTACTCTTTTAAAGTTTAATCAAGGTTCAGTCTTCCTTTACATGTCAAGTTTTTAATTTCATTGCTTATTTTCAAGTTTTCTAGTTTCAAGCTATTTTTACTGTTTTACTAGCTTACACAAGCTCATATAGCTTATTGTGAGTATCTACATTCAGTAGAACTGTTTTAAAGATTATTTGCTCAAGTCTTCATTAAGAAAATCCAAAAATACAAAAATAGTGAAAAAAAAGAAGACAGAAGAAGAAAAAAAGAGGACTGTAAAGCATGGTTTAGAGCTTCAGGGGAAGCATAGGATAGTGAGAAATGTTTTGGGACCTTTTGTTCTGAGCAAGGGCTCTTTGTAAGTCAATTTCCTATTTTCTTTGCTCTTTACTGTTCACTGCTTATCTAGTACTTGTTTACTATTTTTTTTATGTCTAGAATAGCTTATTTATGGCTTTCAGGGTGCTTACTATGCTAGGGTTATAGATTATTGGTCTTTGGTTTTTCATTTTGTTGTTTGCCTGTCAAACTTAACTTGTGACTGCTTATTGAGTTTTGCTTATTAATATTGCTCAGTATTGATTGGTGATTGCTCATTGTATGTTTCCTGAATTGTTTCAATCTATTTAGATCCTATTTGATTCAATAAACACTTAGTCCCTTTGAGAATTTCATGGCAGACAAGGTATAAAGAGGTGTTTGGCTTTAGGGCGAAATCTGTGCTAGTGATTGTTTCAGTGGTAACCATTGGTCAAAATAACTCACACTAGGTCACAATAGTTCAGTTAGTTCATAAAAACTAGGTCTCTTTTGGGTAAAAGTAAAATATCTCTTTAATCCTTTTTGATTTGGTCACTGTGAAGATTTCATGTCTGCATACTCATCATATGGTCTCACTAGTAGTTAAGTTAGCCTAATCTAGTTCCTTTACAACTTATTAACTAATTTACGATCATTTAGAAGCAATTAAAGTTCATCATAGTCAAACTTAGCTCAAAATAAAAAAAGTCAAATTAGCATAGTTAGGCAGAATTCCAAATCTTCTAGGAATTTTCATGATTTTTGTGTTTAGAATTAGGACCTGAGCTTTGTACATGTTAAAGGTCACCAGCTTAGCTTTTGAATCCTACCCTCAGCTTATTTTTAAGATTTTTTTTGTTGCTTATTTGGGTGCTCAATTCAGGCTGCAGGGCAAGTTCATGCGCTGCACCATGACATCTGTCCAAACAGGCCATCTTCCAAGCCCTCTCCTTTTCTTATTTGTGGGACCCAAGAGTTAAGCTTTGGCTTTTTGAAAAGCCAATAAGCTCTTCTTTTAGGATCCACTCTTAGTTTGGGCTTCCAATCACCCTAGTGGGCCTCACAAGGCCTGCTAAGTGGTCATTTTTGGCCTATGGTTGTGTAAAGGATTTGGAATTGCTTATTTGCCTCTTGTAGCTTATCTCATGTGCTTATTCCTTTTCTTCTAATTATTTCAAAGTCCTCTAATCTTGTTGTAGCTTATTTTCCATTGTGGAGCCTTATTGTAGCTTTTTGAGCAGCTTGTACTTCATTCAAAGTCCTAATAAGCTTCCACACCAAACCTGTTAAGCTTATTAGGTTCCATTGTGCTTATTTTTTAGAACCAATCAAAGTGTCTTCATTAAAGTTTGTTATTTCAAGTATTTAAATAGTTTTGTAAAAAGAAACTTCAGAAAATCCAAAATTTAAAAAGTGATAGCTTCTATTTAAGCCATTTGGCTTATTGTTCAGCTTTTTCAAAAATCATTTTCCATTTTTATATTTTTCATAAGTTCCTGACATCTTGTAATATTTTTAGTAATTTTCTCAGATTTTTACCTTTTCATTTAGTATTTATTATAATTAATATTAGTTTAAATAATAATTAAGTAATATTAGTTAATTAAATAGTTTTATTAATTTTTATTAAACATTAGTATCTTTTTATATTTTTCCTAGGTTTTATATATCATAAAGTATTTTTAGAAAATAGTTGCATAATTGTCACTGTTCATTTGCTATTATTATCATTTAATTTAGTTTAATTAGATTTTAATTAATAAATAAGTAAATAATTAATAAATTAGTTTAAAAAAAATTATAAACTTTTTATAATTTAGGATTCCTGTGATGGTTAATTAGTTTTATAAAAATTTTCTTATTTTTCTAAGTCATTTTAGTATTTTTCTTAAATTTAAATTAGTTATAAATTAGTTTTTATTAATTATTAAATAGTTTAAATTAGTTTTTAATTAATAATAAATAATAAAATAATCAAAAAAATAATTTTCTTATTAATTAAATTTTCTTTTAATATTAAGTTTGCAAAAGTTTCATTTTCACCCCCTGTAGTTTGTTTACGTTTGATTATATCTGTAATTCTGTAATTGTTAATACTGTTCCATTATCTTAATATCAAGCAATCAGTAGTGTAACTCAATCCAAATCATTATCTGTTACTGTTCCCTAATCACTGGTTCCCGAAAACGTTGGGACTTAACGACCCGGGGATTTCCCTGTACTTCCATGGATTATATATCTTGCACTTTCTCTTAGGTTTGACCTGTTGACCACACCTGGTTGACTGGTTAGTTTGGGAGGAGTTAGTTTTATGTCTTATTTTCTAAATATTGCAAGTAAAGTTTCATTCCAAAAGTAAAGTTTCATTCCAAACTAAGACATAACATTTTACTTATATGGAATGTTACCTTTTATATGTTCTACAACATATATGATTTAGGAAATTAAACATAATACTCACACTAGCTTTCAGAAATACTTAGAAATTATCTTATTTCAATTATAAATCAAACATGAATTTAATAATGTAAACATAAGAGTAATCTTCTAGATGCATGCACTTATCCAATTCATGGATTATTGCACTTTGTACACTTTCAAAGATTTATTTGAATTTATAAACTCCTTTTGATTACTTACCGTCCTTGCTTAAGTAATTACTCAAGAAAGAGTTTTGATATTCCATTGTCAATTTCATATTACTGAAAATATGGCAATCATAATCTTTATACATTTAATGTGTTTAGGATAGAATATCAATCACAGTTAATTGCGTAAATGTGATTAATAATCTTGTCATAAGACATGCATTAAATACGTATACAATATTGTCCATATCATTTCTACACAAAGATTTAAGCCACTAGGGTTATCTTATCTTTAAAGAAACTCACCTTCATTTTCTAGTCTGACTATTAAGATAAACCAAGTTTCTAAAATTGATTATCTTTTTGGACAGCTTCTTAATCATTCATAGCATGTGTATTTTACCCAATTTCATATTTGGTAATGTATAATAATAATTATCAGGTTTACAATAATCCTGTAACTCATAACCCCCAGCTTATTAATCAAATATCTGAGATACCTTTTGATTCGTTTTGTTTTGGTGTGCAAAAACAATTTATCAATATATCAACAAACGTGAGGTCTAAGTTATCGTGAGACAACTAGACGTAGAGAATTACGAGTAAACCTTGTAGGAAAAGATTACCTCGCAAAAACTCGTGAAAGTGATATTAAAATTATGAGATCGGGAAGTGATTTCCCGGGTCGTACCCCAACGAGGTGTGAATGAAAAGTTTCGTGAAAAGATCAAGATTAAAACCTTGTATGTTTGGTTGAGAAAGATTATTTGGTTTTGTGGTACGTTAAAGTAACAGAAATTAAGAATTAACGAACGAAAATGAGATAAACGTAACCTAAATGTGAATTTACACTAGAAATAAAAATTAACACTTAATAACTACCTAAGATACTACGGGAAACATGATAGGGAATTAGGGAACCTTAAAACGTAAGCTAGATTTAAAAACGTAAAAGTTAACTTAAATAAAACGCAAAAACTCGTGAAAGTGATATTAAAATTGTGAGATCGGGAAGTGATTTCCCGGGTCGTACCCCAACGAGGTGTGAATGGAAAGTTTCATGAAAAGATCGAGATTAAAACCTTGTATGTTTGGTTGAGAAAGA
The DNA here is from genome assembly GCA_030686995.1 of Artemisia argyi. Classification (NCBI taxonomy): domain Eukaryota; kingdom Viridiplantae; phylum Streptophyta; class Magnoliopsida; order Asterales; family Asteraceae; genus Artemisia; species Artemisia argyi. The sequence goes on along the minus strand of CM060688.1, from coordinate 153,293,136 downwards.
TTATTTGGTTTTGTGGTACGTTAAAGTAACGGAAATTAAGAATTAACGAACGAAAATGAGATAAACATAACCTAAATGTGAATTTACACTAGAAATAAAAATTAACACTTAATAACTACCTAAGATACTACGGGAAACATGATAGGGAATTAGGGAACCTTAAAACGTAAGCTAGATTTAAAAACGTAAAAGTTAACTTAAATAAAACGCGAGTGCGCGAAATAAAACGTGAAATGGGAGCAAAAAAAGTCCTACGGTTATGAAAATTATATTTTTACAATCCTAATGATATAAGAAATTTTTTGGAAAATTAAAACTATTTTTACAACTATTTAATTAATTACTATTAATTAATTACTAAATATTAATTACTTTTTAATTACCTAAATTATACTAAATTAACATTATTTATAAACTTTAACTAGAAAAATAAAAATTAAATTTTGAAAAATCTAAAATATTATAAAACTAATTTTCAAATAGAAAATCTATTTTTCCTACTTTTTAATTAATTATTACTAATTAAAAACTAATTATTTAATTAAATTAAACTAAATTAAATTATAAAAAGTACTAAATGACAAAAGAAAAATCTGAAAAAATTACTAAAATTACTACAGGTTATGAAGAACCTAAGAAAAATTTAAAATTGAAAAATGGTTATAAATAAGCAGAAAAATAAGCCAAAGGGCTTAAATAGAAGCTATCACTTTTCTTATTTTTGGGTTTTTCTAGATTTTTCTTTTACAAACCTATTTTACAACTGAAAATATGAACTTTTTGCAAAAGCAGCTTGACTGAAACTCAGAAATAAGCACTTGGGAAACCCAAGTGCTTAACTGATTCTAGGTCTTAGCTTATTAGGACTTTTGGATTTTGCAAAAGCTGTACTTAAGCTACTCTACTAACAAATAAGCTAATGACAGAGTTATATTAACTTACAATGAGACAAATTGACCCAGTAAGCACAATAGATAAGCTGCCAATACCAAATAAGGATTCCAAGTACTAATCAGAACCCAACAGGCCAAATGGCTTGTTTGCAGCCCACTGTGGGGTCCACGGGGGGGGGGGGGGGGGGGGGTTCAGGAGTTCAAAATGAAACTTGAACCTGAAAGATGGGCTGGAGGACTCTCAAATAAGCCAGGGCTCAATGATTGGGGCCCAAAATAAGCTCTTGGAGGACTTGTGAAGTATGGCACAAAAATTGAGTGCACAGTATGCACTGTTGAATTGGACAAAATAAAATGGGCAAGCAGCCTTAGCAAATAAGCTGACAAGCAAGAAATAAGCCAAGGACCTTGAAGCCTGGCTTAATGGCTTTCCATTAAGCTAATAATCAGAAGGTGGGGCCCACTATGGTAGAAGATATGGTTAATTGAAAATGGGGCATTGTACTGAGGTGGTGGTGCAGGGGAGGTGCCTCTTCCTGCAGGTCACTTTGGGCAATTGTGGGACCCACACAAAAATTCACAAAAATATGCTGAGCATGGGTTCCTAAAGCTAAGGTGGGGGGCAATAACTTGCGAAAATTTCAAAGCCTGAATCAAGTCACAAAAATCAAAAGAATTCTTGCAATTATTTTGGTTTTCTGCCAAAGATGTAAGTTCTGACTTTTAATATGAACTTTGGATTTTGACTTTGATGAATTTTAATCCTACCCCACTGACTAATTATGCAATATTAAGATGAATTGACACTGAATTAAGCACAATTAGCACTAACCAACCTGTGAGCATGAATCATGAACTAAAAAGCCTAACTGTTAACTCATAAGTTGGATCAAAGGCTAAAATTGACTTTTACAACTAAACCTACCAATTTTTTGCTACTAACTCTCTATTAATAACTTAAGTCTTATGTCTAAACAAGTTTCAAACCTAAACAATGACAGAAACACAGAGTACCAAGTTAATCCAAACACCCCTTTAAAACCTGAGCAAATGCAATTTTCAAAATAACTCAGAAATTTGGAACAAAGTTTCACTAGACCATGTTTCAAGTGAATAAATAGAGTTGATTTGAGCACTCAGAGACCAATGTTGACAACTTTTATCAGCAAACCACCAAACTAAAGGTTTTGGCAGTCAAAAGAAATTATGGAGAAAGGTTATCATAAACATGAGACATGCATCAATTCCTATCTAATAAGCAATATTGATCTAGATTAAACACAAACAAGCTACAGAAGACCTACCAAATACATATCATGCAAAAATTACACTAAAAACTTAAAAATTAGAAACCAAGAACATTTAAACCTTTTGTCACTAGCTCAACTAGGACACCTTAAAACTGCAACAAGCTCCTAGCTTGTTGTGAAACAAGCTAGGTATAGTCCCTCTTGCTCATCCATTTCGAGAAACTTCCAAGAGCTTTCCAAGTCTAGTTCATAGGTAATTTTTTTGTGATCCTCTGATTCTGTCTTACTCTTTTTCATGGTTTCTTTTATGTTTTCAGAATTAATGTTAGCTTATGAAAAGATTTGCAGCAAGAAAATTAACTTATCAAGATTTTACTATAAAACTTGAATGAAAGTGAAACTGAAAAATAACCAAGCTTTGGAATGAAACTGAACTTTATATTAAAACTGAGAAAACATTACAAGATTATAACTAAATTAACTAAAACTAAGAACTACTTAAGTTCTTAAAATTAAGACATGCCTTGAAGGCTGTACAAGTGAACCTACTTATACTAATCTTCGAATTAGGGTTCCTTTGCTTGTTGTGCTTATTCTGTGGGATAAAACAGCATAGGGTTGACCTTTGTGCTTTCTTGAAGAAATCCCAGCTGTCCATTTTGCCTTTGTCTCATCTCTACCATCAATTGCAACTTTTGTGCCATATGAATGTTGTGGATTGCCAGCGTGGAGGAGGGGCGAATGGGATTGGTATTGGTAAGGTGTAGGGTGGCTATTGTAGGCTGTGTTGGAGAAAAGAGGAGGGGGACAAAGTTGTTGGAGAAGGTACAGTTGTTGGGGGCTGAGTGTTTTGGCGGGGAAGAAAGGTAGGGGAAGGGTTGACTTGTTGACCCTGCACGTTTTATTAATAAACGTGGGGTGGGCTTTGGGTGGTGAAATGGGATGGATTTGGTTTAGTGTTTGGATTGGTTTGGTTTGGTTTAGTAATAATACAAAGGGTCCATTTGGTTTAGTAGGTATTTCAAGGACCTAGTTTGTATTTTCTGAATTTTTGGAGGACCACATCTGCCAACCTTCTAAAGTTGTTCCAAGGGTCACTTTTGCCACATTCCAATAATATAAGGGCCACAAAAGATATTTTCAACCTTGAAATTCCGAGGGACTGATTTTGCCAAATTTGCAAAGTATAGGGACCAAATATGTAATTTTCCCAAAGTTTTCACCCAAGGACCATATTTAATGACTTTTGACTTTTAAATGCCTTAGGTTGACTTTTCTTTCAAAACAAATGCTTAAGGACTAGTTTTGTCAATTTTTGAAAGTTGGGGGACCGAAACTGCCAATTGTGCAAACTTTGTTCACTTTTCATTGTTTTTACTCATTGTGCATCTGAAATGTATAAAACATTATCCCTGGGATATTTTCAGTATTTTGATGCATTTCTGAGTGTTTTTGGATGTTTTGGCAGTTCAAATACGACAAAAATGATGAGTGTTTGAGCACTCATCACCTTTGCTAATCTATGAATGAGAATTCCATCATCTTGAGGTTTAACATTTTCATGTCAAACCTCATCATGATATTCACTAGTTTATTTTAGTTTATCCTTTAAAGATCAAAACTCCCACTTGCTTTTAGTAATTTAAAGACTGTCTATAAATACTTAGCAAATAGAGCAACAATACAATGTTCTCTTTTGGGATATTACAAATACATATTGATAGTTCCTGACTTTACTTTGTTAATAACCTCTTCATAAGCAGTTGAACAAATTCAGAACTTCAATTTAAGACTAAATGTGATTCATCACATTTCATCATATTATGGTGTCTTATTAATTTTCTAGGTTGAAGTCTTATTGAGTATATTCAATTCATACTCAATTTTCTAACCTTGATAACGTTTGGAAGAAAAGAAGTCATGGTTATCTTTAATCAAACAATATAACAAGAGTTTGATTTTCCTAACTGAATATACCATAAACATTTCGTATTTCATTAGGATTAATATTGTAAGACAATCTAATAATATTTAAGATAGCCATATTCCTTTTGGCTTGTCTATTTAGCAACTAAGTCATTTTAATGGTATAATAGTATTTTCAAGCCAATCACATGCTATATAGCACAAGTACTTTTGACAAAGTCACTTCATGTCCATGTCTCTACAAGAAAATATAAACTGTTATAATCCCACTATACGTTATAAGTCAATTAACAATTATATGTCTTAATTAAAAAAAAACATAACAAGATAACGTCTTACTTTATTATAAGTCTTGTAACAATTAAAAGACTTTATGTTTATATCTTTACAATGAAACATAAACATGTTTAACTAAAGTAATTATAAGCACCATCTCTTGGTTTTAATAGTATTTTCATGTTAATTTATTACTTCATAATAATGTAAAACAACATTATTTCTTCATTTATTTATATCATTCTAAGTACACAAAAATATTCATATTGAAGTAGCATTAGATTACTTTATTAATTTATGTCATTCCAAGAATTCATAAATATACAAATTAAATTAGTGTTGATATCATATTGACACATGTTCTAAAAGGTATCTAATTTAGAAACTGCAAATTAACATAATTCCATTACATCAGTTGATCTGCTTGTAATGAAAGTATGAATTTACCTTTCCATTGTAATCTAGCCAAGCTCTCACATGACGTAAATTACAACTTCAAGTGTTTCTTAAATTAGATGTGTATAAGCTCTATTATAACGTTAGTCTCTTACCTTGCAGTCAAGAGAATCCTTTAAATCATATCTTTATGAATTGTTTCTTGCACACATTTAAATATAACATTTCTCCCACTTGTGCATGGAACAACCTCATATAGTTGATAAACAACACGCCATGCGTTTGTTTATGTGATCAATATGATCGTGTCATAGATTTTAGCATAACAAGTAGATGTAGAACAACAATGTCTAGTAAGGAAACGTACAAGACTAGCCTTAAAAGTATAAGTGTCTACTATTTGAAAGTAGTTATCTTTAGCTACCAAGATGTCAAAGCTTGTAACTCCCACTGAATTAAAGATCATTACAATAATTCCTTACTCTGTAATAAGTATAAAATACTCATACTGAATTTGACAACATTGTAAGTGTTTCATAGCCAGTGAAAGAAAATAGTGTGCTTTTAACTTTCCAACACCTTTGAATGTCCATACGTAACAATTACTTATGCATTAAAGAGTGTATTCGACTATGTAAATGATGGAATAACCATCAATGTTATTAACCAGAAAAATTGTGCATGCAATTTCTTCCTTAATAGGTCTACCATCCCACAATGTATGTAGCACCTTTTAATTAGCAAAAACAACTAGATGAATAAACTAGTTTGTCTTTTACCATTTTGTGGTAATTAGTCTAGCTTCTAATTATAATAACTCATAAAATGTCATACATAATTTTCTGTTAACCAAATATCGTATTTGTTATTAAGAATTTAAACACCGAATGAGGGTGATGAAATCTTTATGAAAAATGCGCAATTTTCTTAACTATTAAAATTTGCTATGAGTTATATTAGAATTTATACACATCTAATATTCCTATCATCCACATTCATGAAAAGGAATAGGATTATGTCTCACTCTTCTTTCATAGAAAGGAGACTTCCGTTGTCTTTTAAGTAAATTATTCTTAATCAAACATTTGTTTGAAAACAAAACAAGTTCAATTTACCAAAGCCCAAAGTCAGTGGCGGAGCCAGGAAATGTGATCACGGGGGGCATCGACTGAAAGGTTAGATAACAAAAGATGATATTTTTTAGTGTAAATTAAGACAAACCGGGCCGTGTTTAATAAAAAAGAACAAAAGTGCTCTACTAGGATGCGGTTAACACTAATTAAACAAGTTTAGGTGCCGATAAAAATATTTCGGTTGGTGATTTTATCTTATTTAAGTAAAAAAATTCAAATATCAAGTATGTTATTATGTAAAAGTTATATCAAAACACTCACAATTTTATTGATAATTTAACCAAAAAGTACGCGACTATTATATCAAAACATAATCTTTAAAAACATTTTAGAAAATTCTTTGTGCTAAAAACTAAAGTTAAAATAACTATCCTGTTAATTGAATCAAGCTAAGAAATAAAATAAAAAATGTATGATATTCACGGTTGATTCACACCATTTGAAGATTTGAATTAAAATGCTAGCAATATAAACCACAATTTTACGATACCTAATTACACATTTTAGAATAGAAACATAAATTATCTTCTACCAAGAGGCCCACTCCCCCACTATCCCCACCCACTTTCACAATTCCCCATGTATCTACTTCATCTTCTTCTTCATATTTTATGATGACTTGTACAACAAATTCAGAGCTTTGGAAGGCGACATCAAGGGATACTCTCCATATGCAGCAACTCCTTCACAATCTACATTTGTCAGCACTAACTCAAACTACATGCCACATACCTATACAAGTCCATCCCCAGTACCACAGGTTTACTCAAGTCCATCCAATCCAAGTCAAAGTCTTCCCATTACCACATTTTCCTTTTCAAATGATAATCCAATAACTCATCCAAATATTAGTAATGTGATGGAAGATGTACTTCATTCATTTGTTACTGAAGTTGACAAACATCAACAAATAGCTTATGAAGATTTTGAGCAGATTGATGAACTTGCTTTAGAAGAGTTGGACTTAAAGTGGCAAATGGCTATGCTCTCCCTCAAGGTCAGAAGATTTGAGCAAAAGGTTGGTAAAAAGCTCAATGTTGATGGTAGAGATGCAGCTCGGTTTGACAGGAGGAAAGTGAAGTGCTATGCTTGTGGAGAAATTGGCCATTTTGCAAGAGAGTGCACAACCAAGAAGGGTGAAGCTCATACTAGATATTCAGCATACAAGAAGAAAGAAGTGGAGGCTGGAGAATCAAAAGCCTTGGTAACTGCTATAGATGCTGGTGTTGACTGGAATGAGCATGAAGATGCAACAAGCAGTTCTCCTCAAATCTCCTGCATGACAAGCTGTGATGATGAATTTGGACTCATGGGAATCTCTCCTCAGGTATCTACTTGTGTTTGTGATTGTGATTCTAAATATACAACTCTTAAAGAAGCTTATGATGAGTTGAAACCAAAATATAATGAGTGTTTTATTGAAGCTGCAACATACAAAGAAGCTTTTAAAACCTTAGAACAACAGAAGATGTGGTTTTAGCAAAATAAATTGGCTTATGAGGAAAAGATTAGAGTTTGTTGGGAATTATACTAACAGTTACCACGGCTAAGAGAAGATGTTACAACTGCAGAAGATTGTACTTGCAGTGGAAACTCATTACCACTGCAAGAACATAAATTATCACTGCTTATTAGATAACTGTTAGAAAACATGTTTAGATAAATATAGAATAGATCTTGTGTATATCATATTCTATTAGCTTTATACTTATCTTGTAGAAGAGGACTCCTTGTGCTATAAAAGGAGATCCTAGGTTAAAGGTTTGTGATACATTTTTCTAGAACTTCAAGGTGTAACCCTAGTGATATCAAGATCACTCGTATTATTATTATTAATAATATTGGAGCTAATAGTTTGTTTACATACATTGTTCTTATTCATATACAACTGTCTTTCTCACAATCAAACTTCTAAGTGTTACTAAGTAGATTCCGCATACTTAGTGATATAACTCAAAATATCAATCTAACACAAGTTCAAGGTGTTTAGATTCATCAAGTGGTATCAGAGACAGGCTTTTGATACTTTGATTTAGAAGACTCTAGTTCACTCAGAAGAATCAATGGAGACAGAAACCAGTAACTCAAACATTGCTGCTAAGCTTCCAAAGCTTAAGTTGAATGACTTTGAGATGTGGAGGCTAATGATCGAACAATTCTTTATGGTCCAAGACTACACACTCTGGGAGATCATTATGGTTGGAAATTCTTTCAAACCAAGTTCTACATCAGAGATGGTTAATGGCAAGGAAGTAATTAAGGTCAACACTGGACCTGTTACTAATGATGAAAGACTTCAACTGAAGAATGATCTGAAGGCCAGAGGTTTGTTGCTGATGACACTTCCCAGAGACCAAGTTCTTGCATTCAGCAAGTACAAGACTGCAAAGACTCTTTTTGATGAGATCTGTGAAGTTTTTGGTGGTAATGATTCCACCAAGAAGACTCAAAAGACCTTGCTGAAGCAGACTTATGAAAACTTTGGTTCAACAAGTAATGAATCTCTTGATAGCATCTTCACAAGGCTACAAAAGATTGTTACTCAACTCACTATTTTTGGAATAGAGGTGGAAAGGGAAGACCTTAATTTAAAGTTCTTAAGAAGCTTACCCTCTGAGTTTGGAACCAATGTTGCTGTGTGGGAAGATAAGCCAGAATTGGAGACCATGAAACTCAATGATTTGTACAATAACTTCAAGGTTATTGAACAAAGATTGAAGAAAGCTGGCAAAATAAGCTCAAGTTCAGGAAGTGTAGCACTCATATCATCATCTCTTGATGATAGTTCAGATGAAGAAAGTGATAGTGATGATGACAGTGCTAACATTGTTGTTTCCACTAGTAGTGGAAGTGTTTCCACTGGTAGCTCAAAGAGACAGATTGCAGGACTTAGTGATACTACTTTTTATGCCTTTATATCAAGTCAAGTGGGTGGTTCAATTCTCAATCATGAGGATTTGGATCAAATTGATGAGGATGATATGGAGGAGATGGACATTAAATGGCAAGTGGCATTACTAAGACTAAGGACAAAGAAGTTTTGGAAGAAGACTGGAAGAAAGATTAACATCAGTGGCAATGAAACAGTAGGTTTTGACAAAAAGAAGGTGGAGTGCTATAATTGTCATAAGAAGGGGCACTTTGCCAGGGAGTGCAGGAAGCCAAGGAAATCTGACAACAGGTCAACTTGGTTTAAGCAGGACAAGAAGAAGGAACCTACTACTGATGAGCCAAAGGGGCTATTGGCTATTGATGGAGTGAGCTTTGATTGGAGCTTTATGACTAAGGAAGAGGAAGATGATTCAGAGTCTGCAATGGTTGCTACAGAGCTTGCACTAATGGCTTTTTCTGACTCTGAGGTACAAACTGATAATGCTTGTTCTAAATCTTGTAAGGCCTTAAAAGAGTATGAGAAAATTAAAGCACAATATGATGAACAATTGCTAGAGTTAACTCATACTAATTATAACTTAGCAAATCATAAAAGAGGCCTAGGAGTTTTAGAAACTCAATTAGAGCATTATAGGGCAAATGAATCTAAGTTCAATGATGATATTGCAGTATTAAGAAGAGACTTAGATTATCAGGTTGCTGTTAATAAGGTTCTTAGAGAAGAACTAGGAAAGGTTAAAGTGGCTAGTGAGAATATAATGATAACTAAGCAAACACTGGATCATCAATCCAAGTGTATTGATAAAATTTGGGAAGCCCAAGTTGTGAGCAAAGCCAAATCAGGACTTGGATACAAAACAGTTCCACCACCTCTAAGAGGTGTTCCATCACCTCCTGGCATTGACTTAGCTCACACAGGATTAGAGGAATTCCAGGAACCACCTATGACCTATGGACCAAAATTTGTTAAACTAGTTGAAATTGAAAAGGTCCAGGTTGAGGTTGATGTATTTGAGAGTGCTAGTGACTCATCTCTTAAAGATGAAAATTTAAATGTTGAGTCTAAACCTAGTGTTCCTGAGAATGTTAAAGTGGAGGTTAAAAGAAGTATTCCTGATGCAGTCAAAGAGAAGCCTAGGTCACAACCTAATTTCACTAGGCCCACTACTAGATATGCAGAGATGTACAGAAATAGGTCACCAACTCCTAGGGGTAATATGAGGAGTTGGAATCATGTTAAATCTAGGCAATTTGGTAGTGACTTTGTGTTTAATAACAAACCCTGTCATATATGTGGTAGCTTTGACCATTTGGCTTATAGCTGCACCTACCACTTGGGAAGAAGGGAAGTGTTTGGGAATACTAGGGTGAATGGACAAAATGCTAATAACTTAACTCACCCAAATCCACTTAGCAAGATGATTCCCAGGTCTGTTTTGCTCCATTCTGGCATTAAACCAATTTCCACTGCTAGACCAGCAGTTTCCACTGCTAGACCAGCAGTTGCCACTGCCAGAAATAAAAACAAAGTTTACTCTAAGCCCCCTGTTACTACTTTTGTTAAATCTACTCAAACAGGGAAAAAGACCAATTTTGAAAAGAAAGTTAACAATAATCAAAAGTGGGTACCCAAAGTTTCAAAACAAGCAGTTTCCACTGCTAAGCCAGCAGTTACCACTGCAAGGCCAAAGGTTACCACTGGTGGGTTTGTTAACAAGAAGAGGGTAAATATGGGAAATGCTGTTAAGGCCTCAGCACGTTGGGAATGGAAACCAAAAGGAACCATCACCTCAAACAATCCCAATGGTGTATCAATAACCTTTGATAGATATAATTATATTGATACACGAGGCAGATCCAAGTCATTTGTGGCTTGGGTCCCTAAAAGGAACTAATTCCTTTATTTTGTGTGCAGGGACATTCAAAGACTACAAATGATCAAGGATACTCAGATAGTGGATGTTCCAGGCACATGACTGGCAATAAGTCCTATCTTTCAGACTTTCAACCTTATGATGGACAATTTGTCAGCTTTGGAGGAGGAATTGGTGGCAAAGTTTCTGGCAAAGGAACAATCAAGGCTGGAAACATTGATTTTGAAGATGTGCAGTATGTGAAAGAACTCAAGTACAACCTCTTTAGTGTGTCACAGATGTGTGACAAGAAGCATAGAGTTCTTTTCACAGAAGATGAATGCTATATCTTATCTAAGGATTATAAGCTCCCTGATGAAAGTGATGTTTTGCTTAAAATCCCTAGAAAAGGAAATCTATATAGCATTGACATAAAGAACATAGTGGCTAATAATGATGTTACTTGCTTGCTTGCTAAAGCCACCTTGGATGAATCAATGCTTTGGCATAGAAGATTGGGTCATGTTAACTTCAAGACCATCAACAAGATTGTGAAAGATGGACTTGTCAGGGGTCTACCAGAGAAAAGATTTGAAAATGACCAAACTTGTGTTGCCTGTTGATGAGGCAAAAAATGAACCACTTTTAGGGGGTCATTTAAGCCCGGAATTGAATTTATTTGATCAAATATTGCCCTAAATCGTTCCTTTTGTGATTTTAGGTACTTTGGGAGTGAAATCTGGAAAAGGAAGCAATTCGGACATTTTTGGAGCATAAAAGTGAAGAAAACGCCAAAGTCTTAATTTTCCTTGCTGGGAACAGTAGGTGACGGCGTCAAGAGCAACATCCTGACGGCGTCAAGAGTAATTTCCATGACGACCCAGTACAGATTTTCCGGCGTCACAAGAAAGGGCGTCAAGAGTAAAATGCATGACGGCCTGGAAAATGCTAACACATGACGGCATTAAAAGTAGATCAAGGCAGTCCGAGAATTATTTTGGCGGCGAGGTGACGACATCACAAGATTGCTCTTGACGCCGTCAGACCCTATTTCCTATATATAGTTTTCTAATTTTCACATTAAAAAGAAGGAGAAGTTTAAAAAAAAGAGAGAAGTTTTGGAGAAACCCTAAGTACGAATTTGGTGCGAATTTTACAGGTTTTTCAAGGGTTCTACGCCCTTGATACCTTTCATGTGTAATTAAGATAAGTATTCTTTTAATTCAATCAATATGTCTATGTGTTGGTTGTCTATATCTTGTTCTTGTCTTAATTCCATCATGCTAGGCTAGATCTATCTTGTGTTTGCTTGGATCTAATGAAACCTAGATGTTAATTATGTGTTGATTACTTGTTTATAATTGTTTTGGATGAATGAATTTGATGTTAGGCTTAAGAAAACTGGCAGATCTCCAAATGGTAACATGCTTGAACGTCTTAGGAAACATGAACCGATGTGCACTAGGTCTTTATTGGTTGTATTTAATGCATGAGCCCCTGTTTTTAATCCCTATGGTTGTGCTGGGCATGGCATAGGAGGAGATAAGAGCTCATAGAACTGGGGAGTTAAGTGCGCCACCCCATGAATGGTATTAAGGAATACAATCCGTCATCCATGCAACTATAACAAGTAATTAACATGTAAAAGATGTCTAGGGAGTAGTGAAATCTAAGTAAACACATTTTCTCCACTTATTGCTCACAACCTTAGTATAATTTAGTTTATTTTCATTTCTAGTATTTTATTTTGATTGCATCTTTAGTATTGGGTTAGTTGACTAGCAACTAATTCCGCCCAAATCCTTCAAACCCGAGATTTTTACTTGCTTTCTAAAAAATATAAAAATACAAAAAGAATCATCTCTCACCTTTAGAACTAGTATTTAGGTTTTCTAATCCTAGCGACACTATTCCTAGCTGAACGATCAATCCCCCGGTACTTGTCACTATACTATACTACAACGATCAGGTACACTGCCTGGTGGGGGTTGTAAGCTTCTCAAGATCCCTTGAGAGGTAAAGCCTGGTGCGATTCCCACGTATCACCTGTCTCAAAAGAAAGCAACACAGAGCTTCATGCAAGACCAAAGCATTCAATTCTATTAATCATCCACTCTTTATGCTGCATATGGACTTGTTTGGTCCTACTTCTGTGAGCAGCATAAATTTGAAGAAGTATTGTCTTGTTGTGACTGATGATTTTAGTAGATTCACATGGGTTTTATTTTTAAGAACTAAGGATGAAACCACTAGCATCCTTAAGACATTCATCACTGAAGTTGAAAATCAATATGAAAAGAAGATCAAGATCATCAGGTGTGACAATGGGACAGAGTTCAAGAATAAAGTTATGGATGATTTCTGCAGAGACAAAGGTATTAAAAGAGAATTTAGTGTTGCAAGAACTCCTCAACAAAATGGAGTTTCAGAAAGAATAAACAGAACACTAATTGAGGCTGCTAGAACCATGTTAGCTGATTCCAAGCTACCAATAACTTTTTGGGTTGAAGCAGTTAACACTGCTTGTTACATTCAGAATAGGGTTTTAGTGGTCAAAACAAAGAACAAGACACCTTATGAGTTATTCAGAGGAAGACCTCCTACTTTGGAGTTTATGGGGCCATTTGGGTGTCATGTTACTATTCTTAATACCATTGATCATCTGGGTAAATTTGAAGAAAATTCAGATGAAGGCTTCTTTGTTGGATACTCTATGGTTAGCAAGGCTTTTAGAGTCTATAACTTAAGAACAAAGAAGATTGAAGAGAACTTGCATGTTCAGTTTCTTGAAAATAAAGCAAACATAGCAGGTTCAGGACCAGATTGGCTATTTGATCTTGAAACATTATCAAATACAATGAATTATGTTCCTCTCACTTCAAGCATTGGAGACAAAGATCTTGAAGATTCAGAAGAATTCATTGATGAAGATGAAGCTTGTAAAAATGATGAAGATCAAATTGTTATGCCACTTTGGGACTTTGTTGATAATTCTGAAAAGACAAGTGATGCAGATGGTGTGAATTTTGATGCAAATAAAGATATTCCTACTAGTAGTGGTAACTCCATTCCCACTGCTACACCAAAAGTTTCCACTGTTAGCCCAAATGTGGAAAATACTTCTCAGGAATCACCAAGTGATGATGTAGAGATCTCAAACATGCCAACAACATATGATATTCCTAACACATCACAGTCTTCAATTCACAAAGTGCATCCACTTGATAATGTTATTGGTGAACTTCAATCAGGTGTGAAGACTAGAAGACAGACAAAGAAAGATGATATTCATGGGTTCATAAGTGAAGTGTATGAGTCCAAGAAACATAGTAAGAAGAATGAGTGTTTGTTCTTCTGTTTTCTCTCACAGGTGGAGCCTAAGAATGTTTACATGGCTCTAGGAGAATCTAGCTGGGTTGAAGCTATGCAAAAAGAGTTGCTGCAGTTTAAACTTCAAAAGGTTTGGGTTCTTTGTGACTTGCCTGATGGTATGAAGGTCATTGGTACTAAATGGGTTTTCAGAAACAAGAAAGATGAAAGAGGTATTGTAATCAGGAACAAAGCTAGATTGGTTGCTCAAGGATACACTCAAGAGGAGGGTATTGATTATGAAGAAGTGTTTGCTCCTGTTGCAAGGATTGAGGCTATTAGATTGTTTTTAGCCTATGCATCCTTTATGGGCTTTACAGTCTATCAAATGGATGTTAAGAGTGCCTTTCTGTATGGTACAATTGATGAGGAGGTATATGTCTCTCAACCTCCAGGCTTTGAAGATCCTCAACACCCAAATAAAGTATATAAAGTGGTTAAGGCTCTTTATGGTCTACATCAGGCTCCAAGAAAGTGGTATGAAACCTTAGCTAATTATTTGTTGAATAATGGGTTTCATAGAGGCAAGATTGATCAAACTTTGTTCATCAAGAAAGACAAGGGTGATATTTTACTTGTGCAAGTATATGTTGATGATATTATCTTTGGGTCTACTAAACAAGAGATGTGCAAAGAGTTTGAGAAGCTGATGAAGGATGAATTTCAAATGAGTTCTATGGGAGAACTTACATTCTTTTTGGGGCTGCAAGTACAACAGAGTAAGGAAGGCATATTTATCAGTCAAGACAAATATGTGGCTGAGATCATTAGGAAGTTCAAGTTTACTGATGCAAAACCTTCAAATACCCCTGCTGACAAGACCACTCACTTATTGTTGAAGAATGCTAGTGGTGCTAATGTTGATGTTCGCACTTACAGATCTATGATTGGTTCTCTGATGTATCTTACTTCATCAAGGCCAGACATTATGTTTGCTGTATGTGCTTGTGCAAGATTTCAAGTGACTCCAAAGACATCACATATGACAGCAGTGGAAAAGATTTTTAGGTACTTGAAGACTTATCCTAATCTAGGATTATGGTATCCAAGAGATTCTCCAATGGAATTGATCACATACTCAGATAGTGACTATGCTGGTGCAAGTTTGGATAGAAGATCAACTACTGGAGGATGTCAATTTCTTGGATGTAGATTGGTGTCATGGCAGTGCAAGAAGCAAACTATGGTTACTACTTCAACCACTGAAGCAGAATATGTTGCAGCTGCTAGTTGTTGTGCTCAGATCCTTTGGCTTCAGAATCAATTATTGGATTATGGGTACAATTTCATGAACACCATTATCTATATAGACAATAGTAGTACCATATGCATTATTAAAAATCCTGTGCAACACACTAAAACTAAACATATTGAAATTAGACATCACTTTATTAGAGATTGTTTTGAGAAAAAGCTGATTAATGTTGTCAAAATTCATACTGATGACAATTATGCTGACTTATTAACAAAAGGGCTTGATGTGGGTAGATTTCAATACTTGGTAACAGGTATTGGAATGCTAAATCCATAAATCTTTGATGTCTAATACTTTTCAGTGTTGCAGGATAGTTTTTAGGTACTAGTATTGTTTGTATTGCATGTATGGTTTTCTACTAATTTGTATGCAGAGTTATAAAAAGCACAGTGGAAATAAACATACAACAGTGGAAAGATTGGTGATAATAGCAAGACCAAAGAGTACTTTTATTCATTATCCAAGAGCAGTACATAACAACCATCATGAAAAACATTGTCACCAAATCAGAAAACCATCACAAAAGACATGAACCTACAACCTAACATCTATTCCATAGGCTTCTTTCCCTTTCCCTCATACTGATGCTTGCCCTTAGAAGCCCTCTTTCTTTTGTCATCAAAAGAAAGTTGTTTTCTTGGACAAGCCAGTCCCAGAACTTGCTTGGGAGGCCTTGGTGCTTGAGTTGGCTTTTCAACAGCTGGCCACTTCATGTTGTTTATTGCTGTAGTCAAAGCTGTGGTGAGGGCCTTTGGAAGCTCTTTGGAAAGATCAAAGGTTGGATCATTATCATCATCAGATGAAGAGCTTGAATAAAACTCAAGTGATGGAGCAGGATCAGCTGAAATCTTCTTGTTGGGCTTCATGCTTGAAGATGTAGCAGTTGTTGCACTTGGTGGAAAATATCCACTCCATCCAGCAGAAAGTTCTTCAGAGTCTGAGTAGTAACTGATTTCATCATCTGAAGTGTCATTTGAAGAGATGTAGATTAAAGGGAACCAACTCATGATGATGCTTAGGGTTTGTGTTATTGAAGTTGTTTGTTGATGAGAGATAAAAGTTTTGAGCCTCCTTTTATATGAAAAGTCAAGGTCGAATTCTAATTAATGAAGAATATTTACTCCTACTTGTTTTGGTAGGTTGGAGGAGTAAATTTGGTTATTATCGGGTTGACTTTTGAAGATATTTTTGTGAATAGTAACTTGGTTAAAAAGTTACTTTGGGTTAATCTTTATGGGTTAAGTTGAAAGTTACTTTGGTTTGCAGCATACAACCCATATTATTGGAGTCATTGGAGTAATAAGGTGTGTATCATAGACACACAACAAATGGTTATTGATTCACCATGTCTAATCCACATAAGAATCAGCTAGTCCAGAGCAAACGGCTGCTGGTAAAGACTTATCAAATCCGTTTATGGTTGATAGTTTACCAAAAACTAGGTTATCAACTCACCATACATCCAAGTGATCAAGAGTTGGCTAGTCCATAGCAAACGGCTCATGGTAAAGACATATCAAATCCGTTAATAGCTGGTAGTTTGCTAAAAACTATGATAAGAGCAGCAAATTTACATGTTTTATTAACCACTGCTCTTTGATATGTTGTGAAAATTTTACCACTGCTAGTTCATTAGTTACCACTGCAAGAGTAATTTTTCCACTGATGAACTAGCCGTTACAACTGTTGTGTCAGTAATCCATTTTTTACTAGCCGTTGTAAAAATAGCCGTCTTTCCTTATTAATAGGGTAAAATCTTTTGTGAATTATCTACTTACTTATTTTAAATTATTCTTTTTCCAAAGAAAATTCTTTCTACATATAATTCACATTGAGCAACCTCCTCAAACCCTATTAGTATAAATTGATTATCATACGGCTTGCCTTTTATCTTGATTACTAACACTTTTATTCTCTTTTTCACAAATATCATGGCGATTCTAAAATTTGTTGAGGAGCACAACCAAGTGGCCTACTTACAAACGTCAAACGAGAAGAGTGGCCCTGTTTTTCATCAGATTGTGGATTTTCTAAACACAACTCATATAAGGTATGCCTTAACTATTAATCCCACAATCTATGTCTCTCATATCAAACAGTTCTGGAACACTGTGGAGTCCATAACTCTTGAACAGGGAGACACACATGAATCTGTGGATGCTCTAAGAGCCACAGTTGATGGGGGTAACTATTGATGTTACTGAGTCATCCTTGAGGAGAATTCTCCAATTGGATGATCTCAATGGTATCATCACATTACCTAATTCAGAAATTTTCACTAATATTGCTTTAATGGGGTATGATACATCTGAAAAAAAAGTTACTTTCAGAAAAGGATGTTTTTGTCCCCATTGGAAATTTTTGATTCACACTCTTTTACATTGCCTAAGTCCTAAGAAAACTTCTTATGAACAATTTGCATCAACCATGGCTTATCCTTTGGTTTGTGTGGCAACTGATAGGACTTTCAATTTTTCAAAGTTTATTTTCAATAATATGAAAGGCAATGTAAAGAGTCAATATAAATTTTTGATGTATCCAAGGTTTGTGCAAGCAGTGTTAAATGAGTTTCAACTGCGACCTCACAATAGAATTTATGAACCTTCCTGTCTTAAGCCAAAAGTTTTTCAAAACATGAGTAAGGCTTCAGATCTTTGGAATGGGGAGGTTCATCCACTTTTTCCTCAAATGCTTGCTAAAATTGCTCAAGTACAGGGTGAAGATGCAACAATCCCAGTTGTATCCCAAAACACACCCACTATTGTTGTTCCACCCATTCAACATACCCCTGCTGTAACTCACACTTATGAGAGAAGGTCTAAACAGCCAACTTCTCTCATCTCAACATTGCATGTTGCTGAACCTTTTGGTTTAGGGACAAGCAGTGGTGGTTCAAGGCTTAATCCTAGTCCAACTAGGGAAGAGCCAGAATCAATGCCTCATGATTCACCTCTCCCAGCAGGTTACACAGTTGGAAGTGATGAAGGCAGTGTGCAACTACCTGAATTGATGGACATTTGTACTAAATTAGTCAAGCAGATTCAAGCTCTGGAGAAAGATCTGGCACAGACCAAAGAACAACATGCCACAGAGCTGAATCAATTGAAGGCTGAGATTCAAAGATTGCAGAATGAAGTTGAGAATCTCAAGAAGAAAAGATCTAAAGTTGTGTTATCTTCATCATCTTCACCTCAGGATGAGCTTTCTGCTAGTTCTACTAAAGTTTTAGGAGATTCTTCCAAACAGGGGAGGAAAATAGATGCAGAGCTTAAGGGGAGGAGTAAAAATTTTGAAAAAGAGTTTGCTGAGCTCACTGATTCTGATAATGCTCAAGCAAAAGATGATGTAGCTGAGACTGAGGGGAGGAAATTGGATTTTGAAGATATAGATGCTGATGCTGGTTTTAACTTTGATGATTTAGTTGGAACTGCTCAACCAATTTCCACTGAAGCAGAACAAGTTCCCACTGATCAACCTATTATCACTGCAAGAGAAAAAGTTACCACTGATACTCAAGAAATTACCACTGCAGAGGAAGAGGCTGCCAGAATAAGACCAGTTAAAGGAAAGGCTATTGTAATTGCTTCAGATCAAGAGACAAGAAAGATTTCTAAGTATGAACAAGCTCAGATTAACTTTGATGCAAGATTGGCAGAGCAACAACAAGAGAATGAAAGAAAGAGAAAGCTAGAGGAAGATGAAGTTGCTAGTTTTATGGAAACTAAGAGGTTGGATAAACTTGAAGATGTAATGGCAGAACCTATTTCAAGTGTCTCACCAACTGTCATACATGAGAAACCTCCATTGTTCAGTTATGTGCCTACAGAAGAAGAGATTGACTACTTGATTAATAATGATCAAGTAATCAGGAAGAAGGCTATTGAATTGATTGCAAATACAACCTTGGATGAAGAACAAAGGTCTGCTCAACTTAAAGATTTCATTCAAATGAAGAATCAGCAGGCTCTTGATCAAATCATTGGGGATGTTAGAAAAGGTCAAAAGAAGCCAAGGAAACTTACAAAGGCACAGATCATTGCTGAGATGAAGACTTTTTGTTGCCATGTTGGTAATATGAAGATGGCTCAATTCAAATGAATGTCACATGATCAGGTTGAAGGTATTTACTACAGGATCAAAAGACAAGATAGTAATTTCATTCCAATGGATCAAGAACCAATAACAATGAAGACAAAAAGGACTGGAGTGAGTCTTGAATCTAAAGATGCAAAGAAGTTGAAGACTCAGAAATCATCTCAAGCAGAAGAGGGTCCTAGCAAGTTGATAGAAGAGCAAGTTACAAACATGTTGTTTATAGAGACTGATATACTTAATATTGAACCTCTACAATCAAGATATCCAGTAGTTGGTTGGGAAATCTTTTCTGATAGTTTTGGTGTAGCTTGGAAGATCATCAGAACTGGAAGTGTCACAAGTATTTGCAGAGATTTTGAAGATATTGTTAGATCTTGTGATAGAGAAGATTTGGATACTTTGTGGAGAATTGTTCAAGATCAGTTTAAGAAGGTTGAATTTGTTGATGTCAAAGCTAAGGAGTTATGGGTTCACTTCAGAAGATTATATGAACCTGATCCAAGTGATAGATATTGGAGATTTGAAGCTCATGGTACAAGAACTTTGTGGAAATTCTATGATTCAAGTTCTGTGCATCATATTTCTACTCAAGATGGAGTTGATGTCTTTATGCTGGCTGAGAAAGAATATCCATTGAGAGCTGGAGTATTGACAGTGATGTTGACAGAGAAGCTTAGATGCTGGGAAAGAACTGAAGTCATAGATGATTTGATACAAAGGATTTATGATCAAAGTGTGAGAGCTGATAAAGAGTTATTACGAAGAAGATAAGTGTTTGGAAGAATTCCCATATCCTCATGTTTGCTGCATTCTTGAAGAAACTTATTGATTTATGTATTAATCATAAGTTGGGGGAGGATTGTTGGGAATTATACTAACAATTACCACGGCTAAGAGAAGATGTTACAACTGCAGAAGATTGTACTTGCAGTGGAAACTCATTACCACTGCAAGAACATAAATTACCACTGCTTATTAGATAACTGTTAGAAAACGTGTTTAGATAAATATAGAATAGATCTTGTGTATATCTTATTCTATTAGCTTTATACTTATCTTGTAGAAGAGGACTCCTTGTGCTATAAAAGGAGATCCTAGGTTAAAGGTTTGTGATACGTTTTTCTAGAGCTTCAAGGTGTAACCCTAGTGATATCAAGATCACTCGTATTATTATTATTAATAATATTGGAGCTAATAGTTTGTTTACATACATTGTTCTTATTCATATACAACTGTCTTTCTCACAATCAAACTTCTAAGTGTTACTAAGTAGATTCCTCATACTTAGTGATATAACTCAAAGTATCAATCTAACACAAGTTCAAGGTGTTTAGATCCATCAGAGTTTTAAGTAGAGATTTAGAAAATACTAGCAATGAATTAAAGTTTTCTGAAAAAGAAAAAGCTAGGATTATATTTGAGAAAGATGTTTTGAAAGATAAGCTGGATAAAGAAATTGCTTTACATAAAGAGTGGCTAGTCTCAGGTAATAAGTTGTCTAGTTTTCTTTATGGAAGTTGTTGATACAAAAGTTGGGCGTACCGGGTTATTGGGTTTTTGCTCTTATATCAATCAGCTTCTTAGTACTTCGTCACCTGCGCACTAAGAAAATAAAACAACACCGTTAGGCTTATCGAGGGATTGTCTCCCCCGATTAGACTCCGGCGTGAGAGTAAGTAATCGATTTAGGGTTTAGTTGAAGAGTTAGGGTTGTATATCGTACCTTGAATGAGAATCGTGTGATTCTATATATAGGGGCTAAGAAACCGTATTTCTTGCTCCTCACTCTTCGCACGCGTGGTGCTTATCCGAGGTAAGGATATCTATTCCTTGAATAGATAATCCTTATCGTTACCCGGTGGGTTAGATTGGGCCTTTGGGCTTCATGAGCCCAGAGCAATAATACTACGGCCCATACCATTGTCATGGTAGCCCATTCGTGATGGGCTTAGGTGTAAGTAATGTCTATCGTTTGGGCTTGTGGCCCAAATATAGGCTATACGTCATCATGTCCCCCCAGTCTAGTGCGCGTGGCGCATAGCCGTGGGTACTAGACTTAATACCATCAGCGGTAAGCGTGGCGGGGGGTTAAACTAATTTTACCGCCTTTTTGTAGGTGCAATGCACCTAATAATTTTTAAATGGATGCCTCGAAAGTCGGGGGTGGTGTCCACGTAGTCCTTGGGATTCGGGAAAAAGTGCATGTACCTTTTGATCTTCTAGCTACCCATTTACTGTGAGTGGGTTCTACGTGGAGGGAGATTAGGGTTTTACCACCCTATATAAGAGTGCCGCCCCATTTTTTAACCACACAGTAAAACACACACAACTACTATTCATCTTCTCCTTCTTTGTTTTTTAGAGCGTTTTTCTGCAAGAAAATCTTTTAACTCTCGTAGGTAATTTTTGTGTGCGTCCCACTTAGTTTTAAGATGAAAATGGTTGCTCAATTAGAGGACTTTCGCTCCGCGTTGTCTATTGAAGACGTCACGCAGTTTTCTTCCAACTATTTTGTGCCTTTGGATGTACATCCAGAGGCTCCAGATGTCGATGCGTGCATAGCTGACTTCCCCGAAGGGAAGATAGGTCTATACACGAAATTTTTTGAGTATGCGAATTACCGCGTACCCATTTCTATTTTTCTGAGCGATTTGCTCAATCACTATCGCCTTCACATCTCTCAGCTGCACTGTATAGGTGCGGCGAAGGTGTCGAATTTTGAGGTAAACTGCCGTTTACTTGCGATAGAACCTACTGTAGATTTGTTCCGCTCCTTTTACCACACGACGTGGTCAAATGGGTGGGTTTCCTTTGCGAAGCGCCAGGGGGCGCTTCAGTGTTATACGGAAAAGGTTGATGCCCTCAAAAATTGGAGGGAGTACTTCTTTTGGGTGGATGACGTAGTCTTTCCCTCTCCTTTTGAGTTTTATACTCAAGAATCCTTACCAAGGGATGGGCGCCCCGCACCCGGTTCCTACAGTCTTGCTGACGCGCAAACTTTAGATGCCAATCGACTGGCCATTAACCCCTATCCGGAGGAGTTTTTGGTTCATGTGGGGTTGAGCCGCGCTTATTTTGGCGCTGACGATGAGGTTCCTACTTTCTTGAGTGAGGATGGCCGGGGTGGGTGTTCATCCCTTATACTTCCTTCTTTGTAAGTCCTTTTATCTGTGCGCTTTTAATGACTAATCCCTTTTATTTCTTCTTGTTTCCCTTGATGTGCGCAGAGATGGATTTGTTCGCGGTGGTCAAGCTGGATAGGCCAAAGCAGGTAACCATAGGGGTGCGTCCTCTGAGAGAGGGAGAGCATCCCTTGCTTGATGCAACTGCCGGTCACTTGACTGTTCTGCCTGCGACGGTCCCTGAGGACACGCCACCACTTGTGGTGACGCCCGTCCAGAGTTTTGCGCCTGAAGTAGTTGTGGCCCCAACTGTGGAGGCGGTGCCTGATTTGGAGGTGGCGCACGAGGAGGCGCGCTCAGGGTCATCTGACAGCATTCGGATCCTGAAACCTGAGGAGGTGCTGAGGGAAGAGGTTGCGCAGAACTTAAAGCGCAAGGGAGAGGCTGGAACCAGTGGCACCAGCAAGAGGCGTCGACACGTCATCAAAGACGCAGGGTCGAATGCGGAAGAGACTTCGACCTCCGGCGCACGGTTGAAGGCTGATACTTCTCCGTTTCTGTAAGTGCATGCCTTCTCTTTTTATTTTTTTTCTTTTTTTTTTTTTTTTTTTTTTTTTTTTTTGCAATTACTTGTTGTAATTTTATGTTGACTGTCTTTGTTTCGTAGGGACGCCGCCGCGAAGGATGATGAGGTTTCCTCTCCATAGAACGAAAACAAGGAGGGGAATACCGAGGCTGTTGATGGTGGTGAGGCGCAGCAGCTGATGGATGAGCTGGCTGCGACCACTGCCCGCCAAGCTGAGCTTGTTGCTTAGCTGAAGGGAAAGTATGCTGGGGAGAGCCGTGCTCTAGCCCAGAAGGAGGAGGAGTTGGTGACACTCCGCGCACAGTTGGCGGATGCGCAAGTGGAGCTTGGAGAGTCGAGGGCGTATGCTGAGAAAATCGCTCAAGATAAGATGAGCATTTTGGCTGACCTGCTGTATGCGAGGGCGAAGCTTGAGCAGGTAAAGGCAAAGACGTCGTGGTCTGTGTCGTATCTTGAAGAAAAGAAGGCCGAGCATTATGCTAGCCTGCAAGAGTTCAAGGAGCGCATGGAGAAGACGCTCGTGATGTATGAGGAGAAGCTGCGCGCCCTCAGCATCGAGTATGACGAGGAGCTGTATCCTCATCTTATGTCTATGATAGCCGAGCGCAGGTATTCTTACACCCTTGTCTTTTAAATTTGCTTGTTCGCCCTATTGCGTATCTTACCTTATTATCACTTTGTGAATGCAGGTGGTTGATCAGCCATGGGCTTCGTCTGGCAGCTCTAAGTACTTTAGAGTCTGCGGAGGTGGTGGAAGCCTTTGGGAAGGTTGTTCACTGCGCGATAGCGCGTGGCCATTCGCAGGCCATGGAGGAGCTCCGTGAGGCCAAGTTGTTGGAGAAAGACTTGGCGGAGATTCCTGGTTATAGCTCAACGGCGTACGACGAGCTGGTGCAGGCGATGGCGGGGCTGAAGGTTCTTGAGCTGCCGCATATAGGGAGGTTGGAGCGCGACCAAGATGACCCCATAGATGTGCTCATGGCGGGTCTGACGTTGCAGCGTCATCTTGGGGAGAATGCCGAAGAGGAGTTAGATTATTATCTAAAACCTGATGTCTCGCAGCTTCAAGTCCCAGTTTTTGCGCGGCCCCGTGATATCCTCAAGCCTTTTGCACTGGAGAAGGAAGTCCCCTTGAAGGAGGTGCTAGAGCGTCACGAGCAAAGGGTTGCCATAAAGAAGGGTATTAAGGGCAAGGCTGTGATGTGCGGCATCGGTGCTGCGCACCTTCCTCGATCTGATGGCGTTGCTGTGAGTGTTCCAACTGTGTCGCTCAAGGATGCTATAACGTTGAGTAAGTTGAAGGAGGCGGGGAGTTCCGCCGCTCCAGAAGAGAGCCATGATCATCGCCATAGCATATAGGTTGTTTGTAAACTTATGTATTTTTCCTTGTAATTTAATAAATATGGAATAAGATACATTTTGTTATAAGTTCGTAACTTAAATATACTTGCATTGTTTGCTAAGTTTGATTATTTTACTAAGTCTTTTAAGTGCGTGACTTAAGTATACTTGCATTGTTTGCTAAGTTTTATTTTTTGACTAAGTCTTTTAAGTGCGTAACTTAAGTATACTTGCATTGTTTGCTAAGTTTTATTTTTGACCAAGTGTCTTGGCTCGTTATATTGCTAAGCTCGTACGGTGTACTTGGTATATGCGCCTCCGTCGTGGGGTGCGCATGTGAAACTTACCTCAACGTCTCGAGAGTAAGGCGCTTAGCAAGGATTCGTGATCCAATGTTGATGGGTTTGCAACCCTCTTATTCAACAAGTTAATTAGTAGGTTAACTTATCCTTTATGCCTTCGTGGGTCTTTAAGTGGTGCATGCACGCCATGTAGGCAGAAATATAAAATAAACAATATTGACATATATGCAATAAAGTAAAATGCGCTATGGAGTTAGCTAGAAACCATAACATTTTATTAATACTTGCAAGTAAGTGAAAAAATAGAAAATACAATTCCTAGAAAGAAAAAAGACAAACACTTATTGGGCACCTCGTAGGATGCAAGTGTGTTTGTGAAAGGGCCGTAGCCTAAAAGTAACATTTTTTGAGATTACAGATGTTCCAAGTGCGCGCTAGGTCGTGACCTTCTATATCGCGCAACCTGTATGCGCCGTTGCCGAGCGCGTCTGTGACCTCGTAAGGTCCTTCCCATTTGGGTCCGAGCTTGCCTGTGTCTTCTGCGTGGCTCGCGTCATTGGCGCGGTAAACAAAGTCTCCTAGTCTGAATGAAGTGTCTTTGACTTTTGCATCATAATACTTCTTCATTTATGCCTTAGCCTTTGCTTCACGTATAGCTGCGCGTTCGCATCTTTCTTCCAGTATATCTAAGTCTATGCACCGTTCCTCGTCATTTGTTGTGACGTTGACCTCTGCCGTGCGTATAGTTGGCATTCCTATCTCGGCTGGTATGACGGCTTCTGTTCCATAGACTAAGGAGAATGGCGTGTCGCCAGTACTGGTTTTGATTGTCGTGCGATGCGCCCACAAGACGTGCGAGAGCTCATCTACCCATCTTCCTTTATGTCTGTCAAGGCGCGCTTTTATGCCTTCGCCTAGACTGCGATTAGCGCGCTCAACTAGGCCATTGGTTTGTGGGTGTTTGACTGAAGCAAAGTGTTGTGTGATGTTCAATTGTGCGCACCAATCTTTGAATGGGTTATCACAGAATTGTTTTCCGTTGTCTGATACGATCTCGCCTGGTAGGCCGAAGCGACAGACAATATTGTCCCAAACAAAGCGTTTGACCTGGTTTCCCGTAATGTTCACCACTGCTTTTGCTTCGATCCACTTTGTAAAGTAGTCTATGGCTACAATGAGGAACTTTATTCCTCCAGCTGCGACGGGGAAAGGTCCTGCGATGTCAATACCCCATTTGTAAAATGGCCATGGTGAGGTGATTGGTGTTAGCTCGTGCTGTGGTCGGCGCGGAATAGGCCTATGTACTTGGCAGTTGCTGCACTTTCTTATTAGATCGCGTGCGTCGCGGTGCATTGTTGGCCAATAGTATCCTGACCTTAGAGCGCTTGCCACCACGGATCGTGGCCCTGAGTGCATACTACATGACCCAGCGTGAATTTCGCGGAGTACGTAGTCTGCTTGGAGGGGTCCAACACATCTGAGCCATGGTTGTAAGAAAGATCGCCGATAGAGTACGTTGTCGCGTAATTCGAATCGTTGCGCTGTGCGCCGTATTCTTCGAGCGTCTTTATTATCTTGGGGTAGGATTCCTTTGCTAATAAATTCGATGATAGGTGTCATCCACGTAGGATCTTGTTCTTCTATCACCGTTGATATCTCCATATCCAAGATTGACTTGTTTTTTAGGGTTTCTACCAATACCTGTTTTGAAAGGTGTGCGAAGCTTGTGGATGCAATCTTGCTGAGTGCGTCCGCCTTCCTGTTATCTCCTCTAGGTACTTGTTTAATTGTGAACCTATTGATGAGTGCTCAAACACTCATCATTTTTGGTCTAATATGAACTGCAAAACATACAAAAACACTCAGTAATGCATCAAAATACTGAAAATATTTCATAATTGTGTTTTATATGTTTTAGATGCAAAATGAGCAAAAACAAATGAAAAACGTACAAAGTTTGCAAAATTGGCAGTTTCAGTCCCCCAACTTTTATAAAATTACAAAACTAGTCCTTGGATATTCAAAATATACAAAATTATCACCAAAGGTCCTTTTGAAATCATAAGTTGTCATATTTAGTCCTTTGGTGAAAAATTGGAAAGTTTTGGAAATTTACAGTTCGGTCCCTGGAGTTACAGATTTTGGCAGATTTGGTCCCTGGTGGGATAATTTTGAAAGAAAAATCATTTTTAGTCCTTGGAAGTTCAAAAATGTTCAAATTTGGTCCTTGGATAAAAGATTTTACAAAATGGCAATTTTAGTCCTCGGACTTTGAAAATTATCATTTTTAGTCCCCGGGAATTTTGAAAAATACAAAAATTTCAAAAATGAATTTTGGTTATTTAAACTTGGCAAGTTTGGACCCTTGAGTTACTTTTGGAAAATTACATGCTCAGCCCCTCACTTTTGCTAAATTACAACTTAAGTCCTTATGGTTTTCTACAAAATAAATAACCAAACAAACACCACCCATAAACCTGGTCCATACCCCCAGTCCAGTTACCACCCTAGCCCACCTAAGCCCAACATCCTACCCAAGCCCAGTCCAAAACCTAAACTAATACACCCCGTCCACCCAGTCAACGCGGGTCAAACCCCAGCCATCACCACTGCTCATCTTCTCCCTAACCCACCATTACCTCCCTAATTTCCAGGTCCATGTCCCCCCCTCCTCTCCAATCACTCACCAAACACTCAACCACCCCTCACCTTTCCCCCCCTCCTCATTAATTCTTACACCAAACACCACCAACTGCCTTTTCCTTATTTCCCGCCAAAAAGAACTTTGAACGGTTGTGATGAAAGTAGCCAATCCAATGGTCAATAAAGGTGTGGGAAAGTCAAGAGGGACCTGAGGGACTATAAAAGAAAGAAAAAGATGGAAGATGAAAAAGTAGTTAATGTAGAATTAGGTAGTTAGTGTAGTTTAAGGTCGAACTAGTGTAAACTTTCAATTTCTTTTGTAATTCTTAGTGAAAAATATTTCAATCAGTGCTCTTATGTATTACAAGTAAACTTTAATATCAATCTCAAGTACTTGTAGTTGCATTTTCAGTTTTTGTATATCATCTTTATTTGAAGCTTAAATTCAACTGAATTGGTGTAAAAGCTATTACTTTTTGTTTTCTTGAATCATTTTTAGCTTATGTTATAGAGTTGAGTAAGTTATCTGTGCCTTATGCTCAGTACCTTTTCAACTTGCCAAAAACAAAGACAACAAAGAAAAAAATCTCAAATAATCAAAAAGAAAGAAAAACAGAAGAAGAAGAGAAGTATGGAGCTTGGAGCTGGTTTAGAAGTCTCAGGGAGACAGTAGGTATTGATTGAGTATCTATTTTTGGTTTGAGCAAAAGGATAAATGTAAGTCCCATTTCAAGTTATTTGATCATATTTGCTCACTATTTGTAATTCTTAGTTAAAGGTGTTTTTAGTTGTTCATTTCTGCTTGTATGTGCTCATGTTTGATTAGTATATGTTTAGGATCAGTCTCTTAGGTTAATTGTTGCTCTTGTTTCATTAAAACATCAAAACTGCTTCCATTAAGGGTGTTTGGCATAAGCCTTTCAAGCAGGATTAGGGAACTATGGTTGTTGTGTTCTGGTTTCTACATACTACATTAGTTGTATTTAGGTCTTATAAACCTTCAAAACTCAGGTTCATGTGGTAAAAGTCAAAATCCTACCCCCTTACCCATACCAGTTAACTGTGGGTCAGTGGACAACCCAAACTCACCCATTTGGTCTAAAACTTGTGTATTAACATTACTTTGGACTTAAATAAACATATCATAGCTTATTTTGTCCATTAGAATCCTCACAACTTCATAAAAGTCAAATAAGCAATTTTTTTTCTCAAAAGTCAAAGAGCATGTTTTAGATTTTTCCCAGATTTCAAAGAATTATTGTGATTTGTGTAATGTGATTTAGGACCTAATATTTTCACCATTTGTTCTCTACCACCTCAGCTTTAGGATTCCATTGTTCTTACATTTTTGTGATTTTTCTTGTGGGCCCCACAAGTCACCAAAGTGACTTGCAGGGCAGCCACCTCTGCTGCTGCACCATCAGATATCACCACCACCATCACTTTGGTGGTGGTTTCCACCCATCCCAGTGGGCCCCACAACCCCCCACCTTGCACCATTCAACCCCCCTCTTGGTAGGGATCATCTTTTGACCTGGGTTTTGATCTCAAACATCCTGGGTCCCACCTGAACTAGCCCCACAAAGTTGTCCCATATTCTGAGTTACACCAAAGTTTCAAGTGCTTAATTTTAGCTTTTTGGCTTATTCAGTGGTCATCCTTAGTTTTTTTTAGCTTATTCATGTTATATTAACTAGTTTGAATCAGTTTTCACCAAAGTGGGTCCCACTCCTTGCCATTTAAGCTAATTTCCCCATTTGGTCAACTTTGGTCAACTGTTGAGCTTATGGCTTTCCATACAGCTTATTTTTAAGTAACAAAAAAGTTGTTTTCATAAAAGTTGTTTGTTTTTAGGTATTTAATAAATTTGTAAAAGAAAAATCCAAGAAAATCAAATTTAAAATTAAGTGATAGTTTCTATTTAATATAATCTAATTTTAATTTTCATTTTTATATTTTTATTAAGTACTTAGCTATTTAATATTTTTATTAAATTCATCATATATTAAAGTATTTATAGTAAATTTTTCAGATTTTTATTTGGTCATTTAGTATTTATTAGAATTAATATTAGTTATATTAGAAATTAATTAATAATTAGGTTAAAATAGCATTATTAGTTTTTATTAAGTGAAATCTTGTTTTTATATTTTTTATATCTTTTATATGTTATATAGTAATTTTAGAAATTTTATTAGAATTTTTACTGTTCATTTAGTAATTTTCTTAATTTAAAATAGTTAATTAGTTAATTAGTAATTAATTAGTAATTATTTAATAGAAAATTCACAAAAAGACAAAAACACTTATTTTTATTTTTAAAAACTTATTTTTAGTTATTTTATAATTTTAGAAATTTTATTTTCATTTTTCTAGTATTTAATTAGTATTAAATTATATTTAAGTATTTTAAATATTAATAATTAGTAATAATTAGTATTTAATTAATATTAAATAATTAATTAGGGTTAAAATTTATTTTAATTTTCTAAAAATTTTCTTTTACTTTTAAGTTTGTAAAAAAGTCATTTTCACCCCCTGGGTGTTTTCAGATTTACGTTTTCACTTTTTATTTTGTACGTCTACGTTTTATTTAAACGTAACGTACGCGTTTTTAAGTTTTGAACGTTTCTAGTTTTTGGAACTTTCCCGTCTTGTTCATATAGCTTATTTAAGCTATTTCGTTGTAAATTCCTTAGTTTAATCTCACTCAAACCCTTATCCATCCAGATTCACCCGATCAAATAACCGTTTGATTGCCATTCACACCTCGTCGGGACTTAAACGACCCGGGAAAACACTGTATTCCTCGGAGCATTGACTCTAGGCTGTTTGACCTTGCTGACCATTCCCTGGTCAGTTTAGGTTGACGGTTCGGGCTCAATCAACTTTTGGCAAAGTTTTTAATCAAAGATTTTGTCTTCTCCAGGTATTGGATCATGTGATCATCCTTGGCTTCGTATTCTGCCTCATTGTTTGTGGCTGTGAACTCAAAGCGTAGCGCGTAGGTGAATTCCATACCTTCTGGATTTGTGAGAATAAGGCCTGTGCCTGATCCATCTGCGCATGAGGATCCATCTGTGAACAAGGTCCACGGTTCCTGTAGGTCTGTTTTTGCTGCAGAGGTCGGGCTGTCGCTATCTGGCTTCTCCATGATAAAATCGGCTAAGACTTGTCCTTTGATTGCAGTGCGCGGCCTGTACGAGATGTTATACTCACTTAGCAGTACGCTCCATTTTTGTAAGCGTCCTGATACGTCCGGTTTAGAGATAACTTGTTTAATTGGCTGATCAGTGATTACCGCTATTGGATGCGCTTGAAAGTATCTGCGCAGTCTTTTGGATGCGAATACTAGAGCCAAGACCAGCTTTTCCATAGCACTGTAGTTAACCTCTGTTTTCTTTAGGGCTTTGCTTACAAAGTAGATGGGTGTCTGGACGGAGTCTCTGTCTGTCAATAGTACTGCGCTAACTGCTCCGTGGGTTGCCGATAAGTACATGATTAGTTCTTCCCCTGGTCGCGGTGCGACGAGTTTGGGAAGAGATTCCAGATGGTGTTTAAGTTGTTGGAAAGCTTCTTCTGCTTCGGGAGTCCAGCGAAAGTCTCCCTTTTTTGTGCACTTCGTAAGTGTTTTAAAGAGGGGAAGGGACTTGTCTGCTGACTTAGATAGGAAGCGATTCAGCCCTGCTAACTTTCCATTTAGTGACTGGACTTCTTTGAGTGTGCGTGGGGAGGGGAGATCAATAACAACCTTTGTCTTCTCTGGGCACGGTTTGATTCCATCGGGT
The DNA here is from genome assembly GCA_030686995.1 of Artemisia argyi. Taxonomy (NCBI): domain Eukaryota; kingdom Viridiplantae; phylum Streptophyta; class Magnoliopsida; order Asterales; family Asteraceae; genus Artemisia; species Artemisia argyi. The sequence continues at coordinate 153,262,016 of CM060688.1, read as the reverse complement.
TCTATTAAGTATCCGAGGAACATGCCTTCAGTCGCACCAAAGGTGCACTTCTTGGGATTCAACTTCATGTTTATCCTCCCCAACGTTCGGAATGTTTCCTCGATGTCGCGCACCAATTCGTCCTCTGTATGGCTTTTGATGACAAGGTCGTCAACATAGACTTCCAAGTTGCGGCCTACTTGTTTTTCGAAGGCTGTATCCACCAATCGCTGGTATGTCGCGCCAGCGTTTTTCAGGCCAAAGGGCATTTTTGTGTAGCAGTATACCCCTTGACTGGTGTGGAAAGCTGTTTTTTCTTCGTCTTCCACTGCCATTTGGATCTGGTGATACCCTTTATATGCATCCAGGAAGCATTTGAAGGGGTATCCGCACAAGGATTCGACCTTCCAGTCTATCTCTGGCAGTGGGTAGCAGTCTTGCGGACATGCTTTGTTGAGGTCAGTGAAGTCTACGCACATCCTCCAACTGCCATCGCTCTTCTTTACCATAACTGGGTTAGAAAGCCAGTCATGATAGTATACTTTGCGCATGATTCCTGCATCTACTAGCTTGTGTACTTCTTCCAAAATAGCCTTTGCACGATCTGGGGCCTGGCCGCGCTTCTTTTGTCGTATTGGAGGGTATCCTTGTCGGATTTGTAACTTATGCTCTGTAATAGAGCGCGGTACTCCCGTCATATGCTTTGGTTCCCATGCAAAGATATCTAGGTTCTTTTGCAAGAGTGCGCATACGGCTGCTTTACCTTTGTTAGATAAAGATCCTCCAATCGAAACTTGTTGTTCCGGATAATCTGGGTGAATAGTGACTTTTAAATTTGGCGTTTTTTCCGTGCGCTGTTCTGGAATAGTCTTCGCTTCAGTTGTTACTGCGATGCATTCTCTTGGTGGTACTGTTGTGTTATAGAGAGTGACCACCCCTCCTTCCACTGGGAATTTAAGCATTCCGTGCGCTGTGGATGGTACCGCGCACATGGATGATATTCCCGGTCTTCCAATTATACCATTGTATGGTGAAGGAGACTTTATTACCATGAAATTTATCCATGTCGCGGTTGAGTGTTGTTCATCTCCTACGACCACCAATAAGCGTAACTGCCCCATGGGCCAAATCTTTTCTCCTGTGAATCCTGTTAATGACATTGTAGCTGGTATCAACTGACTTTGGATTTCAGGTCGCAGCCTTTTGAAACAGTGATCGTACAGGATGTCCGCGGATGCTCCACCATCAATGTACATGCGGTGGATGTCATGTCCCCCCGTATGTATCTCAATGGTTAGAGGTTCCACGACTGCGTTGTCCGCGGCTATGGTAGGGAAGGATATCTCTTTTTCTGGAGAGAATTTCTGGCTGACCTTTTGCTTTATCTTTCGTTGCCATGATTGTATCATGTAGATAGTATCAGCTTTTTCTTTTGGGGGTTCTTTCTTGCCCCCGTTTCTCTGCTTATCCTTTCCCTCCTTAATGTTTTTCACGAGGTGGTCCATCCTGCCTTCTCTAACTAATTTTTCAATTAGTTGTTTTAGTTGAACACACTCGTTAGTTGCATGGCCTTTTTGGCCGTGGTACTCGCAGTATCCACTACCTAGGCGCTTTGCTTCTGCTGTGCGCATTGGTGGTGGTTTTGGGAAGTTCGCACCTTCTGTTACAAATATTTCTCTCGGAGTTTTAGTGAGAGGAGTATATTTGTCGTTGTCTCTTCCACTGCGATAGTTCCTGCTGCGGTTGTTGTTCTGATCATTGGATTGTCTCCGCGGCTGTTCTTGTTGCCTATAGTTTGAATATCCTTTTTTGCTATCCGCAGCAGCTTCTTCTCCTTGTATAAAGGATCTAGTGCGCTTTGTTAACTCGTCAAAGGATTGTGGAACTTTGTCATTAAGCTTCCGGATGAGTTCTGGGTTATTGATCCCATTCATGAACCCTGAAATTTTTAGAATTTCAGGACATGCTTTGACTTGTATGCACTCATCCTTGAAACGTTCCATAAAAGCGCTGGTGGATTCCCCTTGGCGCTGTTTCACTCTTGCTAGCTCCACAGGGTTTTTGGCGCACTTCTTTCGCTGGGTGAAGTTATGGCGGAATGCTTTCCGTAATTCCTCAAATCCACCGATGCTCCTACGTGGGAGTTTGCTAAACCATGTGCGCGCATTTCCTACTAACGTGGAATTAAACATGTGGCACCACACAGGTTGTGGCCAATTTTCGATTGTTGCGGCTGGCTCGAAAATTTTTAGGTGGTCGTCAGGATCACCTGTTCCATCATATGTTTTTACGTTAGCGGGCATGCGCCTGCGTTTGTGGTCTGAGTAATCGCTGATGCGTCGCGTAAACGCGTCAATTTTCTGACGTCGCCATGGGAGGGACATATCTTCGTTTTTCTCCTCACGACGTCTTCCTCTTGACTTCCAGTGTCCTGTTTCTTTAACCTCGTTGTCCGAGGAGTCACTGGAAGACGGGTAGTCTTTCTTTCGGCGCTTGCGCCTACTTCTTTCAGAAGAGGAGCCTGAGGGATCTCTGCTTGGGGATCTTCTTCTTCCCAATCTATCTTGGATCCTCCTGCTCCCAGGTTTTGAAGATCCTTGGCTTGGCGAATGTTGAGGCCCTAATCGATCATGTATTCCCCGACTGCCAAGTCTGGAGTGGACGTTGGTGCGCCTCTCGCTGTCTCCAGAGTACTGCGAATCAGATATTGTACCTAACCTATCATGGATAGTGGTACGTTCTGTGCGTCTTCCTCGTGGGTGACGCGGTGGTGATGGTTCACGTTCCAGAGCAAAATTGAGTCGTGCTTGTAGGCTCGTGTTTGTTCTTCTTGTTGCTTCTTCTTGCATGAGGGCAGTTAATGTTTCATAATTTTGGGATACAAAGTTCCCCAAAGTTAGATCCAGTGCGTCCTCAGTTGTTGCAAGAATTTCTTCCTCAGTGTTAGGCGCCCTGTTCCGTTCAGGCGCGCCTGGCGGCACAGTGTTGTTCACTGCGGGTGTAGCCTGATGAGGAGTGGTGAAGAGGGTGCGTTGGAGTTCCTTAACGCTTGGGACCACTGAAGAGATTATAGGTAGCTCCGTCGCTTGAAGAGGCTGGGTTGTTCCTGCCTCTTGGTGATCAGGTGCGCTGGTTGTCCCAACAACCTGCCTAGAGGTCGAATCTTGTCGATTCTTCTTCTGATGGTCACGCTTTTCTGACTGCGGAGTCCGCTGGCCGGAATTCTTATGCTTCGTCATTCTAGTTCGTAGTAGGGTCCCACGGATGGCGCCACTTGTTGATACAAAAGTTGGGCGTACCGGGTTATTGGGTTTTTGCTCTTATATCAATCAGCTTCGTAGTACTTCGTCACCTGCGCACTAAGAAAATAAAACAACACCGTTAGGCTTATCGAGGGATTGTCTCCCCCGATTAGACTCCGGCGTGAGAGTAAGTAATCGATTTAGGGTTTAGTTGAAGAGTTAGGGTTGTATATCGTACCTTGAATGAGAATCGTGTGATTCTATATATAGGGGCTAAGAAACTGTATTTCTTGCTCCTCACTCTTCGCACGCGTGGTGCTTATCCGAGGTAAGGATATCTATTCCTTGAATAGATAATCCTTATCGTTACCCGGTGGGTTAGATTGGGCCTTTGGGCTTCATGAGCCCAGAGCAATAATACTACGGCCCATACCATTGTCATGGTAGCCCATTCGTGATGGGCTTAGGTGTAAGTAATGTCTATCGTTTGGGCTTGTGGCCCAAATATAGGCTATACGTCATCAGAAGTCAATCTGTAACATCTGAGTTTGGTTTAGGTTTTAAGAAATATGTAGGTGTAGAGGCAAACCATCATTTTGATAAGAAAAGTAAAAATAACTCTGCTCCTATAAAATTTTTGAAGGAAGGTGAGATGCATGCAGTACCAGGACCTATTAGAGGTGTATTCATGCCTACCACCAAAACCTCTGACTTTGATGGTTCACACCATCTGTTTGGTAAAAAGTCTAAAGACTTACCAAACAAGTCTGAAGACTCTTCAACCACAGGAACCCCTAAGCCTACATCCCATAAGTTGGACTTACCAGAATCAAAGGAAAACACTGGCATTAGGATCAATGACTCCCCTGACTCTAGAAGTATATCTAGTAATGATTCTAACACTTATGTCTCTTGTTCTTCCAGGGACAAGGCCTCAGAGACCTCTAGTTATGCCAGCTGTGATTCCAAGACCAAGTCAGGCTCACCCAAGTCCTCAATAAAGCTTTCTGACAAGTCATCTTACAAGTCTGTGGACTTTGAAGTTGCTGCTGATGAAGTTCCTTCTAAGACAGCCTCTTCTGAAGACTTGTTATTTACTTCTTTTGAAAACAATTCCTTTCAGTGTTTACAAAACAATTCTATTTCTGGTGTTTCTTTGAATAATTCTATGTTTAATATGACATCTTTTGGATTTAATAAATCTTCAAAGAAGAAGAAGTGTTTTGTTTGTGGTAGCAAATTGCATTTGATTAAGGATTGTGATTTTCATGATAAGAGGATGGGTGTTTCTGTTGTTAATAATAGACCTAGGCAAAAGTTGACTAACACTTGTTCCAAACCCTCATTAGTTCCACAGGCAAATTACAATGTCAGCAGAATGCATACCATTCCTGTTGATTGGTCTGTTCCTTCTGATAGGTCTGTTTCTGCTAGTAGATATATGAATACCAATAGAAATAGATTTGGGTCAAGACCATTTTATGGATTTAATCATTGGTATGGATATTATGACCCAATGTTTTTGGGAAGGGCTAATTGGGATTCTGCTGAAAAGTCCTTAGCAGATTGTTCTTGGACATATAAAATGCCATATAACTACAGGGATTCCAGGAACAATTGTGGATTTAACTCATCTTCTTGGGTACATCATAATGATCCACAGGGCAGGCTCAAGTCTTTTATGACTTAAGTCTTTTAACATATTCTTGTTGTTGTATATTAACTTTTTTTGTTGTAGGAGCATCCTCTTCTTAATAAAGACTTAGGTATTGTTGATAGTGGCTGTTCAAGAAACATGTCTGGGAATCAGGAGAAGCTACATGACTTTGTGCCTATTAATGGAGGTATAGTAAGGTTTGGAAGTGGAGTAGGAAGGATCACTACCAAAGGAACCATTAGAACTCCAAAGGTAGATTTTGAGAATGTCTACTATGTGAAGGAGCTTCAAGGATTCAATTTGTTCTCAGTTTCACAAATTTGTGACAAAAAGCTCCCTGTACTTTTCACTAAAGAGGGTTGTCTCATTCTTTCACCTGAGTTCAAAATACCTGATGACAATCATGTATTGCTAAAGGCTCCAAGAAATCATAATCTTTATACATTTGACTTGAATGATGTCAAGCCAGAAGGTGATCTAACATGTTTGGTGGCTAAAGCATCCTTGGATGAATCTACAAAATGGCATAGAAGGATGGCACATGTTAATTTCAAAGTCATCAACAAACTTGCTAAAGATGGACTTGTTCATGGACTTCCTTCCAAGATCTTCACCAATGAGCATAATTGTGTTGCCTGTAACAAGGGTAAGCAACACAAAGCTTCCTATAAGGCCATTACTGCTGTAAGCACAATCTCAGAACCATTACAGCTACTTCATATGGATCTTTTTGGTCCAACATCCATCAGGAGTATTGATCATAAGTACTTTTGTTTGGTAATTACTGATGCTTTCAGCAGATTCAGTTGGACATTCTTTTTGGTGACTAAAGATCAAACCTTTCAGGCACTTAAAAAATTTATGGCTCTCATTGAAAATCAACTTAACAAAAAGATTAAGGGTATAAGGTGTGACAATGGGACAGAGTTCAAAAATGCTAATCTCATTGAACTTTGTGGTTTAAAGGGTATTAAAAAAGACTATAGCACTCCTAGGACTCCACAACAGAATGGAGTTACAGAAAGGAAGAATAGAACCCTTATAGAGGCTGCAAGATCTATGCTTGCTGACTCTAAACTTCCCACCATGTTTTGGACTGAGGCAGTTGGCACTGCTTGTTATGTATTGAATAAAGTGTTGATTACTAGACCTCATAATAAGACACCCTATGAGCTTCTAACAGGGAAGAAACCTACCACTGAACACTTAAAACCTTTTGGTTGTCAGGTGACCATTCTAAACACAAGTGATCACTTAGGCAAATTTGAAGCAAAAGCTGCTGAAGGGTATATTGTTGGTTACTCAGCTCATAGCAAGGCTTACAGGGTATATAACTTGGATGCAAAGAAGATAGAAGAGACTCTTAACCTGAAATTTTTGGATTAGAATGAAAATGTTCAGGGAAAAGGTCATGAATGGTATTTTGACCTTGATTACTTAACAGATTATTTGGGGTATGCTAGACACAAAACTAACCCCTCTGCAGGTATAGAAGTGTCATCTTCTAACAGTGCAGGTACCCTACAAGATGATTCAGACAATGATTCAGAATGTGATGAACCCACTATTGTTGTAACTACCCTACCAATTCAAATAGCAGATCCTCCTAACAAAGAAGCCTCTGATGCCAAATCTGCTGATGATGTGGAAAACTCAACCTATGCAGAAGATCTTGCTAGACTCAAAAAGCAAGAACATGCAGCTGTTGAGGAAGCTAAAAGACTTGGTCTTGAATTTGCTCAAGACACTGAAGCACTCTTAAAACAAGCTGCTGTTGAAGAGAGCAGAAAAACTAGTTCTGCTAATTCTGCTGATGGAGATTCTACTGAAGGCATTTCTGCTGCAGTTCCTGTTTCCACTGAAACTTCCACAAGCTTGGATGAACCTTATGGCAGGTTTCCAATTCCCTCAGATCTTGCTAATGTTGAGCAAGGTGATGGCATTTTTCAATCAGCTTCTTATGATGAAGACTTTGCTCCTACACTAACCAATCTTGATACCTCCATTGATGTTAATCCTGTTGCAACTAAAAGGATCAACGCCATTCATCCACAAGAGAATATACTTGGTGATCCAAATGCTATGGTTCTCACCAGGAGTGCCATTAAGAATACCAAGTTTGGGCAATGTGCATTTCTTACTTATGTATCTACTCAGAAGAGAGACAATCATACAAATCAGAAGCATTGTCTGTTTGCTTGTTTCTTGTCCCAAGTTGAACCAACAAGCATTAAACAGGCCTTGAGTGAACCTAGTTGGGTTGAAGCTATGCAGGAAGAGATGCAACAATTCAAGAATCATGTTTTTTGGGTCCTTGTTGATCTTCCTGCAGGGAAAATTGCAATTGGAACTAAGTGGATCTTAAAATGCAAGAGGGATGCCAGAGGTATTGTGGTGAGAAATAAAGCAAGATTGGTGGCTCAAGGTTTCAGACAAGAAGAAGGGATTGACTACACTGAGGTCTTTGCACCAGTTGCTAGGGTTGAGGCAATTAGATTATTTTTAGCTTTTGCCTCATATATGAGGTTTCAGGTCTATCAGATGGATGTCAAGAGTGCCTTCCTCTATGGCAAAATTAAAGAGGAGGTATATGTTACTCAACCACAGGGCTTTGAAGACCCCCATCATCCTAAGAAGGTGTACAAAGTTGTCAAGGCACTTTATGGACTTCACCAAGAACCAAGAGCATGGTATGCTAGACTGTCTACATTTCTTTTGAAGCATGGCTATAGAAGAGGAGCTATTGACAAGACCCTCTTTATTAAGAAAAACTCCAGGGACATCATTCTAGTACAGGTCTATGTGGATGACATTATTTTTGGATCTACAAAGGAAGCATGGTGCAGGGAATTTGAAGAATTGATGAAAGGTGAATTTCAGATGAGTGCAATGGGGGAGTTAGCCTTTTTCTTAGGGTTACAAGTCAAACAACAACCTGAAGGGATTTTTATCCATCAGGAGAAGTATGTTAAAGACATTTTGAAAAAGTTTGACTTTGAACTTCTGAGGACTGCTACTACTCCATATGAACCACCCAAGATTAAAAATCCAAATGAACAAGATGAGGCTGTGAATGTTCATCTCTATCGATCCATGATTGGATCACTCATGTATCTCACATCTTCTAGGCCTGACATTACCTTTGCTGTCAGTGCTTGCTCAAGACATCAAGTCACTCCACTGACTTTCCACCTAAATGCAGTGAAGAAGATTTTCAAGTACATTAAAGGCCAACCCAAGCTAGGCCTTTGGTACCCAAAGGAATCACCATTTGTGTTGGAGGCATACAGTGATAGTGATTATGCAGGAGCTAATTTGGACAGGAAATCCACAAAAGGAGGTTGTCAATTTCTTGGTAGAAGACTCATCTATTGGCAGTGCAAGAAACAAACCATAATGGCTACTTCTACTACTGAAGCAGAATATGTTGTTGCTGCCAATTGCTGTGGTCAGGTACTTTGGATTCAGAATCAGATGTTGGATTATGGGTTTAACTTCATGAACACTAAAATCTACATTGATAATCAAAGTACTATTTCTATTGTTAAAAATCCTGTTTTTCATCAGAGAACTAAACATATAGAAATTAGGCACCATTTTATAAGAGATGCAAATGAGAAGCATCTAATTCAAGTGCTTAAAATTCATACTGATGATAATGTGGCTGATTTATTAACAAAAGCTTTTGATGGACCTAGGTTTAATCACCTAGTTGTCACCATTGGGATGGTTAACCCTTGAATGCTATGTTTAAGGGGAGGCATAAGCCTCAGGGGAGGCATATGCCTCAGGGGAGGATTGTACATGTTGTATATTATGTAGATTATTATGTTTACTAACTTTGTCTTGCAGGTTTCTTACTAACCTTGTATGTTAGTATGGTTGTTCTTTTGTGTTTTGTTTGAATGTTTGGTTGCAGGTTATGTTCCTGCTGATGTACAAAGATCTACACTATTTCTGTCAGTGGAATCAGATGTAAAAGACATAAAAACAAGATCGTTTATTATTCAAGGAAAATAAAGTACATCAACAACAACACAAGTCAACATCAAGCATACAAAAGACATCTTTTAACAACATCCAACCAACCAACAAACCACCACCTCCCAAAGACCCAACCTTCTACTCTATCTTTCTCTTCCCTTTACCCAAGTCCTGTGGGTCAGGCATCTTCTTGTGGATCCCTCTGGATTGCATGTCCTTATTCCAGAGCTTGGGAGCAGCAAGACCCAGGACAACCTTCAATGGACCCTTGTTCCTCTTTGAGGAATGTGGCTCTCCAGGGACAGAGATCTTCCTCATATCTGCACAAACCCTCTCCATTTCACTTGTTAGGAATGCTGTGACAGGAGTAAAACCAGGGACAACCATAGCTAGAGGATTTGGAGCTTCCTCTGCTTCATTGGTTTCTTCTGATGAGGTAGGAGATGGACAAAATTCAGAAGGGCCTTCACCAAGGTAGTAGTATGCTCTTTGGATTTGAGGTATGTCAAAAGTGGAGTCTGATGATGAATCAGAGGAAATATCAATGATCTTGGGGGATGGTTTCATGATTTGGGTGTTGAGAAAGACTTTGGTGGTATGTTATTAGTGTACTAATGGGTTATGAGTAGCTTATGCCTTGAAGACTTCTTTATAAAGACTTGATTTGGGTTTAATGTGAGTAAATGCAAGTTAATGGGAGGTAGTTGAGTCAGTAGCAATTACTAATTGTGCAAGTTGTCCACTTAAGTGGATTCTTCGGATGAGAGTCAATGGGTTTGACCACTTGCTACTGATAATATCTATTTTGTTCTTAAGTGTGTTCCTGCTGATGGTTTATTAAAGATCACTTTATTCAGGGGAATGCAAATCTTTCAGAAGAATTAAAATCAAGTAAAAAAAACAAACAAGGCAAATTTTTTATTGATTCTTCAGAAGTACAATACTGGACAATCAGATTGAAAGTTTAACACAAGCATTACTAGCCTATCAATCATAAAAATCCTATTCTACTTTGCCCTTGCCCTTTTCTTCCACAATCTTCTCCTTGCCTTTGTTGTTGATGTTGAAGATTCCTTGCCACTGAGGACAGGGCAACCCTAACACAATCCTTCTTGTCTTTGGCAATGGGGGATTTAATTTTCTTCCTCTTGATGGTTGTCTTGGACGAGAGGACTGGGGCTTCTCAGGGTCGTGGGGTTGTAGAGTGCATCACTCTCATCATCCTCTTCATCAGAAGAAGTGAAGATAAAGGGAGACTCATTAGGATTGGGAACTCTGTTTGCCCTCTCCAATGCATTCCACTTTCTCTCCATCTCTCTCTGGTATTCAGGGTCATCAATTTCAGAAGGGTATGCTGGAAGATCTTCTGATGATGATGCACATGGAGCAGGTACATCATGTTTCTTCTTTTTGGCTTGCTCTTTTGTGAGTCCACGGGGAAGAGTTGGCATTCTTAGTGGTGATGGAGATGTTAGTGATTCTGATGAGTCAGATCAATCAGAAGAAAGGTTGATGATGCTTGGATTGGATGCCATGGTTTTTAATTGATTGGTGGAATTGTAATTAGGGATTTGTTCTGTGTGAAGATATTTGGGGATAATTACCCTTTATTTATAAGATCACCCCAACCGCGTGTCTTTATTACCATAAATGCGAGGTGGTTTGGAGATAATTAAGAGTTATTCGAAATTTGAATAAAGAGATTTTTCAAAGATATTTGGTTACCACTGAAGGTGTGATTCTGCTGATTGATTCTGCGGATAGTGCTGATTCATACATGGTTGACCGTAGTCAATGATTGACTTATTTCTACGGATTGACCATTTGGTTTCTGCCGTTTGACTTGGTTTCAGCTGACGAGTCAGTTTAATTGGGATCTTATTAAGCCGGTTATTGGTCAAAGATTACTTTCCAATAATTCATATCAGTTTCATTCCACGTTTTGTAACTTCCATAATTAGCCACGACGTGCATATCCCACTCAAAATTAACTGATTCCCTCTCGCTATAAAATTCTAAAACCATTTCACCATTCTTCAGCACTCCCAACCCTAATTTCTTATTCTCAATCAATGGCTGAACTACTCTTCAAAGGTGATCATAACAAACATGCCTTTCTTGGTCGTGGTAAGGGTGATGAAGATTATGTGGGTATGATACAATTTCTCCAAAGATCCAAGATTTATTATGCCTTGATCCATTATCCAAATGTTATTCATGAATCTCTGATTATACAATTTTGGGAAACGGCAAGTACCAGGACTGCTGATGATGGACCAACAGAGATTGTTGCTATGGTAGATGGGGAAGAATGTGTGGTTACTGAGTCTTTGGTTAGAACTCAACTATAATTGGATGATGAAGGTGTGGAGACTGATTTGCCTAAGGAAGAGATACTTGCAGGTCTTCGGGCTAATGGTTATAGTGGTGATGGGAAAGTGTGGTACAAGAATTTGTTTTGCCCTAAATGGAGGTTTTTGATACACACTTTGCTGCAGTGTATGAGTTCTAAGTCTAGTGGATGGGATCAATTCTCTACAGACATTGCTCTTGCCATTGTGCGTCTCTCTCAGGGAAGAACCTTTAACTTTTCTAAGTATATATTTAATGAAATGCTTGATAATGTTAAGGATACAAAACCTAAATATTTAACGTATCCTAGGTTTCTTCAAATTATTTTAGGCATTCAAACCAATGACCCTACCCATTTGCCTGTTAAGGGTTTATCTAAAACGTTATTTTCTCAAATGAAAATAAATTTTACAGGAGAACACAGACCCTTACTGATTGGTGTGAAACAGTCAGATAATTATTAGTCAACCACTTGTGAATGGTCAACCATAATAGTCAAACAACCTAAACCAATGCTTCCATGGAATACAGTGTTTCCCCAGGTCGTTATGTCCCAACGAGGCGTGCGAAGGTATTTAGACGAATCTGTGATCGAGTGGTTTTGAACAAGAAAAACGTGTGAGTGTTTTATCCTAAGGTTTTATAAAATAAAATGAATTAAATAAACTAATTTAACTAAAACGTAAACCTAATTTACTTAAAACATTTAAAACCTAAAACTACGTACGTTTAAATTAAAACTACGCTAACGTACGAAACAAAACGTGAATTCTGTCCAATATAAATTCCACGGATGTGAAATTTATATTTTTGGAATTCAAATGATAAAATAAAATTATTAGAAAAAGAAAATATTTTTTTAGACTTTTTATTTAATTTTTATTAATTAAAAACTAATTAAACTTAATTAAACTAATTAAACTAATTTAATTATAATAAATACTAAATGGAAAGTTAAAATTATAAAACTTTTTCTATAACTACATTAATATAACAGAAACTTAATAAAAATATAGAATTTCCTAAGTACTAATAAATAAGCTATTTTATAATTAATTACTTGTTGTTTATTTAATACCTAATTAAACTATTTTAATTATAATAAATACTAAACTAATTTCTAAAATTATGAAAATTTTTAAATAAATACTTAATACTAGCAGAAACTTATAAAAAATTTGAAAAGCTGAAAAGGATTACTAATAAGCAATTAATTAAGCTAATAAGCAAAAATAAGCTAAAAAGGCTAAGTGGTATATAAATACTAGATTTTGTATGGTATAACTGAAAAAAGTCCCAAGGGCAACTGGCATACAGGTACCCCTTAACACTCTCCAAGGGGGGGAGGTCTCAGGTTCGACCCCTGCCTCTCCCCTTTTTGCAAACCATTTTTTTTTAATTTTTCTTTTACAAAACTATTAAAACACTAAATTTTAAACAACTTTTGTGAAGGAAATCTTTTTGAAACTTAACAATAAGCTCTGAAAGAGCTTATGAACCTAACAGCCAACCTTTTTAAGCTTAAATTGGGATTTTAAGCTTTGAAAAGCTATCATAAGCTATAAGCCACCATCTAAAAGTTAAAAATAAGCTAAAAGCTATCAAGGTAATACAAATTAAGCTAAAAGAAACAACTAAACTCATTGAATAAGCAGATAAGCTAGATTAAGCAAATCCTGAACCCCTGCTACAAACAAACAGGCCATAAGGGCAATTTTGACAAACTGTAGCCAATTGTGGGGCCCACAGGATTGCTTAGAGATCCAAAGTAAAACCAGATTTGAAAAGCTAGTTTATTGGGGTTTCCAAAAAGCTAGGGCTTATGCCCTAGATCCCACAAATAAGCACTAAAGGTGCCTTGGAAATTGGGCTTACACACTGACTCACTCAGTGTGCTTGTTGGGATCAGGTCAAGTATAAGGCTTAAATAAGCTAAGGGCCAATGATCAGGAGTCCAATATAAACATTAATCTAATAAGCTGACCTAATAAGCTTTCTAAAAAGCTAAAAATCTAAAGGTGGGGACCACTAATGAACCTAGGGGAGGCTTTGGAAATTTGGCCAATGATCCTGGTGCAAGGCATAGGTTCTTCCCTGCAGCCTCCTTTAAGCACTCAAAAAAGCTATTTAAAAAATTCTAAAAAATAAGCCAAGAGTTGATTTCAAGAGTTAAGTTGGTAGAGTTTAAACTCTAAAAAGATCAAAGCCTAATACTAATCACAAAAATCAAGAAAAATTATTGAAATTTTGGATTTCTGCCTAGCTATGCAACTTTGACTTTTTGAGATATCTTGAAACTTTGACTTATGTGGATTTCTAATGATCCTTACTGACTTATATGGAAGTAATAATCTATATTAAGATTGAATTAAGCTATAATTACTACTAATACACTAAAATGTAAGATTATAGAGCCAAAATCCTTAACAGTGGACTGTCACAATACCACAATAAAGAATTTTGACTTTTACACTAAAGTTACCAAAGTAAAAGTTGAATTGGACTAATTTGAGCATAAGAATGGTACTGAGATAAGTTTAGTTCAAATTCAACAACAAATACACACTTTAACAGATTGAACCAAACACCCCTTTACTAGGCTGATTTGAAGGATTTCAAAGCATAAGCTGATTTATGATGAGATACTGATTCATGAAGTTATATTAGGATGAAATAAGGTCCTTAAAGCATAAAACCACACATAATAATAACTTTCACCCATAAATCACTTAAATGTAAAAAAATTGTAAATGAGGCTTATAATTACTCCAAGCTGAGAACAAGGTACCAGGATCCAATTTTACTTTCTAAAGCCTCCCATGAGGCAACTAAACCCAAAATCTTCCATAATCAACCCTGTTTCATTGCTTCTTGATCTTCACTATTATTTTATTATTTTTCACTATTTTTTTTTTATGATTTTTGTTATTTTAATTTATACTGAATGAAAATGATTAAAAAATCTTAGAAACTTTTAGTTAATCTTAAATAAACTTAAATGAACAGGTTTTAACTATAATTAACAAGATTTAATTGAAATTGTCAAATTCAATTAAAAATGTTAATTAAGAGTTTAATGAATAATACTGGAATTTAAAATGATAACAAGTTTTTATTACACTAGTAAACTGAATACAAGGTAAAATTAACAACTGAAAAGTAAAATTACATTAATTTAAACTAACCTCATCTAATTTTAACTACTCTAATCTAATACCCTGTCTCTTCTGCTTCTTCTGCCTTTTATAGCCTCCCAAAGGGTCTTGTGGGTCCCACATAGCTTTCCCACCACCATTGGATGATTGAAATCGATCCTGGCCATTAATCAAGTTTTGGCGGGAAAATTGGTTAAATACCAATTGAGCTGTAACGTGTAGTAGGGAGGGCTAAGGTGCATTCATTGGTCTTGGGATGTGTGGTATTGAAGGGATAAGGGGTGTGGTGGTGTCAGGGTGTCAGAGTTGGTGGTGGCAGTTGTAGGGGTTGAGGTAGATGGTAGGGATTCCACGTGGTATCTCCTGGGGAAACCCAGGGAGTGGGTTTTGGTTTTGGTGATGATAGGGAGTGAAGGAGGTGGTGAGGTGGTGAAGCAAGTGGTGGAAGGTGAGGTAGAGTGGTGGTGTAGCAGGGTAGTAGCAGGCGTAGGTTTGAAAAAGGAGGTGGAGGGTCAACGACCCCGTTTTATTAAATAAGGGAAAATGGGCTTTTGATATTATGGGCCTGGGAAGTATTGGACCAGGGATTATTTGGGTTGTGTATTTTTGTTTTGGATTTTGGTTTTATTTTGGTCCATTTGGTTTTGTAAGAAATATAAGCCCAAGGACTTATGTTGTAAAATCTGAATTCCAAGGACCAAATCTGCAATTGTTCCAAAGTTTATCAAAAAGGGTGTATTTTGTCACTTGTGAATTGTACAAGGGTAGTAAAGGTAAATTTCCATTTTTGAACACCCAAGGACTATTTTTGCCATTTTGGAAACTTCAGGGACTAATCATGTAATTTCTTCAAACTTTTCATCCAGGGACTAATTATGATATTTTGTGAATTCCCAAGGATCCTTAATGATAATTTTCCAATTTTGAAAACCCGAGGACTAAAACTGTCAAGTTTGAAACTTGAGGGACCTGTTTTGCCATTTTTGCAATTTTGAACTTCAAGGGTAAAATTTGTCATTTCATGATTCCTGGGGGACTGTTGTTGAGTTTTCTATAAAACAATTCTCCCAGGGACCATTTCTGACATTTCTTGAAAGTTCGGGGTCTGAGTCTGTCAAATGTGCAAACTTTGCTCGTTTTTCATCTGTTTTCATTCCTTTTGCACCTGAAACATATAAAAACACACTCCAAAGATATTTGTAGTATTATGTATTGTTTCTGTGTGTTTTTAACTGTTTTTGCAGTTTAGATGGGTATAAAATGATGAGTATTTAGACACTCATCAATCCCCCACACTAAACTATTGTTAGTCCCTAGCAATACAAAATCCAATAACAACCCGTTTGAAAATTTAATGGATTTTGATATCTCTTTACCAGACAGCCATTTCTTCTGGAGTAGCTAAATGTCTCAGTTCAAGTAAGAACTATGGTCCACCTGATAACCATGTGATTTTGAGCAAACCACCAGCTGTCAACGGATTTGATTTGTCGTTACCAAAAACCGTTTGCTTCTGGACTAGCCAACTCTTGATGGACAAAGTCAACATCTTGGTGAGCTGATTACCAATTATGGTTTTTCCACTGCCTTTACCACAAGCCATAATCTTGCGGGCTAGCCAACTCATTCACTTTTTTGGATGTGGCGAGTTGATATACCATACAATTTTGGGCAAATTGCAAGCCATCAACGGATTTGAGATATCTTTACCAAGAGCCGTTTGCTCCTGGATTAGCCAGTCCTTATGTGGGTTAGACAAGGTGGACTGATAACCATAAAACTTTGAAATAAACTTACGGGGGTACTAGAAGTATAATGTGATCAAATTCGCTAGAATTTTCCCCCCACACTTAGAATTGAATATTGTCCTCAATATTCAAAGTCCCGGCTATTATGCCGACTCTTTGAACGTAAAAAGGCAACATTACAAGCTAAATGTGGAAATAACATTTTTCACTTTATTTATATAGATATATACATACACATTTTTTTTTAAGTTATATACATGGTGAATCATAGCAGGGGTAATTTCCCCTACACTTAGGGTGAAAACCCCGTATGCATGCTACTGTTTTTCTTTACCGAGTCGCTAGCTTGACTCGACCCCGAATTCATTTGTTCATGGGGAAGTATCAAGTGGAAGAGATAATCTCCATCGGACTTTCATTCAAGATGTTTGGATAAACATTTGAAGCACGTGAAAGTTCCACACCGATGAGATATACAGACCCTGGCTCAAAATTTATAAATGAGAATGTCGGGGTCAAAGATAGTGTCTTCATTCCCGAAGGAGTGAAGAAGAGAGGAAGTCACCAGGTAGGTGAAGAAAAGAAAGAAAATCATGATAACAATCATGATAAGATCTTCTTCCTCAATATCAGGCTCAGTTTCCTGAGTTTGGATTTTATCGGTTAAGCTCTTTGGTTTGGACAACATATCGGGAGGGAGGGTGGAAAAATTTGTCGTAGAAATGCAAACTCTCATGATTGAGACTTTATCCCCCCGATCATGGTTTTTCTTGTCATCCAAGTAATCACACTCCGGAGGAGTCATGATAAGGTGATCAATGATGAGCTCAGAAGGTACTTTATCAACATCACTGATGTCTTCATAAGATAAAGAATCAGTGTGTGAATCACTAAGCTCGGTGTTGAGATAGGAATTGAGTGATGGATCATCATTCAATAAGCTTTCAAGGAAAAGAATATCCCCCTCAGAATCACGATAGTTATCATCAACTTCATACGAAGTTAAACTATCTAGGGCAAGGAAAGCTTCGACTTCTTCCAGATCATCTTTGAAATCAAAGAGATCATCACCACCTCCCGATGGAAGTGGATTGTTGTGAGTGAGTTCATTGGCGAACTCCTTGAGAAGAAAGTCAACAGTAGAGTGGGGAAGGGATGCATCAACATACTCAATGTCTCCATAAGATAAACAATTATCACTGGAATCAGAGACATTCTCAAATTGATCATTTGGATTATCATGGGGAAAAGGAATATCACACACTTGATCAGGAATTCCCTGTGACTCTCTCGGGATTGGGACAAGGCTCTCAACACTAGACTTTATTAATTCGTCCGATTCCTTATTCGGAATAGTGCTAAGATGCTCATCCCCCATGTTTAGAGAGTGAGTGGGAACTTCGGGTGTGATATCAACAGACTGAGGGAGTTGAGAAGGACTAGCAGTTGTGGATTCTACAAGTTCCATTTGTTCATTTGCTAGTGACTTCTCTGTATTCTTATCTCCCTGATTTTCCATGGAAGGAATCACAACTGATGAACTTGATGAATCTTTTTGAATAATAACAATTTTATCTTCATCATCATCATTGTCATCAAGATAATCAGTATTGCAAAAGGCAACATATATTTTAGCTGCATGCTCTTTGATTAGCAATTCTTCCATGTTTGTTCCGTTTCTAGCATCTTGTTTTTCTACAAATAATTTCATAGATGTCTCACGAGAATCTTGAAACGATATATTAGCTAACTCCTCCTTAAGTTCTTTCAATATTGCAAGAGCCTCAAGACAAGGGTCTTGCTGGATTTGAGGAGCTGCTTGAGTCATTTGGCACTGGGGAGGTTGGTCTGGATACGAATAGTCGTGATTGTTACAAGGAAATGGATTCCTTGTTTGACAATCAGAGCTAAAATGTGGACCTCCACAGTATTCACAACAGTTGAACTGATGTGGCTGTGAGTCATAGGTGCTGGAGTCATAATTGTTATTAGGAAACTGCTCATAGACAAGCGTGTTTCCTGATTGACAATCAGAACTGTAGTGTGAACCACCACAGTACTCACAACAGTAAAACTGCTGAGTCTCATGGTGTGGAAGCTGATGGAATGAATTAGTCGTGTCATGGTAGGAATAGGGATTCTGGTTATAGACAGACCCGTTTCCTGACTCTACCATGCTACAACTGGGACAATTTCCACCATTATGAGGACCTCCACACCATTGACAATCAAGATGGTGAGGATAAGACATAGAAAGAATCAAAGGGTTTTGGAAGGTAAGGATGGATATATTTGTGGTTTTTGGAAAATATTTTATAAGAAAGAAAAATCTTTTTGGTTTTTTGTGTTCGTTGAAAACTAATTTTAAAATGTTTTCGGGAACTGTTTTGTATATGATAATAAGATAATATGAACAAAGGTGGATAAATATATAAATGGATGAATTCCAAAATCACTAATCAGAAAAACCGTTTAGAATACGCGCACAACCTCCCAAGCAACGGCGCCAAAATTTGATTGGTGTGAAACAGTCAGATAATTATTAGTCAACCACTTGTGAATGGTCAACCATAATTGTCAAACAGCCTAAACCAATGCATCCGTGGAATACAGTGTTTCCCCGGGTCGTTATGTCCCAACAAGGCGTGCGAAGGTATTTAGACGAATCTGTGATCGAGTGGTTTTGAACAGGAAAAAGGTGTGAGTGATTTATCCTAAGGTTTTATAAAATAAAATGAATTAAATAAACTAATTTAACTAAAACGTAAACCTAATTTACTTAAAACATTTAAAACCTAAAACTGCGTACGTTTAAATTAAAACTACGCTAACGTACGAAACAAAACGTGAATTCTGTCCAATATAAATTCCACGGATGTGAAATTTATATTTTTGGAATTCAAATGATAAAATAAAATTATTAGAA
Organism: Artemisia argyi; assembly: GCA_030686995.1. Classification (NCBI taxonomy): domain Eukaryota; kingdom Viridiplantae; phylum Streptophyta; class Magnoliopsida; order Asterales; family Asteraceae; genus Artemisia; species Artemisia argyi. The sequence continues at coordinate 153,242,973 of CM060688.1, read as the reverse complement.
AAAGACAATATTTTTTTAGACTTTTTATTTAATTTTTATTAATTAAAAACTAATTAAACTTAATTAAACTAATTTAATTATAATAAATACTAAATGGAAAGTTAAAATTATAAAACTTTTTTCTATAACTACATTAATATAACAGAAACTTAATAAAAATATAGAATTTCCTAAGTACTAATAAATAAGCTATTTTATAATTAATTACTTGTTATTTATTTAATACCTAATTAAACTATTTTAATTATAATAAATACTAAACTAATTTCTAAAATTATGAAATTTTTTAAATAAATACTTAATACTAGCAGAAACTTATAAAAAATTTGAAAAGCTGAAAAGGATTACTAATAAGCAATTAATTAAGCTAATAAGCAAAAATAAACTAAAAAGGCTAAGTGCTATATAAATACTAGATTTTGTATGGTATAACTGAAAAAAGTCCCAAGGGCAACTGGCATACAGGTACCCCTTAACACTCTCCAAGGGGGGGAGGTCTCAGGTTCGACCCCTGCGTCTCCCCTTTTTGCAAACCATTTTTTAAAAAAAATTTCTTTTACAAAACTATTAAAACACTAAATTTCAAACAACTTTTGTGAAGGAAATCTTTTTGAAACTTAACAATAAGCTCTGAAAGAGCTTATGAACCTAACAGTCAACCTTTTTAAGCTTAAATTGGGATTTTAAGCTTTGAAAAGCTATCATAAGCTATAAGCCACCATCTAAAAGTTAAAAATAAGCTAAAAGCTATCAAGGGAACACAAATTAAGCTAAAAGAAACAACTAAACTCATTGAATAAGCAGATAAGCTAGATTAAGTAAATCCTGAACCCCTGCTACAAACAAACAGGCCATAAGGGCAATTTTGACAAACTGTAGCCAATTGTGGAGCCCACAGGATTGCTTAGAGATCCAAAGTAAAACCAGATTTGAAAAGCCAGCTTATTGGGGTTTCCAAAAAGCTAAGGCTTATGCCCTAGATCCCACAAATAAGCACTAAAGGTGCCTTGGAAATTGGGCTTACACACTGACTCACTCAGTGTGCTTGTTGGGATCAGGTCAAGTATAAGGCTTAAATAAGCTAAGGGCCAATGATCAGGAGTCCAATATAAACATTAATCTAATAAGCTGACCTAATAAGCTTTCTAAAAAGCTAAAAATCTAAAGGTGGGGACCACTAATGAACCTAGGGGAGGCTTTGGAAATTTGGCCAATGATCCTGGTGCAAGGCATAGGTTCTTCCCTGCAGCCTCCTTTAAGCACTCAAAAAAGCTATTTAAAAAATTCTAAAAAATAAGCCAAGAGTTGATTTCAAGAGTTAAGTTGGTAGAGTTTAAACTCTAAAAAGATCAAAGCCTAATACTAATCACAAAAATCAAGAAAAATTATGGAAATTTTGGATTTCTGCCTAGCTATGCAACTTTGACTTTTTGAGATATCTTGAAACTTTGACTTATGTGGATTTCTAATGATCCTTACTGACTTATATGGAAGTAATAATCTATATTAAGATTGAATTAAGCTATAATTACTACTAATACACTAAAATGTAAGATTATAGAGCCAAAATCCTTAACAGTGGACTGTCACAATACCACAATAGAGAATTTTGACTTTTACACTAAAGTTACCAAAGTAAAAGTTGAATTGGACTAATTTGAGCATAAGAATGGTACTGAGATAAGTTTAGTTCAAATTCAACAACAAATACACACTTTAACAGATTGAACCAAACACCCCTTTACTAGGCTGATTTGAAGAATTTCAAAGCATAAGCTGATTTATGATGAGATACTGATTCATGAAGTTATATTATGATGAAATAAGGTCCTTAAAGCATAAAACCACACATAATAATAACTTTCACCCATAAATCACTTAAATGAAAAAAAATTGTAAATGAGGCTTATAATTACTCCAAGCTGAGAACAAGGTACCAGGATCCAATTTTACTTTCTAAAGCCTCCCATGAGGCAACTAAACCCAAAATCTTCCATAATCAACCCTGTTTCATTGCTTCTTGATCTTCACTATTATTTTATTATTTTTCACTATTTTTTTATGATTTTTGGTATTTTAATTTATACTGAATGAAAATGATTAAAAAATCTTAGAAACTTTTAGTTAATCTTAAATAAACTTAAATGAACAGGTTTTAACTATAATTAACAAGATTTAATTGAAATTGTCAAATTCAATTAAAAATGTTAATTAAGAGTTTAATGAACAATACTGGAATTTAAAATGATAACAAGCTTTTTATTACACTAGTAAACTGAATACAAGGTAAAATTAACAACTGAAAAGTAAAATTACATTAATTTAAACTAACCTCATCTAATTTTAACTACTCTAATCTAATACCCTGTCTCTTCTGCTTCTTCTGCCTTTTATAGCCTCCCAAAGGGTCTTGTGGGTCCCACATAGCTTTCCTACCACCATTGGATGATTGAAATCGATCCTGGCCATTAATCAAGTTTTGGCGGGAAAATTGGTTAAATACCAATTGAGCTGTAACGTGTAGTAGGGAGGGCTAAGGTGCATTCATTGGTCTTGGGATGTGTGGTATTGAAGGGATAAGGGGTGTGGTGGTGTCAGGGTGGCAGAGTTGGTGGTGGCAGTTGTAGGGGTTGAGGTAGATGGTAGGGATTCCACGTGGTATCTCCTGGGGCAAACCCTGGGAGTGGGTTTTGGTTTTGGTGATGACAGGGAGTGAAGGAGGTGGTGAGGTGGTGAAGCAAGTGGTGGAAGGTGAGGTAGAGTGGTGGTGTAGCAGGGTAGTAGCAGGCGTAGGTTTGAAAAAGGAGGTGGAGGGTCAACGGGTCAACGACCCCGTTTTATTAAATAAGGGAAAATGGGTTTTTGATATTATGGGCCTGGGAAGTATTGGACCAGGGATTATTTGGGTTATGTATTTTTGTTTTGGATTTTGGTTTTATTTTGGTCCATTTGGTTTTGTAAGAAATATAAGCCCAAGGACTTATGTTGTAAAATCTGAATTCCAGGGACCAAATCTGCAATTGTTCCAAAGTTTATCAAAAAGGGTGTATTTTGTCACTTGTGAATAGTACAAGGGTAGTAAAGTAAATTTCCATTTTTGAACACCCAAGGACTATTTTTGCCATTTTGGAAACTTCAGGGACTAATCATGTAATTTCTTCAAACTTTTCATCCATGGACTAATTATGATATTTTGTGAATTCCCAAGGATCCTTAATGATAATTTTCCAATTTTGAAAACCCGAGGACTAAAACTGTCAAGTTTGAAACTTGAGGGACCTGTTTTGCCATTTTTGCAATTTTAAACTTCAAGGGTAAAATTTGTCATTTCATGATTCCTGGGGGACTGTTGTTGAGTTTTCTATAAAATAATTCTCCCATGGACCATTTCTGACATTTCTTGAAAGTTCAGGGACTGATTATGTCAAATGTGCAAACTTTGCTCGTTTTTCATCTGTTTTCATTCCTTTTGCACCTGAAACGTATAAAAACACACTCCAAAGATATTTGTAGTATTATGTGGTGTTTCTGTGTGTTTTTAACTGTTTTGCAGTTTAGATGGGTATAAAATAATGAGTATTTAGACACTCATCACTTACTCCCTGCTATGTTGCCTGCTGGCAATGCTCCTGATGGAGTAGCTGCTGATACAGCTGCTGGTGGTCAGGATCCTCCTGATGCTCAAGCATTAGAGGATTCTCCTGACAGGACTTAAGTTGTTCCTGATGCAAGTGCATCAGTTGCTCCTGATGTTCAGCCACGACCCTCTCCTAGGTCACCCACACCTGTACATTTACCAATGGATATTACTTCTCCTGAGCATGTGCTCAATGAGAACTTAGGTCCTGACCAACCTGTACACTCACCACAATTTACAAGACTTCCCACACCTAGTCCATTGAAACCTCATTTTGAGGATCATGTAGATTTAGATATAGATTTAGATTATTCTACTCACAGGACTAATGATGCTTCCAATGCCACAGATATCCCTGTTTGTGGAACTGAAGGTCCTGTTACTCTTACTTCTCTATCTGCTTTGTTGAACATGTGGAAAACTAGAAGGGGGGGGGGGTTGAATAGTTTTCCCCTCTTTTTCATTTTATAAAAACTTTGTTTCAAAATGTTGATTCGAATTTATTCAATTGTTTGTTTGGAAAACCTTTAATTAGAGTTTCGTATGAAAACACCATATAATCAATATGATCAATTATATACGTAAGCTTTTGGAAAAAGCTTAGTTTTATGAATGCAGCTTTGGTCGGTCTTTGTGTGAATACGTTTTCCTTTTAAAATCTTAAAACGTTTTGTATCAAATTATCTATCAAGTTAAACTTAATATGAGAAGTGTGAATAATAATCTATTTGACCATATCATATAATTATACACACAATCACAATATTAACTTCTATGTACAACACAATTAATCATCACAACTATATACGCAACAACTAAGACATATAGGCAAGCATAGATGTAAAGCGATGAATGCAAGAATAAATGAAAAGAGATAAGAGAAAGGAAATGCAAACCGGACACGATGATTTATAGTGGTTAGGCTACAAGGACACCTTCCTTGCCCTACTCCACTCCCCGAGTCACGTACTCGAGAGTTTTCTTCACAACTAAACAAGCTCCCTTTTGGCGGAGAAAACCGTACACAACTTTTGCTTACACCATTTAACGACACTAAGCTAAATGTCGAGTTCTAATAGTAGCTAGAACCAATCTCACAACACTACTTCGATCACTACACAACTTTTACACGACTTCACAACTTCACGACTTCTTCATGGCTTCACGACTTCACGACTTCTTCACTACTCCACAACTTCTTCTATACTCCACTACATATTCACACATCTACTTCTTCACAACTTCATGACTTCTCCACACTACTACTTCTTCCCTCTACTTCTTACTCACTCATAAAATCACTACTAAGTAAGATCATCTTGATCTACTTATTACATATACATAACTCACAACATCAAATAAACACTAACTAGATCCTAATACATCTTTGGCTTTATAATAGGGAGAATTCTTCTCTTGCACTTTGAGTGGTGAAGGATTGGATCACTTGAAACAAAGACTTATAATCTTATGATCAAAGGATTTTGAAGGATGTTTTGAAGGGATTGGGACTGAAAATTTTTGTGCAAAAGGTGAGAAAATTATGTGGGATGAACCAGTATTTATAGGGAGAAAAATACTGTTTGGGAGCGTGGCCGGTCCCCTTAATTGGGTGCCGGTCCCCTTAATAATTAAGGGGACCGCCTAGTATAATTAAGGGGGCCGCCTAAGAAAAAAATATTTTTTCTTCAGATTTTTTGTCTTTTTGTGGGGGAGGTTTTTCCTGAAGAATGTAGCCGTTTTTGGGTTGAAATTTGAATTCAAAATATTTATTTTGAATAAAAGATTTCTTATAAATACAAAAATATTTTGTATAAGTTTAAAAATGTTTGTCCCACTTTAATAAAATGTAAGGTTTGTAAAAATAAAAATTCCTTTGATCATAAAATGCATTAGACACTTTGTTTATTCATACCATAAGTGATATGGATGCTAAAGCAAATATTTACGACTAAATACTTGTTTACGTCATAATTTGTAGTTCAATGAGTTTACGTTTTGTGATTATCAAAACATAGAGATATCGATATATGTTAATAATGTTTTTAGGCATTATTTATATCAACAGAACAGGTATGTAACTAAGGTGGACAAGTTGGAGAATGATCTGAATTTCACCAAAAAGAATCTTAGTAAAGCAGTTCTAACTCTTATTGGTAGAGTCAAGAAGTTGGAGGCTCAGCTCAAGAAAAGGAAGAGACAAGGTGTTGTGTATGAATCAGATGAGGAATCCACTAAAGAATCTGACACAATTGATTTGGAAGGCCTTGAACTTCTTGCTGCTACCACATTGGATAGTGTTCAGAAGAATGCTGCTGATGCTAGGCCTGCACCATCTACTCATTCTACTGATGATAGGCCTGCACCAGCTACTGATGCTGTTCATTCTACTGATACAACTGTTCCAAAGGATTTAAGAGTAACTTATGTCAGGAGAAAGCATTCTGCTGATAAGACTTCTACTGATGTTTCTAGGAAGGAAACTTTTCCTGATCCTATGCCAGTAGTGGGCACTCATGATACATCAGCAGATATCCAAGTTGATTGTCCTGATGATTCTACTGACAAGATTTCTGTTCCTCCTGAGACTACTTCAATTAAGGAAGACAAAGGAAAGTCCATCATGGCTGACCAGGACATTCCTTCAAGAGTGAAGTCAAAAGTGGAACTGGCTAATGAAAAACTTAGTGAGCTTGCTGCTGCACATTTGCAAGCTCAAGAGGATGCTGCAGCTACAAAAGTTCAATTGGATATGAAAGCCTCAGAACACTTGCTCGGAAAATACAAGCTGATTTAGATAAGATGGGAACTCCATTTACTAGTACTCTGCCTACTGAAAGACAAAAGGAACTAGATGAAATAGCTAAGACTTTTTCTGCAGAGCAATGGGAAAATTTGGCTGAACAGGCTGCTACTAAGCCTAATTTGGGTGAATCTGTGCTTGGAGTTAATAATCCTGACATTGTCCAGATGATGGTTGAAAGAGGCAAGTTGCAGAGACAACAGGAGAAAGAGAGAAAAGCTAAACATCTCAGGGAAAGACCTTGGACAAAGGCAGAAATCAAAAAATATATGAGGCAGTTTGTCAAGAATCAAGGATGTTCTATGTTTGGGTCAGGATGGACTCAAAAGAAGATGTCTTAGAAAAGAGGGGCAGACTTTTGGATGGGCCTGTTGCTAAGAGAACTAGGCTTAATGATTCTGCTGATCAGCCTACTGAATCCACTGATTCATCTTTTGTTGGTCAGGAGAAAGTGCATTCTCCCTCAGTGTTAACTCAGATGGATACCTCTACTGATGCTAATCCTTCTAATGTTGTTCCAGACCCTGTTCCTACTGAAGCTTCTCATTCTGCTGGAGCTTCTCATCCTGATGCTACTGAAGTTTAACCTGCTACTACTGAAGCTCAACCTGATGATTCACATGATGCTTCAGCAGATGCTCCAATAGAAGTCCCTGATGATGATTCAACAGATGTTCCTGCTGATGCTTCAGCACAAGTTACTCCTGAAGCCTTCACACAAGTGCCTAAAGAGGAACCTGCTGATGGTCCTTCACTTCCTTCTACTACTGGCACTAGAATAAAGACTAAAGCTATAAAGAGGAAGGCTTCTAAGGATGCTCCATTAGAAGATAGTACTTTTATTGACTATGATTCTGATGATGGCCAAGATCTAGTTGTTTATGAGAAAATTGTAAAATGGGAACTTGTTGATTCTATGTTTGGTCAAGGACAAGTGAATGTCCTTCATAGACAAGATGGCTCTACCAAGACCTTCACTTTTCTGAGTCAGATATTGCACATGGTGGACAAGCAAGATCTTTTCTCACTTTATGACTGGGTTACCAATTATTATCAAACTCATTCCCCAAAAGGAATTGGAATGTATTTGCTGGGAGATTTACAGATTCTGTGTGATTCTTATCGTGGTGATTGTAGTGTGAAGTTTCAAGTATGGAAAGGTCAAAAGACATGGGTGGTTGATTATTGGAAGTTCTTTCCTCTTCCTAATGTTCATATGATTGTTACAACCACTGGTAAGACCTTATACTGCTGGGCTGATGTTCTTTACCCAATTACAATGGAAGTGATGAATCTCATGCTGGAGGAAAAACTTTATGTTCCTATGGATATGACTGAGAATGATCTTCATCTTGCTGAACAATTGATAAGGTTCATTGGAAGAAGTATCTTGACTAAGCAAGGACTGAAAACTAAGTATGGTATTCAAATGGAATCATATCTGCAATGAGCTGGTCTTGGTATGGAACTTTGTTGTATATTTTATTTTTTTTCAGATTGTTAAAAAAAAAGAAAAAAAAAAAGAAAAAGAAAAAAAAAACTAACATATATGTATAGTTTTGTGTATGTTGTATGCATGTTTGGTGTTGATTCTTGTCACACTTTCTCTGGTTATCAACTTACCTGATGTTGATTATTCCATCTAAAAGTTGGCTAGTCCAAAGGGTACAGCTTTGGTAAAGACTCATCAAATCTGTTGATAGCTGTAATGGTTTGCTCAAAATCATAGGGTCCTCAACTCACCCATGCTTTATTGCTGAGAGTTGGAATGGTTGTCAATTGACCATGGATTTTTCCTTTCTAGATTCCAAATAATTGGCTAGCCCACAAGAGTATGACTTGTGGTAAAGGCAGTGGAAAACCATATTTGGTTTTCAATTAACCAAGATGATTGTTCATCAATAATTGACTAGTCCTGAGCAAACGGCTACAGGTAAAGACTTCTTAAATCCGTTTATAGCTGATGATTTGCTAAAAATCATATTCTTTGGGTCATCAGTGTACCATAGTTTCTTAACTGAGAACACTTGGCTACTCTAGTAGTGATGGCTATTGGTAAAGAGACATCAAATCCATTATTTTCAATGATTCACCTCTCACAGGAGTTAACACACCTGGATGTGATGAGAATAGTATGAAACTAATTTGTTTTGATGTACATTTGGTCTTGTGTTGCTGCAAAGAATGGTGTTTTTCAAATGCTTTCTGATCATAGAGATTCTACTTATGAAGCTTCTTTGCTGCTGATGTTCATCCTTAATCCTCTTGTTTGTGCTATTGGCGATCTATCAAGAAATCTTGAACTTAACTGTGTCAAATTCAAGATTAGAGGAGGATTGTAAGGAATTATTGAAGATACTGCTGACTGATACTGATGACAGGTTCCTGCGGAAGCTTAGAGTGTTTCTGCTGATGAACGGTTCCTGCGGACATATAGAGATCCTACGGATAGAGTTAAACCGTGGATAGAACTTATGTAATTTAGGACAAGATATGTATAATATCTTCTATTAGTTTATGATTATTCGTTTCTTGTAAGAAAGATTAGGGTTTCCACTAGTATATAAGGAACCCTAGGTCATTGTTTTATGTACGAGTTTTATAACATTCTTAGTGAAAGTATATTGATCTATAGAGGATCAAGTTTAGTATATAAGTTTGTTTTTATATTCCGCAATAACTACAAGCTCACAGAGATTATCTAACTTAGTTTTACTGGTGATTACATTAGTAGGCTAACGATCTATTGGCTCGAGATCTATCAAGATATAGATCCTAACATATTTTCATTAGAGAACACTCGAATTGATAGCAAGCTAAGAACGACAAGGGCACTTTGATATTATGGGCGAGGGCACCGGACTTTTTTCTCATAAATTTTACTTTTTTTCTATATATTTTTTGTTTCTTTAAGAGCTTGGTTGGGGGCATATCCCCCACTACTATATGGTGGCTCCGCCCCTGCCCAAAGTGCGTTTACGATTTTAACGTCGCATTAATACATTAAAAGAATTAACAAAATTCAATTTTAGTATTTTCGATAATAAAATCTTTAAGAAAATAAAATACCCATTGATAAATATTCATATAAACCATAGTATTTTCTAAAAGCTAGGATCCTAATTGACATAGTTTCATTACATCAGTTGATCTGCTAGTAATGAAAGTATTCAACAAGGTAATTGTCGAACAACAATTGCCAATATCATGTTGCAATTCCTAGATCATTATGGGATTTACATTTGCCAAAAATCCATTTTCAATTTAAGCATGTTTTATCCCCATCTAATGCCTTGAGTCCAAACTCTCACTTCCTTCTCAATTTAAGTCGTCTAATTTAAAAACTGCAAACCCATAGTTCCATTACATTCAGTTGATCTGCTAGTAATGAAAGTATAAAGTTTACCTTTCCATTGCAATCTAGCTAAGCTCCTACATGACATAAATTACAACTTCAAGTGTTCTTTAATTAGATGGCGTTCGACTTAATTTTATAAGGGTATTAATTTTGATGTGTGTAATCAAAATAATGTATGAAAAAGCATGCATACAACTTCATAACATTGGTTTTTACAAAACAATTTTATTTACCAATTCATTAAAAGCAAATTAACAAGGTTTTGATTGAGGTATTGGGTTCACTAATTAAAGAATTACCTACAATTATCGTCCACATATCGTACTTTTGCATAAGTTATAACACTTAGTGTTTCGGCTAATGGAATTGAGGTTAATTCACCCTTAAGATGATAATGCACTTATAATAGTTTTACTTGGTAAGTTCAATTTGACGCACAAGCGAGCATAGAAACAAAGGTAGGCGCGAAGCTCTTAAAAACCTTATAGTTTGTCAAATAAAGTCCGCCTTTCGAACATTAGTACAAAAACATCAATCAACTAAACATTGAGATTTTGATTCTTAAAAACCAAAAAAAATTTCGCCATTTATTTTTCTATTAAAAAATTACCCTTTTTTTGTTAATAAACATGTCTTTACAATTTATCAAACAAAAACAAGTAATACAAAAAAATAATAATACAACTAAATAAACATACATAACATAACAATTAAATATGTATAAAAACATGTAGTCACATGCAAATTTAATTCGATAATCCTATTAAAACCAATTCTAGGTTTTCATGTATATATTAAATTATGGTTCTCACTTCAAAGGAAGTGAACCACATGCATTGACAAGTCAATTGCGTAAACCAAAATTTAATATACACCACATATAACATATAATTGATTACTTAATATTTGAGTATTCCGCAATTCGATATCTATCAATTAATTTACATGTTTACGATATAACTTAACAATTTAATTCATATAGACAATTTAAACAATTTAAATTACAAAACAATAAAATCCATGCAAACATGCACGTTTTGCATGGATTACACTTAACAATTAACATATTGCCAAAAGATCGTTCACATAAACACATAACAATTACATGATAATCCAAAGGTTTCTAACCATATTAAAAATCAAAACCAAAACCCTAAAATAATTAAAGGGTAATTGACCCATTAAAAAATATTAAGGTTTGGATAATATATACCCTAAATCAACTAATATATACAAAAAACAAATCAAGATTCAATTGTTATGCGTTTTGGTAATTAATTACACTTTATAACGGCTCGTAATGCCACCGTTGGAATTATATAACATGACTAATCATAACAATAAACATCAGGTATACATGCGGAAATGTATAGGATTATATAATGCATAATTGATTAACCAAACATTAAAGTAAACGTACAATTTGATTCTAGCAAGAACAAGAATCAATCTTTGATTATTCTTCAATTGGATCAAGAACCCTAATTAGGGTTTGTGAATGGATTAAAGAATAACCCCTTACCTTTTTGTTATTTAATCCAAGATATAACCAATAGTGTGGTTATATCACGTTCTTGTACACACGTACTTATACCAAGTAAACAATTATGAAAGTAATTGAAAAACACAAAACACTTTAGAGCTTAAAAATCGAAACCCTAAATACTCAGGGTTGTTTTACCGAATTTTAGAACAAAGAAAAGAAAAGAAAACGCAAGGTATTGTGTGTACAAAAGATATGGAACAATGAACCTTGTGTTTGCTTATATAGTTGAGTTAACTTGGAGATCAAGCAAGGGATTATTATTTGGGAACCCTAACCATTCGTTCATAAGCCTAAGGGAGGCTTCCGGATGCTTCTTGACTTTCCAAATAATCGTACGTATCACTTTCCTTTTATTCGTCTAACGGTCATTAGCCATTATCCGTTAAATACTAACGGTCGTTAAGTGTTTTATATTTATTAATAATTATATATAACATTTATAAATAATTATTCATATATTATTCATATGTAAAGTATGCAATCCCGTGATCTCGAGTTCAATCCTAACATACGTCTATTAATTTATGTCCATAAACTAACATATTTGTTTTTATGCTTTTGGTTTATATAATCAGTATGTATATCTGATGGTTTTTGGTTTATATAATCAGTATGTATATCTGATGGTCAAAGTTTGTCGTGGCACTATTTAAAGCTATAGTAGAAACAGCGGGAGCCAAACAAAGGAATGCAAGCAAAATCTAAAACAACCACACTTGCATTTATCAAAAATGAACAGAAGAGCATCTTGGAGCCCCATTGTCAAAACAAGGTTGGACTTCCATATGCGTTTGTGTTTATACAACACTTTTTGAGTTATAACCGCTACAAATACCTGAATTTGATAGCCATACAATTGATTATTTAACACAGTAAGATTATTTAGGGATTCAATAAATAAAGTGATATCATGTATGGTGTGTCAAAGTGACTTTGTATCGATCCATAAACTTTCTTTGGGAAGATGTGGATTCTGAGTAAAAAATTGCAGACTATAGTCCTGGCAAGTGTAAGTCACTTGTTGATGACACCAATGGTAATTCATTTTCTAGATCTGTAGTGTTTGTTCATGATAGGAATTGCCTAGACAAAGATGGTAACCCAAATGTTGGTAGGAAAGTGGTCGGCATTCGTTTGGGAATGTAGTGGTCTACCAGTCTTTCTACCGAAACTAACTATAAACATCATGGAGAGTAAAAATGATGACTGGGAGATTACTTGTGGAAAATTGGGGCTTGATTGGTTTTGTGTGAAGAAAAGTTCGTACAAGAACCCGGAAAATAAGTTGCAAGTGTTACTTTGCATGATAAATATTAGGGTAAATTTGACAGATAGGTAACGAACTTTCACAAATTTCTAATGTTAGGTAACGAACTCTCAAAAATATTAATATAACCAACAAAACTTGTTGAAACCATCAATGTTAGGCAGTATGTGCTATGTTTTCAACTTGTAACTTGTTACCATTGTACCACGTCATTTTTTATTATATATTTTTATTAAAGTTAATCACAAACTCACAAACCAATCTCATCTCATCTTCATAAACCACTATCACCACCACCTCAGCCATCATCCATCTTCATAAACCACTACGACCTCATCCACCTCCACCGTAGCTCACCACCGCCTCTTTAACCCCCATTTCTGCCACCTAATTATTGGTTTGTGGTGGTCAGGTTACATTAAAAAAATACTCTCTAAACCCCCACCTTCATTAATTTGGTGGTTCTTGTGTGGCAAAAGTCATACTTGGTACCATGTCAATTGGCAGACTTGTGAAAATAGACTTTGCCAAAAGTTCTGTTTTTCTTAGCTGGTAAAAGGGTCAAAATGTGCGATTTTACTTGCAGGTCCGGTTGGATTAATCTGAAACACTTCCGTCCTCATTTTTTTGATGAATAGTTTGTGCATCAATAATGATTTTGAGATTATATTCTCTGATTTACGAGGTTTTATGCACTAAAATACCTTTTTGGGCATCTATCTAACCATTTTCTACTTATAATTTTTCTTGTTTGACCTGTTCGAGATAAAGCATTCCTGAATCAAGTCATTCATGACTATTTGGGTCATAATTGTCACTTTTCAGTTTATGGAACACACATGGTGGTGGCTTACGACGACGTAGGCAACACTGTGGTGGGGGGTTTGTGGTGTTTAGTGGAGGTGGCGGACGATGTTTGTGGTGTTTAAGTATTGCATATGAAGTGTTCGACGAAATGCCTAAGAAGGATCTAGCTTGTTTTTATTACAGAAATTAACAAGTTTTCAGGGCCAAAAAATCATGTACACTTGATTGGTAATGATAAAATGTTGCTAGAGGAACATGATGAAGTGGTGCACGGGCTGTAAAGGTGATTAGAGTTGTGATGTGTTTAGTTAAATGGCCTTTGATGTGTGTAACTGTAGGTCATGGAAGTAGATATAAGTAAAGGAATTGAGGAATTTAAATGTTGTTGCCTAGGCACTAAGAAGAAGTAGAGATAAGCCAAGGTGTCAAAAGATCAACTGCAGACCTTAATGAAACACATAATGTCGTTATGTCTAGTGTTATAAAAAGGTGAAGAGGCTATGAAGTTTTAAACTTGATTACTAAAACAAAGGTTTATGTAGCACATTCATCTCAGCTGAACTATTTGTTTGTAAAGTAATTATTTACATCTTTGATGTAGCTAGGCCAAAATCCGTTGTTATCTTGTGTGTAGGTGGTGGTGTCTGGTTAAAAGAGAGACACACTTGAAAAGACCAAAATACCCATTTAAGTAATTAACTCTTTTAATTATAATTGGACACAAGTGGGCCCAACCAGCTGACATGGCACCCAAAACGGTCATATTGCCTAACATTGACGGTTTCAACAAGTTTTGTTGGTTATATTAATATTTTTGAGAGTTCGTTACCTAACATTAGAAATTTGTGAAAGTTCGTTACCTATCTGTGACATTAACCCTAAATATTATTGGGTTCAGGTCAAAAAATAGCATTGTACATTTACCAATGTACCGATTTCATACATAGAATATATATAAACCGTCTCGTTTCTTTCGACAGATTTTCACATTTTGTTCTAATATGCATACAAAAACTTGTTTTACCCGAAAAGTTAAATGTTGACGGGCATAGGTATTTTAGTCTTTTTGTCTTTCGGCAAAAGTAATCTGACTTAGGCGCTGTTTCTTTCTTTTTTTTTTTTTCTTTCTTATAACCTCTGAATTACTACTTTCCCATATAATATTATTTCTTTTTTATTTGAGCCCACAATTTTCTTTTATATCATTTGTATCCTAAGAGAGTGAAATATGATGTCTTCCCCATCCAGTGGTTTCAACAGATATGGACTCAAACAGACCCACTAACCACTTAATCGAGAGAGGGAGAAAAAATATTTGTCATATGTTTTTCCTTTATATATCTATTTTTAAAACACTAGACGAGTACCGTTGGATGGCAACAGAATTTTTTAGCGGCAAACAATTATTAGTGTTTCATGTAACGTTTATAAATAAAACGTGAAATAATCAAAATATAATTGCGAAAGCTTAAAGAAAATAGTAAAGTTTGAAAAACTTTTATTTGCTAAACAATAATAGCTAGCATATTATTTCAATGTATACATATGTGTATAGTCAACTTCTAATAGCTAGCATATCATCTTTAATATGGTTTCAAGGATACGGGGTCATAAATAGTTAATCTGTGCATGAACCATGTAAAATTTAAAAGGAATGGATATAAATAAAAGTGGCAAGTATCTTTTCCATAATTTACAAATCTAAATTTAACAAACATTTTCAACTATCAACAATTTTCAAATCAAAAGCTAACTACATACTTTTTAGTTAACATAATTTACTAAAAGATTACATTAAAAAATCTCAAATAATTAATTTTACACGATTCCTGGATAGATTTAAATAAATAAGTACTCAAAGTCTCAAACTTCATAACAAAATTTACAAAAACTTTATACAACAAAACTAAAGTGAACTTTAAAATAAATTGGGTAAACTGTAGATTATGTTCCTGACGATTGTCATTTTTGCGAAAAATGCTACTCACAAAAATTTTGCGAGTTGTGTACTTAACGTTTGGACTTTCTGCGAACAATGCTCTTGAACAAACACCGTTGTTGCAAATTCGCGATTTTGGCTAACGAGCATTTCAAAATCCCAATAATGGACATGTGAATTACAATATTTTCAAGAAAACAAAAGAGAGTAATTGTGGGAAGAAGATGGTGGTAAATTAGTCATTTCACATGGCCAGTAACGGAAACTTATAACGCTCGTTAGCCAAAATCGCGAATTTGCAACAACAATGCTTGTTCAAGGGCATTATTTGCAAAAAGTCCAAACGTTAGGTACATAACTCGCACAATTTTGGTACGTATTTTGGATTGGGAATGAAAAAAAATGATTGTGGTATATATTGTGGATTTTGGCGCGAAAATGAAAGTATAAATGTTAGTGCAAAAAGTGTGGGTAGTGTTGAAGCGGGTTTAGTTAGGTGCGGGTCATCCTTGGTGGTCCGTCCGCTGTGGGCTTATGCACTAATTCAAGTAGAGGATGAAGTATCCTACGCAAGTGAAAGTAAACCGTTAGCCTTACCGTGGGGATGGACCCCACGATTAAGCTCCGGCGTGAGAATAAGTACTCATGTTGTCAGAGGAATGTCAGAGTATTGGGATGAGTAAGAAAGTCGTACCTCGAAAATGTGAATTAGGGTTTCCTTTTATAAGTAGTTGAAATATTAGGGTTTCCTAATATTTTGCATATAGCTGCAGTGGCCAGGGTGGGACCCTTGTCGGGCAAGAGTCCATAGCTTAATCGATGTTTCTGGGTGCGGATGGACCGGGGTCCACTCCGCGGGCGTACTTCAGAAGTGCCGCTTTATATGTGTCCTGGTTTGGTCCGGACTGTGGCATGCTCGTGTCATGGGCTTTCAGCCTTGTTAGGCTTATTAGGCCGGAGCCTCGTTTACTTATAGGGTCAGGCCCGTTTTTACTTATTTGGGCTGGAGCCTAGTTCGTGTGAGATAGTCGAGGCCCAGTAGGCCTGCTATCCGTATTATACATCATCAAGTCCCCCTAGTCTAGTGTGTTTACTGTAGGTGTTTTTTTGTAGCGTGCTGTTGATAATTCTAGACTCATAATGTCTGCCCTTTCCACTGCTAGTTTTGTAGCTTCGTTGCAATGTGCTCTTTTTGGTCTGTATTTTGAAACCGTGGGGAATCGTGGAGCGTCTGGGACTGTCCATCTTCTTTCAATTTTTCTTTATATTTTGTGCCGAAAGGTATAAATGGTTCTCCCTATTCTTCTACCTTTGTCTCTCATCCGCCCGTGATAATTGTTATCGGATTTTTTGCGAGCCTTAATCTTTTTAGCGAAGATGGACATGGTTCTTGATGTTCCCGATCTTTTTAAAGTCCGATCCTCTACAGGGGGACAACCAGGAATTTCTTCCGGGCAAGCTGTTGCTGTCACTGAGGCTCCTTTGGATCTCATACTATTGCAATAGCTGATATTGGTGGTACTCCCGACTCAATTCTTCTTGAGAGAGAAGTTGTTGATTCAGTGGAGTTACCGTCTGTTTCAATGCTGAAGGAGAGGGGAAAGACAGTTTCTTTTGACGATTCCCCTCCTTCTTGTAAGAGGCTCAAAGTAGGTGCTTCAGGACCAACTACTCATGATCTTGTCGATTTCAAGGTGACTGCCAGTGTTTCTTCTCCGTCTGCTTTTGACTTGGAAGCAAGGTCTCTTATTAAGTATAGCATATTTTCAGTGACGACCATCGCTACCACTTCTCCGGTTATTATTCCATTTTCTCAGGGAAAAGCGACTGATGATTCACCAGTTCATGATCAAAGTCTAGTTGTTCGTGGTACCGGAATTGTGTCTAGCGGTGATGTCCGTTGTTCAGATGATATTAGTCCTGATGGGTCGGACTATGTCTATATCCCCCAATGGGACGTTACTAATGACTCTTGCTTGTCTGGCCCTGTAGAGTACCATAGTTTGATTGACAAGGTCGCTCCGCAGCGCCAGTCTGTGTTTGTTAATGGTCTGTGTTATGAACAGTTGTTTTCTGTGTATTATATTTCCACAGCCCATCAAACGATATTAGGATCTGAAGTGAGGAGGCGTGGGGAAGATCTTTTGCAAGAGAATGTGAATTTTCCAATCTTTGCGATGAGCTGAAAGCGAGGCTTTCTTTGGCTGATGCCGAGGTTGCAAAAGTGGCTAAACTTCGCAAGCGAGTCTCTGTTTTGGAGTCCTCGGAGAGAGTTTTGAAGGAGCATCTTGTTATGCTCCGGAGTCCAGAGAGACGTGATTCTCTCGAGATGCAAGTTTTAGAGCTTCGTTCCTCTGTTTCCCCACCTGGCCATGTGTTTATTTCCCGAGAGCGGCTCTCGGTAGCTTTTGACCATTTGGCAAAGGAGTTTATGAAGATGCAGGACGATCAAGAAGGGGTTCTTGCCAGAAGGATGGCTGCTTTGGAGATCCAGTTTGAGAAATTGTCCTTGTATGTTCATGGGGCACTTTGTCCTCGTTTACTTTCTGCTGTGGCTGAGCGCCATTGGTTTTTAACCCATGGTATCCGGTTTGCCGTTGTCAAGTGCCTGAATTCTCCGGATTATGTTATTGCGTCCGGGAGGGCTATTAGTTCTGCCGTCATCAAAGGTATTCAAGACGGATTGGTGGCCAGTCTTGCACTATTCGGTTGGGTGCAGACCTTTCTGGGATTGATGGTCACTGTTCGTCAGCTGAGGCAGACTACCAGTCCGCTTTGCAGGACCTTCGGGAATTTGATTTTCCTTTGTTTGCAAATTTGTTGGCGCATAAGGATTCCCGTATTGAGGATATCATGGAACTCCTTCGCCTCGAGGGTCCTCTTGCCGATGTTCCTGACATGGCTTCTTTGCAACCGGACTTGGAGCAGCTTTTTGTTCCGGTATGGTACCCTTCGGATAGTGCACCTGTAGGCGCGAAGCCTTTATCTAATTCCCTGGAGAGGTGTGAGGGGGATATTATCAGGATTAAGAAGAGCATTGATGCTGTTGAGGAGGCACTTATATGCCGTGTTTCCCCTTTCTTTGAGACGGATCCAGTTTTTTCATCTGCTGATGCGTCTCTCGTTTTAAGTAGAGGTCCTGACATCCCTGAGGCACCGACTTTTATCTCTTTGGATCCTTCCACTCCTATGTCGTCGGAGGCTTATGATGCAATGAACACGGATGCTCATGCTGTTATTGGGGATAGTCCATCTGGTGCTCCTGTTTCTTTTTCCGCGGAGGAAGAAAGTGTTGATGTTTCAACATAGGAGTCTTTGTAGCGCAGCCATTTGTTTAGCTATCTTTTATTATTTTTATTTTCTTTAATTTATTTTGTGTACTATCTGAACAATGTATGTTGCTTTGTACATCTTTGTGTTTGTCATAATTATGATCTTATTTATCATGATGTTTTTGCTATGTTTAAAGTCGTACGGATACACTTGTTTAATAGTCTTTGTATTGGGTTTGCAATACCTCTTACGTACTGAGTTAATTGTAAGGTTACTCATCCTTTTGTTATGCGGAATAACATTTGTTGGGGCGAACCCAATTGTATGTGCGCATCTTACTCACGTAAATTATTAAGTTTGCAAATTTAAAAAAGGACGGACATTTTATTAAAGCAAACTGGTGAGGGTAGCTAGTCCCCACCTTACTTTTGATAGTTTAAAAAGACAGAGTACAATAGTAAAGATAATACTAAATACAGGTGGATGACCACTACGGAGTCCGCGTGTGTGGCCTTCGTATAACTGGTTTATGTAGCACCTTTTGAGGTTGCATATGTGCCAAGTTCGTGGCAGTGTAGTTCCGTTTCTGTCTTTCAATTTGTATGCTCCTTTTCCCAATGCTTCCGAGACCACATACGGTCCTTCCCATATGGGCCCTAGTTTACCAGTATCTTTCGCATGGCTTGCGTTGTTGTTTCGATACACTAGGTTCCCTGGTTTAAAGCTATTGTTGCGGACTCTGGAGTTGTAGTATTTTTCCATCTTTACTTTGCTTTTTGCTTCGCGGATGGCTGCCTGTTCTCTTCTTTCCTCGAGCATGTCGAGGTTTATTTCCAGGATTTTGGTTTGTGTCTACCTCTGTCATTCTCCACGTTGGTACACCTAGTTCCGGTGGGATGACAGCCTTTGTCCCGTATGTTGAGGCGAACGGAGTGTGATATGTGTCTAAATACACATATCTTTTATACTGTTTAAACCCACAAAACAACCAAAAACACACAAATGACCATATAAATGTTACAAATATCATTGAAATGTGTTTTTATGTGATTCAGGTACAAAAAGATTGAAAACAAGTGAAAAGCATGCAAAGTTCACATAAGTGTCATTTTCAGTCCTTTGAGTTTCATAAATAGGCAAAACTAGTCCCTGAAGGTTTAAAATGAATAAAAAGTCAACTTAAGTCATTGGGAAGTCAAACTTATTCACAAATAGTCCCTGGATGAAAGTTTACACAAAATAGCAACTTTTACCCCTCAAGTTTCAAAATTGGCAAAATTAATCCCTGAGTATTTAAAAATGAAATTTATCAAAATATACCATTGTACTATTCATAACTAACAATTTGGAACCTTTTGATAAACTTTTGGGAAATTACACTTTTACCCCCTCAAAATCCAAAAATTACATAAAAGGTCCTTAAGAAGTTTTTAAAATAGAAATTATCAACTTTGGTCCTTGTAATATTGTTTATTGGCAGGTTTGGCACTTTGAAGTAAGTTTGGAAAGTTGGCAGTCAAGGCCCTTCAAGAATTCAGAAATTACAATGTTAGTCCTTGACAAGCTAAAAAAACAATCCGGACCCTTAATAAATAACAAAACCAAATCCAATCCAAATAAACAAACAAACCAGCCCAACCCTTGGCCCAACCTCAAAAGCCCATACCCCGTTTTTATATAAAACGGGGTCAAAAGGTCAAATACCACTCCCTCTTTTCCCTCCTTATCCCCTTCCTCCTCACACCACCACTGCAAAACCAATACCACTCCACCACCCACAGTATTGCCATCACCTCACCCCCTACTACTCTCACCTTGTCCCCTCCACCTCTACAAGTGAACAAGAAGCATTTAATGCTCAAAAAACGGCCTCACGTTATCTTTTGGACTTTTGGCGCCAAAATGCCATTTGATGGCTAGGATGTGTTTCAGTGATCCAATGGCCCTGAATTAAAGTGGGAAATGATCAGAGTGCTAGTGGGAGTCCAAAGAGTGTATAAAAAGCAAAGAAGGGAGAAGGAGAAGACACTTTGGGCTAGCCTTAGTCACGTAGTTAATTAATCTTTATTGCTTTCTTAGTTAAATGTCTTTCAATAATTTTAGATGTTGTATTAATCCTTAAATTAGTAGTAATGGAACTTCATTTACAGTTTAATCCAATCTAACTTTCAGTTTCTAGTTTTTTACTTAATGTTCTTTGAATTTCAAAGTCATTTTAATCTCTTGTTAATCATAGTTGTTCAATGGACTCTAATTAGCACATATAACCTCCTGACAAAAGCTTTAAAGCTTTTAGATACATATAAACAGCTTTAGTTTTTAAAATACAAAAATAGATAAAAATCAAGAAAATCCAAAGAAAAATAAAAAATAAGTGATGAATGGTGCAAACAGCTTGGAGCATGGCTATTTTGGACTGCCATGGGTGTTAGTGCCTTATGGGAGGCTTTAGGATGTGTTCTTGTACCTTGTTCTTATGGTTCTCAGCATAATCACTTGTAAGCCATCTTTTTACCATTTCTGCATTTTTACTGTTCCAATGAGTTATCTACTTTAAATTTCATGTTTTCATGTTTCTTTGTTGTTTGTTAGTATTAATTTAGCTTAATATTAGTTGCTTATGTTTTGGAATTGCTTGTTGCAAGATTTCAAATTTGGACTGCCTATATGCATATTTATGATAATCCAAAGTTTAAACTGAGTGACTACATGTTTAGGCTTATAAAAAGTATAATTTGACAAGTTAAAACCCCTGGATTTGATTTTATAGGTTTATACAGTCTTACACTTTGAAATTCTCAAAATTAGTAGTTTATAGGCTTGTTTGGATTTAATAGTGAATCTGTGTTAGGGGTTGTGTAGGGTCTTGTTCTTGTTTGATGTAGGCTCAATATGACCTAAGTAACTCAGTGAAACCTTAACCAAAGGGTGTAGCCTGTAAGAAAGTCAACTTGACACTTGATAATCTAAGCATGAGCACTGTGAGGTTGTTAGATCAAATAAACTTGCATACTTGTTTAAATGTTGTATATCTTTGTTAGTTTCATGTTCTTGTTGTTTAATATATCATGTTCTGTCATTAGATTCAGATCAAAGTTCATGAAAGTCAACTTTGATCATAAAGTTAAAAAGTCAAATTTTAGTTTTTCAGGTTTTTGAATAAATGTCTGATTTTCCTGTGCTTTTATTATTACGTTTCATGCTTAGTGCTTTTAGGGCTTTATAGTGTTGTTGCTTAGCTTGCTTAATATATTTTTGTTAATTTTTATTTGTCTTGTTTAAGTGCTTATTTTCTAGCTTTTTATAGGCTATTTTTGCCCTGTCTCCCAGTCACAAGCCCAATCTCACAAGCTTGTAGCTTGTTGAATATTGAGCTTGTGGCTATGTAAATTGTTGTTATTTAAAGCCCTACTTGCTATTTTGATATTTGAATGCTTATTACATGCTTATCTGCTTAACAAATTTGTTCAATCAAATTATCAAACTTTAACCATGTACACTGAGTAATCAGTGTACTCATACTAATTTCATTAGCTCATCTAAAACTCATCTCTGGACAAGAGCTTGAGTACTTTGGCTTTTTAGGAAGCTTAAGTGTCCATCTCTTTAGTCAAAAGCTCATATCTCATTTTCAAGCTCATTTAATAGGCCTGCATCTAGCTTAAACTTTGTCCAATTCCAATTGAACACTGAACAATTCAGTAAGCTCATTGCTTTTTCATAAGCCCTTCAAAAGGTCTTCTGTGGACCCCACAGGTTGAGCTTGGACTTTTTGGAAAGCCAATGAGTTCATATATAAGGGTCAAGGTTTATTCTTAGGTCTAGTACTTATTAGGTAGGGCTGCTATTAGCTTTTTGTTTGTCCAAAATTTGCAATTACACTGAGCACTCAGGTTTTGAGCCCCATTTTCAAGCCCTCCCCTGGTCTTATTAGTGGGTCCCAATTCATGAACTTTGGCTTTTTGGATAGCCTTCCAGGTAAGCTTATGGGATCAAAAGCTTTTTTTGATCCCTGAGCTTATTTGTGGGTCCCACTAAGGGCTGCAAAGTCCTTCTTTTGGCCTGCAAGGGGTGTTTGGAACAAGCAGTACCTTGGATTGCTTATTTGCTTATTTAAAGCTTACTAGCTTAATCCTTGGTACAACCTTGCTTGTTTCCTATCCATAAGCTTGTACACATCTTTCTTTTTCTTTAATTTCCTTTGTATAGCTTTTTCCAAGCTTATTATGAGCTTATGACTTCACTGTGAGCCAAAAGCTTAGTTGAATAAGTCATAAGCCCATAATTTGCTTATTTCTTAGTTTGTAAAGTTTCATTTCCCTTAAACATGCATAATATCTGTATATATATATATGACTTCCATAAATAGCAAAGCCAAAAACAAGCTTTTAAGGCTAAGTGATAGCTTCTATTTAGAAGTTTTATTGCTTATTTGCTATTTTGATTAACTGTTGACAAAATAAGCTTGGACAGAGCTTATTTTGCTTGTATAAAAAGTTTTCATTTATTAAAGTTAGTTAATATTAGTTATTAAATAGTTTTGTAAAAAAAATAAAAAAAATGAAATAAAAAGAAAAAATGGGGTGTGTGGGATTCGAACCTGGGACCTCTAGGCTAGTAAACATGCATAAGTAACACACCCCATTCCACTTGCTCTGGGGCACCAGTTCCGTAAGCCTACGCAACATTAATATACTTATAGTAGTAATGGCTTACTTGGCTTATTTTGACTGTTTGGCTTATTCCAGCTTATTAGAATAAGCCGTAGTGCCCATTTAATTTTTCCTAGCCTCCTTATCAGTAAATTCACTTTCTGTAATTTTTTCAATTTTTTTTACTGTTCATATAATATTTATTATAATTGTAAATAGTTTTAGTAAACAAATAATAGTAAATAATTAATAATAAATACATAAATTGTGTAATAAATATATTTTCAGTTTTAAAATTAATTTTATAATATTTTATTTTTCTAAGCACTTTTTAGACCTTCTTTTTTAGGTAATTATTAAATAAGTAAATAATAGTTTTTATTTAATAGTAATTACATAAATGCTTGTAAAAATCATTTTAATTCATAAATAATTTTCTTATATTATTAGGATCACAAAAATATAAATTTCACATTTGTGGGATTTTTATTGATTAGTTTTCAGTTTTATTTTTGTACGTAGACGTTTATTTAAACGTAAACGTACGCATTTTAGGTTTTTAGGTTTTCTTATCTTTTAAATAAGTTTGTAATTATAAAGTAAAAATTTTAAGTTTGTTTAATTTGCATTTAAGCCGTTAAGGCATGCAAATCCATCTTTTGTTATAATTCCCCATTTGTTTTTGTACGTTTACGTTTATTTGAACCTAAACGTATGTTTGTAAATCCTTTTATATTTCTAGGGTTTCTGATTGTACATTTTTACTGATATAGCTGTGACAGAGCTATTACTATTCACATTCCTAGCGTTAGTCAGTCAGATTCCTGTTTCTATATTTAACTTCACCAGAACACACATTTGTTGTATTACAGAATTCACGCCTCGTTGGGACTTAACGACCTGGGAATATTCTATACTCTTGGATCAGAATTGCATTTTGGTCCTGATTAGTTTGACCGTTATGGTTGACAATTCACAAGTGGTTGGCTATTAATTATATGACTGATCAGGACCAATCAAAATTTGGCGCCGCTGCCGGAGAGGTGTGCTGCGTATAACGAATTTGTATTTTGTTGAAATATCTATCCATTGTATATATTCTATATATAGTATCATATTTCATTTCCAAAAACATATAAAACACAAAAATATTTTCTTTTCCTTTGTATATATATATATATATAAAAGCTAAAAATACAAAAACATTTTCCCTTTCTGTTTATATTAAAAAAAATCAAAACCTAAAAAGACTCTTCTCGTCTTTTCTAAGTTTCCTTGATTTTAAAGGATTCTTAGATTCATCTCACTGATGAATATTCATAATTCTATGAGTGGACCCCACTCCAGTTTCTCATCACACTCCATTTCCCCATGAACAATTTAATTCGGGGTCGAGTCAAGTTAGCGACTCGGTTATCAAAAAGAGTAGCTTCCTCATGAACAAATCAATTCGAGGTCGAGTCAAGCTAGCGACTCGATAATCAAAAACAGTAGCATAAACATGGGATTTCACCCGTGTGTACCACCCAAGTGTGGGGGTGTGCCCCACATGTTGTATATATCTTGAAAATGAAACGAAAAATTGTAAATACAAAAAAATAAAATAATTGTTGTGTTACCCCACTTAGCTTTAAAATGTTATCTTTTTACGTTCAAGGATTCGGCATAATAGCAGGGACTTTGAATATTGAGGACAATATTCATTTCTAAGTGTGGGGGGAAATTCTGGCGAATTTGATCGATTATGTACCCTTTTATGCCATTTTTTCCCCAAAATGGCCAAAATTTTAAAATTTTTCACTTAGTGGAAGTGCATTGCACTAAACACAACAAATGGTAATCAATCCACCATGTCTAAACCACATAAGGATTGGCTTATCCAGGAGCAAATGACTCTTGGTAAAGATATCTCAAATCCGTTGATGGTTTGCAATTTGCCCAAAATTGTATGGTAAATCAACTCGCCATATCCCAAAAAGTGAATGAGTTGGCTAGCCCACAAGATTATGGCTTGTGGTAAAGGCAGTGGAAAAGCCATAATTGGTAATCAGCTCACCAAGATGTTGACTATTCCATCAAGAGTTGGCTAGTCCAGAAGCAAACGGCTTTTGGTAAAGACAAATCAAATCCGTTAACAGCTGGTGGTTTGCTCAAAATCACATGGTTATCAGGTGGACCATAGTTCTTACTTGAATCGATACATCTGGCTACTCCAGAAGTGATTGCTTTTGGTAAAGAGATGAAATCCATTAATTTTGCATAAAAGATTGCTAGGGACTAGCAATAGTTTAGTGTGGGGGATTTGATATGTGTCTAAATACACATATCTTTTATACTGTTTAAACCCACAAAACAACCAAAAACACACAAATGACCATATAAATGTTACAAATATCATTGAAATGTGTTTTTACGTGATTCAGGTACAAAAAGATTGAAAACAAGTGAAAAGCATGCAAAGTTCACACAAGTGTCATTTTCAGTCCCTGGAGTTTCATAAATTGGCAAAACTAGTCCCTGAAGGTTTAAAATGAATAAAAAGTCAACTTAAGTCCTTGGAAAGTCAAACTTATTCACAAATAGTCCCTGGATGAAAGTTTACATAAAATGGCAACTTTTACCCCTCAAGTTTCAAAATTGGCAATATTAATTCCTGGTATTTAAAAATGGAAATTTATCAAAATATACCCTTGTACTATTCATAACTTACAATTTGGAACCTTTTGATAAACTTTTGGGAAATTACACTTTTACCCCCTCAAAATCCAAAAATTACATAAAAGGTCCTTAAGAAGTTTTTAAAATGGAAATTATCAACTTTGGTCCTTGTAATATTGTTTATTGGCAGGTTTGGCACTTTGAAGTAAGTTTGGAAAGTTGGCAGTCAAGGCCCTTCAAGAATTCAGAAATTATAATGTTAATCCTTGGGCTTTACAAGCTAAAAAACCAATCCGGACCCTTAATAAATAACAAAACCAAATCCAATCCAAATAAACAAACAAACCCGCCCAACCCTTGGCCCAACCTCAAAAGCCCATACCCCGTTTTTAAATAAAACGGGGTCAAAAGGTCAAATACCACTCCCCCTTTCCCTCCTTATCCCCTTTATCCTCACACCACCACTGCAAAACCAATACCACTCCACCACCCACAGTATTGCCATCACCTCACCCCCTACTACTCTCACCTTGTCCCCTCCACCTCTACAACTGAACAAGAAGCATTTAATGCTCAAAAAATGGCCTCACGTTATCTTTTGGACTTTTGGCGCCAAAATGCCATTTGATGGCTAGGATGTGTTTTAGTGATCCAATGGCCCTGAATTAAAGTGGGAAATGATTAGAGTGCTAGTGGGAGTCCAAAGAGTGTATAAAAAGCAAAGAAGGGAGAAGGAGAAGACACTTTGGGCTAGCCTTAGTCACGTAGTTAATTAATCTTTATTGCTTTCTTAGTTAAATGTCTTTCAATACTTTTATATGTTGTATTAATCCTTAAATTAGTGTAATGGAACTTCATTTACAGTTTAATCCAATCTATCTTTCAGTTTCAAGTTTTTTACTTAATGTTCTTTGAATTTCAAAGTCATTTTAATCTCTTGTTAATCATAGTTGTTCAATGGACTCTAATTAGCACATATAAGCTCCTGACAAAAGCTTTAAAGCTTTTAGATACATATAAACAACTTTAGTTTTTAAAATACAAAAATTGATAAAAATCAAGAAAATCCAAAGAAAAATAAAAAATAAGTGATGAATGGTGCAAACAGCTTGGAGCATGGCTATTTTGGACTGCCATGGGTGTTAGTGCCTTATGGGAGGCTTTAGGATGTGTTCTTGTACCTTGTTCTTATGGTTCTCAGCATAATCACTTGTAAGCCATCTTTTTACCATTTCTGCATTTTTACTGTTCCAATGAGTTATCTACTTTAAATTTCATGTTTTCATGTTTCTTTGTTGTTTGTTAGTATTAATTTAGCTTAATATTGGTTGCTTATGTTTTGGAATTGCTTGTTGCAAGATTTCAAATTTGGACTGCCTATATGCATATTTATGATAATCCAAAGTTTAAACTGTGTGACTACATGTTTAGGCTTATAAAGGTTTAATTTGACAAGTTAAAACCCCTGGATTTGATTTTATAGGTTTATACAGTCTTACACTTTGAAATTCTCAAAATTAGTAGTTTATAGGCTTGTTTGGATTTAACAGTGAATCTGTGTTAGGGGTTGTGTAGGGTCTTGTTCTTGTTTGATGTAGGCTCAATATGACCTAAGTAACTCAGTGAAACCTTAACCAAAGGGTGTAGCTTGTAAGAAAGTCAACTTCACACTTGATAATCTAAGCATGAGCACTGTGAGGTTGTTTGATCAAATAAACTTGCATACTTGTTTAAATGTTGTATATCTTTGTTAGTTTCATGTTCTTGTTGTTTAATATATCATGCTCTGTCATTAGATTCAGATCAAAGTTCATGAAAGTCAACTTTGATCATAAAGTTAAAAAGTCAAATTTTAATTTTTCAGGTTTTTGAATAAATGTCTGATTTTCCTGTGCTTTTATTATTAAGTTTCATGCTTAGTGCTTTTAGGGCTTTATAGTGTTGTTGCTTAGCTTGCTTAATATATTTTTGTTAATTTTTTATTTGTCTTGTTTAAGTGCTTATTTTCTAGCTTTTTATAGGCTGTTTTTGCCCTGTCTTCCAGTCACAAGCCCAAGCTTGTAGCTTGTTGAATATTGAGCTTGTAGCTGTGTAAATTGTTGTTATTTAAAGCCCTACTTGCTATTTTGATATTTGAATGCTTATTTGCTTATTACATGCTTATCTACTTAACAAATTTGTTCAATCAAATTATCAAACTTTAACCATGTACACTGAGTAATCAGTGTACTTAGAGTAATTTCATAAGCTCATCTAAAACTCATCTGTGGACAAGAGCTTGAGTACTTTGGCTTTTTAGGAAGCTTAAGTGTCCATCTCTTTAGTCAAAAGCTCATATCTCATTTTCAAGCTCATTTAATAGGCCTGCATCTAGCTTAAACTTTGTCCAATTCCAATTGAACACTGAGCAATTCAGTAAGCTCATTGCTTTTTCATAAGCCCTTCAAAAGCTCATCTGTGGACCCCACAGGTTGTGCTTGGACTTTTTTGAAAGCCAATGAGTTCATCTATAAGGGTCAAGGATTATTCTTAGGTCTAGTACTTATTAGGAAGGGCTGTTATTAGCTTTTTGTTTGTCCAAAATTTGCAATTACACTGAGCACTCAGGTTTTGAGCCCCATTTTCAAGCCCTCCCCTGGTCTTATTAGTGGGTCCCAATTCATGAACTTTGGCTTTTTGGATAGCCTTCCAGGTAAGCTTATGGGATCAAAAGCTCTTTTTGATCCCTGAGCTTATTTGTGGGTCCCACTAAGGGCTGCAAAGTCCTTCTTTTGGCCTGCAAGGGGTGTTTGGAACAAGCAGTACCTTGGATTGCTTATTTGCTTATTTAAAGCTTATTAGCTTAATCCTTGGTACGACCTTGCTTGTTTCCTATCCGTAAGCTTGTACACATCTTTCTTTTTCTTTAATTTCCTTTGTATAGCTTTTTCCAAGCTTATTATGAGCTTATGACTTCACTGTGAGCCAAAAGCTTAACTGAATAAGTCATAAGCCCATAATTTGCTTATTTCTTAGTTTGTAAAGTTTCATTTCCCTTAAACATGTATAATATATGTATATATATATGAGTTCCATAAACAGAAAAGTCAAAAACAAGCTTTTAAGGCTAAGTGATAGCTTCTATTTAGAAGTTTTATTGCTTATTTGCTATTTTGATTAACTGTTGACAAAATAAGCTTGTACAGAGCTTATTTTGCTTGTATAAAAAGTTTTCATTGATTAAAGTTAGTTAATATTAGTTATTAAATAGTTTTGTAAAGTAAAAAAAATAAAAAAATAAAATAAAAAGAAAAAATGGGGTGTGTGGGATTCGAACCTGGGACTTCTAGGCTAGTAAACATGCATAAGTAACACACCCCCTTCGACTTGCTCTGGGGCACCAGTTCCGTAAGCCTATGCAACATTAATATACTTATAGTAGTAATGGCTTATTTGGCTTATTTTGACTGTTTGGCTTATTCCAGCTTATTGGAATAAGCTGTTGTGCCCATTTTATTTTTCCTAGCTTCCTTATCAGTAAATACACTTTCTGTAATTTTTTCACATTTTTTTACTGTTCATATAATATTTATTATAATTGTAAATAGTTTTAGTAAATAAATAATAGTAAATAATTAATAATAAATACATAAATTGTGTAATAAATATATTTTCAGTTTTAAAATTCATTTTATAATATTTTAGATTTTTCTAAGTTTTAATTTTATTTTTCTAAGCATTTTTTAGACCTTCTTTTTTAGGTAATTATTAAATAAGTAAATAATAGTTTTTATTTAATTGTAATTACATAAATACTTGTAAAAATCATTTTAATTCATAAATAATTTTCTTATATTATTAGGATCACAAAAATATAAATTTCACATTTGTGGGATTTGTATTGATCAGTTTTCAGTTTTATTTTTGTACGTAGACGTTTATTTAAACGTAAACATACGCGTTTTAGGTTTTTAGGTTTTCTTATCTTTTAAATAAGTTTGTAATTATAAAGTAAAAATTTTAAGTTTGTTTAATTTGTATTTGAGCCGTTAAGGCATGCAAATCCATCTTTTGTTATAATTTCCCATTTGTTTTTGTACGTTTATGTTTATTTGAACCTAAACGTACGTTTGTAAATCCTTTTATATTTCTAAGGTTTCTGATTGTACATTTTTACTGGTATAACTGTGACAGAGCTATTACTATTCACATTCCTAGTGTTAGTCAGTGATTGGCTCCAAACGGCCAACCTAAATTGACCAAGGATATGGTCAACCAGGTCAAACAGTCTAGAGTCAATGCTCCGCGGAAGTATAGGGGTTTCCCCGGGTCGTTATGTCCCGACGAGGTGTGATGGTTATCAAACGGGTTTGTGATCGGGTGAATTTGGATGGAAAGGGGTTTGAGATTGATTACACTACTCATTTGTACAAGAAAATAACTTAAGTAAGTTATATAAACAAGACTGGAAGTTTGGAAAAACCAGAAACGTTTAAAACCTAAAACGCGTACGTTCAGTTTAAAGTAACGTGAACGTACAAAATAAAACGCGAGTTTTCGTGAAATAAAATACTTACAAACATGAAAATCACATTTTTACAATCCTAATAATAAAAGAAATTTTTTGAAAAATTAAAATTAATTTATACACTATTTAATTAATTATTATTAATTAATTACTATTTTCTAATTACTTATTAATTATTTAAAATAACCTAAATTATAACTAATTATGAAATCACACTAAAAATATGAAAAATAAATTTGGAAAAATCTAAAATATTATAAAACTAATTTTCAAACTTAAAATACATTTTTCCTACTTTTTTGATAATTACTATTAATTAAAAATTAATTTAAACTAATTAAAATTACACTAAATAATAGGAAAATGCAAATTAAGCTTAGAAAAATAAAATTAAAACTTAGAAAAATCTAAAATAATATAAAACTAATTTTAAAACAGAAAATATATTTTTAAGACTATTTAAATAATTATTATTAATTATTAACTAAATATTAATTAATAAAAACTAATATTAATTATTAAAAATACTAAATGAAAAGAGAAAAATATGAAAAAATTATAGAAATTATTTTACAACTACAAGAACTTAGGAAAATTATAAAAACAGAAAGTGCTTAATAAAAATAAGCAATTAAGCAATAAGCTTCTTAAATAGAAGCTATCACTTTAGGAAAATGATGTTTTTGTGATTTTTCTTTTATGAAACTATTTAACAACTGAAATTAACCAACTTTTGTAAAAACAAATTGAATGGAACTTAAAAATAAGCTGGAAGCAAGCTTAATGAGCCAACAGTTGGCTTATTGGCTTGAAAAGGAGGTTTAGAGCTTGAATAAGCTCATAATAAGCCACATATAGTACACAAGCTAGAAAATAAGGTACCAACAACTGGAAGGACCAAGAATGAAGCTAAATCAACAAACCAAATGCACTGAATAAGCAATTTTTAAGCAGATAAGCAATTCTAAATGCACACAGATCCAACAGGCCTGCAACCTTCTTTAAGGGCTAAATAAGCTTATGAGACAAGCTAATAAGCACAAATAAGTGACTAAAGTGGCAAGCTGAGCTGATGGACTTTCCAAAAAGCCTCAACTCACCCTCTGGGACCTACTAATAAGCCCTAGGGAGCTTATTGGAGATGGCTGGTTTGGACAGTTAGGCTGGTGCAGGGGAAATGCTTCCGCTGCAGACCACTTTAAGCAATCCCATAAGCCACAATAAAAATTACAAAAATAAGCTATTGGTGGGGTTCAAAAGCTAAGGTGGTAGACTTCAATATCTGAAAATAGCAAGTGCTAATATGGAACAGAAAAATCATGAAAATTCTTGGGAAATTGGGTTTTCTGCAAAATGGGGCAATTTTGACTTTTAAAACAAACTTGAAACTTTGACTATTTTGAACTTTGGGCTTAATCTACTGATTGTTTGTGATGTTTTAAGCTAAAATGAAACTAACTTAAGCTATATTAGCTACTTTTTAACTGAAATGGTGAGACTAAATTACCTAAATCCTAACAGTGAAGTATTAAGGTTGGATTGGAAGCTAATTTTGACTTTTCTATAAAAAGTGACTGGTTCTTATAACAGAACTATGCTAAATAAACCTAATGAATCCAACTTATGCAAAATGAACAGCCTAACTATGCCAAGAACATGTAAGAAAAGCCTGACCCAAACACCCCTATAAACCTTGACTGATTTGAGTTTTTGAAACAAATGGACAAATTAAGCTATGGAACTGATATGCAATGATCCAACATGATATAATAAGTAAAAAAAACATAAAAACATAAACTTAAACATCAACCACCTAGGA
This sequence comes from Artemisia argyi, assembly GCA_030686995.1. NCBI lineage: Eukaryota > Viridiplantae > Streptophyta > Magnoliopsida > Asterales > Asteraceae > Artemisia > Artemisia argyi. Next base: position 153,210,707 of record CM060688.1, on the reverse strand, counting down.
TTCTAAATCAAGATGATTTGGCAGTTTAGTGGGCAATGTTGAGCATCTATGATTTTCCATGAACAAAGGGTACCAAATGACATCAAACAATATCCATAACACTAAATTAAGAATAAAAACACAAATGATCACACATAATGGCAAAATGAACAGAAAATACAACAATTTGGAAGAAAATCTTACAAGTGTTCCATACTGAGAAAAAGGTACCAAGGTAACCAAACCACAACCTACACCCCCTTGGGGTTCTAATACCACTGTAATCCAGAATTTGCCATGATCCATGCATCTTTGACCTTCAAGCCTGGATTTTTCATTTCTTTTACTAATTAATTCTATTTTTTTTTTTTTTTGAATTTTTACATTGAAACTGTTTTATTGCTTAGAATACTTAAGAAAGCTTATAAATAAGCTAAAGCAAGCTTAGACAAACAATAAACAACAAATTTTTAGCACCTTAACAATAATTTGAAACTTTTACTTGAAATTATAAATTTGAAATTAACAGCTGACAAACTTGAAATTAATGGTTGAACTGAGTTTTTAATATACTGAGAATGATTACAAAGCTTTTAAGTCAAAACATTACAATAAGATAGGAAAATTAAGCTAAGTCGACATAAACTAAACTAAGTTAACTACTCTACACTACTCCCCTTCCTTCTGTGCTTCTTTCTTGTTAAATAGAGGTCCTTGCAGTCATTAGAGACTTTCCCACCAAATCTGGACCATTAGATTGGTCCAATTCATCTTGGCCATTGAAAAACGATTTTGGCACAAAAAATATCTTTTTGCCAGTTGGGGTTACTTGTGAGGATTTTAAGGAATTAATGAGATTTTGGATAGTTGTGTAAGTGGAGGGGACAAAGAGTGGTGTGTTGGGCAGAGTTGGTGAAGGTAGGGGGAACACAGTAATCAGCCAAGTGGGGGATGAAGGAGATGGTGGTGTTGACTGGGGGTTTGACCCTGGGGTGGACTTTTTGACTAGGGTAATATATTAAACGTGGGGTGGTTTTGTGTTTGGGCTTGGGGTGTGTTGGGATCATAGTTTTACTATTTTATGAAGTCTCGGTCATTTGTTATTATGCTAGGTTGCTTAGTTATTATTTACTATCATTTACATTTTGTATTAAGTTTACTAGGCTTAAGAATGAGGTCCATGGGCCTCAAGCCCATACGAATTGTGATAAGGGATGGAGTAGGAGTGTTGCCCTAGCTCCTTTCCTATAAATACTAGTCTTAGGCCACTTGTAAACTTGGTTGGTTATTTGATTTCTTAAGGAAACTATTGCTCTTATATTTCTCTTTATCTTATAATCATCCCATTCTCATTCTCATCTCAGTTCTATCATTGTTATGCTTGTGTTTACAAAATGGTGACCTAACAAGTGGTATCATTCGCTAGAGGAAGGTGTAGTTATTGTTTTCATTGATTTTTATCTTAAAAGTCGTTTTTTTTAATCGAATTTTTTGTGAAAATTTTAAACTTTCTTGTTTGTTTCTTGGTTTTTCTCACATCTTTGCTTACAAACTTGTGTTTAAAATCGACACAAACCAAAAAGTTCCAAACTTTTTTACAAAAATATTCGACTTGGTGATTTGTACTTTTATCGAAATTTTTTTTGGTTTTGAAAAAGTTCTTAAAGTTTTCAACTTTCTTTAAGATCTATTCATTTTACACACAAAAGTACAAGTATCTTGAAATAAAAACGAGTTTTAGGATTGCTTTCTTTGTAAAACAAAAACTACCAAGTTATCGAGATCTTTATTGCTACCATTTCGAGATCCTCTCTACGTGCACTACCTCGACTTCGTTTGTGTGGACTCGGTATTTTCTTTCTTGTATAAGAAAGTTAAGTACTTCGACGTTTGGGAAAGTTCTCGAAATTGTATAATTTTGAAAACTGTTTTTTTTTTCGTAACTTTGTGTTTTTTTCGAAAATCATCCAATTTTCGAAAATCACACAGTTATCACAAACTTATTAAGTTTCGAAATCTTATTATTTCGCAAACCTAAAAAGTTTCGCAAAACCTTGATTTTTTTTCGAAATTTCAAGTTTTTCGAAAACCTGAAAAGTTTCGCAATCCTTGTATTTTCGAAAACCTGAAAACTTTCGCAATCCCTGTTTTATCGCAATCTTTGGAATTCTGAAGTATCGCGATCATTGGTATTCTACAAAGTTTCGCAATCCCTGTTGACCAAGATTTCGCAATCCGAAGTTGAACAAAGTTTTTCGATACTTGGCTATTTCTACACTTTCTACAAGATCCATTTCTACACAAGTGTTCTAAGATGTCTCAACCACCTAATCATTACTTCCCTCATATTCAACAACATCAACATCAGCAGTATCAGCAACATCAACATCAGCAGTATCAGCAACAACAATACCTTCCGCACCAAATGAATCAACAACCTTCTCAAAAACAAACATACAATCCACTACATCATTACCTAATGATGCAACAACATCAGATCATTCCTCAACAACAACCATATCAAGTGCCACAACAAAATACTCAGTTTTCCTCCAAACAACCTCACTGGTTTGACAGAATGTGTGAAGTTATTACAACTCAACAATCCCGACATGAGGCAGGATCACTTGAAACACCTCCAATGCTAACACCCGGGAACTATGTTCAATGGTCAAGTCGATTCTTACGATTCCTTGAATTAAAGAAACCTCATGAGAAATTCTTGAAGCAAGTGATACTTGAAGGACCATTTGAGTGGCCAACAAGATTTGAAGCTGGTGATCCAACTGCTGATCCTCCACGTCCTCCTGGTGATCGACCTCTTCCAGAATCTCAACTCACAGAAGAACAGAAATTACATCGTGAAGCTGATGAGTATGCAATGGCTTATATACTTCAAGGAATACCAAATCCAATTTATCGAAGTGTCGATGCTCAGAAAACAGCCAAAGCTATGTGGGAACATGTTCATCTCCTTATGGAAGGCACTCAATTGAACAAAGATGATATGGAATCCAAACTCTACATGGAATACACTGACATCACAATTGAACCAGGAGAGTCCCTTGAATCCTACTATCATCGTTTCACAAATGTGGTGAATGATCTGGAACGTCACAAAATCACAGTACCAAGGATCGCGGTGAACTCCAAATTTGTTGGTAGTCTTGGCCCTGATTGGCATAAATATGTGACATTTGTTCATCAAACTAAGAATCTGCATGATGCTCCATATGGTTTGTTGTATGATTTTCTGAAACACCATGAACCTGAAGTGGAAAAAGATCGAGCTCTACGAGGAGGATACACACCAACTTCTACACCAAATTCTTTGGCTCTCGTAGCTCAGTCTCCCCACGCTCCACCACCAATGTCAAATCATGCATATGTTCAAGAGCAGAACTACTTCAGTTATCCACAATCTTCTACCTCGAACCAAATGGTCCCTTATGATTCATCTCCATAGAATGCCTCTACTCAACTGGTTCCATTAAACAACAATGATGTTGTGTATTACTCAAATTCCAATGACGATGACGATGATGACTTTTACACGTTGAATCAGGGACTTGCTCTTATTGCTCGTGCTTTCAGCAAATTCTCCAACAAAACAAACAACCGTCAACGTTCATCTTCAAACACAAGGAATCAAGCTGTTGTCAATGATGGAAGAGTAGAAATTCAGAATCGTAACTATGGTCGATCTGGTTCAGGAAGCTCTTCAGGAAATTATGGGAATGATCAGAGGTTTAGTAACAATACGGGGTTCAGGAACAACTCAGGATCTTCTCAACAAAGGTCTGACTCAGTTTCAACAAGGAACTCCAACTCAGGGAATGCAGTTTGGTGCTACAATTGCAATGAACAAGGTCATATAGCTACAGCATGTCCCAAACCGAGAACTCGGGGTAGTAAGTTTCACAAGCAGGCATTACTCATGGCTCTTCAAGATGAAAAAGATGGACATTTCCCTGAACAGGATAACAACTTCATGGCAAATGTAAACAACGATGATGACATGGAAGATCTGGAAGCCAATGCTGCTGTGATGCTTATGGCCAACATGCAGGAACTTAAGCTCAATGATTCAGGTCCAGTGTATGACACTGACGGCTTGTCTCAGGTACATGACCTCAATGCATGCTTTATTAATGAAATAGTCTCACCTTCTGCTTATGAATCAGATATGGCGCAAGTTGTTCCATGTGAATCATCTTCATCGTCTCAAACAGATGAACAAATAAGCACAGTTGTCATATTTGATGATGACACAGTTGTTTCATTTGATGATCCTATTGAGAATGATAAACATGATCATTTAGAACAACATGAACCATCATTTGATCCAGACCCTGACCTAATATTGTTATCTAAACAACTGGATGATCAACAATTGCAAATCATTAAATGCAACGAGACAAATAAAGTTTTGAAAGAAAAAAATGCGTCACTTGCAAGAGATATTGAGTGTTATAAAATTCAGATTTCAAATCAGGAAGACAAGATTAAACATGCAAAAAGTTTTGAAAAAGCTTTTCAAGATTCTTACAACAAAGAACAAGATCTTCAACGTAAAATGCAAGATTTAATTGAGTCAAATGGAAAGTTGATTTCGAAACTTGAAAGTGAGAAGTGTGAATTGAAAATGCAAGTTGAACGTCTTCAAAGAGACCTTTCAAAAACTGAAACAGAATTGTCAAATTGCAAAAAGGAGTTTTGTGAACATAAAACACGAAAAAGGAAGTATATAGATGACTTACTTGGTGATATTGTTGATCTTGAAAAAAAACTCAAAGAATTTCGTCACATTGTTTACAAACACGGGAACTCTGTAACAACAATTCAGAAATTTGCTTTAAAACCGAGACCCGATAAAGGATTTGCACTTTGCGATTTCAAATCAATGTTTCTTCACACAGCTTTTAAAGAAAATCCTAAGATTTACAGTATTGATCACATGTTTGATAATTCAATTGTGCGTGCTGTTGTTTTTTATACTGAGGAAGAAGAAGAACTTGAAGACGAGAGTCGATCAAAAATGAGTTATGTTCAATATTGGACACCATATGACTATTCCAAAGCTCCACCTCTTTCTAAATCTTTTGTTACTCAAAAGGATTTACCTGAGAAATCATGGTTTATCGAAGAGTCATATGTTTCATCTCATAATGAGGCCCCTGTCCAAACTGTAGCACAAATAAATGGTCCTTTACCATCATCCGGTGAACTTACACCTTTACCAAAAACTTGTCGTGTCTTAAACTATTTCAAAACCTTTATGGAAGACATCGAAATTTTGGAGGAAACAATTGAACGCAATTCTGAAATAAAAATTGAAACTTTTCAATCCGCTTACGAGCGAGAAAAGAGAGATATTTTTCAAAAACAAATGAAACCAAATGTTCAACACCTCCGTCTATGTGCTACACGTTGGGATCAGAAACTTCAAAAGGAGGTCAAAAATATGATAAACGTTTTCAATGCAACTGAAAATGACATTTTGGTTCAAAAGCAAAGAAATAGAGTTTTAAAAAATGATGCTGATCGACTCTTGGAACATGTTCTCAATGCTGATATTTTGTCTGTTATCATGAATGATCTCTATAAATCTGGTACTTCTATGCTTATGGATGATCTTTGTGTTGATAATAACTTGTTGAATGAGGAAATTGAGACACTTAAACAGGAAAATAATAAGTTGAGAATTAAAAATGATGATGTGACAAAACAATTTTCAAAAGAAATTTGTCAACTCAATCAAAGGCTTGAATGGTGTCAAGCTAAAAGTCTTGAAAGGGAATTGAAGTTTCAAAGTCAAAATGTTTCAAACTCTTGTCAGATTTGCAAAAACAACGAGTCTTTAAAAGGTCGGTGTCTCCGATACGAGAAAGAAATTGCGGATTTAAAAATTGAAAACGCCGAATGGCAACAAAACCGCGATGACATCAAATATTGCAATGGTTTACTTGAGTCTGAAATTCAGGACAAAAATCACATCATCATTGATTTGAAAGAGAAAGTTAAGCTACTTCAAAAAGGAAAAATGGTTGACACCACGGTGATAGCACCAGGAATGTATCAATTAAACAAAACTGATAAAAGAAAGGTTGTTCAAAACACTAATGTTGATAACTCCACTTCTACAGGACTAGTCTCCACTTCTAGCGTTAGCAGACCCAAGCGAAAAAGTAAAAAGAATAATAGGATCTTGCAACGTAAGAGAGGACACCTAGAAGCTCAAGAAGTAGAAGACCAACTTAGGAATTTGAATAAAACTCATGTTGCATCAGATTTAGATTCTAATCTGGCAAATTGTAATCAAAATCTAAATGTAACGAATGATGAACCTTTGAATGTTTTGAATATTAATGCATCTTGTGTGTTTTGTCGTAAAAGCGTATCATCTGGTGATCATACAAAATGTTTAGCTAATTCTCGTCTCAATCGTCATAAGAAACGTAGGACACGCATTCCTTTTAGGCCCACTACTGCTTCTAAGTCTAACTTAGGAAAGCCGTCTTCTACGGTTTCTAATGATATCACAGTTACCCCCATAGGAGCCGAGAACAAATCTAGGAATGAGCCAACTACTAGTGCATTTAACATTAAGAAAGCAAAAACTAGTTGGAACTGACAACGTTGGTTACAATACAAACCAGACTTTAAATGGATTCCTAAATTGTTGAATACATGTGTTACTAACCAACAGGAACCCGCATTGTCTTTGGGTTCCACCCTTACTTCTGTTCCATCCGTGTCTTCTTCTTGTGATACAGGTGGTACAGATCGTTCTTTGGATTGTTGATAGCGGATGCACCCGACATATGACAGGCAATCTCAAACTGTTACACAACTTTGTCTCAAAGTTCATTGGTACTGTCAGATTCGGGAATGATCATTACGCTCTAATTATGGGATATGGTGACTATATCAGCGGGAACATTGAAATCAGTCGTGTTTACTATGTGGAAGGCCTTGGACACAACCTTTTCTCTGTTGGTCAATTCTGTGATGGGGATCTAGAAGTAGCATTTCGTGAGAAAACGTGCTTTGTTCGTGACTTACAAGGAAACGATCTAATGTCTGGCTCACGTGGTTCTAACCTTTATACTATATCAATGTCAGATATGATTGCAACATCTCCGATATGTCTTCTCTCCAAAGCAGAATCGACTAAATCTTGGTTATGGCACAAACGTCTTTCGCACTTGAATTTCAAAACCATGACTGACCTTGCTCGTTATAAACTTGTTGATGGATTTCCAAGATTCCGTTTTACCAAAGATCACTTATGTCCAGCCTGTGAACAAGGAAAAAGTACTCGTGCTCACTTTCCATCAAAACCTGAACAAAGTACGAATCATGTTTTACAACTGCTTCATATGGATCTATGTGGACCGATGCGTGTTCAAAGTATCAATGGTAAACGCTACATACTAGTAATTGTAGATGACTTCTCCAGATGGACTTGGGTTTATTTCTTACGAAGTAAAGATCAGGCTCCTTCAATGATCATCACCTTTCTCACTAAAATTCAAGTTCAGTTACGCAACACGGTACGAATAGTCAGAACTGACAATGGAACTGAATTCAAGAATCAGACACTTCGGTCTTATTATGAGAAAGTGGGAATTGAACATCAAACATCTATTCCTAGAAGCCCAGAACAGAATGGAGTTGTTGAAAGATGCAACAGGACGTTAGTGGAAGCTGCTAGAACTATGTTGATTAATGCTCAATTACCAGATTACTTGTGGGCAGAAGCTGTTTCAACCGCATGTTATACTCAAAACCGTTGCATGATCACAAAACGCCATCGCAAAACACCATATCAAATTGTTCACAAAAGAAAACCGAACATCGATTACTTTCATGTATTTGGAGCACTTTGTTATCCGAAAAATGATCGTGATGATTTAGGTAAAGTTAAAGCAAAGGCTGACATAGGAGTGTTCGTTGAATACTGTGAAAATTCCAAAGGTTTTCGGATATGGAATCGTCGTACAAGAGAAATTCAAGAAACCATTCACGCTAATTTTGATGAACTCACACAAATGGCTTCTGAGCAACACAGCTTAGGACCCGAATTCAACCGTCTTAACTCTCCGGCATCTTCGGCTGAATCCTTGCCACTCAACCGCAAAGAATTAGAAACCTTGTTTGCTCCACTATTTGATGACACAATTGTATACCGTCCTACTGAGGTCTCACCTACTTCCGCTGCTCAACCTGATAACATTCCGGTACCTGACTCACCTCAACAAACTACTACAAGTGTTGAGAGAGACGGTCCTCCAATTGTATCACCATCTACAGCCGAACAAACTGGTTCTAACTCCCGCAATCCAGCTGAAGATCCAACACCACAATCAGTTCCCCAACCAGCAGAGCAAGATCCTGATGCGTTCTTCAATCCGTTTGCACCGGCTCCTATTGTTCCTGATATAGCTGAGTCGTCAACACGCAATTTGGATCCTGCTAACATGCGAGATACCTATCAACTACACCCTTCCACACATAAATGGACTCGAGACCATCCACTAGTTCATATTATTGGCCATCCAGATGCACCTGTTATGACAAGACAACGACTTCACACGGATGGAGAAACTTGTATCTATGCACTCACAGTTTGTCACGAAGAACCGAAGAACATTAAAGATGCAATGACTTATGACAACTGGATTGAATCTATGCAAGAGGAATTTCAGCAATTCATAAGATTGGAAGTCTGGGAATTAGTTGAAAGACCTGACGGAGTCTTTGTCATCGGGTTAAAATGGATTTGGAAGAATAAGCTTGATGCTGAAGGAACTGTCATACGTAACAAATCACGCCTGGTAGCGAAAGGATACTCTCAACTAGAAGGACTTGATTTTGCTGAATCCTTTGCTCCAGTGGCTAGACATGAAGCTGTTCGGATCTTCTTAGCCTATGCTGCACACAGGAATATGGTGGTTTACCAAATGGATGTGAAAACAGCATTTCTTAATGGAGAACTCCGTGAAGAAGTTTATGTTAGTCAACCTGAAGGCTTCGTTGATCCTGAGCGTCCTAATCACGTTTACCGACTCAAAAAGGCACTCTACGGACTCAAGCAAGCCCCAAGGGCGTGGTATGACAAACTGTCCACTTTCTTGCTGGCCAATAAATTTTCTAAAGGATCGGTGGATCCAACACTATTTACAAAAACCTACGGGGAGGACTTACTTGTTGTTCAAATATATGTCGATGTCATCATTTTTGCCTCAACAAAAAGAAGTTACTCTAATGATTTTGCAAAATTAATGAAAGATAATTTTGAAATGTCCATGATGGGTGAACTTTCGTTCTTTCTAGGACTACAAGTTCATCAATCACCCCGTGGAATTTTTATAAATCAGTCCAAATATGCTCTAGAAATTTTAAAGAAACATGGAATGATGACCAGTGATACTTATAATACACCAATGGGCTATACCACAAAACTAGATGCTGATTTACATGGGACTCCTGTTGACCCTACCAAATACCGAAGTATGATTGGGTCCCTCATGTATCTCACAGCTAGTAGACCTGATATAGTATTTGTTGTCTACATGTGCTCTCGCTATCAGTCCAAACCAACTGAAAAACACCTCAGTGAGGTCAAAAGAATCCTTCGATACATAAAGGGAACCATTAACTTGGGAATCTAGTATCCGAAGGATTCTGGTTTTGAACTAATTGCTTTTTCAGATGCTGACCATGCAGGATGTTTAGACACACGCAAAAGCACATCTGGTGGATTACAATTTCTAGGAGACAAACTTGTGTCATGGCAATCAAAGAAGCAGGACTGCACATCATTGTCGTCAACAGAATCTGAATACGTAGCCATGTCTGCTTGTTGTGCTCAAGTCATTTGGATGAGATCACAACTTAAGGATTACGGCTACCTATTCAACAAGATTCCTATCTACCGTGATTCAAAGAGTGCGATTGCTATCTCCTGCAACACAGTACATCATTGCAAATCCAAACACATCGATCTCCGATATCACTTCATCAAAGAGCATGTGGAAAAGGGTACCGTTGAACTGTATTTTGTTGGGACTGAGTACCAATTGGCGGACTTACTTACCAAATCTTTAGCACCATCAAGGTTTGCTAGTCTAGTTCACCAAATTGGTATGAGATGTTTGACGCCAGAGGATCTTGAAAAGTTTTTAAAACACAAGTGATCGTCAAACATCATTACTATCTTTGTATAATATTTTTTCTTCAATATAAACCAATCAAAACACAAAAAGATTTTTTTTCTTCAAATTTTCTATTGCTCTTAAAAAAAATAATAATAAAACTAATAATAATATGCAAGTATATCGCTTCTCTTCAACACTTTGTTTCATTTTTACACGTGTTGAGGGGGAGTCACGCTTAAATTTTTTTTACCAATTTTAATTGGTATACTTGCATGTTTTTCGTATTTTACGGTATTTCTGAGTGTGTGTATGTTCTTTATACATCACTTTGTCTCATCCCGTAATTAAGTCTTCATAAGTTAGGATTAACGGATGTATATCTCAAAGTTACACATGTTTGCTATTTACTTTAGGACTCAAGTAGGCATATCTAATAGTTAAGGGACCTAAAGTGACTAAACTTTAAATTTCAAAAATAATAAAACAAACAAACCGTATATCACAAACCCCACACAATTCAAAATCTCTTAAACCCTTTTCTAAACCTACGGCCCTTATTCATTCGAGTCATCCACGATCTTGATCATCAATTTGTAAGTTCCTAAGTCATCTCTAGGGTATTACAAACATAGGATCTTGATTAATTGTTAATTCAATGGCTCGATCTCCTGATTTTTTGATTTCGAGAACTAGGGTTTATGATTTCGAAAAATGCTATAAACATGTTTAGGTGTTTGATTCTTGATAGGGTTTTGTTACAAGGCATGTTTCTAACATATCCTCATCATTTTATCATGCATTCCATCATGTTTGCTTCAATTTAGAAATCTAGGTGTTGGGTCGATTTGGGTCTGTGAGATTCTGTGATTGTTTGCTTTGTTTTATTGGTGGGATATGTTTCTAAGGTCTCAAGTATGCATGTTAGTATTGTTGTTATTGTACTACACCATTGATACTTGGTTCTCGATAAATTAGTATGCCACGTTCGTTGATAACTTCAATCTACATGAGTCAAATGTGTTGTATGCTGTTATAACGTGTCTCATACTTATATTTGTGACATGCTAGAACCATTCATTCTCATTAGTCTCAAGCTTGATATATTTTCGAGAATTTTAATCTTGAAAATTATCGAGATCTTAGTTTAACGTGGGTATTGATTATATCTAAGTTGTGTTTATCATTCTTTGTGACAGGCCTGAATCATTGGAAAAGTAATTCTCCAAAGAAATGTACGTTTAACTTCAAAATCGATTGATTCTTGTATAAGAATCTTTTCGAGAAACTCAAGAGTTATCGCAATCTATGATAAATTTTTCGAGAAACTCATGATTTCGATAAATGTTGTTCGACTTCAGTTTTTTTCGAAATTATTTTTTTCGAAATTACTCTTTGAACTATATATTTCGAAATCACCAGGTTCTCGATAAATTTTATCGTAAATTGATGTTTTTCGAAAATATAAAACTTTAGCAATCCTTGGATAAAGAAAAGATCTCGATAAAGTTTACAGACAAGGATTTTTCTCGATAATTAACTTTCTCGATAAAAATCTTTGTAACATTTTTTCGAAATCTTCTCTCAATACAAGTTTGCGATAAATGGGTTTTGTATAATTTTTTCGAAATCTTGTTTAGGCCTTGTCATATACATGTAATCTTGTTGTGATTCATTGTTGTTGTGTTATGTGAAGTAACTATGAATTGTGTATATCAATCGTGCTTATTTGCGAGTTATTGCATGAACTATGATTCTTCACGTATGCATTATGTGACACTTCACTCATAACAAAATGACACATTTGTGCTTAATTGTTTTAAGTAGATATCAGTAACCAAACTCAAAACTGTGCTAACACGTAACGAATTTGGATGTTTGGTTTATGGTGATGCTTTTCAGATTAACATGGCTGAACACAATGAGAACGTCACTGAACAAAGTCTTCCACTACTCACCATGGAGGACATCACTCCCGAAAACTACGATGTCACGATTGGCAATAACAATCCCCGAGTTGATTTCGACAAATTGAATATTAAAGAGAACTCGTGCATGATTGTGAAAGATATTCTACTTGCACATCCTTGCAAACATCTGCTCATCTGTTCTACTTCAGTTCCTCTGTTCTACCTTCATCAGTTCTGGCTTACTGCTAAGGCTAACTTGGATGATGAGTCTTTCACTGTTACATTGGATCGCCAAGACTACACTGTAGATCATGACGTTCTTCGTACAGCCCTTCTCCTGCCTCAAACTGACAACGAATTTGCTCCCATACTACCTGAACTGGATCTTCTTGACTTCTTCATTGAGTTAGGATATGAGGTTGATGATGACGTACCGCTAGTCAAGCTCTCCCGATTTAATGCCAAGAATATCCCTCAGCCTTGGAGAACATTCTGTCTGTTGGTTGTAAGATCAATATCAGGAAGAAAAAGTGGTCATGAACATCCTAGGCTCGAACATTTGCAAACGTTCTGGGGAATGGTGACTCTGACACCTATTGACTTTGCAGTTCCTATCATGAATGATATCATTCACAGCATTCAAACCGAACGTGTGAAGACTATGATACCATTCACAAGATTCACCAAGATTCTCATAGAACATCTCTGCAAAGACTCTCCAGAATTCATCAAGAGGATGGCTGATCCTAATGAGCCGAAGCACCTCTTCGAGGACGACTTCACCACCTCATTCATCAAGACGACCACTTCCTCAACCAAGATCAAAGGAATGAGGCTTCCCGAATACCTTCTTGATGACAAAATCAAGAAAAGTCTGAACTACAAGCTGTATGATAATGCTTACAAAGGGGTACAGGAAGAAACAACAATACAGACTCGAAGCAAAGGTGGTGTGAAGTCTGGGAGCACTACAAGCACCACTGGCTCACTTCAGACTAAGTCTAAGGCTGCTCCCAAGACTAAACCTAAGACTTCCACCAAACCTAAACCTACATCCAAACCTAAACCTGCTACCAAGCCGAAGAAGAAAGCAACTCCTGAGTACTTTATTCGGGATGAACCTACACCTCCACCTTCTGACACCGAATTCGAGTTCAATACGGAATCTGAAGAAGAAGAACCAGACTATGAACTGAGATACAGAGCACCTGATGAAGCATTTCCTGCAACAGAGATCGCCGTACAACAAAGTCTTGAAACTTATGAAGAAGAGACAAGGAAAAGAAAAGGGATCACTATTAATGAGCCTAATGATGATGAAGACGAACAAATCGTTGAACCTTTGGTCGACAAACGCAAACTGAAGAGTATAGTTGTCGACACTCGAGCTGAAGAAAAGCGGCTCAGGAAAGAACAAAGGAAAGCAACTCTCGAAAGCCGACTCATGTCTCAACCTCCAACACCACCACCTATTGATCAGTCTGAACATGTAGGAGCTACAAGTAGCAAGATTCCTCCCGTTGTATCCACCACGTTAGAATCAGCTCCACAGCCTGATGACACCGTTAAAGATACAGACAAAACAGGAGATGTCAACATGACAGAAACTGCTAATATAGAAGAGAATGTTGGTGGACAAGAGAACATAGATACGGATCAGGAACATGAATACCTCATTACTCCAGAGTTTCTTGCACGAGAAGCAGAGGAAGCAGAGGAACGTCGTAGAAAGGAAAACGAAGAGAAGAACGCGTTCGACACCAACATATTTCTTAAGTCATCTTCTCAGCAGACTCCCTCAGCACAACCTCCACCTCCTCAAGACTCTCCACCAAAGGATCCGACTCCTCCTGCTTCTTCTTCAGACTCTCACAACGAGTCATCGTCCGAATCATCACCTGAGCATTCATCTCCCACACCTTCAGAAACCGCATATAAACAACATTCAATCAATGAACCGAAACCACCAGTTGATCTTCAGGAGCAAGTCAACAAACTCACCGACATGGTTACAAGTCTCACCAGACAAGTTGAGGATTTCCAGGAGTCAAAGCAGCTGATCGACAAGTTCTTGAACTCTGATTACACAGGATTTATCAGAACCGCAACTCATGATTTTCTCACTGAAAATCTGGTTGAAATGATCACTCCTGAAGTGGCAAACCTTCTTAAACCAATCAATGACAACTTGGATCACAGAATCAGAAGTGTTACAAGGAAAATGTTGTCAACAACACCATTCACGCTTCACTCAGCAAAACCTTCTACTGTGGCTCCAACCGTCCCTGAACTGTCCTTCAATGACATGCTTGCCAAACTCTTTGACAACATTGCCTCCAAACCCACACAAACTGCTGAAGAAAAGGCACTTTATGATGCTATGGTGGCATACATATCCAAAGAGTCATGCAAAGATGCAGCTGGAACCCGGAAAAGGACAAGAAAAGATGATGATCCTGACCCAAACTCTAAAGGCAAGAAACCTAAGTCTGGAACAGGTCCTTCATCCTCTCTACAACCACTAAAGGACTCCACCACTCCTGGAAATCAACAACACACCTCAGCTACGGGTCAAGGTCAAACTGACGAAGAGGAAACATTCATGGAACCTACAGATGACTACCAGGGTCAACCTGACACCGATTATCGTGCTCCACCTATTCCTGATTCTCATACTGGACCATCGTCACCATCCAAGGCTAAAGACAAAGATGCTACATCCAAGTCAAAGAAATCAAAGAAGAAAAGTCGTCATTCATGGCTAGACAATGATGACACTCCTTAGAATGATTGGCTGACAGAAATGGTTCAAGCTCAACCTCCTCTCGAAGAAGAAGAACCACTTCCTGGTAACACTCTACAGTTTACCCAAGTCATTATGAAGGATCTTCAGATCGACAAACTCACAAAGGCAGAGCTCAGAAGAATCAATAGGGATGCACAAGAATTCCTCAAGAAAAGATCTGGAAACAAAGTCGAATACGAGTATCATATGCAGAATATAGCTAGTGCAATGTCTGCCGACTTTGACTGGCTAAATCCAGAAGTGAATATCGATCTCAGTTCCAAGAATCATGAAAAACCTTACTTCACTGACTGGACCAAACCATTACCTTTGAAAGGATTTCCAGACAAACCCAAGATACCTTACAGCTTCTTCTTCAACAAAGATCTTCGTAACTTCCAGCTCACTCAGGAAACATCCAAGACGAAATATGCTTCCTCACTTACAATCTCAGTACCAGCCGCACGATATGAAATTCCTGCTATTGAAGAAACTACTCGTGTTTTCAGCAACTCCATCGTAACTTACGACAGAGATGCTCTACACGGAATTCAACATTGGCCTGAACGTCATCGTCTCGGTTATACAAGCAGATTAGGAGAGAAATCATTGGAAAATGTGAAGCAGAAATCAAAGATCATCGCTATCTTGGAGATTCAACAGTCGAAACGGTTTAACTACTTATTCGTGCGTGAAATTGTTGTTAAACGACAAGATGAAAAGAAGTACAAGTTCTCTGAAGCAGACTTTCCCGACCTTAATCTCAATGACATCGAAGACATGTATCTCGAAAAGGTTCAAAACAGAATGCGTGGATTCGATAGAGATGTACAGTACAACTTCATGGCATCACTACTTCTTTACATCCGACGTTTGATTGTTCAAGAAAGAGTGGAAGATCTTCAGCTTGGAGTGGAAAGTTACCAACAAAAGATCAATTTGACAAAGCCACAATTCTACTTTGATGGTATCTATCAAACACCACAGTTTACTCTCAACCAAGAACCTTTTGGCTTCACCTACATCAACAGCAAAAAGCTACAAAGTTTCATGAGGTTCGATGAGGTACAAAAATTCTGTGATGTTACACTCAAATCTGTTCGTGATGGGCTTGTCAAACGGTTGAATGATGATCGCCGAAAGATAGCTAAGGGGGAACAACCTAGATGGAAATCCAGCACAAGAAGACAAGTTCGTAACTTTGTCTTAAATATTGAAGAAAGGTTATTTCGACGGGAATAGATCAGACGACTGGAAAGCTATATCGGTGTCAGACCATCGTTTCCTATCAGACTCTTCGAAAGACCAGAACCCAAGTTCACTGACTTTGATGCTCCACTTCCTGACAAAGATTAACTTGGTACATTTGGTTATTCTTTTCAATATCATTTGTTTCATTTGATTGAATTTCATTATGGCTAGTGCACACATTTCAGTGTACAACCCGTTCTTGTAAAGAAAGGACCCTGAGGTACGCTTCAGTGCCTCAATCCTCATATAAGGAGCGAAGGCTTCTTACTTTTGAGTAGAATTAATCAAACATTTATGATTTTTCATAATTCTGCTCAAAAGGACAAGTATTTCACCTCAATAAGACCTAATCACTTGTTGAGGGGGAGCACTTGTCGAAAACAAAATACTTTGCTCTAAATCAAAAGTTCTTGGTGAATCTCCCCGTAAGACTCAAAAGGCATATTTTAATCTAAAAGTTTGTCAAAAACATCATTTTATATGCTATTTTTGAGGGGGAGAAAATGAAAAAGTGATTAAAATATACGAAGTCAAAGCTTAAAAGTTGTATCATGTGCGAGCTAGACTCAGTATTGACCCAAGAATTGACGAGACAATAAATGTTAGTAATATCGAAAAGACTTATCCTCGACGGGTAATAACATCAAGTTAGTTACTAGAGCTAGTTGTCACCTAAAAGCTGACAATGTATCTCTTTATCTAACCACGTAAGCGTGTCTCGAAAAGGATATGTCCTAGTAGAAATGTACCGTCTCGAGAAACTTTCTGTGAACTTGATCAGGCCGGGTAATAACTTCAAGCTAGTTTAACTAGTGATGTAAGCGTGTCTCGAATCGGTCTTGTTCACGGAAAGTGGATCAATTCAAAAGTGCTTGCTCCTCCCACATGTGCAAATTTATTTAATACTTATGAGCACATGTGCAGGGGGAGCCCTTCAAAAGTGTACGCAAAACTCTCAAAGTGTTAAACAAAATATTTGATTAACTTAAACACTTTGAGAGACTTTCAATCAAAAGGTTTCTTGGCTACTGTCGGAGTTATAAGGTGATTAAGATAGGAATATCCGTCCTATAATCCGCCAGAGCCGGAGGGATCTACCCAAGGACATCTCCAATAGTTAGAATTAGAAGTCCTTAGGTATGATATGAAAATAGGAGAAATGAATGAAAGGGAAAGAAGGAGTTGAAGAATTAAAAAGAAAAGTAAAGAAAAGGGTGAAAAGAAATAGCCCTCCATATGTTCAACCTTAGGGCAGACACCGGGTTCAATACATATGCTACTGGTTGTTGCAAAAGACAACACCGGTATTGAAGACAAAGTCGTCATGGACCCAGTGAAGCAATGCACTAAACCTTCTTAACCACTCAAGTTCTCTTAAAAGGACTTGTTTCATTCTCACGGGGAACCCGCATAACCTATCAACCTATCTCTTAGAGAAGGTTGGTATTGAAGCAGGAGATCTCTCCCTAGTCTCCGCATAGGAAATCTAGGAGTGCACTTATAGAGTCTAGAGCCTTGAGATACATCAAAGATCTCTTAGGAACACTTAGTATTTCTACAACTGGTGTTCTACATCAATGGGCATCAGTTGTAAATTATCGAGTCCTTCGCAGATCTTAGCAATCTGCCGAGAACGTTTATGAGAGGATTACTTAAGTATTTCTCAATGATTGAACGGAAATCCTGCCAGGGTCAACATCAAACAGCCCTGACAGCAGGTCACTTCGGTAACCTCACAAGGGTTACGCTTAGTGTTTGCGGTGGTTCCATTACGGTCTACAGTCGTGGAGTGATCCCCAGCGACTCACCCAGTCATTGAGCTACTTAGTAGGTCTCGTAAGCTCCTTCGGGAGTATCTGATATGGGAACGGCCTGGATAAGGATTAGAAGGAGTCTTCACAATATGCTGTTGATGAGCTCTAATTCCTTATCTGTAAGTACCGGATGTTTTATTGCTAACTGTTTACATGCAGGGTTATATCATCTCCATGGCGACAGATTCCACATGCTCATACATGCATCTTGAAGTTATCAAAAGCTCCCTCAAAGATCAAAGCAACACAAAGTTCAAAGAAATATTCTACGCATTAAAGCGAAGGATCTACAAAGTTTAAAGACTAAAGATCTTAAGTGAAAGAAAGGGACAACGTGCATGTATAAGTCAGAATTCAAAGATGTATGAGCATGTTGGAATGGCGGACAACCACCACAGACGCAGGAGTGACGAATGGCAGACTACTTCCTAACACAATCACTACATCATCACCAAAGAACAAAGACAGAGAGCAAAGTACATTCATTATCATTCTAATCATTTTTTGAAGACGTCTAGAGTTTCACATGTCACAAGTCAACGACAAAGATGAAGACGTCAAGCAACCATTATGACCGACCCTTAGGGGGAGATTGTTGGGATCATAGTTTTACTATTTTATGAAGTCTCGGTCATTTGTTATTATGCTAGGTTGCTTAGTTATTATTTACTATCATTTACATTTTGTATTAAGTTTACTAGGCTTAAGAATGAGGTCCATGGGCCTCAAGCCCATACGAATTGTGATAAGGGATGGAGTAGGAGTGTTGCCCTAGCTCCTTTCCTATAAATACTAGTCTTAGGCCACTTGTAAACTTGGTTGGTTATTTGATTTCTTAAGGAAACTATTGCTCTTATATTTCTCTTTATCTTATAATCATCCCATTCTCATTCTCATCTCATTTCTATCATTGTTATGCTTGTGTTTACAAAATGGTGACCTAACAGGGTGTTAGTTTGGGCCAAGGGGTGTTGGTTTTGTTTGTTTATTTAATTTTTAGGTCCATTTGGTATTTGTAGTTAACAAGGACCAATTTTGTAATTTGGCAAAAGATTAGGACTGAAAATGTAACTCCTCCAAATATATAATAAGGACAAAAATTTCCAATTTCAATAACCCATGGACCATAAATTATAATTTTATCATTTTAAACTCCAGGGACCATTTATGCAAAATTCCAAATTATGGGGACCAAACATGTAAACCTTTCAAAACTTTCACCCAGGGACCAATTTTGATAACTTTTGATTTCCCAAGGTCCAAAAATGATTTTTCTTTCAAAAATATCCCACCAGGGACCAAATCTGCCAAAATCTGAAACTCTAGGGACCAAACTGTAAATTCTCAAAACTTTTCCAATTTTTCACCAAAGGACAAAATATGACAACTTATGATTGTAAAAGGACCTTTGGTGACTTTTCTTTTCAAATAAGTGCTCAAGGACTATTTTTGCCAATTTTTGAAAGTTGGGGGACTGAAACTGCTAATTTTGCAAACTTTGGACGTTTTTCATTTGTTTTTACTCATTTTGCATCTAAAACATATAAAACACAATTTTGAAATATTTTTAGTATTTTGATGCATTTCTGAGTGTTTTTGTATGTTTTGCAGTTCAGATTTGACCAAAAATGATGAGTGTTTGAGCACTCATCAGTCAGTCAGATTCCTGTTTCTATATTTAACTTCACCAGAACACACATTCGTTGTATTACAAAATTCACGCCTCATTGGGACTTAACGACCTGGGAATATTCTATACTCTTGGATCATAATTGCATTTTGGTCCTGATTAGTTTGACCGTTATGGTTAACCATTCACAAGTGGTTGGCTATTAATAATATGATTGATCAGGACCAATCATAGTGTCCCCATTGCTGGATTTGATCATTGTCCGGTGTGCCCTTAGGACATGCGGTAGCTCTTCTATCCAGTTTTTGTTGTCTTCACCTAGTCATGCCTTAATCCCTTCCCCAAGGCTTCGGTTGGCTCGTTCCACCATACCGTTCGCTTGTGGGTGTTTTACTGAAGCAAAACGTTGTTGGATGTGTAGTTTTTCACACCATTCTCTAAGTGGGTTTTCACATAACTGTTTTTCGTTGTCAGATATGATTACTCTGGGGAGTCCAAATCTACACACGATATTTTCCTATACGAATTTCCTCACCTGCTGACCCGTTATGGTAGTGACAGGCTTCGCCTATATCCATTTTATGAAGTAGTTGATTGATACTATTAGGAATTTGACTTTGCCCGGGCCCTCCGGGGAGGGTCCAACTATGTCAATTCCCCACTTGTAGAAAGGCCACGGAGAGGTGATTGGCGTTAAGGTTTGTTGTGGGTGACGCAGGACAGGTTTATAAACCTGACAATCCTAGCATGTAAGGATTCCTCTTCTTGCATCCTTATGCATTGTTGGCTAGTATTACCCGGTTCTTAGAGCCTTTGCCACCACGGATCTGGTTCCCACGTGCATGCCGCAAGATCCTTCGTGGATTTCTCGTAACACATATTCCACTTGTCGTGGCCCGACACAGCGTAGCCATGGTCAGAGGAATGACTTTTTGTATAAGATCTCTTTTATAACAGCAAAGCGCTGTGACTTCCTTTTTATCGCGTTGGCTTTCTTTTGCTCCGTGGGTAGCAAGTCTTTTGTTAGGTATTCGTAGATTGGAGTCACCCAAGTGTCTCCCTCTTCTTCGACTATGTCTAACACTTGCGTTTCTTCTATAGATTATTTACCTAGCTCTTCCACCAGCACTTGCTTGCTTACGTGTGCGAAGGTAGTGGACGCCATCTTGCTCAGGGCATCAGCTTTTTTGTTTTTGCTTCTTGGTATTTGCTGAATTGAAAATATTCTGAAGGAGCTTATAAGTTCCTTGGCCTTTTCTAAATATTGGATCATTTCCGACTCTTTAGCCACGTAAGATCTGTTGATTTGATTTGCTACGAGTCGAGAGTCGACGTGTGCTTGCAAATTTTCAACGATCATTTGCTCCGCTATTCTTAGTCCGGCTAGGAGGGATTCGTATTCTGATGCATTGTTACTTGCTCTGAATTTGAACCTTAGGGCATAGGTTAATTCTGCCCCTTCCGGGCTGATGAGTACCAATCCCGCTCCGGAGCCATCCCCGCATGATGATCCATCCGTCAACAGCTTCCAGGGTTCTGGTAACTTTTCTTCTTCCATTGGTTAATCTTCTGGGTCATCTTCTGGACGTTCTGCTATAAAGTCGGCCAGGATTTGTCCTTTTACCGAGACTCGTGGTCGATAGTGTATGTCATACCCTCCCAGCTCGATACTCCATTTTGTAAGCTTCCTGCCACCTTTGGTTTAGATAGGATCTGTTTGATTGGTTGATTCGTAATTACAACCACGGTGTGTGCCTGGAAGTATCTTTTCAAATGCCTGGTGGCATGCACCATGGCTAGTACCAATTTTTCCATCGGCATGTAGTTTATCTCTGGGCCTCTTAAGGTGCGGCTTACAAAATAAATTGGCATTTGTTTTTCCCCCTTTTCTGTCATTAGCACCGCGCTTACCGCTTCTTTTGCGGCCGCCAAGTAGACAATTAATTCTTCCCCTTCTATTGGTGCTATTAGCGTTAGGAATTTGGCTATTACCTTTTTCATTTGTTGGAAAGCTTCTTCCGCCTCCTTCGTCCAGTGGAAGTCACTTTTCTTTGTGCACTTTTTGAGTGTTTTAAAGAAAGGTAGTGATTTCTCTGCGGACTTTGAGAGGAACCGGTTCAAGCTGGCTGGCTTTCCGATTAGCTTCTGTACTTCCTTCAGACATTTGGGAGATGAGAGGTTGGTGACCGCTTCCACTTTGTCTGTACAAGCTTGTATGCCTTTAGTACTGATTGTATAACCCAAAAATGTTCATTCTTCTACGCCGAAAGTGCATTATTGGGGTTCAATTTCATATTTATGCGTCTTAACATCTGGAACATTTCTTCCACGTCCCTGATGATGTCGTCTTCCGTGCGACGCTTTATCACCAAGTCGTCCACATATACCTCCAGATTTTTCCCAATTTGTTTGTAAAAGGCTTTGTCTACCAACCGCTGGTATGTTGCTCCAGCATTCTTTAGGCCAAATGACATTTTGGAGTAACATAATATGCCTTCATTGGTTATGAACGTTGTTTTTTCCTCATCCCCCTCAGCCATTTGTATTTGATGGTAGCCTTTGTATGCGTCTAGGAAGCATTTGAAGCGGTATCCACAGAGGGACTCAATATTCCAGTCTATTTCTGGTAGCGGATAACAGTCGTGTGGGCATGCTTTATTCAGGTCTTTGAAGTCAACGCACATCCTCCAGCTGTCATCGTGTTTCTTAACCATCACGGGGTTGGCTAACCAACTGTGGTAATGCACTTCTTTCATGATGCCTAGATCGACAAGTTTTTCCACTTCTTCCCGTATTGCTTTGCTTCTCTCCGGGGCCTGGCCCCTTTTCTTTTGTCTGACTGGGGTATATCCTTCGCGAATATTGAGGCGGTGCTCTCCTAAACTTCGCGGGACACCCGTCATATCTTCTGGACACCAAGCGAACACCTCCATATTTTTTCGTAATAATTCACATAGCTTTGTTCGGCCTTCCTCTGTGAGGGCAAAGCCTATCGCCACTGTTTGATCCAAATGTTCCTGGTGAATTGCGACTTTGATTCTTTCTTCCGCTGGAGGGTCGGCCACAGGGGTTTCCACGGCTGGTTCGGAAACCATTGCACATTCATGCGGGATGATTTTGCTACTACGTAGTGTGAGTACCCCTCCTTCAACTGGGAACTTCAACATCCCGTGCGCCGTTGATGGTACCGCTTATATTTTGCGCACCCCTGGTCGCCCTATGATTCCATTGTAAGGTGAGCGTGACCTCACTATAAAGAATTTCATCTATGCGGAAGCGGCGTGCTCATCGTCGCATATTTTCACCTGGAGTGTTATCTGCCCGATCGGCCATATGACGTTACCGCCGAATCCGATAAGGGGTACCATCGCTGAAACCATCATACTCCTTATCTCAGGCCAGAGCCTATTAAAGCAGTGTTCATATAATATTTCGGAAGTTGAGCCCCCGTCCATATATATGCAGTGCAAGCAGTGACCTCCAATTTCTGCCTCTATGATTATTGGGCCTTCGTTCCCTTCATCCTCTCCCAAAGGCGGGAAAGAAATTTCCGGGTAAGGAGAGAAGGTTTGCGTTATTTTTTGCCTGGCTGATTTCTACTAAGTCTGTATCATTAAAATTGTTTGTGCCTTGTCTTTTGAGGATGTTTCTCCTTTCTTTGCTATATTTTGTTGATCCTTTCCACTGTTCTGTTTTAGCTCCTTGATCACGTGCAACAGCTTCCCGTTCTTTATTAACTCCTCAATTTGCCTTTTTAAGTGTATGCACTCGTCAGTGCTATGCCCTATATCTCCGTGGAAGTCACAAAATTTGTTGACGTTCCTTTTTTCGACCGGGGTCGTCATTGGAGGCGGGGGCTTGAATTTTGCTTTCTCTAGAGCCAAAATTTCCTTTGGAGATTTAGAGAGAAGGGTGAAGCGATCCAGCCTCCTGTCCGATCTCTGCTGGCTCTTAAATCCCTCTTTCTGAAAATTTTGCTTTTAACTCCCGTCAGACTGTCCCCATGACAAGGATGGCTTCCTCCATTTTGTATTTCCGATCGCCACTTCTCCCCTTAGGAAGGACATGGTTGCCTTCATCATTTCGTCAACGGTTCTTGGGATGTTGTCATGCAGTCGCTTAATTAACTCAGGGTTGTTTATCCCATGCATGAATCCTGATATTTTTAACACCTCTAGGGCTCCCTTGACAAGTCTGCATTCCTTCTTAAACCTTTCCATGATGGATTCTCCTTCTCCCTGCTTTATGTTATGAAGCTCCGCAGGGTCCTTAATGCATTTCTTTTGTTGGAGAAAGTTTGCAAGGAATGCTTCTCTTAGCTCGTCGTAGCTGTTAATTGTATCTGGCGGGAGGTCGTCAAATTACACTCTGGCGGAGCCTGTTAGCGTGGAATTGAACATGTGACACCAGACGGGAATGGCCCAACGCTCTACCTTAGCCGCGGATCGGAAGATCTTCAGGTGGTCTTCCGGATCGTCACTCCCGTCGTACGTTTTAACTTGAGTCGGCATGCGGGTCCTTTTTGGCATCTTGAAGTGACGAATACGGGTAGTGAATGGGTCAGAGTCCCGGCATGACTAGGGTTGTGCCAGGTCGTCGTCCTAAGTTTCAGATCTGTGCCTATTTTACCTCGACCTTCTCCTTCTGCGACTTTGAACTTCCAAGTCGTCCTTGCATCGTAGAGGTGATTCCCGACTGTAGCATTTTTCGGAATCATGGGAGGAGAGACTTTGGTAGCGGCCATCTTCTTTTTGCTCATCATCACGGTAAGACCGGTGTCGGGAGTGCCGGGAGTATGCGGACACACTCTTTTCTTTGCTTTCGCGTCCGAGCCTATATAACACTCCGTTTTCCAGCCTTTTGAACACATCTTTCCTCTCCGGACCCCTCCTTCTAGGAGACCTTGACCCGTGGCTTGGCGAGCTAGGGATCGCGAATGCACCTCGTCGTCGTTTAGTTCAATCTTTCTCCTTAGCTCCTTCTTATCAGACTGTTGTGATTCTTCTTCGAAGAGTTGAGCTTTTACTTCGTCGAGCTTTTGTTTTTGTTTTTGACAATATCTCTCAAACATAATTGGCATGATTTGGTCGTAGTTCCTTTCACAATAAGCCCAGAGGTCTGTGCTAGGAGTAGGTACGCCACTGATGAGGCGAAAAATGAACCACTTTTAGGGGGTCATTTAAGCCCGGAATTGAATTTATTTGATCAAATATTGCCCTAAATCGTTCCTTTTGTGATTTTAGGTACTTTGGGAGAGAAATCTGGAAAAGGAAGCAATTCGGACGTTTTTGGAGCATAAAAGTGAAGAAAACGCCAAAATCTTAATTTTCCTTGCTGGGAACAGTAGGTGACGGCGTCAAGAGGCTTTTCATGATGGCGTCAAGAGTAAAACTGGTGACGGCCCAGAAGAAACGTGAAGGCGTCACCCAAGGCCGTTACGTGTTAACTTGTCAAAACTTGCGCGCGGAGTAGCTGATATTGTTTTGGTCATAACTTTTGCATACGAACTCGGATTTAGGTGATTCAAAAGCCCACGCGAAGAGGACGAAGAGATCTACAATTTGGTGAAAAAATGGTCGTGACGGCGTCAAGAATAACGGGCTGACGCCGTCAAGATGGGCCGGGCAGAAATAAGCCTATAAATATAACATCATAACTTCACTTTTTGTAAGCCCTAAACCCTAAGGTCGATTCCTGGGTTTAGGGTGTTTTTCTAGCAACTTAGAGGATTTCAATCACTCCATAAACATCATGTATTGGTTTGATGATTCTATCTTAATTATGTTTTCCATTATCA
Organism: Artemisia argyi; assembly: GCA_030686995.1. NCBI lineage: Eukaryota > Viridiplantae > Streptophyta > Magnoliopsida > Asterales > Asteraceae > Artemisia > Artemisia argyi. The sequence continues at coordinate 153,185,381 of CM060688.1, read as the reverse complement.
TTGTTGTTTGCTCTTCTTTGATGATGATTTGCTAATTCACCTTGTGTCTACTTATGATTATGTGAAACTTGTATATAATTGATTAGATCTCATTGATTTCTTGTTGATGTTGTGTCTATCTCCATCAATGAGGGGCTTGTTGATGTGTGTGTCTATCTCCATCAATTAAGGCGTGACAACTTCAATAGATCTAGTTGGTTTAGTTTATAATTCTTGTTTCCTATTGATTCTTGTTTTGATTGAATGAATTCGATGTTAGGCTTAAGAAAACTGGCAGACTTCCATAGGGTAACATGCTTGAACGTCTTAAGAAACATGAACTGATGTGTACTAGGTTTTTATGGTTGTATTTAATGCATGAGCAAATTCTAGTGATCCCATGATAGGAGCTTCTTAGCCGGCTCGACATAAGAGTGAAGTAGGAGCTTATAGGATTGGGGAAGTAAGTACGCCACCCCATGACTGGTATTAAGGAATACAACCCGTCAATTAAAACAAGGTTACAATTCAATAGGTAGGATTTGATAGCTAACAAGGATAGGTAGACATGCTTCACTTATCTTGTAGAACCCTAGTTTACTTTTCTTGTTAATTAGTTCAATTAGTAGCTTTTGGGTTAGTTGATTAGCAACTAATTCCGCCACTCTCCCAATACCCGAGATTTTTACTTGTTTTTCATAAAATATAAAAATACAAAAAGAATCATCCTTCACCTTTAGACCTAGTTAGATTAATTTCAATCCTAATGACACTATTCCTAGCTGAACGATCAATCCCCCGGTACTTGTCACTATACTATACTACAACGATCAGGTACACTGCCTGGTGGGGGTTGTAAGCTTCTCAAGATCCCTTGAGAGGTAAAGCCTGGTGCAATCCCTACGCATCAAGTTTTTGGCGCCGTAGCCTGGGGAATAGTTATTGTTTAGGTTGAATTTGATTATTATTAGGTCTACTCATTAGATTCCTATCAAGTGAGATTTTTTCTTTTTACTTTGTAGCTTTCTCGTAGTCTATCTTTTCTTTGTGATTTTGTTTGTAATTTGCTTCAAATGGACTTTACACTTAGACTTCTAAGATTGCAAGATAGGGTTGAGCAGCTAACACACCAAAGAGTTCAAAATACCTCATTTAGAGACATCTATGAATCATATGAGCCTTCACCTAGGATAGATTCTTATGAACAACCTCCATGTTTAAGATCTAGTTTTAGTGAGGCCAATAGGAAATGCGACCTAGTTTTCCAAGGAATTATGGAGAGAGCCATTGCAACAAATCATAAGTTGGATGAAGCACTAGGTTTGCTATTATCACTACCTAAGAAAACAATTGAGGAGGATTTAGCCGAGCATGATCACATTGATCAAAAAGACCTAGGTTTTATGATCGATGATGATGAATCTCAAGAAACAGATGATGAATCTCTTGGGCAATTTGTATATAGCAGTCAGAATATTGAAGATGATCCTTATGATTCGGACATAGAAGTTGAGATGCCTAGAGAAGCACGTGAGATACTTGGGAGAATGTTAGGGCTAGTTTATAATAAAACACATGTTGAGGATATAGGTGATATTAACACATGGAATGATGAGGTAAATAACATAAGCCTACAAAATACTCAACCATCATTTGAGGCACACACACCGCCCGTGACTTACCCGAAAGAAGTAGAAGAAACTTTAGGAATTCCGATGGAGGTAGAACCCTTGGACCAGGCACCACTTGAGGATATAGGTTTGAACACTTGTAGTGATAACCTTACTCCTAGTTCTAGGGAAGTTCCTAGTGTTGATGAACCGGAACCTCAATCTTTACACACCTTTCCATCCTTAGATATATTTCTAGGAGACAAAAGAGGAACCGACCCACCCATCAACCAATATTATCCGGGTAGTTTTAGGATGAAGGAAGCCATTCACTCACCCCCTTCACCTCACACACCCTAAGGGTGTGTATCACTACTTTCACCCGCACTTAATTCAAAGTGTAGGGAAAACCTCCCCTATTTCCGTTAAATAAGGGTAGAGTCAGGCTCGTGACTCGAACAAAAACAAGCGCTTATTGGGAGGCAACCCAAGCTTTAATTATTTATTTGTTTGTTTGTTTGTTTATTTGATTTTATTTGTTTCCGTATGCATGTTTTATTTTTGTTGCTTGTGGCTCATGTTTCAAAATAAATTGTGAAAATGCTTTATTTTGTTTTTAACTTCATCTTAATTGCATATAAAGGTATTTTGCAAAAGATAAGTGTAAGGGAGATCCAAATTTGTTTATAAGAACGAAATTGAGCATGAACGACAACAATATTAAATGGACATGTGTATTAGTACTTGTTAGAGTCAAATGCTTGTATCGAGTCATAATGATGTTTTGCAGGATTTTCCAGGAAGTAGGACATAAGTTTTTTCAGAAATTTTCCAGAAACTTAATGTAAAGATTTCTGCAGGTCACTTCTGACGGCGTCATGAGTTTACTCTTGACGGCGTCATGTGTAAAATTCTGGAAATTTTGCTAGTTTTGTTTATACCGGAGTCTTAAAGTTTTTGTTAATTCTTTAGTTTTATAAACTCCAGGAAATCTGCAAACATTCATTCCACAAGCATTATATCTTTAATTGTTTTGTTTCTATTCCTAAGTCTGGAATTACATCTGGTTGTGAGTTTTCTTTGTTCGGATTGATGCTTTGGGTTTTTGTGTTTGTTTTCTCAGGTTTAACAGGTTATGTTTGACAAGAAGATGATTATTATTCTGGAAGGGAAGCTTTGATTGTTCATTTTCTTGGAGGAAGATCTAACCTGGCCACCTTATTATCCATACCGAGCGAATCAGGGGAGTATTTGATTTCATTCGTTTTACTTATTTCACTTTTACATTCTTTACTTGAACATTGGGGACAATGTTCATCCTAAGTGTAAGGGGAGGGTAAAATGATGATACCTTACAGATACACTATCGCTTGAGTTTGTTTGTTTGATGGTAGATGTGTAATAAAACTATGAGAAATACTTGTTAGTGCAATTTTAGCGCCAAATTTAAATTTTTTTACAACATTTAGGAGTGAAACTTTAGCCATAGCAAGCGTCTCATGGATAGGAGATTGTATGACTAGCACATAACCGTATCATTCAGAAAAATTTTCCACCCAAATATGTGAGGTTCGCCTTTAGATTTGATAGGAAAAACATTTACTATTAGTGCTTATGAGTGTACCAGTAGCATTTAGATTCTAGAACTTGCGTTACTGATGCATCCCAAGACCGCTAGTGAGACTACATTCGTGTGGTAGGATTTACTACATCATAAGAGGCATTAGAATCACCCTTGTGTTAAACCCGTATCATAATTACTTGACCATTTAAGTCATATTACTTGGCTAGTTAAGTCAACTAATTTTTCCCACACCCTTAGCGTTGTACTCATTTTTAGTACACGAAACCCCTAGTACACCCCTCCGAGCCTATCTTTTCGTTTCTAACTTTAAGCATTTTACTTAAAGGAAGAATTTGTTACACCCCACTTAAATGTACACCCAAATCGCCTTAGCCTTCCGTGTATGCACTCATTTTTAGTGCATTATTGTTATTTGTTAAACCCTAAGTTAACTATCTAATTGATTACATGGTTGCTAAGTCGAGTCATATCCTTGTACATTTTGTTTTGGGACGATTGGGACTCATGGGTAAAGTACTTATTTTATGGAGTAATGGGGAAGAACATCATTTATTACCCCTATATGTACGTTAATCTTAAAAGTACTCCAAGTGTTTTGATTATCTTAATTCGAGTCATTAGATTAGTTTATTGTAAAGTATGTAAAAATTCAAGTGTAAGGGGAATGTTCATTCCCTATGATGTATTATTTTGGATGGTAGGGTAAGAGTGTATGAAATGAAAAAAAAAATAGAAAAATAGAAAAAGAAAAGAGAAAAAACATACGGACTACCATCCCTTTTCATTCTATGTTCATTTTATATTTTTGTTATTTTTGATTGATTAGCTTAAGTCGAGTCTAGTCTTGGCTTAGCAACGCCACATTGTACATGTAATTAACCAAGATTGTTAACTCGCGACCAGTAAAGATTGCCTTTATCCAACAAAACCGTGTATTTCATATCCCTACACCTAACATTACAACCCTTTAAAAGACCTCTTTGATAGTTTATCCGAGGTGCTTACGCCATGTGGTGGAGGTTTGATCCTTTCTCAAGCCTATGGTAATCTATTTTGCTATGACAGGTAGTGAGAGATATCTTCCGTTTCCATATTATAATTTATACTTTATTACACTCGAGAGATGTGAGTATCTAAACACTATTTGTGAGGTGCTTGTGTATGACCTCCGTGCTTGTCTTTGGTCTTTAGTGGAACGATTATTTGTTGTAATTACTTTTATATTAGTGTTACATGACCCTTAACTTGTATTTTGAGTAGAATAAAAGTGCATTTGCTTGAGGACAAGCAAATCTCAAGTGTAAGGGTATATGATGAGGCGAAAAATGAACCACTTTTAGGGGGTCATTTAAGACCGGAATTGAATTTATTTGATCAAATATTGCCCTAAATCGTTCCTTTTGTGATTTTAGGTACTTTGGGAGAGAAATCTGGAAAAAGAAGCAATTCGGACGTTTTTGGAGCATAAAAGTGAAGAAAACGCCAAAGTCTTAATTTTCCTTGCTGGGAACAGTAGGTGACGGCGTCAAGAGGCTTTTCATGACGGCGTCAAGATTAAAACTGGTGACGGCTTAGAAGAAACGTGAAGGCGTCACCCAAGGCCGTCACGTGTTAACTTGTCAAAACTTGCGCGCGGAGTAGCTGATATTGTTTTGGTCATAACTTTTGCATACGAACTCGGATTTAGGTGATTCAAAAGCCCACGCGAAGAGGACGAAGAGATCTACAATTTGATGAAAAAATGGTCGTGACGGCATCAAGAGTAACAGGCTGACGCCGTCAAGATGGGCCGGGCAGAAATAAGCCTATAAATATAACATCATAACTTCACTTTTTGTAAGCCCTAAACCCTAAGGTCGATTCCTGGGTTTAGGGTGTTTTTCCAGCAACTTAGAGGGTTTCAATCATTCCATAAACATCATGTATTGGTTTGATGATTCTATCTTAATTATGTTTTCCATTATCATTGTTGTTTGCTCTTCTTTGATGATGATTTGCTAATTCACCTTGTGTCTACTTATGATTATGTGAAACTTGTATATAATTGATTAGATCTCATTGATTTCTTGTTGATGTTGTGTCTATCTCCATCAATGAGGGGCTTGTTGATGTGTGTGTCTATCTCCATCAATTAAGGCGTGACAACTTCAATAGATCTAGTTGATTTAGTTTATAATTCTTGTTTCCTATTGATTCTTGTTTTGATTGAATGAATTCGATGTTAGGCTTAAGAAAACTGGCAGACTTCCATAGGGTAACATGCTTGAACGTCTTAAGAAACATGAACTGATGTGTACTAGGTTTTTATGGTTGTATTTAATGCATGAGCGAATTCTAGTGATCCCATGCTAGGAGCTTCTTAGCCGGCTCGACATAGGAGTGAAGTAGGAGCTTATAGGATTGGGGAAGTAAGTACGCCACCCCATGATTGGTATTAAGGAATACAACCCGTCAATTAAAACAAGGTTACAATTCAATAGGTAGGATTGGATAGCTAGCAAGGAGTAACAAATCATAGGTAGACATGCTTCACTTATCTTTTAGAACCCTAGTTTACTTTTCTTGTTAATTAGTTTAATTAGTAGCTTTTTGGTTAGTTGATTAGCAATTAATTCCGCCCACTCTCCCAATACCCGAGATTTTTACTTGCTTTTCATAAAATATAAAAATACAAAAAGAATCATCCTTAACCTTTAGACCTAGTTAGATTAATTTCAATCCTAACGACACTATTCCTAGCTGAACGATCAATCCCCCGGTACTTGTCAATATACTATACTACAACGATCAGGTACACTGCCTGGTGGGGGTTGTAAGCTTCTCAAGATCCCTTGAGAGGTAAAGCCTGGTGCAATCCCTACGCATCAGCCACTGCCTCCCAATACCGTTTCTTTATCTTTCACGCCCATATTTCGCATGGCGGATGTGGGTGCGGGCGTGTCGACGTTTGCCTGCTAGCTCATGGTGAGTATTTTCGAGAACGCAGTTGTTCACTGGTCCTACGGATGGCGCCAACTTGTTAGTGCAAAAAGTGTGGGTAGTGTAGAAGCTGGTTTAGTTAGGTGCGGGCCGTCCGCTATGGGCTTATGCACTAATTCAAGTAGAGGATGAAGTATCCTTCACAAATGAAAGTAAACCGTTAGCCTGACTGTGGAGACGGACCCCACGATTAAGCTTTGACGTGAGAGTAAGTACTCATGTTGTCAGAGGAATGTTAGAGTATTGGGATGAGTGAGAAACCCGTACCTCGAAAATGTGAATCGGGGTTTCCTAATATTTCGCATATAGCTGTAGTGGCCTGGGTGGGACCCTTGTCGGGCAAGAGTACGCAGCTTAATCGATGTTTGTGGGTGCGGATGGACCGGGGTCCAGTCCGCGGGCGTACTTTGGAAGTGCCGCTTTATATGTGTCCTGGTTTGGTCCGGACTGTGCCATGCTCGTGTCATGGGCTTTTAGCCTTGTTAGGCTTTAGGCCGGAGCCTGGTTTGCTTATAGGGCCGGGGCCCGTTTTCACTTATTTGGGCCGGAGCCCAGTTCATGTGAGATAGTCCAGGCCCAGTAGGCCTTGTATCCGTATTATGGGCCGGAGCCCAGTTCGTGTGAGATAGTCCAGGCCCAGTAGGTCTGCTATCCGTATTATACGTCATTAATAAATGAATGATTAATGATGAATCTTTAACAAAATTTGGAATTTATCTAGTCGGGAAAGTGGCTCTGATACCAATTGATATGATCTTTCTAGGATTCAACGAGTGAATCGAAGAAGAACTATCTTATTAACAGGAAATTCAATAAAATAAAAAAATTCAAATGAATTGGACTATTAATGGAAGATAGTTAGTTACAATGACTTAAGAGAGAATACAAAAGAAAAAAGTGTTTTATAATTGATTAGCTAATTACAAATGAACTACTAAATGGAATTTATACAATGAAAAGTGATAGTTTGAAGTTGGGCAGGAAAAGTTGTTGAACTTGTTCTTGATGTAGGTTTGACATTCTTTGACTTTCCTTGTTTGACTTTTCTCTTATGATCCATATCATATAATCAGGTTCCCGCACTTTTTATTGATCACTGGATGGGAGATAACTTTCATTTTAGAGGACCATCAGATGATGAGAGGCTGCAAGCTCGTAACAAAAAGGTAACATACTGTCTTTCTTTTAAGATAATAAAAGACCATGAGTTGTTACGTATAATTATGTGTTTCCTCATATTTTTGTATTCTAGTTATCTTGGTTCTTTAATAAATATACGTGATTGTGTTTCACAAGAACAAGAGCCTGTTCAGCTCAATGGTTAGAAAGAGTGTAACACAAGAGTTAGAGGTCAAATTGACGATGTATGCCGTAAATGTGTGAAAGCAAATGAGGTATATACTAGTATTACTTGGTATTCACATTTACTTGGAGTTAGTATACTACCAATAACCAAATGTATTTTAAAAATAATTTAATTTATGCTTGAAACTGCCAACTAGCATACGATGAGTCGGTTTTTGCTTGATTAACTTTGATCGTTTATGCTTGAGATTTGAAAAGATGTTTCATTTTGTATCAGTACATATACCAAAAGTTTGAAAGACGTGTCTGAATTTTATAGAATATGAAAATCGTTCTTTTGAAAGCAGGAAGAGTGTAGGGGTGAAAAAAAAATAAATAAATAAATAAAATGATCCTAAATGACTGAGTTGAGTATTTTTTAACACCATCTTTATTTGAGTTCGGTTTCGGTTGGGTCTCACTATGTGGGCAAGGTGAGGAGGTTTGCCAACTCTCTCGCGAATCTTCTTTTGTTTGACTATGTGGGCAAGGGTCGCACTTGTCGTCATTCATTACGAAGACTTGAGATTTCTCCATAAGCTGGAGTCATACAAGTTACTTCTTGCCTCGTTCTTTCCTGTTTTCTTTAGGGTCTTGCTGTTTTTTATACCTTATAATTTGGCACATTACATCTTGCTGAATTTTATGTTGTCAATTTGTTGCTAGAATGTGGGCTTGAAGAAATCTAATTTGTGGCTTCTTATTTTTATCGCGTATTTTTTTGGTTAGAACTGGCCATCACTTCAAGAGCCTATATAACATATTGATTTTCTGTTTGAAATCCCTAGGATTGTCTATTACATATTTCAGTTTGAACTTCTTCTAACATGTGCTAACCTAGAGATAACGAAAAAAGTTAGGTACAATGTCTCTACCAGCCTACAACATCTTCTTAGGCAAGCTGACACGGCTCACATTATAATTGGTAATATTGATCTAACTTATAGCCGGCCAAGTCGTTCACATTCAAACATGTATTTTTGTTTTCATTTTTGTCAAAAAGTGAATAGAAATCTTTTAATTAGAAAATAGTTTTCTAGGCATCCAGGGTAATAGAGATTCCAACTCTCCCTTTACGCAAGTCTTTGATTTTCAGTAATCCATTGTTGTTAACTTCCCCATGGGCAACATTCTTTTCTATCTGTTGCTTATTTACTCTAATAACTTACTAATTCCTTTGAAAGGTTTGAACAGCCGAAGCCACAGAGGCTGAAGAGAAAGTAGAGGAAGATTTTGACAAGGAGGAAGATGAAGAAAAATTAAAGACCAAAATCATCAAGGAAACAACATACGAATGGGAATGCTTGAACGATGTTAAAGCTATCTTGTTAAGAAATCCAAAGGAGGTCACCAAGGATTTATGTAGTGTTGTTGCCTTTTATGTTATAGATTGTAGAATTGAACATGAATTGCCATCTTAGATTGTGTCTTTGAATTGGTAACTTTGTCATTTTATGTTGAACATTTCATGCTTGTCAATAAACATTTGTTTGTACATTCTTTTAGAATTTGAATAGTGATTTCAGTGTTGGCCAATAAACCTGACGTGCATTATAATGATATTTTCCTATTAGTAAATATTCAAATTAAGTAGCTAAAAATGTATTATACTTATCATTTTTGTAATTGGATGTATACGATGTGTCAGTGACATGGAAGTAATGTGGATGGTAACTTGATCCACGTCGCATAACTTGCTGGGCAGGACAAAATTTACACGCATTAACAAAAATAAAAAATGTTTTTTACACTGAACAATCGATAAATTGAAGTTGCGTAGCCTACTAGGCACGACAAAATTTACACACATTAACAAAAAAATAAATTGTTTTTTACACTGAATAATCAAAAAAATTGGAAGCTACACAGAGTTACAAATGGTGTCAAGTAGAGGTGCAAGTTTAGACCCGGTTTTTTTTTTAACCGGCGGGTAAACCGGAACCGGGTTTTTACAAAACCGGTTATAACAAAACCGATCCGGTTTTTTATAACCGAACCGGTTGGACCGGTTAGGTGTTTTTTACCCGGATCGGGTTTTTACCGGTTATATAACCGGGTATACCCGGTTTTTAAATAAAACCGGTTATAACCGGGTTTATTTATTTATTTATTATTTTTTATTTATTTATTTTTATATATATACACGTGGCCCGTTCAAAAAAAAAAAAAAAAAAGAAAAAAAAAGAAAAAAGTAGCCGTTATAAATTTAACCGGGTATAACCGGTTTTACCGGTTTTTTCCGGTTCTTTTTTAGCCGTTTTTTTTTAAAAAAAAAAAAAAAAAAAAAAAAAAAAAAAAAAAAAAAGTATAAAGTTACCGTTAACCGGATTTAACCGGTTTTACCCGGTTTTAACCGGGTTTTTCCGGGTTTTTTTTGGGTTTACCGAGAGTAACGGCCACATAGCAAACTAGCCGTTTTTTTTGTGTTTTTTGAATGTTTTTTAGTGTGGTAAACCACTATAAATAGAGGTAATGAGTTGGGGTTGAAAACACATAAAAAACAATCTCATTTCTTTCTTTAATCTCTCAAAAACTCTCAAATATCGCTAATATTTCGCTATAATGGAAAACGCACAATCACAACAAGCTTCCACTACTCCCTCCTCCGTTGCTACTAGCCGAAAACAACATTACACAAATGATGATGTTGACAAAATTAAACCAACTACCCGAAAAGGTGATGTGTGGGCTAATTACGATTTGTGTCTTATGAAAGATCGTAGTGAAAAGGCGCGTTGCAAGAAATGTGGGCATTTTTATGGCGCCGGGTCTAACACTACACTTAGGAGTCATTTGGGTAGTTGTAAGGCGGTTCAAAATGATATGTCGCAAGGTACTATTGGTGCGGATGGTCAAGTTTTTATATATGATGCGGATGCGCTTCGACTTGATTTTACGAAGTTTGTCATTCAACAAGGGCTTCCATTCAACCACTTCGATAACGTCAAGCTTACGGAGATCATCAAAAGGAGGCTACAACCGCGGTATGAACATGTAAGTCGTACTACTCTTAGAAGTGATGCTTTTAATTTATGGAAAACGGCTAAAAAAGATATTATTGAGGGTTTTCGTGATTATAAATACGGTGTTGCTATAACTACGGATACTTGGACCGCACCACATGGTACGGCAAATTCTTTTCTCGCCGTTACGGCTCATTGGTTTAATCCCGAATCTTGGTTAATGAAACGGACAATTGCTTTTAAACTATTTGGTTATCCTCATACGGGATCTAATTTAAGAAAAATTTACATGACACTTTAATTGAATATAATTTAGATGATAAAGTTTTTACGATTTCACTAGATAATGCATCAAATAATACTAAAGCTATGGAATTGTTAAAATTACGTATAAAACCTATTTTAGAGAGTTAACTACATTTTTGGTCCTCGTGGTTTACCGGGTATAACAGTTTTGGTCCAAAATTTTAAAATGTAACGGATCTTGTCCAATATCCGCTGACCCGTAACACTTTTGGTCCAATTTTTGTTGATCGCTGGTTTGACTAGTTAAAAACATGCGAAATGACTAAAATACCCTCAAGTGTTGATGTACAATGACTAAAATGCCCTATTCTTCTTCTTCTTCTTCTTCTTCATTATTATTATTATTATTATTATTATTATTATTATTATTATTATTATTATTATTATTATTATTATTATTATTTAAAAACACCTCCACCATCAAACTCAACAAATCCATCCAAAAAAGAAACAAGCTGATAAATAGATTAACCAACAATCATCATAGATCCTTCCACAAACATATTTCAGTAATAATCCTGAAACAGAGTTAAATCAATACAGTAAAAGAAGCTATCAACAAATTCACATATAAATAAATAAAACAAGTTCCAAAAAATGAAAGAAAAAGACATAAATTATATATAAAATCTGCTACAACAATCCAACTTCAAAACTTGTTCAATAGGGTACTCAATTGGACATACATGATATTAAAAACTGGGTCATGTATGAGTCAAGACTCCTCTTTCTTTAAACTCACCAAACTCCCAATGTTCTGCTGTTAACAGCTCCTAGACAATCAAGCAATATGTAAACACAACCATCACCACAAACATCTTCTGGGCAGTCCACATATCACCACAAACATAGATCCACAACCATCACCAAATCGGTAAACACAACCATGACCAAATCCTCACCACCGCAATCCTCACCACAACCACTACCAAATCCTTACCACAACCATCACCAAATCCTCACCACCGCCATCCCAACACGAAACCACCACAACAACTAACTACAACAACCCTCAAACCTACCTCCATATCCACAACAACAAAGATTCGAACTCGAAAAAAAAAAAAAAAAAAAAAAAAAAAAAAAAAAAAAAAAAAAAAAACGGATCTCACCTTTTTTATTTTCTTGATTGACGAACACAAATCTTAATATGTTTTGTGTTACGAATAAAACTTGAATCACCCTTTCTTGTGCTTCTTTCTTTTCGAAAACAATTGACACTCTTTTGTTCTCGATGTTGTGTTTATGATGGTTTTGATAAAGAGTGTAATGGTTTCTTGTAGATCTTTGAGGTCTCGATTGAGAAGATCTATGTAAAGGTCTTGTTGGTTTCGACTAAAGATCTTGTTAAAGGTCTTGTTTGGTGTTTAGTGAGGTCGTGGTGGTGTTTGGTGTTTATGTGGTGAAGTCGTGGTGGTTTTTGGTGTTTGTTTGGTGAGGTCATGGTGGTGTTTGGTGTATCGCCGAAGGTAGTGTGGTGGTCGGTGATGTTGGCCGGAGATCTAGGGAGGGAGAAGGGTTTGTGTTTGTGTTTGTGTTTATGTAAGGGTTTGTGTTTGTGAAGAAGGGTCGTTTGTGTATTTAATATATACTCTATATTTAATAAAAATATGTGAATGACATAAATACCCCTAAAACTAACGGTCAAACGTAGTCAATTTAACGGGAGTGTTAACATTGGACCAAAAGTGTTACGGGTCAGCGGATATTGGACAAGATCCGTTACGTTTCAAACTATTGGACCAAAATTGTTATACCCGGTAAACCACGAGGACCAAAAATGTAGTTAACTCTATTTTAGATGGTGCTTTTTTTCATTCTCGTTGTGTTGCTCATGTTATAAATTTATCCGTACAAGCGGCTTTAAAAATATGTGATAGTTTAAAGACGAAATTTAGGAATTTATTAGTAACTATATATAGTGTGAGCAACGAACGACATACTAACTATAAACGTTTTCGTGTTATGTGTAATGAAAAACCCCTAGGACCTTGCTTTGATAATAATACTAGGTGGAATTCTACTTGCATAATGTTTGAAAATATATTACGACAACGAGCAACTTTACATGCTTATAATATTAGACTTCTTAATAGAAATTGGTCCACTATAATACTATCCGACCAAGATTGGGATCGACTAAATGAATTAACTATGTTTTTACAAGTTTTTAAAGAGGCAACAACTATATTATCGGGTGTTTATTACCCAACTAGCCCATTGGTTTTAAACCAAATTTATGCTATGACGGAAAAATTATATGAATTTAAAGATTCACCTACTCGAATGTTTAGAAAAATTGTTAAAATTATAAAAAAGAAATTTATAAAATATTTTGCTAGTTTACCTTTGGTTTTTACTTGTTCCGCCGCACTTAATCCATGTTTAAATGTTGGAGGTGTAGAACTTTTAATAACAAAAATAATAGAAAATTTAGACTTATCTTTTGGGGTAGAAGGTGAAGACCCCAACTATATAACATCTCAAATTTTTTATTTTAACGATAATTTTAAAAAATTATTTGGAGTTTATGCAACAAAATATGGTCAACAACAAAACCCAATTGTTGACCAAATGCGGGCCGGATCGTCCCGAATGACAAGAGACATTAACATAAACCTTTATAATTCTTTATTTGAAGACGCTACAAAGCGTCAACGAACATCGGCTCCAACAAGCGAATTGGGACAATATATGGCTACAAACTTTTTAAGAACTTTAAGTCCCGATGAGTTTGCAAACTTTGACATTTTGGCTTGGTGGAAAGAAAGGGAAATCCAATATCCAATTTTATCCGCTATGGCTCGTGACTTATTAGCGGTCCAAGCTTCGACGGTAGCTTCCGAATCGGCCTTTTCTACTAGTGGTCGACTTATATCGGATAGAAGGACAAGACAACCCCCGAAGCCGTGGAAGTATGTGTATGTTTGAAAGATTATTTGGACGGAGTAGATAGGATACAACATGAATCATCGTTGGAAGGTCCAATATTAGATAAAGAAGTTGAAGAAGGTATATTAAGAGAAGAAGATGAAATGGAGATATCACCTTCGAATACCGAAGGCGAATTAGATGAAGGTGAGCTTGAAGAATTTGATGTTGAAGATTTAGATGTACAAGATTTTTTGGAAGAAAATGATCTTGACGATAGTAGTTGAGTATAACGGGTGATGGCAATGCCGAAGCTCGATATACTTGATTACACTAATATGTTTTCGGGTGATGGCCATGCCGAAGCTCGAAATGTATTAGTATTTATATGTTTTTATGATTGTATTGTTTAAATAAAATTTATGATTGTATTATATAAATAAAAGTTATGATTGTATTTTTTTGTTGTATAATTATATTGTTTAAATAAAAGTTATGATTATATAATTGTATTGTTTAAATAAAAGTTATGAGAATATTGTTTAATTATATGTTTGATAATTAACAATTTTATTAAATAAATGTTCGAAGTTTTTAGTAAAATTCCGGAAAAAAACGAACCGATAAAAAATCCGAATCCGAACATTTTTAACCAAAAAAAGCGAACCGGTAAAAAACCGAAAAAAACCGATTCCGAAAATTTATAACCGAAAAAAACTGATTCCGAACATTTATAACCGAAGAAAACCGATTCCGAAAAACCGAACCGAACCGAAACTGGTTATTAGAAAAACTGGTTTTTTTATAACTGGTTATTAAAAAACCAAAAACCGAAAAAAACCGATTTTTTTGCACCTCTAGTGTCAAGTACGTATAATACATTTTGGTGCAATTTCCCAACTCAATAATGAGATGGCAACATTGAGTTTTGTTTAGTGTTTTCATCTAAGTAAGCGTAAATATTTTTGTGTAAATTCTGTTACTTTGTGAAACAGTTTACTAGTGACCCTCGAATGTATAGTATATAAATTTCTTAATATTATATATATCACCAACTCCATAATGGACGATTAAGACTTCTTAATCGTTTTTCATGTAAATCATACTATGAAAATACTCAAGATAAATTTTGGGGAGGAACTCAAAATTCTGGACACAATGTTTTAAAGTATATTGGATAGTGTAGAAGTTTTCAAAATCCTGATTTGTATTCTTGCAATTCATGTTCTTTGCAGGATTGGACATCACGATGAGAGTTTTATTTAAAGATTGAAAAAAAAAAAACAAAACAAAAAACAAAAAAAAACAAAACAAAAAACAAAAAAACAAAAAAAAACAAAAAAAACAAAAAAACTTTCTTTTACATAGTCTTTTATTTCTAAGGTTTGGCCACTTTTTTGGTTCAATCAATTGGGTAAGGATCTAGTGAGAAGAAAACTTAAAATGAGAGGGATGAGAAGTAACTATAACCACATATTTGAAATGCATCAACTTGATTTAGATGCATCTCTATTCATTTATATGCATCTTAATTAGTTTCAAAAGTAATTTTGAAGTGAAAACGATACAAAGTAGTATTAACAACAAATTTGACCCGGAGAGGACGAAAAATGTAAAGGATTCATATAACTTGATGAAATGCATCTAATATAGGTATATGCATATAATTTTTTGCTAGAAAATATATTATGATGCATCTAAAAGATTCGGGATGCATGTAATTCAAGTCGATGCATCTCAAATATGTGATTATAGCTATTTCTTATTCTTCTTATTTTAAGTTTTTTTCTCATTTGATCCTTAGTCTCAATTAATAATGCAAATCATTATATGCTTTTGGAAAAACTTAGAACAATGAAAGAAAAGGATGAGTTCCAAAGGTTAGTGCATTACATAAGAAGCAACATCACAGGTTTACAATACCAAATATAGACGATATGTTTGAAAAACTTAGAACAATGAAAGAAAAGGATGAGTTCCAAGGGTTAGTGCATTACATAAGAAGCAGCATCAACAGGTTAACGATACCCAATATAGACGATATGTTTTCACTATTGTACAAGTAACTGAATAAGAATAAAATAATTTTACACATGTAAGCCTGATCACATAATAATCACAAATGTTGTTCCTAGTTTCATAAATTACCTCCTAAGAATGATACACGAGCTCAAAACCCAAGCTTACTATATAACAATGTCACGAAGACTGTTTCCACTATGGCCGTTAGATTTACTAAAATGGCAAAATTTAGTACACAAATAAATAATCTGTGAATCAGTAGAGCGATGTTCTAATAACAGGGGCTTTGTTAAATTGACATGAAGTTAGTGAAAGATTTTACCTAAATAATACGTTCCTAATCTGATATTATGATGAGGATTAGGATTAAATCTTCATAGGCTGTAGAAATGAGGAACTTATCTTGAAAAAAATCTTCTGACCTTTCCATATATACTTGGCTCCGAAGCAATTGCAAAAGTTATTGCAGTTTATTACTCAGATTTCACTAGCTTTTGCTATTCACTTCCACTGCTGTATCGTCCATCTGTGGATGTCACAAAAAGAATACGAGTCATGAATTGCAGGGGTGGCAATATGTGCGGTTTGTGGGTTGGGTGATGGCCAAAACGGGGTAATTTTTTTGTACGGTTCAAATGGGTCAACTTCATTAAAAGCAAAAAGTTGGCGTAGGATAAAAAATGGTGTACAAGTCATTTCCACTAAAAAAGGTTAAATAATTTGTAATATATTTGTTTTTCTAGTCATTTATAAAACATTTCAAAAAAGACGGATAAAAAGTGTTTGTAGGGGAACTCAGCCCACTTGACCAATTAATGATATGACAAAACCCAATTGGCCCGTTTCGTATAAATCAAGACGATATCAAAGAAAATTCATACTTCGCGAATGATTTTTTCCTTCCATGGCTTCTCTCTTCTCTTGGCAGCTAATGCAAAGGAAAGGACCATCCCATGGTTTTGAGTTCCTTCTATTAGATGATGATCCTGCGTGTATTGAAACACCCTCTCCGGGCTTCATTTCAACTTGACACACAGCACATGTGAACAACTTGAACATGTTACAAAGCGGGTATTTTGTATCTAACCTGCAGCCAGAATACCAGATAAGAAATGTTAGGTGTCAAACCTACAACACATTGTTGCGGGTGGGTTAGGTAACAAGCCAAAAGGAGTTCAGGTCAGAACGGGTCATATGTATTGGATGAAACGGCCGAATTCGGTCTAGCTGACGTTAAACAATTTTTTGCCATCCAATAAAGATCATATTGAGTACGATTTCATTTGTATCCTTTTAGTCTTTGTGCCATTTAGTCTTTATGCCTTTTTTTTTAACATAATTCTACAACTCAAATATTTTTATATGTAGAATTAAGATCTTTACATAAAAATACACATTTTCAACAGCCGGTTTTCTGGTTATAACATGACTCAAATGTACATAAAACCAATAACAAAAAAGGGACTAATGAAAAAGTGTGTTGCTTTATGCAAAATAAACCCCTATTAATGTGTTAATTATTATCCATAGTAATAATCAAAAATTTTGAATAACACCATTGGTTGTATGCATTTTAATAGACTTTGGGGGACTTCAACCCATTTGACCAGTTCAACCCATTACCCCTATTGGCCAACTTTTTTGATTTGAAATGCTAGAAATAAAACACAACCCAAATTGTCGCCTCTAATAGAAACCTAAGTTTGGGTCCACACACGAACCCAATGTTTGAATTACCTTTCAGAAAGCATAGCAGATCCTTCCTCTACCATCTCCTCGACAAAGTCTGGTTCAACAGATTCTCCACCAATTTGAGATGTTGACTCTGCACTTTTTTTCCTAAACATAGCTTTAACTTTAAGCACTCCTTTAGTCATTTTCTTTGGTTGCGGTGCAGGTTGAGGATTTATCTTCTCTGCAGGAAGGATATCAACAACCATACAGGTTGTATCATCCCTCAATCCTTTTGGTTGTACAGCTTCCTGTAAATGAATTATATGATTAAAACTCGATGTTCATCGGAGTCTGAAGATTAGTAAACTGGTGTTTGGATGTTTGTTTTTAATGACTACGTGAACCCTTATAATCACAAATACGATCTGTAGAGTGTAGATGCAAACATTAAAAGTTGATTACTGTGACTAGAAATCACAATAATCATATAATCAGTTCTAAACACAACTCCAAATGCCCTAAAGGATATGCACACTTACTTTAACAACTTGTCCAGCTGCTGCATCTGGCGGCATTCCACGACAGCACTCTAAAGCCGCCTCTGCAGATAAAGCATCCCATACACCATCACTTGCAATGATAAGCCTTCCGCCAGCAGATGACAACTGCAGGTCACAAATCACAGCACTTTTTATCTGTTTTCTCATGCTATAAATAAATAAATAGTGGTAGTTATGATTAGAAAAAAGTATTATTTTTGGCAATGACTAACCCATTATACACAATTAACAAAAAGAAACCAAACTAAACCATGAGTAAATGGGTGGAGATTATCTTCTCTAATAGCCATTAACATTTGGAAAATGTTTTATAAGACATTAGGATCATATAAAGAATGATCATAACATAATGCATATAGAGTTATATCTAGACAATGTTCAGCTTTTAACGAACAGGAATGCACCATGTAATTATAATATGTGGAATAACTAACCTTCACTTGCTTAACATAAGGAACAGGAACAATGAATTCCCCGACATCAATATCTCCAATAGATCGTGAAAGACACAAGCCACCTGGCCAACATCTCAAAGGACCAATCTGCCAACACATAAGCATAAAGGTAAATACTAAGTTTATACATTAATAAATCATACCTAAAGAAACAAATAGATAAACATTTCAAAAACTAATTACATGTTAAAATATTCTTGACGAGCTTTTTAGTGAACCACTGTCAGTTTATTAAACTAATTAATTAGGACCCTTTTTGTTTCTGAGATTAGAAACTGCAATTCAGCATTTGCACTAGTGCACCTAAGTACCCAATAGATGCTCATGTATAACATTTAATAAACGCCAAATCCATGAGTTCTTTTTTAATCTACATGTTTAGTGATGATATGCTCTATTTTTATGTAGAGCATAGGTTAATCAGGGACTAAGAACACAAAAATGTACTAGACATCATACACTTTTGATGAAAAAAAAAAAAAAAAAATCATGTAAACAGTGACATTATAATGCATAGTGATACAATTATAAGTTTACAACCAACATACCTGCGTACCACCACCAGTATTCAGTCGCCCAACCTCACCACCACTATTGGTGACACGCTCTGTCCTACAAAATTAGAAGAACCAGCAATTATAACGTGTTTGAGGCAAGCACACTTCTGTACAATAATCTACTATAAATTCATACTAATTTAGATCTTTAGATTTGATATCTTACTCTTCATCATTGTCTTCGAATCTATGATCTGCTGATAAATAATGCAGGCTTCCATCCGCAGATTCAAGTATACAACGGGAATCACCAACTGATGC
This sequence comes from Artemisia argyi, assembly GCA_030686995.1. Taxonomy (NCBI): domain Eukaryota; kingdom Viridiplantae; phylum Streptophyta; class Magnoliopsida; order Asterales; family Asteraceae; genus Artemisia; species Artemisia argyi. The sequence continues at coordinate 153,166,215 of CM060688.1, read as the reverse complement.
TACAGTAACGACAAATCCTTCAATAATTACAAACGTGGCAGTCGTTCCTGATAGTTGACCTGCAAGAATGACAACACGCAAGTTAGACTGTGTATTGGAATGCATGCACATACATGATATGCAAAAATTAGTAAACAGAAACATAGAAAAATTTAAAAAACAGATAAAATACAGTAGTCCAGAAAAAAACTGATGATGATCTTGAAGATAAAATACCACCACCTATGAAAATAGGTTAAATTAGTAAATTATGATTGCCATTACTATGAACCGTTCTTTCATCTAATTACTCGATACATGGGATTAACTATTAAGAGTTAAAATAAAACAGTGTGTGAACTATCAAATTACATGTCAAAAAAGTATTAGTAATCAGTGTGACCAATAAACACTTACTTCCTACACTGATAGAAAACTAGTTAAAGTCTCGGATTAGTGGATTACATTAACAGTCAATTAACTACCAGGACCAACTATCTGGATTCTGGAACCAGCAAGGCAATAAATGGAAAAGTGTACACGTCTACTTAACCAGAAGCATATACCTTTTTCTTGGAATTCTTTATCCGTTTTCACAAATCCGGCCACCAAAGCCCTTGGCAACGCTGCAATCCATTCATCCCGGTTAAGGTCTTGAGGTATAGCAGCCAAAACATTGTTTAAAAGGTTCTCCTTGGTATATATGGCTGCTGCAGACCCGTTATGGCCATCGAGTATCTACAATCAATAGTTTTGCTAGGATTACTAATCGACACATAATTTACAATCACCAATAACGTATTTTCAGATTCAGACAGATTATACAAATCGTAAAATTACCAAAAACCAAATATGTCTAATTTCATTAAAGAACGTAGCTGATATGACATACCCCAAATACGGAATAGGTGGTAACACCATCTCCCAAAACGCGTTGACATTCACTCTTGATCAATGTAAAATCTTCCCCTTTCTTTGATTGATTAGCTTGACCACTAACAATATCCGGTCTGTCGACCTTCTCACTTGCCAATTCACGCTTTAGCAACACCGATAACGGGACATGCTCGCCTTTATTGGAGGACATTTCCTCTGTCCCTTGGAAAAATCCAGATTTATATATATGATACTCCAACCTTCATCAGATACTCAACAATATCCTAAAGCCAAACATCAGATTCACAGTCAACAAACCGATTCACTAAATTAAATATTTTAGAAATATCATTTCAAGCTTCATAACAAAGTACACAATAATCAAACATCCTAAATCGATCTCCTTATCTAGATACACAACTTCATCAAATCAAACATAATCTATAAAGCTTCACAAAAAGCCTAAAATATACGCAACACAATCAAGCTTTTCGAATCAATCTCATTAAAATCAGATTCAAAGTTAACAAACTCTATACATAACATTTCAAGTTTCACGAAATGATCAATCAAATCAAACACTGAACCCTGGACAGAAAATTACGAGGTGCATTTGATAAAAATCAAGATCTTTTACAAAAATTAGTACTACGGCACAAAAATCCATTTGTATGCCGGGACCCACCCTGGTTTCGTTAACTCAATCTCATTAACACAATATCTAGATAAAATTTAACATGATATATAACATTTCAAGCTTCATGACAAAATTCACAACAAAAGGGCTAGCGGGCCAGCTTGCTGCTCGTTTGCCTTCTAACTCTATGTAAATCCAAATTAATTAACCTGTTTTTAATTTTTCCAATAAACATCAAACATTAATATAAGTAAAACTTTTCAAGCTTCATAAGATTATCAACAATGACACATCGTAAAATCACGAAAAAAAAATCATAATCCACAATTCTGAACATTATTAAACAACATTTCACAATAAGCTAACAAAAATACAAAATTAACAATCTCATTATCACGATCAAGCATGAGATTGGTAATTAAGAAAGTATTATGAAATGAAATAGACATTAACGAAGAATGTACATACAGAAATGTGGTTGAAGCTCCAAATTGTTGGCGACAAAAAAGCGAAAGAAAATGTAGATTAGATTTTCTTCTTCGTACCAAAAATTCCGCAATATAAAAAGCAGAGAGAGAGAGAATGAGATGCAAAATGGATTTGTGTTCGTTTGGTTTTTATATTTTCATTTTATTTTTTACTGTTTGGATTATTATTTTTTTTTTTTTCTTTTTCTTCATGTGCATTTCCACCATTTTCGGTTCTTAGAAAAAAAAAAAGCCGGCTTGCTACCTGCTGCGCTGTCTGACTGCGTCACGACTTGATTTTTCTTTCTTTATTTTTTTCTTTCACGTATTAAAATTTGGATGTTTACGATGAAAAATGAATTATTATATTATCTGCAATTTAGTGCAGCTAATTTCTCACAATTTTATTTTATGCTATAATTTGTGGGTATTTGAGTTCATTTCTAGCTCTCTAAGTTATTTTTTAAGGCTATGTTTGACGTAAAGAGTTTTTTGTGCCGATAAGCGGTAAGCAATAAGCTTTTTAATTTTTACTGTTTGTTTAGCAAAAGAGCGGTGAGCCTTGCTAATTCTTTTTAAGAAAGCTTATTTTCTAATAATTTTTTTAAAAAGTTGTGAGCTGTGAGCTGTGAGCAATGAGCTGCGTCTACAGCTCACAGCTAATTTTACCAACCATAAGTCTCTAAATTATTTATTATAGAATTTTGATAAAATTATAACCAATTAACTACAATAATTATAGCTAAAATATCCTCTTACCAAAAAACTTATAAGTTCAAATTTCACTCAATATATTAATGTTGGATATGATTCTAGATAGATCAAATTTTATCCGCTTACTCGTTCATGAAAAATGATTCATGTTTTGACCAGGTACGTTATTATCTCAAAAGGTGAAGATCGGTGGGATACCAGGTACGTTATTATCATAGTAGGAATAAACCTCTAGACGTAATATATCAGTTTGCAAGATGATTGGAGTCTACTAACTTTCTATAGTTGTGTATTATATGCCTAGGACAAAGAGTTTGTAATTTGAAGTGGATTTTTATTTTCGAAGCTTATGTAAATTTACGTTTTAAAATTTCTATTAAATTTGTTAGCTAAACAGATTTTATATTATAATATATTTTTCCTTTTAAAGATTAAGGTTGAGTTTTTACTAGAGTTACTAGCCAAGCACACGGTAACTCCGTCACCATCATCATGGACGAAATCGGGACAAACCAGTTGCATTTAATAATTAGCACTGCAACGCAAATATTCATGAGTGTCTTGTGATACCCATAAACTCAAATCATTGATATGTAATGTTACCTGATTCCGTCCTTAACTATCACATTGTTACAAAAGTTAGTTATTACAGTATATAACAACAAAAATCTTTGTAAATTCAAAAATATTACCACATAAAACATTTCTCGAGAAACATAACATTATCTTAACTATTTTTGTAGTGAAGCGTTCATATATTAGGCCTAAGTTTACACACACATATATATATATATATATATATATATATATATATATATATATATATATATATATATATATATATATATATATATATATATATATATATATATATTAGAATCTGCACACTTTGCAATATTGTACTGTTAACGCGATACTAGCTTATCTAGTTAGGTTGTTTTATTTATTATTATTATTATTATTATTATTTTTATTTTATTTTTTTTTATTATTATTATACCAACACTTTTATTATTATTATTATTATTATTATTATTATTATTATTATTATTATTATTATTATTATTATTATTATTATTATTTTATCTATTGACTTGACACTCGTCGATGCACCTTAAGACCTTCTATAGTTTATCTTTTTAAGTAGCCAAAGTATCGAATTTTGATTGTGAATAATCAAGATGATCTTTGAAAAAGAAACCAAAAGTAAATTAATAGAGTTAAATACTGGTCCATAGGCGGAAAGCCCAATTGTCCGTTGTTGTTTTGCGTGTTGGATTGGTGTCGTAATCATCGCCGTTAGTTCAGACTTCACTTTGCACCAAATTACATGTTCCACGTTACATATAATAATAAAAATAAAAATATAACTATACAAAGTGAACCTGATTCGGTTTGACAAAAACACAATCTACTAAAGATCGAAGTTCGTATACACTTTCCAAACTATTTTGTCTTGTCTGTGTTTTAAATTAAATAGAGTGAAAAATGAACAAACTCATATTATGGCTATGTGTTGTTACAATAGTAATATGCAATTCTCAAGTCAGCATTGAGATCTTTAATGTCAAAATAACAGAATTTTGAGTACATGTAAGAAGTTTTTGCAATAAAGATTATAAGGGCCCGTTTGGTTTGTAAGTTGGATTGAATTGGATTTGGATTTAGGAAAGGTTTGAAAGAAATTGAATTTAAGTATATGTTTGAATTAAATGAGGAGAGAGAAAATAAATAATTAAAATGTTTATTTTATATATTTATTTGATAAAAAATTATAAAATAAGAAAAAAAGATAGAATAATTTGTGGTTTAAAAAAAATCAAATAAAACAAAAATTTTGATGGTCAAAAATTGTATATACCCACCAAAATCCTACCACCAGGGGCTGAAATCATAATTTGGGCCCGACAAATGTGTCAGTGGGTTTGAAAAGAAACCAAACAAGTTTTTTAATACATCTATCAATCCACACCCACTAAAAACCGGATACCAAAAGGGCCCTAAGATTAATCACGATTGACTACCATTCTTAATTAACATATGTGTACGACGACCCACAAAATTTTCCAATCGTGTAGAAAACGATTATCAATTGATGTATGGAAAACAGCATGATATCTTTCATAAACAAACATCAATTAAGCATAGTATTTCATGCTAGTCAATATTTTCGATATGGTTTTTGCAAAGTATAACTCAAGTTATCCAATCACTTTTCATGACACGTAATGTAGTTTAAAACAAGATTTAAACATGTTTTTCAACGGTTAAATTTTTATTTGAATGAATCAAGAGTTTACAAATACTAGTGCCGAATAATCTAACCTAATCATAGTTGAATGAAAAAGTATGGTGATATCCCCTCTAACTTAAACACTAACCAAATTAGGTGTTTAAGTAAAACTTATCAATCTCTAATGGGTTCATGGGCTAAGTTATATGGAGAAGTAAATGCTAATTTCTTGAATATGTATCGTATTAATCATAATAGATGAATATTTTAATCTTTTGAAACATTCTCTTTTATAGTTAAAAATCGATATGGATACCCGTGAGGTAATAGAGACTGTTAAGCATTTAATTGTGTAGTACACTACTACCAACTTACATTAGATGTTTCTATTCTTGGAATGCGTCTAACCATATTTTATCGAACAACGTTGTCAACTGTTTATCACTTTATACAAACTCTTGTACTTTTTTTTTACTTTCTTTGATAAGTGTTTTTCAATTTACGTTTACAAGAAAGTTCCCACCTAAACTTCTTTCCATACTTAGATATTTTCCTAAGTATTTGTTCTCAGAATGTCCTTTGATATTGAGGAGATCAAGGGGAGACATTGTCACCTGACTCTATCATCTTGGTACTCTACTTACCGAATACCGCATTAGTGACTAGAGAAACTTATTCTTCCTCAATGAAGAACTATGAAGATAATTTCCTGAATGTATTCACTCAGAGACTAATTCTACACTTGAATTATTTTATGCTGACTAGGTTCAGGTTCACTCACTTTGTTGGATTCCATATCAAATCTTTAAATACAGGCTGTCAAACCAATCATACATACACATTCTTAACCACTCCATATATTTGACCTTTAATTGTAACCATTTTTTCAAACACATTTGCCTTGATTTAAGGGATCAGATCTTTCATACTTGAATCACTCAATCTACAAATATTACAACATTCATTGCATAATACACAAGTTGACTATTTGGTGGTTGAGTGTTGAGAAACATTCATACTTATAATTATAACTTCAAATTTCATAGATTATATTCCTTAAAAAAACCCTTTAAGGAATTGAATCACTCAAACTACCAAGCAGTGTCCAAGATTCAATGAACAATGCATAAGGCACTGTCTGTGGTTGGATGTTGAGATGAAAAGCCATATATGATAATATTAAAGCGCACAACTTATGTTCCTAGCGAAATTGGACCTTGGTTTGTCCTAAACTTTACAGACAAGAAGCAAAAAACAAAATGGGTTAATGAGTTACAAAGTTATTCATATTCTTACGACATCCTAAATAAGTTTGCAGGTAGCAAATTATTAATTTATTATCATAATACATACTACCTTCTTGTAATCATACTATAATTCTTTTATTAGGTATTAATGGAATTATGACACAAACGTATTTAAATCGATCCCTTATCTAACCCGCTCATGTAGCCTCTTATAGAAAATAATAGTCCAGTAGCACTTTGCCTGAAAAGAAATTTCGCTGCTAATATCTTTTAACTCATTTCTCATTATTAGCTAAGGAACATGAAATTCAGTGAATCTTAAGTCTACCCCAAACCTATTAAACATGTTGGTGCTTGAAAGCAGTGGAACATAGCTGCAACAATGAGCAAAGAAGTCCCACATAGAAAGCTTGGTCATGAAACCTACATAACAACCTGTAAGCATGGCAATCTATGTACCATCCCACATGCAAATACATGTGCAATTATGGCATGCAGGTAAGCTTCTATGAAAAGGTCAAAGTCAAACCTTTTGCTCAAATCAGTAACCAAAAGCACACTTTATATTACTCGGTTGCCTAAATATGCAAATGGGTTGCCTATAGTATATTAGTTTGGTCCAATTTGTGCGTTAACTTAAGCGTCCGAACCATCATTACTTTCACCCTCTTTGTAAACCCTTCAGGTATTAATATACACCTGAAAGTAAAAGAAAAATAGTACGTCATATCAGTTGTTTGTGAGCTAATGATTGATTTTCCATAGGAGAACTGATTTGCACGATCACTTTTACTCATGTCCACCCCTACAAGGGTATAAATGTCAAGACATAATACTTTTTTGAGTGTGCAAATCAATTAGTGTAGTGTTCAAATCACCTTCTTTCCATAATCTAGAAAGAATGATCAGCTAGGACAAAAAGGGTAAAATGTATCCTGAAAGTATAAACAAGGCAATGAACATATATAATCAAAGAACGGCTATAGACACACGTTAGATACAAGAGACGTTTCAACTTTCAAGTTACAACTATAGGGGCTGGTGTGTGTCAGTCCAAAATCGGACCGGACTTGGTGCAAGTAACCGAAAATCAAGAATAAGGAAAAAGGTGGACCAAGGACCGGATTGAAAATGTGTTCGGCCCACTTTAGTCGAATGGTATGTGAGTTATTTATCAACCAAGATGTTCTGTATTTAAGTCTCACTGGAGACGTTTGTGTAATAGATTGTGAGATGCGTGATATACGAGAGAGAAAAAGTGGATAACACTTGTCACAAATTGAATGGATTAGGTCTATTATTAGGTCTCTTTATTAGGCATGAATATCAATACTCTTTTATGTATTATCCATATATACTAAAACTTGGGCTATTTAGCTCATTTTTCCTTCCAAACCGACCCGCCAAAGGCCGACTTACATAAACGGGTTATAACTAATAACCGACATTGTTCCCTCTCCCTCACATGCGCAGCTTTTTTTTGGGTCCGACTGATTAGCCTCCGGTGGCCGAGATCCATGACCGCTGTTGCGTTGGCCGACCCGCTATGGATAACCCGGTGCAACTACAGTGAAAAAATGTTTTTTATTCATTGTGTGGTGCAAAGTGTGACCATGTGTTCTCGGTGTACTACAAACCTGTTTTTAACCACATGTTATATTTGCTCATCTTCATAATCTCGATTCCCCTCAATAAACGAAACGAAAAAAAAAAAAAAAAAAAAAAAAAAAAGGAAAGACAGATTCAGTTGCGATAAGGTTTGCATTTTTTTTCCCTGATTTGTTGTTGGTTTTGGGCTTCCATATGTTATCCATGTTTGATATGCGATTGTCATTCATCCGATTATTTTGGCTTTAACCGTGCCCTCTTATTTAATTAGATTAGGGGTTTCTTCTTTTGACCTTACCGTTTTAATTAACTTACTTGATTTATAGGGTTGCACCTTGATAATGGTGAATATGTGTTTTTGTCAAGTTAAATGTGTTTGGCCATTTAATACACCAATTTAAGGAAGTCTCATTTAATATTTATTAGAGTATTTGGTGTCTAGGGTTGCACCTTAGTGGTACTTATTATGTGTTTCACTAAAATTAAATGTGCCTGTGCATTTAATGTAGCAATTTAAGAAGGTTTTTTTTTTTTTTTTTTTTTTTTTTTTTTTTTTTTTTTAATAATAATACTTAAGATGTAGGGATAAAAAATGTGGTTGCTTTAGATTGTGTTTCTAATATCCCAACGGATAGTGTATATGGATAATGTACTTGGTTTAGAGTATGTTTATAGGCTTATTTAACGCACGTATCTGACAAATATTTTTCCTTTTGTGTTTTATAAGCACTTTCGCCCTTTTGCTTCCATACCCTAACTTTCATATATATATATATATATATATATATATATATATATATATATTCAAAACATAACTTTGCGATATATTTGTTAATCATGATAACTTATTATAGACTTTTAGCCATTATCGTTCCTTTAACTTTTTCACACCGTCTCATTGGTCTTCGATTTTGCTCTTCTAATTATGAACTGCACGTTAAAAAATGATGCTAAAAAAAACGGAAACAACTGCTCCAAAACCCACAAACACATAACGCTATTAATCTACACGGGTCTACACGACATCCATCTTACCCATCTTCAGCTTCTATTTCTGCTGCTGCTTCTTTCACTCCAGCCGCTGCACCTACTTTCGGTTGTGGTTAGTTTTAACTACTCTCATTATTTATCGTATCTTATATCGTATATTGTCTTATACTTTTTTCCCCCTGACTGTTATTCCTACTTTCAGGTAAACCTTATTCGGGCCCACTGATGTTGGACTTTGCATCACAGACAATTCGCCATGCTCCATATGAATATTCAGATTTGAATAGATGTTATTCCAACACCATAGGTCCACACCTGTGCCCTTGGGAGGCTGCTCACACCAACCGAACACCACTACCGCTAGAAAATATTTTCAGTTCCCAGCGATTAAAAAGATCTAGCTTAAAAACTGACCCATGTCATTTTTCCTTTTATTACGATTGCTATTTTAATAGACATTTCCTCTTTGTTACTCATCCCATATATGACCATTTTACAGATATAGATACATGTACTCGCAAGAGGCAGAGGAAGACCAAAATGGGCACCAAAGATGTAGATGCCAATGCCATCAACCCTCTTATTGAACCGTGTTTAGACTCTGATCCACACACTGCTGTTGCCGCAAATCAAAATGCCTTATCTCAACCTCTACATCAGTGTGAGCCAATGACTTTACTTATAAACAGATTTTGTAGCTATTTAACGCATACAACTGACAGTTACTTCTATTTGACAAGAGACACTTGCAGCGATTACTATGCTTTTTCTTATTACCACCATCAGAAACACGAATAGTTGCGCGTACAATTTACAATTAACTTTTTCCAAACTTTTCCTTTCACAGCAAGAACAAGGCCAAGTGATGCCAGTGAATTAGGCCATATAAATAAGAAAAGATGTTTGGACCAACAGTCGAAAGATAAAAAGATACCAGTTGGTTTGGCCACACACTCTGTTCAACAGCGTTTGTCAACAAGTAGTTTACAAGGTACTTCAGCCGCCGGCATGTGTGATTCCACTCAGCAACTACATAATGACACAAACAGCAGTGAGTTTCGCCATCTCTGGCCCAGCACATTACATGACAGTTACATAACCTCTTTTCCATGTTTCACTTCACATGCGGATTTTAAGTAATATACTTTATTTTCCTTGGTTGCAGAAACACTTGATTCTAACACCAATGACAGTAGGCGTTTCAACCGGCAACAGAAGAATGCCCAGCCAGTAAATGATGTGAACAGGCGTTCTCTTGCACGACATTTATCATCAAGTGATTTACAAAGTAGTTCATCTAGCGACGTTTATGACACAATCCAGGAATCAGACAATGATACAACCCAAGGTAGATACAAAAATGTTTATTCCACCACATGCAAACCATAATTGAGCTACCTTTCTTGCATATTACACTTCCCATATGTATTTTGCTTAACATATTTCTTATTCTTCACTTGCAGAAACGAATAATACAAACAAAAACTCTTCAAGACGGAGAGCTGCTAATACAAAAAATGGCCAGCCTAACCATCATCCGAGTGCATGTAAATCCAAGAAAAACTATTTTTTAATAGCTTGGCTTTTATCTGTATACATTGCCTTTAAATTTCTAATTCGTGGTGCCTTTACGATTGGTGCAGATGAATCACCTGTGTACGAGGATTTAGGAGATTGTAATGAACGATGTCGTTATTGCAACGCCGCCTTTTGGCATGGGGAACGACTAAAAGGCCATCGTTAGACCAAGTATCATTTATGCTGTGGAGATGGTAAAGTCTGCATGCAATCTGAACCAGATCCACCCGACTATATCAAGCAGCTACTTGCAGACGCTACTTTTATGCACAATATACGAGCTTACAATCAAATGTTTGCGATGACTTCATTCGGCGCAAACATTGACAATACAGTCAACCAAGGAAGAGGTCCATATGTCTTTAAAGTTTCGGGTCAGATATATCATCAGATTGGGTCACTTTTTCCTACCGGTGATGACAAACCATGTTTCTTGCAACTGTACATCTACGACACAGAAAATGAAGTCCAAAACAGAATGAGCCACTTTACAAATTCTGACACAAGTTCACTAGATCCGGAAATAGTCCAAGGGCTAATAGAATTCTTAGACGCTCACAATGAATTGGTGCAAGTCTTTAGAACAGCGCGCGATAAGTGTGCACAAAATGATGTCCCTGAATTTAAGGTGAGGCTTTATAATGGTAATGGTGCAAGGGGTTATGAGCTGCCTACATCACGGGCTGTTGGAGCTATAGTTTTTGATAGTGGCCCAACGACCGAATCTGATTATGATATTATCATTGAGTACAGAGACGGGCCGGCAAAACGGATCAACAAACTTCATCAATTATACATGTCGCTTCAGTTTCCACTCATCTTCATTTATGGGCAACCAGGATATCATATAAAGTTAATGTTAAGATCGGCAGATCCAAATGAGAGAATGCGCCGGGTTTCAATGAACGCATTTTATACAAACCAGCTGCATCCAAGACATGATAGCTACAACTTGCTTTTTCGAACAGGCCGCCTTTTCCAACAATATGTGGTTAGTCTTTATTGCTGTCTAGAACAAAATTAGATGGATTTCTATAGGACACATCAGGATGACATTCGTGGCGAATATTTGTCAGGACTGTATGATGCTGTCTCAAGAGGTGATCATAATGGGTCAGATGTCGGGTCAAGAATTATTTTACCTTCTTCATTCACTGGTGGGCCAAGATACATGTATAGCCACTACTTAGATGCATTGGCTATCTGTCGTGAACTTGGAAACCCGCAGTTTTTCATAACTTTCATATGTAACGCGAACTGGCCTGAAATCTAACGGTACATGGCTGACTTTCCTCAATTGAATGCAGCTGACAGGGCAGATGTCATATGCCGAGTTTTTGAACAAAAGCTTAAAGCTTTTGTCAAATTTCTTATGAAAAGAAAACCATTTGGAAATGTGACTGGAGGTATGTATGTTTTGAAACTTTCTAAATTTAAACTTTTATTACAGTTTCTAGATTCCTTACCTCAATTATATAATGTATATGTGCAAAATTTTATTCCTGGATTTTTTAGCTTTACTGTTATTTGCTATGCAGTTTTGTACACTATTGAGTTCCAAAAACAGGGGTTACCGCATTGTCACACGCTACTATGGGTATCTTCATCAACCAGAGTGCAGGATGCTGAAGACGTCGACCGATATATTTCTGCTGAGTTGCCTGATCCAGTTAACGATCCACGTGCCTATAAAATTGTTTCCGATATGATGATGCATGGACCTTGTGGAAAAGCCAACTTGAACGCGCTGTGTATGGAAGGTGACGTCTGCAAATAAAATTTCCCAAAGAAATATAATAATGAGACTTTCTTTGATGACAAGGGTCATGTGCATTATCGAAGAAGGCAGACAAACATTTTTGCAATCAAAAACCACATGAAGCTTGACAACACCTACGTTGTGCCATATAACCGTTCTTTGTGCTTAGCTTTTGAAGCACATATCAACATGGAATACTGTGGATGGAGCATGCTTATTAAATATCTGTTTAAATATATATCCAAGGGAACAGACCGAATATTCGCACAAGTAACCAGGTCTGTTGGTGATGCATCTACTTCAGCAACCCGACCACATCCACATGTTGATGAAATCCAAAATTTTATTGACGGTCGTTTCATATGCCCTCCTGAAGCCTGTTGGAGGATCCTAAAATTTCATATACACAGCCGAGACCCAGCGGTGGAGCTACTTTAGGTATACCTCGAAAACATGCAACATATAACTTTTCGAGATGGGGACAATTTGGAGGCAATTGTAAATCGTCCCGAAAAGAAATTGACAACACTCACGGAATGGTTTACCTACAACACTGAAAACACAGATGGGCAACGTTTAACTTACATACAATTTCCGTCACAGTTTGTTTGGTACGAAAATAGAAAAAGCTGGTCAAAAAGAAAAAATAATCGGCCTTCTATTGGTCGTCTAGCATATGTGCATCCGACTTCAGGCGAACTTTTCTACTTCAGAATGTTGCTTTGCCACCAAAAAGGATGTAAAGGGTTTGAAGACGTTCGAAAAGTTAACCAAACCATATATCCTACATATCGAGCTACATGCCAGGCTCTAGGACTTATTGGCGATGACAAAGAATGGGAACCCTATACAATTGTGGGATAAGTTTTGGAATGAAATGGGTCAGGATATTCCGGCTATTGTTTCAGAGCAGGTGCGGATTCCAAATTACTATGTCAATGATGCCGAATTACAAGGGTACATACTATATGAGTTGGAAATATTGCTAAACAGTTGTGGCAAGTCAGTTGAAAATTATGGTTTGCAATTACCTCCGAAAGATCTACTAGATCAGCTAAACAATCGTCTGCTCATGGAAGAAAAAAACTACAATAGGCCATTGTTAGCACAAGAAAGAGATAATTCAGTTCCTAAACTCAATACGGCGCAAAGAAGGATTTATGATCTTATCATAAATGCGTGCACAACAAATCGACAAGAGTTGGTATTTGTATATGGCCATGGAGGTACGGGCAAAACTTTCCTATTGAAAACTATTATCAGTGGTCTACGCTCAGAAGGTAAGATAGTCCTCGCGGTCGCTTCTTCTGGCATCGCTTCTTTGCTTCTTCTGCCGGGGCGTACAACACATTCAAGATTCAAAATGCCTCTTGAGCTGACAGATGAGTCACTATGTCGAATTAAAAAAAAAATCTTATAGGAAAGCTTCTAGCAGAAACAGACCTCATTATTTGGGACGAGGCGCCTATGAATGATCGTCGATGCTTCGAAGCATTAGACAGGACTCTTAGAGACATACTCGATGCACCCGACGTTCTCTTTGGTGGGAAAACAATCGTTTTAGGAGGAGATTTTAGGCAAACACTCCCAGTGAAGAAAGGTGCACCAAAAAAGGAGATAGTAGCATCATCGATTGCAAGATCACACCTCTGGCCACATTTTAGGTTAATGACGGTAAAAGAAAACATGAGGCTGTTTCTACCAGGTCTAACCTTAGAAGAAAAAGGCTCCGCACAATCATTTTCTTCATGGCTTCTTGACATTGGCGATGGAAAAATTGGTGAACCTGATGTGGAGGATATCAGAAATACATGATGGATTGAAATACTAGAAAGATATTGCATAGATGATGATGAGGAAGGCCTCTCTAACCTGATAAATTTCATCTATGACAAGAGCACTCTGCAAACACCTTCGGCAATCACTCTTCAAGAAAAAGCAATTGTTTGTCCAAAAAACCAAACTGCAGACACTATTAATTCGCACGTTCTTTCAATGATTGAAGGAGAAACTACAACTTATGCAAGCCATGATGTTGCTATACCAGTGGCTAATAGTGGCGCCGAAACAGAGATGTTGTACCCTGATGACTATCTCAACACCTTTAAATTACCAGGGTTCCCACCGCATCTACTGGAACTTAAACTAGGAGCACCAGTAATGCTTCTGAGAAATGTTGCTCTAGCAGGTGGATTATGTAATGGGACACGCATAATTGTGACACAACTAATGTCAAGACTTGTAGAAGCGCAAATCATCACAGGAACAAGAGTCGGCGAAAAAGTTTTTATACATAGGATTCCTTTGATCCATAAAGACCCAAATCTTCCATTCGTTTTTAAACGCCACCAGTTTCCAATAAAACTTTGTTACGTCATGACAATAAACAAAAGCCAAGGACAATCTCTCAACAAAATTGGTGTTTACCTTTCGGAACCAGTTTTTGGTCATGGACAGTTGTATGTAGCTCTTTCTAGAGCTACATCACCTCATGGATTAAAAGTTCTCATAAAGCAGCAGCAGAATCGGAAGCCGAATGAGACAAAAAACATAGTTTACAAAGATTTCTTAACAAAAATAAATGATGCAAATTTTTTTTCACACTCTAGCTGCACCTTTTAATATTTTCCACTTTCCGAATTCCTTTTTCCTTCTTTTTTTTAAACCTTTTTGTTTTTTAATGTTTAACCTTCTTTGCTTTCCTTTTGTGATGTTCAACCTATACCAATCTGTTAATACAAATATCGCCTAAAAACATTATTTATATTTTACGATCTTCGCTAAGTTTTGTTAATGTGTAAACTTTAGTTTCTAAGTAAAATATAATCTTAGTTTTAAAAACTTGCATAAACTAGACTTTTGCTACATTTTACATTTCATAAAACACAACACTTCTTATTTTCTAAAAATAGAATTGTCACATCACATTTATGGCAAGTTTTGTCATTATACATTTATGGAAAGAAATGTGTTTGACTTACTTAGATGTTGCTTGCAAGTTTAGTGTTTGACTTGATATTATGTGATGTGACATTGTTTGGTTTGCAAGAGTAATGAGATGTGACTTGGTTTGGTTTGCAAGATTTATTGCAAAACCAACTGCAAGCCCGGCAGTACCCTGGAGGTACACGGGCGGAACCCTTTTGAGGGGTCTGCCTGATCCGCCAGACCTGCAGAAGGTTTGGCTATAAATATTGAGCCACAAGTTGAATTTTGGCTCATCACTTGACATCATATTTTACACACACATTCATTCTTTCATCTAACCTCTTAACATTTCATATGTGAAGTTTCTTTTTGTAGCAAAGAGATTCACGAGCTTACTAAAAGTAATAAGTATTCAACATAACGTTGCAAGACTTGTTAGTTTTGCATTGTATAGACTTGAATTGTTTACACTTCATTTGATTGTGTATTTTCAGTAGTGATCAGTTAGTATTTTAGTCCTCAAAATACAAAGTGTATAGGGAGTAGTTGTACCCTTGTAAAGAACTAACGGGAGTGGTTGTACCCTTGGTAAAGAACTCGACATCTAGCTTTGTGTCGGTAAAAGTATAAGCGACGTGTAAAGTTTTCTCCGCCGGTGAAAGGAGCTTGTTGACTAGTGAAAGTAACTCTCAAGTTGGATACTCGGGGCGTGGACGTAGGGCAAGGAAATAGAGTCCTTGTAGCCGAACCACGATAAACACTCGTGTTGTGGTTTGATTGTTTCTTTCATTTACTTGCATGCTACATATTGTGTTTGTGTATATATCTTTGATCAAACGAAAAGTTTCAAAGGTAACTTAACAAGTTAAAAAGATTTTAATTGGTAAACTATTCAACCCCCCTTCTAGTTTTCCACAATTGGCATCAAGAGCTACGTTACTCAAGCTTTTAAAATATATTGTGTTTTAAAACTTGAAACGATCCATGGATTTTGAAAATTACAAAGAAGGGCAATCTATGCAAAGACCACCACTCTTTGAAGCAAATGGTTTTATATATTGGAAAGATCGTTTTGAAACTTACGTGAAATCTAAAGATATAGATTTGTGGTATATAATTATTGATGGTGATAACGTAGTTACTAACATCAAAGATGATGATCAAAAGAAATTAATTGGTAAAAAATAATGAAGCTAAAATGATGCTTTACAACGCTTTGCCTAAGAAAGAATATGAAAGAGTCTTTTTGTGTAAAACCGCCAAAGATATTTGGCAATCTTTAATTGTCACTCATCAAGGAAACTCACAAGTTAAAGATAACAAAATTGATCTTCTTGTTTAACAATATGAACAATTTGTTATTTCCGAAGATGAGATTATTGATAATGCTTTTGCTAGGTTTAATACTATTATTACTTCACTTAAAGCACTTGACGAATCTTTTTGTAGTAAGAACCTTGTCAGGAAATTTCTTAGAGCACTCCATCCGAAGTGGAGAGCAAAAGTGACGGCAATTGAAGAATCCAAAGATCTTTCAAGCATGTCACTTGATGAGCTAATTGGAAACCTCAAAGTTCACGAAATGGTAATGGAAAAAGATTCGGAACTAGTTAGAGGCAAGAAAGAAAAAGTTAAGTCCATTGCCTTGAAAGCTAGAGTCCAATCAAGTGATGATGAAGAATCTACTTCGGATAGTGATGATGAGGAATATGCTATGGCCGTTAGAGACTTCAAGAAGTTCTTTCGTAGAAGAGGAAAGTTTGTTAGGCAACCTAAAGATGACAAGAAAACTTTCCTAAAAGATCGTGATGATAGGAAAGGAAAGGTTGAAAGAAAATGCTATAGGTGTGGAGACACAAGTCATCTTGTAGGAGAGTGTCCAAAACCACCCAAGATCAAACCTCAACAAGCTTTTGTGGGTGGTGCTTGGAGTGACTATGAAGGAGATGACAATGAGCCAAAGAATGACGATATTGCTCTCATGGCTCACAACTCAAATGAGGTATTATCCGACTCATCTTACTCCTCTATTGATGATGACACTTTACAAAAAGAATATAACAAACTTTGTGAATTGAGCTTAAAAATCATAAACAAAAATAAATTTTTGAAAACTAAAAAGGAGTTTTTAGAAAATAAAGTTTATGAGTTAAAAGAAAAGGATAAGAGATTAGAAAAGAGTAAAGGAATTAACACATCTTGCAAATCATGTGAAGAGCTTAAACTAGAAGTTGAGAAACTCAAAATTACTCAAAATGATCTAATAAAACAAACCACAAAGTTTAAGAAGTTCGATAAGAGCATTTCTTGTGCAGATGAAATTATGAAACTTCAAAAGTCACCCTTTGATAAAACAGGACTAGGATTTACGAAAATAGAAACTTCAAAGGGTCAAATGAAACAAGAAAAGATTGCTCAAGAAACAAATAAAATTACTACAGCAGCCTGCGGATCAGGCGGAACCCAATTTAGGGTGTCGCCCGTTGGTCCCGAAGGTTCCGCCAGGACTGCTGCAGCAGTAACTCCATCCACTTCGGATCATTCAAAATTTGTTAAAATTACATACAAAAATGGAACAAAACCTGTGTTTAAAACTGGAGTAGGATTTAGTAAAAATGAATTTAGAGCTAAAACTACTCAACCAAGAGCTAAGACTCCAATTCCCAAATGCGCCCTTTCCAAAGAGCAACTTCAACGCTCGACCAAACTACCAACATGTTTGGAACCAAAACACTCCTAGACATTACAAAACTCCAAACCACATGCCATGGAACCCTTATGCTCTATTTTCATACTTGGAACAAATTAATGGCATGCTTAACCAAAATGGACCCATGAGAAATTGGGGACCAAATGTTTGAGTGTTTTTCATAAAATAGGTGTGCCTCAAAGTTTATTTGGAATCGGATGAATGGATTAAAGATAGCGGTTGTTCAAGGCACATGACGGGTAACAAAAGCCTCTTTACTTCTTATCACAAATGTGACGGCGGTAATGTTACGTTTGGTAGTAATGCTAAGAGCAAAATCATCGGAAAAGGTACAATCTCTCATGACTCCCTTTTTATTGATGATGTAGCTCATGTTGATAACTTAGGTTTTAATCTCCCTAGTATTATTCAACTTTGTCGTAATAAGTATAATGTTCTTTTTAGTGAAAACGGAAGTAAAATACTTAAAGATGGTATAACCATAGCCAAAGGTGTCCTTAAGAACAACGTAGATGTCATGAAGATGGATCCAACATCTAGAGACAAACTTTGTCTTACCTCATTAGATGAATCTTCAACTTTATGGCATAGACATTTAGGACATGCTAACATGAGACTAATCCAAAACCTCTCCTCCAAAGACTTAGTTCGAAACCTACCTAAGTTGAAATATGACCAACACTTTTGTGATGCTTGCAAAGTCGGTAAACAAGTCCATAATAGTCATAAGGCTAAAAATTTGGTTTCTACATCTAGGTGTCTAGAACTTTTGCATATGGATTTATTTGGTCCATCCGCTATACAAAGTTATGGAGGCAACTTCTACACTTTGGTCATAGTTGATGATTACTCAAGATATACTTAGACAAAATTTTTGAAAAGTAAAAATGAAGCTTTTGATAAATTTGAGATTCTAAGTAAGAAAATTCAAAATCAAGTAGGGTCTAATATTGTGTCTATTAGAACGGATCACGGTCGTGAATTTGATAATGAATTTCAATTTGGAAACTTTTGTGATAATAATGGTATAACTCATAACTTTTCGGCTCCACGTACTCCTCAATCTAATGGTGTAGTAGAACGTAAAAACCGGACATTGCAAGAGATGAGTAGAACAATACTTAATGAACAAAACATTCCACAAAAGTTTTGGTGTAATGCCATTGACACATCACCATACATTTTAAATCGAGTCTTAATTAGACCATTTTTGAATAAAACTCCTTATGAACTATATAAAGGTAAAAAGCCTACATTAGGATACTTTAGAGTGTTTGGGAGTAAATGTTTCATTCTTAACACCAAGGATTATCTCACCAAATTTGACCCAAAGTCTTATGAAGGTGTATTTCTTGGATATTCACAAAATAGCAAAGCATACATTGTTTTGAACAAAGAAACCTTAAGAGTCGAGGAATCGTTGAACGTAACATTTGACGAGAGTCCACCTCCCTCTAAGACATCACCTTTGGTAGATGATGACTTAGTTGAAAACCAAGCAATAGAAAATCAAGAAATTTTAAGTGATGACAAAGAAGATGAACTATTTAACAAAGAACTTGTAAATGTCAAAGAATCTAAAAGTCATCCATTAGATGGTGTCATTGGAAACATTAACGAAAGAACACTAAGGTCAAAAGTTCAAAATGAAAGCAACTACTTTTGTTTCGTATCAACCATTGAACCTAAAAATATTAATGAAGCCATTAAAGATGAGTCTTGGGTAATTGCAATGCAAGAAGAGTTAAACCAATTTGTTAGGAATGATGTATGGACATTAGTTCCTCAACCAAAGAGTCAAACTATAATTGGAACAAAATGGGTATTTCGAAATAAAATGGATGAAAATGGAATTGTGTCTAGAAACAAAGCTAGGCTAGTTGCACAAGGATATAACCAAAGAGAAGGCATTGACTACGATGAAACTTTTGCTCCGGTTGCTAGGCTCGAGTCAATTAGAATCTTACTTGCATATGCATGTGCACACAATTTTAAACTTTTTCAAATGGACGTCAAAAGTGCATTTCTAAACGGAGTCATTAATGAAGAAGTGTATGTTGCTCAACCACCGGGCTTCATCGATTTTGAAAAACCAAATCATGTTTACAAACTTAAAAAGGCTCTTTACGGACTTAAGCAAGCTCCAAAAGCATGGTATGATCGACTTAAAACATTCCTAGTTGACCATAAGTATACCATGGGCTTAGTTGATAATACTCTCTTCACTAAGAAGAAAGATTCACATATTATCATAGTCCAAATCTATGTTGATGACATTATATTCGGATCAACTTGTCAAGAATTATGTGTGGATTTCTCAAAAATCATGCATGATGAGTTTGAAATGAGTATGATGGGAGAACTCAACTTTTTCCTAGGACTCCAAATCAAACAACTAGAAGATGGTATCTTCTTTAACCAATCTAAATATATTAAGGACATGCTTAAGAAATTTGGACTAGAAGATTCGAAACCTATCAAAAGTCCCATGTCCATGGAAACTAAACTTACCAAGGATGAGGAAAGTGAATCCGTAGATAGCACTAAATATAGAGGTATGATTGGTAGTCTACTTTACCTAACGGCTAGTAGACCCGACATTATGTTTAGTGTTTGTCTATGTGCTCGTTTTCAAGAAGATCCTGAAACTACCCATCTCGAAGCCGTTAAAAGGATTTTTAGGTATATTAAGGGCACTACACATTTAGGTTTATGGTATCCCAAAGGAACGGGAATAGACACCATAGTGTATGCGGACTCGGATCATGCCAGTGACTATGTCGATAGAAAAAGCACAAGTGGTATTTGTACTTTTGTTGGACATTGTCTCACCTCATGGTTCTCTAAGAAGCAAACGGCTCTTGCTATCTCAACAACGGAAGCCGAGTAGGTTTCGGCCGGAAAGGCATGTCAACAAGCTCTTTGGATGAAGCAAGCTCTTGTCGACTACGGAATTCAACTCAACGACATCACAATTCTTTGTGACAACAAAGGTGCCATTGATCTTAGCAAAAACCTGGTTCAACATGCTCGTACCAAACATATTGAAATCCGTTATCATTTCCTTCGTGACAACGTTCAAAAAGGAAATATCTCAATTGAGAAAGTTTCTTCCGAAGACAACATAGCCAACTTTCTCACAAAACCTCTTAAACGTGAACCTTTTAACCTTCTTAGGCTAGGATTAGGACTCATGGAACCTACATTGTAGTTCTGGACATTAGACAAAAATCACAAAAATCAAAACAAATCCACAACTCTTTTTCTCAGCAGGGTCGGCGGAACCCATTTCAGGGGTCCGCCGTATCCGTCGACCTGCAGAACCAAAATCTTTGTTTATATTAAACCAAACACCCATTATCTCATACCACCACTTCCAAACTGCTACTATTCACTTTACCATCCATCCACACCTACGAATTCTTGGTCCTCCAATCATTTACATTGCAAATCAATCATCATTGTAAGTATTCTAAACATGATTACAATCCTGATCTGAGTCTAGGAATTCTATTTCTTGCACAAAAACAAAAACTTGGGGTTATGCATTAACTTGAAAAACTCATGCATAAGAATTAGGTGTCTAATAAAACTAATCATGTTTCCCATAGTTAGGAATTGCATCTTTAAGTAGGACAAATATTTTTTCGTCTCTCATTGAGAATACAAAATCAAAACGTTATGTTTAAAACATCACTTGCATAATATCTCTTCAATGCTAAAGGGAATACATAACCAATATGTATTTTCGGGTACATTCAAACGAAGCTACATTGAACTAGGAGCGTTTGGGTTATCTTTTGTTTTATAACAAAACTTGCATAAAACGATTTTGAAGCATCAAAATGAGTCAAGATAACCTCACCTCCACATTGTTTTCATATAGGCACACACTAGAACATCCACATTATAATAATGGTTTACATAAACTAAAATGTGAAATTTTGTTGTTCTAGGAATCATCATGCCTCCTCTAACCCACTACGACCACAAGGACACCATTAAGTACCTACCAAAACACCACAAAACCAAAGGCCTTACCCCAAACCAAGTAAACGTTTTCAAAGCCCTAGAAAAACACTATGTCTATGAGGGTAGAACCATTGACCCGTCTTTCCTAGAAGGCACAAACCTTTACGCCGATTTTGCCACAATCAACTTTGAGTGTCTTTTGAATATCGACGAGCCTATTTGTCCTAGGTTCATTCTAGAGTTCTATGCATCCTCCGTCCTCTCCACGGATGATTATGATCATACGTCTATCAACTTTAGGGTTAGCGGTCATCAATACTCCTTCACTCTTGAGGAGTTTGCTCAAATCCTAGGTGTCCCAAACCGTGGTACTTGCCTTTATTCCGACTTGCACTCCCTCTAAACTCTTGACAACCTCCAAGACCGTATCCACCCTTATGACACACCCCTTGTCTCAAAAGACGTACTCTGTGACAATCTCTTTGTTAGGACCACCACCACTAGGAGAACCCGTTCGGGGAATGAGGTCGATAAGGACCCATATGGAATGGAAATGAACGAACTCAAGCCCCAATTCAAGAAATGGGAGGAAGTCCTTAGAGCCAATGTCATTAGCACAATAGGGAACCGTGACCATATCAACCTTTGCCTTTGCTACATGCTCTACTCCTTGTCCGTTAGGCAACCCTTCAACCTTGCCTACTACATGGCCAAGAGAATGGCCGACATTCTCGTGCATGGCACAACGGCTATGCCGTATGGAATGCTCTGGACCCGTCTCTTTATGTTCATCTCACCCATTCCACCAACTTCAAATGGTCTTCTTCTTGACTACACTCTTATTCCACATACCTTTGTTCCACTTAGTGATAAGAGAGTCTACAAGGCCCATGGAAAACGTCCTCATCCTCCTACCTCATCATCATCTTCCTCAATGCATTGTGTAGACTTGAATTGTTTACACTTCATTTGATTGTGTATTTTCAGTAGTGATTGGTTAGTATTTTAGTCCTCAAAATACAAAGTGTATAGGGAGTAGTTGTACCCTTGTAAAGAACTAACGGGAGTGGTTGTACCCTTGGTAAAGAACTCGACATCTAGCTTTGTGTCGGTAAAAGTATAAGCGACGTGTAAGGTTTTCTCCGCCGGTGAAAGGAGCTTGTTGACTAGTGAAAGTAACTCTCGAGCTGTGACTGCTGCGATTTCAGAAACATCTCAAGGCAAAATGGAGGAACCTTCCAATACTGCACTCGATGAAATCAACCATCCATCTGAAAACATGATGATTGAAGCTAGCAAAGCAATAGACATTACAACAATCGCTGAGTTACGACCAACTTCTTATAACAAAGTCATTGAAGTCAGAGTATACAGAAAATGGATTTTAGTTACCTATGGCAAAAAAATGAAAGCGGGTTCTCTCCAAAAAAAAAAAGAAACCGCATTCTGCTGTATCTTGATAGACAAAGAGGTATCATAAAACTCAACCCCTATCAAAAATAAATATTTCATGCTTAAAATTATCTTACAATAGACACACATTGACAGGGCAATGCAATCCAAGCCAACCTGAATGTCAAAGAAATCGATTACTTTGATCCAAAAATCAAACTTGGCTCAGTTTACAGGATTTCAAATTTCATGTGTCAACCCACCAACCCATACTAACAAACAATCGATAACAAAACAAGCCTTAGATTTGGAAAAATCACCAAGTTTAACCCTATAACAGCACCAGACAACCCCCACCACTACTTTAAATTTGTTTCATACAACCAGCTTCAATCAAAAATCCCAAAAGAAGACGAAACAGGAAAAATTCAGTACCCAGTTCTAACAGGTCAGGCTCTTAACATCAAATTTTTTATAAAAAACAAAATATACAGATGCTAACACTTATTCATTTGCAGATTTCATAGGTTATCTGAGATCAGTCGGCCAAGTGAAACATAAACCAAAGGAGAACCAAGATGAGACTGTCTACAGAAAAGTCGACATTGAGAGTTTAAAGTATGCACCATTTCGACCCTAAACTTTTGTTAAAAAAAATTAAAATAATAATTACTTTAGTTTGCGATTCTTCTAATGCCTTGCTCATGTTGACAGCGGTAGAATAGTTGAGTTCACAATGTGGGATCATATGGCAGAGAATTTTGAAAACCACAGGCTTGAAACAATGGAACAGCCTATTATAATTGCCGTCAGCTCTTGCCGTGTCACAAGATTTAGAGGTATTTGATTAGATCTATGAAAAAAATTTGCATCTAAACACCAAAATATTAACACATTTTCAAATAATACCATTGTAGAAAGCTATCAATTGACAGCAACTTTAGCAACAGGGTGTTACCTAAACCCGCAAATACCAGAGATTGATCAAGCAAAAGCGCAGTAAGATTTTTCAAACCAAAAATTCAAAATAGCTTCATATTTACATCAAAACTTGCTAAAATCCCTTTGTTCTAACTTTTAAAATAAACCAGATATGCACAGAGGTACAAAACAACTCCGGCACTGCGCATCTGCAAAACACCGTATGAAGATGTTGAGAAAGAAAAGTTCCGCAACAGGTTTCCTCTTAAAACACTTCTAAAAGTAGAACCCGAAACTTACAAGGTACTTTCTTAAAACACAAAATAAACTTTGAGCCAAAATTCTGGGAATATCTTACCAATTGCACATACCTTTATAGGGCGTGCAATTCACTACTGAAGCAACAATAGCCGGCATCAACATCAGAAGAAATTGGTTCTACATGTCTTGCAACAAATGCATGGGAAAGGTATTCGAACAAGATGGAGCATAATGCTGTTTAGACCATGGAACACAAGAAACACCCTCCTATAGGTAAATCATATTCAAAATTGCATTTTTTATAAATAAAATGGAAAGAAAAGAAATAAAAAAATCAAAAATAAAGTAACATGATTAATTATGTGCAGGTACTGTTTCAAAGGTTTCATCGCAGATCAATCTGCAACAGTCTCTATCACTTTCTTTACTCCTGGAGCAGATGATGTCATAGGATATACATGTTCAGAACTCATTGCAATGCACAATGGAGAAGACCCACAAGAAATACCATCACAGATCTTTGATGTTGAAGGACAAAAAAATGTTTTCCAAATCCGTTTCAACCAAACAGGCGGCACAACTAGCTTTATTCTGGATCAGGTTTTCGACAAAAAAAGGAAGCATCAAACACCAGCCAAATCAGTAGGAATGATTGAAGGTAAAAATCTTTTGCTTTAGAATTTTCCTTCATTAAAGATACCATGTGCAATTACAGATCTTAAGTGCTATTTAAAAAAACAGGAGCATCAGCACCCTTTCTCGCATTAACAGATTAAGAACACACATACCAACACACACATGAGGACCTGCCAACTACAGAACTAAACAAGGCACCATTTCATGATGAAGAACACGCAACTCCACCAAAAGAACAAACGCCAGGTACCACCTACCGACTAAATGCTTACTCTTAATTTAAAATTAAGCATGCAAATACGTATACTAACTATTTCTCTCTAAATAACAGGAACACCACCAGCAGTGTTGGGAATTACAGATTTGATAATTACAAAAGCCACGATAAGAATGAAGAAAGAAGAAACAATGAGGACCTAAGATGCAATATTTAGTTAGCTTTCATAGTAAGCTAGGTTTTTATGTAAACCCTAGCCTCTCTATTATATAAAGGGAGGCAGGGTGTTGGTTATGAATATCCTTTCATAGCTAGTCTCTCCCATGAGAGTCTAGAAAACGCATAGAGCGTATAATAGTGGTATTAGTAGTTTAGTAGTTTATTTTATATTTAATAAAGAAAACCTTATTAGTAGTATTGATTATGTTCTTGTTATTCCGTTGTGCAATCGATATTACTAATCCTAGAAGAGCTTAAACGATCTTTAACAATTGGTACCAGAGCGGGGGCTCTTGATATCTAGGGTTTTAAGGTTTTAATGAAGAAGCAGTCGAATTGGAGCAGATGTAGAAAAGCAGTTGACGAAGGAAGCAGATTTGGGTTTATTGTAGTTGGGTATTAGAAGCTGTGGAAAATTCGATCAGTTATTAAAAGGAGTTATGAGGTAATCGTTACTTATTTTTTGTATTAATTCTAATTGGCTGAATCATACAACCTCGTACTGCAAATAATTCGTCTTCTATGATTGAATCTGGTCTCACAAGTTGTCGTTTGGTGCTATCAATTGAATATTAATACTGGTCTCGTCGTACTGATTTAATTGTGAATCGGAAATAAGGATTTGTTGATTGGTTAATTCTAAGATAAATGATTGGTAACCTCGTACTTGTGAACTGAAGCAATTAATTGTTCTTGTAGTGCTGTGTTTATTATCATTAAGTAAATGGTAGAATTAAATTAATGGGTTGTGGGATTACAAGATTTCGTGAGTGGTGGAGGATATAATATTTGGTTATTTTAATTGGGTTAATGGCGATGTGTTTATGATTGGTCGATTAATTCGTATCGGGTTAATGAGGTTTGACGTTTTCTTGCTGAGTTAATGGATCATATAAAAGGTGAAGAGATGAAAAGGTGAAGAGATGAAATTGTTGCTCGTATTAATTGCTACGTTTTGGTTTGTCATTTATTTGAAAGTTGGGGCAAGGGTTTAATGATGAATTGTTTTTTGATTATTAATGACTGTGGTCATGATATTTATTATCATTGATTGGTACTAAAAGACATTCTCGGTGATCATATATCTTCATTAATTGGTCAATGAAGTATTTAATTATGGAATGAATTGGTGTTATCTTTTGCATGTGATACGATTTGCTGGAAGAATTATTTAATCCTCGTATTGTTCGAATTAATGAGATAGATGAAATTTATTGAGGATTGACTTTTGCAAATGGTGAATATGGATTCTTTAATTAAGGTCAAAGGATAAATTGGTGTATTTGATCTGTCGTTATCATCTATGGCAAGTGGGGATGATTGACCGGGGTATATATATTAAGTGCATTTAATGGGTCGGTAATATTGAAGGTTGTCGTGTTATTGGAAAGTGAATTAATTGTGTCGGCAGTATATGGAATTCATATTGGTGCTAGTTATCGGTTTTTGCTGTTACACTATATTTTGATTCTACTGATTTCACATATTCCTGCTGCTACGGTATCATGTTTCTGCTGATGATCAGTTTCTACTTATCGGTTTCTGCTGATGGTTATTTGGTTCCTCCTGGTGGTTTCTACAGATGGTTCTTGATGACTTCTTTATGGTTCCTGCTGACTTGTTGTATATTTTTTTTCTTTTGGTCGGTTTTGGTTCCTAATAGTCATGTGAGATTACTAATGGTTAGAGAGGACGGAGTTATCAACCATCATCATTTTTTTTGAGAAGATTACTTGACGAAGACATTTGATTATCGCTTGTTTGATGTTGTAATTGATTTTCCCAAGTATTGTGTTCTTATCATATCTTAAAGGGATCAGCATCTTTTTAAGATAACTTGCTTGGTTTGTATGGTGACGAAGACTTGACGACTCTAGTGAAGGGGTATGATCTATCTTATTGTGCTTAATGCGTACATTTGCTATCACTTGAAGGAGTTACGTTATTTGTGCTCAGTGTCTCGTTGGATAAGTCAATGAGGAGTTTGTCAAAGAGGCCGTCACGTTGATAGTGCAAGACATAAGATGCAAGGTTGGGAGATTCCATTTCTTCATCGAATCAGTTATAGTTGATTTTCTTCATCAGTGATCACTCCATGGAACCTACTGGATTCAAGAGATGGCAAGTATACTTTTAAGGGGAAGCTTATTGTTAATATACTTGGTCATCCTCTTACACTTTGTGCTGGTGTGCTTACTTGTTTCTGCTGTTCGATACTGCTGATGATCGTTACTGCTGCTACTCGTTCCTGCTGTTTATTCCTGCTGCTCGTTACTGCTGCTTATTAGTTAAAAAAAAAATAGTTTGTTTCTACATGCATCACTTGAGGGGAAGCGTCTACGATATTAGATGATTACAAAAAGGGGAAGAATAGTTATGATGTGCAGCTTAGCTTATTATTTGTGATGACATTGTTTCTTCATGCAGATTATTTTGTAATATCAAATAGGGGAAGATTGTTGGGAATTACAGATTTGATAATTACAAAAGCCACGATAAGAATGAAGAAAGAAAAAACAATGAGGACCTAAGATGCAATATTTAGTTAGCTTTCATAGTAAGCTAGGTTTTTATGTAAACCCTAGCCTCTCTATTATATAAAGGGAGGCAGGGTGTTGGTTATGAATATCCTTTCATAGCTAGTCTCTCCCATGAGAGTCTAGAAAACGCATAGAGCGTATAGTAGTAGTATTAGTAGTTTAGTAGTTTATTTTATATTTAATAAAGAAAACCTTATTAGTAGTATTGATTATGTTCTTGTTATTCCGCTGTGCAATCGATATTACTAATCCTAGAAGAGCTTAAACGATCTTTAACAACCAGATATCACAATAACAGAACAACAAGATCCAGAAAAAAAGACAGATGCAGAGAGCGACCAAGACGATGAAACGAGCATTGTTTCAAACTGAACCAACAGACCCGAAGAAGCAACAAGGTTAGTCCCAAACATTTGCTTAACATATACAATCACTTTTATTCAACGGCATATATTACAATGAACTAGCATAAACTTCATACCAACACTACAGCAACAATAACACTAAAATTAAAAGTGGTTAACAAATTTTTAATTAAAAAACGATTCTTGCAATTAGCCAACTACCTAAACTCAGCATATTTAGAACACCTACACATTTTGTTTTTTTACTTCTTTACGGACCCACAGAAAACTACAGAGCATTCTTTTTTGAAAACAAACAGACAAACTACAAACATGTCAAAAAACCATTATTCAATGTTCAACAAACTTTTTCCACCAAAACAAAAAACACACCTGCAAAATTATTTGATTGATTGCTGCACCAGTTCTATATTTCCAGTCACTTTAAATTGCACCCACAGGTTGGCACTCATTTTGATTTTCCCACTTGCACAACATCACGAGATTCACTATTTGTCAACATGACATTTGTCTTCACTCATTCACCCACTCAAAATAAGGAAATCAACTATTGATTCCCATGTTATTAAACACTTATAATCCCTACAATTATCAAACTTAAATGCAACCATAATAACAAACTATTTCATTCCAAATCATTTTACATAAAACCACCAAATTAAAAAAAAAAAAAAAAAAAAAAAAAAAACACACACACACAATTACTGATACTTTTATTCCTAAACATAATATATTAAAATCGACAATAGAAATATCCAAACCACAACACACACAGAAGTTACACTAAACAAAGCTCGAAACATATAACAAAAGACATTAACCGTGCTGCTCCATTGTAGACACATGCCCGAGCCTCCCCTCTCTCGTTTCACGTGCCCGTTCCAGCACAACATTCAAAGCATTCAGAATAAGACAATCCTTATACTGTCCCTCCGAAGTACATCGTAACCCATCATCAGCAGCAGTATCAAACGGGCTAAGCAATCTCCCTTCTTGAAGTAAACGCCGATATGTAAGCATCCTGATACACACAACCTCACATTCTGCCTCCAAACGCACAACAAACAACTCTGTTTGGGCAGCGTCTTGCATAAACAAGAACCGGAAACAGTGCTCGGTTCTATCAGAGTTGCAAGCGAATTTCAGCTGATCCAACGTAGGAGTCACAGACATTTTCTTTCACAAATCCTTCTGATAAAACTAAAGAGATACAGATGGCAAAAAAAAAAAAAAAAGACGACAAGCATGTCCTTATATACCCACAATAACCACAAACAGTAAAAAAATTATTAAAAAATCAAATAATAATAAAATAAATTAAACTAAAATTTAAACTACTTCTATAGTATCTGTCACATAAATACAAACTTCCATGTTAGTAGCCATTCCAATGCTACATCATTTGTTTTAAATAAATACTAACTGCAATTTTTTTCCTCTCTGCTACAGTCACAACAGATCCTTCAACTGCAGAAAAGCCAAGAACCAGGTCAGCCGACAAGAGCAAAACAGCCTAAAGCTGAAGTTGGCAATGTAAATATTTGAACGGTTTATAACCGTTCCTAAAAAATAGTTTGTTTTGAACAATATTTGTACTGCAGCTGCACAATATGTTTCAAAACACCTATGTATCATTTTGTATAACCTCCACAATTAAACACGTATCTATGCTTTTGTGTAACTTCCACAACACTGCTTTATGTAGCAGATAACATTTAGCTGTGCAAATCCTCTTTTGTAAAACATTTGACCAGCTAATGCAGCTTATATCTATGTATTCATGAGTGTCTCAATATGTATCTGCACATGTACTCACAACTGACTTAGCAATAAGGTGTGTTTATTTCTTTGTTAGCAACTTAACCATTCACACAATGGTTGTCCTCTGTTGCTCTAAAATTATCACAGGATACCTCTCTAGTAAAACACCCCGCAGCAACGCACGGATTTCCCAACTCGTTTATTACAAATGTAACCGGCTAAGTTTTCATGTCAGATAATAAATTTTTACCTCATTTATTTATATTCCATGTTGACTATTTTGTGTTGGTTTTTACCCGTCTAGCCATTGGGTTAACCCGATTAAATCACCTTCAATAAAGGGTTAACCCTTTTCAATCCTTGTTTCAATAAACATATCCAATCCAAACCCTAACTCGCTATTGCATTTTCGGTTTTGACACTTTTGGTGCGCTCTCACCAAATTCGTGCACCAAACATTAATTGAGCAAGAAACAAAATTCAAAAAACATATTGTGGATAATCTTAGAGCACCATATTTAATTTCTAAATGAAAGAGATGTTGTCATGTATACTTTGGTATGCTGCGTGTGCATTTTGTGTACCAAACATTAAATGATAACTTTCGGTGGTTGTTAAATTTGTTCAAAGGTATTAAAGCCTCATAAATGTTGGTGCGCAAGCACCAACTTTAGAGCACCATAATTAATTTGTTAGAGTGATAATGTATAAATGTAAGTATGTGGTGAAGTTAAATATAATTATAACCGTATTGGACAAATTAATTATGGTGGACAAATCGGTAAAAGGGTCATATTTGAGAGAAATTGGTAAAATGGTTGTGCTATATGACCGTATGGTAATATTTTTAAAATTTTAAATATTGATATAATATTGTATAAAATATGCGAGTTTAATAACACAAATAATCGTTAATGAAGTTAAAAGAAATGTTGGTGGCTCGACAGAGGTACATTATCAAATACAAAGCTATTACGAGATCGGCATTTAAACCAACAAACTGTTGCAACAACTAATAGAACCCGAGAGACACCTTGAACAAAATGATTGCTATCAATAAAGTTTTGTAAACGACCATACCTGGTGGAGGAGGTAAAAAACATAGAGGAGAGCCGAACCAAACCGGGTGTGTCCAGGGGCATTCAAAGATTAAATGTTCCACTGATTCGACACAAACATTACATATCGGACATGTTGGAGAAGGGGATGATCGTCTTCTGTATAAATTCTCTGTGGCAACTGAATTCGATATGGATTTCCATAAAAATAATTTGATTTTTTGTTGCACCGGATTATTCCATATAACTTCCCATAATTTTGATGATGGATTAGTACTTGATTCACCTATGTCACGTGTATTCTTCAATGCAATAGCGTGCTTGTAGCCAGACAGATTTAAAAGTGTATTGACCGTTAGGTTCAAAGTGTCAAATGAGCTTGTCCGAAGAACCAGTATGTCAGATTGGAATTTGCAAGACCATTTCAGATTCCGTAGCGAAAATATGCTCACGCAACAGCCTAACATTCTAGTCTCCATTCTCAATAAAATCAGGAACAGTATCGCAATTATGAAAAGGTCTAAGAGGCAAACGAATATAAAAATCAATAATAAAAGGGACCCACTTATGTGTCTAGAAAGAAATGCTTCACCCGTCTCGAACTTGCCATCTTAAACCATGTAAAAAAAATCATGACCATGGAGCAAGCTACTCCAAAGCCATGAGCGATCCTTTTTTTAGTGACAAGAAAATCAGAATTTGGAAAATATATACCCTTTAGAATCCTTCCCCGAAAAGTGCCAGGATTAATAAGTAGCCTACACCCTTGTTTGGCAAGAAAGGCCGCATCAAAAGCTTCAAAATCACAAAATCCTAGGCCTCCCTGATGCTTAGACTCTGAAAGTTTTTCCAATCCGATGAATGTGTTGTTCATGGGAGTCACCTCCCTAAAAGAAACGACGAACATAAACCATTAGTTCAACAAACATTTATATTAGAGTTCATGTATTTTTGTTTGATTTGAAAACAAGCAATTTTTAATATATTTTAACTTTACGAAAAAAAATATTTGATTAAATTGAAAATGACAAAACTGGACGAACAATCAATTCCCCGTGTAACGGCTTCAGACATTTTGTCTATTCCCAATGCATACAATCAATGCTCCTGAGCATTTTCGAGAATACTTGTTTTTTTTTTTCCTCGTGCAATGCATACATATGTTGGATGTCATTCAAATCGTTTTTTAACTCATCTACATATATAAAGTATATATGTATTTAGTGAAGTTATGTAAACAATCACGTGAACAATGTTCACCAATTTGCAAGTACTCGTCAAGTGCATCGAGTGATGTGTCGTATGCTAATTTGCGTATGGCCGATGTGCATTTCATGATATGACTAATACTTAAATGACCCAAAGTATCCGGTCGTTGTTTAAAAAAATGAAGTATTCGGGAAGAGGTTCAACATTGTAATTGGTAAAATCATTGACTTTTTGTTTAAAAAGTTTTGAACTTATACGACAACTTCGCCTAAAATTCCTCTCCGGGTATTTTGGTGGATTCTTTTCGTCACCAAAATAATCATCCAAAAGACGTTGTTCCGCAACTTCTCGTTCACGTGGTATGTCTGCCTAGTTTGAGGAAACGAACTCTTGGTTTGATGATTACTCAAAGCTTGGAATTGTTCATAAGCTTGAAGAATCCATGTATATTTACTCGGATCGTCTTGAAAGTAAACAACGTATTGATTATAGTTGGGATCCATAACGTTTTTTTGAAGGTAATAAAAAGAGAAATGTTGTTGTGATGTGTACGTAGAAGTGTGTGTAAAAACTAGAAGATTTAAGAGCTATTTAGGATTTTTAAAGGATAAAAAATTTGGTAAAATGTTTTCTTTTTCTTATATTTCTCTTTTTTTTAAAAGCGCATAATGTTTTGGGCTCGAGCGTCTCTATTTTCAAAACCACAATATAACCATTGCAATATTGATTTTTTGTTTTTTTTATAAACTTGAGCAAGTGGGTACGACACGACGTACCGACGCCGTATGGTGTGACCATCGGTGTTGCCTCGCGTTATCCGACGACGCCATAAAGCAAAAACGCAATCCTATGGCACCCACAGCGTGTGCTCTAAACCAATTGAAAACTGAAAATTTTCATGCAAGTCCAACAATTTTTCAGAACAAAAATTGCAACTTTAGCCGATGGGTAATATTATTCGAGAGGTATGTTTTCAACCAAAAGTATATGGGTTCAAATTCTACTAGAATCGAAGTGAAATTGTTATAATTATGCGAGTGCAAATATTGTACCTAGGAAAAAAACTACGACTGTAGGCAAAGATGTAGCTAAGAATTAGTAATAAAGAAGGGGCCGTTTTTGAAATAAATAAATAAATAAATAAAATAAAAGAAAAAGTTATGTAACTAAACCTTTAACTGATAAGTTCTAACAAAGTAATATAACTAAACTTTAAATGATAGGTTTACCAACTTCAAATTTTAATAACAAAAATACATTCACAACAAATAAAAAATGTTAGATGTAAATCTTATGCATAAAATGTTGTCAATATTCTTTTAATTCTTTTGTAATTATCTAAAGGTTGAAGGGGTCATTTGACTCTAATTGCGTCATAGGTTTAAATTTTATTAGATAAATAGGTGATTGGGCGTGTTGGAGTTGTTGAACACCCTCTGGCTTCCCCACTATCTCCAGCCCTGGCTGGGGTAATTGATGTGATCTATCACCGTCGGACCATTACCATCACCTTCCTTTTACGCACGTTCCCTTTCTTTTGCAATGGTTTCGTGGTGCAGAGCACCAAACGCTTTGCAGTACTACTTGTTTTTGTGAGTATATTATAAGGTATGTTTGTATAATGTGGTGTATCTTTGTATTTTTGGTTTGGTAGTGACCATTACACCTGACTGATTGTGAGTTTGTGGTGTACTAAATAGTGTGACGCATGAAGATGGTTAGTTTGATGACCATTACCTCTCCAACTTAATATATCTTTTTTCATGATCTACATGTATCACTACTAAAAAAGTCTTACTAGCCCTCTTACTCCCTCTTAATCTTACCAGTTAGAGGTGGGCAGACGTTTTGCTTGTTTGTTTTTTTCTTTTGAGTCAGACCCAGTTAGACATATAACATCTTACTCAGTAAGAGGTGAGGGATTTGTCTTACTGCTTCTTACTCGATAATTGAGATTGAAGACTCGTGTTAATATAATATATTTGATGGTTTATTAACTATGTTATATTTATGATAAAAAGTGTTATTTCATATTCACACAAGTTACTTAAATAAATTGCAGAAACGAGCACTTAAAATCATTCGGACAATTATACAAAAACAAATAACATTATTTCGTTTAGATTTAGATGTTCCACCCACCTCTTACTAATAAGATATGGTAGTAAGATTTAGACATAAAACATCTAAATGAAACAAACACATCCTTACTCTTTTAAGAGGAATTTGTGTTAAGCCAGTGGCCATTGACTGATTGACCATTTTGACAATTTGAAGTTCGCAACAAAAATGTGCAGATTTGAGTTCATGCATTTCGTGTATCATTTTTTTTTGCGAAAATAAATATTCGATTAAACTGAAACTGATACAAATGAACCAACAATATACTCCATTTGGAATAGAAGACATACGAATAATTGATCTTCTAACTTTATCATCTTAACAGTTGGGCTATTTGGAATTTGAACTCTGATGTTAATATCAAAGCCCATTGAAAGTTTTCCTTGTATACTCGTCAGTCTAAACAATTTTTCTAGGGCAAAAATCACACTAGTTGATGAGTAACGTAAAAAGAAAAATTCTACTTGGGAGTTAATTGCCTTCTTTAGTTTAGTTTTTGTTTGAATGTCAATTTGTGCATAGCGGTGTTATATTGTGTGCATAGCGGTTTGTATGATGTTCTATAGGGGTGTTGCTATAGCAACTACCATTTTCTTGTAAAAACTGTACCCTATATTGATAAAGCACAAAACCATGCTATTGACCTAGAAGAAATGAACACACTTCTTTCTCGAGCATAGGTCTCCTTTTACTGTAGAAAGGCTTAAAAAAACTTGCACCCACCTCAGGATCATATTCACACACAAGTGTACAAACCGATAAAACTAAATACATGTATCTAATGAATGAGTCGAGTGTGTCCCGGTAAGAACACTTCGTGCACAAGTGCACAAATCAATTCCCTTTTGCTACATGCTTTGCTTTTTCAATATTGATAAGAGAACAATAGGCTAGGAGGTTGATGTGTCATGTGAAAAGTCATGTGACAATATTGAATGTATAGTTGTTAGGGACCTTATTTTCACTCAAGGTAAGGCAACGATAAACTGTGCTACCATAGGGATACGGGTCGTATCTATCCCTTCGGATGTAGACGAAGTAAGCATTCGATCAAGCACCGAAAAAATTATTTTAATTGTGGAAAAAGGCTTTGTTTATAAAAGGTTGGCCGAAGTGGCTTTTATACCCAAATCTCATGTATAATAATCACATGGAAAGGGTAACCGGATGTTGGCACTAGAAAATTTCTGAAAATGCTTAATGATCATCTCCAAATACCCGTTTTTGTGCTTTTAAACTACGATCATTATAGGTTGCAGATTTTTATCTACATACGGTTTTTTGATCTAAAAATATGTCTTATGATATTTCTAAGTTGACTACCTCGGATATTCACTGGCTTGGGTTTAGACCATTAGATTTAGATATATAAAACATCCAAAATGAGTGCAGGATTCCAATGACAAAGTGAGATCTCAACGTTGCAAAGGCTTTGCTAAAGCATGCCCGTATGAAACAAAATCTCGATTGGGTTCGTGAATTTAGAATAATATTACAAACAAAACAAAAAGCAGAAGTACAAGCTTTAAGCGCCTATGTACCTTCCCTTGAAGTTGCAAACTTGAATTGGTTTGATCAAAGGTTAGCTACTTTTCAATTTATTATGGATTGATCTATTAAGCGCTTTCATTCTTATTGCTTTTTATCACCAAATCCTTACTTGCGCAACATATAACGTATAGTTTGTTACGTAGTTTAAATATTTCGTGAATTGTAAATTGAATCTATGCGTTTTGCTCTATCATAACTTGCTTAGGGTCAGTTATTCGTTGCTATCTTTTTAGAACTTCATGTAACGAGGCATCCAATGTAAGTGGTATAACTCATTATTTAAGTTAGTGGTTTCTTGTTAGTCAGCGAAATTTTAGTTCAAAATAGTGTATAAATAGATGTTCCTACATGCACTAAACAGTCTAACACGTATGTATCTTAAAAACAAGTCATATGTGTAAGAAACGTACATTTGTAATGCTTATGATATGGTCCTTGCTCCAATAATAAGTGGACTATATAATTGCGATAGATAAGTGTGATGAGGTGAGATCTATGTAAAACAAGTATCTTTTAAAAAATAAATAAACCAATCTCAACCATTCATCTACCTCCATCTGATGGGGCTGATATGAATCCAAAATTTACAAACAAGGGCAAGATAGTAAAATAACATGCCTCCATAAAAGCAAAAAAATATCTTAATCCCCTCATTTAATAAATTACTTTCTCTCTCAACAAAACCCTAGATCTAAAAAGCCATCTTCCAATCTTGCCGGATAATATCGCCGCCGCAGAAAACACCATGAATCCCATGGGATTCACAATAAATCACATGTGATTCATACTGAATCCCATGTGATTTCATACAGAATCCTTTGTGATTTATCGACAAGATAAATTATACAGAATCCCATTTGATGCACCAAAGAATCCCATGGGATTCACAATGAATCCCTTGAGATTCATATTGAATCCCATGGGATTCACAATGAATCGCATGAGATTTATACTGAATCCCATGTGATTTCATACAGAATCCTTTGTAATTTATTGACAAGATAAATCATACAGAATTACTTGAGATTCATACAGAATCTCATGTGATTTTGCACTTACAGTTTATATAAAGCAAAATAAAAATCCTATGGGATTTATACAGAATCTCATGTGATTCTCTTTGATCCCTTGTGATTGATATCGAATCCCATGAGATCTATACAGAATCTCATGATATTCTTTGATGAATCACCTGTAATTTATAAAAAGTCACAAGATTACCCATGTGATTTATACAGAATCCCATGAGATTCTATATGAATCACATTTAAAATACTCGTCAAGTATCTTTATTAAATCCTATGAAATTCTGTATGAATCCCAAAGGATTAGAGAGAATCATATGTGATTCTGTATAACAACATACAACTTTTTAATAAAGAGATTCCAAGAGCTCATTTCAACAATCATATAAAAAACATCTACCCTTAAAAAGCTATGACATAAAAGTATAAAACTCAAAAGCAGTGATTTACTCATTGTTACAAATAACTTGTGATTTTTTAAAAATAACAAATCACAAATGATTTTTTTACGAATCCCGCGGGATTTTCTGGATGAAAATTTTGAAAAAAAAAAGTTCATCTTTTTACGAATCCCCTGTGATTTTTAAGGACGGAAATTTTGAAAAAAAAAAGTTCGTGTTTTTACGAATCCCGTAGGATTTCTTTACAAATCCCGTGTGATTTTTCTGGACGGAAATTTTGAAAAAAAAAATTCATCTTTTTACGAATCCCGTGAGATTTTTCTGGACGGAAATTTTGAAAAAAAATTTCGTCGAAAGTATATAACAATGCATATCTATAGAAAGATGATTTAATTCTCGTCACGATGGTATATTTTTTGTAGCTTGAAGTTTTACCGTTTGCAAGATATGTTGTTTTTTAAAAAAATGTGGAAAGTGAGTTTTTATATTACATGAGCTAAAATGTCAATTTTGCCCTCCCTTTGTTATTTTTAAGTTTGATATTAGTCATTAGATGAAAGGTGGATTGATGGTTGAGATTGACTTATTTGTTTTTTAAATGATACATGTTTTACATGGATCTCACCTCGCAAAGCCATAGGCATCAGATTAGCTCAGCTAGTTAGTTTGTTACCTTGTATATGTTTCTGATTTGTTATGTTCTAGGTTCGTGATTAAGAAAATGAAAATCATGCCCTTTTTTACTGATCATGTTAGTGTGGTACATACATTGAATCCTAGAGGATTCTGTATGAATCCCATGGGATTGCTGTATGAATCCAATGGGATATCAGAATCCAATGAGATTCTGAATAAAATAACAAAGATACTTTAAGTTCACTTGAGATACCATTTTGTTGTAAATACCATGGGATTCATACAGAAAAATAACAAAGATACTTTAAGTTCATTTGAGATACCATTTTGTTCACTGTGAAACCCATGAGATTAATAATGAATATTCTATATAAAATAACAAAGATACTTAAGTTCATTTGAGATACCATTTTGTTCACTGTGAAACCCATTGGATTCATCACTAATCCCGTGGGATTCACTAGTCCCATTAGATATCATTTTGTTGTAAATCCTATGGGATTCATTATTAATCCCATGGGATTCACAGTGAATCACATGGGATTGTCGATAAATCCCATAGGATCCTAAACATGATCAAATTTAAAGAAGAATCAGAAGAACATAAAATGTAACACCCCAAAAATTGATAAGTAGCGGAAGTCTAATCGGGGTCATTACAGTTTAGTACACAATCATACTCATAGAAACAATTCAAAAGATAGTCAATCTCATTCCATGAAAACTCAAATATTCACAGTTACAAACATTTTTCCGAAATGTTAATTGTTTAACAAAAGCAGTGATGAGTTTGTAAAGAATGATATAATTATTTAATTCAAAAGGGAGGTCCTGTGCCCTTTGCCAGCTCTGTGCCGCCGTGCTTGCTAATTACCTGAGATAAAAATGCTTAAAAAGTCAACACAAAGGTTGAGTGAATCCATAGTAGTTTAAATAGTAATAGTGTGAACACAAGCCAAGCATTTGAAATAAACAAGCCAAGATAGACAGGTCTTGACTAAACTGGTGTAATATTGCTCCTAAGCCTCACGAAACGCAAGCCTTAACATTGATTTGACATATCATAAAGGTAATAACAATCATCTACACCACAACGGATGTAAATGACAAGGGGCCCTCGGTGACAGGAAATGTGCCAAATTTCCATAATACCTCGAATATAGCACACCTCCTGCCAAGTGATCACCTTGACAGAGGTGGGCTGCCATTCCAATAGATCTATCAACTATATTCGCGCTCACTCACAAGTGATTAAGGTTTGTGATATGAGGGACTTGTAGCACAGGTGTCAACTTAAGCAATATCAGGTGATAACAGCATACAGAAAACACTTGTGTTCGATTTATAGCATGTATCTCCCCACGGGGTTTAAAAACAATTAAAAATGTGGGACCATGAACTCACCTGACAGGTGGTGTGAATCACAACGGTACTTAAATGTGATGGTGTATTGCTATGACTAGCAATGAAATTCCTCCGACTTGCGACCTAAATAATACATTGTAATCGGTGTTTTAGATTTCATGTTGTAAATGACATGTGATGTGTCTCGTGTGCGGTGATATCCGTTCGGGTGTCTTAATATACACCAAAATAACTTCACGTAGTTATTTGTATCGTTGATACGAACCGGTGTTCGATAAATATTAACTCATTGTAAAATAATATAGTTTAAAAATATTTATGATTAAATATTTTTAGTGAAGTTATATATATATATATATATATATATATATATATATATATATATATATATATATATATATATATATATATATATATATATATATTAAAGTTACAAAAATATATATGTACTTATATAAAAATCAAATTATATGAAATAATTAATTATAAAATACCTTTGTCACATTTAACCTTTAACTTTACAAATTTACACTTTTTACCCTTCGGTTAAAAATAATTACGATATAGTCCTTTTGAACTTTTTACATTTTATTCCTTATCTTTGGCCAAATGACAATTTCTACCCTCGATTTCCAAAAGAATTCGGTATTTGTCAAAGTTAGTTCGATAGTTTGTGATTTTGTCGGTTTTAGTCCCTTAACGGAAACTTTTGCAAAAACAGTCCTTGATTTAGTTTTCGAAAACCAAACTTTTTATTTCAACATAAGTAGCATTTAAAACTTGTAAAAATACTTAAATTCAGTTTTTATGCTTCTCGTTAAATTTCAAGTTTTGAAACCGAAAATTCTTATTTGAAAAGCCAAGTGGGCTCGTTAGCCCAAACTAGGCCCAAGTGGTATCTTTAATTGCTTGAAAGCATAGTTCGACTAGTATATGGTTTAGGCTTAGTTTTCGTGGTGTAAAATCGTATAAAGTTTGCATGTTGGGTTAGTTCGATTAAGGGTGAGTCGTAGATATAGGTGGTCGAAAAATATAGATGAGTCGTACGTGTAAAAATGAAATGGCGAGGCCATTCCTAGGAGTGTCGAGGCAAGTGAACATATGTACTATTAGTGTAGCAAAAGTGAAAATGATGTGTGTCGTGGTTATGCATGATACGAGTGTATGTAAAAATGAAAAGAGTGGTGATGACTTACAACACCAAAGATGGTGGTGAAGAATTCGTGTGACCAAACAAGAGAAACGAGCAACAACACCCTTCGAATAGCGACTCCTTGCTCCAATATTTCTTTCCCCACTAACTCTTAACCCCAAAGCCTTGCTCGTTCAATCCAAAACCTTGCTTGAATACTTTGTGCTTGTCGACAGTAACCAAAGAAAAGGTGGAGAGTGTTTGTGGTTTGAGAGATTTCGAGTGTGTGTGAGTTGTGTGCATTAAATGAGACTTATATAGGATGGTGAGGGTGGTTTGATGTCCCTAAAGATTGCAACACACCTCGAGTGGTCTTGTCATGCTCGACAATCTTGTCTATCCTCCAAAGGCATTGTCAAATCGAGTTGGGCAAGTTTTAGGTGCTATGGTGTACTTTAAATATTGTTTATGTTGTGTTAGTGTTTTGTGAAACATTCGATCCAAGGGTTAATGGTTCGAAGGTGGTTATTGGTTTTGTCCAAAGGTTCGATGGCTCAAAAATGGTGGCTTCTTGTCTCATGAAACAAAGTCAAAGGGGGGTTAGCTTATTAGTGTCGTGTAAGTAGGAAACAAGGATTTCCAAAACGTGTGTAAAATTTAGATGGTGAGGGAGTTGGTTTTCTATTTTTGTGTAGTATGGTACGCAAGGGAAAAGAAAACAAACAAGCCAAGTGGGCTGTGGTAAACTCGGCCCAAAACGAAAACATGAAAGAAAATAAAATCATGTGGGCTAGTGGGGGTGTTTCGGCCCAAGTAGTTCAAAGAGAGGAAGAAATCCGTGTGGGCTTGTGAAAATGGTTCGGCCATTTATGAAGGGGTATCGGTGATTAGAAAAAATGGTGAAATTAATTTCGGTGTCGATGTCGATTCGTGAAAACCAAAAATATATAGAAGATGTCGTCATACATATATATATACTCACATATATATATATATATATATATATATATATATATATATATATATATATATATATATATATATATATATATATATATATATATATATATATATATATATATATATATATATATATATATATATAGTAATAATAAATTTTGTAAAAGTTAATATATATATAATATCATATATATATATATATATTAATAATATCTCGGTGTTCAATTAGGGTGTCGGGTCGCAAGTGGGAGTTACCGGTGTTATCCTCGTTGGGTGACATCCAAGAGTGACAATCGGGTGACAAAACATAATCGGGTGTCAACCAAACAGTGATCAAAACAATCGGGTATCAAATAAACAGTGATCAAGACAATCGGGTGTCAAATAAACAGTGATCAAAACAATCGATTGTCAAATAAACAGTGTCTCATATAAAAATTTCAAATTAGCCCGCAAAAATGGCTTAGTTTAAAATAATGTCGATAATTAGCATTAATAAATGACCTGGGATTTTACGGTGTATTACATAAAACAAAGAATTAAACGAACCTATTTAAAAGAGGTATCACAAGAACCACCATGAATAAAACCTTCCGTCTCTGGCAACTCAGATTCTCCATAAAGTTCTAACTTACCCATAATTTCTTCTTTTAGTTCCATGTCCTGCCTTTGTGCCATTAAGAATGACGACCAATGTTTGATTGCTGAACGTGTATCGACAACAGGAAGCTTATTGGACTTTGTTGAATCTAAATACAAAAACTGAAAACAAAAAACAAATAACAAAAAGTGTAAGAAAGTTACAACAAATATGTCACACAAACATGAAAAAAATTTAAAACTTCGTATAATTTAAAACTTATAGCAAGGAAGGTATATGGATGATTCGTTGTGTTTTGGTGTGAGCAAACAACAATTTTTCAAAATATCAACAAACGTGAGGTCTAATTTGTCGTGAGACAAATAGACGTGAAGTAATACGAGTAAACCTTTTAGGAAAAAGATTACCTCGCAAAACTTGTGAAAGTGATATTTAAATTGTGAGACCGGGAAGTGATTTCCCGGGTCGTACCCCAACGAGGTGTGAATGGAAAGCTTCGAATGAGATTGGGATTAAAATCTTGTATGATTGGAAAGATTATTTGGTTCTATGACACGTTTAATTAACAAAATTAGAAAATTAACGAACGAAGGTGAAAATAAATTAACCTAAGGGTAAAACAAAAGTTAATTATCAAACTAGGGGAATCCTAAAACACTACGGGAAACATAATTAGGTATCGGGAATCCTAAAACGTAAACTAAATTAAAAACGTGACGTTTATTTAAAAATAAACGTCAACGTGCAAAATAAAACGTGAAATTCAAGCTCTAAACGTCCTACGGGTTTACGAACAATTTTCTAACGTACTAAAAGGTGAAAGTAAATTTTAGAAAAAAGAAAATTTATTTTGCAATTTAAATTCTATTTATTATGAATTAAAAACTATTTTAATGAGATAAAATCAAAATAAATACTAAAATAACTTAAATAAATCTGAAACTTTTTTGGTATTTAAATAGACTCAAAACTAACCTAAGAAAAATGAAAACGTGAAATAAGAAGTTACTAATAAGCAGGAAATAAGCAGTACAAATGCTGAATGCAAATAAGCAAAAGGAAGAACTAGTTAAATAATAAACAAATGGAACCATAACAAAGAAAATTGCTAGCACAGATGGTTAACGTGTGGTGTTGGAGTTGTTCAGTTGTGACAGAGGTGACCAAGGTTCGAACTTGGTGGTCTCCTTTTTGTACGTATTTTTATTTTTCAAATCTTTTTGCACAAATCTGTCCAACACATGGGAACCACCATTTTTTGAAACTGAAACATTTTATGAAAAGCCATAAATAAGCAGTTAAATAAGGCAAATCAAATCAGTACACTCAAACAAACTAATCAAAGGGAAATTTGAAATTCTTAAAACTATAAATAAGCTGAAAAGAAGCTGATAAGAAGCTATGCTGAGTGGGGGGGGGGGGGGGGTTAAGCTTATGGTAACTAGGGAAACTCCTAAAAAGTTAAAAAGAATCAAGATAAGCAGTTAATGAACCCAAAGATTACAAATGGCTACAATAAACAACAAGGGCTAACAGTGGTACCAAACAGCCCAACGGAGCTTATTCAAGGACCAAATAAACTGTAAGAAAAATTCCTAAAAATCAAACAAAAATGTACACATGGAGATGGGCTGGGAAACGAGCTATAAATCAATTTTTAGGCCAAGAATCTAAAAATTGAGCAAACTAAAAATGTTCCAATAAGTGGTTGTGGAGACTATTGGGCTGCAAACAGTTTCTATCCACCAATTTGAAAGCCTGAGCAAACTAACCAAATGAGCTATAATACCGAAAATAAGCTAGAATGCAAAGATTTAAATTTTACCCTACATGTTAAGTAACAACAGTTGCAATATCCTACTGAAACTAAACTAAAACAAGATAAAAGGGAGTATGTTGGGACCTGATGTAACAGCAGGCCTTGGAGGGTTCATAAAAGTTTTTGAAAACTAATCCAAGGCTGTCCAAAGGGGAAATTAAGATAAAGGCATACTTGGAGAGACCTAATAAGCACTAGACAGGATTAAGCAGTTACAATAGACTAGAAAGCGCTAATGAATTCTAAACTCTAACCTATTGCTGCTGAAATTGATGCAAAACAGCCCAAAAGGGCCAACTACGAGCTAGTGAAAAGCTGTCAAAAGCTAGGCTTTATTCTACCAAACTAAAATCATAACAAACTCATACTACAAATTAGTTATAAACCAAAAAAATTAAACTCTAATAAGCTAATATAGTTATGGGTTTATATGAAACAGTAACCTAGAAAACAAATTGGATTTAAAGAAAACTTGAAATTTAAAGTTCAAATGCTGAGACTACATTACTCAAACTGAGATTACAACCTGAATAGTAAATGATATATTGAGTTTAATAAAAGCAGAATAAGCAAATCATGAATAAGCAATACTTAATAAGCTAAGAAGCACTTTTTAAAGAGAAACTTAAATTTATATTACTGAAACTTTTTTTGTGTACATAAAGCTTTTGAAACTGAGACTAAACAATGATAAAAACTTAAATTAAGAACTAAAACCTACTACTTGACTAAAACCTAATTAAAATGACTGCCTCCCATGGGCATACAAAGCTTCTATTTATACTAATTTCCAGCTAGGGTTTCACTTGGCTCTCTTGTCCTCTTCTTTGTCGTCTTGTTGATGTGTTTCTTTTGTAAGAGGAAAAGTGAGCTGGATGGCCTTTGTGCTTCTTTGGAGTCCTCCACAGCCATTGATCTCTTATGTAGTGTGGATTGCCAGTGTGGC
Organism: Artemisia argyi; assembly: GCA_030686995.1. Taxonomy (NCBI): domain Eukaryota; kingdom Viridiplantae; phylum Streptophyta; class Magnoliopsida; order Asterales; family Asteraceae; genus Artemisia; species Artemisia argyi. The sequence goes on along the minus strand of CM060688.1, from coordinate 153,121,381 downwards.
AGAGGAGTGGATGAAAAGACTTCATGTGATCACTTCTTGGCTGCATTTGAGGGTGAGTTGGGGTGAAAGTGACAGGGTATAGGGATTATGATTTGGCGGGGAAAAGAGGTTTGGGTGAGGGTCTGACTAAGGTAGTCAACTGGGTAAAAATGTTTTAAGGTTTTGGGTGCGTGAGTGTAAATTGGATGGTTACTAGGTCTAGGGTGGATCGGGTAGGTATGGTATTGTGAGGGTAGTGGGATGGGATACTGTGTTGGGGGAGATAACGATGGTGATGGAAGATGGCAGGTCACGGTTTGGAGAAGTGAAAGAGATGGGTTTGTTTGACCTGTGTTTTGACCAAGAAGGAGGGGGAGCGTATTTTATTATACGTTTAGGGTTTTGGGGGTGTTGGGCTAGAAGGGATTGGGCTAGGGGGGATTGGGCTAGGAGTGGATTGTTGTTTGGATTGGTATGATGGTGTTGGGTGAGTTATTTGTTTGGGCTAGTAATAATAAAGGATCCGCTTGGTTGTAATATCAAAACACAAGGACCAATTTTGTACTTCTGATTTTCTGAGGGGCGTTTCCTGCCATTTTCTCAAACTTCATCCAAGAGTCACTTTTGCCAAGCTTGAATTTCCAAAGGATCATAGATGTTTAATTTCCAACATTAAGTACCCGAGGACCAATATCGCCAAATTCCAAACTTTGGGAACTAAAACTGTAACTTTTGAAAACTTTTCACCCAAGGATCATTTTTGGTAACTTTTGATTTTTAAAGACTTGGTTTGACTTTTCTTTCAAAATAAACGCTCAGGGACTAGTTTTGATAACTTTTGAAAGTTGGGGGACTGAAACTGCCAATTATGCAAACTTTATTCATTTTTTGTTTGTTTTCAATCATTTTGCATCTGAGACATATAAAACACGATCTTTGGGATTTTCTTCGTATTTTGGTGCGTTTTTGAGTGTTTTTAAACGTTTTGCAGTTCAGATTTGACTAAAAATGATGAGTATTTACACACTAATCAATCCCCCACACTAAACTATTGCTAGTCCCTAGCAATCTTTTTGAGAAAAATTAATGGATTTGAAGTCTCTTTACCAAAAGCAATTACTTCTGAAGTAGCCGAATGTTTCGGTTCAAGTAAGAATTATGGTCCATCCGATAACCATATGATTTTGAGCAAACCATAAGCTTCCAACGGTTTTGATTTTTCTTTACCAGAAGCCCTTTGCTTATGGACTAGCCAACTCTTGATGGAACAGTCAACATCTTGGTGAGTTGATTACCAATTATGGTTTTTCCACTGCCTTTACCACAAGCCATAATCTTGCAGGCTAGCCAACTCATTTACTTTTGAGGATATGGCGAGTTGAGGTACCATACAATTTTGGGCAAATTGTAAGCCATCAACGGGTTTGAGTTATCTTTACCAAGAGCCGTTTGGTCCTGGATTAGCCAATCCTTTTGTCGTTTAGACACGACGGACTGATAACCACAAATTTTTTTGAAATAAAGTGAATTTTTTTTTATTATTTTTTTTTGCCAAAAACGGGGGTACTAGAAGGTAAAATGTGATCAAATTCGCTAGAATACCCCCCCCCCCCCCCCAACACTTAGAATTGAATATTGTCCTCAATATTCAAAGTCCCGGCTATTATGCCGACTCTTTGAATGTAAAAGGGCAACATTAAAAGCTAAATGTGGAAACATCATTTTGTTTTTCACTTTATTGGTAACCACAGCAGGGGTAACTCCCCCACACTTAGGGTGAAAACCCCATATACATGCTGCTATTTTTGTTTACCAAGTCGCTAGCTTGACTCGACCCCGAATTCATTGGTTCTTGGGGAAGCAAGATGTGGAAGAAACAATCTCCATCGGACTTTCATTCAAGATGTTTGGACAAACATTTGAAGCACATGAAAGTTCCACACCGATGAGATAAGTACCCGACTCAAAATAGTATAAGCTATAAGCGGTGATGCCGGGGTCAAAGGTAATGTCTTCATTCCCGAAAGAGTGAAGAACAGGAGAAGTCACCTGATAGGTGAAAAAGAGAAAGAAAGTCATGATAAACATCTTGACTAACTCATCATCATCATGAGGAGGATTCATGGATTCATCATCATGAATCTCATCATTTAAGCTCATGTGATCAAGACATATCCCGGGTGTGTCTAGATCAAAGTAGAAGTTATCATATTCCAGTGGAGATATGATATGAGTGAGTTCACAGGAGAACTCCTTGAATGTGAATGAATCATATTCGGGATTGATGTGAGTGAGTTCACAGGAGAACTCATCGAAGGTAAATGATTCATAATCGGGGAGAGAATTATGAGAATGAGAAGTGGTACTGCCACTAATCTTCTCTCCCATAGGATCAAAATGGAAGGCTTCCAATTCCGGTATAGAATCATCGGAAAAAATGTCACTATCCTTAATGGGGATAGGAGATGAAATAGGTTTCTCTTTGAAAGCCTCAATTTTAAAGATGAGGTGACTGACATTTAATAATGTAGCAAGAAGGGCTTCATCTTTGATTTCAGTGTCAGTTTCATCATTCTCTTCTTCTAAGCTGACTAGCTCAGAAGGTAATCCTTCCACATGACTGATGTTTCCAGAAGATAGAGAATTTACATCAGTATGTGAAGTACTAAGCTCGATGTTGGGATTAGAATTTAAAAGGTTTTCAATTTCTCCCAGATCGGCTTCGAAATCAAACAGATCATCATTACTTCCCAATGGAAGTGGATTGATGTGAGTAAGTTCATCTGTGAACTCCTCAAGGAGAAGGTCAACATCAGAATGAGGCAGTGATGCGTCTACATACTCAACTTCTCCATAAGATGTACAATCATCATCAAAGTCAGAGAAAGTTTCAAAATGATCTTTTGGATTTTCAGGAGGGGAAGGTGAATCACACATATGATCAAAAGTTCCCTGTGACTCTCCTGGGATTGGGACAAGGTTCTCAACACTAGACTTTATGAATTCGTCCGATTCCGTTTCAGGAACAGTGCTAAGATGCTCATCCCCCATATTCAGAGAGTGAATGTGAACTTCGGGTGTGATATCAATAGACTGAGGGAGTTGAGAGGAGCTAGCATTCATGGATTGTACAAGTTCCATTTGATCTTCTGCTAGTAATTTCTCCGTCACATTATTTTCTCGCTGATTTTTCATGGAAGGAACCACAACTGATGAATTTGATGAGCCTTGACGAATATCAAGGGTATCTTCATCATCGGCATCGTCATCGTAGATGATAGTTTTACGCATTCGAAATCTTACTCTAGTTGCTTCTTCAGCTAGTATTTCTTTGTAAGACTTCGGACGAGGTTCTCCCGGAGCAGGTTTGTTAACCAAATCCTTAAGATCATTTGAAGTATTTAAGACATTTTGCAAAAGTTCTTGAGGAAATGGTTGAGGTTGTGTTTCAAAAGTTTGGTATTGTGGAGGTTGGTTGTGATAATTGTTGTCACACGGAAAAAGATTCCTAGTTTGACAATCGGTGCTAAAATGCGGACCTCCACAATACTAACAACCGTATTGGAGTGAAGTTGGTGCATTTTGAAACGATTCGACATTGCAATTTTGATAACACGGATTATGCTCATATGAAATGCAATTGTTTTGTGGCTCATTGCAAAAGCTCGAATTAGAATCGTAAGCGAATGAATTACTCGAACCACAAAGCAAACAACTTCCGTTTTGAATATCATTACCATAGTTCTTACTTGAATTGAAACATTTGGCTACTCCAGAAGTAATGGCTTTTGGTAAAGAGATTCAAATCCATTAAGTTTTCTCAAAAGATTGCTAGGGACTAGCAATAGTTTAGTGTGTGGGGATTGATGAGTGCTCAAACACTCATCATTTTTGGTCAAATCTGAGCTGCAAAACATTTAAAAACACTCAAAAAGGCATCAAAATACTGAAAATATTCCAGGAATTGTGTTTTATATGTTTTAGATGCAAAATGAGTAAAAACAGATGAAAAAAACGTACAAAGTTTGCAAAATTGGCAGTTTCAGTCCCCCAACTTTCATAAAATATCAAAACTAGTCCCTGGTTATTCATAACATTGAAAAATATCATAAAAGGTCCCTGGAAAGTCACAAAAGTCACTTTTGGTCCTTGGTGTGAAGTTTGGAGAAATGTCAATTTTGGTCCCTCAAGTTTGGCAACTTGGCAGATTTGGTCCCTGGGGTTTTAAATATTGGAAAATTATATTTTTTTGGACCTTTGGTAAATGAAAGATGGCAATTTTTATCCTTGTGGCTACTTTGGAGGATTTACAATTTTAGTCCCTCACTTCCGGATAATTACATCTATGGTCCTTGTGTATTACTATCTAACCAAATGGACCCTTGATTATTAAACACCCAAAACCACAACCAGATCCACAAATAAACCCCAGCCCAACTCCTTACCCAGGCCCAAACTCCACACCCTTTTAATATCACTCCCAGGTTTGACCACCATCCTCCCCAAAAACCTGCTCCCTGCTTCCCTCCATGTCTCCCCCTCCTTTTCCACATTTCCCTCACCTTCCACCTCAATTGCCCCTCCTCCGTTAAATACACCAACCCACCATTAATTGTTCTCACCTATAACATCAACCCCCACCAAAACCTATCAAATTCCATTTTCCCGCCAAATTCAATTCCAACGGCTCAGATCAATTGAATCCCATCCAAGGGTCAAAAGATGGTGGGAAAGTCAGAGTATCACTCCAGGGCTTATAAAAGTAAAGAAAAAAGGAGAAGAAGACATTAGTTAGGGTAGTATAGTTTTATCTTAGTTTATGTCATATCGACTTTATTTTAAAACTCTGTTTCTAGTGTAATTTTATTCTCAGTGTAATTCTCAGCTTAATCAAGTGTACTTTTGAAGTTTTATAATACCAATCTCAAAGTTTATAAGTTAAATTCCAAGTTTTACATTTTCAAGTGAAAATTTCATTTACTGTTATGTTGTTGAAAATTGTTGTTTAAGTAATAATTCAAGTTCATATAAGCATTCTATAAGTTTTTATCAGTTTCCTTATCATTTCACTCAGTTTCTAGTTAATAATAAAAAATTACCAAAAATACAAGAAAAATAAAGAAAAATAAAAAAATGGTATTTAAAGAAGAAGGAAGCTGAGTGCTGTGGTGTTTTGGATTAATGTGGGGTTAGCACCTCAAGGGAGGTAGTATGGAATGTTTTGGTCCCTGGAAATATAAGTTCATGTTCAGGATCAATTGTAAGTCTTTTTATACATTTTCGCAAATTCATGCATTAGTGCTACTAAACCTGTTATATATGTTGATTTGTGTTTATTTAGTTAATATAAGTTGATTTGTTGCTGAATGTTACTTAATTGCTCATTGGGACCTTGGTTACTCAGCTTCTCCATGTTCACTGCTAATTTAGCTTTATTGCATTTTGGTGTTCTGAATGATCTTTGGTCAATCTCACCGCTCAAATAGCTTTTAAGATAGATAGGTAATTCAGTGGAATCATTAGTTTGGTAAGTCTAAGCTTAAGTTTCAGATTTGTAGTGTAACTGTGCACTTAAAGGGGTGTTTGGATTTGTTGGTTAAAATGTGAGTTTGCTGGATTTTGTTGTTAGAAATAATTGAGAAATGTTTCAATAGGAATTATTAGTTCGTTTTAACTATAAAATCAGTAGGTCACTTGTTTAAAAGTCAAAATCCCATATTAAGCCTCATAACAGTTAACTGTTGTGGACTTAGGATCCTTGATCTTGCAAATGAGTTCATTACTAGTTAGTATTACTTAAAGTAGCTTCATTATAACTTATAACAACATAAGAAATCATTTAGGGTCAGGAGAATTTCAATTTGGTCAAAGTATTGCAAAATTTCAAAAAGTCAAATTTGACCCATTATGCAAAAAATCCAAAAGTTCTAGGAATTTTCATGATTTTAGTATTAGGAATTAGGACTTGATCTTTTCACAAGTGAGAGTCTCCAGCTTAGCTTTAGGAATCAACCATCACTTTATATTTAGGATTTTTGTGGTGGCTTTTACAGCCCCTCAAAGTACCCTACCCAGGGTTGTTTTTCCGAAATTCCAGCCATTTAGTTTTTAATTTTTTATTTCTTTGTTACAAGTTCGTTTGACCTAAACTTTGGTTTGTAGCTTATTCTTTTGCTTATTTACTTAGTGGTATTTTAATTTTAATTTTTAGATTTTTTTTACAAGGGTAAATCACCATTTTTAGGGCTGCAAAACTTGATTTCAACAAATACTTAAAAGGGGTGTTTGGATCAGTTAGTTTCAAGGTGTTCTAGTATGTTTTTGTGGTTGTTAATAGTTCAAATATGTTACTTTAGGTCCTCTTAGGTCAGTTTAGCAACAAAATCCATTGATTTTGTGAAGAAAAGTCAAAATGCTTGTTTAAGTCTATATTTTCATTAACTGTTAAGTTCCATTGTTCTATAATCAGTCAAACTAGTTTTTTAGATGTTGAAGTGGGTTAAGTAAATCTCATGGTAGCTTATTTTCACCTTTTTAGCTTATTAGAAGCAATTAAACTTCAAAAAAGTCAACATCTTTCAAAAATCTCAAAAAGTCAAAAGGTACCCATAGTAGAAAATCCAAAACTTGTGAGAATTGTTTTGATTTTTGTATTTGGTATTAGACCTTGAAACTTCTTTCTAATTGTAGCCCCCCAGCTAGTCTTTGGTGTCCTATTGTCCTTATATTTTTCAATTTTTATTGTGGGACCCACACTCCCTCAAACAGGGCTGCAGACCCAACTGCTGCAGCAGCACCCCTTGTTCTGTCTCACCTTCTGTGGGTCCCACAGAACTCATAAGTGGGCCCCAATTGGTAACTCTTGGTTCTTTAGACTCCCCAACTGACCCTCTAGCTATTCCAAGGAAAGATTTGAGTTTAAGCTCTTTTGCCCCTACTTTTTCCCCCCTCCAAATCTGTCCCAATTTATGTGTTGAAACAAGTATATCAAGTGCTTAATTTGGCTTATTGGCTTAATCAGTGGGCTTATTTGCTAGGTTCTTGCTTATTCATTTTCAAGTAACTTGTTTGAACCAAAATCCACCCCTGTGGACCCCACAAAGGCTGATTTCCATCAAAAGTCAACAAAAGTCAACTATTTTAGCTTTTAGTGGCCATTTTGCTTATTTTTAAGCTTTGTAAAAGTTATTTTTCACAAAAGTTTCTTGTTTTTAGTAGTTAAATAGATTTCCAAAAGAAAAACCAGAAAAATCCAAAATAAAATTAAGTGATAGTTTCTATTTAATATTATTTATCTTTTTAATTTTCCTTTTTAGCTTTTTATTAAGTAATTTGAAATTTTATATTTTTCTTAATTTTCTTTTATATTAAAGTATTTTTTTTCAGAATTTTATCTTGTCATTTAATAATTATTAGATTTAATATTGGTTTTATTAATAATTAATTAATATTTAAGTATTAAATAGCATAATCAGTTTTTATCAAGTAATAACTAGGTTTTAAATTTTTCATAGCTTTTATATGTTATAAAATAATTTTAGAAATTTTTCTAGAATTTTTACTATTCATCTTCTAATTTTTATAATTTAATTAGTTTAATTAGTAATTAATTAATATTTAGTTTAATAAATAGTCAAATAGTTTAAAAATACATAAAACAAACTTTTTATAATTTTTTAGGATTCCTGAGAGTAGATTTATAAATTTTCCTATAATTTTCTAAGTCATTTAAGTATTATTAGTAATTTAAAATTAGTTAATTAGTTTAATTAAATATAATTAGTAATTAATTAATATTAAATAATTAATTAGTGTAAAAATTCATTTTCTTTTTCCAAAAATTTTCTTTCATCCTTAGGTTTGTAAAAAATTCATTTTCACCCCTGAGGGTTTTCAGATTTCAGTTTTCACTTTTTATTTTGTACGTTCACCTAACTTTAAACTGAACGTACGCGTTTTTAGATTTTAAACGTTTTTAAGTATCTAACTTTCACGTAACTATTCGTATAGCTTATTTAAGCTATTTCTTCTTATATTCCTTAGTTTAATCAATCACAAACCCTTTCCCATCCAAATTCACCCGATCACAAACCCGTTTGATTACCATCACACCTCGTCCGGACATAACGACCCGGGGAAACACTGTACTTCCGCGGAGCATTGACTCTAGGTTGTCTGACCTTGTTGACCATTCACTTGGTGGATTTAGGTTGACCGTTTGGAGCCAATCAAATTTTGGCGCCGCTGCCGGGGAGGTTGTGCGCGTATTTTAAAACGGTTTCGCAGATTAGTGATTCTGGAATTCATTCATTTGTATATTTATCCACCTTTGTTCATATTGTCTTATTATCATATACAAAATGGTTCCCGAAAACATTTTAAAATCAGTTTTCAACGAATACAAAAAACCCAAAAAGATTTTCTCTTATTTGTATATAAAATGTCTTTCCAAAAATTAAAAAATATTCACCTTTACCCTCTCACATATTTGATTCTTCATCCCTACCCCTCTGTAAACTTTTGATTCCTTCTATGTCTCATCCACACCTTTTGATTTGTCAATGGTGTGGTAATCCTCATAATGGTGGTAATTGCCCGAGTTGTGGCATGGTAGAGTCAGGAAACGGGTCTGTCTATAACCAAGATCCTTATTCCTACCATGACACAATTGATTTATTCCATCAGCTACCACACCATGAGACTCAGCAGTTTTACTGTTGTGAGTACTGTGGTGGTTCACACTACAGTTCTGATTGTCAATCGGGAAACACGCTTGTCTGTGAGCAGTTTCCTGATAACGGTTATGACTCTAGCACATACAACCCACAGCCAGATCAGTTTTACTGTTGTAATTACTGTGGAGGTCCACACTTCAGCTCCGATTGTCAAAGAAGGAATCCATTTCCTTGTAACAATTTTGACACAACGTATTATGACGAACCTCCACCTCAACCAATTCCTCAAAGTCTTCTCCTTGATCTTTTGGATTTAGTGAAAGATTTGAAGGGAATCGCACATACCCCAGATAATCCAAATCAAAAATCGATGGAAGAATTGTTAGCTGAAGAACAGGCTGCTAAAATAAATTCCCAAGATACCTATGAAAGATCTATTAGGGAATAAATTGAAAAAGAAAAAGCAGCCAGATGTAGCTCTCGATTTCGTTTCATTCCTGATGACAGTGATGATGAAGATACACTAGATATTCTTCAATTTTATAAAGATTCATCAGATGAAATTCCATCTCAACCCACTGTTATCACACCCGAGGTTCCCACTCATTCTCTGAGCATGGAGGACGAGCATCTTGACACTGTTCCTGAAAAGGAATCAGACGAATTCATAAAGTCTAGTGTTGAGGACCTTGTTCTAATCCCAAGAGAGTCACAGGGAATTCTTGATCATTTGTGTGATATCCCTCCTCCTCTTATCTTCCCGACTAATCATGATGAGATGTTCTCCGATTCTACTGATGACGATTCGTTATCTTGTGGGGACATCGTTTTTATGGAAGAATTACCTTCTAAGCTAGTTAGCTTAGAAGAAGAGAATGATGAGATTGACACTGAAATCAAGGATGAAGCACTTCGTGCAACATTATTGAATGTCAATCTCCTCATTTCTAAAATCGAGGCTTTCAACGAGAAACCTATTTCATCTCCTATCCTCATTAAGGATAGTCACATTTTCTCCGATGATCCTATTCCAGAGTTTGAAGCCTTTACTTTTGATCATATGGGAGAGAAGATTAGTGGCAGTACCACTTCTCATTCTCAAATTTCTCTCCCCGAGTATGATTCATTCACCTTTGAGGAGTTCTCCAGTGAACTCACTCATATCATATCTCCACCGGAGTATGATAACTTTTACTTTGATCTAGACAAAGATGATCTTTGTGTTCCGGAGGGAAATATTCTCAACCTTGAGAATTTGCTTGATATCAAAATCCCAACCCTCCCTCCCATAATAGGTCTAGATCATATGAGCTTAAATGATGAGATTCATGATATACCAATCATGGATTCTCTTTCTGATGATGATGAGTCAATCTTGATTGTCATCAAGATCTTCCTCCCATTCTTCACCTACCGGGTGACTTCTCCTGTTCTTCATTCCTTCGGGAATGAAGACATTATCTTTGACTCCGGCATCACCGCTTATAGTTTTTACTATCTTAAGGCGGGATTATATCTCATAGGTGTGGAACTTTCACGTGCTTCAAATGTTTGTCCAAACATCTTGAATGAAAGTCCGATGGAGATTGCTTCTTCCACATCATGCTTCCCCAAGAACAATTGAATTCGGGGTCGAGTCAAGCTAGCGACTCGGTAAACAAAAACAGTAGCATGCATATAGGGTTTTCACCCTAAGTGTGGGGGAGTGCCCCTACTGTGGTTACAAATAAAGTGAAAAAACAAAAATGGTGTTTCCACATTTAGCTTGTAATTTTACCCTTTTACGTTCAAAGAGTCGGCATAATAGCCGGGACTTTGAATATTAAGGACAGTATTCAGTTCTAAGTGTGGGGGGGGGGGGGGGTATTCTAGCAAATTTTATCACATTTTACCTTCTAGTACCCCCGTTTTTGGCAAAAAATTTAAATTTTTTTCACTCGTGCTTCAAAATTTTTGTGGTTATCAGTCCGCCTTGTCTAACCGACAAAAGGACTAGCTAATCCAGGAGCAAACTGCTCTTGGTAAAGATACATCAAATCCGTTTATGGCTTAAAATATGCCCAAAATTGTATGGTATTTCAACTCGCCATATTCTAAAAAGTGAAAGAGTTGGCTAGCCCGCAAGATTATGGCTTGTGGTAAAGGCAGTGGAAAAACCATAATTGGTAATCCGCTCACCAAGATGTTGACTATGTCCATCAAGAGTTGGCTAGTCCAGAAGCAAACGGCTTATGGTAAAGACAAATCAAATCCGTTTACAGCTGGTGGTTTGCTCAAAATCACATGGTTATCGGTGTACCATAGTTCTTACTTGAACTGAAACATTTGACTACTCCAGAAGTAATGGCTGTTGGTAAAGAGATTCAAATCCATTAAGTTTTCTCAAAAGATTGCTAGAGACTAGCAATAGTTTAGTGTGGGGGGATTGATAAGTGCTCAAACACTCATCATTTTTGGTCAAATCTGAGCTGCAAAATATTTAAAAACACTCAAAAAGGCATCAAAATACTGAAAATATTCCAGGAATTGTGTTTTATATGTTTTAGATGCAAAATGAGTAAAAACAGATGAAAAACGTACAAAGTTTGCAAAATTGGCAGTTTCAGTCCCCCAACTTTCATAAAATATCAAAACTAGTCCCTGGTTATTCATAACATTGAAAAATATCATAAAAGGTCCCTGGAAAGTCAGAAAAGTCACTTTTGGTCCTTGGTGTGAAGTTTCGAGAAATGTCAATTTTGGTCCCTCAAGTTTGGCAACTTGGCAGATTTGGTCCCTGGGGTTTTAAATATTAGAAAATTATATTTTTTTGGACCTTGGGTAAATGAAAGATGGCAATTTTTATCCTTGTGGCTACTTTGGAGGATTTACAATTTCAGTCCCTCACTTCCGGATAATTACATCTATGGTCCTTGTGTATTACTATCTAACCAAATGGACCCTTGATTATTAAACACCCAAAACTACAACCTGATCCACAAATAAACCCCAGCCCAACTCCTTACCCAGGTCCAAACCCCACACCCTTTTAATATCACTCCCAGGTTTGACCACCATCCTCCCCAAAAACCTGCTCCCTGCTTCCCTCCATGTCTCCCCCTCCTTTTCCACATTTCCCTCACCTTCCACCTCAATTGCCCCTCCTCCGTTAAATACACCAACCCACCATTAATTGTTCTCACCTGTAACACCAACCCCCACCAAAACCTGTCAAATTCCATTTTCCCGCCAAATTGAATTCCAACGGTTCAGATCAATTGAATCCCATCCAAGGGTCAAAAGATGGTGGGAAAGTCAGAGTATCACTCCAGGGCTTAAAAAAGTAAAGAAAAAAAGGAGAAGAAGACATTAGTTAGGGTAGTATAGTTTTATCTTAGTTTATGTCATATTGACTTTATTTTAAAACTCTGTTTCTAGTGTAATTTTTATTCTCAGTGTAATTCTCAGCTTAATCAAGTGTACTTTTGAAGTTTTATAATACCAATCTCAAAGTTTATTAGTTAAATTCCAAGTTTTACGTTTTCAAGTGAAAATTTCATTTACTGTTATGTTGTTGAAAATTGTTGTTTAAGTAATAATTCAAGTTCATATAAGCATTCTATAAGCTTTTTATCAGTTTCCTTAGCATTTCACTCAGTTGCTAGTTAATAATAAAAAATTACCAAAAATACAAGAAAAATAAAAAAAAATTGGTATTTAAAGAAGAAGGAAGCTGAGTGCTGTGGTGTTTTGGATTAATGTGGGGTTAGCACCTCAAGGGAGGTAGTATGGAATGTTTTGGTCCCTGGAAATATAAGTTCATGTTCGGGATCAATTGTAAGTCTTTTTATACATTTTCGCAAATTCATGCACTAGTGCTACTAAACCTGTTATATATGTTGATTTGTGTTTATTTAGTTAATATAAGTTGATTTGTTGCTGAATGTTACTTAATTGCTCATTGGGACCTTGGTTACTCAGCTTCTCCATGTTCACTGCTAATTTAGCTTTATTGCATTTTGGTGTTCTGAATGATCTCTGGTCAATCTCACTGCTCAAATAGCTTTTAAGATAGATAGGTAATTCAGTGGAATCATTAGTTTGGTAAGTCTAAGCTTAAGTTTCAGATTTGTAGTGTAACTGTGCACTTAAGGGGGTGTTTGGATTTGTTGGTTAAAATGTGAGTTTGCTGGATCTTGTTGTTAGAAATAAATGAGAAATGTTTCAATAGGCATTATTAGTTCATTTTAACTATAAAATCAGTAGGTCACTTGTTTAAAAGTCAAAATCCCATATTAAGCCTCATAACAGTTAACTGTTGTGGACTTAGGATCCTTGATCTTGCAAATGAGTTCATTAGTGGTTAGTATTACTTAAATTAGCTTCATTATAACTTATAACAACATAAGAAATCATTTAGGGTCAGGAGAATTTCAATTTGGTCAAAGTATTACAAAATTTCAAAAAGTCAAATTTGACCCATTTGGCAAAAAATCCAAAAGTTCTAGGAATTTTCATGATTTTAGTATTAGGAATTAGGACTTGATATTTTCACAAGTGAGAGTCTACCAGCTTAGCTTTAGGAATCAGCCATCACTTTATTTTTAGGATTTTTGTGGTGGCTTTTACAGGCCCTCAAAGTAGCCTACCCAGGGCTGTTTTTCCGAAATTCCAGCCATTTAGTTTTTGATTTTTCATTTCTTCGTTATAAGTCCGTTTGACCTGAAATTTAGTTTGAAGCTTATTCTTTTGCTTATTTACTTAGTGGTATTTTTGTATTTGGTATTTTTGTATTTGGTACCCATAATAGAAAATCCAAAACTTGTGAGAATTGTTTTGATTTTTGTATTTGGTATTAGACCTTGAAACTTTTTTATAATTGTAGCCCCTGCTAGTCTTTGGTGTCCTATTGTCCTTATATTTTTTCAATTTTTATTGTGGGCCCCACACTCCCTCAAACAGGGCTGCAGACCCAACTGCTGCAGCAGCACCCCTTGTTCTGTCTCACCTTCTGTGGGTCCCACAGAACTCATAATTGGGCCCCACTTGGTAACACTTGGTTCTTTAGACTCCCCAATTGACCCTCTAGCTATTCCAAGCAAAGATTTGAGCTTAAGCTCTCTTGCCCCTACTTTCCCCCCCTCCAAATCTGTCCCAATTTGTGTGTTGAAACAAGTATATCAAGTGCTTAATTTGGCTTATTGGCTTAATCAGTGGGCTTATTTGCTAGGTTCTTGCTTATTCATTTTCAAGTAACTTGTTTGAACCAAAATCCACCCCTGTGGACCCCACAAAGGCTGATTTCTATCAAAAGTCAACAAAAGTCAACTGTTTTAGCTTTTAGTGGCCATTTTGCTTATTTTTAAGCTTTGTAAAAGTTGTTTTCACAAAAGTTTCTTGTTTTTAGTAGTTAAATAGATTTCCAAAAGAAAAACCAGAAAAATCCAAAATAAAATTAAGTGATAGTTTCTATTTAATATTATTTATCTTTTTAATTTTCCTTTTTAGCTTTTTATTAAGTAATTTGCAATTTTATATTTTTCTTAATTTTCTTTTATATTAAAGTATTTTTTTTCAGAATTTTATCTTGTCATTTAGTACTTATTAGATTTAATATTGGTTTTATTAATAATTAATTAATATTTAAGTATTAAATAGCATAATCAGTTTTTATCAAGTAATAACTAGTTTTTAAATTTTTCTGAGCTTTTATATGTTATAAAATAATTTTAGAAATTTTTCTAGAATTTTTACTATTCATCTTCTAATTTTTATAATTTAATTAGTTTAATTAGTAATTAATTGATATTTAGTTTAATAAATAGGCAAATAGTTTAAAAATACATAAAACAAACTTTTTATAATTTTTAAGGATTCCTGAGATGGTTAATTAGATTTATAAATTTTCTTATAATTTTCTAAGTCATTTAAGTATTATTAGTAATTTAAAATTAATTAATTAGTTTAATTAAATATAATTAGTAATTAATTAATATTAAATAATTAATTAGTGTAAAAATTCATTTTCTTTTTCCAAAAATTTTCTTTCATCCTTAGGTTTGTAAAAAATTCATTTTCACCCCCTGAGGGTTTTCAGATTTCAGTTTTCACTTTTTATTTTGTACGTTCACCTGACTTTAAACTGAACGTACGCGTTTTTAGATTTTAAACGTTTTTAAGTATCTAACTTTCACGTAACAATTCATATAGCTTATTTAAGCTATTTCTTCTTATATTCCTAAGTTTAATCAATCACAAACCCTTTCCCGTCCAAATTCACCCGATCACAAACCCGTTTGATTACCATCACACCTCGTCGGGACATAACGACCCGGGGAAACACTGTACTTCCGCGGAGCATTGACTCTAGGTTGTCTGACCTTGTTGACCATTCACTTGGTCGATTTAGGTTTACCGTTTGGAGCCAATCATCGCCCTATACCATTTCGACTCCTTTTAACGTAAGCTTATCGATTAAAAGTTTTCCAAAACGTAAGTGATACAAAGGCAGGTTTTGATCTTTTGTTTGGGAACTTATTATGGTCACACCCCCAGTTGGTAGGTGTTCTGCCTAGGTTTGCGGTGGTAAGATTTTAATGTTGTTATTATTAACAAAGAAATGGGAAAATCTTTTTGTGTTTTTCTTATCTTTTATAGATATAATACATATATAGAAACAAAAGAAAAATATTTTTAGTTTTTTTATAAGTTTTATGAAAGCGTAACTTCTTGTGAAGGTTCTACAAGACTAATCGTCTAAACCTTATCGAGACTTTCGACACACGGCCTCCCTTGATTCGTTGTGTTTTGGTGTGAGCAAACAACAATTTATCAAAATATCAACAAACTTGAGGTCTAATTTGTCATGAGACAAATAGACGTGAAGTAATACGAGTAAACCTTTTAGGAAAAAGATTACCTCGCAAAACTTGTGAAAGTGATATTTAAATTGTGAGACCGGGAAGTGATTTCCCGGGTCGTACCCCAACGAGGTGTGAATGGAAAGCTTCGAATGAGATTGGGATTAAAATCCTGTATGATTGGAAAGATTATTTGGTTCTATGACACGTTTAATTAACGAAATTAGAAAATTAACGAACGAAGGTGAAAATAAATTAACCTAAGGGTAAAACAAAAGTTAATTATCAAACTAGGGGAATCCTAAAACACTACGGGAAACATAATTAGGTATCGGGAATCCTAAAACGTAAACTAAATTAAAAACGTGACGTTTATTTAAAAATAAACGTCAACGCGCAAAATAAAACGTGAAATTCAAGCTCTAAACATCCTACGGGTTTACGAATAATTTTCTAACGTACTAAAAGGTGAAAGTAAATTTTAGAAAAAAGAAAATTTATTTTGCAATTTAAATTCTATTTATTATGAATTAAAAACTATTTTAATGAGATAAAATCAAAATAAATACTAAAATAACTTAAATAAATATGAAACTTTTTTGGTATTTAAATAGACTCAAAACTAACCTAAGAAAAATAAAAACGTGAAATAAGCAGTTACCAATAAGCAGGAAATAAGCAGTACAAATGCTGAATGCAAATAAGCAAAAGGCAGAACTAGTTAAATAATAAACAAATGGAACCATAACAAAGAAAATAGCTAGCACAGATGGTTAACGTGTGGTGTTGGAGTTGTTCAGTTGTGACAGAGGTGACCAAGGTTCAAACTTGGTGGTCTCCTTTTTTTGTACGTATTTTTATTTTTCAAATCTTTTTGCACAAATTTGTCCAACACATGGGAATAAGGGTGATCACGGTCCAAAAACTGGATCGGACCGACCAAGACCGGACCGGACCGAAGACCGAGAACCGGAAAAACCATAGACCGAGACCGGACCGAATGTGGTCGGTTCGGTCTCGGTCCGGTCCGGTCTGGTCGGTCTTCGGTCGGTCCGGTCCATTTAGGCAAGATTTGGCAAGTTTTTTCGGGTTTTTGGTAGGTCCGGACCGGACCGAGGACCGAATTAGCCAAAAAGCTTAGACCGAGGACCGGACCGAATGTGGTCGGTCTGGTCCGGTCCGGTCCGTCGGTTTTATTGGTCGGTCCGGTCCATCTGGTCCGTTTGCTCAGCCCTACATGGGAACCACCATTTTTTGAAACTGAAACATTTTATGAAAAGCCATAAATAAGCAGTTAAATAAGGCAAATCAAATCAGTACACTCAAACAAACTAATCAAAGGGAAATTTGAAATTCTTAAAACTGTGAATAAGCTGATAAGAAGCTATGCTGAGGGGGGGGGGGGGGGTGGTAAGCTTATGGTAACTAGGGAAACTCCTAAAAAGTTAAAAAGAATCAAGATAAGCAGTTAATGAACCCAAAGATTACAAATGGCTACAATAAACAACAAGGGCTAACAGTGGTACCAAACAGCCCAACGGAGCTTATTCAAGGACCAAATAAACTATAAGAAAAATTCCTAAAAATCAAACAAAAATGTACGCATGGAGATGGGCTGGGAAACGAGCTATAAATCAATTTTTAGGCCAAGAATCTAAAAATTGAGCAAATTAAAAATGTTCCAATAAGTGGTTGTGGAGACTATTGAGCTGCAAACAGTTTCTATCCACCAATTTGAAAGCCTGAGCAAACTAACCAAATGAGCTATAATACCGACAATAAGCTAGAATGCAAAGATTTAAACTTTACCCTACGTGTTAAGTAACAATAGTTGCAATATCTTACTGAAACTAAACTAAAACAAGATAAAAGGGAATATGTTGGGACCTGATGTAACAACAGGCCTTGGAGGGTTCATAAAAGTTTTCGAAAACTAATCCAAGGCTGTCTTAAGGGGAAATTAATATAAAGGCATACTTGGAGAGACCTAATAAGCACAAGACAGGATTAAGCTGTTACAATAGACTAGAAAGCGCTAATGAATTCTAAACTCTAACCTATTGCTGCTGAAATTGATGCAAAACAGCCCAAAAGGGCCAACTACGAGCTAGTGAAAAGCTGTCAAAAGCTAGGCTTTATTCTACCAAACTAAAATCATAACAAACTCATACTACAAATTAGTTATAAACCAAAAAATTAAACTCTAATAAGCTAATATAGTTATGGATTTATATGAAACAGTAACCTAGAAAACAAATTGGATTTAAAGAAAACTTGAAATTTAAAGTTCAAAGGCTGAGACTACATTACTGAAACTGAGATTACAACCTGAAAAGTAAATGATATATTGAATTTAATAAAAGCAGAATAAGCAAATCATGAATAAGCAATACTTAATAAGCTAAGAAGCACTTTTTAAAGAGAAACTTAAATTTATATTACTGAAACTTTTTTTTGAGTACATAAAGCTTTTGAAACTGAGACTAAACAATGATAAAAACTTAAATTAAGAACTAAAACCTACTACTTGACTAAAACCTAATTAAAATGACTGCCTCCCATGGGCATACAAAGCGTCTATTTATACTAATTTCCAGCTTGGGTTTCACTTGGCTCTCTTGTCCTCTTCTTTGTCGTCTTGTTGATGTGTTTCTTTTGTGAGAGGAAAAGTGAGCTGGATGGCCTTTGTGCTTCTTTGGAGTCCTCCACAGCCATTGATCTCTTATGTAGTGTGGATTGCTAGCGTGGCAGAGGAGTGGATGAAAAGACTTCATGTGATCACTTCTTGGCTGCATTTGAGGGTGAGCTGGGGTGAAAGTGACAGGGTATGGGGATTAGGATTTGGCGGGGAAAAGAGGTTTGTGTGAGGGTCTGACTGAGGTAGTCAACTGGGTAAAAACGTTTTAAGGTTTTAGGTGCGTGAGTGTAAATTGGATGGTTACTAGGTCTAGGGTGGATCGGGTAGGTATGGTATTGTGAGGGTAGTGGGATGGGATACTGTGTTGGGGGAGATAACGATGGTGATGGAAGATGGCAGGTCACGGGTTGGAGAAGTGAAAGAGATGGGTTTGTTTGACCTGTATTTTGACCAAGAAGGAGGGGGAGCGTATTTTATTATACGTTTAGGGTTTTGGGGGTGTTGGGCTAGAAGGGATTGGGCTAGGGGGGATTGGGCTAGGAGTGGATTATGGTTTGGATTGGTATGATGGTGTTGGGTGAGTTATTTGTTTGGGCTAGTAATAATATAGGATCCACTTGGTTGTAATATCAAAACATAAGGACCAATTCTGTACTTCTGATTTTCTGAGGGGCGTTTCCTGCCATTTTCTCAAACTTCATCCAAGAGTCACTTTTGCCAAGCTTGAATTTCCAAAGGATCATAGATGTTTAATTTCCAACATTAAGTACCCGAGGACCAATATCGCCAAATTCCAAACTCCGGGAACTAAAACTGTAACTTTTGAAAACTTTTCACCCAAGGATCATTTTTGGTAACTTTTGATTTCTAAAGACTTGGTTTGACTTTTCTTTCAAAATAAACGCTCAGGGACTAGTTTTGACAACTTTTGAAAGTTGGGGGACTGAAACTGCCAATTATGCAAACTTTATTCGTTTTTCGTTTATTTTCAATCATTTTGCATCTGAGACATATAAAACACGATCTTTGGGATTTTCTTCGTATTTTGGTGCATTTTTGAGTGTTTTTAAACGTTTTGCAGTTCAGATTTGACTAAAAATGATGAGTATTTACACACTCATCAATGGACCAATGTATTTGTTGAGAAAAGTTGTCGGTTCTTTACTGAATTTAAGACAGTGAAAGATGTACTCACACCAATCAATACCAGAAATATCAGTATCTTCCCGAACCCGCCTCACAACATCCAAGTTAATTTCCCCCTTCAAGCCAGCACACATACCCATTGTGTTCGTAAAAAGAGTCAGAAAGTTAATTTTAAAAAGGAAGTCGACTTCCTTGGACTCAGTCAATTTCAAAGCGATATCATTCACTCTGATTAGCTTAGCAGCTTTTGGGTCAAACTGACGAATCCAAACTTTCTCAAAATCATCTTCAATTGCCCTTGTTTCTAAAGATAACAAAGAGTCACCGCCAGTTGGAATACCCAACATCTAATGAACTTTGGAAACTGTGGCCTCGATTGACTTGCTATCTTCCAGTTTCAAACGGCAAGTCTCAGCATCAACTTGTTTAACTAAGTACCTACCTAACCTTGAAGGAATGTAGTTTATATCAAACTTGTAATATGTGCTAAAACATATATCTGCCAAAAACTTCTCCATATTAACCTTTTTTGTGTCATGGATGGTAGTATATAGTGAAGTAGGTGCGGTCCTAGCATGTAGAATCGACAACTTAGAAAGATAATATTGATGTCGTATTTCATTAGGCATCAAAACCTTTTCTTTCTTCTTCCCTTTATTCTTTGACTTTAATTAAATCTCTTCACCACCTTCTTTTTAACCGACAAATGCTTCGTCAGAGTCATCAACGGCTTCATAACATTGTCAGGTAAAACTTGCTCAACAGACGGAGAATCATCCTTCTTTATCTTCAACGGAGCCTTCCCCTTCATTTTCTTCCTCCCCTTATCCTCAGGTATAACATCTTCTTCTTTATCAGAACCGGAAGAATCGCCCCTCTTTCTCTTTAAAACAACCTTACTCTTCGATATCTTTTTCTTTTCATCAACATCTACATAAAAAAAAACATAATATAAACAACTAGATAAAAAATAGATTCATTATTAATCCCATGGGATTCACAGTGAATCCTATGGGATTCATTATGAAATCCTATGGGATTCACAGTGAATCTGAATCCCATGGGATTCACTGTCAATCCCATGGGATTCAAACAGCCTAACCTTGAACTTTT
The DNA here is from genome assembly GCA_030686995.1 of Artemisia argyi. NCBI lineage: Eukaryota > Viridiplantae > Streptophyta > Magnoliopsida > Asterales > Asteraceae > Artemisia > Artemisia argyi. The sequence goes on along the minus strand of CM060688.1, from coordinate 153,100,991 downwards.
AAGCTAATATTAAGTTAGGTAAATGGTTCAAACATCCTAACATTGTACTCAAACAGATGAACTTAAGCCAATAGAGATCACATAAAAACAAATTTCATGGATTTTGGACTTGTAATGAAGCTAAAAACTAACCTAGGAAAACCTAAAAAAGCTATATAAGCTTATATGGGCATAAATAGGCATACTAATTCAATCAAACAAAAAAAGACAGATCTATACCTTTTTGAACCTTGAGCTTTGGTTTCTTTGTACTCTTTTCTACTTTTGATAATCCCAATTTTTGTTTCGGTTGAGTTTCTTCCTGAACCGGCTTCTCCAATCTTAAAATAGGAGCTTCCGATAATCCTTTAACGAACTCCTTCTCCAATGACTTCGTAGTGGTCTTAACTGCCTTGACATTTGGCTTGTCCTTTGACTTGACCTGTGGGTTATCCTTCACCTTAAACTTCACTCTAAGCTTCTTACCCTTATCCTTTGAAATATCACTTGGCGCCTTCTCCAACTCAAAAACCGGATCAGGCCCCTTGTCCTTCGACTTATCTAAACTCAAAAGATCACCTTCTGGAACTCCTTGAAGAACAGACACAAACATCACGCCCTTTGTCTCCGGCGCATTCGTCTCCAAGGCCTTATTCTTACCAACACTCTTACCCGACCTCTTACCCTTTGATTTATATGTAACAAAACTCTCCATCTCCTTATCGTTACGAACATCAACAGGAACCTTCTCCTTCTCCTGTACAACACTCGGCACATTCTCATTATCCAAATCAGAAACAACATCAGAAATAACACTACGAAAATCAACTGGCACCTTTTCCATCTCCTGAACAACACTCGGTGCCTTTCCCTGAACAACTAACACAATCTCATTCTCTTGAACAACCAATGCATTCACCTCAACAACAGACACCAACTTACCAACATCAACATGAGCTAGTTTTGTCGCCTTACCAACATCAACATCTGATGTTTTCTTTGCCAACTTATCAAAAGGATTAAACCGAGGCAACGGAACATCCGCTGGTTTGGTCGCTTTACCAACATCAACATCTGATGTTTTCGTCGCTAACTGATCAAAAGGATTAAACCGAGGCAACAGAACATTGGCTGGTTTCGTCGCCTTACAAAGATCAACATCCGATGGTTTCTTCGCCAAATTATCATAAGGATTAAACCGAGACAACATCGTTGGGTTTAAGATTTTACCTATATCAATTTTAAGATGAAAAGAGTAATATTAGTTTTGAGACAAATATTAGTTATAAGCAACTAACAATAGCACAATCTCATCAATCACAAAGTCCTAATACTAACAAACAAAATAGAAAATTACACAACTATGAATCTGTATATAAAGCTGTTGACATAAATAATGCCTAAAAACATTATTAACATATTATCAATATCTGTATATTTTAATTATTACAAAACATAAACTCATTGAACTAAAATTTATGACATAAACAAGTATTTAGTGATTAACATTCTCTTTACATCCAAATCACTTAAGGTATGAATAAACAAAGTGTTTATTGCAATCTATGATCAAAGGGATATTTAATTAATTATTACAAAGTTTATTTAATTATATAAACATATTATATATTTTTGAAAAACACTTTTGGTAATAAAGAAAAATGTTTTATTCATACTAAATATATGAATTCAAAATTTTAACCAAAATCAGTTAGATTTTCACCAAATAAACTTTCCCCATTAAAAGATAAAGTTTCTGGCCGTTACAGCTGGGTGGCCCCCTTAATTATAAGGGGAGGTCCCCTTAAAATTAATGGGACCGGCACGCTCCTGCACAGTAAATTTTGTCCCTATAAATACTGGTTCATTTCTCAGATTTTCCTCACCCTTTTGCACTCCTAAACTTTCTGTTCTAGATCTCCATTTTCATTCTCTTAATCTTTTGATCATACATTCATAAATCTTTAAAGTGATTCAAACATCATCCTCTCAAGTGCAAGAGAAGAATAATTCTATCCCTCAAGACAAGAAGTATTACAACTTGTTGTGATCTCCACATCCAAGTTGTTAGAGCATCATCCATTGTATATATCTTTGTGTAACTAGTTGTGAATATTTGATAGAAGATAGTTTAGCCAGGTATATAAGTAGTGTGATTGGTTAGTAGTTTGTTGTGAAGAAGAAGTGTTAGGAAGTAGAAAGGTGTGAAGAAGATTGGTGTGAAGTAGATAGGTGTGAAGTAGAAAGGTGTGAAGAAGAATAGGTGTGAAGTAGAAAGGTGTGAAGAAGAATTGGCATGAAGTAGATTGGTGTGAAGAAGTTGTGTAGAAATTGTGATTAAGTTGTGACGAAGTTGTTGTGTGTACATTGGTGTGTAAGGTTTTCTCAGTAATAAGGGAGCTTGTTGACATAGTGAAGAAAACTCTCGAGTTAGGTGCTCGGGGAGTGGAGTAGGGCAAGGAAGGTGTCCTTGTAGCCGAACCACTATAAATCTCTTGTCTCGCGGTTCGATCTTTCCATCTCTCATTTATTTCTTTACTTACATTATTATTGCTATATCGTACATATTTATTGTTGTTCATATTGTGCAAGACTTGAAATCACATATTATCGAATCTAAATTTTTGAAACCAAAGAAATCATTCAAACAATCTTTTGTAACAAATTAAAAAGACGTAAAACTATTCAACCCCCCTTCTAGTTTTCCACAATTGGTATCAAGAGCCACGTCTAGCGAGATTTTTTAAAATATATTGTATTTTAAAATTTGTAACGTTCTATGGAATCTGAAAAATATTTAGAAGGGCAATCTATGCAAAGACCACCACTATTTGAAAGTGACGGATTTTTATATTGGAAAAATAGATTCGAAACTTATGTGAAATCAAAAGATCTTGATCTTTGGCATGTTATTACCTTTGGTGATTTTCCTCCCACTCAACAAAATCCGGAAACTAAAAAGGATGAAATTGTACCTTTTGAAAAACAAAATGATGATTTGAAAAAGAAACTAGCTAAAAATAATGAAGCTAAAATGGTATTTTATAATGCGTTACCACGTAAAGAATATGAAAGAATTTTTATGTGTAAAACCGCAAAAGAAATTTGGGAATCACTACTTATTACTCACCAAGGTAATAGTCAAGTCAAAGACAATAAAATAGATCTTCTTGTACAACAATATGAACAATTTTTGATTCCGGAAGAGGAATCAATTGATAATGCTTTTGCTAAATTTAACACTATTATCACAAGTTTAAAAGCACTTGATGAGACATTTTCTAGTAAAAATTGTGTTAGGAAATTTCATAGGGCATTGCATCCAAAATGGCGAGCTAAGGTCATGGCAATTGAAGAGTCAAAGAATTTGATGACGTTATCACTTGGTAAACTTATTGGCAACTTGAAGGTCCATGAAGAAATCATAAGAAGAGATTCGGAAACGGTCAAAGTCAAGAAAGAACAAACCAAATCTATTGCTCTAAAAGCCAAAAAGGAACCAAGTGACGATGATGATTCGAGTGACGAGAGTGAAGACGAAGAATATGCAATGGCCGTAAGAGAATTCAAGAAATTCTTCAAGATACGAGGAAGATTCACTAGATCACCACGAGACGAAAGAAAACCGTTCCAAAGAAATAGAAGTGATAACTATGGGAAAAGAAAGTGCTTTAGATGTGGAAGTCCAAATCATCTCATTGGTGAATGTCTAAAGCCGCCGGGTTATGAAAATCAAGGCGCCTTTATTAGTGGAACATGGAGTGATAGTGACAAAGAAGAAGTGGAAAAACCAAGAGACGAAAAGTGTTTTGTAGCAAAAGCAACCGACGAAATATGTTTAGGAATTGACTTGGAGCCTGACGAATGGATCAAGGATAGCGGATGTTCGAGGCACATGACGGGGAACTGCAAGCTATTTTCTACGTACAAAGCATACAATGGAGGTAACGTTATTTTCGGTAGTGACTTACGTGGAAAAATCATTGGCAAAGGTACGATTTCTCAAGACTCACTTACTATTGAAAATGTAGAGCATGTAGATAATAAATGTAGAGTTACCTTTACCGAAGAGGATAGCGAAATAGTTAAGAATGGAAAAATTATAGGTAGAGGAATTAGGAAAGGAGGCATATATGTTATGAAACTAGGAAACAAACCTGAGGATAGGATATGCCTAACGACCCTAGACGAAAACTCCACATTGTGGCATAGGAGATTAGGACACGCTAACATGCAACAAATATAATCTTTGGCCTCTAAAGAACTAGTTAGAAACTTGCCTAATCTAAAATATGACAAGCATTTTTGTGATGCATGTAAAATTGGAAAACAAGTTCATGCTAGTCACAAAGCTAAGAATATAGTATCCACTACTAGGTGCCTAGAACTATTACATATGGATATTTTTGGTCCATCCGCTGTGCGGAGCTATGGAGGAAACAAATATACCTTAGTAATAGTAGATGACTACTCATGATACACGTGTACTAGGTTTTTGAGTGACAAGACCCAAGCCTTTGAAAAATTCAAAATATTTAGTAAAATGATTCAAAATAAATTAGGATGCACAATAGTAGCCATTCGGACGGACCATGGTAGGGAATTTGACAACGAAGTACAATTCAAAAAATATTGTGATTTAAATGGAATATCTCACAATTTCTCTGCTCCTCGTACTCCTCAATCAAATGGCGTAGTAGAAAGAAAAAATAGGTCACTACAAGAAATGAGTAGAACAATGTTAAATGAACAATCCATCCCACAAAAATTTTGGTGTCATGCCGTAGATACATCAACATATATTATTAATAGGGTATCAATTAGTAGAATTCTAGGAAAAACTCCTTATGAGTTACTAAGAGGTAGAAAACCAAACTTGAGCTACTTTAGGGTGTTTGGTAGTAAATGTTATATTCTAAACACTAAGGATTACCTCACTAAGTTTGATCAAAAATCATATGAAGGAATATTTTTAGGATACTCACAAAATAGTAAAGCATATATAATACTTAACAAACACTCCATGAAAGTAGAAGAATCAGTAAATGTAACATTTAATGAAACACCACCACCTCCTAAAACATTACCTTTAGAAGATGATGACTTAGTCGAAGATGAAGCTATTGAGGTTAGTAAAACAAAACCCATAGGAAATGATAATGAATACATAAACTTAGGAAATAACGAAATTGTAAATGTTAAAGAATCTAAATCACATCCATTAGATAATATAATAGGACATCTTAACCAAAGAACCCTTAGGTTACAAGCCCAAGATAAAAATAACTTCTTTTGTTTCCTCTCAGCAATAGAACCTAAGAACATTAATGAGGCTTTAAAAGATGAAAGTTGGGTTATAGCTATGCAAGAAGAATTAAATCAATTTAAGGCAAATGATGTTTGGGAATTAGTCCCAAATCCAATGAATATGACCATCATAGGAACTAAATGGGTATATAGGAGTAAGTTAGATGAAAATGGAATAGTAACTAGGAATAAAGCTAGATTAGTTGCCCAAGGTTATAATCAACAAGAAGGAATTGATTATGACGAAACTTATGCCCCCGTAGCTAGACTAGAATCTATTAGGATATTACGTGCCTATTCATGCGCCCTAGATTTTAAGTTATTTCAAATGGACGTGAAAAGTGCATTACTTAACGGTTTTATCAATGAGGAGGTATATGTGGCACAACCTCCAGGATTCATTGACTTCGCAAAACCTGATTATGTTTATAAGTTAAAGAAAGCTTTGTATGGACTCAAACAAGCTCCCAAAGCTTGGTATGATCGATTAAAAGCTTTCCTTATTAAACATGATTATTCCATGGGAATGGTAGATAACACTCTTTTCACAAAAAGGAAAGACCCAAATCTCATCATTATCCAAATATATGTTGATGACATTATATTTGGATCAACTTGTCAAGACATGTGTGATGAATTTTCCAAAATCATGCATGATGAGTTTGAGATGAGTATGATGGGTGAACTAAACTTCTTCCTAGGATTATAAATAAAACAATTAGAAGATGGAATATTCTTTAACCAATCTAAGTACATTAAGGAAATGCTTAAGAAAATTGGCCTAGAAGACTCAAAACCCATGAAAACTCCCATGTCTACGGAAGTAAAACTCACAAAGGATGATGAAGGTGAGTCCGTAGATAACACCAAGTATAGAGGAATGATAGGTAGTTTACTATACTTGACGACAAGTAGACCCGATATCATGTTTAGTGTTTGCCTTTGTGCCCGTTTTCAAGAGGATCCCAAAACCTCTCACCTAGAAGCGGTTAAGCATATCTTCCGATACATTAAAGGCACTATACACTTAGGATTATGGTATCCTAAGGGATCCGGCATAGAAACCGTCGTCTATGCGGATTCGGATCATGCGGGAGACAACGTAGATAGAAAAAGCACTAGCGGCATTTGCACGTTTATGGGATGTTGTCTAACATCTTGGTTTTCGAAAAAGCAAACCGCTCTTGCTATTTCTACCACCGAAGCCGAATATGTAAGCGCTGGAAAGGCATGTCAACAAGCACTATGGATGAAACAAGCTCTCATAGACTATGGCATTAGGTTAGAAAATGTTCCCATTATGTGCGATAACAAAGGTGCGATAGATTTAAGTAAAAATCGGTGCAACACTCTAGGACTAAACATATAGAAATACGCCACCATTTCCCTAGGGATAATGTACAAAAAGGAAACATATCTGTAGAAAAAGTTGCATCGGAAGATTACATTGCGGATATATTCACTAAACCCCTTAAGCGTGAATTATTCAATCACTTGCGTTTAGGATTAGGAATGATGGAATAAGTTGACTAAATTTTATTGCATTTAGACAATTTTTTTTCTCTTGCATAAAATTTGCATAAAATTTACTTTTCTTCCACTTCTCCATTTCTGAGTCTAGGAATCTATTTCACACAAAATTAAAGATTGGGAAACCTTATTTTCTTTGCATAAACTCTCTTGTAAAACCCAATCAAAGTTTTTTTTTTTTTTTTTTTTTTTTTTTTTTTTTTTTAAACTATTCTCACATCTAGAATTACATGAACATCATCTTCCTTGCATTGTTGACAAATGCTAAAAACCTTTTTCCAAAATCATGCATAAACTCTCACATAAATTGTCAAGGTATATAATCTAATATATATTTTTGACATTCATGAATCGAGCAAAAATCGAATCAAGGAGATTTTGGATTGTTTCTTAGGAAACATATTTTTCTTTGCATTTAGGAGTCAAAACAATCACAACTCCACATTTGTTGCATATAGGCACACACTAGGACAAAATCACTCATAATGTGGTCATCTTGTTTCATCACTAGTTTTTGACTCACTAGTTACCTTTGCCTTTGATCTAAGATAGTTGCCTTAGGAAGATTAAGTGCCTTTGTCTTTATTTGTCTCCTCTAGCTTATTATTTGTTGCTTGTTTAATCTTTTACTTAAGTGTTTTTGCATGCATGCTATATCATGATTAGATTAGATGCTATATTGCCTCAAGGAATTGAACTTGCTTGAATCCAAATCCAAAAACACAACCTTTCTGCAAATTTTCTGCCAAAAACCCAATTATGGCAATCTGGAAATCACCAGATGGGCGGCCCCCTTAATTATGTAAGGCGGCCCCCTTAATGTTAAGGGGACTGGCCATCTGCTGGACGGGTTCACAGAATCTTTTATGCTTTTTAGCCCATTTCAACCTACATTTCCCAATTTTCACCAACATATTTTGTCCTAATCTCCCAAACAAACTTTATCCATCCATAAACACACAAATCTTACACTATAAATATGCTCAATCTTCAAAACTCTCCATTCATCCCTTCATGACTTCTCCAAACAAACCAAAACCAAAAGCCTTAAAGCTAGCAAGGATGACAGAAAAACCCGTTTGGCGAAGAAAAAGCCCTCGAAACAAATCCATCATAACCAATGAAGTTGGAAACCACTCAACACCTCCAACCACTTACTTCCCAAACTTTACACCAAATCCACAAGGACATTCATTTGATCCTCTTTACAAACCATACAACATTGGCCAAACATCTTCTTTCATGCCAAACTACACATCTCATCCTCCAACCACTTATAATGATCCATACAAGTTTGATCAACCATCAAACTATAATTCCAACTACACAAACCGAATTCATCCATATCAACACAATGATTCTCTCCACATTGCCACGGAAAAGCAAAAGTTCCGTGATGAAATAACCCAAATCCATGACTTATTGATCTCCTTGCTATGCATCGTGCACAACGCAACAAAGGGCAACCTCCATCATCACCCTATGCAAATTGCCTACCCCACTCTCTCAATTTGGATCAAGTCACAAACCATACTCACTATTGCCCTTGTTGCATCTTTCTTCAAAAACAAATTCTCTACTTGAGTGAAGATATTTCTTGGATTGAATATCTTCTCACTCGTCCTCATCCAATACAACCCTTAACTTGATACAACATCGTAAGATCCACCTCTTCCACTCCATACCCCACTCCATATCCCTCTCCATCTAATAACTAAGCTCTATGCTCATGTTCCCCTTCAAGCAAATAAAACAATCAACCATGGGTTGCAAGCAAGTCCAAGTGCTCTCTTAGGCAATATAGGACTATGTCTTTTCTTTTGTTTTATTGTAATCAATATGCTTCAACCATATTGAATGTTGTAATGCTAATCATTTCTATGATTATATCATATATGCTTGAATGAATCTATTTTTATTTGCATAATTGTTGCTTTGCGTATATATGTCTTGTTCTCTTCACATATTTTTTGTAGCCAAGATTTCCATAGCTCGTTCCCTTGGTGCTCTCAAATGAGGGAGAGCATACATCAAGGGGGAGCTTTCTACCCGTTTAACTTCTTCTATGAAACATACTCGGTGTAACCTTTTTGAATTTACAAAAAAGGGGAAAAGAGAATAGTAAACTCTAAAATACTTGTCTAAAAATAAATTTTAGACCTATTGAGTTTAAGGTTTTGTAATAATCAAAAAGGGGGAGATTGTTGACATAAATAATGCCTAAAAACATTATTAACATATTATCAATATCTCTATGTTTTAATTATTACAAAACATAAACTCATTGGACTAAAATTTATGACATAAACAAGTATTTAGTGATTAACATTCTCTTTACATCCAAATCACTTAAGGTATGAATAAACAAAGTGTTTATTGCAATCTATGATCAAAGGGATATTTAATTAATTATTACAAAGTTTATTTAAGTATATAAACATATTATATATTTTTGAAAAACACTTTTGGTAATAATGAAAAATGTTTTATTCATACTAAATATATGAATTCAAATTTTTAACCAAAATCAGTTAGTTTTTCACCAAATAAACTTTCCCTACTAAAAGACAAAGTTTCTGGCCGTTACATCTGGGCGGCCCCCTTAATTATAAGGGGCGGTCCCCTTAGACCGGCCATGAATTAAGGGGACCGGCACGCTCCTGCACAATAAATTTTGTCCCTATAAATACTGGTTCATTTCTCAGATTTTCCTCACCCTTTTGCACTCCTAAATTTTCTGTTCTAGATCTCCATTTCCATTCTCTTAATCCTTTGATCATACATTCATAAATCTTTGTTTCGAAGTGATTCAAACATCATCCTCTCAAGTGCAAGAGAAGAATACTTCTATCCCTCAAGACAAGAAGTATTACAACTTGTTGTGATCTCCACATCCAAGTTGTTAGAGCATCATCCATTGTATATATCTTTGTGTAATTAGTTTGTTGTGAAGAAGAAGTGTTAGGAAGTAGAAACGTGTGAAGAAGATTGGTGTGAAGTAGATATGTGTGAAGTAGAAAGGTGTGAAGAAGAATAGGTGTGAAGTAGAAAGATGTGAAGAAGAATTGGTGTGAAGTAGATTGGTGTGAAGAAGTTGTGTAGAAGTTGTGACGAAGTTGTGGTGTGTACATTGGTGTGTAAGGTTTTCTCCGCCATAAGGGAGCTTGTTGACATAGTGAAGAAAACTCTCGAGTTAGGTGCTCGGGGAGTGGAGTAGCGCAAGGAAGGTGTCCTTGTAGCCGAACCACTATAAATCTCTTGTCTCGCGGTTCGATCTTTCCATCTCTCATTTATTTCTTTACTTACATTATTATTGCTATATCGTACATATTTATTGTTGTTCATATTGTGCAAGACTTGAAATCACATATTATCGAATCTAAATTTTTGAAAACAAAGAAATCATTCAAACAATCTTTTGTAACAACTTAAAAAGACGTAAAACTATTCAACCCCCCTTCTAGTTTTCCACAAAAGCCCATTTGCACATGATGTAACCAAAATAATCTAATCGATCACAAAATGACTAATATAACAAAAAATCATTACATATGTCGATTCTCTTATACTTTGTCTCATTTTGTTATATTATTCATTTAGTAATCGATTAGATTATTTTGGTTACATCATGTGCAAATGGGCTTTATATACAAATTCATAGTTATGTAATTTCCTGTTTTGTTTGTTAGTATTAGGACTTTGTGATTGATGAGATTGTGCTATTGTTAGTTGCTTATAACTAATATTTGTCTCAAAACTAATATTACTCTTTACATCTTAAAATTGATATAGGTAAAATTTTGAACCCAATTTCGTTGTCTCGGTTTAATCCTTTTGATAATTTGGCGAAGAAACCATCGGATGTCGATGTTCGTAAGGCGATGAAACCAGCGAATGTTGCGTTGCCTCGGTTTAATCCTTCTGATCAGTTGGCGACGAAAACATCAAATGTTGATGATGGTAAGGTGATGAAACTAGTTGATGTTCCGTTGCCTCGCTTTAATCCTTTTGATAAGCTGGCAAAGAAAACATCGGATGTTGATGTTGGTAAGGCGACGAAACCAGCGGATGTTGATGTTGGTAAGGTTGCGTCTATTGTTGAGGTGAATGCACCGGTTGTTTAGGAGAATGAGATTGTGTCTGTTGTTCAGGGAAAGGCACCGAGTGTTGTTTAGGAGATGGAGAAGGTGCCAGTTGATTTTCGTAGAGTTATTTATGCTATTGTTTCTGATTTGGCTAATGAGAATGTACCGAGTGTTGTACAGGAGAAGGAGAAGGTTCCTATTGATGTTGGCAATGATAAGGAGATGGAGAGTGTTGTTACATATAAATCAAAGGGTAAGAGGTTGCGTAAGAGTGTTGGTAAGAATAAGGCACTGGAGACGAATGCGCCAGAGACAAGGGGCGTGATGTTTGAGTCTGTTCTTCAAGGAGTTCCAGAAGGTGATCTTTTGAGTTCGGATAAGTTGAAGGACAAGGGGCCTGATCCGGTTTTTGAGATGGAGAAGGCGCCGAGTGATATTTTAAAGGATAAGGGTAAGAAGCTTAGGGTGAAGTTTAAGGTGAATGATACGCGGGATTGCCGCCTCGCAACAGGTTTTACCTCTCAAGGGATCTTGAGAAGCTTGCAATCCCCGCCAGGCAGTGTACCTGATCGTTGTAGTATAGTATAGTGACAAGTACCGGGGGATTGATCGTTCAACTCAGGAATAGTGTTCGCTAGGATTAGAAATCCTACTAAACTAGGTCTAAAGGTGAGGGATGATTCTTTTTGTATTTTTTATATTTTATGAAAGCAAGTAAAATCTCGGGTTTTGAAGGAGTGGGCAAAATTAGTTGCTAGTCAACTAACCCAAATAACTAAAGATGCAATCAAAATAAAATAAAAAGAAATGAAAATAAAATAATGTGATTATGTGGTGGAAACAATAATGAGAAAAGATGTGTTTACTTAGATTTCATTACTCCCTAGGTATCTTTTACCAGTTGATTAGCTTGTTACAATTGCATGGATGACGGGTTATATTCCTTAATACTAGTCATAGGGCCGTGTACAATATTCCCTAACTCTATAAGCTCCTACTTCACTTGATGCGCTCCGTCAAAGCTTTAAATTTATAAACAAGAATTACCGGTTAACTAGGAACACATTCGGGCAAGTATACCGTAGTCAATTGTAGTATAGTAGTGGTAAGTCAAGGTCGTCCCAAGAGACTTGGTTACACTCAAGTGTCGTTTGTTTGTTTAAGCAAGTAACAAGTTGGTGGTTATGATTGTCACGGATCAAACCACAAGAAAATCAATATGAGAACAAGAACAAAGAACATACATGTTTAGACAAATGATCACATGGATATTAGGATGTTTAGTTTGGAAAACATATTATCAAAGGTAATCCTTACGACCTCTAGAACCAATAATAATTTAGTGTTTTATAAATCAAATATGCATAAGCCTCAATCAAATGGTTATATCATGAACCTTATATCTAAACAACAACAAAGAATCCTTTCGTCCAAGACTTTGATGCCATTAATTTGTTAAGTTCCATTTACTTGGAAAAATGATGATGACACATATTCAAAAGATGCCTTTCGACCTTTAATCCAAATTAAACCTTTATTTGTTATGTTTATTAAGTTTCTTATACAATCGTCACAAAGTACAAGACCAAAACCATTCGTCGACTAATGAATTAAAATCAACCACTATTGAGAATCCTTTCGACTATAGACTCAACAAAGATTAATCAAAATAATAAACAAGTCAAGTTCCAATTTAACCAAATATGATGTCTTTCATCATAAACCAAACAAACACTAATTGTATCCAAACATCCTTTTATCACAAGTTATCATATGTACCAAACAAGCATTAAGAGATTATCATTATTAAAACACATCACATGAAACACATAGAACCAAACATGAGATATAATATTCAACATCTTAAAAGTAACAAGAGTTTACCCAAGGTATCAATTACAATAGGTAAAGGTAAAGGATTATAGCAACCTTCAAGCCTCCAATCAACTACATGCTTCCTACCAAGCCGGAAAATAATACCCAACACCTTCTTCCAAGTGTTTAAGCCTTCTTCTGAAAATGGTAGAGGTTGTATGGTGTTTTGGGAGAGATAGGGTGGTGACAATTCGTCCTTAAGGGTGGAGGAAAGAATTGCACCCTTAAAACTAAGCCAAAGTGGTCTTATTTATAGTAGAAATCAAGCCTTAGCCTCCAAGCATAAAACTTGGGCACTAAGCGTCATAAAATGCCAGGTTTAGGAGTTATTAGGGAGACATGATCGGACTTGGGGCTTAAAGACACTTAATTATGCATTAAAAATGACTTGGGGAGGGCAGCATGCATCCAACCGTTCGGTTGGATTCCAACCGATCCGGTTGGATGAGACATTTTGATCTAACCGATCGGTTACAGGCTATTATCGATCGGTTGGATTCATTTGACAGAAAATAATAAACATGAAAGTTGTAGATCTTTCTCTTAGCGTTCCTTGGCCGCTTGAATAAACTAAATCCTAGTTCGTATGCTCAAGATATGGCCAAAATGGTGAAGGTGTGTCGGGAACAACGAGTCTTCAAATAATTCATCGTTTGATCTTCTTTTCTTCATTTCTTTTCTCGTTTTCCCTGTTGTACTTTATTCTTGAGTCTTTGGAGTGACAACTTCATGACTTTAATCTTCTCGAATATACTCCAAGAGACTTTCATTTTTCGGGAATTCTTCGTACACGCATAAATCTTCGTTTATTGATCATTTTTACGTCTTTTTCATCATTTTCCTGTTCTTGGCTAGCATACACACTTTTATACGATTAAGTGACCAAAACAACCAAAAAACATACGAAAAACGCCACTAAAAACATGCACAATTTGAGCGTTATCATCACTCCTATGTCGAGCCGACTAAAAGCTCCTAACATGGGATCACTGGAATTCACTTATGCATTAAATACAACCAAGAATCGTAGTACACCTCCGATCATGTTTCTTAAGACGTTCAAGCAAGTTACCAATGGAATTCTGCTAGTTTCCTTAAGCCTAACATCGAATACTATCATCCACAACAATTATAAACAAACCATCAACCAATAATCAACATCTAGGTTTCACTACATCTAAGCAAACATAATAAAAACATAGGCTAACATGTTAAAAGAAAGACAAGCATAAGATAGAATCACACAACACATAGACATATCGTATGATTATTGGAAAACGTATCTTCAATTAAGCATGGATGGAACAAGGGTTGAAACCCTTATTTTTACAGAAAATTTGTCTAGGATTTAAGCTCTCCAAAGTTCTCCTAATGTTCCACACTAATGAATGAAAATTAGAAAACTATATATAGATTTTACACATTGACGGCGTCACGTTATAGCTTGTGACGCTGTCAACTCGCCGCCAAATTAAGGGTCATATTGTCTAGATCCAGTCTTGACGCTGTCATGTAGAAATTGAGCTCTGGGCCGTCACTTGCAAAATGACCCTGACGGCCTTGGTGACTCCGTTAGGCATTTTATACTTGAAATAGTTCTGGGCCGTCATGTGTATTCTTCATATCCACCTCTTTTGCCAAGCTTGACACTGTCATGTGTGAAGTCTTGACGTCGTCAGGTACTGTTCCCAGCAAGGATTTTGAGACTTTGCCGTTTTCTTCACTTTTATGCTCCAAAAACATCCAAAATGCTTCCATTTCCAGATTTCTTCTCAAAAGTACCTAAAATGACAAAAGGAACAATTTAGAGCAGTAATTGATCAAATAATCATGAATTCGGGCTTAAATGACCCCTTAAAAGCGGTACACTTTTCGCCTCATCAAATACCCTTACACTTAAGATTTGCTTGTCCTCAAGCAAATGCGCTTTTATTCTAATCAAAATACAAGTTAGGGGTCATTTAACACTAATATAAAAGTAATTACAACAAATAATCATTCCACTAAAAACCAAAAACAAGAACAAAGGTCATACACTAGCACCTCACAAATAGTGTTTAGATACTCACATCTCTCGGGTGTAATAAAGTATATATCACAATATGAAACATCTCTTACTACCTGTCATAGTAAATAAATTACCATAGGCTTGGAAAAGGATCAAACCTCCACCACTTGGCGTAAACACCTAGGATAAACTATCAGAGAGGTCTTTTAAAGGGTTATAACGTTAGGTGTATGGATATGGAAAACACGGTTTTGTTGGATAAAGGCAATATTTACTGGTGGCGAGTTAATCATCTTGGTTAATTACATGTACAATATGGCGTTGCTAAGCCAAGTCTCGACTCGACTTAAGCTAATCAAAATCTAACAAACTATGAAACAAACATAGAAACGGGATGGTAGTCCGTATGTTTTTATCTTTCTTTTTCTATTTTTTTCTTTATTTTTTCGATTTTATTTTATTTTTTATTTCATACACTCTTGCCGTAGCATCCAAAATAATACATAATAGGGGATTTGCCTTCCCCTTACACTTGAATTTTTACATACTTTACAATAAACTACTCTAATGACTCGAATCAAGAGAATCAAAACACTTGGAGTACTTTTTATGATTAACGCACATACGGGGGTAATATATGATGTTCTTCCCCATTACTCCATATTACTAGTACTTTACCCCATGAGTCCCAATCGTCCCAAAATAATATGTACAAGATATGACTCGACTTAGCAACCATGTAATCAATTAGATAATTAACTAAGGGTTTAAACATGTAACAATAATGAACTAAAGATAAGTGCATACAAGGAAGGCTAAGGCGATTTGGTTGCACATTTGGGGTGGATTGTAAACAAATTCTTCCTTTAAGTAAGATGCTTAAAGTTAGAAACAAAAATATAGGCTCGGAGGGGTGTACTAGGGGTTTCGTGTACTAAAAATGAGTACAACGCAAAGGTGTGGGAAAAATTAATTGACTTCGCTAGTCAAGTAATATGACTTAAATGGTCAAGTAATTATGATACGGGTTTAAACACAAGGGTGATCCTAATTCCTCTTATCATGTAGTAAATCCTAACCACACGAATGTAGTCTCACTAGCGGTCTCGGGATGTATCACTAACGCAAGTTCTAGAATCGAAATACTACCGGTACACTCATAAGCACTAATAATGAATGCTTTTCCTATCAAATCTAAAGGCGAACCTCATATATTTGGGTGGAAATTTTTTTTAAGTGGTACGGTTTTGTGCTAGTCATGCAACTCCTATCCATGAGACGCTTGTTAAGGCTAAAGTTTCACTCCTAAATGTTGTAAAAAAATTTAAATTTGGCGCTAAAATTGCCCTAGTAAGTATTTCTCTTAGTTTTATTACACACCTACATCAAACAGGCAAACTCAAGTGCAATTGTATCCTTATAGGTATCATCATTTACCCTCCCCTTACACTTAGGATGGACATTGTCCCCAATGTTCAATTAAAGGATGTAAAAGTAAAGCAGGTAAAAGAATGAAAACAAATACTCCCCTGATTCGTTCGGTGTGGATAGTGTGTCAACAAGGTTAGATCTTCCTCCAAGAAAATGAACTTTGAAAGCTTCTCTCCAGAAATATAAATCATCTTCTTGTCATATATAACCTGTTAAACCTGAGAAAACAATCAAGGCAAACCTCGCGTAAAATCGGCGGCAATCTATATATAAAAGAAATCCTAGAAAACAAATTAAGATATAATGCTTGTGGAATGAATGTTTGTAGATTTCCTAGAGTTTATAAAACTAAAGAATCAACAACAACTTTAAGACTCCAGTTTAAACAAAACTCGCAAAATTTTTCAGAATTTTAGTACCTGACGCCGTCAGGTTGTAACTCCTGACGTCGTCAGAATGTTCCTGGAAAAATCTTATGTTAAGTTTACGGAAAATTTTTGGAAAAACTTATGCCTTATTTCCTGGAAAATCCTGCAAAACATCATCATGACTCGATATAAGCATTTGACTCTAACAAATACTAATATACATGCTCATTTAATTTTGTAGTGAATCATGCTCATTTTTGTTCTTGTAAACAAATTTGGATTTCCCTTACACTTAGCTTTTGCAAAATACCTTTATAGGTAATTAAGACGAAGTTAAAAACAAAATAAAGCATTTTCACAATTTACTTTGAAACACGAGCCACAAACATTAAAAATAAAACATTTATACGGAAACAAATAAAATCAAACAAATAAAAATCAAACAAATAAAAACACACAAAACATGGGTTGCCTCCCAAGAAGCGCTTTTCTTTATTTACGAGTCTTGTAGCTAGACTCAAGGTCATGGGCTACTGTGTGTCGCTTATGCTCACATATCCAAGTGTGAGCCATCTAATAGTTGCCTCATCTTTCTTATAGTTATCACTTAGCTCTAAACATTCGCGATAATACCTTTTATTCTTTTTATGAGGATATTTAAGCCCTTTCCTTTTATCATTCTCACTTAGCATATCAAGGGGTGGATACCTATTACATTTCTCAATAGAAAAATCCTTGAACCTAGGGTGTGCACGGGGCATTTGGTAAACAAAATCTTCATCCCCATCCGAGAATGTAATTAACCCTTCTATAAGTTTTTCATCTAGGTTGGTTAACCTTTTGAAGGGTTTACCAAACACAACTTGGGTTAAGTTACTATCGATAAATTCTCCTAGATTCTCCATAACCATAAACTCAACCAGAAAAACAAAGCTTCCTAGAGACACATGCAATGTCATTTCCCTAGCAACAATATTATCTCCTTTGTATTCTAGCTCATCTACCATAATTTTATTGTATTCACTGAGCGAGATTATGTTCATTGGTAGAGATGAGTTAAGATAGGCATCAAAGCTCCTAAATCGGATCTTACAAGGAAACTGCATTTTAAATGAGCTGTTATTCTCAATCCTTGTTCTAGGGTCGACATACCTAAGAGGGTTCATCTCATCTTCCATCCTATCCTCATTAATTACATCACCATCGTCTAGGTCCTCATCGTAGTCCGAATAGTAAAAAGGACTAGCCCTATGGTCATTTTCAAGGTCAGACTCATCCATCTCAGAATTATTGTCAAAGTGATGGTCAGGCGAGAGGTTAGGTGAGTTCTTATTTTCCACTAGAGGGATTGGGGCGGGTAGTTGGAAATTCCTATGACGAAAAACATGAACAACAGGAATCAAACGATCAATGCTATTGTTATGCATCGAGATAGTTTAGGAACAAAGGAACAAAGAAATGAGATAGATTAAAGAAAACCTAAAAATAAAAATAAAAATCTTTATAGAAAGGAATCTAGCAAGTAGACCTAATGAAAAGAAAATCTAATCTAGACAATAACTATTCCCCGGGCTGCGGCGTCAAAAACTTGATACGCGGGATTACGCCCTCGCAACAGGTTTTACCTCTCAAGGGATCTTGAGAAGATTGCAATCCCCGCCAGGCAGTGTACCTGATCGTTGTAGTATAGTATAGTGACAAGTACCGGAGGATTTATCGTTCAACTCAAGAATAGTGTTTGCTAGGATTAGAAAGCCTACTAAACTAGGTCTAAAGGTGAGGGATGATTCTTTTTGTATTTTTTATATTTTATGAAAGCAAGTAAAATCTCGGGTTTTGAAGGAGTAGGCGGAATTAGTTGCTAGTCAACTAACCCAAATAACTAAAGATAAAATCAAAATAAAAAAAAAAAAGAAATGAAAATAAAATAATGTGATTATGTGGTGGAAACAATAATGAGAAAAGAAGTGTTTAATTAGATTTTATTACACCCTAGATATCTTTTACCGGTTGATTAGCTTGTTACAATTGCATGGATGATGGGTTATATTCCTTAATACTAGTCGTAGGGCCGTGTACAATATTCCCTAACTCTATAAGCTCCTACTTCACTCCTATGTCGATCCGACTAAAAGCTCCTAACATGGGATCACTAGAAATCACTTATGCATTAAACACAACCAAGAATCGTAGTACAACTACGATCATGTTTCTTAAGACGTTCAAGCAAGTTACCAATGGAAGTCTGCCAGTTTTCTTAAGCCTAACATCGAATACAATCATTCACAACAATTATAAATAAACCATCAACCAATAATCAACATCTAGGTTTCACTACATCTAAGCAAACACAATAAAACCTAGCCTAACATGTTAAAAGAAAGACAAGCATAAGATAGAATCACAGAACACATAGACATATCGTATGATTATTGGAAAACTTATCTTCAATTAAGCATGGATGGAACAAGGGTTGAAACCCTTATTTTTATAGAAAATTCTTCTAAGGTTTAAGCTCTCCAAAGTTCTCCTAATGTTCCACACTAATGAATGAAAATTAGAAAACTATATATAGATTTTACACCTTGACGGCGTCACGTTATAGCTTGTGACGCCGTCAACTCGCCGCCAAATTAAGGGTCGTATTGCCTAGATCCAGTCTTGACGCTGTCATGTAGAAATTGAGCTCTGGGCCGTCACTTGCAAAATGACCCTGACGGCCTTGGTGACGATGTCAGGAATTTTATACTTGAAATAGTTCTGGGCCGTCATGTGTATTCTTCATATCCACCTCTTTTGCCAAGCTTGACGTCGTCATGTGTGAAGTCTTGACGTCGTCAGGTACTGTTCCCAGCAAGGATTTTGAGACTTTGCCGTTTTCTTCTCTTTTATGCTCCAAAAACGTCCAAAATGCTTCCATTTCCAGATTTCTTCTCAAAAGTACCTAAAATGACAACAGGAATGATTTAGGGCAGTAATTGATCAAATAATCACGAATTCGGGCTTAAATGACCCCTAAAAAGCGCTACACTTTTCGCCTTATCAGTGAAGGATAACCCACAGGTCAAGTCAAATTACAAGCCAAATGTCAAGGCAGTTAAGACCACTACGAAGTCATTGGAGAAGGAGTCCATTAAAGGATTATCGGAATCTCCTATTTTGCGATTGGAGAAGCCGGTTCAGGAAGAAACTCAACCGAAATGGAAATTAGGATTATCAAAAGTAGATAAGAGTACATAGAAACCAAAGCTCAAGGTTCAAAAAGGTAGAGATCTGTCTTTTTTTGTTTGATTGAATTCAGTATGCCTATTTATGCCCATTTAAGCCTATATAGCTTTTTAAGGGTTTCCTAGGTTAGTTTTTAGCTTCATTACTAGTCCAAAATCCATGAAATTTGTTTTTATGTGATCTCTATTGGCTTAAGTTCATCTGTTTGAGTACAATTTTAGGCTGTTTGAACCATTTACCTAATTTAATATTAGCTTAAAAGTTCAAGGTTAGGCTGTTTGAATCCCATGGGATTGACAGTGAATCCCATGGGATTCACTGTGAATCTCATGGGATTTCATAATGAACCCCATGGGATTCACTGTGAATCCCATGGGATTAATAATGAATCTCTTTGTTATCTAGTTGTTTATATTATGTTTTTTTATGTAGATGTTGATGAAAAGAAAAAGATATCGAAGAGTAAGGTTGTTTTAAAGAGAAAGAGGGGCGATTCTTCCGGTTCTGATATGAAGAAGATGTTATACCTGAGGATAAGGGGAAGAAGAAAAAGAAGGGGAAGGCTCCGTTGAAGATAAAGAAGGAAGATTCTCCGTCTGTTGAGCAAGTTTTACCTGACGATGTTTTGAACTAGTTGATGACTTTGATGAAGAATTCGTCGGTTAAAGAAGAAGGTGGTGAGGAGATTGAATTGAAGTCAAAGAAGAAAGGGAAAAAGAAAGAAAAGGTGTTGATGCCTAATGAAATATGACATCAAGATTATCTTTCTAAGTTGCTGATTCTTCATGCTAGGACCACACCTACTTCACTATATACTGCCAACCATGACACAAAAAAGGTTAATATGGAGAAGTTTTTGGCAGATATAGGTTTTAGCTCATATTACAAGTTTGATATAAACTACATTCCTTCAAGGTTAGGTAGGTACGTGGTTAAACAACTTGATGCTGAGACTTGTCGTTTGAAGTTGGAAGATGACAAGTCAATCGAGGCCATAGTTTCCAAAGTTCATGAGATGTTGGGTATTCCAACTGGCGACGACTCTTTTTTATCTTTAGAAACAAGGGCAGTTGAAGATGATTTTTAGAATGTTTGGATTCGTCAGTTTGACCCAAAAGCTGCTAAGCTAATCAGAGTGAATGATATCGCTTTGAAATTGATTGAGTCCAAGGAAGTCAGCTTCCTTTTTAAAGTTAACTTTCTGACTATTTTTACGAACACAATGGGTATGTATGCTGGATTGAAGGGGAAAATTAACTTGGATGTTGTGAGGCGGGTTCGGGAAGGTACTGATATTTCTGGTATTGATTGGTGTGAGTACATCTTTCACTATCTTAAATTCAGTAAACAACCGACAACTCTTCTCAACAAATACACTAGTCCATATACCTTCCTTGCTGTAAGTTTTAAATTATACGAAGTGTTAAATTCTTTTCATGTTTGTGTGACATATTTGTTGTAACTTTCTTACACTTTTTTGTTATTTGTTTTTTGTTTTCAGCTTTTATATTTAGATTCAACAAAGTTCAATAAGCTTCTTTTTGTCCATACATGTCCAACAATCAAACACTCGTCGTCATTCTTAATGGCACAAAGGCAGGACATGGAACTAAAAGAAGAAATTATGGGTAAGTTAGAACTTTATGGAGAATCTGAGTTGCCAGAGACAGAATGTTTTATTCATGGTGGTTCTTCTGATACCTCTTTTAAAGAGGTTCGTTTAATTCTTTGTTTTATGTTCTCCTTATTCTTCTTTAAATTTGATCATGTTTAGGATCCAATGGGATTCATCCATAATCCTATGGGACTCACTGTGAATCCCATGGGATTAATAATGAATCCCGTAGGATTTACAACAAAATGATATCTCATGGGATTAGGGAATCCCATGGGATTAGTGATGAATCCCACGGGTTTCACAATGAACAAAATGGTATCTCAAATGAAAAGTATCTTTGTTATTTTATATAGAATCCCATGGGATTCATTATTAATCCCATGGGTTTCCCAGTCAACAAAATGGTATCTCAAATGAACTTAAAGTATCTTTGTTATTTTTTTGTATGAATCCCATGGTATTTACAACAAAATGGTATCTCAAATGAAATTAAAGTATCTTTGTTATTTTATTCAGAATCCCATTGGATTTTGTATGTATCCCATGGCATTCATACAACAATCCCATGGGATTCATACAGAATCCTATGGGATTCAATGTGCTTATCTTATTATGAATATTCCCATTTGATTTTACTCTAGGATTTGCTTAACAATCTTCAAGAAAAGTTAGCTATTATTTGCAATGAAAGACATGGTTTTGAAGAACTTTTGACAATAGCTGGTGTTGAATTCCCTGACGATGTAAAGCTCATTGAACTACATAAAAAGTATGTTCAAATTTTGAAGCATCTAATTACATTGAAAGGTGAAGATCTTAGTGTTGAAGGTGATGGTGATGATGGTAATGAGGATGATAATCTAGAAGGAGGTGATCACGATCAAAATGATAAAGCTGTATCTGGTACCGATCCATCTGCTAGTCATGCAGATTTCGAGAAGCCATATGTTTTAACTGTATTTGATCCATCTAAAAAAAAAAAGGCGATGCAGTTCCCGTGGAGCAAGATGTTCTAGGATCGCAGAAGTATGAAGAAATCCTTTCAACACCTGAGAATTTATCGCAATGGTATGAAGTACATGCAGATTTGGTTGAAGAGTTAGTGCAATTGGTTGATGAAGATCATGCATACGTAATATTCTTGTATAATAATGCTTTCCATCCTTTTTCCTAAAATTTATTTCTTGTTAATTAAATCTTTTTATTTTATGCAGTATGAGTCGGTCAACAGAGGTGTTCCATTTACGAGTGTTAAGAAACCAAACATTGTTGGTCTCCTTACTCCTGAGAAATGGGAACTCATGCTTCACATGAAAGTCTCATTCCTAAAAAGCATTTGGTTAAACCGTCTTCTTATTTATTGTCTCCATATATGAACAAGAAGAGAAAGGTTCTACCGAAAATTACTAAGCTGGAGTTCATTCTAGGAAACAGTTTGTTTGCGATGCAAGGCGACACGATGTAAGTTTACATGTTTATTTTTTATACATGTTTCATAGTATTTTAATATGAGATTCCATAAATTTAGATTTGATAAAAATTCATCTGATTCAATGTGAAGGAAATCCCATGGGATTCATTATTAATCCCATGGGATTAGTGATTAATCCCAAGGGATTCTCAGTGAATCACAAGGAAAATTTCTTTTTCTGAATCCCATGTGAATCATTCGGAATCCCATGTGATTCTTTAATGATTTGATTTTTTTCTTCATATAGTGAAAGGGTTTTCGAAATAAATTCTGGGATTTTCATATATTCAGTCCGTGTGAATATGGAAACGTTAGCGCCCGGTTTGGATGTCGATGCTAACGTAATCGGCTGTTGGTCTGCAATTCTGAATTGTTAAGAGAGTCATAAAGAACTTGGTTCTCCAGCACGACACTTTTTCCCGATCGGATGTATTGTAAGTATTAATTTTTATTTACTTAATTAACTGTTTATCTGCTTAATTAACTTTTTTAAACTTATATGATTATCTAACTTACCAAAAACACCGAAAGAAAAGTATGAAATCATAACATCATATTGTAAATTGCATATACAGACATCTTCTATGTTTGATGGAACCTTGCATTCTTTTGACGATCAATTTGAAGAATTTGAGAAAGAACTTTCAGCTCAGTTGAAAGATAATGTTAGTGGCTTGGCACTCGATGGCATTGACTTGGTATTTTTTTTTGTTTTTAATTTTTATTTGTGTTTTTATTTTTCATCATTTTTATTATGTATTTTGTTTTGTTAAAACTGGCTTTTTTTCCTATTCGCAAAGTTCGCCGTTTTTAAGTTGTCGTGTTCAGCCTCACTAACAAAGCAGTAACGATACTTGATAACAGTGATTGTAGAGCAACTTATGACGAAAAGTATAAAGATACAGTTGAACTTCTTGTAAGTATTTTATTTTTCTGTTGTTTTGTAATTCATACAGAATCCCATAGGATTCATAGAGAATCCCAAAGGATTCATACAGAATCCCATAGGATTCATACTAAATCCCTTAGAATTCATATAGAATCCCATGCTGAGTACCAATTTACATTTTCCCATAATTCTAGCTATTTATGCTCTTTTTTTATTAATATTGTAGCAAAAGTTGTTTGCAAGTCATCTGAAGCTGTATGCTCATAGAAAGCATGTTAGTATTGCTAAAGCCAAGCCAAAAATCGCAAATCTCAAGTGGAGGACCAAGGATAACTTCCGAGATTGCGGTATTTTCGCAATGTTGCATATGGAATCTTACACTGGTCAAGATGTTGGGAAATGGGATTGTGGGCTAGTTGCTTAGTCTTGAGCACAATTAAACATGTTGAGGCAATTGTGATTCAAGTTTGCGACAAAGATTTTGTTGCACGAGGTAAATCATTATATATAGAAGATGTTTGAATTAGCACAGGAGTTTGATAAACTTCCTCCTGAAGAAAAGTTGACTATAATTGTTGAAGCAGTTAAGAATAGGGATGCACATGAGTGCAACTAGTCATTGGAGAAGTTATGTCTTTTTTGAATGGTAGAACAATTGTCCAGTTAGGCGTTAATGGTATGGTAGACGAGAACATGTGAATGGTAGTCTTTTGAAAACTTGTGAATGGTATATCAGAACATGTGCATGGTAGAACAATTACGTGTCTTTTCAAAACATGTGTATGGTAGAAGAGAATATGTGAATGGTTGAAGTTTAAAGAAGAAGCTAATATAACAAAATAAGCAAATTTCATGTGAATGGTTGAAGTTATCTTTGTTATTTTATATAAAATCCCATGGGATTAGGAAAAGAATCCCATGGGATTCTATCCCTAATCCCAATGGATTCATACAGAATATAAGTAAGAAACAAGAATTTTCTTTGCAAATCATCTAAATATTAAATTAAAGAAGAAAAATAACTAACAAAATCAGAAATTTATTTCCAAATAATCTAAATATTCAAGTAAAGAAGAAAAAAGAACTAACATAAATCCCATGTGATTCATACTGAATCCCATGTGATTCATACTGAATCCCATGGGATTCATACAGAATCCTATAGGATTCATTATTAATTCCATGCAATTCAGTATAAATCCCATGATATTCATTGATGAATCACATAGGATTCATTGATGAATCCCATAGGAAAGAATCCAATGGGATTCATTTCCTAATCTCATGGGATTCTATCCTTAATCCCAATGGATTCATACAGAATATAAGTAAGAAACAAGACATATACAAGAATTTTCTTTCCAAATCATCTAAATATTTAATTAAAGAAGAAAATTAACAAACAAAACCAGAAATTTCTTTGCAAATAATCTAAATATTCAAGTAAAGAAGAAAAAAGAACTAACATAAAACCAGAGTATAAAAAGTTTGTTAAAAAAGCTGTTGGTTTCGCCTTGCATTTGGTTCTTTGGACAAGTTGTTTTTGTGTGCAAGTTGGTCTTCTCACCACAAAAGCGACAATTCTTCTTTTGTTTCTTTTTAACTCCAAGTGCTTTTTCTCTCACTCTTCGCCTTTTGTTGCGTTCCTTTTCTGTAATATTCCCTTTGTTGCTTGCCCTTGTTGGATTGTTAACTGTTTTTTCCTCAAGTTTAGAAATAGCAAAATGTTCAGAAATCACATCTCCCGTTTCTCTTGAAGGATGATTTGGCACCTCAGCCTTCACTTCTGTTTTCAACGTCTTTAACTTTTCTACAAAATCACCCATCTTCTCTACATTATTTCCTAACCTGAATAAACAATCATCCACCACAGAAGTTGCTTTGTTTGAAAGTCTTTCAATTTCTACATTTTTTCCCCATATCTGTTTCTTTTCCTTCTCAATTCATGTAGTATTATATCCCTTGTCCAAGCCTCAAAATATACTATTTTGGAATGAGGTTAATGTAGAACCGTAGAGGGGGGGGGGGGGTTGAATACGGTTTCTCAGGCTTTTAAGATGTTTAAAAGCTTTAAGCCTCAAAGAAAACCAAGTAGTTATATAATCAATCCAAACAACCACACACACAAACAAAGTATATAAAGCAAGTAAAAGACACCATGATATTTAATGGTTCGGGATGGGGGGTGTTACAATTCACTCCATCGATATTCACCAATATCGATGCTCACAAAGAAGGAGTTACTTCCCAACGGTATTCCGCCCTCAAAAACCACCCGAAAGAATCTCACGATTCGACTTCACCTAAGGATCACAAAGATCTCTACTAAGACTTCCACCCGGAAGTATCAAACACCAACTAGATCCCCAATGATCTAGGCTTGGTCACCAAGACACAAGACTTCCCTTACAAACAATTGAATGAATGAATGAATGTTTGTTCAATCAAGTCCTAACCTAACCTTGAGACTCGATTCTAGTAGAAAGGGTATAAGAAAGAAGACCCTCGACACAATCACAAGAGTGGATTAGGTTCTTGTGATTCTTCCCTTGCAAATAGATGTGTTCTTCCAAAGATGTTAATGTGAAAATCAAGAACACAAGATTAGAGATTGAGATAGAGATAGAGATTTGAGAGTGTTTAGAGAGAAAGAATCTAGAGAGAAAGAATAATGGCAAGGGGTGAGGAATACAAGAGGCAAGGGTGGTATTTATAGGCCAAGAACCCAAACTTGGGAAAATTTACCGAGGCCGGCGCGTCACCCGCGCGTCAACGCGCGGGCAGCGCGCCAGGCGTCTGTAAATTTTTCCCAAGTGTTGGTTGTTTGGATCTTATAAATACCTATCCTTGCTAAACCCCCAATTGTACTTCACACTAAACCTTAACATTAATCATTCTAAGGTTTACCAACTCAAATAGCCAATTAGGAATTCATTTGTGAAGTGTTTAAAGAGAAACCAAATTACCAAGGGTTTAAAGTGTAGATATGGTAATTTGGAAGGGGTGGAAGTGTATCTCCTCACATGGCATAAAAAAGAGAGAAAGAATATGCCAAAGAATATTCCAATGCTTGGGGGGAAGAATGAGATGGAGGGTTGATATGAAATTGTTTGAATTAGATGGCTAGGATAAAAGGGAGCCTCCCTTGGTTTTCAAAAAAATTGGCATGTGGTGAATGTGGATGGTTGAGATGATCTCATTTGAAATGGATGGCTAGGATAAAAAATGCCTAGGTTAGGGTTGAGAAAGGATATTACAAAGGAATATGCTTTGCTTGGGGGGGGGGGGGGGAAGGGGAAATCACTGGTTGAGATGGTTTTGGTTTGAATTCAATGGTTGAGATCAAGCACATGTGGTGGCATAGATAGGAGAGATTGAATGGATGGTTGAGATGTGTTTGATTTGAATTCAATGGCTAGGATGAAAGGATCCATATTAGGGTTTCAAACAATTCCCCATGTGTTAAAAATGAAGGGATGAGATGTGTTGTAAGGGAATGGATGGTTTAGATGTAGTGTGTAAGGGAATATGTAAGGGTGTAAGAGATTGTGTAAGAGAATATTTGATTGGGATATGATTGGTTTTGTCTTATGTATAAATAGGATTAAGAGAGGATTAAGACAGAATCTAATTGTCATTAAGAAAAAGGTTTGGACAATTAAGATTATAAGTTGAGAAAATCATAGGTTACTTATAAGTTCAGGTAACACAACGTCGAGAACCCATAGTTTCATATCTCGTGACTTTCCACGACTCGACGTTCTCAACTAATACCTTGGTTCAAACAAGTGAAGTGCTTTGCCATGATGTAAAGCATAACCCAAGTGGGAAAGGATGCGTTTACGCAAAGTGACCTTTGACTTGTTTGACCAATAAGGGAGTAAACCCGTTACGTAATTAGAGAAGACGTTACCACGGGATATGAGTATGGATGCTTCAACACGATGTCACGAGGAATATATAAGCTCCCTAAGTTTAGAAAATCCTTAGCTAGAGGCGATATTTATAAAACAAGAGTTAGCGTTTTCCCGTAAATGGGTGTTCTAAAAGTGGGATCTCTCAAGTCTTAAAACTCGTTTCGAGTGTTCTCAATTAAGCACATAACATATTCATACCTGTATTGAAAGATCCACATTTGTCGGGTAAGGGGAAAGCCGACTTTTAAAATTCGCCCGGAACCATACAGACTCCTGACGCGTCACCCGCGTGTTGACGCGCGGGCAGCGCGCCAGGAGCAGACATTGGCTCCGGCGATTTTGAGCTAACGTTTTTTATTTTATGTGTTTCGATGGTTTATTTGTCATCATTAAAACATAAAGATATCTTGATCATGTTGCCTCAACAATCTCCCCCTTTTTGATGATGACAAATAAAAACCGAAAGCAAATAAAATTACAAAACTTAGCGGAGATAAAGCGCGCCTTTGGTGTAGCTTGAGTCTTGACCTTTGCCTTGTAATTTGGTGAAGCCTTTAACATTTCTTGAATGGTCTTCATGCTCTTGCTTTCTTTCTTCCCTTTTTGTCAAATAAAAAAGGAGGGACTTCCAATCATGCCAGGTTTCGAACTTGGGCTTGTGGGAAAAATGAGCTAGCTTGTATGTGCACCCGAATGTGCTCCCCCTTGAACATAGCTCCCCCTAGATCATTGCTCCCCCTTGTTTCAAGGCGGGGATCCATGGGTCAAAAGCCTCACCTTTGCGGTGGCCTAGCTACACATAGAAATCACAACTTGCAACCAACAAGAAAAAAAAAATCACATGTGAAAGTTCCAAAATGGGTTAGGTTACCATTTGGAGACTTGTAACATGGGTTAGTCCACATCATAACAATAAGTATATTTGTGTCCAAGATGACTCCACAATCCAAATGTTGAGCACTATATAAAAATAGAGATGAATTAAACATGACTTTCTCATATAACCCATAAAACATTTTATATCACATAGAAGAGCATAAAGCATACAACAAAGACAATTCCTAATACAAGCTAGAGACACATTCTACAACACCTTATTCAAGCATAATATTATATGGTGACTAACTATATTACACATAACCTACAACAAAAGTTGCCCAATCACACTTATTTCTTGCGATTTTGAGCCGCAACTTTTGCAAGACCTTTCACAACATTTGTTAACATCATGAAATTGTTCTTGTAGGCAAGATGCAACTCCCTCATCTCCTCTTGAAGATCCTTAAAATCATTCTCAATCTTGATTGTTTTCTCATAAAATTTACACCTTCGTGCATGGTCATGAGTTGAAGCATCAAGTTTGGGAGGGTGAGGGTACCCCGTTTTGTACCATATGGGATCACTCCAAAAACATTTCATCACATAATTCCTAAGTATTTGATTATCAATACATGATGGATTTTCCCATTCATCATTTGGTTCTTCATCAACCACCATGGACTTACCTTTGTAGTCATCGTTTGAAACATTACTCATTTTAGAGAGGAGAATTTTCTAAGTGATTTAAGTTTTGAGGGAAGAACAAGGAGAATGTGAAGATGCAAGTAATAATGTGATTTATATAGGATGGAAGAAGGGTGGTAGGTATGAGTAAAGAAACTAGTCTTTCATGTCAATGATGAGTTCAACTACTAAGATGCTTGAAGAGATGGCTAAGCCATCTAAATCATGTACCAATATGTCATTAAGCATGTGATGGTGTAAGGAATAAAAGAAAGATGACAGTTCACATAATTTTATCATACATGCATCAACCTTATGCATGAAACTACAAGCAATTAATTATTAGGAGATAGCATTATTCAATTTAATTTAAGCATGCAATATGTAGTTTATCACGTAAGGAGAACAAGAAGAATTGGATACAAGATCTTAAACACAAGTGTGAGTTGTGAAGAACGTCATATCTAATCATGGAAACTTAACATAGTCAAAATTTTCAAGATGAATCAAGATAATTTTGTGTCAAGTTTTCTTGTTCAAACACATAGTATAGACATGTAGAATCTTAGATACTATCAATCATTGTTTGAATAATGGGTTGATACATATCTTTCCTCTTGGAAGACATTTGTTTGATCTTCTATCCATGCCTCCACATAAGCCTTAATCACATAAGCTCTAATAGCACCTAAAGATTGTTCTCCTAAGATGCATGTTTTAGCATCAAAACCTATCCCAAAGCAATTTGGACTCTTGAAAAATGTCATGCCAAAACTTAGACTTGTTTGTTTTGAGACCTAAGTGTCCTTTTATTCAAGTCACCAATGCCTTGTTGTATACGATGACCCCTCGCTTCTCTCACTTCCTTAGGATTGCCTTAATCCGAAACAATAACTTGTAATGTTGGCGACCTTTCTTGATCCTAAACTAAAGGTTCATTAATCACATCATCTTCTACCGAAGGAGATGATTTAGGCTCGGGCATGCTCTCATCAAAGGTCACATTGAGAGATTCCTCAATCCTCATTGTTTCCTTGTTAAGCACTACGTATGCTTTACTAGTTTGAGAGTATCCTAGGAACACACCTTCATACGACTTTGGGTCGAATTTGGTGAGATATTCTTTGGTGTTAAGTATAAATACTTTGCAACCAAATACTCTAAAATACTCTAGGGATGGTTTTCTATTCCTAAGTATTTCATAAGGTGTTTTATTAATTACTTTTCTAATGTAAACTCTATTAAAAATGTAACAAGCGGTATCTAGGGCATGACACCAAAATTTTTGTAGAATGGATTACTCGTCAAGCATTGCATGACTCATCTTTCTTAACTTACGATGTGTTCTTTCAAAAATCTCATGCGATTGAGAAGTGAATGGGCCCTATAAGTTATAAGATATTCCATGTTGTTGACAAAAGGTTCCAAATTGTATTTTATCAAATTCACTACTATGATTTGTTTTAATTGAGACAATTGAACAAGCAAGTAGCTTTTCAACTTTCTTTCTCAAAATGTTGAATTTATTCAAGACTCTATCCTTGCTTTCTAAGAACAAAATCCAAGTGTAATTTGAATAATCATATACAATCATTAAAGTGTAGAAGTTTCCTCCATAACTTTGGATCAGAGATGGACCATACAAATCCAAATGAACCAATTCTAAAACCTTACTAGTTGTTACATCCTTTTTCTTCCTATTATTGGTTTGTCCTTGACTCCCTAGACATGTGTCACAATAATGCCTATCAAAGCTCAACCTCGGTAAATTCCGTACTAGCTCATTAGAAGCTAGGTTTTGAACTAACCTCATATTGGTGTGACCTAACCTCCTATGCCAAAGCATTGAATTGTACACCGTGGACGTGAGACATATGTGTTGCTTAGAGTTATCACCCAACTTGCATGTATATAAGTTATTTATCCTATGACCTTTTGCTAACACAACACCATTCTTACTAATAGTGCAATCTAGCTTAGTAAATTTAACTTCACAATCATCATCACTTAATTGACTCACACTAATCAAATTGAAACTTAGACCCCTAACATGCTCAACATTGGAAATTTCTATGGAGTCATGAAGGACATTACCTTTGCCGACAATTTTTCCGTTAAGTTTGCTTCTAAAAATGACTTGATTGCCATTATACTCCATGTATGATGTGAACAATCTTCTATTCCCGGTCATGTGTTTAGTGTAACCACTATCCACTACCCACTCATCCGGTTGTAGATCACTTTTGAGGCAAACCTACAACAAAAGTATAACTCATGCCTTTGGTACCCATTGTTTCTTGGGTCCATTTTGGTTAGCATTTAAAGTGCCCAAGTTAAACATTCTTGATACACATAATTTCTCAATACCATATTTAGAGAAAGTGGACCAAGGGTTGTGTTAATACAAATATCGCCTAAAAACGTTATTTATATTTTATGATCTTTGCTAAGTTTTGTTAATAACAAAGTATGAACTTTAGCTAAAAGTAAATTATCACTTTGAGTGTTTAAGTCTTGTTTAACTAATGTTTACATTTCCTTTTAAACTAAACATTGGTTTTATTTCTTAAATTAGAAATAATCACATCACATTTATGGCAAGTTTTGTCATTATGTATTTATGGCAAGTTATGTGTTTGACTTGCTTTCATGTTGCTTGCAAGTATCATGTTTGACTTACTTTAAGTGATGTGACATTGTTTGGTTGCTAGAAGTTATGTGACAAGACATTGTTTGGTTTGGGAAGTTATTGCAAAAACCTACTGCAGACCCGGCGGTACCCTGGGGGTACACGGGCGGAACCCATCTGAGGGTTCCGCCTGATCCGCCAAGCTTGCAGTTTGGTTTGCTATAAATATCAAACCATTTGTTTGTTTTGTGTAACCCTTTAGGACATATTTTCACATATTCTCTAAACTAACTCAGTAACCCTTGACTTGTGTGATTCTCTTATATACCAAGGAATTCCACAAGATCATTCAAGAAGTTGCAAGCTTCAACTCTAAAGTTGCAAGTCTTGGTAGCTTGGTCAAGTATAAGCTTTGGTAGTTTATACTTCATTTGTGTCATGTATGTAGAAGTTGTTGGTTAGTATTTTAGGCCTCAAAATACGTAGTATGTTGGGAGTTGTTGTACCCTAGTAAAAGAACTAACGGGAGTGGTTGTACCCTTGGTAAAGAACTCGACATCTAGCTTTGTGTCGGTAAAAGTGTAAGCGACGAGTGGGAGTGGTTGTACCCTTGTAAAAGAACTCGACATCTAGCTTTGTGTCGGAAAAAGTATAAGCGACGTGTAAGGTTTTCTCTGCCAGTGAAAGGAGCTTGTTGATTAATGTTTATAACTCTCGAGTTGGAAACTCGGGGCGTGGATGTAGGGCAAGGAAAAAGAGTCCTTGTAGCCGAACCACGATAAACAATCGTGTTGTGGTTTGATCGTTTCTTTCTTTATCTTTGCTTATTGCATGTTATTGTTTAGTTAGAATCGTTAACCACATATATAGCTTTTCAAAGAAGTAAAACAATTAAAGCTATCTTTAAGTTTTCAAACAAGTGTAAAAGCTTTTCAAATAACTAAACAAGCAAAGTTAGGATCATCACAAGTAAAGCTTTTCAAAGTAAGAAACAAGTATAATTAGAATTGATACTTACACTAAAAGCTTTTGAAAGAAACAAACATATAATGGTGTGTTTATATTGTTGAGCAAACATAAAGTTATTAAAGGATTTTTATGTTAAAAAGGATTTCAAAAAGAGGTAAACTATTCAACCCCCCTTCTAGTTTTCCACAATTGGCATCAGGAGCTACGTTACTCAAGTTCCTTAAAATAAACTGTATTTTAAAACTTGGATCGATCCATGGATTTTGAAAATCTCAAAGAAGGGCAACCTATTCAAAACCCACCACTATTTGAAAAAGAAAGCATGCTTAAATGGAAAAGTAAATTTGAAAACCAAGATGATCAATTTGATCTCACATTTAAGTTAGAGGTCTTAGAAAAATTAATTGATAAACATTTAGTTGAGATTAATACATGTACTACTAGTTTAAATGTTTTAAATGAAGGTGTAAGTGAAGATGACTTCTCATGTCGAGATCTTTGGTGGACTTGCTTGTGATTCATGGACTAACACGGATGAAGATGAAGCCAACCTTCCGGTTTGTGATTTTCTCTTAGCTAAATCACCAAGCAAGGTACATTTTGAAACCAAACATTTTTGCTTTGACACATTTATCCTAGAGTTTTCTAAAATAGAAAATGAGTCTAAACTTTCATGCAACATGGACCTAAAAACTATCTTTAACAATGAAACTTCAAGATCTTGTGTAAACACTTTTGAAAATGAAATCATGTTAGAAGATAAGATGTCTAGACTTGAGTGTCATGTTGAAATTGATTTAAAATGTAAAGTATGTCTAGAGTACAAACATGAAATTCTAAAACAAAATGAAAAAGGAGAAATGCTTCCTAAATTTGAAGAAAGTTCAAAAACTCTTGAAAGTTGTTTGAAGAATCAAAAGTCATTTAGAGATAGAACCGGATTAAGATTTAACTCTAATAAATCATCAACAAGTAAAACAAAACATGTTGTGTTTATGAAACCTAAGAGTGTATTGTAGAAGTTACTCTAGCTCTAATAGGAACACATGATAAAGGGATAAAAATATCATGGTCGATACTTTTATTTGTCTTTCTAACTTACTCGGATTTATAAGAAGTTGTGTTTAGCCTCTCTACGTATCAAGATTATTTGCTTTATGTTTTTCTTCTTGATGGCTAATCTATGGAGCTTAAAAGGTACACGTCTCTTCAACTTACCTTTTAAATGTTTCTTGTTGATTAACAGTATGATTTGTCATAAGTATTAGTAGTAGTCTTTACTATAAGGTGTCTATGATTGTGTGAGTAACAATAAGGATTAGATCCTTCATAGGTAAAGTAGTTTGATACTACTTCTAGTAGGAGATATAAGGTGTCTTGCCTCACTTAATCTTTCGGGAAAATACAAGAGTAACTCTTGAGTAAGTCTTTCTTAATTCTTATCTACAAGTGAGTGAACTAAGAACTTCTTAAGTGATAAGACAACCAACACTTTTGTGATGCTTGCAAATCTAGCAAAACCAGAACATTTCATAAACACTTGTAGTACAAAAGTCTTTTGGTATTATACCCTATATTTTCAATAGCATCCTAAGTCCAATCATTCTTTTGCTAAAAGCTTCACGAAAGACACACAAAGTTAAATAAATCAGTTGAATTTTATTTGAATGATTGGGAGAAAATGATTTATTAAACTTCTAGGATGTGAACATCAAATTCGACCCATAGTCTTATGATGTTGCATATCTTAGACATTTACACTTATGAGGTCTTAAGAAAATAAACCCAAAGAGTCGAGGAATCATTGAGTTTAAAATTCAATGAAAGACCACCTCCTTCTAAGATATCATCTTTGGTAGATGATGACTTAGTCAAAAGCCCAACATTGATAAGACAAGTATGTCAAGATCAATAACAAGGAAGATGGACTATTAAAAATTGAAAAACAGCATCCTTTCGTCTTGTATAAAACATTGAGTCAAGCAATATCAACAAGGTCATAAAAACCTGAAACATGGGTCATAATAGTAATTGAAACAAATTAATAAAAAGTGTTTTTGAATATTAGTGTAAAGCAATTACTAAAACAAAATAGACTTTCAAAATAGAAAAGAATGTTAATCTTTGAAAGACTATTTATTTACCTAAGCAAGCTCCAAAAGTAAGGGATAATCACTCAAAAACATTCCTAGTTATTCACTTGTTCACAATGATTAAGTCCTTTATGACTTATCAAGAATGAGATTAGTAAATCCGTAGGCAGAGCTAAACATAGAGATATGTTTGGAAGTATACTTGTTCTTACAACAAATGTAACCCAACATTATGTTTAGTGCCTGTCTATGTGCTCGATTTTAGAGAAGATCCTTAAACAACTCTCTCGAAAGAGCTTGCTTGGATTCATTTAGAAGTACTACACCACTAGGATTATGGTGTCCCAAAAGAATGGGATTAGAAACCATAGTGTATGTCAAAATAGAATTGCATCGGTAATAAGTTGATAAGAAAAGCACAAGTGGTACTTTCACTTTTAATACTTACTTACCCAATGATTCTCCAAAACGCTGAAGGATCTCATTTGAGAATTTAATGAAGAAGCACATCAACAAGCTCCGCTTGAACAAGTTAATTCTTATCAACAAAGGAATTTCTTCATCAACAATGTTATCTCGTCAACAAAGGATGCATCGACTTCAGTAACTATTTAAATCATCACAGTCTTTACAGACATATTGTGATCCATCATCATCGTCTTGTTAAAATTGTTCATTGAGGAACATCTTAACTAAGAAAGTTTTTCTACGTTAATCAATCCATCAACGTTTTCACTAAACCCCTTGAATGTGAAACATTCATCATTCCTAGGTTTAGTCATACACAATAAGACTTAAAATCTTAAGTTTGAACATTAGGATAAAACCACAAAAATCAAGACAATCCCTTTTTGATTTTTCCTGCAGACACCCACGGCACCCTCAGACCATACGGGCGGAACCCATTTTTTGGTTCCGCCTGGTCCGCCGATTCCACAGATTGTTTTTACTCTAAATTTCAAAACCAAACACCCTCCTCATTTAGTCATTCACCTTCAAACTATCATTACCCTCTCAAAAACACATAACCATGCGAATTTTAGGGCTTCTAATCCAATCTCTTCCAATCCAACTAACTTTGTAAGTATTCCAATCACAACTACATTTTTAATTTAATCATAACATTTTTGCTTACAATCATTAACTAGAATCCTAGGGCTTTTGCATAAAAACTTCATGATTCATGAAAAACTTGGTGGCTAGTCAATTATGTATTCCATTAAGTTAAGAAATGTATCTTTTCATTGTTACCTTAATTTACCAAACACACCAAGAGCATCATTTTTCTAATTGCAACACAATTCATCACCACATTGTTAAAACAAATGAAAAACATCATTGAAACATCACTTGCATATTATCTCTTGAATGCTAAAGGGAATACATAACCAATATGTATTTTCGGGTACATTCAATCGAAGATATATTCAATTAGGAGAGTTTTTGGTTATCTTTTGTTTTCGTAACATTACTTCTCAAACAAAACAATTTGGGCATCAAAATGAGTCAATATAACCAAGTCTCCTCATTGTTTGCATAAAGGAACACATTAGAACATGCACATTGATTAAAAAGTCATTAACATATAATTCTTGTGTTTTCTAGGAATCAACATGCCTAACGTAAATCAATCCGATCACGTGGAAACCCTTAAGTACTTGCCCAAACACCATAGGACTAAAGGTCTTAACAAAGTTCAAGTAGAAACCTTTAAGGCACTAGAAAAACGCTATGTTCACGAAGGTAGAACAATTGATCCATCCTTTCTAGAAGGAACATCTATTCGCCAAAACTTTGCCGCAATCAACTTTGAATGTCTTCTTGATATTAATGAGCCAATTTGCCCTAGGTTCGTACTAGAATTCTATGCAACCGTAGAACTCTTCACCAATGAGTCGGGTAAGATATCATTAACTTTCAAAACAAATCAAATACCAAATTTCATAGACCTAAAATACTTAGCTATCATCCTTGGTGTTCCTAATGAAGGTACTTGTCTTTACACGGATAAGTGGCCTATTTCAAGCCTAGACTCAATTGAGCGTTTTCATCCATACAACAATCCTCTTGTTAGTAAGGAAACAATTAAGGAACATCTCTTTGTTAGAGCCTCTACCACTAGGAAAAATCGTTCGGGGAATATTGTGGATAAGGACCCATTTGGTATGGAGACCAATGAGCTTAAACCACAATTTAAGAAGTGGGAAGAAATTCTTAGAGCCAATGTCATAAGTACCATAGGAAATAGGGATCATGTTAATACATGCCTTTGCTACATGCTTTATAGCATTTCCATTGGTCAACCATTCAACTTAGCCTACTACCTAGCCCGACGAATGGCCGACATACCTTTAGTTGGAAAAACCGCTCTTCCATATGGAATGCTTCTTACTCGGCTATTTAGAGCAATTTCACCCATTCCTCCTAATGACAAAGGAATGCACCTTGACTATTCTCTGGTCCCTCACATCTTCGTTCCTCTAAGTGATAAACGAGTTTTCAAAAATAAGGGCAAACGTACTCGATCACCTACTCCATCTTCATCATCATCCGGCATGAGCGACGATGATAATCTACCAAACTCTAAGTTACCTCCTTTAGAATATCTTCAAGCTCTCCCCATCATTGACAATGCTTCCGAAGAATTCAAGCAAACCAAAGGAATGTTCAAGTGTTTTGGAAGGTACCTAAACAAGCTCAAAAAGAAGATTGACCGGTTGTGAAAAGATTAAGGAGCGTTTGTCTTATGTGTGCTTTAGAAGCGTCTTTGTGTTAAAACTATGTGAAATTATGTGATTTGTATTACTTCTCATATTCATGTCTTATTACGTTCGATGGATTATGTTTTGTATGCTCTTTTATGATTAATGACAATATTGGTGGTATGTGTCAATTTCATGCTTATGGTAAAATTCACTAAGTTAAGTTAAAATCGTTAGCCCCCGGTCAAAGTCCTAAGAGATGAATGTCTATATGCACAATTTTTGCATTTCCTAATCTGTCATATAGTAAATTTTCATTTCCAAGAGTTTTCGAAAATTTTGAAAATCGTTTCGCGGGTCAAAAACGCGGACTGTAAAGTTTTTCAGGTCTGGCGGATCCGGCGGATCCCAAATTTGGGTTCCGCCAGTACAATTTCTGGGAATTCCAGAATTGGCCCAACGGACCAGGCGGATCCCAAAACAGGGTTCCGCCTGTGTATTCTCAGGGTGCCGCCAGTACCTGCAGAAAATTTGTGAACACTTTTCTTAAGAACATAACTTGTAAAGTGTCAAATCATTATCCCAAGTGAGAAACATCTTTCATTAACACCAACAACCATATTGGAACAAACCTCACTCATTAAAACAATTAGGAAGTCACTTCCCGCCAAAATTCAAATTCAAAACATAACTACCCAAAGGAACCCTTTTAAAGGATCCTTCAAACCTTTGATACATTTTCAACCAAACCACTTCCCATGATCACGAAGCATTGAGTGCTTAGGTTGGTCTTTCACTCCATCCTATTCATTGGATTGACCTCAAATGATGTGACATGGTCATGAAAATCATTTGACTCCTCAATCTTTGAATAGTAAAACATCAAATCCAAACACTAATTCAATACCTTTCTCATCCTATAAAATTGAAAGCTCCACAACAATTCAAATCATACCATCACCAATCAAGACTTCTTCTCTCAAACACCAAAACCAAAACCTTTGAAATGACCAAATCCAACACCTCATCCGAGTCATCAAAATCATGTGCTAAAACCACTAGGATTAGTGTGAAAACTTGTTGCTTCAACAAAACCACCAAGTCAAGCTCATCATCATCAAGTGATGCCTCACTAAACATCTCTTCACCTATCCAAGATTTTCTTAACCTTACTACCTCAACTACACCCTCAACACCTTGTAATACCAATGTGATCACCATTCAAGATTTGCTCAATCTTGCCACTCCACCACTTTGCAACTCAAACCTAGCCTCTAATCCATCACCAACTAAACTTTTGAGTGTGTCAACCTCACCTTCCCAACAAGCTTTTAAATCAAAAACTTCTTCACCTTAATCACCAACACTTACACCAATGGAACTTTTCCATACACCGCCAACATCACCAACACCCAATTTGGAAACTTTTGATGATTTATCATCAAGTCCACCATCCTTCTCACTTTTTGACACCATTGCTCAAATGGAAACACAACAACAACATAATGAGCAACTCAATAATGAACCTCGTTACCCATCTACGGTAGAACGGTTGGCTTACCGTTATGCTAGACCAACTATTTTTCCGAATGACCAAGGTCATACCCACTCACATTCATTTGTGTTTCATCCTATTTACAAAAACCTTCATGGTGATCCTTACGGAGAACCAAGTTTCCATCACCTAGTTCAACCACAACAACAACAACAACAACCATCACCACAAGAACCTCCAAACACAAATGAGGAAATTAACACTCATTTAAGCCACCTCAATGCCTTTAAATGAATGGTTGATTCTCAAATCAACCATGTTATGGAATTCAATACGGCATTACACTCAACAAGTGAAGGAAGCAAAAACACTTCTCAACCATCCACCTTTGCTCCTTCAAGTTCAACCCATCCACCACCAACAAATCAAACCTCTCTTCCATCAAACTTTCCCCGCCATGATTGCGGACATTGCGAAAGAACCGCTCGCATTAGTGAAAGATGTCGAACGGAACTTCGTGAGTTAACCGAAGAAATGAGGTTTATTCTAAACCACATTTTGGATCATCTACAATCCTTGTCTCATCCACCACAACCTTAGAGTCTCCAAAATGAAACAAAACCGTTTCGTTTGGAAAAAGTCCCCATTTTAACCAACAAAGCAAAACCAAGTCACCTCCTCACATCTCCAAATAAAACCCGCTACAACCCTCAATCCACATTTTCATCCCTAAACAACCCAATCCTTGTTTTTGGATAATGTTTCTCATTAAGCAAAATGATGATTTCCTTGTAGCATTTTATGTTCTTAGTTTATTTTTTTTTGTTTGTCTTTGTAGGATGTTGTCATCTTAATTTTGTGTCTTTGACTCTCTAAGAGTCAAAATTTTACAAGTTAAATGAAATTAATTCTACAACAAGGTTTGAAGGGTTTGTTGACCATTTTGGTATGATGAGTGAACTATACCTTGATATGGTACCATACATAAATCTTGTGCTAACCTCTCTTTTTGTAGGTTCATTATTCATGTTTTCCTTCCTTGAAAACTCCATTTAGGGGAGTAACATTCAAGGGGGAGCATGAGTCTTGCTTTATTCCGCTTCACAACTCTTAGTTGTGTTTTTAAACATGAAATGCTTTCATGACTTATCTTGTGCGGAAACTAACTTTTCTTTTGTAGGTTCAAAATCCATGTCTCCTCTCTTGGCACTCCATTTAGGGGGAGTATCAACCAAGGGGGAGCATGCCTATAATTCCGCTTCGCTACTCTTCTTTTTGTTTCGACAAAAAGGGGGAGAATTTATATGAAACTTGCTCTATTATTTTAAACTCCCGCGTAGCTAACTCTTTGCAAAAACAAGTTTCATTACTAACTTTATAAGACTTAACACTAAATCTTATGACTTACTTTTAAATAAAGTTTATGTTTTGTCATCAACAAAAAGGGGGAGATTGTTAATACAAATATCGCCTAAAAACGTTATTTATATTTTACGATCTTTGCTAAGTTTTGTTAATAACAAAGTATGAACTTTAGCTAAAAGTAAATTATCACTTTGAGTGTTTAAGTCTTGTTTAACTAATGTTTACATTTCCTTTTAAACTAAACATTGGTTTTATTTCTTAAATTAGAAATAGTCACATCACATTTATGGCAAGTTTTGTCATTATGTATTTATGGCAAGTTATGTGTTTGACTTGCTTTCATGTTGCTTGCAAGTATCATGTTTGACTTACTTTAAGTGATGTGACATTGTTTGGTTGCTAGAAGTTATGTGACAAGACATTGTTTGGTTTGGGAAGTTATTGCAAAAACCTACTGCAGACCCGGCGGTACCCTGGGGGTACACGGGCGGAACCCATCTGAGGGTTCCGCCTGATCCGCCAAGCTTGCAGTTTGGTTTGCTATAAATATCAAACCATTTGTTTGTTTTGTGTAACCCTTTAGGACATATTTTCACATATTCTCTAAACTAACTCAGTAACCCTTGACTTGTGTGATTCTCTTATGTAGCAAGGAATTCCACAAGATCATTCAAGAAGTTGCAAGCTTCAACTCTAAAGTTGCAAGTCTTGGTAGCTTGGTCAAGTATAAGCTTTGGTAGTTTATACTTCATTTGTGTCATGTATGTAGAAGTTGTTGGTTAGTATTTTAGGCCTCAAAATACGTAGTATGTTGGGAGTTGTTGTACCCTAGTAAAAGAACTAACGGGAGTGGTTGTACCCTTGGTAAAGAACTCGACATCTAGCTTTGTGTCGGTAAAAGTGTAAGCGACGAGTGGGAGTGGTTGTACCCTTGTAAAAGAACTCGACATCTAGCTTTGTGTCGGTAAAAGTATAAGCGACGTGTAAGGTTTTCTCCGCCGGTGAAAGGAGCTTGTTGATTAGTGTTTATAACTCTCGAGTTGGAAACTCGGGGCGTGGATGTAGGGCAAGGAAAAAGAGTCCTTGTAGCCGAACCACGATAAACAATCGTGTTGTGGTTTGATCGTTTCTTTCTCTATCTTTGCTTATTGCATGTTATTGTTTAGTTAGAATCGTTAACCACATATATAGCTTTTCAAAGAAGCAAAACAATTAAAGTTATCTTTAAGTTTTCAAACAAGTGTAAAAGCTTTTCAAAGAACTAAACAAGCAAAGTTAGGATCATCACAAGTAAAGCTTTTCAAAGTAAGAAACAAGTATAATTAGAATTGATACTTACACTAAAAGCTTTTGAAAGAAACAAACATATAATGGTGTGTTTATATTGTTGAGCAAACATAAAGTTATTAAAGGATTTTTATGTTAAAAAGGATTTCAAAAAGAGGTAAACTATTCAACCCCCCTTCTAGTTTTCCACAGGTTGTTTTGATAGTCATTTTGAGTTTGATAACTTGGTCTATAGTTATTATATGCTTGAGGTCTAAAGAAGTTTTGGTTTGAATAGGAGTTGTCTCTCCTTTGGTAGTTGTTGTATTGGTATTGAGAAGACCTTTGACCATAATTAGAGAAATTTCTTCTTTGGTTATTTTGAGAAGTTGGTCTTTGGTTGTATGAGGTAGAAGATCTCATATTAGGTCTAGGAAAAAATGGTCTATGATTTACTCGAGGTTGTGAGTATCCAAGTCCATTGCGAGAGCTTGAGTTAGAAAATTGTTTTGGATTTTCTCTTTTTGCAATCGGAGCTTGATTACCTCGAGTACTTGCAAGAGGAGCTTGAGGAGTAATTGGTTTAATGTCATTGTTTAATGAAGATCCAATTTTCCTCAGAGGCCTGGCGCGCTGATGGCGCGTTGACGCGTCAGCCAGCACGTCAGCCTCGGGGATTGTTGGGACCTCGTTTTCTGTTATTGGTTTTGTTAGACTTATGGGAGTGGTTGTTCCTTGTTTGAAAAATCCAAGACCTCCCTTATCTTGAGACACCTTTTGTCGACTTATTAATTCTTCTAAATCGTTTGTGCTCTTTTTATATTTTGAAAAGCTTAATGACTCCTTTTGAAGTTCGAACACTTTTCCATTCAAAGAGTTAACCTCAAGTGTGAGTACTTCACAACTTTTACAAGGTTCAATCATCCCTTTGCAATGTTCAAGTGTTTTTACTTTACTTTCAAGTTCACAAACCCTTTCTTTAGATTTAACATTTTCTAACTCAAGAAGACATTTTTCTTTGAGAGCTGTATCAAGGGTTTTTCTAAAATCATCATTAAACTTAACTAGTTCCTCATTATCCTTTTGCAAATTGATAATATCTAAGTTATTAGAAGAAGAAGGGTTTAGAGATACCTCAAATTTTTCTTGGGCCATAAGGCACGTAGCATCATTTTTTGGTTGGTCTTCATCTTCACTATCACTCCATGCTCCTGCAATGAATTCCTTGTTCACTCTCGGCTTGGGACATTCATTGATTAAATGACCCTTCTCTCCGCAATTGTAACAACCTTGTGTGCATCTTGAGCTTTCACTGACCTTGTTGTCAGCACTTCGGTTTTCCCCAAAGCTCTTCCTTCCACCATTATCTCGGTCTCTATACCGATTTCTCCTACCAAAGTGACCACCTTTCCTAAAGAACCTCCGAAAGTTCTTAGCCATAAGATTATATTCTTCGTCATCCATATCATCTTCTTCATTGTTATCCTCTTGACCATCACTATCATCACTAGCTTGAGTACTAGTGACTTTAGCCTTATGAACCAAAGACTTAACCTTCTCCTTTGATGAGGCGAAAAATGATCCGTTTTTAGGGGGTCATTTAAGCCCGAAATTGAATTTATTTGATCAAATATTGTCCTAAATCGTTGCTTTTGTGATTTTAGGTACTTTTGGAGTGAATTCTGGAAAAGGAAGCATTTCAGACGTTTTTGGAGCATAAAAGTGAAGAAAATGGCAAAGTCTTAATTTTCCTGGCTGGGATCAGTACCTGACGGCGTCACCAAATTCTTAATGA
The DNA here is from genome assembly GCA_030686995.1 of Artemisia argyi. Taxonomy (NCBI): domain Eukaryota; kingdom Viridiplantae; phylum Streptophyta; class Magnoliopsida; order Asterales; family Asteraceae; genus Artemisia; species Artemisia argyi. The sequence continues at coordinate 153,057,468 of CM060688.1, read as the reverse complement.
CGGCGTAAAGAGGAAAACAAGAGGTGAAGAGGGTAGAGACCATGACGATCCAGAATGCTTTTACACTAGGGCGTGACGGCGTCACCATAGGCCGTCACGGTCCCTTTACTCTTGACGGCCCAGAAGAAAAACACTCTTGACGGCGTCAGATCTGGATCTAGGCAATCCGATTTTATTATGGGCGGCGGGTTGACGGCGTCAGAATTTTCTTCTTCACGCCGTCACCTTGGAAAATCTATATATACTTTTTTAATTTTCATTCATTAAGAGAGGAGAATTTTAGGGATGACTTGAATAAACCCTAGCACGATTTTAACAGTATTTTCAAGTGTTTTTGTCACAACTCGTAAATTCTGGTCTTTTCCCGAACTTTCAACATTTACTATTAATTGGTTACTATTCATCGATCACTATTCATCATTTTACTATTCATCATTTTTGAGGTCAGTTTGATATTCTGAGAAGCGTTTTAAAATTTTACTATTCATAAAACACTATTCACCTTCGGAGAAAATTTGTCATTTATGCGTGAGTTGCGTCATTTCTGTACACGTACGATTATCAACCTAATAAACGTTATCTTATAAGCTATTATTTTAAATAATTGATCCGTCAATCCCAGCTATGGTCCTAACACATTTTTATACTCATAATAATAATATAAAAATTATATTATTAATTTACCCGGTGTTTTCAAATCAACTGTTACGTTTTCCGGTCGAAGCTTATAACTCCGTCGGTTTGCGATATTTCAACCCGATCATTATTTTAACTTCCGATTCTTATCAGGAATATTATTTTACAATTTTTACAACTTCATTATATTTTATTTCACCTCGTTAATATTTATTTTTAGTTAACTCGGTAACCGGTATCACCTAAAACTAATAATATCTAACCATATCAACATAATATACACCAAAATCTCACCAAAACTCTTACACATCTCAACCCCCCTCCAAAATGCCCCCCCCCTATGACACCTTCCTAAATTTGTGGATCTTGTCTACAAACTTAATAATACATCTAACTTGTACATTTTCATTTCATCTCATTTTCTAAAATCAACTAGCAACATTTTCTCTTCCTTTCTTTCTCTATATGGTTCGGCCACACCAACAAAACAAGGGAAAAACCATAACTTTTCCAAGATCAAGTGTTAATCTAGTCCCTTTAGTTGTTCTTGTTTGGGTTTTGTGATAAATACTCAAGGTTTCTTAGGTTTTACTCATCCAAGCTCTATAATCTTTCTATGTAAGTTGTCAAACTCTTGTTCATAATTTCTTCATGTTATTTTTATGGTCATATGATTTCCATTCAAGATCTACATGCATATGTTAGTTATACCACTCATTTATATATATATATATATATATATATATATATATATATATATATATATATATATATATATATATATATATATATATATATAACTTTTGATCCCTAGAAATGGATTATAGTTAGATCCTTGTTAGATCCACTTGATTTATGATGTTTAGGAACCCATGACACCCTAAGAAGGTGTATGGTAAGATTAGACTAGATTTGTGGTGATTGAAAGTGGTTTGGTTGAAGTTGAAACAAGTTTGAAACTAGGAAAATGATTTTTGAAACTATATAAATACCTACTGTCCTTATTTTGAAAACGTGGGAAACTCAGTAACTCAGGGGATATTTTTGAACAAAGATTTAGAAAATACTTTAAAAAACGAAGCCGTGGGCGAAAGAACGGATTAAAACGAGTTAATAACGAAGGAGATATGATTTTCCGAATTTAACGACGAAAACTATTTTCTGAAAAACTGCATGCTGTTTGACAGTTTTCGACGGGCAAATAGGGGCGTTAAACGTAACCTAGAGGAGCCGAGCTATCGAAAATATATTAGTATATACTAAAACGAATCCGTGGATATAAAGAACGAGTAAAATGAGCTTAAAACGACCAAGTTATACATGTTTTAAAATCGTCAAAACTATATATATATTTAGTCACTACTAGAAATAATAACTTACGTACTAAATGGTATATTTTCTAGAAATGTTACTAAGGACTATATTCTTAACAAATGAAATACGTATGACCCAAAAGAATATTTATACAATTTAACGACGTTATTTTAAGGTTTTCCAAAGTAAGGAATATAACACTAACCTTTTATATCCGCTATAATACAACAAGTTTTTATAAACCTAGTTGGACTTATTTTTCCTAAGTATGGAAAATACTTTACTTTGACTATAACAAATATTTCCAAGTTATGAGTGGTATAGGTATCATGTGTATGCATATTCTCTTCATCCTTTCATGATCTAAGTAGATCACTATCATTCATATTAGGTTGCGGTTAGAGATCGAACCTCATTTCTGTGTATCCACTTTTGTCATCATAGCTTTCGCACCAGGTGAGTCATAGCCCCACTTTTACTCTTTATACTTGTTTTAACTCTTTGGGGGAGATACATGCTCAACTACTTACTTACTTGTACAAATACTCAAAACATACTTTCTTGATACTCAAAACATTTATTCTTGATTGTTTTATACTTGATTTCTTTATACTTGATTGTTTTATACTTGATGTCATACATACGTGATTGTGCTATACTTAACTGTGTTATACTAAACTGTGATGGTGTATTCTTGAGACTTCCAATGGCCCCAGATTAAGTTGCTGGGCACAACCATGGAGACATACATACTTCCAATGGCCCCAGATTAAGTTGCTGGGCACAACCATGGAGACATACATACAAACGTGAGGTCTTCGGAGATGAAGTGTAGACTCATGACTAATTGCTTAACTGTTGTGATGAACTCATACATGTGTTAATCTTACTATATATATATTAGCAGTGGGTTGTGAACACACAGGTTACAAGTCTCTTATGGCGGGACTTGTAACTGAGTGGATTTATGATGCCTTTGCTGTGTGACCTCTTTTCTATAAACTTTATTTGTTAAACAAACTCTATGAACTCACCAACCTCGTGTTGACACTTTAGCATGTATTTTCAGGTTTTAACCTATGGCACGCTACAGGAGGTTTTGGCAGGGCATGGCATGGTCATAGAAGACTTTGATATTCATTTGGGGACCGTTTTAAACTATTTTAAAGGCCTACTTCCGCACTACTTTTAACAATGTAAATTTAACATTTTTGATTAAACTATTTTATTCTAAATGATTCAAGTGAAAACCATTTTTGAACTTGTGTTGTAATACCAATTGAGTTACACCCCAGCTATACGTATGCTTCCGCTGGACCCGATTTTGGGGGTGTGACAGATTGGTATCAGAGCTCTGGCTATAGCGAACTAAGTGTTTTTAAAACCTAGACTATAGCTACTTTTACGAAAAACTTAACCCTATGACCGTCACGTGCCTGCCTGCCAAGCTGAAGCCTCATTGTGGTTTGTTGCTGACTTAGGTGATGAGATTTGTGTCTCATTATCTTGTATATTATGTTCACTTATTTTAGTTGATTACTATAATTTTCTTTCATATAAGCATGTTCCCGTATCATATATGTCACCCTGTTATGTTTCTCCCTGCATAGTTTCATCTTTTGACCTCGAGTTTGGTCGCTTGCCTTAGTCTTTCTGAACGTCTTGGTATTTGTGAAGGATATAGTCTTAGTATAACTGAGTTGAGTATTTCAAAATTCATGGAACCTCGGTGGAATATAGACTAGTCACCTATATTCAACCCGGGATAGTGGGACATAGGCTGACTACCTATATCCGACTCAGAAATGAATTTTGCAACACTGAGAATGGTTATAATAAAATTTTGTCTGGATTGAATCATCTACTCAATTTTCAAATGTTTCATTTATGTGTGTGTATACCCTCGTTGTCTGAATGCTTATACTTTTCATCACCTCGTAAACCGCCGCCTGGAAGCACGTCAACTGGTTATTTCATCTCATGAATCTTCACCTTTATAACACTTCGGAGACCAACGTTAACTGAACTTCGGGACGAAGTTCCCTTAAGGGGTAGAGACTGTCACAACTCGTAAATTCTGGTCTTTTCCCGAACTTTCAACATTTACTATTCATTGGTTACTATTCATCGATCACTATTCATCATTTTACTATTCATCATTTTTGAGGTCAGTTTGATATTCTGAGAAGCGTTTTAAAATTTTACTATTCATAAAACACTATTCACCTCCGGAGAAAATTTGTCATTTATGCGTGAGTTGCGTCATTTCTGTACACGTACGATTGTCAACCTAATAAACGTTATCTTATAAGCTATTATTTTAAATAATTGATCCGTCAATCCCAGCTATAGTCCTAACACATTTTTATACTCATAATAATAATATAAAAATTATATTATTAATTTACCCGGTGTTTTCAAATCAACTGTTACGTTTTCCGGTCGAAGCTTATAACTCCGTCGGTTTGCGATATTTCAACCCGATCATTATTTTAACTTCCGATTCTTATCAGGAATATTATTTTACAATTTTTACAACTTCATTATATTTTATTTCACCTCGTTAATATTTATTTTTAGTTAACTCGGTAACCGGTATCACCTAAAACTAATAATATCTAACCATATCAACATAATATACACCAAAATCTCACCAAAACTCTTACACATCTCAACCCCCCTCCAAAATGCGCCCCCCCCCCCCCCTATGACACCTTCCTAAATTTGTGGATCTTGTCTACAAACTTAATAATACATCTAACTTGTACATTTTCATTTCATCTCATTTTCTAAAATCAACTAGCAACATTTTCTCTTCCTTTCTTTCTCTATATGGTTCGGCCACACCGACAAAACAAGGGAAAAACCATAACTTTTCCAAGATCAAGTGTTAATCTAGTCCCTTTAGTTGTTCTTGTTTGGGTTTTGTGATAAATACTCAAGGTTTCTTAGGTTTTACTCATCCAAGCTCTATAATCTTTCTATGTAAGTTGTCAAACTCTTGTTCATAATTTCTTCATGTTATTTTTATGGTCATATGATTTCCATTCAAGATCTACATGCATATGTTGGTTATACCACTCATTTATATATATATATATATATATATATATATATATATATATATATATATATATATATATATATATATATATATATATATAACTTTTGATCCCTAGAAATGGATTATAGTTAGATCCTTGTTAGATCCACTTGATTTATGATGTTTAGGAACCCATGACACCCTAAGAAGGTGTATGGTAAGATTAGACTAGATTTGTGGTGATTGAAAGTGGTTTGGTTGAAGTTGAAACAAGTTTGAAACTAGGAAAATGATTTTTGAAACTATATAAATACCTACTGTCCTTATTTTGAAAACGTGGGAAACTCAGTAACTCAGGGGATATTTTTGAACAAACATTTAGAAAATACTTTCAAAAACGAAGCCGTGGGCGAAAGAACGGATTAAAACGAGTTAATAACGAAGGAGATATGATTTTCCGAATTTAACGACGAAAACTATTTTCTGAAAAACTGCATGCTGTTTGACAGTTTTCGACGGGCAAATAGAGGCGTTAAACGTAACCTAGAGGAGCCGAGCTATCGAAAATATATTAGTATATACTAAAATGAATCCGTGGATATAAAGAACGAGTAAAATGAGCTTAAAACGACCAAGTTATACATGTTTTAAAATCGTCAAAACTATATATATATTTAGTCACTACTAGAAATAATAACTTACGTACTAAATGGTATATTTTCTAGTAATGTTACTAAGGACTATATTCTTAACAAATGAAATACGTATGACCCAAAAGAATATTTATACAACTTAACGACGTTATTTTAAGGTTTTCCAAAGTAAGGAATATAACACTAACCTTTTATATCCGCTATAATACAACAAGTTTTTATAAACCTAGTTGGACTTATTTTTCCTAAGTATGGAAAATACTTTACTTTGACTATAACAAATATTTCCAAGTTACGAGTGGTATAGGTATCATGTGTATGCATATTCTCTTCATCCTTTCATGATCTAAGTAGATCACTATCATTCATATTAGGTTGCGGTTAGAGATCGAACCTCATTTCTGTGTATCCACTTTTGTCATCATAGCTTTCGCACCAGGTGAGTCATAGCCCCACTTTTACTCTTTATACTTGTTTTAACTCTTTGGGGGAGATACATGCTCAACTACTTACTTACTTGTACAAATACTCAAAACATACTTTCTTGATACTCAAAACATTTATTCTTGATTGTTTTATACTTGATTTCTTTATACTTGATTGTTTTATACTTGATGTCATACATACGTGATTGTGCTATACTTAACTGTGTTATACTAAACTGTGATGGTGTATTCTTGGGACTTCCAATGGCCCCAGATTAAGTTGCTGGGCACAACCATGGAGACATACATACTTCCAATGGCCCCAGATTAAGTTGCTGGGCACAACCATGGAGACATACATACAAACGTGAGGTCTTCGGAGATGAAGTGTAGACTCACGACTAATTGCTTAACTGTTGTGATGAACTCATACATGTCTTAATCTTACTATATATATATTAGCAGTGGGTTGTGAACACACAGGTTACAAGTCTCTTATGGCGGGACTTGTAACTGAGTGGATTTATAATGCCTTTGCTGTGTGACCTTTTTTCTATAAACTTTATTTGTTAAACAAACTCTATGAACTCACCAACCTCGTGTTGACACTTTAGCATGTATTTTCAGGTTTTAACCTATGGCACGCTACAGGAGGTTTTGGCAGGGCATGGCATGGTCATAGAAGACTTTGATATTCATTTGGGGACCGTTTTAAACTATTTTAAAGGCCTACTTCTGCACTACTTTTAACAGTGTAAATTTAACATTTTTGATTAAACTATTTTATTCTAAATGATTCAAGTGAAAACCATTTTTGAACTTGTGTTGTAATACCAATTGAGTTACACCCCAGCTACACGTATGCTTCCGCTGGATCCGATTTTGGGGGTGTGACAGTTTTAACCCCTTGAATCCTTTCATGTTCAATTAAGATTAGTATCATTTCAATTCATTCAATATGTCTATGTGTTGTTTGAATATATCTTATGCTTGTCTTGATTTTAACATGCTAGGCTAGATCTCTTGTGTGTTTGCTTAGATGTAATGAAACCTAGATATTGATTATAGGTTGATTGCTTGTTTATAGTTGTAATGGATGAATGATTTCGATGTTAGGCTTAAGAGAACTGGCAGACTTCCATAGTGTAACTTGCTTGAACGTCTTAAGAAGCATGAACCAATGCGTACTAGGTTTTTATGGTTGTATTTAATGCATGAGCGAATTCTAGTGATCCCATGTTAGGAGCTTCTTGCAGGCTCGACATAGGAGTGAAGTAGGAGCTTATAGAGTTGGGGAAGTACGTACGCCACCCCACGATTGGTATTAAGGAATATAACCCGTAATCCACGCAACTGTAACAAACTATCAACTTGTAAAAGATATCTAGGGAGTAATGAAATCTAAGTAAACACAATTTTCCCATTTATTGTTCACACCACTAGTTTAATTAGCTTTATTTACATTTTTGTTATTTTATTTTGATTGCATCTTTAGTTATTGGGTTAGTTGATTAGTGATGAGTGCGTAAATACTCATCATTTCTATCACATTTAGACTGTAAAAACATCTGAAAACACACAGGAATGCCTTAAAATACATAAAATATCCCTGGATTGTGTTTTTATGCAAAAGGATTGAAAACTGATAAAAAACAAGTCAAGTTTGCAAACTATGCAGTTTCAGTCCCTAAACTTTCAAAATTGTCAAAACTAGTCCCTTGTAAATCAAAACATGGAATATATCATAAAAGGTCCTTTGGGATTCACAAGTTGTCAAAAGAAATCCTTTAAATCAAAAATTGCAAAATGACAACTTTGGTCCCTCAAGTTTTAAAAATGTCAAAAATGGTCCATGGGTTTTAAAATTGGAAAAATATCAAAATTAAACCTTGTACTATTCATACATGGCACAATTGGTCCTTGTGATAACTATCGAGAAATTTCAGTTTCAGTCCCTACAAAATCCAAAAGTTACATTTTTGGTCCTTGTTGTTTACTAGTTATATACCAAGCCGGACCCTTTTAGTTGTAAGAAGCCCAACACCAAACAAAACACCAAACCAAATCCATTATCCACCCCAGGCCCATTCACCCTAGCCCACTCCCCATTAAAATAAAAATCACCCCTTCCCGTTTTATTACCCCCTCAGTCAACACAAGTCAAACACCTCCACCTTCCCTCTCCCACTTGTAAACCTGCCACACTCAACCTCCCCCTCCTCCACCTCAGCTATCCATACCTTGTCCCTTGACTCTCTACTAACTTCCAAACTTCCTTAATGGTTTCAATTTTGCCCTCACTCAACCCCAGCCTGACAAGAAAGAAAAAAAGGCGCCAAAAAGCAATTTTAAAGGCTATGATGAAATTGGAAAATCCAATGGTCAAGAATGGATGGGAAGAGTTCATATGGTCAAACAAACCCTAAATGGGTCTCTACATAAAGGAAAGAGAAGAGCAGAAGGAGAGAGTAGTTTTTTTTAGCTTATTGTAATTTCGACTTTATGTAAAAATTTAATTTCCAAGTGTTAATTTAGCTTTTCAGTTGTATCCTAAGCTTCATCAGTGTAATTCTCAAATTTTAGTTAACGAAATCCAAGTTTTCTATTTGAATTCAACTTTTTCATATTTTAGTAAAATTTTTATGTTTGTCTTAATCAGTGTTAAATCTTGTTCCTACTGTCCCATAAGCTCACATTAAGTCATAGTTAAGTTTTTATAAGCCATTTTAAGCACCAAACCTGTTTCCAGTTCAACTCTCAAAAATACAAGAAAAATCAATAAAAATAAATAAAAATAAATAATAATAAAAAATCAGGAAAAAAAGGAAGTGAAGAAGAAGATTGGAGATGGATAGCTTGGTTTAGAGTCTCGTGGGAGACAATTTGGGTGTGTTCTATTGGCCTGTGCACCATTTTCTCAGTTTGCACCATTTGTAAGCATTTCTTAAATTACTGTCAATTTTACTGAGTAAATGCTTATGATTGTTCATATCTATGGTTTCTATCCTTATTTAGTTTTAGGTATTATTATTGTTTAAAATATCTTGGTTGTTCATTAGGAAATCTTTGTGTTCATTTTAAGACCTAACTGCCTTTTATTTGCATAACCTGTTGTGGAGCCTTTTGATAGTTTTTTATTGCTTAGTTAACTCTATAATTGCTTAATAAATAGCCTCTGATTCATAAGTCATACTCTAGTTCAAGTATTAATAAGTTTCATCAAAATCATAACTGATAAAGGGTGTTTGGCACTAGCTGTTCAAGGGACTCAGTGTGGTCTTGGTTGTTGTTAACTGTTTCAATAACTCAACTCGGGTCATTAGAAGTTAGTTAAATCACAAAATCAGTTCTTACAGCTCCAAAAGTCAAAATCTCTTTGACTCTTCATTTTAGTGCTCTGTCATGAATTTTGGGACCCATAATGATGCATACAGGCTAATAAGTTGTTTTTATTGCTTAATTTAGTGTTCATATACCTTAATACATCATACTAATTCAGTTGTGATCAATCAAAATCACCCAAAGTCAACCTAGGATAAACATAGAAAAAGTTAAAATTGCATTTGTTCAGAAAATCCACTTTTTGCAAGAATTGTTAAGATTTTTGTGTTAACCTTTAGGACTTGAGCTTTTTAGGATTTGTAGCCCCCCACCTCATCTATTGAATCCCACTTCCACCTTTTTTTACAAATTTTTGTGTGGGCCCTACACTGCCTCAAAGTCACCTGCAGGGGAAGAAGCTCCCCTGTGCACAGGTAACTGCAGCCACCACCACCACTTTGGTGGTTGTTCGTGACCACCTCAGTGGGTCCCACAGGCCCCAATGGGTTTCTTTCAACCCCCCTCCTGGCCATCTTCAACTTTTGAGCAAGCCTTTGAGCTTAAGCTCCCTGGGACCCACCTGAATTCATCCCTAATCTATGTCCCATTTTCAGTGTATAAATAAGAAATCAAGTGCTTAAATCTTGCTTATGGGCTTATCCTGTGAGCTTATTTGTGAAATTCTAGCTTAATCAAGTCCAAACAACTTATTTGAATCAGAATCCATCATTGTGGACCCCACATAAGCTCATTTGAGTTTAATTTTTAGTTTGGTCAAAGAAAGTCAACTGTCAAGCTAATAAGCACTCAAAGTGCTTATTTTCTGAGTTCCATTCAAAGTGTTTTCTTAAAAGTTGTTAGTTTTTAGTGTTAAAATAGTTTGGAAAAAGAAAAAACAGAAAAAACCAAATTTAATTATAGTGATAACTTCTATTTAATAGAAGTTATCTTTTTCATTTTTCCTTTTAGCTTATTATTAAGCACTTATACATTTTCAAATTTTTCCTCAGTTCCTGGTAGTATAAAGTATTTTTGAGAATTTTTCTAGATTTTTCCTTTGTCATTTAGTAATTTTTAGAATTAATATTAGTTTAATTAATTATTAATTAATATTAAAGAATTAAGTAGTAAAATTAGATTTCATTAAGTAACACCTAATTTTTATAATTTTTCTAGATTTTATATAAGTTAAAACATTTTTAGGAAATATAATTAGTTTAATTGGTAATTAATTAAGAATTAGAATAATAATTAGTAAATTAGTTTAAAAATACATAAAACCAACTTTTTATAATTTTTAGATTCCTGTGATGGTTAATTAGATTTATAAAAATCTTCTTAATTATCTAAGTCTTTTTAGTAATTTTAATAATTTAAATCAATATAATTAGTTAATTAATAAGTAATTAGTAATTAATTAATAATAAATAATTAAATAGTGTAAAAATAATTTTTCTTTTTCTAAAAATTTTATTTATTCATTAGGATTGTAAAAATATTAATTTCACACTTGTAGCCTTTTTAGTTAATCAATTTTACTTTTTATTACGTACGTTAGTTTACGTTTATAATTAAAACGTACGTTTTTAGGTTTTAGCTCGTTTCTTCTTAATCTAAATTCCTGTAATCAATCACATAGCTTTCCTAAGCAATTTCATTTCATAATTCTCAAATAATTCTCATCATAACCCTTTCCTGTGAAAAATCACCCGATCACAAGCACGCTAAAGCACAATTCACACCTCGTCGGGACATAACGACCTGGTGATACCCTATATTACCCGAAAGCATTGGTCTAGATAGTTTGACTAATTGACCACACCTGTGGTTGACTTTAGTTGAATGCTTTCGTTCCAATCAAAATTTTGATTAGCAACTAATTCCGCCCACTCTTCCAAAACCCGAGATTTTACATGCTTTTCATAAAATATAAAAATACAAAAAGAATCATCCCTCACCTCTAGACCTAGTTTTTAGAGTTTCTAATCCTAGCGACACTATTCCTGAGTTGAACGATCAATCCCCCGGTACTTGTCACTATACTATACTACAACGATCAGGTACACTGCCTGGTGGGGGTTGTAAGCTTCTCGAGATCCCTCGAGAGGTAAAGCCTGGTGCAATTCCCACGCGTCAAGTTTTTGGCGCTGCACCCCGGGGAATAGTTATTGTCTAGGTTAGGATTTCTTTTTATTAGGTTTACTTGCTAGATTCCTTTCTAGTAAGATTTTATTTTTATTTTTAGGTTTTCTTTAGTCTATCTTTTTCTTCGTGCCTTTGTTAGTAAAATAAATTCATTGACTATTCCTTGGACCATTATGGAAAACGCGAATCCACCCCTTTCCCCTAGAGAAGTGGCTTTGTTACGTGAACGAATTGATAGTGAGATTAGGGAACTTAGGGAGCTTAATAGGTTGATTAATGTTGAGCTCGACCATGCATTTAGTGACCTAGCGACCGCCTTGTATTCAAATAAGGACCTAGGGACTAAAGATTTTGAGGATGTGTAACAAACCGGAATTTTCGATAATAAATGTCAATTTATATTACCTAACTATTTAATTAAGCATTCATGAGCGTACATAACTATTTCGGGAAGCTAACCCGCACATGGTAGCTTACAGTAAACTACTACATTGTTTAATTTCATCATAAAATGTGAATTTTTCATTTCCTGACACCTGCTCATTATTTACGTATTAAACGAATAAACTATCTCTCATTCACCGAAACACGACACCGCATTAGTAATGGCTTAAATTCGACAATCATTTTTCTTGGAGTCAATAATTTTGTTTTTATATTAAATTTATAAAAACTTTTCCAAAAAAATGTATTTCTCGTAACACATTTACACTTTACACTCTAGCTCAACGAGACACGGATACACCAAATACAAACTATACTAATAAAACTCATTTTTATCTTTTTACCCACTTTGTTTCTGCCGCCCAGTAAAACATGTGATATACATATTCAATCTTTCATTTCAAAGTCAAACATAGGTGTCTATGATAAATCATTTCCTTCTTTCTCTTTTTCACAAAGAAACTCACGAGATCATCTAAGGATTGAAGATTGATGGTGACCTTTGCCAAAAATCATCAACTCTCGAGACTGCCCTCTCAAAAGCATGTTGAAACCTTTCCTCTTTGTTCTCTTTTTATGTCACTCGAAGACCAGGAGATCCACACAAATCTCATCTCAATCTCACCATAAAGAATGGTATTCCTAAGGGTTATTGTGAAGCTGTGCTTGGGTTTTGCTTGGATTGGATTCGGGTAGAGATTGTGTGGGTTTCCAAGTTGGTCTTCATCGACATCACACGCTCTTGAAAGGTTTATAAATTTCCTTCTATCTTGTAATTTCTTTTATCAAATTGATTTAAGAAGGTTGTTTTAATTTGGTATAGAAGTTGGGATCTTGATTTTCTTTTTGATTATAAATCGGTTATTATTATTAAAATCGCAGATTTATTCGTCTTGTGTGGCAAAGAAAAATGTTAATTTACAACTAAAACTATATTGGCTCTTGTCGAGTAGTGCCTATTTTGGATTGCTACTTATTACTCTATTAAGGTTTAGCTTAATTGATTTAGCATAAGATTGGTCAAAAATCTTGGGTCATGCCGTGTTGGATTTTGTTTTGGGATCGAAACCCACTGTGATGGAAACCACAGTGGTATAAGTTATGGTTGGTTTTGGTTTGGTATTTGCTTGTGTGCTTGGTCAAAACCCATGTAACATCCCCAAAATACGGCAGCGGAAGACTGTGTCACTGAGGGTGCTACTTCATAATACAAAGTACAAGTTATAGAAAACGAACTCTAAATGAGACGTTTTGAAAAGTTACCATTCGATTAATGAATTTAAAGTTACAAACATGAGATCCCAAAGTATGATACATAAATGTATACAAAGTGTTTTAAATGGTAAATGATAAAAGCGTAAGTCTTCAGAATATGCAGCTTGACTCTAAGTTCCACGCACTAGCTATCTCCTTACTAACCTGAGATAAACATGCTAAAGTGTCAACACAATGGTTGGTGAGTTCATAGAGTTTGTCTTAAAACAGTTGAAAAGCCTTAAAGAATGTTCACACAGCAAAGGCATTGAGAATCCACTCAGTTGCAAGTCCCGCCATAAGAGACTTGTAACCTGTGTGTTCACAACCCACTGCTACATATATAGTATGAATAAGACATGTATAAGTTCATCAAAACAATTAAGCAATTAGTAGTGAGTCTCTACTTCATCTCCGAAGACCTCACTTGGGTATGCTTCTCACAAGGAAGGTAATAGCATTGGTTCTACTTCATCTCCGAAACCCAATGCGTGTGTTATCCAAGGAGACTTACAAGTACTGGGAGCCACTTCCCAAAGACAACTGGGAGCCACTTCCCAAAGATAACTGGGAGCCACTTCCCAAAGATACCTAGTAGTCACTAAATAGAATAACGCAATTTAAGTATAACACAGTCATGTATGTATGCAATCACGTATAAATGTTTTGAGTATTTGTACAAGTAAACAAGTAGTTGAGCATGTATCCCCCCCAAGAGTTAAAACAAGTATGAAAAGAGTAGGGGCTATGACTCACCTTAAGCTTATGTAATGAGAAATGAAAGTGGTAGTCGAATCGCGAAAGTCTCTAAGAGCAGCCTATAATAGAACGTTGCGACTTAGGTTTGGAGTAACATCTAAGAATACAAAGAATTGCCTATATATGTCTTGCATATAGTTCATGATGTAGTACTTAGTATATATTGTATGTCTTTGAATATAAATGGTTTATGAAACATGTATAGGTTGTACATCTCTTACTACCGTTCGGGCCAACATAATTCAGAAGTCATGGAGTAAACGTTCGAGGAGCCAGGACACTTTAATTCGTAAATCCACAACTCGTCTCGACGGCTTACTTAATGAACTCCTCACATGAGGCTCCCTACTATTGTAGTATTTGATAACATATATATATATATATATATATATATATATATATATATATATATATATATATATATATATATATATATATATATATATATATATATATATATATAAGTTTTTTATCTTTAAAAGTTATATGGTCTTTAGCCGTGGCTTTGCCGTGACCTTGGTCATTATTACCATGGTCTTGAGACTCAACCTTGGCTTTAGCCATGGTTGTGGTCTTGGCTTTAGGTCATTAGACCTCTTGGTCTCATCTAATTATAATGATTATATAGCAACTTTGGTCTAAAAATGGGCTGTTAAGAATTTGAAGAAAATTATCACTCAGAAAGCATTTTCAGGGCTCGAGCTTCTTTGTTCCTGAACGAAAACGTCGTTCCGGACAACTTTCGTGTTTTAACTTTTTGATGAATCGGACCAGAAGGGTGACTTTCAAAATGGCAGAATGCAAACAGTAGGGTATTGGCAGTTTCGGCGTTTTGGTTTCGCTAACTTCTTATGGCCATAACTTTTGACTCGTGTACTCGTTTTAAGTGATTCAAATTGCTATGTTTTCCTTTTTAAGTCCTTTATAACAATAAGTAGGTGTCAAATATCATAGTTGTACTATTTTGGTCGTGGTTCTCCATAAAAATCACTAGTTTACTTGTTTAAACAACATAAGTTAACATATAGTTACCTTAACTTGTTTTACTTGTTTTTAGACATCATGAACACAATACAAAGACCATATATAGCATGAAAGAAACATAATAAGCATGAAAATGATATTGAGCAAGAAAGTGTATTAGGTTTTGCTTACAACTTGTGAAGAAACTAACTAGAACCAAGATCAAAACCAAGAACCACTACTTAGTCTTCCAAAACCTTTCCAACCATAGCCATGCTTCCATATCAAAAACCCTATCTTATAATCCCTTGATAAACACTAATCTAACATAAAAACAACCTTTAGTAAAAATCTTCACTAAGAACACTTGGAAATTTGATGAGTTTTTGTGGTGATTTTATAGAGTTTTATGGTTGAAAGGTGTTAAGGATCATGCAAGGAACAAAAAGGCTATACTTATGATGGATGAAACTTGAAAGAATCATGATCAAAATGGGTTATTTTATGTGTTTGGGTCGTTGGTATTGAGAGAGAAAGGAAGAGAATGAGTTTGATTATTTTGATTAAGTGTAAATGATATAAAATGAATGAAGTAGCAAAATTGGTTTGTTATACTTTAGTAGATATTATGTAGATTAACATGACTAGGCTAGATGACTAGCTAAAAACACCTTATAAGACTTCCAAGATAAGATTGGTGAGTTATTGATAACACCTAGTGTTTACGGGGCGAGTTTTGGTCCAGGTAATCGCTAATAGTAAGTCGTTAAGTCACGAAACTTAAAACCGAGTATCTTAAAAATATGAAACTCATAAATATGTTAAATCTTATCAATATACTCTATATTAGCCTATTAAATGAGTGATAACTTTTATCAGGGTGCTTAAACGCTGCTAAAACTGGAAATGCGGGTCTAAAACGCGTAATTCGCGTAAAACGCTGAACTGGAATACGTAAAATTCCGAAACTTTTGGAATTGTCCTAAAATGAGAGAAAATCATATTTCTATTGTTTATAATGTTTTATGGACATATCGGGATGCTGGAATGACGTTTAAACCTAAAAGTAAATCTCGGACACGGCTTTGTGATTTTTGTAGAAATGATCCGACGAGTGTGAAATTCTCGGATTATCATTAAAATAGTTTAACTTACGAGAATATGAAATAAAATTTTTTTGATGTGAATAGTAAAAGTGAATAGTAAAAAAGTGAATAGTAAAATTTTCGGGAATAAAGGTTAACCTGAAAATGCGAATTGTTACAGTCTCTACCCCTTAAGGAGAACTTCGTCCCGAAGTTCAGTTGATGTTAACTATTTACGGTGTGTGTAAGAGAATTCGGGATCTCTAATATAGTGGTGTTTACTCTGTTTCGTCTAAGATTCTGGTTAAGGAGTTGTATCGGCTACAATTAAGCCCACTTATTTATAACACATTACTTACATAAAGAAGCGTCCAAATTTATGTAAGTAAGGTCTCATAAACTTATGGTTCGGTGATTTACAATTTCTTTATTTAAATGAAGAGGCGTCCCAATCCATTTAAATAAGGAGATTCTAAATCATCCTACTTAAGAATTTCCGACACAAAATCCGCCTTCTGAGGCCGATAGTAAGATAATCAAGTCATCAAATCCCTAAAGCTAAGGAATAATATTATTTAACTCAAATCTTGTGTCTCATCAAACAAGAACTGTCACAAGATCAAGTTAAATAATTAGTTATTACTGAGCTCCATGTTTTTAATGACTCGCCTAATCTCTGGGGCTCCTTATAATACTAAAGTCACATCATCTAACAGCGTGGAACTAAACCAACAACTACCAAGAAGCGTATGTGTATGTAGTGTGTGTAAGGCAAATAAAGAGGAGAGTCCTAACGTATATAGCAGTTATAGTCTAGGCACTAAATGCAACCTAGTTCTCTATAACCAAGGCTCTGGTACCAATCTGTAACATCCCCAAAATACCGCAGCGGAAGACTGTGTCACTGAGGGTGCTACTTCATAATACAAAGTACAAGTTATAGAAAACGAACTCTAAATGAGACGTTTTGAAAA
This sequence comes from Artemisia argyi, assembly GCA_030686995.1. Classification (NCBI taxonomy): domain Eukaryota; kingdom Viridiplantae; phylum Streptophyta; class Magnoliopsida; order Asterales; family Asteraceae; genus Artemisia; species Artemisia argyi. Next base: position 153,040,452 of record CM060688.1, on the reverse strand, counting down.
GTTACCATTCGATTAATGAATTTAAAGTTACAAACATGAGATCCCAAAGTATGATACATAAATGTATACAAAGTGTTTTAAATGGTAAATGATAAAAGCGTAAGTCTTCAGAATATGCAGCTTGACTCTAAGTTCCACGCACTAGCTATCTCCTTACTAACCTGAGATAAACATGCTAAAGTGTCAACACAATGGTTGGTGAGTTCATAGAGTTTGTCTTAAAACAGTTGAAAAGCCTTAAAGAATGTTCACACAGCAAAGGCATTGGGAATCCACTCAGTTGCAAGTCCCGCCATAAGAGACTTGTAACCTGTGTGTTCACAACCCACTGCTACATATATAGTATGAATAAGACATGTATAAGTTCATCAAAACAATTAAGCAATTAGTAGTGAGTCTCTACTTCATCTCCGAAGACCTCACTTGGGTATGCTGCTCACAAGGAAGGTAATAGCATTGGTTCTACTTCATCTCCGAAACCCAATGCGTGTGTTATCCAAGGAGACTTACAAGTACTGGGAGCCACTTCCCAAAGACAACTGGGAGCCACTTCCCAAAGATAACTGGGAGCCACTTCCCAAAGATACCTAGTAGTCACTAAATAGAATAACGCAATTTAAGTATAACACAGTCATGTATGTATGCAATCACGTATAAATGTTTTGAGTATTTGTACAAGTAAGCAAGTAGTTGAGCATGTATCCCCCCAAGAGTTAAAACAAGTATGAAAAGAGTAGGGGCTATGACTCACCTTAAGCTTATGTAATGAGAAATGAAAGTGGTAGTCGAATCGCGAAAGTCTCTAAGAGCAGCCTATAATAGAACGTTGCGACTTAGGTTTGGAGTAACATCTAAGAATACGAAGAATTGCCTATATATGTCTTGCATATAGTTCATGACGTAGTACTTAGTATATATTGTATGTCTTTGAATATAAATGGTTTATGAAACAAGTATAGGTTGTACATCTCTTACTACCGTTCGGGCCGACATAATTCAGAAGTCATGGAGTAAACGTTCGAGGAGCCAGGACACTTTAATTCGTAAATCCACAACTCGTCTCGACGGCTTACTTAATGAACTCCTCACATGAGGCTCCCTACTATTGTAGTATTTGATAACATATATATATATATATATATATATATATATAAGTTTTTGATCTTTAAAAGTTATATGGTCTTTAGCCGTGGCTTTGCCGTGACCTTGGTCATTATTACCATGGTCTTGAGACTCAACCTTGGCTTTAGCCATGGTTGTGGTCTTGGCTTTAGGTCATTAGACCTCTTGGTCTCATCTAATTATAATGATTATATAGTAACTTTGGTCTAAAAATGGGCTGTTAAGAATTTGAAGAAAATTATCACTCAGAAAGCATTTTCAGGGCTCGAGCTTCTTTAATCCTGAACGAAAACGTCGTTCCGGACAACTTTCGTGTTTTAACTTTTTGATGAATCGGACCAGAAGGGTGACTTTCAAAATGGCAGAATGCAAACAGTAGGGTATTGGCAGTTTCGGCGTTTTGGTTTCGCTAACTTCTTATGGCCATAACTTTTGACTCGTGTACTCGTTTTAGGTGATTCAAATTGCTATGTTTTCATTTTTAAGTCCTTTATAACAGTAAGTTGGTGTCAAATATCATAGTTGTACTGTTTTGGCCGTGGTTCTCCATAAAAATCACTAGTTTACTTGTTTGAACAACATAAGTTAACATATAGTTACCTTAACTTGTTTTACTTGTTTTTAGACATCATGAACACAATACAAAGACCATATATAGCATGAAAGAAACATAATAAGCATGAAAATGATATTGAGCAAGAAAGTGTATTATGGTTTGCTTACAACTTGTGAAGAAACTAACTAGAACCAAGATCAAAACCAAGAACCACTACTTAATCTTCCAAAACCTTTCCAACCATAGCCATGCTTCCATATCAAAAACCCTATCTTATAATCCCTTTATAAACACTAATATAACATAAAAACAACCTTTAGTAAAAATCTTCACTAAGAACACTTGGAAATTTGATGAGTTTTTGTAGTGATTTTATAGAGTTTTATGGTTGAAAGGTGTTAAGGATCATGCAAGGAACAAAAAGGCTATACTTATGATGGATGAAACTTGAAAGAATCATGATCAAAATGGGTTATTTTATGTGTTTGGGTCGTTGGTATTGAGAGAGAAAGGAAGAGAATGAGTTTGATTATTTTGATTAAGTGTAAATGATATAAAATGAATGAAGTAGCAAAATTGGTTTGTTATACTTTAGTAGATATTATGTAGATTAACATGACTAGGCTAGATGACTAGCTAAAAACACCTTATAAGACTTCCAAGATAAGATTGGTGAGTTATTGATAACACCTAGTGTTTACGGGGCGAGTTTTGGTCCAGGTAATCGCTAATAGTAAGTCGTTAAGTCACGAAACTTAAAACCGAGTATCTTAAAAATATGAAACTCATAAATATGTTAAATCTTATCAATATACTCTATATTAGCCTATTAAATGAGTGATAACTTTTATCAGGGTGCTTAAACGCTGCTAAAACTGGAAATGCGGGTCTAAAACGCGTAATTCGCGTAAAACGCTGAACTGGAATACGTAAAATTCCGAAACTTTTGGAATTGTCCTAAAATGAGAGAAAATCATATTTCTATTGTTTATAATGTTTTATGGACATATCGGGATGCTGGAATGACGTTTAAACCTAAAAGTAAATCTCGGACACGGCTTTGTGATTTTTGCAGAAATGATCCGATGAGTGTGAAATTCTCGGATTATCATTAAAATAGTTTAACTTACGAGAATATGAAATAAATTTTTTTTGACGTGAATAGTAAAAGTGAATAGTAAAAAAGTGAATAGTAAAATTTTCGGGAATAAAGGTTAACCTGAAAATGCGAATTGTTACAACGCATGGTGGGTAAATGTCACTACACGTCTTAACACTCAAACAAGTGTATTACTTGGTCACTTGATACTCGGTATCAAACGTGGCTCTCTCACCTTTGCGTTAAAAATCATGCTTTAAGAATAAATAACCTGGTCTTGTTCCCTTTGAATCTAAAAGGTCTATTTGTTTGCATTAACTCATGTTTAGTCTTGTGTTTGTTAATACTAGTATTCCAGGCAACATTTTCGTTCTTTTCTTTTCCTTGCTGTACGTGACGCAAACAAATAGATATACTAAGTCCTATCTTTCTGAATATTGAAACTACTATAAGTGAATCAGGCTTGTGAAGTTTAAACTTAACATGTATTGAGCCTAGGTGTGTTGTGTCGGACCCAACAGGCCTAAGGGTGAGTATTGTCCTATTTTTGGGCCAAAGCCCACATGTCACAACTAAAAAAAAAGGTGCGTTTGGAAACATAACAAAAATACATAAAACTTATAAAAACAATAGAGAGTGTAACAAAGGGGTGTAATATAAAGTATACTCGGATTGCAACACGAATTGAATCAAAGTCACTTGTTTTCTTCGGTCTATCTCGCGTCTTGTTCACGACTCGCTCATCTACCCATTCCCTACTCGTTTATTTATGACGTACCTCAAACTTATTAAACATATTTTTTTTTAGCGGATGGTAGACTATAATCAAATTTAAATCTTTGAATCACTAGTTAATATTTCAAACGATGATACTAAACGAAATTTATTTTGATAATATAACAACGGTCTATTATTAATTAGGACACTTAGTCACCACATATAATTAAAACATACATACGGGTCATGCCCGGTTTTCTAAAAATCCTACACTTATAGCTTATAAGTGTATTTTTATTATAAACTCTTTTGGCAAAACCATTACTTAAAGTATAATCTTTTTATATACTTTTACCATCAACTAATGTTGGATCTTATATACTTTCAAATGACATTGTATATCTCGAATTCGTCTAATATATATACGATTACTTTTCGTACATCGTCTTTCGGTTATCGACAAGCTGAAGACTTATTCGTCTTTGATACTTTATTATTTGTACTTTTGTACTTATGCACTTCCAAGAGCCAATACTTCTAAACACTTAAAAGCTATTTTCAAACTTAAATGCTGCCACACAAGCAACAACAACACTAACGCTTTGAAACTTTTAAATTTATTTAAACTTCATCGAGTCTTAAACTGAAACTATAAACTAAGACTTGTCATACTAATCTAGGTCGCGTGTCGGTGCCGCACACTATCACCACTTGACTTTTTACTATCAGACTACTATTTGCTGAGGTGAGTTCATACCCCCTACTTTTACTTGTTTTTATAATTGTTTTGGGGGAGAATACATGCTCGGTTTTAACTAAAGTCAATGCTTGTTTATACTTAAGCTTGTTACTTGCTCTTACTTGAAACATGACTTATTTACTTATTGCATATTGGATTACCTAATTATGGACACAAGTGTTTAAATCATATATGTGAGTTTATAGCCCCACTTTACTTATACTCGTTTGCTAAACTATGGGGTGAGAAACATGCAAAACATTTTCTGGACCATACTATTATCTTGATTTCTCAACCCTATTGCGTAGTTAGCCTAAGCCCCTGAACCCACTGTTATGCCCACCTTCATGAGCCGTTAATTCCTGCTGGGAAGCGCGATTGATATAAATAGATCTATTGGGGTGACTCCCTCGTTCGGTTGGCCAGACGGGTCAATGCGGGCGCATATCAAGTCGGACTACGAGTGTATTGGGTTAAACACTCGCTATGGGGCCCTCACTATTATTATATGTGCTACATTGTGGCATACTAAACTTTTTAGCTTCAGTTGCATGAACTTAGTGCTAGCGTAATAGGCTTTTACTTTTGTGTGACATTATATTCGTTGTAATGATCACATACTTTGCCTATGGTCCAACCTTATGCTTAATACTTACGGTCTACTTTACTGATATTTTTCATGACGCTGTGAGTAAAGTAGTAGTCACTAAAACTGAACTTGATTTGTATATGAAAGGTTATTCACACTCGAAAACCTTGTGGTCTACATTACTATATTTACTTGAAAGTAAACTATATTTTCATGTCATTGTGAGCGACACAATGTTCACAAAACTTTTATCGAACTCTCATTTTCTTTCATACTAAATTGCTATTTATACAAACCTATGAACTCACCAACCTCGTGTTGACACTTTTTAGCATGTGTTTTCAGGTTTAAAGCGATAACTAACTGTTGAAGGCTTTGGCATGGCATGGCATGGTCATAGAGAACTCTAACATATATTGGGACCGCTTAAACTCTTATATGGGCCTTTATTTCCGCATTATTTTGAACGATGTAAATTTGAATACTTTTTATAATGAAAGTTATTCTAAATGGTTGAAATAAAAACCGTTCTTTGCACTTGTCTTATGATACCGATTGAGTAGCACCCCAGTAACATATGCTTTCGCTAGACCCGATTTTGGGGGTGTTACAGATTGGTATCAGAGCCTTGGTTATAGAGAACTGGGTACTTTTAAAACCTAGACTATAACTACTTTTTCAAAAAACTTGACCCTATGACCGCCATATGCCTGCCTGCCGAGCCTGCTGCCTTATTATAATACATTTTCTCTTAAAGTATAGGATATATTACTAGTGTAACTGAGCTAAGCATTTCAAAATTCATTGAACCTCGGTGGAATATAGACTGATCACCTATATTCGACCAGGGACAGTGGGACATAGCCTGATCACCTATGTCCGACTCAGAGATGAATTTTGTGATACTGAGAGTAGTTATACTAGAATTATGTCCAGATTGGTTTGCTACTTGATTTCTGAAAGTTTCAAAAATTTCTATGTGTGTACATAAACATTGCGTAACATGAACTTTCACACCTACACACAACACACTGGCATCACGACACTTTTTCATCACAATAATTTTATTATTAACGGGAATACTCTTTTATCACAATCTGGGTATGTTACAGTCACCTCTACCCCAAACCTTACACTCAATCGATGTTGAAACTTCCTTGCTAAGTACACTACTGAGACAACCAACTGATTGCTAGTCGCAATCAACACCCTCCTTCATAGTCGTACTCTGAACTTGCCAAACTCCTCATTCAGCAGAGATGTTATGCCCAACAGAAACCTTAAGACCTTAAGGAGCAACCTAGACCACTATATTTGGAACAGACACCTAATCCTTCATGTATCTCTCGATAATACCTGTTGTCTACCTTGCTACCCTCTTATAAGATAATAAACTGTGTCGCTATTAACATACAAACTATTTTCAATTGGCGGTCATCCTACAAATATTTTACTGCGATTTCATGAAATCAAGATTTTGACCCTGCTACTATTTTATAAACAATAAATTATTTTCTACTGTCCTATAAACTGTTTTACGAATCATCTTTACAACTATTTTATCATGACGTAATAAACCGATTCATTACCTTACTACCATTCTATAAAACAACAAACAGTTTCGCTAGCATTTTCTAAACAATATTACAATTATCCTACAAGTCTTACTACACTTTACAAAACTATTTTACTCCCCTATGAACTGCCTTACTACTATATCACAAAAACTAAACTACAATTTTGCTACAATTTTACAAATGATAAATTGTTTTCTTATTACTCTATAGACTATTGTATAACCCGTTCTATGAACTATTTTGCAATCACCATGTGCACTATTTGCCCAATTGAAAAGTACTTTATGTTACTACCTTTTGGTACTGTTGAAGTAAATCGAATGCTTATGTTTATGAAATTCACTTGATATTAAACATTGAACCCCACTCAAGCTTGACAACTAGACTTCGTCATTAAGCACCTAAAATTTGTTGAAACAAACATAACTGACTACACATTTTTCCTAGACATCTTTGTTTTTTTTAAGGACTTTCCTTTTGGAAATGTGTTTATAGAAATCACAAAACTCGTAATGGTATTTTCCCGAGATACTCATTTTGATGTGCCAAAATTTCTCTGGTCAAACTTTATTGAGACCTTTGTATATTAAATGGGTAACTAAATGTTAACTTTTGAGACATTATTTTACGTACACCATGTTTAAAGAATGTTTTACTGAAATTATGAGACTTTTGAATTCGCATCAGTTACCTAACTACAAATTTTCAGCAAAGAACCAAAACCTATTCCTATCGACAAAATTCGTAAAAACTCGCAAAAAAAAAATAAAAAAATAATAAAAAAAAAATAAAATAAATAAATAAATAAATAAAATAATAAAAAGAACTAAATTCACGTGGGGAACGTGAAGATGAATTCTCGTGCGTATATACCCATCTCTTTTCGACCGTAATGGATAACCCAAATTGAATCGCGAGGACGCGATTCCGTTTAAGGAGGTGTGACTGTAACAAACCGGAATTTTCCATAATAAATGTCAATTTATTATTACCTAACTATTTAATTAAGCATTCGTGAGCGTACATAACTATTTCGGGAAGCTAACCCGCACACGGTAGCTTACAGTAAACCACTACATTGTTTAATTTCATCATAAAATGTGAATTTTTCATTTCCTGACACCTACTCATTATTTATGTATTAAACGAATAAACTATCTCGCATTCACCGAAACACGACACCGCACGCGTACCGACACCGCATTAGTAATGGCTTAAATTCGACAATCATTTTTCTTGGAGTCAATAATTTTGTTTTTATATTAAATTTATAAAAACGTTTCCAAAAAAATGTATTTCTCGTAACACATTTACACTTTACACTCTAGCTCAACGAGACACGGATACACCAAATACAAACTATACTAATAAAACTCATTTTTATCTTTTTACCCACTTTGTTTCTGCCGCCCAGTAAAACATGTGATATACATATTCAATCTTTCATTTCAAAGTCAAACATAGGTGTCTATGATAAATCATTTCCTTCTTTCTCTTTTTCCCAAAGAAACTCACGAGATCATCTAAGGATTGAAGATTGATGGTGACCTTTGCCAAAAATCATCAACTCTCGAGACTGCCCTCTCAAAAGCATGTTGAAACCTTTCCTCTTTGTTCTCTTTTTATGTCACTCGAAGACCAGGAGATCCACACAAATCTCATCTCAATCTCACCACAAAGAATGGTATTCCTAAGGGTTATTGTGAAGCTATGCTTGGGTTTTGCTTGGATTAGATTCGGGTAGAGATTGTGTGGGTTTCCAAGTTGGTCTTCATCGACATCACACGCTCTTGAAAGGTTTATAAATTTCCTTCTATCTTGTAATTTCTTTTATCAAATTGATTTAAGAAGGTTGTTTTAATTTGGTATAGAAGTTGGGATCTTGATTTTCTTTTTGATTATAAATCGGTTATTATTATTAAACTCGCAGATTTATTCGTCTTGTGTGGCAAAGAAAAATGTTAATTTACAACTAAAACTATATTGGCTCTTGTCGAGTAGTGCTTATTTTGGATTGCTACTTATTACTCTATTAAGGTTTAGCTTAATTGATTTAGCATAAGATTGGTCAAAAATCTTGGGTCATGCCGTGTTGGATTTTGTTTTGGGATCGAAACCCACTGTGATGGAAACCACAGTGGTATAAGTTATGGTTGGTTTTGGTTTGGTATTTGCTTGTGTGCTTGGTCAAAACCCATGGTGGGTAAATGTCACTACACGTCTTAACACTCAAACAAGTGTATTACTTGGTCACTTGATACTCGGTATCAAACGTGGCTCTCTCACCTTTGCGTTAGAAATCATGCTTTAAGAATAAATAACCTGATCTTGTTCCCTTTGAATCTAAAAGGTCTATTTGTTTGCATTAACTCATGTTTAGTCTTGTGTTTGTTAATACTAGTATTCCACGCAACATTTTCATTCTTTTCTTTTCCTTGCTGTACGTGACGCAAACAAATAGATATACTAAGTCCTATCTTTCTGAATATTGAAACTACTATAAGTGAATCAGGCTTGTCAAGATTAAACTTAACATATATTGAGCCTAGGTGTGTTGTGTCGGACCCAACAGGCCTAAGGGTGAGTATTGTCCTATTTTTGGGCCAAAGCCCACATGTCACAACTAAAAAAAAAGGTGCGTTTGGAAACATAACAAAAATACATAAAACTTATAAAAACAATAGATAGTGTAACAAAGGGGTGTAATATAAAGTATACTCGGATTGCAACACGAATTGAATCAAAGTCACTTGTTTTCTTCGGTCTATCTCGCGTCTTGTTCACGACTCGCTCATCTACCTGTTCCCTACTCGTTTATTTATGACGTACCTCAAACTTATTAAACATATTTTTTTTAGCGGATGGTAGACTATAATCAAATTTAAATCTTTGAATCACTAGTTAATATTTCATACGATGATACTAAACGAAATTTATTTTGATAATATAACAACGGTCTATTATTAATTAGGACACTTAGTCACCACATATAATTAAAACATACATACGGGTCATGCCCGGTTTTCTAAAAATCCTACACTTATAGCTTATAAGTGTATTTTTATTATAAACTCTTTTGGCAAAACCATTACTTAAAGTATAATCTTTTTATATACTTTTACCATCAACTAATGTTGGATCTTATATACTTTCAAATGACATTGTATATCTCGAATTCGTCTAATATATATACGATTACTTTTCGTACATCGTCTTTCGGTTATCGACAAGCTGAAGACTTATTCGTCTTTGATACTTTATTATTTGTACTTTTGTACTTATGCACTTCCAAGAGCCAATACTTCTAAACACTTAAAAGCTATTTTCAAACTTAAATGCTGCCACACAAGCAACAACAACACTAACGCTTTGAAACTTTTAAATTTATTTAAACTTCATCGAGTCTTAAACTGAAACTATAAATTAAGACTTGTCATACTAATCTAGGTCGCGTGTCGGTGACGCACACTATCACCACTTGACTTTTTACTATCAGACTACTATTTGCTGAGGTGAGTTCATACCCCCTACTTTTACTTATTTTTATAACTGTTTTGGGGGAGAATACATGCTCGGTTTTAACTAAAGTCAATGCTTGTTTATACTTAAGCTTGTTACTTGCTCTTACTTGAAACATGACTTATTTACTTATTGTATATTGGATTACCTAATTATGGACACAAGTGTTTAAATCATATATGTGAGTTTATAGCCCCACTTTACTTATACTCGTTTGCTAAACTATAGTGTGAGAAACATGCAAAACATTTTCTGGACCATACTATTATCTTGATTTCTCAACACTATGGCGTAGTTAGCCTAAGCCCCTGAACCCACTGTTATGCCCACCTTCATGAGCCGTTAATTCCTGCTGGGAAGCGCGATTGATATAAATAGATCTATTGGGGTGACTCCCCCGTTCGGTTGGCCAGACGAGTCAATGCGGGTGCATATCAAGTCGGACTACGAGTGTATTGGGTTAAACACTCGCTATGGGGCCCTCACTATTATTATATGTGCTACATTGTGGCATATTAAACTGTTTAGCTTCGGTTGCATGAACTTAGTGCTAGCGTAATAGGCTTTTACTTTTGTGTGACATTATATTCGTTGTAATGATCACATACTTTGCCTATGGTCCAACCTTATGCTTAATACTTACGGTCTACTTTACTGATATTTTTCATGACACTGTGAGTAAAGCAGTAGTCACTAAAACTGAACTTGATTTGTATATGAAAGGTTATTCACACTCGAAAACCTTGTGGTCCACATTACTACATTTACTTGAAAGTAAACTATATTTTCATGACATTGTGAGCGACACAATGGTCACAAAACTTTTATCGAACTCTCATTTTCTTTCATACTAAATTGCTATTTATACAAACCTATGAACTCACCAACCTCGTGTTGACACTTTTTAGCATGTGTTTTCAGGTTTAAAGCGATAACTAACTGTTGAAGGCTTTGGCATGGCATGGTCATAGAGAACTCTAACATATATTGGGACCGCTTAAACTCTTATATGGGCCTTTATTTCCGCATTATTTTGAACGATGTAAATTTGAATACTTTTTATAATGAAAGTTATTCTAAATGGTTGAAATAAAAACCGTTCTTTGCACTTGTCTTATGATACCGATTGAGTAGCACCCCTGTAACATATGCTTTCGCTAGACCCGATTTTAGGGGTGTTACAGGATGTTGTTGAGGAACTTGAAGAAGGGGAGATTGATCCAAAGCTTGATGATTATTTTAATCTATACCCCACTAAGGAGGAGATAGCGTACCACAAAAATCTTATTGATAATCCTCGACCTCCTTTCACTAGAATCGAACCTAGGATAAAGAGAGGCGATCCCAAGAATGCTAAGATACCATGTATGATTGGGTATAAACACATTGACAACGCTTACATTGATTTTAAATCCCGAATCAACATTATGTCCTCAAATGTCTATAATGATATTGTGAAAACAAGACTTGGACCTAGAAGAGATCCCAAATACCCCGGTGGAATTTGTAACTTTGTCGGGAGAATTAAAGGTCTACATGTCTTTGTTGGGAACTTTACCTATATCACTGACTTTATGGTTGTTGAAGACCTAGCTAGTGTTATTGATTGTCGCTTATCCCATGTTGTGTTTGGTAAACCATTTGTTGAGGAGTCCAAGTTAGAATATGATGAAATAGAAGGGACAATCCGATTTGCTAGTGACACCGATAGGATCACTTATAGGATGCCTAATAGAATGAAAGAATTTCGCTTTGTGCCTCGATTTGACATGGATAACATTGGTGCTTTCAAGGACATCAATGAAGAGGATAAGAAAAAGGGCATGGATTATGTATGGGAGAAGAAGAGCCTTTTCTACAAGGATTGCTTGACTCTAGGACCAAAATATAGAGTTGATAAGGAATTTTCCAATAGAATCATAGGAGCAATTAAGAATAAGGTGGTTGGTCTCTATAAAGAGCATTTACAATCGGTGAGTGAGACCAACGATGAGGTCACGTAATTTCCTATGACCTTGAGTCTAGCTACAAGACTCGTAAATAAAGAAAAGCGCTTCTTGGGAGGCAGCCCATGCTTTGTGTGATTTTTATTTGTTTGATTGTTATTTGTTTCCGTATGCATGCTTTATTTTTGTTGTTGGAAGATCATATTTCAAAAACTAAAATGGTGAAAATACTTTATTTTGTCATTTGGCTTAGTCTTAACTTCATCCAAAGGTATTTCGCAAAAGATAAGTGTAAGGGGAAACCCCAAATGTGTTTTTAAGAAAAAAATTGATCATGATTCTCCACAATATTAAATGGACATGTATATTCGTATTTGTTAGAGTCAAATGCTTGTATCGAGTCATAATGATGTTTTGTAGGATTTTCCAGGAAGTAGGACATAAGTTTTCCAGAAATTTTCCGGAAACTTAACGTAAGAATTTCTGCAGATCACTTCTGACGGCGTCAGGAATTTATTCCTGACGGTGTCATGTGTAAAATTCTGGAAATTTTGCTAGTTTTGTTTTTCTAACGGAGTCTTAAAGTTTTTGTTAATTCTTTAGTTTTATAAACTCCAGGAATTCTGCAAACATTCATTCCACAAGCATTATATCTTGCATTGTTTTCTAGGATTTGTTAGCATATATAGATTGCCGCCGATTTTACGCGAGGTTGCCTTGTTTGTTTTCTCAGGATTAACAGGTTATGTATGACAAGAAGATGATTTATATTCTGGAAGGGAAGCTTTGATTGTTCATTTTCTTGGAGGAAGATCTAACCTTGTTACCACACTATCCATACCGAGCGAATCAGGGGAGTATATGATTTCATTCTTTTACCTATTTCACTTTTACATTCTTTAATTGAACATTGGGGACAATGTTCATCCTAAGTGTAAGGGGAGGGTAAATGATGATACCTTATAGGATACACTTTCACTTGAGTTTGTTTGTTTGATAGTAGGTGTGTAATAAAACTATGAGAAATACTTGTTAGTGTAATTTTAGCGCCAAATTTAAAATTTGTTACAAAATTTAGGAGTGAAACTTTAGCCTTAGCAAGCGTCTCATGGATAGGAGATTGTATGACTAGCACAAAACTGTACCATTCAGAAAAATTTTCCACCCAAATATGTGAGGTTCGCCTTTAGATTTGATAGGAAAATCATTTACTTTTAGTGCTTATGAGTGTACCGGTAGCATCTAGATTCTAGAACTTGCGTTAGTGATGCATTGCAAGACCGCTAGTGAGACTACATTCGTGTAGTAGGATTTACTACATGATAAGAGGCATTAGGATCACCCTTGTGTTAAACCCGTATCATAATTACTTGACCATTTAAGTCATACTACTTGGCTAGTAAAGTCAATTAATTTTTCCCACACCTTAGCGTTGTACTCATTTTTAGTACACGAAACCCCTAGTACATCCTTCCGAGCCTATCTTTTCGTTTCTATCTTTAAGCATCTTACTTAAAGGAAGAATTTGTTACAACCCACTTAAATGTACAACCAAATCGCCTTAGCCTTCCGTGTATGCACTCATCTTTAGTGCATTATTGTTACAAGTTTAAACCCTTAGTTAATTATCTAATTGATTACATGGTTGCTAAGTCGAGTCATATCCTTGTACATATTGTTTTGGGATGATTGGGACTCATGGGTAAAGTACTTATGTTATGGAGTAATGGGGAAGAACATCATTTTATTACCCCCATATGTGCCTTAATCTTAAAAGTACTCCAAGTGTTTTGATTATCTTGATTCGAGTCAATAGATTAGTTTATTGTAAAGTATGTAAAAATTCAAGTGTAAGGGGAATGTACATTCCCTATGATGTATTATTTTGGATGGTAGGGTAAAAGTTTATGCAAAAAAAAAAATATATATATATATATATATTAAAAAATCGAAAAAATTTAGAAAAAGAAAAAAAAAAATAGAAAAAAAAGAAAAGAGAAAAACATACGGACTACCATCCCGTTTCATTCTATGTCTGTTTTATGTTTTTGTTATTTTTCATTTATTATCTTAAGTCAAGTCTAGTCTTGGCTTAGCAACGCCATATTGTACATGTGATTAACCAAGATTATTAACTCGCCACCAGTAAAGATTGCCTTTATCCAACAAAACCGTGTATTCCATATGCCTACACCTAACGTTATAACCCTTTAAAAAGACCTCTTTGATAGTTTATCCTAGGTGCTTACGCCATGTGGTGGAGGTTTGATCCTTTCCCAAGCCTATGGTAATCTATTTTGCTATGACAGGTAGTGAGAGATGTTTTCCATTTCCATATTGTGATATATACTTTATTACACCCGAGAGATGTGAGTATCTAAACACTATTTGTGAGGTGCTAGTGTATGACCTCCGTGCTTGTCTTTGGTCTTTAGTGGAACGATTATTTGTTGTAATTACTTTTATATTAGTGTTAAGTGACCCCTAACTTATATTTTGATTAGAATAAAAGCGCATTTGTTTGAGGACAAGCAAATCTCAAGTCTAAGGGTATATGATGAGGCGAAAAATGATCCGTTTTTAGGGGGTCATTTAAGCCCGGAATTGAATTTATTTGATCAAATATTCCCCTAAATCCTTCCTTTTGTGATTTTAGGTACTTTTGGAGTGAATTCTGGAAAAGAAAGCATTTTGGACGTTTTTGGAGCATAAAAGTGAAGAAAACGGCAAAGTCTTAATTTTCCTTGCTGGGAACAGTACCTAACGGCGTCACCAAATTCTTAATGACCGTGTCAAGAGGAAAACAATAGGTGAAGAGGGTAGGGACCATGACGATCCAGAATGTTTTTACACTAGGGCGTGACGGCGTCACCATAGGCCGTCACGGTCCCTTTACTCTTGACGACCCAGAAGAAAAACACTCTTGATGGCGTCAGATCTGGATCTAGGCAATCCAATTTTATTATGGGCGGTAGGTTGACGACGTCAGAAGTTTCTTCTTGACGCCATCACCTATATACTTTTGTAATTTTCATTCATTAAGAGAGGAGAATTTTAGGGACGACTTGAATAAACCCTAGCACGATTTTAACAGTACTTTCAAGGGTTTTCACCCCTTGAATCCTTTCATGTTCAATTAAGATAAGTATCCTTTCAATTCATTCAATATGTCTATGTGTTGTTTGAATATATCTTATGCTTGTCTTGATTTTAACATGCTAGGCTAGATCTCTTGTGTGTTTGCTTAGATGTAATGAAACCTAGATGTTGATTATAGGTTGATTGCTTGTTTATAGTTGTAATGGATGAATGATTTCGATGTTTGGCTTAAGAAAACTGGCAGACTTCCATAGTGTAACTTGCTTGAACGTCTTAAGAAGCATGAACCAATGCGTACTAGGTTTTTATGGTTGTATTTAATGCATGAGCGAATTCTAGTGATCCCATGTTAGGAGCTTCTTGCAGGCTCGACATAGGAGTGAAGTAGGAGCTTATAGAGTTGGGGAAGTACGTACGTCACCCCACGATTTGTATTAAGGAATATAACTCGTCATCTACGCAACTGTAACAAACTATCAACTTGTAAAAGATATCTAGGGAGTAATGAAATCTAAGTAAACACAATTTTCCCATTTATTGTTCATACCACTAGTTTAATTAGCTTTATTTACATTTTTGTTATTTTATTTTGATTGCATCTTTAGTTATTGGGTTAGTTGATTAGCAACTAATTCCGCCCACTCTTCAAAAATCCGAGATTTTACTTGCTTTTCATAAAATGTAAAAATACAAAAAGAATCATCCCTCACCTCTAGACCTAGTTTTTAGACTTTCTAATCCTAGCGACACTATTCCTGAGTTGAACGATGAATCCCCCGGTACTTGTCACTATACTATACTACAACAATCAGGTACACTGCCTGGTGGGGGTTGTAAGCTTCTCGAGATCCCTCGAGAGGTAAAGCCTGGTGCAATTCCCACGCATCATCCTTCTTGTCTTTGGTACTCGCCTTGTCGTTCTCAAGAATCATCTCATAGACTTTGAGATTTTCAATGAGCTCATCAAGAGGTAGTTCCGCCAAATTCTTGGCTTCTTCTATGGCCATCACCTTTGGCCTCCGCTTTACCGGAAGTGCTCGAAGAAACTTTCTCACATGGTTCTTGTTATAGAAACTAGGATCAAGAGCCATGAGACTAGTGATAATAGCGTTGAACCTTGTGTAACCATTATCAATGGTTTCTTCATCCGAGATCGAGAACTTCTCATATTGTATGAGTAGATCGATGTTGCAATCCTTTACTTGAGAGTTGCCTTGATGAGTGATGATGAGAGAGTGCCAAATTTCCTTGGCGGTCTTGCAAACATGAACCCTCTCGAACTCCCTTCGAGGTAGAGTGATGGATCTAAACACCTTGATCTGTGTTAGAATGATACTTTGAGTTATATCACTAAGTATTCGGAATCTACTTAGTAACACTTAGAAGTTTGATTGTGAATGAAAAAATTGTATATGAATGAGAATAATATATGTATCAAACGGTTAGGTCCAATATTATTAATAATAATAATACGAGTGATCTTTGTATCACTAGGGTTACAACCTTGAAGCTCTAAGAAAAACGTATGTCTAACCTTGACCTCGGACCTCCTTTTATAGCACAAGGAGTCCTCTTCTACAAGATACGTATAACTCTAATAGAATAAGATATACACAAGATCTATTCTATATTTATCTTTACACGTTTCCTAACAGTAGTGGTAATAATATGTACTAGCAGTGATAATGAGTTTCCACTGCTAGTGCATTCTTCAGCAGTTGTAATCTTCATACTTAGCCGTGGTAACTGTTAATATAATTCCCAACAATCCTCCCCTAAACTTATGATTAACATGTAAATCAATAAGTTTCTTCAAGTTGTCAGTAGATATGAGGATATGGGAATTCTTCCAAACACTTATCTCCTTTTTCTTAACTCCTTATCAGCTCTCACACTTTGATCATAAATTCTCTGTAACAAATCTTCTATTACTTCACTTCTTTCCCAACATCTGAGCCTTACTGACATCATAACAGTTAAAACTCCAGCTCTCAATGGATATTCTTTCTCAGCTAACATAAACACATCAACTCCATCTTGAGTAGAAACATGATGTACAACACTTGAATCATAGAATTTCCATAGAGTATTCATATTGTGAGCTTCAAATCTCCAATACTTGTCACTTGGGTCAGGTTCATATAATCTTGTAAAGTGAACCCACAACTCTTGAGCTTTAACATCAACAAGTTCATCTTTCTAGGACTGATCTTGAATAATACTCCACAAAGTATCCAAATATTCTCTATCACAAGATCTAACAACATCTTCAAAATCTCTGCAAATACTTGTGACATTTCCAGTTCTGATAATCTTCCATGCTACACCAAAATCATCAGAATAGATTTCCTAACCAACTACTGGATATCTTGTTTGTAAAGGTTCTATATTAAGCACATCAGTTTCAATATACACCACATTGGTAACTTGTTCTTCAGTCAGCTTGCTAACACCTTCTTTTGCTTGAGATGACTCCTGAGTCTTCAATTTCTTTGCATCTTTAGATCCAAGACTCACTCCTGACCTTTTTGACTTCAAAAATGTTGGTTCTTTATCCATAGGTGTAGCCTCTCGTAATTTTCCCAACGGTTAGTAAATATCTATAAGTTGTTACGTTATTTAAATACCCACTTTTACGTATGACAAAATTTTTTTTTAGACTTGATATATAATTCACAACAGTAAATTGTGAATTATCTTTTGCTTAGAAACGTTGCTTGCACACAACCTAGATAGTCTAAATTATCGCGAATATATATATACTAAAAACATTTATAAATATACGTTTCGTTATCTATACCATACAATATTTATATATTCCGGAACCTACGAAAATTCCCGAGATTGCTCACTATCGTTACTTGAACTTATCCCGACTCCCTAAAATTTCTATGTGGACCCCACACCTAAATGGGCCCCACATTTCTTGCTAACCGAACCAAGTTCTATTTCATTTTCTTTTCTCTTCTTTGTTTTGGGCCGAACAAACAGGCCAACCCAACAAGGGCCCAAAAATCCATTTCTTTTTTTTTTTTTTTTTTTTTTTTTTTTTTTTCTTTTTCTTTGTTTCCCGTTCGCGACACACCCAAAACGCACCCTATATTTTTCAAACGTAACACACAACCTACGTATATTTTTACACTACTCATATCACAAGCTAGCAAACAATCAAGAACAATAAACCTCACTCGTTTTCATAACCATTTGCCACCTTAAAACTGCCCAAAGTAAAACGAACAAATCATGTGAACTAGATAAATACAAAAACGTGTCCAAGCTTTCCTTGTAACCTCCCAAGCTCCCCAATCCTAACTAAGCGAACAGTGTATGACAAATATGAACATGAACCTGCCAAAGAACATTCCTATTGTTGCTTGGCACCGGTTGGACAATTGGAGAGGTGCTATACACGTTAAAGGATACAAACGGACACCTCTTGCCACCTTAACACCTATCAACGCTCATTCTCCCTATATATACCTCCCCATGCAGCTTGAAACAATCACACATACATAAACTTACCAAACATACAAGCCTTGAAGTCGAAGAAGCACGAGAAGATTGCAAAGTGTACGAGGTGCTCAAGTGATCAAAAGGAAACCAAACTAGCTCGTTGTGAACCTTACCAAGTTGTAAATTGAACCACATCTCTTCGTTGATCCCATTTCGAACCATACGTACGAGAACTCCACCCCAAGTGGTGAGGTGAGAAAAACACGAACCATCCATCTTCATTTCAATTCTATTTTTAGTTTTACGCGTCTACTTTTAGTTAATATTTTGAAATATGCAAACGTAACAAGTATATATTTTTCTTTCTTACCATACTTAACCATGCTAGTAAACGTATGAAGTAAAGAGTTCGACTTAATATTAACATGCTCACGTAGAATATAACGCGTTTCATATTGTCCTTGAATAGTCGAAACACTTAGAAAATTTTCTAAGTATTGAGACTGTTTACATGTCGAGTATGGCCAATCACTTTGGTCTCGCCATTTGAAATCGAGTCAAGTGACCACGTCATATTATTGTTCGACCTCATTTCTAACATGATAAATAAATGAGACACACTTTTTACTCGACCTAATAAGCTCATGTGAATCGTTTTCTAAGACCAAAGTGAATCGACTTAACACATGTTTTTCAGAAACCTTTATAACGATATGGGCCTTAAAGCCCAATAAGCTAATTTTAGCTTATTCGTATAAGCTGATCACATAAGCTCTTTTGAAATGATATTAGTACTTAAAATGATGGATTTCCATAAACCACATGCCTCCCCAAACCTAGTAAATCGTTAAACGTTAATGGGCCTTGATATTAGCTCGTTAAGGCCCAAACATAAAAATAAGCTAATTATAAGCTGATAAGCAGTTTTATAAGTTAATTAGAGTGCCCTGAACTTATTTATCATGTCAAAATGTTAACTTTTTATTTTCATAAATTTTGGGCTAGATTTGCAAATATTTTCTAACCGAGGGACCAAAACTGTTAAGTTACAAACTTAAGGCTGAAAATGTCACTTTCTGTTTTCCTAAGTACTGGACTGCTAACAATAGAACTTGGGGTTATAAAATGTAAATATCGTTATTAGTTGGACCTAAAATGTAAAATATGTTAACTTAGGACTAACGGTGAAAACATTATACCATTAGGGTTAGAAATGTAAATCTGATTTTTATAAGTGTAAAACTGTTAAGATAAGAAATTGGAGCAATAATTTATAAATGTTGATACTTTAAAAACTTAAAACATAAATTATATATATTTTGGACTAACGGTGCAAAATATATATCGTGAGGGTTAACAACGTAAGATTAATAGAAACTTAACCGGAATAATATTTCTTTTATAATTATTAAAGTTTTATATATAATCTTGTTATATTAGATAAAACTTTGGAACTTTTATATTATATATACGTTATATATATAATTTTCGTCGAAATAAATAAACATTAACTATACGATATTATTATTATAACTTATCATTTTATACATCGATGCTTATTGAAAACATAACAAACAATCGCGATAGAATCAGATTTAGACTATTAACTGAAACTTGCAATATCTTTTAGGTTGTGTTGTGTGAAGCCGTTTCCTTGCTTTGTTGAGACTACGATACCACTGTACTACTAAGGTGATTTCATAGCCCACTCTTTAACTATTTTCCCGTGGGGAGATACATGCTTAAAACTCGATCACAAGTCTTTTATACCGGGTATTGAAATACCGTCAGGCCAATGTTATTTGCTTAAGTTACTATTGTCAGAAGTCCCTCTATCATGAACCTTAATCACCTGAAGGGTGAACGTAAATAATTGTGGATAGTACTATTAGTGATTGACAATCCTCGTTTGGTTGTTGGAGAAAACACCAGGCGCACTTTATTGTTCTTATAAATAGGTTATTGACAAATACCTATCTTTGGGGGCCTATTACTTACCATCATAATACATACTTATGATTGGCTGTTAATCGTTGAGTATCATGAGCTTAAGGCAATAACAGGAACATTGATTTTTAACATATTGATTGTATGCGATTACAATACATTCTTAACTTGTGATTCAAACTCTTAAACTCAAACCTATGAATATCATTCAACTTTATGTTGACTTTAGCATGTTTATCTCAGGTAACTAAACAAGATGGATCTGGATGGCACGGAGTGGGCAAAAGCATGACAAGAACCATAATAAACTACTTATTTTCCTTCAGAATAAAACACGTTCTTAACTAAATAATGCTTTGTATCCCAGATATTTGGTATTTTGAAATAAATTAAATTTTAATACTTCACTTTGTGTTGTCTACTATGATTGTGACAAAGATCCTCGAAGTAATACCCCGAAAGTCTCCCGCTGACATGTTAAGTCTTCCGCTGTTATTAACGACTTTTGGGGGTGTTACAGATTGGTATTCAGAGCCACGGTTATAGAGAACTAGATGTTTCTAAACATTGGACTATAACTACACTTTAACTGGACCATTTTTACAAAATACCACTTCATGCCCTCCGTGCCTACATTCCAACATCTGGTAGAAAAATTACTTCTCATTATTTCTTACTTATATAACTTGATATATGCTTACATGTTATGATTATGCTAATAACTATGTTTACTAATCGGGATTATTACAGTACCATGTCTTCCAAACCCAACTTCATTGTTTTGTTATCGGATTCGGAAACTGAGAGCTCTACACCTATTGTACCAACCCTTGCTCCAATGACTGTGTCACCTACAACAGATAAGAATAAGGAAAGTCAGCAATCCTCTACTTCACCTCAAGCATCATCTGGTCCAATCAGACGCAGTAAGCAAACTTCTCCATTCCAGCCTTATGAACCAGCCACAGCTGGAAAAGCTCTTTCATATGCTGAAGAAAAAGACATCTGGAATGATACTAAATGGAAAAAGGAAATTGCTCCAACTGCAGAACCAGTGATACTACCTAGTATATTTTATCAGCAGACTACTACTGTACCAGTGACAATCAACAGTTCACCACCTGTGAAAACTTCCAGTGCTCCTCTGACTTATCAACCAAGGAATTACCAGATTCGTCCTACCTCCTCAGATCCTTACTATTATGCAAGAACCAACCATAAGGCTCGTAAGCGGGTCAATGCTCGCAAATGGTCATTTCTACTATCAATCCTTAAGTATTGGAGATCTCAAGAAGGTACTCCCACCAACAGAGAACTTGGTGAAAGATCATCATTTGCTGCATCCAAGGTCCTTCCAGTCACTGGAGAACCCATTCACCATACCATACCACTCTTGGCAGCTAGGTTAGTAAGACATGAAGACAGGTTAGACGCCATAGCCACCTTGGTGAACAACATCCCTAATGAACTAATAGAAGTCATGTCAGCTGAGATAGAACAACTTGTGATGGGATACCTAGAGATGGGAACCATGATCGAACAACTAAGTACCCAATTCGGTGAAGCTATGGAATTCATCGGATTACTTTGCTCCGCTAACACCATAAACAAGGACATCATGTGTGACATCGATCAAGCCCTCGACACCACAAGAGCCCAAGTCATGTCTCTGCGACGTGCACAACAAGAAACACAAGCTAGGGAGAGAGACCGAGACCAAATCATAGAAACCATGGCCGCCAAAATTCAGGAACTAGAACGTCGTCTTGATGATAACCAAGGAAAACCCTAGAATGCCATAGATTGTCGACGTAGCCTCACCCACATCACAGTAATAACTTGTATTTGAATGTCCTAGAGATATGTCAACAAGAATGAATAAGTGATGTAAACTCAAAACGACAATCTAATCAATGATGTTATGTTTGCTTTATTTTCATAAGTGTTATGATATCGTATATTGCATCGTGATATATGTGACACTATTATAACTTTGAACCTATTGACGTTACTAAATAGTCTAACACAAGATGGTTATTATGAAAATTCTGAAAATATATTCTCATTTTTAGGAATATGGCACCTAAGAGAACCACGACCACTACCTCAGCAGCAACCATGACCCCGGAAGAAATCCAACAAGCAATCACCAATGGAATCAATGCAGCCTTAGCCGAACAAGCAAATGCTAATGCACAACCGGCAAGAAATGTTGCTCCCGCACCTCGCCAATGTACCTATAAAGACTTTATGGCTTGTCAGCCGACTTACTTCATGGGTACTGAAGGGATAACTAAACTTGCCCATTGGTTCGAGAGATGCGAAACGGTATTCCAAAGGAGTGGATGCTCAGAAAACAACAGGGTCACATTTGCCACCGGAACCTTAATGGATGACGCTTTGTCATGGTGGACCGCTACAACTCAAACTTTAGGTACAGAAGCAGCATACCGACTCTCCTGGACGGAATTTAAAGCCAAGATCCTAAAGAAGTACTGTCCTCGATCCGAAATAAGAAAACTGGAAGACGAATTCCATGTCCTTGCAGTCAAAGGAATCAATCTTAGGGCTTACAACAGGAGATTCCACGAGCTAATGACATTATGTCCTTCTATCGTACCAGATTTAGAGAAAACTCTGGAGAAGTATATTGAAGGTCTTCCCCGGAATATTGAAGGAAACGTCACAGCATCCAACCCACCATCACTAGAAGTCGCAATGGAGTTAGCACAAAAACTCCTAGACCGCGAAATCAAGTGCAACGAACTCAAAAGAAAGCTCGATGACAGGAGAACCACCCACCACCAAAACCACAATCACTACCACAACGGCCATCGCAACAACAGCCATCACCACAACAACAACAACAACTACAACAGGATCAATCAACAACAACACCAGAACAAGAACCCACATCGCCAACAACAGAACCAACGACAAGAACCACCTAAGATATTTACGGCAACCAATGGCAATGGATATCAAGGTATTAAGCCACAGTGCAACCGATGCAAGCTCCATCACAATGGTGCTTGTACAGTAAAATGCCATAAATGCCAAAGGATAGGTCATGCCACAAAAGATTGTAGGACCCCTGCTACCGGCAGCAACCTATAACCAATAGCACCAACATGTTACTCATGCGGAGAAATTGGACACTTCAAGAACCGCTGTCCAAAAGGAAACGGTCAGAACACTGCACGAGCGAGAGCATACGTGATGGGAAATGAAAACGAACCACAAAACCCCGACGTCGTCACGGGTACGTTCTTATTAAATCATCATAATGCTAGAGTATTATTTGATTCTGGAGCAGATAAGAGCTTCGTATCAGATACGTTTGCCCCTTTCATTAACTCTAACCCTTCTAAGCTAAACACCACATACGAGATAGAAATGGCCAATGGGAACTTAATTAGCACCAACTCTATTTTAAAGGATTGTACCTTAACCCTCGTAGGAGAATCTTTTCCTATTGACCTAATGCCTGTCCAACTCGGTAGTTTTGATGCTATCATCGGAATGGATTGGTTATCCAAACATCATGCTAAGATTCATTGTGACGAGAAAGCCATACACATTCCTTTTAAGAATGAAACCCTTGTTATCCATGGCGACAAGAATAAAAACCGATACGGAATCATCTCATGCCTCAGAATGATAAAATACATGAACGAAGGATGTCATGTATTCATGGTTCAGGTGACGGAAAGTAAGTTAACCAAGAAACAACTTAAAGATGTACCTATTGTTAAGGAATTCCCCGAAGTATTTCCTGAAGATCTACCCGGCCTTCCACCGACTCGCCAAGTAGAGTTCCAAATTGAACTAGTGCCTGGAGCGGCACCAGTAGCGAAAGCACCTTACAGGTTGGCACCTTCCGAAATGGAGGAACTATCGGAACAACTAAAGGAATTATCCGATAAAGGTTTCATTAGACCAAGTTCATCACCTTGGGGAGCCCCAGTTCTATTTGTTAAAAAGAAAGACGGATCATTCCGAATGTGCATAGATTACCGAGAGTTAAACAAACTCACTATAAAGAACCGATATCCTTTACCTACAATAGACGATTTGTTTGATCAATTACAAGGATCGAGTGTATACTCGAAGATTGATCTAAGATCAGGATACCACCAACTGAGAGTTCGGGAAGAAGATATTCCCAAGACAGCCTTCAGAACCCGTTATGGACACTATGAATTTCAGGTAATGCCATTTGGTCTAACAAACGCACCCGCTGTGTTTATGGACCTAATGAACCGAGTATGCAAGCCATATTTGGACAAATTCGTGATAGTGTTCATTGACGACATTCTGATCTACTCTCGTAACAAAGAGGAACACGCCAATCATTTGAGAACAATCCTAGAGTTACTTAGGAAAGAAAAGTTGTACGCGAAATTTTCAAAATGTGACTTTTGGATTTCCACGGTTCAATTTTTGGGACACGTAATCAATAGTCAAGGAATACACGTGGATCCTGCAAAAATAGAGGCAGTTAAAGAATGGTCATCACCTACAACTCCCACAGAAGTACGTCAATTTTTAGGTCTTGCAGGTTACTACCGGAGATTTATTGAAGGTTTCTCTAAAATCTCAAAACCATTGACCAAGTTGACCCAAAAGAACGAAAAGTACGTCTGGGGACAAGAAGCAGAATCAGCCTTCCAACTATTAAACAAAAGCTTTGTGAAGCTCCAATACTAGCATTGCCAGAAGGAAGCAAAGATTTCATGCTATATTGTGACGCTTCGTACCATGGTTTAGGTGCAGTTTTGATACAACGAGATAAGGTAATAGCTTATGCCTCACGTCAACTGAAGAAACATGAGGAAAATTACACAACCCATGATCTAGAACTAGGAGCAATAGTATTTGCTCTCAAGTTATGGAGACACTATCTATACGGTACTAAGTGTATCGTGTTTACAGATCACAAAAGTCTCCAACACATCCTAGATCAAAAGGATTTAAACATGAGACAACGCCGTTGGTTAGAATTGCTTAGTGATTATGATTGTGAAATCCGTTATCACCCAGGAAAGGCTAATGTAGTAGCAGATGCACTAAGCCGGAAAGAAAGACAAAAACCTCTTAGGGTTAGATCGTTAGGCATGACTATTTGTTCACCCCTCCCAACACAATCATTATCGCCCAGAGCGAAGCTCTCAAGAAAGAAAATCGACCAATTGAAAAGATTTTTGGTATGCCAGAAAACGAAAACGGATTTGTGAAAAGATCAGATGGAATGCTTTGTTTCAAGGAAAGAAGCTGGATTCCTCTCTTCGGAGGTATTCGTGACCTTATCATGCATGAGTCTCACAAGTCAAAATACTCCATTCACCCAGGTTCCGACAAGATGTACCAGGATCTTAAGAAACTATATTGGTGGCCGAATATGAAAGCCGACATCGCTGAGTACGTCAGTAAATGTCTAACATGTTCAAGAGTAAAAGCAGAATACCAGAAACCCTCCGGATTATTCACCCAACCCGAACTCCCCATATGGAAATGGGAACGTATTACCATGGACTTCATCACCAAACTTCCCAAGACCTCTACTGGCTACGATACAATATGGGTTATCATTGATCGTCTCACCAAGTCAGCTCATTTCCTACCAATCAAAGAAACTGATGAAATGAACACGCTTGCTCAGGTATATCTGAAGGAAATTGTGTCACGACATGGAGTGCCGATTTCCATCATATCAGATCGTGACAGTCGTTTCACGTCTCATTTTTGGAAATCATTACAAAAAGCTTTAGGAACAAAGCTGGATATGAGTACAGCCTATCACCCACAAACCGATGGTCAAAGTGAGAGAACAATACAAACCTTAGAAGATATGCTACGCGCTTGTGTTATAGACTTCGGAAAAGGTTGGGACAAACACTTACCGTTGGCAGAATTCTCATACAACAACAGTTATCATACCAGTATCAAGGCAGCACCATTCGAAGCACTTTACGGTAGAAAGTGTAGATCACCCGTTTGCTGGGCAGAAGTCGGAGAAATACAACTCACAGGACCGGATCTAGTTCATGAGACAACCGAGAAAATCATCAAAATCAAACAACGTTTACAAACCGCTAGAGACCGACAGAAAAGTTACGCCGACCTAAAAAGAAAACCCATGGAATTTCAAATTGGAGATAAAGTTATGTTAAAAGTATCACCATGGAGAGGAATGATACGATTCGGAAAGAGGGGAAAGTTAAACCCAAGATACATCGGTCCATTCAAAATCTTAGAAAGAATTGGACCCATGGCATATAAACTTGAACTACCCGAGGAACTTAGTAGAATTCACAACACTTTCCATGTGTCAAATCTCAAGAAGTGTTTATCCGATGAATCTTTGGTCATTCCATTGAAAGAATTACAACTTGATGACAAACTCGTTTTTACCGAGGAACCAGTAGAAATCATGGATAGAGAGGTCAAACAACTAAAACAAAACCGTATCCCTATCATAAAAGTTCGATGGGACTCTAAACGAGGACCAGAGTATACTTGGGAACGCGAGGACCAGTTTCGCACCAAGTACCCACACCTCTTCTCATAGACACCCTTGGCAACCCTCCTAAACTCGAATTCCGGGACGGAATTCACTGTAAGATGTATGTACTGTAGCCTCTCGTAATTTTCCCAACGGTTAGTAAATATCTACAAGTTGTTACGTTATTTAAATACCCACTTTTACGTATGACAAAATTTTTTTTTAGACTTGATATATAATTCACAACAGTAAATTGTGAATTATCTTTTGCTTAGAAACGTTGCTTGCACACAACCTAGATAGTCTAAATTATCGCGAATATATATATACTAAAAACATTTATAAATATACGTTTCATTATCTATACCGTACAATATTTATATATTCCGGAACCTACGAAAATTCCCGAGATTGCTCACTATCGTTACTTGAACTTATCCCGACTCCCTAAAATTTCTATGTGGACCCCACACCTAAATGGGCCCCACATTTCTTGCTAACCGAACCAAGTTCTATTTCATTTTCTTTTCTCTTCTTTGTTTTGGGCCGAACAAACAGGCCAACCCAACAAGGGCCCAAAAATCCATTTCTTTTTTTTTTTTTTTTTTTTTTTTCTTTTTCTTTGTTTCCCGTTCGCGACACACCCAAAACGCACCCTATATTTTTCAAACGTAACACACAACCTACGTATATTTTTACACTACTCATATCACAAGCTAGCAAACAATCAAGAACAATAAACCTCACTCGTTTTCATAACCATTTGCCACCTTAAAACTGCCCAAAGTAAAACGAACAAATCATGTGAACTAGATAAATACAAAAACGTGTCCAAGCTTTCCTTGTAACCTCCCAAGCTCCCCAATCCTAACTAAGCGAACAGTGTATGACAAATATGAACATGAACCTGCCAAAGAACATTCCTATTGTTGCTTGGCACCGGTTGGACAATTGGAGAGGTGCTATACACGTTAAAGGATACAAACGGACACCTCTTGCCACCTTAACACCTATCAACGCTCATTCTCCCTATATATACCTCCCCATGCAGCTTGAAACAATCACACATACATAAACTTACCAAACATACAAGCCTTGAAGTCGAAGAAGCACGAGAAGATTGTAAAGTGTACGAGGTGCTCAAGTGATCAAAAGGAAACCAAACTAGCTCGTTGTGAACCTTACCAAGTTGTAAATTGAACCACATCTCTTCGTTGATCCCATTTCGAACCATACGTACGAGAACTCCACCCCAAGTGGTGAGGTGAGAAAAACACGAACCATCCATCTTCATTTCAATTCTATTTTTAGTTTTACGCGTCTACTTTTAGTTAATATTTTGAAATATACAAACGTAACAAGTATATATTTTTCCTTCTTACCATACTTAACCATGCTAGTAAACGTATGAAGTAAAGAGTTCGACTTAATATTAACATGCTCACGTAGAATATAACGCGTTTCATATTGTCCTTGAACAGTCGAAACACTTAGAAAATTTTCTAAGTATTGAGACTGTTTACATGTCGAGTATGGCCAATCACTTTGGTCTCGCCATTTGAAATCGAGTCAAGTGACCACGTCATATTATTGTTCGACCTCATTTCTAACATGATAAATAAATGAGACACACTTTTTACTCGACCTAATAAGCTCATGTGAATCGTTTTCTAAGACCAAAGTGAATCGACTTAACACATGTTTTTCAGAAACCTTTATAACGATATGGGCCTTAAAGCCCAATAAGCTAATTTTAGCTTATTCGTATAAGCTGATCACATAAGCTCTTTTGAAATGATATTAGTACTTAAAATGATGGATTTCCATAAACCACATGCCTCCCCAAACCTAGTAAATCGTTAAACGTTAATGGGCCTTGATATTAGCTCGTTAAGGCCCAAACATAAAAATAAGCTAATTATAAGCTGATAAGCAGTTTTTATAAGTTAATTAGAGTGCCCTGAACTTATTTATCATGTCAAAATGTTAACTTTTTATTTTCATAAATTTTGGGCTAGATTTGCAAATATTTTCTAACCGAGGGACCAAAACTGTTAAGTTACAAACTTAAGGCTGAAAATGTAACTTTCTGTTTTCCTAAGTACTAGACTGCTAACAATAGAACTTGAGGTTATAAAATGTAAATATCGTTATTAGTTGGACCTAAAATGTAAAATATATTAACTTAGGACTAACGGTGAAAACATTATACCATTAGGGTTAGAAATGTAAATCTGATTTTTATAAGTGTAAAACTGTTAAGATAAGAAATTGGAGCAATAATTTATAAATGTTGATACTTTAAAAACTTAAAACATAAATTATATATATTTTGGACTAACGGTGCAAAATATATATCGTGAGGGTTAACAACGTAAGATTAATAGAAACTTAACCGGAATAATATTTCTTTTATAATTATTAAAGTTTTATATATAATCTTGTTATATTAGATAAAACTTTGGAACTTTTATATTATATATACGTTATATATATAATTTTCGTCGAAATAAATAAACATTAACTATACGATATTATTATTATAACTTATCATTTTATACATCGATGCTTATTGAAAACATAACAAACAATCGCGATAGAATCAGATTTAGACTATTAACTGAAACTTGCAATATCTTTTAGGTTGTGTTGTGTGAAGCCGTTTTCTTGCTTTGTTGAGACTACGATACCACTGTACTACTAAGGTGATTTCATAGCCCACTCTTTAACTATTTTCCCGTGGGGAGATACATGCTTAAAACTCGATCACAAGTCTTTTATACCGGGTATTGAAATACCGTCAGGCCAATGTTATTTGCTTAAGTTACTATTGTCAGAAGTCCCT
This sequence comes from Artemisia argyi, assembly GCA_030686995.1. Classification (NCBI taxonomy): domain Eukaryota; kingdom Viridiplantae; phylum Streptophyta; class Magnoliopsida; order Asterales; family Asteraceae; genus Artemisia; species Artemisia argyi. The sequence goes on along the minus strand of CM060688.1, from coordinate 153,010,739 downwards.
CTATCATGAACCTTAATCACCTGAAGGGTGAACGTAAATAATTGTGGATAGTACTATTAGTGATTGACAATCCTCGTTTGGTTGTTGGAGAAAACACCAGGCGCACTTTATTGTTCTTATAAATAGGTTATTGACAAATACCTATCTTTGGGGGCCTATTACTTACCATCATAATACATACTTATGATTGGCTGTTAATCGTTGAGTATCATGAGCTTAAGGCAATAACAGGAACATTGATTTTTAACATATTGATTGTATGCGATTACAATACATTCTTAACTTGTGATTCAAACTCTTAAACTCAAACCTATGAATATCACTCAACTTTATGTTGACTTTAGCATGTTTATCTCAGGTAACTAAACAAGATGGATCTGGATGGCACGGAGTGGGCAAAAGCATGACAAGAACCATAATAAACTACTTATTTTCCTTCAGAATAAAACACGTTCTTAACTAAATAATGCTTTGTATCCCAGATATTTGGTATTTTGAAATAAATTAAATTTTAATACTTCACTTTGTGTTGTCTACTATGATTGTGACAAAGATCCTCGAAGTAATACCCCGAAAGTCTCCCGCTGACATGTTAAGTCTTCCGCTGTTATTAACGACTTTTGGGGGTGTTACAATAGGGATGAAATGACTATCCGGTCTTTTAACCCTGTAGTAAATACCTTCAATCTGATCATGTGTCATTCCTTTAAATTGTGCCATATCATATTTCCAACATGACAACAATAGGTCTTCATCTCAGCAATAATTTGTGTCTTTATAGGTTGTTGATGCGTGGGAATCGCACCTTGCTTTACCTCTCGAGGGATCTCGAGAAGCTTACAACCCCCACCAGGCAGTGTACCTGATCGTTGTAGTATAGTATAGTGACAAATACCGGGGGATTGATCGTTCAGCTTAGGAATAGTGTCGCTAGGATTAGAAAACCTAATTAATAGTTCTAGAGGTGAAAGATGATTATTTTTGTATTTTTATATTTTTATGAAAGCAATTAAAATCTCGGGTTTTGAAGGAGTGGGCGGAATTAGTTGCTATTCAACTAACCCAAAACTAAGATGCAATCAAAATAAAATAATAAAAATGAAATTAAACTAATTAAACTAAGGTTGTGAGCAGTAATTGGAGAAATTGTGTTTACTTAGACTTCATTACTCCCTAGATATCTTTTACATGTTAATTACTTGTTACACTTGTATGAATGACGGATTGTATTCCTTAATACCATTCGTGGGGTGGCATACATAACTCCCCAACTCTATGAGCTCTTATCTCCTCCTACACCATGACCCAGCACAACTATAGGGATTGTAAACAGTGGCTCATGCATTAAATACAACTAATAAAGACCTAGTACGCCTCGGTTCATGTTTCTTAAGACGTTCAAGCATGTTACCATTTGGAGATCTGTCAGTTTTCTTAAGCCTAACATATAAATCATTCATTCAAAACAAGAATAGACAAGTAATCAACACATAATCAACATCTAGGTTTCATTAGATCTAAGCAAACACAAAAGAGATCTAGCCTAGCATAATGGAATTGAGACAAGAACAAGATATAAACAACCAACACATAGACATATTGATTGAATTGAAAGTACACTTATCTCAATTACAATGCAAGGTCTCAAGGGTTTGGAACCCTTGAAAAACCTGTAAAAGAGGCACCAAAATCGTCTTTAGGGTTTCACCCAAACTTCTCCTTTTTTAATGAAAAAACTAGAAAACTATATATAGGAAAAACAGTCTGACGGCGTCAAGAGTAACTTCTGACGCCGTCACCTCGCCGCCATATACTTCCTCGGACGACCTTGATCCACTTATGACGGCCTACGTGACGCCGTCACCACCCACTGTATATTAATTTAGCCACTTTGACGCCGTCACGAGTCCTTCTGACGCCGTCACCACCTTCGGAGTTTAATTCTTCATGTCTGACGCCGTCAAGATGTTGGTCTTGACGCCGTCACCTTGTATTTTCAGCATGCAAATTTGGTACTTAGCCGTTTTCTTCACTTTTATGCTCCAAAAACGTCCAAAATAGCTTCTTTTCCAGAATTCACTCTCCAAACACCTAAAATCACAAAAGGAACGATTTAGGGCAATATTTGATCAAATAAAGTCGGATTCGGGCTTAAATGACCCCCTAAAAACGGATCATTTTTCGCCTCATCATATACCCTTACACTTGAGATTTGCTTGTCCTCAAGCAAATGAGCTTTTATTCTACTCAAAATACAGGTTAGGGGTCATTTAACACTAATATAAAAGTAATTACAACAAATAATCGTTCCACTAAAGACCAATAGACAAGCACGGAGGTCATACACAAGCACCTCACAAATAGTGTCTAGATACTCACATCTCTCGGGTTTGAGCAATCCCCTTACACTTGAATCTTTACATACTTTACAATTAACTAATCTAATGACTCGAATTAAGAAAATCAAAACACTTGGAGCACTTTTAAGATTAACGTACATATGGGGGTAATAAATGGTGTTCTTCCCCATTACTCCATAAAATAAGTACTTACCCATGAGTCCCAATCGTCCCAAAACAATATGTACAAGGATATGACTCGACTTAGAAACCTGTAATCAATTAGAAAGTTAACTTAGGGTTTAACAAATAACAATAATGCACTAAAAATGAGCGCATACACGGAAGGCTAAGGCGATTTGGTTGTACATTTAAGTGGGGTGTAACAAATTCTTCCTTTAAGTAAAATGCTTAAAGTTAGAAACGAAAAGATAGGCTCGGAGGGGTGTATTAGGGGTATCGTGTACTAAAAATGAGTACAACGCTAAGGGTGTGGGAAAAATTAGTTGACTTAACTAGCCAAGTAATATGACTTAAATGGTCAAGTAATTATAATACGGGTTTAACACAAGGGTGATCCTAATGCCTCTAATCATGTAGTAAATCCTACCACACGAATGTAGTCTCACTAGCGGTCTCGGGATGCATCACTAACGCAAGTTCTAGAATCTAAATGCTACCGGTACACTCATAAGCACTAATAATAAATGCTTTTCCTATCAAATCTAAAGGCGAACCTCACATTTTTTGGTGGAAAATTTTTCTGAATATACGGTTATGTGCTAGTCATACAACCTCCTATCCATGAGACGCTTGCTATGGCTAAAGTTTCACTCCTAAATGTTGTAAAAAAATTTAAATTTGGCGCTAAAATTGCACTAACAAGTATTTCTCATAGTTTTATTACTCATCTACTATCAAACAAAACAAACTCAAGCGAAAGTGCATATGTAAGGTATCATCTTTTTACCCTCCCCTTACACTTAAGATGAACATTGTCTGCAATGTTCAAGCAAAGAATGTAAAAGTTAAAAAGTAAAGAGAATGAAATCAAATACTCCCCTGATTCGCTCGGTATGGATTTTAGTTGGCCAGGTTAAATCTTCTTCCAAGAAAACGAACAATCAAAGCTTCCCTTCCAGAATATAAATCATCTTCTTGTCACAAATAACCTGTAAATCCTGACAAAAGTAGACAAGGCAACCTCGCGTAAAATCGGCGGCATCCTATATAAGTTACTAAATCCTAGAAAACAAAGTAAGATATAATGCTTGTGGAATGAAGTTTGCAGATTTCCTGGAGATTATAAAACTTAATAATTCACAAAAACTATAAGACTCCGTTAGAAAAACAAAACCGGTAAAATTTCCAGATTTTAACTCCTGACGCCGTCAAGAGCAATACCCTGACGCCGTCAGAATGGACCTGCAGAAATTCTTATTTTAAGTTTCCGGAAAATTTCTGGAAAAACTTTGTCCTACTTCCTGGAAAATCCTGCAAAACTTCATTATGACTCAATACAAGCATTTGACTCTAACAAATACGAATATACATGTTCATTAAATATTGTGGATAATCATGATCGGTTTGTTTCTTAAAAACATATTTGGGGTTTCCCCTTACACTTATCTTTTGCAAAAATACCTTTAGGTTGAAGTTAAGACTAGGCCAAACAACATAATAAAGTATTTCACATTTTAGTAGAGAAACATGATCAACCAACAATAAAAATAAAACATGCATACGGAAGCAAATAACAATCAAACAAATAAAAATCACACAAAACATGGGTTGCAAAGATAAATCATCAATAAAAATTAAAAGCTAATCGTGCATAATACTAGTTAAAAGAACAGAAATGAAAATTGTTCAAAGCCAACAAAGGCCGAATCCTAAACTATTACAAACCAAATGTTTCAAATCGTACAACCAAAAATAAATTGTTCAAGAATCACGGATATTAAGATGGATCACTGAGGGGGAGGACCAAAACGATAATCATAGCCTGGTGGGAGGTGTCCAGTGTACCCATAGGGAGGGTAGTCAGTCTCTCGACCTGGGAAGGGGTCAATCTGCAGGTGAGGCTCAAGCTGATCTCGGGTGGAGAGGTGCTGCATCTGGCGGACGGTATGATCATACATCCAGTCAAAGCGCTGGTCAGTAGCAGCTCGCCACGTGTCCATCTGACCCATCCAGGCACCCTGGTGTGCCTGCCAGTCTCCCCGACTCATGTGTCGGTAGTAATCAGCCGTCCCCTCCTCATACCCGGCAAACTGATGCTGCTGGGGCACTCCCTCATCATCACCGTCATCATCCTCATTATCAGCCCCAACGTACCATATGTAGGTGCCATCCCCCATCTGCATCACAATGCTCATCTGCCTAAGGGATTTCGCCCTCACTACCCTGCAGTTCCCACAGTCGCTCAAGTACCCTATGATCTGAGGAGTAAGAAGACCATAGGAACGAGCCAACCGTGTGACGAACATCCCCCCATAAACCTTGTCGATATCCCTCTTACCCACACTGGTCCTCAAGTAACTGGCCACCCAAAACGGGATGTTGCAGTAGACATCCTCAGAAAAGATGGTGTACAAGTAGAATAAGTCCGAAGCAGTGATACGGTGAGTGGTGCCATGACGTGCAGACAAGCTGTATGTGATGCACCTGTGAACTAGCCTAACAATGGGGTCCCTGATCGATGCAGCCCCAGTAGTCGAGGTATAAGCCCCATTCCCTATGTTTGGCCAAAAGGTAACACACCTCATCTCATTCCGCTGAGTCTCTCCATGTAACAAATTCAGCAGAAAAGCCCCATCAACCTCCTCACTAGTATATAGCCCAAGCCTCCAACCAAACTCAGCCACAGAACAAGACCTCAACTCTCCCCCTAGCCTAAAATATATCGTGGTGCCCCCCATATCTCCCCTAGCCTCAGCTTGATCAAAACGGAAGGTCGCAAAGAACTCCCGTACTAACTCACTATATACCGTCTCTCTCATCCTAAACAATCTCTCCCACTGCGGTCCCGCAAACCCATCTGTGCGGAACCTCCCTACAAATGCAGCCTCCAACCCATAGGCTCTCAGAAAATCCCAGTCAACCACCGCCCCAGTATCAATATGGTGGTTGCACAACTCCTCATACTTGGTACTAGTATCCACATCATTGAATTCCCCCCAACTGTGCACTAATTCCCCATAGTTGACCCCTTGAGATCTAGAAGAACTACCCTTTTGTTGGCGAGACCTTTTGCTCATTTTCCTGGAAAAAAGGTGGAGTGAATGGGAACGATGAGAACGCGAAATTTATACGAACTTTATGCAGTCAGACACATCTGACGCCGTCAAGAGTAATTTTTGACGCCGTCAGATGGATCAGAATTATAGCCATGCAAATGCGAGGGAAAAAATCAATTTTCAAACTCTTAACCCATTACCCAAACGCTCCTTAAATCAGGAAACAGGGGTGGGGGGTCAAAGAATCCGAGGCATGATGGTTTTTTTTCCTAAATTAATGCATGATTTGGGTGAGACAACATCATCAAATGGTAACCCCACGATTACAAATCACCAATTGGATGGCATTACGATTTGCTAATGGTGGGTCAAGAATGGGGTTTCGGGCGAAAGGGGTTTTTCAAATTGACGGGTCCTAAGGATAATTAACCGAGAAAAGATGAAGAAAACTTACTTACAAAGTAGAGATCGGAGGCGGAAGATGTCGAATTGGGGGTTTGAGAATCGGAGTAGCAGCAACACTTGGGTGAGATTTGTGGGGTATGGGTTGAAAGTGATTGGTTTTGGGTTAATATTGTTGATCCGTCGAGCTGACGACGTCAAGGGTTAAATCTGACGCCGTCAGATGCCCGTGTGGAGTGAGGTTTGGAGTAGTTTCAAGTTTAGTCCCTGCTCTTTGTGTGAATAACTAAACACAAGTAAAACCCATGAGTAGCTATTTTGTTAACGAGGTCCACCAGGGTCGAATGTCTCGTTACTGTCGTGGAAAGAGGTGAGGTAGCATCGGGGGTCGGGTAATGTTATGGCCAAGTTGATCCTTATGCACGGGTCATTGGCGCGAGAAGAAAGATGTTGTTCACTAGGAGGTTTCAAATCAATGGTATTTATGAGGTGTGAACTCTTTACACCGGGTTTAAAACCAAAAGAACGTTTTTCGGATGAGATCGGGAATGTAGTTCGCAAGCATCCAACGAAAATGCTATTGATTTGCGAGCTTTTCTCCGTATGGGGGTGTTTATGAGAATGGGGGGTAGTTAATGGTAAAGCTTTTGAGGAGAATCTCCCTCTGTCCTCTTGGTCAAATACCAAAGAGGTTGACACCTCGAAGACTTTTTCAATTTTTTTAGGTGTAGAATTTTCTTTGATCTTTTCCTTGACCCTTGATATGAATTGGTCAGCGAAATTCATAAAGGCTTTATGAGTGCTTTCCATGCGTGCCTCTAGGTGCTGGATTTGCTTTTCCTGATTATCTATGAAGGTTACCATTATTCCTTCGAAATCCTCTTTCCGTGAGCGTTCAGGAAAATTTTGGCTGATAACCGTATTCCTATGTGGATTAGGGTTCCACACGGGTTCAGCGGCCAGTTTCTCAATACTCATCAGTTCTTTTACCTGTTTCTCGATGCTTCCCAACAATTGTTCTTGGGTGGCACGTGCGTAATCAAGCTTTGCTTTGCTTGGGAGCATCGGGTCCTCCCATCCTTCCTCTTCGTATTGTGCCAACTCCTCAAGAACTTTCCAGCATTCGTCAATGCTAAGTCTATCTAGCCTACCCTTGGCTGCGTAATCAATGGCTTTCCTTGTTTGATAGTCAACCTTACCATAAAAGATTTGGATCTGTAGCCATGGTTCGATCCCATGATGAGGAACTTTTCGGAGTAGGTCTTTATATCGACTCCATGCTTCATAAAAAGATTCATTTTGACGTTGTTGGAACATCAAGATGTCATTCCTAAGCTTAGTAGTTCTCCCCGGTGGAAAAAATTGAGCAAGGAAACGAGTGGTGAGATCATCCCATGTGGTGATGGATCCCGCGGGTAAACGCTCAAGCCATTGACTAGCTTGATCCCATAGAGAGAATTGGAATAGGCGTAAATGGGTAGTCTCTCTAGTTTCAACACCTAGGTCTATGGAATCTACGATTTTGAGGAAGTCCTTAAGGTGTTGGTTTGGATCTTCGGAACGAAGTCCATGGAATGCACATCCGCTTTGCACCAACCGGATGGTGTCGGATCGCAAGGGGGTCACATTGGCTCCGGTGAGCTCAATGGTGTTTCGGTAGCCTTGGTGGCTGGGTCGGGAATACTCTCCTAAGGTTCGGGGCCTAAGGGGTTCTAATGGTGGGTTTTGTTGTGGTGGGATGATGGGTTCAAAGATGTTACCACCTTCCATGATGTAGGATGGTAAAGAGTTACGAACAAAGGCACGAAGAAATAAGATAGACTAAAGAAGACCTAAAAATAAAAATAAAAATCTTACTAGAAAGGAATCTAGCAAGTAGACCTAATAAAAAGAAATCCTAACCTAGACAATAACTATTCCCCGGGCTGCGGCGCCAAAAACTTGATGCGTGGGAATCGCACCTTGCTTTACCTCTCGAGGGATCTCGAGAAGCTTACAACCCCCACCAGGCAGTGTACCTGATCGTTGTAGTATAGTATAGTGACAAATACCGGGGGATTGATCGTTCAGCTTAGGAATAGTGTCGCTAGGATTAGAAAACCTAATTAATAGTTCTAGAGGTGAAAGATGATTATTTTTGTATTTTTATATTTTTATGAAAGCAATTAAAATCTCGGGTTTTGAAGGAGTGGGCGGAATTAGTTGCTATTCAACTAACCCAAAACTAAGATGCAATCAAAATAAAATAATAAAAATGAAATTAAACTAATTAAACTAAGGTTGTGAGCAGTAATTGGAGAAATTGTGTTTACTTAGACTTCATTACTCCCTAGATATCTTTTACATGTTAATTACTTGTTACACTTGTATGAATGCCGGATTGTATTCCTTAATACCATTCGTGGGGTGGCATACATAACTCCCCAACTCTATGAGCTCTTATCTCCTCCTACACCATGACCCAGCACAACTATAGGGATTGTAAACAGTGGCTCATGCATTAAATACAACTAATAAAGACCTAGTACGCCTCGGTTCATGTTTCTTAAGACGTTCAAGCATGTTACCATTTGGAGATCTGCCAGTTTTCTTAAGCCTAACATATAAATCATTCATTCAAAACAAGAATAGACAAGTAATCAACACATAATCAACATCTAGGTTTCATTAGATCTAAGCAAACACAAAAGAGATCTAGCCTAGCATAATGGAATTGAGACAAGAACAAGATATAAACAACCAACACATAGACATATTGATTGAATTGAAAGTACACTTATCTCAATTACAATGCAAGGTCTCAAGGGTTTGGAACCCTTGAAAAACCTGTAAAAGAGGCACCAAAATCGTCTTTAGGGTTTCACCAAAACTTCTCCTTTTTTAATGAAAAAACTAGAAAACTATATATAGGAAAAACAGTCTGACGGCGTCAAGAGTAACTTCTGACGCCGTCACCTCGCCGCCATATACTTCCTCGGACGGCCTTGATCCACTAATGACGGCCTACGTGACGCCGTCACCTCCCACGGTATATTAATTTAGCCACTTTGACGCCGTCACGAGTCCTTCTGACGCCGTCACCACCTTCGGAGTTTAATTCTTCATGTCTGACACCGTCAAGATGTTGGTCTTGACGCCGTCACCTTGTATTTTCAGCATGCAAATTTGGTACTTAGCCGTTTTCTTCACTTTTATGCTCCAAAAACGTCCAAAATAGCTTCTTTTCCAGAATTCACTCTCCAAACACCTAAAATCACAAAAGGAACGATTTAGGGCAATATTTGATCAAATAAAGTCGGATTCGGGCTTAAATGACCCCCTAAAAACGGATCATTTTTTGCCTCATCAGTTGTCTTGGTTTCTTTTGACCCTTTCTTACTGTACCAATGATGTCATCAAGAGCCTATTGGTTCTTCATCTGAATGAAGTCCTTAAGTTGAGCAGACCTTTGATTTTCATATAGAGTTGTATTTGCAATGAGTTCAATTGCCTTCTTTCTAATCACTGGATCATTTGCAATCATGAACTAAATTTCTTCTTCTGTAGGCACATAAGTGAACATTGGAGGTTTCTCATGTAATATTGTTGGTGGAACAACAAGAAGTGGTTCTTCCATCATTGTTTCCAATTTGTCCAACCTCTTAGCTTCCATGAAACTAGCAATCTCATCCTCCTCTTGATTTTTCTTTTTTTCAATTTCAGCTTCTACCAATTCCTTTGCCAATTCTGCATCATAATCTATCTGAGCTTGTTCTTTCTTTGAAATCTTCTTTGATTGCTCAGATGATTCATCAACAACTTGAACTTTTCCTTTTTCTACTCTTTTTCTTTGAAATTCTGCATCAGCAACATTCATTACATCTGTATCTTTTTCCACTGTGACTTTATGTGTTTCCACTGCATCAGCAAAAATTTCTTTAGAAACCACAGCTGCATCTTCCTTTTCTTGAACATTAACAACATCATCTAAGTCAACAAAATCCTGTTCAAAATTTAATTTCCTCCCCTTAAACTCTGCTTCAGTTCTAATCCTCCCCTGTTTGGGAGAATTCTCCAAATCTTCACTAAAGTAGATAGAGTCATCATCATTATGAGGTGCAGTGGAAGATCTGTGCTTCTTGAGACTTTCAACTTCATCCTGTAATCTTTTAATCTCTGCCTTCATCTGGTTAAGGTCTGTGGCATGTTGTTGTTTAGTCATTGCCAGATCTTTCTCTAAAGCTTGAACCTGTTTGACTAACTTGGTACATAATTCCATCAATTCATTTGGTTGCACACTGCCCTCAACACTTCCAATTGTGTGACCTGCTGGGAGAGGTGAATCATAGGGCATTGATTCAGGATCTTCTCTAGTTGGACTAGGAGGAAGCCTTAAACCACCACTGCTTGTTCCTAAACCAAAAGGTTCAGCAACATGCAATGTTGAGATGAGAGGAGTTGGCTGTTTTGGCCTCCTCTCATATGTGTGAGTTACTGCAGGGGTATGATGAATTTGTGGAACTACAATAGTGGGTGTGTGATGGGATACAACTGGGATGGTTGTATCTTCACCCTGTACCTGTGAAATCTTTGAAAGCATTTCAGGAAAAAGTGGTTTAACCTCCCCATTCCAAAGTTCTGAAGCCTTACACATATTTTGAAAAACTCTTTTGTGGGATTGCAGTTGTAATTCATTTAACACTGCTTGCACAAACCTTGGATACATCAAAAATTTATATGAACTCTTTACATTGCCTTTCATATTATTAAAAATAAACTTTGAAAAATTGAAAGTCCTATCAGTAGCCAAGCAAACCAAAGGGTAAGCCATGGTTGATGCAAATTGCTCATAAGATGTTTTCTTAGGACTAAGGCAATGTAAAAGAGTGTGTATTAAAAATCTCCAATGGGGACAAAAACATCCTTTTCTGAAAGTCACTTTTTGATCAGATGTATCATTACCCCATGGAAGCAATATTTTTGAAAATATCTGAATTGGGTAATGTGATGATACCATTGAGATCATCCAATTGGAGAACTCTCCTCAAGGATCACTCAGTAACATCAATAGTTATCCCATCCACTGTGGCTCTAAGAGATTCCACAGTTTCTTGTGTGTCTCCCTGTTCAATAGTTATGGACTCCACAGTGTTCCAGAACTGTTTGATATGAGAAACAAAGATTGTGGGATTAACAGTTAAAGCATAACTTATATGGGTTGTATTAAGAAAATCCACAATCTGATGGAAAACGGGGCCACTCTTGTTGTTTGACTTTTGTAAATAGGCCACTTGGTTATGCTCCTCAACAAAGTTTAGAATTGCCATGATTTTTGTGAAAGAAAGATAAAAGTGTTAGTAATCGATCATGAGAATCAAGCCGTATGATGAATAATTTATCTAATAGGGTTTTAAGGAGAATGCGCAATGTGAATTATCTTAAGAAAGAATTTTTCTTTGGAAAAAGAATAAACTAAAACTGGTAAGTGGATAATTCACAAAAAGTTACCCTATTAATAAGGAAACACGGTTATTTTACAATGGCTAGTTAAAAATAAGATTACTGACACAACAGTTGTAACGGCTAGTTCACCAGTGGAAAAATTACACTTGCAGTGGTAACTTGTGAACTAGCAGTGGTAAATTTTCACAAAATATCAAAGAGCAGTGGTAAGTAAAACATGAAAATTAGCTGCTCTTCTCATAGTTTTTAGCAAACTATCAACTATAAAAGGAATTGATATGTCTTTAACATGAGCCGTTTGCTATGTACTAGCCAACTCTTCATTACATGGAATATGGTGATTTGATAACCATATAGTTTTTGGTAAACTATCAACCATAAACGGATTTGAGTAGTCTTTACTAGGAGCCGTTTGCTCTGGACTAGTTGATTCTTATGTTGATTAGACATGGTGAGTCAATAACCATTTATTGTGTGTCTGAGATACACACCTTATAACTCCAATGTCTCAAACAATATGGGTTTGTATTCTGCATAAGTAAGAAACACCTAGCATAACCAATATAATTTAACCCAAAGTAACTTTTTGACCAAGTTACTATTCATAAAAATATCTCTCCAAAGTCAACCCGATAATATCCAAATTTACTCCTCCAACATACCAAAATAGATAAGAGTAAATAACTTGCATTAATTATCCTTCGACCTTGACTTTGCTTATAAAAGGGGGCTAAAAAACACTTTAGTTTTCATCAAAACTAATCTCCAATATCACAAACCCTACAAAACATCATGAGTTGGTTTCCATTGATCTACATATCATCAGATGATTCTTCTAATGAGGAAATCAGTTATTGCTTTGACTCAGAGGAACCTTTAACTGGATGGAGTGATTATTTTCCTCCAAGTGCTGCAACAGCTACATCTTCCAACTTGAAGCCTAACAAGAAGATTTCAGCTGCTCCTGCTCCATCTCTAGAGTTTTATTCAAGTTCTTCCTCTGATGATGATGATCCAACCTACACCTTGTCCAAGGAACTTCCAAGAGCCCTCACTACAGCTTTGGAGTCAGCCATAGTCAACATGAAGTGGCCTGCTGTTGAGAAGCCTGCACAATTGCCAAAGCCTCCCAAGCAAGTTTTGGGCCTTGCTTGTCCAAGAAAGCAACTTTCTTTTGATGACAGGAGAAAGAAAGCTTCTAAGGGCAAGCATGATTATGAGGGAAAGGGGAAGAAACCCATGGAGTAGTTGGTCTGAAGGTTTAGGTGTTTGGTTGTTTATCTTTATGTTTTGTGTGTTATGTTTGTGTCTGAACTCTCTGAATGGATGTACATTGTTTCCTCATGAATGAATGAATAAAAGTACTTTTATCTTTTGTTACTGAGAGAGCAAGTCTTTCCACTGTTGTAACATGGTTTCCACTGTTCTTTAATTTCTCTGTAACAAGTTTGTAGAAAACCATACAAACATATACAAACAATATTAGTACCTAAAAACTATCCTGCAACACTGAAAATTATTAGACATCAAAGATTTACGGATTTAGCATTCCAATACCTGTTACCAAGTATTGAAACCTACCCACATCAAGCCCTTTTGTTAATAAATCAGCATAGTTGTCATCAGTAAGAATTTTGACAACATTAATAAGCTTTCTCTCAAAACAATCTTTGATAAAATGATGTCTAATTTCAATATGTTTAGTTTTAGTGTGTTGCACAGGATTTTTAATAATGCATATGGTACTACTATTGTCTATATGGATAATGGTGTTCATGAAATTGTACCCATAATCCAACAATTGATTCTGAAGCCATAAGATCTGAGCACAATAGCTAGCAACAGCTACACATTCTGCTTTAGTTGGTGAAGTAGCCACCATTGTTTGTTTCTTACACTGCCATGACACCAATCTACATCCAAGAAATTGACATCCTCCTGTAGTTGACCTTCTATCCAAACTTGCACCAGCATAATCACTATCTGAGTATGTGATCAATTCCATAGGGGATTCTCTTAGATACCACAATCCTAGATTAGGATATGTCTTCAAATACCTGAAAATCTTCTCTACTGCTGTCATATGTGATGTCTTTGGAGTAACTTGAAATCTTGCACAAGCACATACAACAAACATAATGTCTGGTCTTGATGAAGTAAGATACATCAGAGAACCAATCATAGATCTGTAGGTGTGCACATCAACATCAGCTCCACCAGTATTCTTCAACAATAAATGAGTAGTCTTATCATCGGGGGTATTTGAAGGTTTTGCATCAGTAAATTTGAACTTCCTTATAATCTCAGTCACATATTTGTCTTGACTGATAAAGATGCCCTCTTTACTCTGTTGAACTTGCAGCCCCAAAAAGAATGTAAGTTCTCCTATAGAACTCATTTGAAATTCATCTTTCATCAGCTTTTCAAACTCTTTGCACATCTCTTGTCTAGTAGATCCAAAGATGATATCATCAACATATACTTGAACAAGTAGAATATCACCCTTGTCTTTCTTGATGAACAAAGTTTGATCAATCTTTCCTCTATGAAACCCATTATTCAACAGATAATTAGCTAAGGTTTCATACCACTTCCTTGGAGCTTGATGTAAGCCATAAAGAGCCTTAACAACTTTATACACTTTATTAGGGTGTTGAGGATCTTCAAAGCCTGGAGGTTGAGAGACATAAACCTCCTCATCAATCTTTCCATACAGGAAGGCACTCTTAACATCCATTTGATAGACAGTAAAGCCCATAAAGGATGCATAGGCTAGAAACAATCTAATAGCCTCAATCCTTGCAACAGGAGCAAAAACTTCTTCATAGTCAATACCCTCCTCTTGAGTGTATCCTTGAGTAACCAATCTAGCTTTGTTCCTGATAACAATTCCTCTTTCATCTTTCTTATACCTGAAAACCCACTTAGTACCAATCACATTCATACCATTAGGCAAATCACAAAGAACCCAAACCTTTTGAAGTTTGAACTGCAACAACTCCTCTTGCATTGCTTCAACCCAGCTAGATTCTTCTAAAGCCTTATAAACATTTTTAGCCTCCACTTGTGATAGAAAACAGAAAAACAAACATTCATTCTTGTTCTTATGCTTCTTGGACTCATAAACTTCACTAATGAACCCATGAACATCATCTTTCTTTGTCTTCCTTCTTGTTTTCACACCTGATTGTAGCTCACCAATAAAATTTTCAAGTGGATGTACTTTGTGAATTGAAGTCTGTGATGTGCTAGGAATGTCATATGTTGTTGGCATGTTTGAGATCTCAACATCATCACTGGGTGATTCCTGAGATGAACTTCCCACATTTGGCCTCATAAATTCCAAAGTTGGGGGTCTTCCTCTGAATAGCTCGTAAGGTGTCTTGTTCTTTGTTTTAACCACTAAACCCTGTTCTGAATGTAACAAGCAATGTTAACTGCTTCAGCCCAAAAAGTCACTGGTAGCTTTGAATCAGCTAACATGGTTCTAGCAGCCTCAATTAGTGTTCTGTTCCTTCTTTCAGCAACTGCATTTTGTTGAGGAGTTCTTGCAACACTAAATTCTCTCTTAATACCTTTGTCTCTGCAGAAATCATCTATAACTTTGTTCTTGAACTCTGTCCCATTGTCACACCTGATGATCTTGATCTTCTTTTCAACTTGATTTTCAACTTCAGTAATGAATGTCTTAAGGATGCCAGTGGTTTCATCCTTGGTTCTTAAAAAGAAAACCCATGTAAATCTGCTAAAGTCATCAGTTACAACAAGACAATACTTCTTCAAATTTATGCTGCTCACTGATGTAGGACTAAACAAGTCCATATGCAGCATGTAAAGTGGATGATCAATAGAATTGTATGCCTTGGTCTTGCATGAAGCTCTGTGTTGCTTACCTTTAAGACAGGCAACACATGTTTGGTCATTTTCAAATTTCATCTCTGGTAAACCTCTGACTAGACCATCTTTCACAATCTTGTTAATGGTCTTGAAATTAACATGACCAAGTCTTCTGTGCCAAAGCATGGATTCATCCAAAGTAGCTTTTGCAAGCAAGCAAGTAACATCATCTTTAGCCACTATATTCTTCATGTCTATGCTATATAGATTGCCTTTTCTAGGGATTTTAAGTAAAATATCACTTTCATCAGGGAGCTTATAATCCTTAGATAAGATATAGCATTCATCTTATGTGAATAGAACTCAATGCTTTTTGTCATACATCTGTGACACACTGAAGAGGTTGTACTTGAGTTCTTTCACATAATACACATTCTCAAAGTCCAAGTTTCCAGCCTTGATAGTTCCTTTGCCAGAAACTTTGCCACCAATACCACCTCCAAAGCTGACAAATTGTCTATCATAAGGTTTGAAATCTGAAAGATAGGACTTATTGCCAGTAATGTACCTGGAACATCCACTTTCTGAATATCCTTGATCATCTTTGGGCTTTGAATGTTCCTGCACATAAAATAAAGGAATTAGTTCCTTTTGGGGACCCAAGCCACAAATGACTTGGATCTGCCTCGTGTATCAATATAATTATATATGTCAAAGGTCATTGATACACCATTGGGATTGTTTGAGGTGATAGATCCTTTTGGTTTCCATTCCCAACGTGCTGAGACCTTAACAACATTTCCCAAATTTACCCTTTTTTTGTTCATAGAACCACCAGTGGAAACTTTTGGCCTTGCAGTGGTAACTGCTGGTTTAGCAGTGGAAACTGCTGGTTTTGAAATTTTAGGTACCCACTTTTGATTATTCTAAACTTTCTTTTCAAAATAGGTCTTTTTCCCTGTTTGTGCAGATTTAACAAAAGTTGTAATAGGTTTGGCACTCTTAAAAGGGGACTTAGGGTAACCTCTGTTTATATTCCTGGCAGTGGCAACTGCTGGTTTAGCAGTGGAAAGAGTTTTGATGCCAGAGTTAAGCAAAATAGACCTGGGAATCATCTTGCTTAGTGGATTTGGGTGAGTAAAGTTATTAGCATTATTTCCATTCACCCTGGTATACCTAAATACTTTCCTTCTGCCCATGTGATAGTTACAATTATAATGAAGATGTTCAAAACTACCACATATGTGACAGGGTTTATTGTTAAACACAATGCCACTACCAAATTGCCTAGACTTAACATGATTCCAACTCCTCTTATTCCCCCTAGGAGTTGTTGGCCTGCTTCTGTACATCTCTGCATATCTAGGAGTGGGCCTAGAGTAATTAGATTGTGTCCTAGGCTTTTCTTTGACAACTTCAGGAATAATCTTTTTAACATCCACATGAACACACTCAGGAATACTAGTTTTAGACTCAACATTCAAACATTCATCTTTAAGAGATGAGTCACTAGCACTGTCAAATGTATCAACCTTAACCTGAACTTTTTCAATAACAGCTTCTTTAACAAATTTTGGTCCATAGGTCATGGTTGGTTCCTGGAACTCTTCTAATCCTGTGTGTGCTAAGTCAATACCAGGAGGTGATGGAACACCTCTTAGAGGTGGTGGAACTGATTTATATCCTACTCCTAATTTGGCTTTGTTTACAACTTAGGCCTCCCAAATTTTGTCAATACACTTGGATTGATGATCTAGTGTATTACAAGTTATCTGTATATTCTCATTGGCCCTTTTAACCTTCTCTAACTCTTCCCTAAGAGCCTTATTCACAGCAACCTGATAATCTAAGTCTCTTTTTAAAATAGCAATATCATCATTGAACTTAGATTCATTGGCTCTATAATGCTCTAATTGTGTTTCTAAAACAGCAAGACTTCTTTTATGATTTGCTAAGTTATAATTAGTACGATTTAACTCTAGCAATTGTTCATCATATTGTTCTTTAAGTTTCTCATAATCTTTTAAAGCCTTACAAGTTTTAGAACAAGCATTATTAATTTGTACCTCAGAGCAATCATTGCAGACTCTAAACCATCTTCTTCATCCTCAGCCATATAGCTCCAATCATAGCTCACTCCATCAATCGCCAATAGCACCTTTGGTTCTTCAGTTGTAGATTCTTTCTTCTTGTCCTGCTTGTACCAAGTTGACCTGTTATCAGGCTTCTTTGGTTTCCTGCATTCCCTGGCAAAGTGCCCCTTCTTGTGACAGTTGTAGCACTCCACCTTCTTTTTATCAAAACCTACAGTTTCATTGCCATTTATGGTGATCTTCCTACCAGTCTTCCTCCAAAACTTCTTTGCCTTTAAGCTTAGTAATGCTACCTGCCCTTTAATGTCCATCTCTTCCATGTCATCCTCAACAATTTGATCCAAATCCTCATGAGTGAGAATTGAACCATTCATCTGACTTGACAGAAAGGCATAAAAGGTAGAATCACAAAACCAGCAATCTATCTTTTTGAACTAGCAGTGGAAACACCTCCACTGCCAGTGGAAACAACAATGTTAGCATCATCATCATCACTATCACTCTCTTCATCTGAACTATCATCAACAGATGATGATATGAGTGCTAAATTCCCTGATCCTGAACTCAGTTTGCCAGCTTTCTTCAACCTCTGTTCAATAACTTTAAAGTTATTGTACAAATCATTGAGCTTCATAGTCTTTAATTATGGTTTGTCTTCCCATACCGCAATATTTGTACCAAACTCAGAGGGTAAACTTCTTAAGAACTTTAGATTGAGGTCTTCCCTTTCCACCTCAATTCCAAACACTGTGAGTTGAGTAACAATCTTTTGAAGTCTTGTGAAGATACTGTCAATAGATTCATTACTTGTTGAACCAAAGTTTTCATAAGTCTGTTTCAACAAGGTCTTCTGTGTTTTTTTGGTGGAATCATTACCACCAAAAACATTGCAGATCTCCTCAAATAGAGTTTGTACAGTCTTGTACTTGCTGAAAGCTAGAATTTGATCTATGGGAAGTGTCATCAACAGCAAGCCTCTTGCCTTTAGATCATTCTTCATCTGAAGTCTTTCATCATTTGTGACTGGTCCAGTGTTGACCTTTAGTACTTCCTTGCCATTAATTGTTTCTGAGGTAGTACCAGGTTTGAAAGAATTTCCAAACATAATGATCTCCCAGAGTGCATAGTCTTGCACCATAAAGAATTGTTCGATCATTAGCCTCCACATCTCATAGTCATTCAACTTAAGCTTGGGAAGCTTAGCATCAATGTTTGATTGACTAGTTTCTGTGTCCATTGAATCTTCTGAGTGAACTTGGGGTCTTCTAAATCAAAGTATCAAAGCCTGGCTCTGATACCACTTGATGGATCTAGGACCGTTTTGGCTCAAGACTTGTTAAGTCTTAATCTAGGAATAATAATGTTCATAAGATAAAACATAGCAGAATAAGAACAATATTATAAACAAAGTTTCTCGTCATCATCTCTACTCTAACATACATCAAAGCCCCAATGCTACGTGATCAAGTGTAGCACGGTTACACTCTAACAGCGATCTAAGATCTTTGAGGCTTAACACTAATCACCCTAGACGTTTTCCCATAAAACGTCTCTGCACACACACACCTTTCTAGGTTTACATTCTGACACATATGAATGAATAAACCTATTCCCTATATTCTCTTTATATAATAGAGAACCAGGGTTACAAAATACTACGAAGGACTATATTGAAATAACTTCTTTGTAAAGCAAGTCCCTTGTCTTTTGCATTCTTCACTTTGTCTTCATAAGTCCTTCATCTTTCATATTTTGTCAATATCAACTCAAGTATAAATCCTAACAATCTTCCCCTAGTTGATACGACAAAACCAAGTAATCACGAACTTCCCCTGAAGCTAATATATATGAAAGATAAACGAACTTCCCCTTAAACCATGCTATATCACCAAGGATCTTCAAGTTGCAACTTCAATGTATATATTCTTCCCCTTTTTGTCATCATCAAATAGGGGACAAATGTAAGAAACCTTGATCTTCACAACCACAAATCAATATTACACGTCCAATTCATCTTTCCAATGTTTCAAAGTCGGCCACAATTAAGTTCTCCGCATCTTTAAATGAACTTGAAACAATAGAAATCAAAACCAGTAGTAATAATAACAACCAGCAGTAGTAAAAACCATCTCATCCGAAAATCAAATCCATATACTTTGCTCGATACAAAGAGCCATATGTCTTCCCCTTACTAATTGTAAATCATGCTCATCAAATAGCTTCCTTGTGTGTCTAACTTTTTCAAAAATCCAAACAATCCACAAACTGATTAGAATAATAAGAAGATACTATAGTCGTCAGTTGTGAATCATACCACCAATCAAATCTATAATAAGCAAACAAATTCACCTTGAAAGTGACTGATCCATATGCTTTCTTTTGCTTTGTAAAAGTGACCTCACAAGAATAAGTAAACATACTCCTAACCCTAAGCGTAGTCCTTTTTCCCAATGAAGTAACCTCAGTCCTTTGTATATCTTCTAGACCTTATATTCATACTTTTCTAAATCGACTCCATATTTCAATACCAGATCGCTACCAATCAAGCAACCGTGGAAACGTTTAGGCATAGCAGTGGTAAAATAGAACTAGCAGTGGTAATGGGAAGTGTAGCAGTGGAAATGGAATAGCCTAGCAGTGGAAATATCAAGCGTAGCAGTGGTAACTTGAAGCTATCAGTGGAAACCATGAAATAGACATACTCTTCCATCATACGTAGCCAAGTAACCTTACTTTTCTATCGTGAGCAATCTTATTCCCATCAGACCTTCTTTTGAGGAACAACAGTAGCATGTATGGCCATCAAAGCGTAACCAGTAACCACATCAAACCTCATGTGGTCCACACTCTTGCGACATCGGGTAGACCAATTCCTAGAGAACCACAACAAACAGAACTCCATTCGACCAGTAAAGATATAAAACTAGGGTTCATTGTCAAATATATATTTGACTCACCAAAACTAGCTTAATATCAGTAACTAACAACAAGCAGTTCCAATATGAATCATTCTCCATAGCACCTCAATGATTACAGCAGTGAGGAATCATGTGCAAATACTTAGGGTTTTAACAAACCCTAACTTCCAATAAAACACTGTCATCACTCTTGAATCGATCAGACTTGATTAGGGTTTAGAGTTAAGCGCACAATCATTATTAATAATAATGATTAGTCAAAAACCTTAAATAATAAAGACGACACTTTTTAGCCTTTAGTGACACTTTTTAGTGTCGCTAAAAACCCTGAAAATTCGAAACCATACCCTTTCTCTGCAGCCATTTTTGACACACCAGAACTTTCACATAAAGGATCTGATTGAAGATCCCTCTGGTGAAAATCTTCCTTGATATATAGAGAAGCTCCAGTAAAAATTTCAGCCCGATCCAACGGTTAACGAAGGAGATATCGCCTTTTGAAAACTGACCTGCAGAAAGTTGCGAAAATTAAACAAATTCGAATTTTTTCTTCTTTTCTCCGTTCTTCGACAAACCAAACCTTGTAAATCCTAGATATCAAGAGCCCCCGCTCTGATACCACATGTTAGAAACTAAGAACGCCATAATAAAGATAGTTTCTAGGACCGTTTTGGCTCAAGACTTGTTAAGTCTTAATCTAGGAATAGTAATGTTCATAAGATAAAACATACCGGAATAAGAACAATATTATAAGCAAGGTTTCTCGTCATCATCTCTACTCTAACATACATCAAAGCCCCAATGCTACGTGATCAAGTGTAGCACGGTTACACTCTAACAGCGATCTAAGATCGTTGAGGCTTAACACTAATTACCCTAGACGTTTTCCCATAAAACGTCTCTACATACACACCCCTTTCTAGGTTTACATTGTGACACATATGAATGAATAAACCTATTCCCTGTATTCTCTTTATATAATAGAGAACTAGGGTTACAAAATACTACGAAGGACTATATTGAAATAACTTCTTTGTAAAGCAAGTCCCTTGTCTTTTGCATTCTTCACTTTGTCTTCATAAGTCCTTCATCTTTCATATTTTTTCAATATCAACTCAAGTATAAATCCTAACACACCTTGATCTGTGTTAGAATGATACTTTGAGTTATATCACTAAGTATGCGCAATCTACTTAGTAACACTTAGAAGTTTGATTGTGAATGAAACAGTTGTATATGAATGAGAATAATATATGTATCAAACGGTTAGCTCCAATATTATTAATAATAATAATATGAGTGATCTTTGTATCACTAGGGTTACAACCTTGAAGCTCTAAGAAATACGTATGTCTAACCTTGACCTAGGAACTCCTTTTATAGCACAAGGAGTTCTCTTCTACAAGATACGTATAACTCTAATAGAATAAGATATACACAAGATCTATTCTATATTTATCTTTACACGTTTCCTAACAGTTATCCTAACAGCAGTGGTAATAATATGTACTAGCAGTGATAATGAGTTTCCACTGCTAGTGTATTCTTCAGCAGTTGTAATCTCCATACTTAGCCGTGGTAACTGTTAATATAATTCCCAACATAGAGCATTATAGATCAACATCTTGGCTTCATCATTCTTGCCAAGTTTTCTCCTTTCATCATCATTAAGATCTATATGTGGCTTTTTCACCAACAACTTTGTTTTTCAGTCTTCCACCATGAACTCAAAGTTGCCATTTTGGATGATTTCCCACAAATCAAGATCTTTGGACCTAACATAGGTCTCAAATTGGGTTTTCCAAAAGCAAAACCCATCGGTTTCTAGCAATGGTGGTCTTTGCATAGAACACCCCTCAACATAGTTCTCTTGGGCCATGGATCTATACTCTACTTTACCATAAATCTTAGTTAGGATTTTAGATTTTTGGGAAAGAAGTTGTTGACTTAAAACGGCTTCTCGGGAAGGCTTTAACGCTAAAAAACTTGAGTATACCGCTCTGATATCAATTGTAGAACCGTAGAGGGGGGGGGGGGAGGGGTGTGAATACGGTTTCTTAGGCTTTTAAGATGTTTAAAAGCTTTAAGCCTAAAAGAAAACCAAGTGGTTGTATAATCAATCCAAACAACCACATACACAAACAAAGTATATAAAGCAAATAAAAGACAACACGATATATACTGGTTCGGGATGGGGGTTTATACCACCCGTAAATCCAGTTGCGAATCCGCGACTCTGATACTATTCACTAGTATAATCCTTTCGGTGGACTACAAACCGTTACAATTCACTCCACCGATATTCACCAATATCGATGCTCACAAAGAAGGAGTTACTTCCCAACGGTATTCCGCCCTCGGAAACCACCCAAAAGAATCTCACGATTCGACTTCACCTAAGGATCACAAAGATCTCTACCAACACTTCCACCCGAAAGTATCAAACCCCAACTAGATCCCCAATGATCTAGGCTTGGTCACCAAGACACAAGACTTCCCTTACAAACAATTGAATGAATGAATGAATGTTTGTTCAATCAAGTCCTAACCTAACCTAGAGACTCGATTCTAGTAGAAAGGGTATAAGAAAGAAGAACCTCAGCACAATCACAAGAGTGGATTAGGTTCTTCTGATTCTTTCCTTTCAAATAGATGTGTTCTTCCAAAGATGTTAATGTGAAAATCAAGAACACAAGATTAGAGATTGAGATAGAGATAGAGATTTGAGAGTGTTTAGAGAGAAAGAATCTTGAGAGAAAGAATAATGGAAAGGGGTGAGGAATAAAAGAGGCAAGGGTGGTATTTATAGACCAAGAACCCAAACTTGGGAAAATTTACTGAGGCCGGCGCGTCACCCGCGCGTCAACGCGCGGGCAGCGCGCCAGGCGTCTGTAAATTTTTCCCAAGTGTTGGGTGTTTGGATTTTATAAATACATATCCTTGCTAAACCCCCAATTTTACTTCACACTAAACCTTAACATTAATCATTCTAAGGTTTACCAACTTAAATAGCTAATTTGGAAATCATTTGTGAAGTGTTTAAAGAGAAACCAAATTACCAAGGGTTTAAAGTATAGATAGGGTAATTTGGAAGGGGTAGAAGTGTATCTCCTCGCATGGCAAAGAAAAGAGAGAAAGAATATGCCAAGGAATATTCCAATGCTTGGGGGGGAAGAATGAGATGGAGGGTTGAGATGAAATGGTTTGAATTGGATGTCTAGGATCAAAGGGAGCCTCCCTTGGTTTTCAAATAATTTGGCATGTGGTGAATGTGGATGGTTGAGATGATCTCATTTGAAATGGATGGCTAGGATCAAACATGTCTAGGTTAGGGTTGAGAAAGGATATTCCAAAGGAATATGCTTTGCTTTGGGGGGGGGGGAGGGGAAATCAATGGTTAAGATGGTTTTGGTTTGAATTCAATGGTTGAGATCAAGCACATGTGGTGGCATAGATAGGAGAGACTGGATGGATGGTTGAGATGTGTTTGATTTGAATTCAATGGCCAGGATGAGAGGAGCCATATTAGGGTTTCAAACAATTCCCCATGTGTTAAAAATGAAGGGATGAGATGTGTTGTAAGGGAATGGATGGTTTAGATGTAGTATGTAAGGGAATTTGTAAGGGTGTAAGAGATTGTGTAAGAGAATATTTGATATGGATATGATTGGTTTTATCTTATGTACAAATGGGATTAAGAGAGGATTAAGACAAAATCTAATTGTCATTAAGAAAAAGGTTTGGACAATTAAGATTATAAGTTGAGAAAATCATAGGTTACTTATAAGTTCAAGTAACACAATGTCGAGAACCCATAGTTTCATATCTCGTTACTTTCCACGACTCGACGTTCTCAACTAATACCTTGGTTCAAACAAGTTAAGTGCTTTGCCTTGATGTAAAGCATAACCCAAGTGGGAAAGGATGCGTTTACACAAAGTGACCTTTGACTTAGTTTGACCAATAAGGGAGTAAACCCGTTACGTAATTAGAGAAGACGTAATCACGGGATTGAGCATATGGATGCTTCAACACGATGTCACGTGGAATATATAAGCTCCCTAAGTTTAGAAAAGCCTTGGCTAGAGGCGATAGTTAGAAAACATGAGTTAGCGTTTTCCCGTAAATGGGAGTTCTAAAAGTGGCATCTCTCAAGTCTCAAAACTCGTTTCGAGTGTTCTCAATTAAGCACATAACATATTCATACCTGTATTGAAAGATCCACATTTTTCGGGTAAGGGGAAAGCCGACTTTCAAAATTCGCCCGGAACCATACAGACTCCTGGCGCGTTGACGCGCAGGCAGCGCGCCAGGAGCAGACATTGGCTCCGGCGATTTTGAGCAAACATTTGTTATTTTATGTGTTTCGATGGTTTATTTGTCATCATTAAAACATAAAGAGAGATCTTGATCATGTTGCCTCAACAATCTCCCCCTTTTTGATGATGACAAATAAAAACTGAAAGTAAATAAAATTACAAAACTTAGCGAAGACAAAGCGAGCTTTTGGTGTAGCTTGCATCTTGACCTGTTAGGAATACGATTATTCATATGAAGACTCGGTCACCCCTAGTATAGTTTAGCATGTTGTAGCTCGTAGTATTTATCGTATTAGTTAGTACGTAGCTTAGTATGTAAATAGTATTCGTAGAGTGGGTCGGGTCTTTACCCACTGTCAGCTCACTCTACAGCTTGTTTCATGGAGCACAAGTAGTTGTAGTATATATACCCTCTCCCACCCAAGGGAGAGGGTTGGACCTTTCATTACAAGCTAATGCACTTTCATATTTCTCTCAAAGGCTCCCAACACTCTTACTCTCTCTGTCTAACTTCTCTCTAGATTACTTCATCTATTCGATCCATTCTACACAAAACCATACGTGTTTATGTTTATGAATATTCTACAATTGGTATCAAGAGCCAAGGTTTCATCTTAGGGTCTTGTAGAATTGGATTTGATGTGGTTTTGTGTAGTTTTGTGTAGTTTTGTGAGTTTGAAGTCACTTTCTTGTAAAACATCTTGGTTTGATCTTTCTTGTGTTATTTGACATGTTAGTGATGTACTTTTATGATCATAGGTGTTAGTTGAACATTGTGTTTCAGTTGGATATACCATATCTTTAATCTATTTGAAGTTTGGACTTGATTTTGGGCCTATTTCATAGTTTCGGTTAAGTCTACTGTTGCATTGCTTGTCTGCGTTTAGTTCCTGATCTCTGCGGTTAGTTTGCTGCGATTACTATTTTGGGAATACAAACAAATCGCAAGGAAAGTGACAGATTTGGATTTTTGTATACTGCGATTAGCTCTTGCGGTTAAGTGGTCTGCGGTTAGTTCATTGTGGTTAGCTTTCTTCGATTAAGTGGTTTGCGGTTAGATCTTTGTTGTTATCTCTCCTGCGGTTAACTCCCTGCGGTTACTTGCTCCCTGCGGTTAGTTGCTCCCTGCGGTTAGTCACTTCCTGCGGTTATCTCACCTTGTGGTTAACTCACCTTGTGGTTACCTTTCCTGCGGTTACCTTGCCTGATCCTGCGGTTAAATCTGTTTGACCATAGTTGACTTTTTACGTCGAAACTTCAAACGGTCATAACTTTTGAACCGTAACTCCGTTTTTAGCGAATTAGCTGTCAAAACGTCCGGAACAGAGTGAATATTGTGAGGTTTCACGACAAAGTCGTGAAACGAATTTTTCGAGGCCTAAATCACCTCCGGAGTGAAGTTATTGAGGTTTTAAGTTTTCAGACAAAAAATTTCACTATAACAACCTGCATCAACCTAACCAAATTATGACTAAATAACATACAATCACTGCTATGGAACCTTCGTGCTCGAATTCTAATGATAATGTGCTTCATCAGCCAATTACATTGCCCGATAATGCAAAGGATAGTAGCATTGAATGTTTTCGATCAGTCCATTCACATCTCAAGGTTCTCTTTGCAAAACCTGGATACTTGGGAGGTTTCAATCGTGCATTCGCAACACTTTTTGGTCAAAATGTTGAGACCTTCACTTTCAAAATGACTCTACACTTAGATCAACTTCAACAACAAATTGAAACAGGTGAATTTTCTGAAGGTAGTTCTATGGCTGCATTCTGTGTGTCAAATGACGAAAAAGAGCTTTGTTACTCATACGGGAATTGAAGTTGACATTTTCAGAGTCACACTACTCCAACTCATGGGTAATGTGAAGGAGTACATTATGGAAAGAGCACAACACAAACTCAAGCATGAAGACAAGGTGAAGGCATGTCGGGAGCAATCAAGTGATAATATTGTGGATTCAGGTAAAGCATCGGATGCTGGGTCAGTTGTCACCAAAGGCAGAGGATCAGAGACTGATAAGCTTGACACAACGAACAGCTCAATGACTCCTACATGTGATGTGGATGCATATATCAGACCGGTAAAAGAACATGTGTCATGTGCTAAGGTACTCGAACTGTGTAACATGGTTGATGAACAAAAGATTCCTAACAAAGTACAACCGACAAACGATGTCGGTTCAGATGTTGTTGACATGGGAAATAGCAATGTTGACCCATGTGAACAACATATGAAACACAATGAAGTGTCTGTTGTACAATGTAGTGCATCTTCTATTTTAAATGATGATTGTGTGCTGCATGAGCACACTGCCTATAACCCTGATGACTCTTTGACCACTATATTTAATATCCTTAAGGATCAGGTGGCAATGTATGAACAACGTGCTAGATTTGAACTCACTGGACGTGAGCAGAACATGGAATGGCAAATGCGTGCATACATATCTGAAAATAATCTTAAGCGAGAAACATTGAAAAAGGAGTTACAATCTTTGCAAAAACAACTGGATCAAACTATTAAACAAAAACAAGAGATTCAGAATGGCTTAAACACACTCAAACATGATTTCAAAGAAAAGGAAACAAAACTCCTAAATGATTTCTCTAGTCTTAAAATGCTAAAAAATAAACTTGAGGATAAGTTATACACGCAAGGCCAAACTATTCAAACTGCTCAAATGATGCATAAACATAGGAAGTTGAGTGATGATCATAGTGAGAAGGATTCTACTAAGCCAAAAGCCAATTTCCTTAGAAGCGGTATAGGTGCACAACTGACATTATATGATGCAAACATTATGCTTGAGCCTAATCATGCCCTACCTGATGCTACATCTGATGATGATGGCAATGAGATAGAAGAGAGAACCAGAGAAAAACTTGCTGAGAAATTAAGGGATCCCCAGTGCATAGCTAATAAAATCTTGTACAATTATGATTACTCTGAAGATAATCAATTAGCTATCTTTGTCCCACAAAAGAAATTTACTCCAGAGCAAGTCTTTTGGAACATTGACATGGAAAAGATGCAAGCAGAAAGAATAGTGGGAAAAACACGTACAGTTTTTCGGATAGCTGGCCCAACAATATATCCCATTAACACACCACGACATCTTGTTCCTTTCACCCTCCCCATGCAAAATAACACACTAATTGCCTTATATGTCCTTGGTCAATTATTCGCTGATTTTGATAAAACATGTAAAAAGAGAATAACACCAACGGGTATTACTGAAGTGGAAAGAGGTTTTGAACAAACAAAACAATGTTATTTAACAGAGGTCATGCCATTTTTTAAACTTCTCAAAGAACATTTTGAGGGTCTTCAAAAAACAATTAATAATGATGTGACTGAAATGAAAAAGGTCTTTAAAGATGTGGAAAATGAGAGAAAACAATTGGCAATTGATCTTAAATACAGTCAAATTGAGAGGAAAAATATTCTCATCATGAATGAGAATTTTATTACTAAATGTGTTGCTCAGGACGTATTTTATACTGCTACTGATTCTTCGTTATCTGCCTGCTAATTTCATGAGATGTCTATTGCATTGACCACTTTCCAGAATCGTGTTGTTGAGCTTGAGGGGGAGAATTTAAAATTGCATGAGAAAATTCAAAACGATGACCATGATAACATGGTTAGGCATTTGTCAAAACTAGAGGTTGATAATCTTAATTTGCAATTAAAGTGTCAACATTTAGAAGAAAGAACTAAAATCTCAAATGCCAAGACATCTTCGGATGCTCCTGAATTTGATGCATATTTTGAATTAGCCAAACCTGATGAAAAGATTCAAGCTCACACTAACACGATTCGGAACCTGAGGGTTCAAATTGCCCAATTGAAATCAAACAAGAGTGATGTGATTAGCACCCAAAAACCACAATCTATAGATTCTCAGAATTTTCAATTTCATGATACCATTAATAAATTGCAACATGAAAATGATTGGTTTCGTGCTGAAAATTCAAAAGTTAAACAACATTACAATGAGTTATATGATTCAATTAAGATCACACGTGATATAAACAATGAAAAGATAACTTCTTTGCTTAAAGAGATTGAGAATCTAAAGACTCAGGTGAAAGGGAAAATGCCAATCATCACTTGTGATAACGTTGTTCAAAAGGTTTCTGCTTGTAAGAAGTACGTAATTGATGCTGTGAATATTCCTCTTTCCCTTAGGAATAATAAGTTAGTTCATAGAGACTATCTTAAACATCTTTAGGAGTGCCTTGACTTGCTTCGTGAAACCATTGAAGAGGATAGGATAGCAAAACCACTTGATGATGCTATTGTAAGTGCCTGCTTTCTCACTAATAGATCTCAGGAACTCTTAGAATATGCTATCGGTACATGTCCTAAAATTGATAGCAAGCGAGATAGGTCTACCACATCATCCTCTATGACTAAGAACAAGCATGTTACCTTTGAGGTACCCTTGGAAACTTCAGATCCCAACACATCAAAACATGTTCAGCAACCGGAAGTGAAAAAGACTAAAATTCCCATTAGTCCGTCTACAGGAGCAAATAGTAACACTAAAGCTAGAGAGTCTAAACCAAGGAAAAATAGAAGGAATTATAGGACTTCACCTGCTAAAAGTGTTCCTAAAAAGAAAGTAGACGACCACATGAGGAACATTAAGTCCAACTTGAGCAAAATGAGTCATAATTCAAAACATAATTCACGTTGCAAAACATGTAATGAATGCATAATTTCGAGTAATCATGATAAATGTGTTGAGAAATTTCTGAAGTCGTTTAACAAAACCCCAGTCAAGAAAGTTTGGAGAGCTAAACAAAGTAAGAAAATTTGGAAAGCAACAGGTAAACTGTTTGCCAATGTTGGTTAGCAGTGGAAGCCCACAGGAAGGAAATTCACTTTAGGAGAACAGTGCCCTTTAACTAGGATAACCAACTCTAAAGTTGTGCCTATTAAGGAATGGAAGCCAACTGGTAGAACTTTCCCTTTGGAGACTGATGGATCTAAACACCTTGAACTTGTGTTAGATTGATACTTTGAATTATATCACCAAGTATGCGGAATCTACTTAGTAACACTTAGAAGGTTGATTGTGAGTAAGACAGTTGTATATGAATAAGAACAATGTATGTAAACAAACTATTAGCTCCAATATTATTAATGATAATAATACGAGTGATCTTGATATCACTAGGGTTACACCTTGAAGCTCTAGAAACGTATATAACAACTGATAACCTAGGATCTCCTTTTATAGCACAAGGAGTCCTCTTCTACAAGATAAGTATAATGCTAATAGAATAAGATATACACAAGATCTATTCTATATTTATCTAGACGCGTTTCCTAACAGTTATCTAATAAGCAGTGGCAATATATGTTCTTGCAGTGGTAATGAGTTTCCACTGCAAGTACAATCTTCTGCAGTTGTAACATCTTCACTTAACCGTGGTAACTGTTAGTATAATTCCCAACAATCCTCCCCTAACTTATGATTAATACATAAATCAATAAGTTTCTTCAAGTATTCAGTACACATGAGGATATGAGAATTCTTCTAAACACTTATCTTTTTCTTCTTAATTCTTTATCAGCTCTCACACTTTGATCATAAATCCTTTGTAGCAAATCATCTATGACTTCAGTTCTTTCCCAACACCTAAGCTTCTCTGACAACATCACTGTCAATACTCCAGCTCTTAATGGATATTCTTTCTCATCCAGCATAAAGACATCAACTCCATCTTGAGTAGAAACATGATGCACAAAACTTGAATCATAGAATTTCCACAAAGTTCTTGTACCATGAGCTTTAAATCTCCAATACCTATCACTTGGGTCAGGTTCATATAATCTTCTGAAGTGAACCCATAACTCCTTAGCCTTGACATCAACAAGTTCATCCTTTTTAAACTGATCTAGAACAATTCTCCACAAAGTATCCAAATCTTCTCTATCACAACATCTAACAATATCTTCAAAGTCTCTGCCAATGTTTGTGACACTTCCAGTTCTGATGATCTTCCAAGCAACACCAAAACTATCAGAAAAGATCTCCCAACTAACAACTGGATATTTTGCTTGTAGAGTTTCAATGTTAAGTACATCAGTCTCTATCAACAACATGTTTGTAACTTGCTCTTCAGTCAACTTGCTAGGACCCTCTGTTGCTTGAGATGATTTCTGAGTCTTCAACTTCTTTGCATCTTTTGATTCAAGACTCACTCCAGTCCTTTTTGTCTTCATAACTATTGGTTCTTGATCCATTGGAATGAATTTACGATCTTGTCTTTTGATTCTGTAATAAATACCTTCAACCTGTTCATGTGACATTCCTTTGAATTGACCCATCTTCATGTTTCCAACAGGGCAACAAAAAGTCATCTCAGCAATAATCTGTGCCTTTGTAAGCTTTCTAGGCTTCTTTTGACCTTTCTAACATCCCCAATGATTTCATCAAGAGCCTGCTGATTCTTCATTTGAATGAAATCTTTAAGTTGAGTAGACTTTTGGTCTTCATTCAAGGTTGTATTGGCAATTAGTTCAATGGCCTTCTTCCTGATTATTTGATCATTGTTAATCAAGTAGTCAATCTCTTCTTCTGTAGGCACATAATTGAACAATGGAGGTTTCTCATGTATGACAGTTGGTGAGACACTTGAAATAGGTTCTGCCATTACAGCTTCAAGTTTATCCAACCTGGTTGCTTCCATAAAACTAGCAACTTCATCTTCCTCTAGCTTTCTTTTTCTTTCATTCTCTGCTGCTTGCTGCTGCTCTGCCAATCTTGCATCAAAAGCAATCTGAGTTTGTTCTTTCTTAGAAATCTTTCTTGATTGCTCTTGATCTGAAGCTATCACAATAGCTTTTCCTTTGACTAATCTTATTCTGGCAGCTTCTTCCTCTGCAGTGGTAACTTTTTCACTTGCAGTGGTAATTTGTTGATCAGTGGGAACTTGTTCTACTTCAGTGGAAATTGGTTGAGCAGTTCCAACTATATCATCAAAGTTAAAACCAGCATCAGCATCCATATCTTCAAAATCCAATTTCCTCCCCTCAATCTCAGCTACATCATCTTTTGCTTGAGCATTGTCAGAATCATTGAGCTCAGCAAATGCTTTTCCAAAATTTGTACTCCTCCCCTTAAGCTCTGCATCTGTTTTCCTCCCCTGTTTGGAAGAATCTCCCAAAACTTTAGTAGAACTTGCAGAAAACTCATCCTGAGGTGAAGATGATGAAGATAACACAACATTAGATCTGTTCTTCTTGAGATTCTCAACTTCATTCTGCAACTTTTGAATCTCAGCCTTTAATTGATTCAGCTCTATGGCATGTTGTTCTTTGGTCTGTGCCAGATCTTTCTCCAGAGCTTGAACCTGCTTGACTAACTTGGTACAAATTTCCATCAATTCAGTTTGTTGCACACTGCCTTCATCACTTCCAACTGTGTAACCTGCTGGGAGAGGTGAATCATGAGGCATTGATTCAGGCTCTTCCCTAGTTGGACTAGGATGAAGCCTTGAACCACCACTGCTTGTTCCTAAACCAAAAGGCTCAGCAACATGCAATGTTGAGATGAGAGAAGTTGGCTGTTTAGACCTTCTCTCATAAGTGTGAGTTACAGCAGGGGTATGTTGGATTTGTGGAACAACAATAGCGGGTGTGTTTTGAGATGCAGCTGGGATTGGTGCATCCTTACCCTGTACTTGAGCAATTTTAGCAAGCATTTAAGGAAAAAGTGGATGAACCTCCCCATTCCAAAGATCTGAAGCCTTACACATGTTTTGAAAAACTTTTGGCTTTAGGCTAGAAGGTTCATAAATTCTATTGTGAGGTTGCAGTTGAAACTCATTTAACACTGCTTGCACAAACCTTGGATACATCAAAAATTTATATTGACTCTTTACATTGCCTTTCATATTATTGAAAATAAACTTTGAAGAATTGAAAGTCCTATCTGTTGCCAAACAAACCAAAGGATAAGCCATGGTTGATGCAAATTGTTCATACGATGTTTTCTTAGGACTTCGGCAATGTAGAAGAGTGTGAATTAAAAATCTCCAATGGGGACAAAAACATCCTTTTCTGAAAGTAACTTTTTGTTCATATGTATCATACCCCATTAAAGCAATATTAGTGAAAATTTCTGAATTAGGTAATGTGATGATACCATTGAGATCATCCAGTTGGAGAATTCTCCTCAAGGATGACTCAGTAACATCAATAGTTACTCCATCAACTGTGGCCTTTATAGCATCTACAGATTCTTGTGTGTCTCCCTGTTCAAGAGTTATGGACTCCACACTATTCCAGAACTGTTTGATATGAGAGACATAGATTGTGGGATTAATAGTTAAGGCATACCTTATATGCGTAGTGTTTAGAAAATCCACAATCTGATGGAAGACAGGGCCACTCTTCTCGTTTGACTTTTCTAAGTATGCCACTTGGTTGTGCTCCTTGACAAATTTTAGAATTGCCATGATATTTATGAAAAAGAGAATAAAAGTGTTAGTAATCAAGATAATAAGCAAGCCGTATGATGATCAATTTATACTAATAGGGTTTGAGGAGGTTACGCAATGTGAATTATCTTTAGAAAGAATTATCTTTGGAAAAAGAATAATTTAAAATAAGTAAGTAGATAATTCACAAAAGATTTTACCCTATTAATAAAGAAAGACGGTTATTTTTACAACGGCTAGTAAAAATTGGATTACTGACACAACAGTTGTAACGGCTAGTTCATCAGTGGAAAAAGTACTCTTGCAGTGGTAACTAATGAACTAGCAGTGGTAAAATTTTCACAACATATCAAAGAGCAGTGGTGAATAAAACATGAAAATTTGCTGCTCTTATCATAGTTTTTAGCAAACTACCAGCTATCAACGGATTTGATATGTCTTTACCATGAGCCATTTGCTTATGGATGATTGAGGCTAAACCACCTAACTTATATTAACCAGATAATGGTCAACAAAGTCAAATAGCCTAGGTCAATGCTCCGGGTAATATAGGGTATCACCAGGTCGTTAAGTCCCGTTGAAGTGTGAATTGTAACTTTGGCGTATTTGTGATCGGGTAATTATCCACAGGAAAAGGTTTTGATCAGAATTATTTGGAATTATTTAACGAATATAGCTTAGGAAAGCTACGTGACTGATTACGTGAATTTAGATAACGAGGATTTGAGCTAAACACTAAAAATGTACGTTTTAATTAAAAAAACGTAACAGACGCACAAACCAATAAGTACAACTGAAGGACTGGAAGGGTTAAAAGTGTAAAATTGAAATTTTTACAATCCTAATAATAAAAGAAAATTTTAAGAAAAATTAAAATTATTTTTACACTATTTAATTATTTAAAATTAATTAATTACTACTTATCTATTTTAATATTAATTAAACTAATTAGAATTATTAAAAATACTTAAAAGACTTAGAAAATTAAGAAAAATTTTATAAATCTAATTAACCATCATGGGAATCCTAAAAAATTATAAAAAGTTAATTTTATGTATTTTTAAGTTAAATAACTAATTATTATTCTACTTATTAATTATTATCTAATTAAACTATTTAAATTATTTAAACTATTAAATGAACAGTAAAAATTCTAGAAAAATTTATAAAATTATTTTAACTAAAATAGAAGCTATAAAAATTATAAAAACTAGGTTATACTATATAAAAACTAATTAAGCTATTTAATTGATTAATATTAATTAAAACTAAATTAAATTAAAATTAATTAGAAATACCACTAGATGACAAAATAAAAATCTGGAAAAATTTGTAAAATTATTTTAACCTAAAATATAATTTCTAAAAATATAAAAGTGACATATTACTTAGAAATTAATTAAAAAGAAAAATAAATAGATAAATCCTATTAAATAGAAGCTATCACTATTGGTAAAATTGGTTTTTTGGATTTTTTCTTTTTCTAAACTGATAATAAGCTAAAAACAACTAACTTTAATAAAAGCACTTTTGTTTAAACCCAACCAATAAGCAATTGAAATGCTTAATTCACCCACAGTTGACTTTTGTTGACTGTGGAGTGTTTTAAGCTCAAATGAGGAATTGTGGGTTCCACAATGGATAAGCTTGGTTCTACTGAGTATATAGGACAAAAATAAGCAACTATTAAGCAACAAGTTAACCAGAATAAGCCAAAAAGCTTGAAATAAGCACTTAAAATAATGAGACTGATGCAGTTTTGGGGACAAACTTGAGGGCCAAGAACAGGTGGGGTCCACTAAGCTAGGGGTCAATCCAAAGGTTCAAAAATACACCCTGGTAGGAGGGGGGTTGGGAGAACCAAAATTGAGACCTAGGGGATCACTGTGGTGGTCACAATGAACCACCAAAGTGGTGGTGACTGAGGTGATGGTCTGTGCACAGGGCACTGGGTTGCCCTGCAGCCTACTTCAAGGGCCTGTGGGACCCACCAAATAAATTCCTAAAAATCTGAATAAAATCTCAAAATTAAACAAAGTGGTAAAGATTATTCACACAAAATTTCAGATCCCAAATCTTAAAAACCAACAAGTTATGAGCCTTCAAAGATATCTCAAAAAGACTGAGGAGAATTTTGACTTTCAAGGAAACAATGCACTTTGACTTTTATGACTTTTTGATGATCAAATCTCACTGAGATGGGTGTAATAAGCTACAAGAAGAGTTAACTAAGCTAAATTAAGTACTTTTCTAAAAGTTGGATTGGTTTTAGAACCTAGAAACCATGACAGTTAACTGTCATGGTATTTTGATTGTGACTTTGACTTTGGTGGTTTAAAACCTGAGTTTTGTGACTCAAATAAACTACACTAGTCTGAGGTAACATGCTCAAACCAACATAACAACAAAACAATAACAACAACACATGGAACCATGCTAATCCAAACACTCCTTTAAAACTGTCTTACATTTGATTTTCAAACAAGCTGACTGATTAAGACCATAGAATTGAATCAAAATAACATACATTAATGTAATAAGCTTGAACTAACACAGATTCAATGGTAATAACATCAAAAGCTCAATGATCATGGTCATGCTAATTGTGACAGTGAAAGTGAAAATTATGAGCAAACTAGAAACTAGAAAGCAAGATCTAATAATCAAGCAATAAATCTACTAGAATACACCTAGATAAGCACAGAAGCACAAGCATAAGCAGATACAAACATTTATACAATGTAATGATAAAAATCAAGAAATGAGCTTACAAAAGCTTCCAAGCTGAGGACAAGTATCCAAGAACCAATAACACAATCCTATTACTCCCCAAGGAGTTCTAAACCAGGTCCATCCTTAATTTAACCTGCTCCTTGCAATATCTTCACTTTTTTATTTATTTTTTTTATTTTCTGTTTTTATTTTTTTTTTTATTTATTTTTCTTATTTTCTGAATGATACTGGAAATTAAAACTTAAAAGAGATCAATAAACTTGAACTGATATTATAGAAATGGAAACAAGTTACAAGCTTGATGTTTTAACTTAAAATTACAAATTAAAAAAATTACAATAAGCTGAAAATTAAAAAACTAAGAACTTTTCACTTCTGCTGCTTCTCTTCCTTCTTATACTGGACAATTAGGGTTTTGGAACCCTAAGAAGCATTTCCCACTAGCTATCTTGACCATTGGATTACTAACATTCAATCTTGGCCGTTTAAGTTTCTTGGCGCCAAAAACCTTTTATCTGTTTCTTTGACTAATTGGATGCTAGTTGGAGATGTTTGTTTGCTTGTGCTTGGTTTGGAGTGATAAGGAGGAGTGGGAGAGATGGAGTGTGCAGGTAGTGAAACTAGGGGTGATGATGAGGGGGGGGGGGGGGTTGTCTGGTAGCAGCTGAGGTGGAGGGGGTGGTGTTGGTTTGACCGAAGTCAAACTGGGTAGGGATAGTTTGGTTACGGGGTGTTTTAGTTATATGTTGGGTGGGCTAGGATAGTAACTGGGCTAGGGGGTTTTAGAGATGGGCTTGGGGTTGTGTTTCTGGATCAGACTTTGGGTAATTGGGTGGGTTGTTTGGTTAGCTTATTTAGTAGAAAACCATAAGGACTAATGTTGTAATGTCCTCAAAGTTAAGGGACTGAAAATGGAAAATTCCCAAAGTAGTCACAAGGACTTGTTTTGCCAATACTCCAAAGTTTCAAAAACCATTTTCATGCCTTTTTCATTTTCCAAAATTTCCCGAGGACTAAAAATGACATTTTTCAAAGTCCGGGGACCAAACTTGCAATTTTCACCAATCTTTTATTCCAAGGATTATTTTTGACACGTTTTGATTTTCCAAGGACAAAAATTGATTTTCTTTCCAAAAATATCCCACCAGGGACCAATTCTGCCAAAATCTGAAACTCCAGGGACTTAGACTGTAAATTTTGGATTTTAAGGGGTTAAACATGTAATTTTCTCAAACTTATTACCCAAGGATCAATTTGATAATTTTTTTACTTTTTTTAAAACCTTGGGTTGACTTTTCTTTCGTTTTAAAACTTCAGGGACTAGTTTTGCCAAATTTTGAAACTTGGGGGACTGAAACTGCCAATTGTGCAAACTTTGTTCGTTTTTAATTTGTTTTCAAACATTTTGCATCTAAAACATATAAAACACACTTTTGGAATAATTTGTGTATTTTGATGCGTTTTTGGGTGTTTTTGGATGTTTTGGCAGTCCAGATACGGTAAAAATGATGAGTGTTTGAGCACTCATCAATCCCCCACACTAAGCTATTGCTAGTCCCTAGCAATCTTTTGAGAAAAACTTGATGGATTTTAATCTCTTTACCAAAAGCCATCACTTCTGGAGTAGCCAGGTGTAAGAACTGTGGCACACCTGATAACCGTGTGATTTTGAGCAAACCACCAGCTGTCAACGGATTTGATAAGTCTTTACCAGGAGCCGTTTGCTCCTGGACTAGCCAGCATCTTGATGGACCTAGTCAACATCTTGGTGAGCTGATTACCAATTATGGTTTTTCCACGGCCTTTACCACAAGCCATAATCTTGCGGGCTAGCCAACTCATTTGCTTATAAGGATGCGGGGGAGTTGAGGAACCATGCAAGTTTTTGGCAAACTGCCAGCCATCAACGGATTTGAGATGTCTTTACCAAGAGCCGTTTGCTCCTGGACTAGCCAATCCCTTTGTCATTAAGACTTTGGCGGACTGATAACCACAAAAATTTTGGAATAAAGTGAAAAAATTTTGAAAAATTTTGGCCTAAAATGGGGGTACTTGAAAGTATTTTGCGATAAAATTCGCTAGAATTTCCCCCCCACACTTAGAAATGAATATTGCCCTCAATATTCAAAGTCCCGGCTATTATGCCGAATCTATGAACGTAAAAGGATAATATTCGAAGCTAACTGTGGAATTTTGTTTTGTATTTTTCACTTTATTTTATCTGTACATTTTTTTTTTTTTTTTTTTTTTTTTTTTTTTTTTTTGCTCACTACCTCCCAGGCTTGTGTTAGGTTTACCACGCAAGCTAATCACTTGTGAATGATCAACTGTAATAAATTCGTCCTAACAGCCCGGGAGTTGAATGATAAAGTTTATAATATACATACACCTTCCAGGTTTGTGTCAGGTTTACCACGCAAGCTAATCACTTGTGAATGATTAACTGTAATAAATTCGCCCTGACAGCCTGGAAGATGAATAATAATACACATACACATCCCAGGCTTGTGTCAAGTTTACCACGCTAGCTAACCACTTGTGAATGATTAACTGTAGTAAATGTGCCTTGACAGCCCGGGAGATGAATGACATAATATACAAAACATGTTTATTGAATTTTGAAAAATATTTACTTTTGAAACGGTGGGGGATGGCCACTCCCCCACACTAGGGTGGTAGAAAATAGAAAGAAGTCAGAAATACGGGTAAAAACCCGTATATGTTGCTAATTTTTGTTCACCGAGTCACTAGCTTGACTCGATCCCCGAATTCAATTGTCCTTGGGGAAAGTTTGGAGATCTGGGACGACCATGAGTGGTACGTCCTCTCCAAAGTAGTGCTTTAACCGATGTCCATTCACTTTAAAATTAGGTCCGTCATTTTGTGATAACTCGACGGTGCCATAAGGGTAAACTTTTGTGATAGTGAATGGACCAGTCCATCGGGTTTTGAGCTTTCCCGAGAAGATCTTGAGTCTAGAGTTGAAAAGAAGGACTCGATCACCAACGTTAAAAACGCGGTTTTTGATCTTGGAGTCATGAATCTTCTTTGTCTTTTCCTTGTAGATCAAAGAGTTCTCGTAGGCTTGATCACGGAGTTCATTTAATTCATTAATTTGAACTTTCCTGTGATCACCCGCAGTTTTGAGGTCGAAATTGGCATGCTTGAGAGCCCAATAGGCTTTATGCTCAAGCTCGATCGGAAGATGGCACGCTTTCCCGTACACAAGCTTATAAGGCGTACACCCAATGGGTGTTTTATACGCCGTACGGAAAGCCCAAAGTGCATCATCTAATTTATCCGACCAAGATGCACGATTTTCCCCAACGGTTCTCTCCAAAATTCTCTTTATGCCTCGATTGGAAACTTCTACTTGTCCACTTGTTTGAGGGTGGTACGCAGTAGAAAGACGGTGAGTTACACCATACTTTTGCATGACTTTATCGAATTTGTCATTGCAAAAATGCGTACCACGATCACTAATTATAGCACGTGGAGTTCCAAATCGAGCAAAGAGAGCTTTCAAAAACTTCACAACTACTCGGGCATCATTTGTGGGTAAAGCTTTTGCTTCGACCCATTTTGACAAATAGTCAACGGCCACGAGTATATACTTGTTTCCATGAGATGACGGGAATGGCCCCATAAAGTCAATGCCCCAAACGTCAAAGATTTCACAAACTTGAATTGCATTTTGTGGCATTTCATTCTTTTGTGAAATATTCCCGTGACGTTGACAAGCGTCACAGGATTTGACCAATTCATGGGCATCCTTGTAGATTGAGGGCCAAAAGAAACCGGAGTCAAACACCTTTTTGGCGGTGTAATTTGGATTGTGGTGGCCCCCCGTGGGACCAGCATGGCAAGCCTTAAGAATTTCAGTGGCTTCTTGACCATACACACACCGCCGGATGACTTGATCCGCACAGATTTTGAACAAGTAGGGGTCGTCCCAGAAATAATGTTTTACATCTTTAAAGAATTTATTTTTCTGTTGGGACGACATCCCTTTCACAATGAAATTACCCGCAAGGTAGTTTGCGAAATCGGCAAACCAAGGGGTAACAGAATCTCCACGAAAGGCAACCGCATTGAGCGTCTCAAGGGGAAATGTTTCATTAATTTCCCTTTTTTCGGAGACATCTTGATGGGGGTTTTCCAAACGGGAGAGATGATCAGCAGCTAGGTTCTCAGCTCCTTTTTTATCACGAATAATGATATCAAATTCCTGAAGGAGGAGAACCCAACGAAGAAGTCTCGGCTTTGCATCTTGTTTTGCAAAAAGGTACTTCAAAGCCGAGTGATCAGTATACACTATGCTTTTTGTCAGAATCAAGTATGGCCGGAATTTTTCAAAAGCATACACCACAGCTAATAATTCTTTTTCAGTAGTGGTGTAATGGCTTTGAGCCTCGGTCATAGTCTTGCTGGCATAGTGTATAGGCTGAAAATGTTTTGTTTTTCGTTGCCCCAAGACTGCCCCAATAGCATAATCACTAGCATCACACATGAGCTCAAAGGGCAAGTCCCAATCGGGGGCAACAAGAATCGGTGCCTCAGTAAGCCTTTTCTTTAATGTTTCAAAGGCTTCGATGCACTCAGGGGAGAAGATAAAAGGAGCATCCTTTTCGAGGAGATGGGTCATAGGCCGGGCGATTTTAGAAAAATCTTGAATAAACCTACGGTAAAAGCCGGCGTGACCCAAAAAGCTCCTAACACCTTTCACAGTTGTGGGATGAGGTAATTTTGCAATGACGTCCACTTTGGCACGATCAACCTCAATCCCGTTTTTTGAAATTTTATGGCCGAGGACAATGCCCTCTTTGACCATAAAGTGACTCTTCTCCCAATTTAGACATAACTTTGTGTCTTCACAACGTTTTAGCATATTGTCTAAATGGGAGAGGCATGACTGAAACGAATCCCCAATGACCGAAAAATCGTCCATGAAGACCTCCATACTTTTTCCGATCATGTCGGAAAAAATGGCCATCATACATCTTTGAAACGTGCCCGGAGCATTACATAAGCCAAATGGCATACGTTTATATGCGAAAGTTCCATAGGGGCACGTGAAAGTGGTCTTTTCTTGGTCTTGCGGGTCAATGGGAATCTGAAAGTAACCCGAGAAACCATCGAGGAAGCAATAATACTCATTCCCCGCTAATCTCTCGAGCATCTGATCCATAAAAGGCAGAGGAAAATGATCTTTGCGGGTGGCGTCATTTAACTTGCGATAGTCAATACAGACGCGCCAACCCGTAACCAAACGAGTTGGAATCAACTCATTCTCCTCGTTTGTGACAACAGTAATGCCACCCTTTTTTGGAACACAATGGACTGGGCTGACCCAAGGACTGTCCGAGATAGGGTAAATCAATCCGGCATCAAGAAGTTTTAAAACCTCTTGTTTGATAACCTCGTGAATTTTTGGATTCACCCTTCTTTGATGTTGGACTGCAGGTTTGAAGTCATCCTCCATTAATATCTTGTGAGTACAAAACTCAGGGTCGATGCCCTTGATATCGGAGAGACGCCAAGCAATTGCTCGTTTATGAGACTTCAAAACCTGTATAAGAGCAGCCTTTTCCTCAACACTTAAATTTTTAGCAATTATGACGGGCAATTTATCATCACCCTCCAGAAATGCATACTCAAGGTGAGGAGGCAAGTCCTTAAGTTCAACCTCAGGGAAGTCATCAGTTTTCTCAACATTTTTGACCTCCTCTTTATGAAGTTGTTGTGGTAGAACAGGAAGATGAGAGGAATCTTCGTTTAACAATTTTTCAAGCAGGTGAATATCCCTCTCGAGGTCGATCTCTTGGTTATCAATTCCATCGGGAACTGAATCACTTTTGAGAAAGGCCTCAATTTCTTCTGAGAAGATGAAGTCACTTCCCTCAAACGGAGTGAGGGAAGGAAAAGAATTGGCAACAATGGGGTGAGAAGATGGAGTGAGATTTTCACTCGAAGAATCATCGACAAAACCTAGAACCTCTTGAGCGTACTCCTCAGACGCAACATCAATGACATCAATTCGGTTAACCGTTTCGGCGTCATAATTAGAGGAGTACCTCGAAGTTTGATCGAGGTTGAAGGTTACAGCTTCATTACCAACACGAAGAGTTATTACTTCTTTGTGCACATCAATTAACGCACGACCCGTCCTTAAGAATCCCCTCCCAAGAATGAGAGGAACTCGTGGGTCAGCATCGAACTTAACAACAACGAAATCAGCGGGGAAATGGAACTTTCCTACTTTCACGAACACGTCTTCGGCAATGCCGAGAGGACGAGAGATTGAACGGTCGGCAAGCTCGAGAGTCATGCACGTAGGAGTAAGTTGAGGAAGAGATAATTTCTCCCACACTGAGTAAGGCATCAGGTTGATGCTAGCGCCAAGATCGGCCAAGGCGAAGCATTCAACCATCCCAGGGAAAACACATGGAATGAGAAATCTCCCAGGGTCTCCAAGCTTCTTAGGAAGCTTCTTTAAGATAACCGCAGAGCAGTTTTCGTTCAAAGGAGTTTTTGCCATTTCGTACAATTTTTCCTTGTTGCTTAACAAGTTCTTGATCATCGATGCAAATTTGGGCATCAGGATGATAGCATCCGCAAGGCTAACGTCAAAGTGCAAATCTTGAAAGATTTGATAAAACTTATCCATTTGGTGACTAGCCTTTTCGCGGAGCTTTTGCTCATTAAGTCGTGACGGGTAAGGTAACGAAGGTTTGGATTTAGGGTTCTCAACAGGAGTTGTTGATGGTTCAAATACAACTCCTCGTTTTGGTACAAGTCCAGATTTTGGTACAATCTCTGGAACAACCTGAGGGTGGACATGTGCGGTACTTCGTGGGCTAGGAGATTGCACCTTGTCCATGATTGCCTCAGGCTCTACTTCCTCAGAATAAAGAGGAGGAGGAATAGGAGGGACTGGCGGCTCTTCATAAGCTTTACCACTTCGTGTAGTAATAGCTTTGAGTTCACCCTTGGGGTTAACAATTGTATTAGCCGGGAGACCTCCTGATGTAGAGGGTGGAGTGAGATGATTCATAAGACTGGCAAGCATATTCTCAATCTTGCTTTGAGATTGATCAATCTTGTTGTTTGTTACCATCAACTCACTCTTCAGCTCTTGACCTTGTTTGGCTATCGATGTTTGAAAATCATTCTTCAGATTTGAGATTTGATTTTGCATTGCCCTCATTTTGGTCTCATTAACTTTGATGTAGTTATTGAGATCATTTGGGAGGGGATCTTGATAATTTGGAGCTGAATACCCTTGATTACCCCTTTGGGGTGGGTACTGATTGACAGGGGCAGGATTTTGATTTTGCATACTAGGCCCCTTTTGGTGATTAGGATTAAACCTATTTGGATTCTGAGGGAAACCGGGTGGTCCACCCTGATTGCTAGCCCGGTAATTTGGTTCCACTTGAGGACGGTATTGGTTACCTCCTTGATTGGAATTGCCGGCTATAGCATTTACTTCGAAGGGATTGCCTTCGGTGGCAGGGCAATTATAATATGAATGTGGACCACCACAAGTGACACAAACTTCTATCTTTTTGATTTCAGCTTGTGGGGAAGGAGAAGAATCTTTCTTGCCTTGGGCGAGAACCAATGCATGGACAGCTTCCGTGAGTTTGTCAAGCCTAGCATCGGTGCTAGACTGAGCCACGGGCAATGAGGAAGAAGGAACAACATCCCTTTGGGAAACAACCGATTTGCTTCGGGGAATGCGGACCTTAGACTTATTCTCAATGATTTCTAAAGCTTCCTTTGTGGTGCGATTCAAGAAGTTACCTCCCGCGGAGGCATTTAGAGAGTCTTGATCGGATTGGCTTACACCATTGTAGAAAGTATCAAGTGTCATGAGATCTGAGAAACCGTGGTGAGGACATTTTCGGAGCAATTCCTTGTAACGATCCCATGCCTCACTAAAGGATTCATCAAATTTCTGCGTGAATTTCATGATCTCATTCTTGAGACTCGTGGTTTTGGAAGGTGGAAAGAATTCATTCACGAACTTTTTCACAAGATCTTCCCATGTCTCAATAGATCGTGGAGGTTGTTTTTCAAGCCAAATCCGGGCTTGTCCCTCCAGGGAGAATGGGAAGAGAAGAAGTTTGATTGATTCACAGGGGACATCTTTGCATTTGATGGTGTATGTGATTTTATTGAACCATCGAATGTGATCCTGAGGATCGTCCCTCTCATAACCGTAGAATTGACGTGATGTGGCCAGGTTTATCAACCCTGTCTTAAGCTCAAAATTGTCGGCCATGATGGCCGGAACAACGATAGCATCTCCGTAACCCTCAATGGGTGCTTGGAGAAGCTCGTTCATAGTTGGCTCAGCAGCCATGATAACAGAAGATGTGGG
This sequence comes from Artemisia argyi, assembly GCA_030686995.1. Lineage (NCBI taxonomy): Eukaryota > Viridiplantae > Streptophyta > Magnoliopsida > Asterales > Asteraceae > Artemisia > Artemisia argyi. Next base: position 152,966,566 of record CM060688.1, on the reverse strand, counting down.
AACAGTACGGACTTCAGGTCCGACTGTTGGTGTTGAACGTCGACGACGTCTTCTAGGTATTCTTACAAGCTCACGTAATGGGCTAGTAGACCTAGAAGAACGAGTGCGCATGCACTAAAAACTCACTCAAAACAAAATCGAGGCAAAACGACAGTGAACTTAAACCAATAATCACAAGTGAGTGGCTTCTTTAGAAAAGGTACACCACACACAAGGATACAAAGGCAAGTTTTAATCTTTTTGGTTTGGGAACTTATTTGTTCACACCCCCATTTGGAAGGTGTTCTGTCTTGGTTTGCGACGGTTTATTTTTATGTAGATTTATTATACACAAGAAAGAGACGGATGTTTTTGTGTTTTGTGAATGGGTTTAAAAACTTTTTGGAAATATTTTTGGTATCGTTTCGTTTACCAAAATCGTTTTTCTTTAAGAATCACCTTAAAAGAAAACCGAATCAGAAAACGTTACGATCTGTTTTGTTGTTTTTAATTTTTTTTTTTTTTTTGTGTTTTAACACTTTAGGAAAAGTGTTAATGACTTTTTTGTATTTTGATTATGAAAATATACACAAGTGGTGGTATTTATACAGTGAGCGAAGTGAGATAACACTAATCTCAAATAACGCTTTAGAAACGCGCACACCTCCCCGGCAGCGGCGCCAAATTTTGATTGAGGCTAAACCACCTAACTTATATTAACCAGATAATGGTCAACAAAGTCAAATAGCCTAGGTCAATGCTCCGGGTAATATAGGGTATCACCAGGTCGTTAAGTCCCGTTGAAGTGTGAATTGTAACTTTGGCGTATTTGTGATCGGGTAATTATCCACAGGAAAAGGTTTTGATCAGAATTATTTGGAATTATTTAACGAATATAGCTTAGGAAAGCTACGTGACTGATTACGTGAATTTAGATAACGAGGATTTGAGCTAAACACTAAAAATGTACGTTTTAATTAAAAAAACGTAACAGACGCACAAACCAATAAGTACAACTGAAGGACTGGAAGGGTTAAAAGTGTAAAATTGAAATTTTTACAATCCTAATAATAAAAGAAAATTTTAAGAAAAATTAAAATTATTTTTACACTATTTAATTATTTAAAATTAATTAATTACTACTTATCTATTTTAATATTAATTAAACTAATTAGAATTATTAAAAATACTTAAAAGACTTAGAAAATTAAGAAAAATTTTATAAATCTAATTAACCATCATGGGAATCCTAAAAAATTATAAAAAGTTAATTTTATGTATTTTTAAGTTAAATAACTAATTATTATTCTACTTATTAATTATTATCTAATTAAACTATTTAAATTATTTAAACTATTAAATGAACAGTAAAAATTCTAGAAAAATTTATAAAATTATTTTAACTAAAATAGAAGCTATAAAAATTATAAAAACTAGGTTATACTATATAAAAACTAATTAAGCTATTTAATTGATTAATATTAATTAAAACTAAATTAAATTAAAATTAATTAGAAATACCACTAGATGACAAAATAAAAATCTGGAAAAATTTGTAAAATTATTTTAACCTAAAATATAATTTCTAAAAATATAAAAGTGACATATTACTTAGAAATTAATTAAAAAGAAAAATAAATAGATAAATCCTATTAAATAGAAGCTATCACTATTGGTAAAATTGGTTTTTTGGATTTTTTCTTTTTCTAAACTGATAATAAGCTAAAAACAACTAACTTTAATAAAAGCACTTTTGTTTAAACCCAACCAATAAGCAATTGAAATGCTTAATTCACCCACAGTTGACTTTTGTTGACTGTGGAGTGTTTTAAGCTCAAATGAGGAATTGTGGGTTCCACAATGGATAAGCTTGGTTCTACTGAGTATATAGGACAAAAATAAGCAACTATTAAGCAACAAGTTAACCAGAATAAGCCAAAAAGCTTGAAATAAGCACTTAAAATAATGAGACTGATGCAGTTTTGGGGACAAACTTGAGGGCCAAGAACAGGTGGGGTCCACTAAGCTAGGGGTCAATCCAAAGGTTCAAAAATACACCCTGGTAGGAGGGGGGTTGGGAGAACCAAAATTGAGACCTAGGGGATCACTGTGGTGGTCACAATGAACCACCAAAGTGGTGGTGACTGAGGTGATGGTCTGTGCACAGGGCACTGGGTTGCCCTGCAGCCTACTTCAAGGGCCTGTGGGACCCACCAAATAAATTCCTAAAAATCTGAATAAAATCTCAAAATTAAACAAAGTGGTAAAGATTATTCACACAAAATTTCAGATCCCAAATCTTAAAAACCAACAAGTTATGAGCCTTCAAAGATATCTCAAAAAGACTGAGGAGAATTTTGACTTTCAAGGAAACAATGCACTTTGACTTTTATGACTTTTTGATGATCAAATCTCACTGAGATGGGTGTAATAAGCTACAAGAAGAGTTAACTAAGCTAAATTAAGTACTTTTCTAAAAGTTGGATTGGTTTTAGAACCTAGAAACCATGACAGTTAACTGTCATGGTATTTTGATTGTGACTTTGACTTTGGTGGTTTAAAACCTGAGTTTTGTGACTCAAATAAACTACACTAGTCTGAGGTAACATGCTCAAACCAACATAACAACAAAACAATAACAACAACACATGGAACCATGCTAATCCAAACACTCCTTTAAAACTGTCTTACATTTGATTTTCAAACAAGCTGACTGATTAAGACCATAGAATTGAATCAAAATAACATACATTAATGTAATAAGCTTGAACTAACACAGATTCAATGGTAATAACATCAAAAGCTCAATGATCATGGTCATGCTAATTGTGACAGTGAAAGTGAAAATTATGAGCAAACTAGAAACTAGAAAGCAAGATCTAATAATCAAGCAATAAATCTACTAGAATACACCTAGATAAGCACAGAAGCACAAGCATAAGCAGATACAAACATTTATACAATGTAATGATAAAAATCAAGAAATGAGCTTACAAAAGCTTCCAAGCTGAGGACAAGTATCCAAGAACCAATAACACAATCCTATTACTCCCCAAGGAGTTCTAAACCAGGTCCATCCTTAATTTAACCTGCTCCTTGCAATATCTTCACTTTTTTATTTATTTTTTTTATTTTCTGTTTTTATTTTTTTTTTTTATTTATTTTTCTTATTTTCTGAATGATACTGGAAATTAAAACTTAAAAGAGATCAATAAACTTGAACTGATATTATAGAAATGGAAACAAGTTACAAGCTTGATGTTTTAACTTAAAATTACAAATTAAAAAAATTACAATAAGCTGAAAATTAAAAAACTAAGAACTTTTCACTTCTGCTGCTTCTCTTCCTTCTTATACTGGACAATTAGGGTTTTGGAACCCTAAGAAGCATTTCCCACTAGCTATCTTGACCATTGGATTACTAACATTCAATCTTGGCCGTTTAAGTTTCTTGGCGCCAAAAACCTTTTATCTGTTTCTTTGACTAATTGGATGCCAGTTGGAGATGTTTGTTTGCTTGTGCTTGGTTTGGAGTGATAAGGAGGAGTGGGAGAGATGGAGTGTGCAGGTAGTGAAACTAGGGGTGATGATGAGGGGGGGGGTTGTCTGGTAGCAGCTGAGGTGGAGGGGGTGGTGTTGGTTTGACCGAAGTCAAACTGGGTAGGGATAGTTTGGTTACGGGGTGTTTTAGTTATATGTTGGGTGGGCTAGGATAGTAACTGGGCTAGGGGGTTTTAGAGATGGGCTTGGGGTTGTGTTTCTGGATCAGACTTTGGGTAATTGGGTGGGTTGTTTGGTTAGCTTATTTAGTAGAAAACCATAAGGACTAATGTTGTAATGTCCTCAAAGTTAAGGGACTGAAAATGGAAAATTCCCAAAGTAGTCACAAGGACTTGTTTTGCCAATACTCCAAAGTTTCAAAAACCATTTTCATGCCTTTTTCATTTTCCAAAATTTCCCGAGGACTAAAAATGACATTTTTCAAAGTCCGGGGACCAAACTTGCAATTTTCACCAATCTTTTATTCCAAGGATTATTTTTGACACGTTTTGATTTTCCAAGGACAAAAATTGATTTTCTTTCCAAAAATATCCCACCAGGGACCAATTCTGCCAAAATCTGAAACTCCAGGGACTTAGACTGTAAATTTTGGATTTTAAGGGGTTAAACATGTAATTTTCTCAAACTTATTACCCAAGGATCAATTTGATAATTTTTTTACTTTTTTTAAAACCTTGGGTTGACTTTTCTTTCGTTTTAAAACTTCAGGGACTAGTTTTGCCAAATTTTGAAACTTGGGGGACTGAAACTGCCAATTGTGCAAACTTTGTTCGTTTTTAATTTGTTTTCAAACATTTTGCATCTAAAACATATAAAACACACTTTTGGAATAATTTGTGTATTTTGATGCGTTTTTGGGTGTTTTTGGATGTTTTGGCAGTCCAGATACGGTAAAAATGATGAGTGTTTGAGCACTCATCAATGGACTAGCCAACTCTTGATCACATGGATGTATCGTGAGTTGATGACCTAGTTTTTGGTAGACTATCAACCATAAACGGATTTGATAAGTCTTTACCAGTAGCCGTTTGCTCTGGACTAGCTGATTCTTATGTGGATTAGACATGGTGAATCAATAACCATTTGTTGTGTGTCTATGATACACATCTTATAACTCCAATGATATGGGTTGTATTCTGCAACACAAGGTAACTCTCAACTTAACCCATAAAGATTAACCCAAAGTAACGTTTAAACCAAGTTACTATTCACAAAAATATCTTCCAAAAGTCAACCCGATAAAAACCAAATTTACTCCTCCAACCTACCAAAACAAGTAGGAATAAATATCCTTCATTAATTATAATTCGATCTTGACTTTGCATATAAAAGGGGGCTCAACATCTTTTATCTTTCATCAACAATCTTCTTCAATAACATAAACCCTAAACATCATCATGAGTTGGTTTCCATTAATCTACATCTCCTATGATGACTCTTCAGATGAGGAAATCAGTTACTACTCAGACTCTAAAGAAATTTCTGCTGGATGGAGTGGATATTTTCCACCAAGTGCTGCAACTGCTACATCTTCAAGCATGAAGCCCAATAAGAAGATATCAGCTGATCCTGCTCCATCTCTAGAGTTTTATTCAAGCTCTTCATCTGATGATGATAATGATCCAACCTTTGATCTTTCCAAGGAACTTCCAAAGGCCCTTACCACAGCATTGACAACTGCAATAAACAACATGAAGTGGCCAGCTATTGACAAGCCTAATTAAGCACCAAGACCTCCTAAGCAAGTTTTGGGACTTGCTTGTCCAAGAAAACAACTCTCTTTTGATGACAAGAGAAAGAAAATTTCCAAGGGCAAGCAGCAGTATGATGGAAAAGGAAAGAAACCTATGGAGTAGGTGTTAGGTTGTAGGTTCATGTCTTATGTGATGGTTTTCTGTAATGGTGACAATGTTTTATTGATGGTTGTGGTGTACACTTCTTAATGATCAATAAAAGTACTATGTTGTTCTTGCTATTATCACCAATCTTTCCACTGTTGTATGTTAGTTACCACTGTGCTCTTAATAATGCATATGGTACTACTATTGTCTATATAGATAATGGTGTTCATGAAATTGTACCCATAATCCAATAATTGATTCTGAAGCCGAAGGATCTGAGCACAACAACTAGCTGCTGCAACATATTCTGCTTCATTGGTTGAAGTAGCAATGATAGTTTGCTTCTTGCACTGCCATGACACCAATCTACATCCAAGAAATTGACATCCTCCAGTAGTTGATCTTCTATCCAAACTTGCACTAGCATAGTCACTATCTGAGTATGTGATCAATTCCATAGGAGAGTCTCTTGGATACCATAATCCTAGATTAGGATAAGTCTTCAAGTACCTAAAAATCTTTTCCACTGCTGTCATATGTGATGTCTTTGGAGTCACTTGAAATCTTGCACAAGCACATACAGCAAACATAATGTCTGGCCTTGATGAAGTAAGATACATCAAAGAACCAATCATAGATCTGTAAGTGTGGACATCACCATTAGCACCACTAGCATTCTTCAACAATAAGTGAGTGGTCTTGTGAGCATGGGTATTTGAAGATTTTGCATCAGTAAACTTGAACTTCTTAATAATCTCAGCCACATATTTGTCTTGACTGATGAATATGCCTTCCTTACTCTGTTGTACTTGCAGCCCCAAAAAGAATGTAAGTTCTCCCATAGAACTCATTTGAAATTCATCTTTCATCAGCTTCTCAAACTCTTTACACATCTCTTGTTTAGTAGACCCAAAGATAATATCATCAACATATACTTGCACAAGTAGGATATCACCCTTGTCTTTCTTGATGATCAAAGTTTGATCAATCTTGCCTCTATGAAACCCATTATTCAACAAATAATTAGCTAAGGTTTCATACCATTTCCTTGGAGCCTGATGTAAGCCATAAAGAGCCTTACTACTTTATAAACTTTATTTGGGTGTTGAGGATCTTCAAAGCCTGGAGGTTGAGAAACATATACCTCCTCATCAATAGTACCATACAGAAAGGCACTCTTAACATCCATTTGATAGACTGTAAAGCCCATAAATGATGCATATGCTAAGAACAATCTAATAGCCTCAATCCTTGCAACAGGAGCAAACACTTCTTCATAATCAATACCCTCCTCTTGAGTGTATCCTTGAGCAACCAATCTAGCTTTGTTCCTGATTACAATACCTCTTTCATCTTTCTTGTTTCTGAAAACCCATTTAGTACCAATGACCTTCATACCATCAGGCAAATCACAAAGAACCCAAACCTTTTGAAGTTTAAACTGCAGCAACTCATCTTGCATAGCTTCAACCCAGCTAGATTCTCCTAGAGCCATGTACACATTCTTAGGCTCCACCTGTGAGAGAAAACAGAAAAACAAACACTCATTCTTTTTGCTATGTTTCTTGGACTCATACACTTCACTTATGAACCCATGAATATCATCTTTCTTTGTCTGTCTTCTAGTCTTCACACCTGATTGAAGTTCACCAATAACATTATCAAGTGGATGCACTTTGTGAATTGAAGACTGTGATGTGCTAGGAATATCATATGTTGTAGGCATGTTTGAGATCTCTACATCATCACTTGGTGATTCCTGAGAAAAATGTTCCACATTTGGGCTGACAGTGGAAACTTCTGGTGTAGCAGTGGGAATTGAGTTACCACTGCTAGTAGGAATATCTTTATTCACACCATCTGCATCACTTGGCTTTTCAGAATTATCAACAAAGTCCCAAAGTGGCATAACAATTTAATCTTCATCATCTTTGCAAGCTTCATCTTCATCAATGAATTCTTCTGAATCTTCAAGATCTTTGTCTCCAGTGCTTGAAATGAGATGTATATAATTCATTGTATTTGATAATGTTTCAAGATCAAATAGCCAATCTGGTCCTGAACCTGCCATGTTTGCATTATTTTCAAGGAACTGAACATGCAAATTCTCTTCAATCTTCTTTGTTCTTAAATTGTAGACTCTAAAAGCCTTGCTAACCATAGAGTATCCAACAAAGAAGCCTTCATCTGACTTTTCTTCAAATTTACCCAGATGATCAATGGTATTGAGAATAGTAACATGACACCCAAATGGCCTCATAAACTCCAAAGTAGGAGGTCTTCCTCTGAACAACTCATAAGGTGTCTTGTTCTTTGTTTTGACTACTGAAACTCTGTTCGGAATTTAACAAGCAATGTTAACTGCTTCAGCCCAAAAAGTCACTGGAAGCTTGGAATCAGCTAACATGGTTCTAGCAGCCTCAATTAGTGTTTTGTTTCATCTTTCTGCAACTCCATTTTGTTGAGGAGTTCTTGCAACACTAAATTCTCTTTTAATACCTTTGTCTCTGCAGAAATCATCCATAACTTTATTCTTGAACTCTGTCCCATTGTCACACTTGATGATCTTGATTTTCTTTTCAAATTGATTTTCAACTTGAGTGATGAAAGTCTTAAGAATGCCTGTGGTTTCATCCTTGGTACTTAAAAAGAAAACCCATGTGAATCTACTGAAATCATCTGTCACAACTAGACAATACTTCTTCAAATTGATGCTGCTCACAGAGGTAGGACCAAACAAGTCCATATGCAGCATAAAGAGTGGATGATTGATTGAATTGAATGCCTTGGTCTTGCATGAAGCTCTGTGTTGCTTTCCTTTGAAACAGGCAACACAAGTTTGGTCATTATCAAATCTTTTCTCTGGTAGGCCTCTGACAAGTCCATCTTTCACAATCTTGTTGATGGTCTTGAAGTTAACATGACCAAGTCTTCTATGCCAAAGCATTGATTCATCCAAAGTGGCTTTAGCAAGCAAGCAAGTAACATCATTATTAGCCACTATGTTCTGCATTTCAATGCTATACAAATTTCCTTTTCTAGGGATTTTAAGCAAAATGTCACTTTCATCAGGAAGCTTATAATCCTTAGTTAAGATATAGCATTCATCTTCTGTGAATAGAACTCTATGCTTCTTGTCACACATCTGTGACACACTAAAGAGGTTGTACTTGAGTTCTTTCACATACTGCACATCTTCAAAATCAATGTTTCCAGCCTTGATTGTTCCTTTTCCAGAAACATTGCCACCAATTCCTCCTCCAAAGCTGAAAATTGTCCATCATAAGGTTGAAAGTCTGAAAGATAGGACTTATTGCCAGTCATGTGCCTGGAACATCCACTGTCTGAGTATCCTTGATCATTAGTAGTCTTTGAATGTCCCTGCACACAAAATAAAGGAATTAGTTCCTTTTGGGGACCCAAGCCACAAATGACTTGGATCTGCCTCGTGTATCAATATAATTATATCTATCAAAGGTCATTGATACACCATTGGGATTGTTTAAGGTGATGGTTCCTTTTGGTTTCCATTCCCAACGTGCTGAGGCCTTAACAGCATTTCCCATATTTACCCTTTTCTTTTTAACATACCCACCAGTGGTAACCTTTGGCCTTGCAGTGGTAACTGCTGGCTTAGCAGTGGAAACTGCTGATTTTGAAACTTTAGGTACCCACTTCTGATTATTGTTAACTTTCTTTTCAAAATTGGTCTTTTTCCCTGTTTGAGTAGATTTAACAAAAGTAGTAACAGGGGACTTAGGGTAAACTCTGTTTTTATTTCTGGAAGTGGCAATTGCTGGTCTTGCAGTGGAAACTGCTGGTCTAGCAGTGGAAATAGGTTTAATGCCAGAATAAAGCAAAACAGACCTGGGAATCATCTTGCTAAGTGGATTTGGGTGAGTTAAGTTATTAGTATTTTGTCCATTCACCCTTGTATTCCCAAACACTTCCCTTCTTCCCAAGTGGTAGGTACAACTATAAGACAAATGGTCAAAGCTACCACATATATGACAGGGTTTGTTATTGAACACAAAGTCACTACCAAATTGCCTAGATTTAACATGATTCCAACTCCTCATATTACCCCTAGGAGTTGGTGACCTACTTCTGTACATCTCTACATATCTAGTAGTGGGCCTAGTGAAATTAGGTTGTGACCTAGGCTTCTCTTTGACTACATCAGAAATACTTCTTTTAATCTCCACTTTAACATTCTCAGGAACACTAGGCTTAGACTCAACATTCAAATTATCATCTTTAAGAGATGAGTCACTAGCACTATCAAGTACATCAACCTCAACCTGAACCTTTTCAATTTCAACTGGTTTAACAAACTTTGGTCCATAGGTCATAGGTGGTTCCTGGAATTCTTCTAAACCTGTGTGAGCTAAGTCAATGCCAGGAGGTGATGAAACACCTCTTATAGGTGGTGGAACTGTTTTGTATCCAACTCCTGATTTGGCTTTGCTCACAACTTGGGCTTCCCAAATTTTTTCAATACACTTGGATTAATGATCCAGTGTTTGCTTAGTTATCATTATATTCTCACTAGCCACTTTAACCTTTTCTACTTCTTCTCTAAGAACCTTATTAACAGCAACCTGATAATCTAAGTCTCTTCTTAATACTGCAATATCATCATTGAACTTAGATTCATTTGCCCTATAATGCTCTAATTGAGTTTCTAAAACTCCTAGGCCTCTTTTATGATTTGCTAAGTTATAATTAGTATGAGTTAACTCTATGTGTTGCTCATTAAATTGTGCTTTAAGTTTCTCATACACTTTTAAGGCCTTACAAGATTTAGAACAAGCATTATCAGCTTGTACCCGAGAGTCAGAAAAAGCCATTAGTGCAAGCTCTGTAGCAACCATTGCAGACTCTGAATCATCTTCCTCTTCCTTAGTCATAAAGCTCCAATCAAAGCTCACTCCATCAATGGCCAATAGCCCCTTTGGCTCATCAGTAGTAGGTTCCTTCTTCTTGTCCTGCTTGTACCAAGTTGACCTGTTGTCAGACTTCCTTGGCTTCCTACACTCCCTGGCAAAGTGCCCCTTCTTATGACAATTGTAGCACTCCACCTTCTTTTTGTCAAAACCTACTGTTTCATTGCCACTGATGTTGATCTTTCTTCCAGTCTTCTTCAAAAACTTCTTTGTCCTTAAGCTTAGTAATGCCACTTGACATTTAATGTCCATCTCTTCCATATCATCTTCATCAAGTTGATCCAGATCCTCATGATTGAGGATTGAACCACCTACTTGACTTGATATAAAGGCATTAAAAGTAGTATCACTAAGCCCTGCAATCTGTCTCTTTGAGCTACCAGTGGAAACAATTCCACTACCAGTGGAAACAACAATGTTAGCACTGTCATCATCACTATCACTTTCTTCATCTGAACTATCATCAAGAGATGATGATATGAGTGCTACACTTCCTGAACTTGAGCTTATTTTGCCAGCTTTCTTCAATCTTTGTTCAATAACCTTGAAGTTATTGTACAAGTCATTAAGTTTCATGGTCTCCAATTCTAGCTTATCTTCCCACACAACAACATTGGTTCCAAACTCAGAGGGTAAGCTTCTTAAGAACTTTAGATTGAGGTCTTCCCTTTCCACCACAATTCCAAAAATAGTGAGTTGAGTAACAATCTTTTGTAGCCTTGTGAAGATGCTATCAAGAGATTCATTACTTGATGAACCAACGTTTTCATAAGTCTGCTTCAGCAAGGTCTTTTGAGTCTTCTTGGTGGAATCATTACCACCAAAAACTTCACAGATCTCATCAAAAAGAGTCTTTGCAGTCTTGTACTTACTGAATGCTAGAACTTGGTCTCTGGGAAGTGTCATCAGCAACAAACCTCTGGCCTTGAGATCATTCTTCAACTGAAGTCTTTCATCATTAGTAACAGGTCTAGTGTTGACCTTAATTACTTCCTTGCCACCAATCATCTCTGAAGTAGAACTTGGTTTGAAAGAATTTCCAACCATAATGATCTCCCAGAGTGTGTAGTCTTGGACCATAAGGAATTGTTCTATCATTAGCCTCCACATCTCAAAGTCATTCAACTTAAGCTTTGGAAGCTTAGCAGCAATGTTTGAGTTACTGGTTTCTGTCTCCATTGATTCTTCTTAGTGAACTTTAGTCTTCTAAATCAAAGTATCAAAGCCTGGCTCTGATACCAATTGATGGATCTAAACACCTTGAACTTGTGTTAGATTGATACTTTGAATTATATCACTAAGTATGCGGAATCTACTTAGTAACACTTAGAAGGTTGATTGTGAGTAAGACAGTTGTATATGAATAAAAACAATGTATGTAAACAAACTATTAGCTCCAATATTATTAATGATAATAATACGAGTGATCTTGATATCACTAGGGTTACACCTTGAAGCTCTAGAAACGTATATAACAACTGATAACCTATGATCTCCTTTTATAGCACAAGGAGTCCTCTTCTACAAGATAAGTATAATGCTAATAGAATAAGATATACACAAGATCTATTCTATATTTATCTAGATGCGTTTCCTAACAGTTATCTAATAAGCAGTGGTAATATATGTTCTTGCAGTGGAAATGAGTTTCCACTGCAAGTACAATATTCTGCAGTTGTAACATCTTCACTTAACCGTGGTAACTGTTAGTATAATTCCCAACAGAGACCAATTGTCCTTTAACTAGGCCCATTGCATCTACTAGTGAAATTTCCACCATTGAAACGAATGTACCTAAGGTGCTAGTAGCTCCAGAACTTGTTTGCACTAACCAACTGGAACCCAACTCAAATTGGGGATCCGACGCTCCAAACTTTCTGCTCTCGTCTGTTTCCAAATGCAGGTCATACATTTCGTCCTTTGATATTTGGACTCAGGCTGCTCTAAACCTATGATTGGGGATCACTCAGGGCTCGAGAATTTTGTGAATAAGTTTATCAGGACAGTTAGATTCGGGAAGTATCATTTTGGGGTAATTATAAGTTATGGAGATTATGTTTCTGGTGACAGCTAATTTCCTGGGTATACTAAGTGGAAGGACTTGGGCATAAGATGTTCTCTGTTGGTCAATATCTTGATTCCGATCTTGAAGATTGCCTTCAGAAATTACACATGCTTCGTCTGAGAATTGGATGGTATTGATCTTCTTAAAGACAGTCATGGCACAAATCTATACACCTTTTTCCATCAAAGACATGAAGTGGTCCTCTCCTATTTGCCTTCTCACAAAGGCCTCAAAGAACAAATCATGGCAATGGCAACAAAGTTTAATCACTTGAACTTTGGTACCATCAATGATCTTGCTCACAATGATCCTGTATGAGGTCTGCCTAGTTTAAAGTTCGAAAAAGAACATTTTCATTCGGCTTGTCAACTGGCAAAAGAAAGAAGCATACTCACAAATCCAGAACTATCAATACCATCATGGAGGTTCTTCACACCCTTCACATGGATCTATGTGAACCAATGTAAATGCAAAGCATAACTAGGAAGATGTATGTTCTGGTGATAGTCGTCGACTATTCTCGGGTAACATGGGTAAGGTTTATGAGAACCAAGGACGTGACTCCAGAGGTTATCATAAAACTCATCAAACAGCTACTAGCATGACTTAACAAAACCGACGGAATCATCCGGTCAAACGATGGAATGGAGTTTATCAACAAACAACTCGTTCTACTTCTCCAAGGCACCGATGATCCTATGGGCGGAAGCAATTGCTACAGCTTGTGACACTGAAAACCGATACTTGATACATACTCTTCACAACAAAACTCCATATGAGCTGATACATGGCAAGAAACCGAATCTCTCCTCTCTATTTGTGTTTGGTGCTTTATGCTACCCTACAAAATGACAATCAAGATTTGGGAATGTTATAAGCTAAAACTGGTATTGGATTCTGCGTTGGTTACGCTCCAGATAGTAAGGGATACCGAGTCCACAATAAACGAACCTGATAAATCCTGGAAACCGTTCACGACACATTCGTTGAGCTGACTGAGCATATGGATCATGTACAAATCAGTGCAGGACCCGCGTCTAAACTTTTGTCCCCTGAACCAATCAGTTAAAGCCTTGACCAGTATTCCACGCCTGCAGTACTTTATGTACCTCCTAGAAGTGAGCATTTGAAGATCTTATTTGAACCAATGTTTGATGAATAATTTGAGACACCTACTAATGATACACCGACACCACCAGCTGCCGCTACACCGGTTCTGTACAACTCAAATGGTCCATCAGTGTCTACTTGAATTGGTCAAGATGCTCCATCTGCTAGTTATTCACCATCATCGTTAAATCTTTAATCTCCTTCTGTACATCAAGGCACTGCAGTCGACAATTCTTTTGAAGTAAATTCATTTGCTCCTCTTGTGTATGCTCTGTTCAAGAACCTATTTGCTCCTGAATCTTCTTCTGAGACACCTTCTTCAAGGGATGCAAACATGACTTCTTCAGGTTCCTACCCTCAACCACATCAAAATCTCAGAAAACGGACCGATGATCATCCGATTGATAACATTACCGGGAATCTTTCTCGACCGGTGTTCACACAAAGACAACTTACCACCTTTGCCTTGTGGTGCTTTTATAATTCCGTACTTTCCAAAGTCGAACCCAAAGATGTCAAGACTGCTATCTCTAAAGACTGTTGGGTTAATGTGATGCATGAAGAAGTTAGCATGTTCGATCGACTTGAAGTATGGGAATGGGTACTATCTCCAGACTGTGCAATGATTATTGCTCTAAATGGATTCTTCAAAGGTGTGGTGGATTAAGTTGAGAAAGGGCAGTGGTACTTTTACTTTGTGAGGATAGAATTTCAGCTAGCGGATTCCTTCACAAAAGCACTTATGAGAGAACGGTTTCAATTCATTCTCTCATGATTTGGAATGAAGAGTCCTTCGCCAGTATCTCTCAAATGTCTTCAGGAAGAAAATGAGGAGAAATGGTTTTGCTTCACATATCCTTGTATATATCTTATACCATAAACAAAATAGAAAAATATAAAACCTATAAAACCCATAAAAATCAGAAGAAAAAAAATCATAAAAATCCAAAAATATTCTTCTCACGACATGTCTCTTGTGTAATCAATATTATGTACGTTTCTAGAAATGTCATTCAATAATGACACGGAAACATACATATGCTTGAGCAAGAGTTTTTTCGGTTTCAAATAAAGTTTTTTTTTCTAAAACATGTCGTTTCTCAAAACATTCTTCAAAAGAATGGCTTGCAGTCATTTCAGGCTGTAACCCGGACTTCAAAACTATTGTTTGCTATTACTTCAGATAGCAACCCGGTCTCAATATTGGGGAAAGTTCATCGCCAAAAAGACGACTGTTCCTAACAGAGGCATGAATTACTTTATATTCGTGCCTTTCCGATCTAATGTACGTTTCAGTGCATTATTTCTTGTTTAAGAAGAGAAGTCTTCTTTTTATCAAAACAAATAATTTTCTTTTATGATTCTTCGGAAAATTATTTGAGTAATACATGGTGGTAATGTGTTGTTTGTAAATCAATCAGTCTTAGATACTTCATACAATTTGTCGCTCAATTAATGACAATGGGTCATCAATTGAGGGGGAGAGTGATTTCAAATTTTTATCATCAAACGGATTTCTTGGTTGTCTCATAATTGTTATAAAAGGTTTTGTAGTTAATGGGGTATTAGTTGAAGAGGAACTTACTAAGCTTTATCTTAAATGGCCAAATGTGTTAGTTGTTAGAAAGTTTAGGGCATTATGTGCTATTTGCGTATAGTTTCCTAGCTTTATGTAACTAAAAGGTCCATTTGTCTCATGTTGGTATCCTCGCTTAATCCCCTAAATACGTTTTAATCCAAAATCTTAATGATGTTAGAAAACCATTGTGTTTGATTCTCTTGTTCTCTCCTCTGGCATTCGTATAATCTGATTGATTGTGTTTCGTTTGCTGTTTGCTGATAATTGTTTGATTGTTGCTGATTATGTGTTCGTGTTCTCAGGATTTGCTTAGGTATGTAGTTACCGGGTTAGAATCTTATTCCTAAGCTCCTGATTCGAATGTTGAAAATATGCGTGAATTGCCATGATAGTGATTGTTGTTTATGTCTGATAGAAACTTGCAATGAATGTTCATGATTGCTAGTTTCTCTTCATGCTAAATAGCATTTTGATGAGTTGCTTGGATGTTCTTTGAGCATGATATGAATATGGTATTATGAGTAGGCTAGCTGCTACGTGGTAGCAGTTAATTAAGAGTGAATATGTATGTATGCATATCTTTGTTGATACTCTTATGCAGATTCCATGGCTGATGTGAATGTGCCTGCTCCTACTCTAACCATTTGATCAGATGTTCAAACTTCATTGGTTGGCTTTGATTTCACCACAACAACAACATCGGTAGCAACAATGACTACAACTTTTTCACCACCACCACCAGTTATCTTGTGCGTCATAAGTAGTGTGGTATCAAATGTTATGTGTCAGTACATGATTTTTTATTTTCATGAGTTTCTCGTTAAACTTTAAATCATTTATAAACTCATCATAACTGACACTAACATTCTGCCTCATTGATTGAGGGGGAGTAATGAAATTGTCTCAATATCAGAATATCGTTAATCAGACGACATCTTGCTCCCAAACTTTTCTAACTTAGATGGTTTGAAATTTTTGATCGGGGTAGAAAATGTGATTTAAATATGAAATCTGATATAAAATGTGATTGTTTTGGACTTTAACAAACGCTCCCCTATATGTGCTAAACTCTTTTGTATATCAATGAACATATTGAGGGGGAGCAAATGGTTTGTGAAAAAGGATCTTTAGCATCTCATGTGAGCAAGACTCAGACTTCACCAATGAATTGACGAAACAATAATTGTCATGAATCGAAAGGACTAGTCCTGGACGGGTAATAACTTCAAGCTGGTCTAACCAGTGATGTAAGCGTGTCTCAAAAAGGGCTTGTCTAAGTAGAATGTACCGTTTCAAGAAACCTTTAGTGAATCTGATCGGGCTGGGTAATAACTTCAAGCTAGTATAACTAGTGATGTAAGCGTGTCTCGAATGCCAGCTCATATTCACTTAATGTGGATCAATTCAAAAAGTGCAACTCTTCCCGACATGTGTAAATTTTCAAATCAAAACTTATGAGCACATGTTAAGGGGGAGCATTTGAAAATGACAAAACTCTCAATGTGTTAACAAAATGTATTTCTCAATCATAAACGCACTGAGAGAATTTTCAATGATTTGGTGTATGGCAACATAGGATAGTCATGAAGTTATAAGGTGGCTAAGATTAGGAAAACCGTCCTATGATCCGCCAGAGCCGGAGGGATCTACCCATGGACAATACCAAATAGATAGTATTAGAAAGTCCGTAGGTATGATCATGAAAAAAGGAGAAATGTGAGAATGGAGAAAGAAGGGGTTGAAGAATTAAAAAGAAATGAAATGAAAAAGGGTGAAAAGAAATAGCCCTCCAATTATTCAACCTTAGGGCAGAAACCGGGTTCAACTCATAATCTACTGATTGTTGCTAAGGCGACATTGGTATTGAAGACAAGACGTCATGGACCCAGTGACGCACTACACTAAACCTTCTAGCCACTCAAGTTCTCTTAAAAGAACTTGTTTCATTCTCACGGGGAACCGATGTAATCTATCGACATATCTCTTAGAGATGGTTGATATTGAAGCAGGAGACCTCTCCCTAATCTCCGCATAGGAAAACCAAATGCACTTATTGAGTCTAGAGCCTCGAGATACATAAAAAGATCTCATAGGAACACGTGCTACTTCTACCCTGGTTTTTCAACATTAAGGACACCAGTGGTAAACTTATGAGTCCTATGCAGATCTTAGCAATCTGCCAGAACATTTATGAGGGAAGTTACTATTGTAACTCCCAGTGATTGAATGGAAATTCCTGCCAGGGTCAACATCAAGCAGCCCTGAAAGCAGGTCACTTAGGTAATTCCTTGAGGATTACGCTTAGTGGTCACGATGGTTACAAACGGTCAACAGTCGTGGAGTGATCTCCAGCGACTCACCCATTCGTTGATCTACTTAGGTAGTTCGCGTAAATCCTCTCAGGGTTTACCGATTGGGAACGGTCTTGGTAAGGGTTAGAAGGAATCTTCACACTATGATGTTGACGATCTCTAATTCCAAACCTATAAGTACCAGATGATTTGTTGCTAACTGTTTGCTTGCAGGAATTTCTGACGGTTGCGGTTGATTGCTGAAAAGATGTTGATCCATCAACACATGCTCACACTTCGACATCATAATTTTAGAAATCATGATCATTAATTGGGCTTCATTTATGCTTCCAAAACTCTGATGCAGAAGATCATGATCCTGACAAGTGTGAGCTTGCCAATACGCAGATGTTCAAATCACATGGAGACATTACTACTCAAAGATGACTTGCAGATACTCATTTGGATGATGAACTCGAAGTAATTGTTGGGAATTAAATAATCAGAAGAATCAGAACATAAAGGCTTGAGGAAATACATCAAGTATATTTCTGCTGATAAAGCACAAAGCACGTTTCCACTGATGGATTCTGTTGAAGAACGTTTTCTACTGAAGGTGTTTCTGCTGATGGATTCTGCTGATGCTACTATGACTCATACGACAACTGTGTAGATAAGTACAACTTATTCTACTGACTCATATACAAGAAAAATATCTTTGTTGTAGTCATCAAATTGAACACTCTAAGTGAGTTGTAATCCTAGATACATGTTGTATCTTAATGACTGACATGATAAGTCATCAACTAGCTAGAATGAAGCTTAGTCATAAACTAGTAAATTAGATGAGTCATATAGATTGTAAAAGATCTTTCCTTGGACTATAAAAGGAAGATCTTAGATATGTATGAGACATATAGATGTGAGTAGATATATACATAAAACATTAGAACAAAACAAAAGATTCAAGGTCTTTGTAACCCTAGTGATAGTGAAGATCACTCGTATTATTTTGAATAATATTGAATCGTTTGGTGAAATACTTTCATTGTTCTTTATTAAATAAACACACGCATCACAGTTCCATTTCCAATAAACATTCTAAGTGTGGTTAAGTAGATTCCGCATACTTAATCATATTCACTCAAAGTATCATATTTACACATTACAAGGTCCAACACCTATAGTGTGTGATCAAATCAAGTGATCCTCTCAGTTGGTATCAAAGCTTCCAGGTTGATCTTTTGATTTAGAAGAAGAAGAAATGGATACAGAATCTATTCAAACAAATGTTGCTGCAAAGTTGCCAGTTCTCAAACAGAATGAGTTTGAATTGTGGAGGTTAAGAATAGAACAGTTTTTCCAGGTGCAGGATTACACTCTCTGGGAAATCATTGAAGATGGAAACTCTTTCAAACCCACAACCACTTTATCAACAGTTTAAGGTAGGGAAATTTCAGTTGTTCAAACTATCCCTACAACTGTTGATGAAAGAATAAAGAAGAAAAATGAACTCAAGGCCAGAAGTATGCTGATGATGACCATTCCAAATGATCAACTTATAAACTTCCGCAAATTCAAAGATGCCAAGTCATTATTTGAGGCAATAGTTGCAAGGTATGGAGGGAATGAAGCCACCAAGAAGACCCAGAAAACCCTTCTCAAGCAACAGTTTGAAAATTTCTCATCAACCATGAATGAATCTCTTGACCACATGTTTACAAGGCTACAGAAAATTGTGAGCCAACTTGTTGTTCTTGGGGTTGATATACCTCAAGAAGATTTAAAATCAAAATTTCTGAGAAGCTTACCAGAAGAGTGGACTATGCATGTTGTTGTTTGGAAAAATAAACCAGACATAGACACTATGGATCCTATGGATTTGTATAACAACTTTAAAATTGTGGAACAAGAAGTAAAGAAAGCTGGTGTCTCAAGTTCATATATCGGGAACATGGCTTTTATGTCATCTCCTAGTATCTCAAACCCAGTTAAAGATGAAAAGGTTGATAGTGGAGCTGGTGCTGCTAGTTCATCAAGCAGTACCTTTCGTATTTTGAATGAAAAGGCTTGTTGTGCCTTTTTCACAAGCCAGAATAATGGGTCCATGCTCACTCATGAAGATCTTCTAGAAATAACTGATGATGATTTAGAAGAGATGGACCTAAAATGGCAAATTTCTCTTCTTAGCATGAGGGCTAAGAAATTCTATCAGAGGACGGGGAAGAAACTCACCATCAGCAGCAATGATACTGCTGGTTTTGACAAGTCAAAGATAGAATGCTATAACTGTCATATGTTGGGGCACTTCTCAAGAGAATGTAGAAGGCCAAGGCAGCAAGATAGCAAGAATAGAGGTTTTGGAAGCAAGTCCAAGACAGGGGAATCAACCAATCCAAAGGCTATGGTAGCTATTGATGGATTAGGATTTGATTGGAGCTTTACTGCTGAAGAAGAAGAAGCTTCTCCTCAGACAGCTCTTATGGCTTTCTCTACAGAGGTATAATCTGATAAAGTTTGTTCAAATAATTGTTCTGCTTTTAAAAGTTTAGAAACCTTAACCAAACATTATGAGAATCAAAGGAAAGAATTAAGTGATACAGCTCATAGCTTAACAAATCATAAAAGAGGTATAGCCACTCTAGAGGAACAAGTCATACATTTTTGAACAAATGAATCTACCTTTACTGATGTCAAAATTCTTCTTGAAAGAGAAATAATGTTTAAAGATAATGACATTAGTTACTTGAAAGCTGAAGTAGATAGGCTTAGTAAGGCTAAAGAGAATATTCAAATGAGTGTAGAAACACTAGATTATGCATCTAAGGGTGTGACTAACTTAATTGAATGTCAAGTAATTAATAAAGCTAAGTCTGGTGTTGGATACAAATATGTTCCTCCACCATATAGAGGTATTCCTTCACCCCCAGGAATTGACCTAGAACATACAGGATTACCTGAATTTCAACTACCTGAATTAAAATATGGTGTTCAACCAAAATCTAATGTAGTTGATAATGAACCTTTGAAAGAAAGTGAAAGTTTGAGTAAAACTTCACTTCCTAAGGACAAGGTGTGCTCTTGTAAAAAGTCAGATGGTCCAATCATTGAGGACTCAACATCTGATGATAAAAAGTTTAAACAGGTTATGTCTAAACCTGAAGTGGTTAAGAAAGAAAGAACAAGAGTTCCTAAGATAGTCAAACACAATACTGATAGGCCTAAGACCAATGAAAAACATGTTAGGCAACCAGTAAGATATTGTGAACAATATAGAACCATAAACAAGCCTAGAGGTAACCAAAGGAATTGGTATAGCCTCAAGTCTCTCCAACAAAGAGAAAACAAAGTTTGTTACACATGTGGTAGTTTTGACCATCTTGCAGCTTTCTATAATCAATGGGTATATGGGTACGAAAGTAATAGAGTGAACTACAAAAGGCAAACACCTAAATCTCATTTTCACTCTAACTCTAAAAGATCAAAATCCAAAACAGTCACAAAAGCAGTTCCTACTGATAGAGCAAAAACTGTTCCTGCTGAAAGGAAAATGGTTTCTGCTGAAAAACCATATATGACTGTTTACCCAAAATCAACAATTAATGGTGCAAAAACAACTTTCAAACATGCATCTAATATTGTTCAAAGGCCCATTCAAACAAAGGCAGTAGTCCAAAAATAATTTTGGAAACCAAAGGATACAACTGCAAAGCCATCAGTTTCTGCTGATAGCCAAACAGTTCATATCACTGCTAAGGGAGACAGGGCAAATTATGTTAAGGCCTCAGCATGTTGGATTCTTAAATCAAATTTGCATCAACAATTCTCAAAAGATTACATTTCATTGATGCAAGAGGCGGATCCAAGTCAGAAATGGTTTGGATCCCAAAACAAAACTAATTCCTTTATTTATGTGCAGGGACATTCATCAGCAGATACTGAAGATCAAGGATTCTCAGATAGTGGATGTTCAAGGCACATGACAGGCAACAAGTCTTATCTCTCAAATTTTCAATCAGTAGATGGAGGCTATGTTACCTTTGGAGGAGGAATTGGAGGAAAAATTACCGGTAAAGGTATTGTTAAAACCGGTAAATTAGATTTTGAAGATGTGTACTATGTGCAAGAGCTTAAGTATAATCTTTTTAGTGTCTCACAAATGTGTGACAAAAAGAACAAAGTTCTCTTTACTGACACTGAATGTCTTGTATTTTCTTCTGATTTTAAGATGCCTGATGTAAGTCAAGCACTTCTTAGAATTCGAAGAAAAGGCAACATGTACAGTGTTGATATGAAGAAGATTGTTCCAAAAGATTCTCTTACTTGTCTTATTGCTAAGGCCACATTGGATGAATCTATGAAATGGCATAGGAGGCTTGGTCATATTAACTTCAAAACAATAAATAAGATTGTCAAAGATGGTTTGGTAAGAGGTTTACCTCAAAAACGATTTGAAAATGATCAAACATGTATTGCTTGTCTTAAAGGCAAAAAACATAAAGCCACTTGTAAGCCCAAAATTTTTAACTCTATCAATCAATCATTGTTTATGCTGCATATGGACTTATTTGGTCCTACAAATGTTAGAAGTTTGTTGCATAAGAGATATTGTCTAGTTATTACTGATGACTTTAGTAGATTTACATGGGTATTCTTTTTAGGTACTAAGGATGAAACTTCTAGCATCCTTAAGACCTTCATTACAGAGATAGAAAACCTAGTAAGCAAAAGAGTGAAAGTCATTAGATGTGATAATGGGACAGAATTTAAGAATAGAGTTATGGATGATTTCTGCAAAGAAAAAGGTATTAAAAGAGAATTTAGTGTTGCAAGAACTCCACAACAGAATGGAGTTGCTGAAAAGAAAAATAGAACACTAATAGAAGCTGCTAGAACTATGTTAGCTAACTCTAAGTTGCCTTTAACTTTTTGGGCAGAAGCAGTCAACACTGCTTGCTATGTTCAAAATAGAGTTTTAGTTGTAAAACCTCACAATAAGACATCATATGAACTTTTTAGAGGTAGAACTCCTGAAATAGGATTTCTTAGACCTTTTGGATGTCATGTGACAATTCTGAATACCTTAGACCATCTTGGAAAGTTTGATGGAAAAGCAGAAGAAGGATTCTTAGTTGGATACTCTATTAATAGCAAAGCATTCAGAGTATACAACATGAGAACTAGAAGAGTAGAAGAAAATCTACATGTGAAGTTTTTGGAAAATAAAACCAATGTAGAAGGTCAAGGTCCCAAATTGCTATTTGATCTTCAATCTCTATCCAAATCAATGAATTATGTGCCTTTTGTTGCAGAAACTAATGAATTTTCAGGTTCACAAACTGCTGATGCAACAAATGGAGAAGGATTAGAGAATGAGGCAAATCAAGATTATGTGATAATGCCAATATGGACAAATAGAAGTGTGGATTCAACTTCAATAAATGGTGAATCTTCTTCTGGTCATTCTAAAGAAGATGTTGAAGATGAATACAACGAAGAAGGAGCTAAGGAACAAGAGTTTCAAGTCAGAAGTAACACTGTTGTTTCTGCTGTAAGCAAATCGTTCCCGCTGATGAGCAAAATGTTTCTGCTGATGGACCATCAGAAGAAATACAAGCAAATCTCTCAGAAAATGAGGTGGATTTCAACAACCTTCCACCTGATTATCAAGTTCTTTCTACTCCACACTCAAGGATTCACAAAGTCCACTCCCTGGACAATGTAATTGGAGATGTACAATCAGGAGTAAAGACAAGACAACAATTGATGTCTTCAGATCAACAACGGCTTCTTGATGCCCTTTATGCTTCAAAACAGCATGAGTTTTCAAACTCTTGCTTATTTGTATGTTTTCTCTCACAAGATGAACCAAAGAATATTCATAAAGCCCTAGAGAATTCAAGCTGGTTGGAGGCTATGCAATAGGAGCTTCTTCAGTTTAAGATTCAAAAGGTTTGGGTGCTAGTTGATTTACCAAGTGGTGTAAAGGTAATTGGCACTAGATGGGTTTTTAGGAATAAAAGGGATGAAAGGGGCATACTGATAAGAAATAAAGCTAGATTAGTAGCTCAAGGGTACACACAAGAAGAAGGGATAAACTATGAAGAATTTTTTGCTCCAGTAGCAAGAATTGAAGCCATTAGACTCTTTTTGGCTTATGCTTCATTTATGGGATTCACAGTTTATCAAATGGATGTCAAGAGTGCTTTCTTATATGGTACTATTGAAGAGGAGGTGTATGTCTCACAACCTCCTGGTTTTGTTGATCCTGACCATCCAGACAAAGTGTACAAGGTTGTTAAAGCTCTATATGGCCTACATCAGGCACCAAGAGCTTGGTATGAAACACTGGCTTCCTACTTAATTTCAAATGGATTTCAAAGAGGCAAGATAGATCAGACACTTTTCACCAAGAAGCATAAGAAGGATCTTTTGCTAGTTCAAGTGTATGTGGATGATATCATCTTTGGATCTACAAGGAAGGAGATGTGTTTAGAGTTTGAGAAGCTTATGCACAATAAGTTCAGATGAGTTCCATGGGGGAACTTACATTCTTTTTGGGTCTGCAGGTTAAATAATCAAGAGAAGGAATCTTTATTAGTCAAGACAAATATGTTGCAGAGATTCTTAGAAAGTTTCAATTTGCTGATTCCAAAACAGCAAGCACACCAATTGATCCTGAGAAGCCACTTCTTAAGGATGTAGAAGGAACTAATGTGGATGTACACACATACAGATCTATGATAGGTTCTTTGATGTATCTCACATCATCAAGACCTGATATCATGTTCTCTGTTTGTGCTTGTACAAGATATCAAGTAACTCCTAAGGTTTCTCATTTAACAACAGTCAAGAGAATTTTTAGAAATCTCAAGGGTCAACCTAGGTTGGGTCTATGGTATTCTAAGGAGTCATCTTTTGACTTGGTAGCATACTCAAATAGTGATTATGCTGGTGCTAGCTTGGACAGAAAGTCAACAACTGGAGGATGTCAATTTCTTGGGTGTAGACTTATCTCATGGCAGTGTAAGAAGCAGACAATGGTGGCTACTTCAACAACTGAAGCTGAATATGTAGCTGCTGCAAATTATTGTGGTCAAGTTCTATGGCTTCAAAACTAACTTCTTGATTATGGGTACAATTTCTTACATACCATTATTCATATTGATAATAGTAGTACAATTTGCATTATTAAAAATCCAGTGCAACATTCTAAAACAAAACATATTGAAATAAGACATCATTTTATTAGAGATTGCAATGAAAAGAGGTTAATTCAAGAAATGAAAATTGCTTCAGAACAAAACTTTACAGATCTTCTTACAAAAGCTTTTGATGTTGGTAGATTTCAGTACTTGGTAGCAGGTATTGGAATGCTTAATCTTAAATTTTTCAAAATAATGTGTTCTTGTATATAGATTTTGTTAATGCATCTAACTTTGTAATCTAAAACTACTATTACCAATTTAAAAGTTATTCATACAGTTAGTTCTATGATTATTCTAATTCAAGACAAGTACTTTGTACTTTGTTCTTTTGGTTTTAGACTAACAATTTCAGGTATGAATGTTTGAGCTCAAAGGCTATTTCAAGTGAAATCTGTAAGCAACAAATTTTTGATCATTGCTGCTGAATGCTGATCATTGCTGCTGATATAATAGGTTCATGATAGAAAGAGTTTTGGATTTCAAAACTCCTTAAAACGTCTTTCTTGGAACCTGATTATGATGTTTCACATTGAATTGATAAATTAGTTGATCAGTTATTAACTGATAAAACTCACTTTCTATCATTTTATACTCTCAAGTATAATGTGACTAATCTACGGATATCTGATAGAAAGAACAACGAGCGACAGTGAATCTAACACTTGTGTTAGAGGTAACAAATGCCACGAGCTGGAAACCCTGTAAAGAAAGCCTTTTGAATAGGTTTATCTGTACACGGGCAGTTATCTATAACTGAAAACATTGGTTCTCACACAACCAGAGGTTGCTTTAAACCGAAATTTTGATTAAGTGTTAGTTACCACACTTAATCCCTTCAAAATGGTTAGAAGAAGTATGATTTTTAATCAGAAAATCATGTTCATACTGCTAAGTCAAATATTTCTTAAAAAGAATTTTCAAAGAGGCTCAGAAAATCATCTAATGATGGATTATGAGTCAATGCTCAGTGATTCACCACTCATAGGAGGTTACACACCTAGAAGTGATGAGTGCAGTATTTAAACTCTTAAGGAATTGATGGCTTCATGTACAAATTGTCTGAAAACATGGAAATTGCTAGATCAGATGATTATGATATGATATGATTGTGAGAGATCTTCCAAACAGGGGAGGAAATTGCTCAAGAGAGAAATAAATCTCAGGGGAGGTTACAAAAGCCCTTTAAAGGAAGATTAACCAAAGAAAAAGAAGGAAAAGATAAGAGCATACAAGATGATGACATGGTTTCTACTGATAAAGAACAAGAACAAAGCTGATAGGAGAAAGTTCTGTCTAGATCAAAAGATGAAAGGTTTCAAGTTCAGTTCACTACGTTTGTTCATCACTTCCAAAGACATGCTGAAAGATGATTTCTACTTCTTGGAACAAGCATCCAAGATACACAGCATCATTGACTCTTAAAATTCTTCAAATTGAATATTGTACCATCTTTTAGTTCAAGATTGGAGCAAAGAAAAGAAAGCAGATGAGTTACAGAGAAAGACATTCAATCACTCAAAAGAGAAGAAAGTTCAGATCACAATCTGACAATGAAGTGTTTGAAAGATCTTCACAAAGTCCTCATTTAATTCAGAAAAATATGTTTGAATGTAATTCATATGTTTAGGGGAGGATTGTTAGGAATTAAATAATCAGAAGAATCAGAACAGTAATGCCAAAGAGCATCCAACACATTGAACAAGTCATCTAGAGTCTGCTGCTCAAAGCACAAAGATCACGACAAGGAAGAATCATGAGACTATGAGCTACAAAGTTATCGTCTAAGATTGGAATGCTACGATTCATTATGTATTTTCCGGGGTGACCTCCCTTAGGGGGAGATTGTTAGGAATACGATTATTCATATGAAGACTCGGTCACCCCTAGTATAGTTTAGCATGTTGTAGCTCGTAGTATTTATCGTATTAGTTAGTACGTAGCTTAGTATGTAAATAGTATTCGTAGAGTGGGTCAGGTCTTTACCCACTGTCAGCTCACTCTACAGCTCGTTTCATGGAGCACAAGTAGTTGTAGTATATATACCCTCTCCCAAACAAGGGAGAGGGTTGGACCTTTCATTACAAGCTAATGCACTTTCATATTTCTCTCAAAGGCTCCCAACACTCTTACTCTCTCTCTCTCTCTCTAACTTCTCTCTAGATTACTTCATCTATTCGATCCATTCTACACAAAACCATACATGTTTATGTTTATGAATATTCTACATGACCTTTACCTTGTAATTTGGTGAAGCCTTTAACATTTCTTGAATGGTCTTTACGCTCTTGCTTTCTTTCTCCCCTTTTTGTCAAATCAAAAGGGCAGGACTTCCAATCAAGCCAGGTTTCGAACTTGGGCTTGTGGGAAAAATGAGCTAGCTTGTATGTGCACCGAATGTGCTCCCCATTGAACATAGCTCCCCCTAAATCATTTATCCCCCTTGTTTCAAGGCGGGGATCCATGGGTCAAGAGCCTCACCTTTGCGGTGGCCTAGCTACACATAGAAATCACAACATGCATCCAACAAGAAATCCTCACATGTGAAAGTTCCAAAATGGGTTAGGTTACCATTTGGAGACTTGTAACATGGGTTAGTCCACATCATAACTATAAGTATATTTGTATCCAAGATGA
Organism: Artemisia argyi; assembly: GCA_030686995.1. Classification (NCBI taxonomy): domain Eukaryota; kingdom Viridiplantae; phylum Streptophyta; class Magnoliopsida; order Asterales; family Asteraceae; genus Artemisia; species Artemisia argyi. The sequence continues at coordinate 152,939,352 of CM060688.1, read as the reverse complement.
CTCCACAATCCAAATGTTGAGCACTATATAAAAATAGAGATGAATTAAACATGATTTTCTCATATAACCCATAAAACATTTTATATCACATAGAAAAGCATAAAGCATACAACAAAGACAATTCCTAATACAAGCTAGAGACACATTCTACAACACCTTATTCAAGCATTATATTATATGGTGACTAACTATATTACACAGAAACTACAACAAAATTTGCCCAATCACACTTATTTCTTGCACTTTCGAGCCGCAACTTTTGCAAGACCTTTCACAACATTTGTTAACATCATGAAATTGTTCTTGTAGGCAAGATGCAACTCCCTCATCTCCTCTTGAAGATCCTTAACATCATTCTCAATCTTGATTAACTAGTCAATCCCAAGGGATTCATTTCTCAATCCTATGGGATACATAATGAATCTCATGGAATTTACTAGTGAATCCCATTAGATTCATTATGAATCCCATGGGATTCATGTTGATCCACAGATCATTCATGCTGAATAACAAGTAACATACCTTAGAGTCTATAAATTTTCTCTTTGCTTCGGTTTCTTCTTCCTCTACTTCTTCTTTTGCAAGTTCCTTATTAAGGATTCTGTAAACCCACGGATTTTTGTCTCTTATCATGACAATCTCACAACCTTCTTTTATCTTTAAATCTTGAATTGTACAAGTCCAGCATGTTTCATATATTTTTGTTTGAACAAGAAGATATATCGTTCTAGTATACACTTTTGATGCATGACGTTCAATCTGTAACTGTGTTACACATTTTGAAGCCACGTCCTATGTTTTACAATCCAAATGTTCTTGCCTATAACGTTGGCTTTGCATTGTTGATTCATAGGACAACATAAAACTAACTAGCGTTGCTCCTGGGATTATGAAACTTTTGAAGAACGAGCTTTCACTCTCGAACCTTCATGTGGTTCTCATCAAACCAAACAATGGCGAGTCGATAAAATAAGCTGGAATCCACATTTCTCGTAGGTTAAACATCTTGGTCATCCATTTGTGATTTTGCAAACCAAAATCCTCAATCAACTTAGCCCATTTCTCTTCAAATTCCAAAGGTTCAATGAACATATTCCAAATAATATTATTTAAACGCTTCTTGAAATCTGTTTCTACGTATATTTCTTTACAAATCTGCTTTTGATAAAGATAGTTTTAGAATCTTATTATCAGCATAAATAACATGATATAAACATCGGTAAATCCCATGGGATTCACAGATGGATCCCATGGATTCAAACAAAATCCCATGTGATTAATCTATATATGAAATGTTATAAAAAACACATTTTTTTTAAACTTGATAAATTACCTTTGCTGGAATCTTTTGGTGAATATACCACATGCCAAGTCTGTGTTTCGATTTTGTGAAAACGACTTCTATGGCCCTCTTCATTGCTACATCTTGATCTGTTACCACCATGGTTGGTTATTTGTTGAAAGCAGTCATAAATGCTTTTAGTAGCATGTGTATGATTCAATGTGTTCATGTAATAGCATTCCTGAACCAAGTGTGACACATGTTCTGTGATTATCGACACCTGTGAATGGTACAAACACCATATTGTACCTAAAAATAATATAAGTTTTAGTGACAATCCAATGTTACTACATACACAATCTCAAGGGATTCATTGTGAATCCTATGGAATTCTGTATGAATCCCATGTGTATTCATAAAGAATCCCATGGGATTCTTTATCAAATCACATGGGATTTCATAAAGAATCCCATGGGATTTGACAAAGAATACATTGTAATTTAAAAAAAACACTTACTTGTTACACCTAAATGTCGCATCAAAGGATACTATGTCTCCAAACTCCTTAGAATTGCATTTTGCAACTTCATCAGTCCAAAACAAAGCCACTAACTCACTGTTTTCTACATTATATTGAAACGTAAAGTTCGGCACATATATCTTTCTGTTTTCCATTTTATTTATAAGCATTTGTGTGTCACTTTCCCCTATGAACATATCAATATCCCTTAGTTCATTATTAAAATTATCAACTGTCCCATGAACATATTCATACCCACCTTTCATACTCGTTAACAAGTTGTGAGCCCGTGTTGGACCAATCTTGTTCTTTGCTGCTTTAACACCAATCATTTTTTCTGCTTGTGTCATTCTTCTTTGTTTTTTTGTAAAATTTTTGTACTCTTTTGGTAAAAGCATATGATTGTGTTTTTCTATAAACATAACTAGCTTGTATCTTCCAGAAACGACAACCAATTCTAACCTTATACAAGCTCTACAACCTGTTATATAAAAAAACATTTAAAAAACATTAGTTATACAATAAAAAAAAAAAAAAAAAAAAAAAAAAAAAAAAAAAAAAAAAACATTAAGAATCCCATGAGATTCTGTATGAATCCCACGAGATTCTGAACAAATCCCATGGGATCCAGAATAAATCACATGTGATTCAATCTCATGGGATTCTGTATGAATCCCATGGGATTCAGAATAAATCTCATGGGATTCAACATTATTCTTATGAATCAAGTTATATGTAACAAGTCATAAATATGTTTCAGAGAGTTTTTCAAACTGTTACATGAATAGTTGTATTTCTTTTTTGTTTCTCACTGTGTTTAGCATCCAAAGTGTCGATATTAACATGTCTTGGTGCTCCTTCTTTGTTGCACATGAGGTATTTGAGTTTTACAATTCCAGATTTTGTTATTTTTTGACCCGCTTTTTTAATTTGAAAACCTCCTGCTTCAGCATAGTTACTATACATATCTATAACTTCCTTTATAGTGTCATAGTATTTTCCCTATTCTGGTACAGTAATTCCTTCATCTACATGAGGCTCCCATTATACTGATCCGCCTGATGTCTCTCAGTGTGTTCATATAAAGTTGGTATTGGTGATTTCAAAGAATCTGTATATAAAAAGCAGAATATCAAGGGATTAAGATAACTAAAAACACAAGAATTAAATAATTAAAATTTATCCTGAATCCCATGGGATTTATAATGAATTACATGGGATTCATACAGAATCCTATAGAATTCATACTGAATCTAATGGGATTCATAGAGAATCCTATAGGATTCATTATTAATTCCATTTGATTCATTATAAATCCCATGATATTCATTGATGAATCCCATAGGATTCATTGATGAATCCCATAGGATTCATTCATTAATAATGAATCACATGATTAATATGAATCAAATGGGATTCATACAGAATCATATAGGATTCATTATTAATTCCATTTGATTCATTATAAATCCCATGACATTTATTGATGAATCCCATAGGATTCATTGATGAATCCCATAGGATCCATCTATTAATCTCATATGATTGATTGATGAATCCCATATGATTCATTGATTAATCCCATAGGATTCATTCGTTAATAATGAATCACATGATTAATATTGAATAAAATGGGATTCATATAGAATCCTAAAGGATTCAATGTAAACCCCATGCTATTTACACTTCTCTTATAACATTGAACAAAAAAATTAGATTACGAAGGGAATTTACCATGAACTTCTTTTACAGTAGCATCTTCATCTTCTGGTAAATCACCTTCTGTAACTAAATCATCTACTGGAACTTCGATTAGGTGATTTTCATCTATATCATTGATTAATTGTTGATTTTCAGTGATATTATACGGCGGCTGTGTTTTTCGATTAATCAGAATTATAGGAGTGGCGGCGGCGGCTTTTTCCGATGGGTTTACTTTTATGGAGGCATGTTATTTTACTATCTTGCCCCTGTTTGTAAATTTTGGATTCATCTCAGCCATCAGATGGAAAGTTGATGGATGATTGAGATTAGATTATTTGTTTTTTAAATGTTACTTTGTAAAAACTATAAGGGGGGTTGAATAGTTTCACCTGCTCATTTTATGCTTTACAAAACGTTTCGCCATTTTTAGGTCTGGTTATTTTTCTTTTGCAAACTTGTTGAATTCTACTTGTTATGTGATATCTAATTAGCAACCACTGGTAAAAAAATTCTATTGATCACACATGGCCGATTTTGAAATGTCACACTATAACATTTATACGTGACTAAATGTACAAGAATAAAATAAACAACCACACTTGATCCGACTTGTGTGACGATTTCGAAATTCTATTATCACACATTTAAATATTTATGTGACTAGAGGTAACTGGAAAAAAAATTTGGATTATTTAGTCACTTATAATTTGGTACGTGTGACATATACAAATGAGTTTGAGACATTAGTCACACTATATATATACGTATGTGACAAATATATGTCACACAATTGAACAGTGTGACCAAAATCCATATATGGTCACATGAAGTAATTGTGTATGTGTCTAAATTGTATAGTCAAGTTTTTCACACATTATTTAAACATGACTGCTAATCTTTGCTGAATATTTAGCCACATATGAATGTGAAATGTGTGACAACTGAAAAGTAAGTTTGAAGCGTTAGTCACGATATGCATTTAAAAGTGACAAATATATGTCACACACTTGAAGAGTGTGACCAAATGTCATATATGGTCACACTAAACCATAAACATACATGAATAAGTGTAACCAAAATTTGATACATATGGTCACATAAGTTAATATGCGTGTCTAAAGTCTAGTGTGTGTTTGCTTGCCACAACCTAATCTGGATAGTCACATTTAATTGTAGCACGATCATGTGACTATAGCTTTACAATAGTCACACCATATCACAAATGTGTATCTAAATCATGAGTATGGCCACATTCAAAATAGTCACATAGTGAATTTCATGTGACTATTATTTATAGCAAAATGTGAACGTAGTTATCATTAACCTTGATATTAGTCACATTGAGTTACATAAACAACAGAGTTATAATAGCAGTAGTAACTATTGTAATAGCAGTAGTAACTTTTGTACAAACAACAGAGTTGTAATCTCACAAAAGGTGAATTATATAGTACTTACCAAAAGGTTTTTTACAACATAATGAAAACAGAGAAGCTAAAGTACGTACCCCTGCTACCTCCAAACACCTAATTATTAGCTTGTTTTCTTCACATAATACAATGCTCTCTTATACTGAGCATGAATTCTTTCAATGAGATCTTTAACTACCTCGCTACGTTCTTCACATATGATCTTTGTAGATGTCATCACAACAAGTAAACTAGCAGGCAAAGGATATTCTTTTTCTGCAAGCACAAAAATATCAATTCCACCTTGTGTTGATAAGTAATGTACATTGCAGCTATCATAAAACTTCCATGAAGTTGAGAAATGATGGCATGGGAATTCCAATAGATATCAGCTGGATCAGGTTTATATAACCTATGTAATTCAACCCACAAATCTTGCTCTTTTGCATCTAGCTTCTTGACTATTTTGATTCTTTCTTGAACCAACTCCCATAATCTGTATAAGTCTACTCTGTTAATTGTTCTTATCAAATCCTCAAACCTTTTGTACACTGCTGATCCTCCACCAGCCCTGATTATCTTCCAAGCCTTTCCAAATTTATCTCGGTAAATCTCCCAGTCCATGATTGGATGTCTAGCTTGAATAGGACCAACATATAGGTCATATTTGGCAACACCTTTTTGGAAGCGTTTAAGAGCGGTAAGCGACACGCGACAAGTGTTCCAGTATTAATGTTTGTTTGGCAACACTGCTGCTAGCGTTTAGCAACACCTCAAAAGCTTGCAATCTTAATGCTTCCTAAAGAAGCTTTCCAATATACCGCTAGCATTTTACTTTTAATATTACCAATTTACCCTTAAAAAATAACATTCATTCATAAGTATATGCCCTTTTTCGTAATTTTACATTTTATAATTAAAACTACAGCTACGTTACCAAACACGTTTTTTAAACAAGCAACTAATGCTTACTGCTACTGCTTACTGCTTATTGCTACTGCTTACTGCTACCTGTCGCCAAACATAGCCATAATGTTTCAGGAACAATCACCATCATCTGATCATGAGAAGAGCTGTCTTCTTTTCTTTGTGAATCATTCTTCTTCTCAGCAGGTTTATCTTCAATGATCTTTTGTTTCTTTGATGGTGTTTCTTCTGTACCCATGGGGATAAAGTTTTTAACATATTTCTTGATTCGGTAGTATAGACGTTCAATTTGTTCATATGTCATTCCCCTGAGGTCAGAAGCTTTATACTCACCTTGATGTTGTATGTATATCTTCATTTCACTGATGAGCTGAGACCTTGTGGGATTTCTTTTCCTCTTCTGACTTTGACGTTGATTCATTGACTTAATTAGGTCCTTCAAAACTAATTCTTTATATCTTTCATTTATCAAATCAGCAATTCTTTGTACTTTGTCTTCCCCATTTACAGTCTCATCTGTGTAAAGTTCTTTAATTCTAGCCTGTAGAACTTCATCCGCATCAATAAAAGCTTGCATTTGCTCTCCATGAGCTCTTTTTTTCTCCTCTTCTTCAAGTCTGAATTTTACTTGCTCATCTATTTCAAATTCAGACACTTTATCTCTCCTCTTCTCATCCATAAAGTTAGCTATTTCAGCTTCATCAACTCTCTTTGCAACCTCTTCATCTGTAGCAACTTCAACAGTAGAAACTTGATTTGTTGTAGCAGCAGAAACATCTTGTTATACCACCTTAGCCATTTCTTCAACATTACTAGTAGCAGCAGTTTCTCCCAAACTAGTATTAGTTTCCACTACCTGCTCTTTATTTACATCTTCCAAAACCGCCTCATAACCCCCTTGTCAACAACTAAATAATCATCATCCACATTATCATCACTATCAATCTCAATATCCATATCCACATGCATATAAGCACAAGCACCTTCAGCATTTGTTGTTTCCTCCCCTGAGACTCTGCTTTCATTCCTCACCTGTTTGGGAGCATCCTACAAACTAGCCTTAAAAGAACTCACCCTGTGTGATGTGCCCATCTTCTTCATCCTTCTGAACTAAGCTTTTCTTGACCTCTTTCGACCTTCCAAATATCGAACTCTCAGCTTCAACCTTTTGATCTATGCACCATTTTTTGTTAAGCGCTTTTGCAGGCCAAGAACATCCTCTTCTAACTGGGTACAACAGGCCTTCAAATCCTGTATAAGTTTCATTCTATTCTCACCACTATCCATCAATTCATGTGTTTCAGAACTACCCTCATCACTTCTGGATATGTTACCTTCCCTGAGAGGTGAATCAACAGGTGTATACTCACTCTCATGTATGTTACCACTGGCCTGCTCCACACTCATGACATCCTCACCCTTTTTTTGTGGAAGGTTCACCATATATGGAAAAAGCGGTGTAACCTTTCCTGGAAAATCATTGCCATTATTTTTCAGATTTGAAAATACTTTCTTTTGTAGTGAGGGGGCAGCATAAGTTCCTTTATGTCTTTTAAAGGTAGTCAACTGTTTTTTAATAAGTTGCAAAAACCTTGGATATAATAAAGAAGTATCACCATAAGCCAAGGTCTTGATCATACCCTTCAAAATCATTTTTGAAAAATTGAAAGGTTTTCCTTTAGCAAGGCATATCACTGTTGATGCCATGGTGGTACCAAACTCATTCCAACCTGTTGTTTTAGGACTCAAACAATGTAAGAAAGTATGAATCAAGAATTTCCACTGAGATGAGAACAGACCTTTGTAAAATTTTAATCTATTATTCTTCTTTTCTTACCCCATTTTTTTCAAACCTTTGAAAATGGAGGCATTTTCAAGACACACAATCACTTCATTAACTGGTAGGTTAAGAGATTCCCTAATAGATGACTCAGTTATGAGTATATCTTGGCCATCTACCTTAGCCTTAATGTTTTTCTTCATTAAAAGTTATGACCTTAGCAGTAGCCCAAAACTGCTTAATAAAAGAAATGCATATAGGAGGATTCACATTTAATGCATACCTAATAGGGGTAGCATTCATGAAATCGATTATCTATGTGAATCCTTCAGAACCATCTGGTTTCTTCAAAAAAGCGACCATTATGTGTTTGTTAACAAATGTGCGCTTTGATTCAATTGGCAACACCATCTTGAATTAGGGTTTTGTGATTTGGGGATTTTGAAAATGATTGATAAAAGATGTTAGTGTTTGTGATTATAGAGAAATTATGTGTGGGTGAAACTGAATTATTGATTTGATTGGGGATTTAAACCGTTAAGTGTAAATGTTACCAATCCACCCATGCACTCTCAGTTATAGCATTACAAACCCAGCTGAAATAACGTTTTCTTAGAAGCAGATTTTTTTTAGTGTAAAGGGTGAATCATTATATTAATATCAACAAGTAATGAGAAAATTGAGCAATGACAAAAGTACGGGAATTAAGATTAAACATTTTCCATTAAAACTTGAAATGAAAAATTACAAAATAATGTACAAAACCAGCTGCAGTAACGTTTTCTTAGCAGCAGAATCTTTTTATACTGCAAAGGGTGAATCATTATATTAATATCAACAAGTAATGAGAAAATTCAGCAATGACAAAAGTACTGGAATTAAGATTAAACATTTTCCATTAAAACTTGAAATGAGAAATTAAAAAATACTGGAAATAAAAGTTACACATTCTAAACATCTACTAATCTAATTTTGGAGATTTCTCCGTGTCAAATGCCACATGTGCATCTTCGTAATCCAACCCATCAAACTCCACATCAGACAAATCATCATCATCCAATGTCTTGTACGCCTTGGGATGTTGTTTGAGAGATGGTTTTTTTGTTGCTTTGTACTCCTTTTCATCCTCAGCATGTTGTTTGATAGATTGTGTTTTTCCTGCTTTCTTTCTTTCAGCAGCCCACCAATTGTACCACGCATTTCCATCCAATTTAAATTTTTTTACACTTTTTGCCGCTTTCTTTTTTGAAGCAGACCTGCTTGAACCTTCTCCTTCAACCCATTGTGCTGATCTCTTGTTGTTTGCAAACATTGTTTATGAATACTTCCTTCAGGTTTTTGCTTAGAGATTTGATAAACTAGGATTTGTGATTTGAGATACACATGGAAACGAGCGTAAAAAGGGGATATGGGAAAACCAAAATACCTATGTTTAATGCAGGAAAGGATTGATGTTTCCCACAGGTGGCTTGAACCTTTTCAACATCTTCAGGCCAATCATGATCCATTGGGACGAGCATTTTCCAAGGATCAATGCTTATAACTCTTGACAGAACTATATACATATTAGTCGCCAACAAAGACTAGCCACAATGGAACATGATTGACGTGAAGAAATCTGCAAAATTTCATGATTGACCTGATCCAAATATCCCTTTGGAAAGTAGTCTGACCATGGATTTGCTGCAAAAAAATTAAAAAGTATATTAAAATTTTAAAAAATATAGTGTAAATGAAATAAAATTTAATGTTGCAATTCAGGGTGTGTTTGAAACAACCTTTGTTCTTCGAACTCCAATGGCCACATTACTTGGTAGATGGTTGGTTTTAGATCATAAAAAAGAATGGAATGCAATAAACCAACATACGTAACCCTTCTAAGTTCCCGCTACTGCTCGCTTTGTCGTTTCAACTCCCTTTGAGCAAAGGACTGCACCAGCCGCATTGCTAGATTGTCGAAAAAACAAAGCAAACAGTATGGGAACTTAGAATGGAAAGGTATGTTGAAATTCTAGACTCAAAGTAATACAAACAATCTACAAATGTTGAGTAAAGAATAGTCTAAGTAACATCACTCATCTTGAATGCGATAATGAACTAGTGTGGCCTGTCATGAACAATACACGCTTTATCATTATCGAATTGAAGACGTCTCAATTATCAGGCCAGATCCATCTAACGTTCCAGAAAGGTTCCATTTCTTTGTTTTTTGGACACCGTCTAATAACAGTAGTGTGCTTGATCTTGATCACGCTTTGGCACTTTCAAGAATGTATCTTATTGAAAGAGCCAAAAGTGGTGATCAAGATCAACCAGACAAACGGTAGTAAACGTTTTCCAAATTAAGCAAGGGAACCCATCTACAACGTTAGATAGATCTTGCCTTATAATTGAGCTTTAACTTATTATAAAATAGATTCTTACTATCATTTATATTGCCCTTAGATGTGACGAACATACATATTAATTATGTAGATTCTACGACATTAGAGAGCTAATCGTGTATGAATGACAAGTTGAACATATACTTGATAATTGTTTCTGTATTTTGGCAAAGAGCAAAGATGAATCAGTAATGGATGAAACACCAAAACAAGTTTATGTTCATACTTGAAAGTGGTGGCTTTTCATCCATCACTGATACTTCTTCCATCTTTGATACTTGGCTATTTTAGCCTAAATATTCGCACACACATCCGCCACTTTTTTTCCTTATTCTATCAATACAAATGCAACATAATTCTTATATCAAAAATACATCATACATATATATAAAGCAAACAAAGTGATACAAACAATCTACAAATGTTGAGTAAAGAATAGAGTCTAAGTAACATCACTCATCTTGAATGCGATACTGAAGGAGTGTGGCCTGTCATGAACAATACACACTATATCATTATCGCATTGAAGGCGTCTCAATGATCAGGCCAGATCTATCTAACGATGTAGATGGGTTCCGTCGCTTTAATTGGACCCCGTTTTCTAACGATGTTTAATCTTGATTATTAAAAGAACCATTAAACATCGTTAGAAAATGGGGTCCAATTAAAGTGATGGAACCCATCTACATCGTTAGATAGATCTGCCCTGATAATTGAGCTTTAAGTTCTTAGCAACCAAATTCTTAGTATCATTTATATTGCTCACTTAAATGTGACGAACATACATATTAGTTATGTAGTTCCTACGACATTAGAGAGCTAATCATGAATCAATGAAATCATATTAAATTTATTTCAAAAATGCAATGAAAATATTTTCATTGTAACTAAATACATGAAACTCTTTAAGTTCTTGATATGTTTATTGTACTTCAACCTAATCCTAAGATAAAATAAGCTAATCCAAGCAAACCTTAATATCTCTTTTGCTCTAATTATTTGCAAAAACAACACAACATGTTCTTCCTTATTCTATCAATACAAATTATACTTGATAATTATTTATGTATTTTGACAAAGAGCAAAGATGAATCAATAATGGATGGACAACACCAAAACAAGTTTATGTTCATACTTGAAAGTGGTGTCTGTCTAGCCATCATTGATACTTCTTCCATCTTTGATACTTGGATGTTTTAGCCTAAATATTCGCACACACATCCGCCACTTTTCTTTCTTATTCTCTCAATACAAATGCAACATAATTCTTATAACAGATAGTCAACCTAATCCTAAGATAAAATAAGCTAATCCAAGCAAACCTTAATATCTCTTTTGCTCTAATTATTCGCAAAAACAACACAACATGTTTTTCCTTATTCTATCAATACAAATGCAACGCAATTCTTATAACAGATAATCAACCTAAGCCTAAGAATAAATAGCTCTAAGGGGGTATTTGGATTATATTCATTTGTGATCTTATCAGCTTTTTGAGATTTGGGATCAAAACCTAGATCCGAGTGAGTTGTAACTATGAGTGTGAGAGAGAAAGAGAGGATTATGGAAATGTGTGAAGTGTGTTTGATAAGTTTGTATATTATATATATATATATATATATATATATATATATATATATATATATATATATATATATATATATATATATATATATATATATTACTGTAGAAGTTTAAATGAAGTGTGTTTGATACTCTTGATAGGGGTGTTCATGGGGCGGTTCGGTTCGGTTCGGTTCGGTTAGTAGGAAGATTTTAACTATCCATCGCGGGGCGGGTAATTTATTTATATTATATACGGTTCGGTTTCGTTAACCATGGATATCTAAAAGTAAAAACCGAAACCAAATGCTTGGTTTGTCAGTTTCTCGGGTTTTTTGAACACCCCTAATGCTTGGTAGGGGGTTATAGGGGGTGAAGAATGGGAAAGGTAGTGAAAAAATATGCTTGGCAAAGCATAATGCAATAACCCATTACCCAATAGTGGGTAATGGATCATTACCCAATAGTCGGTAATGGATCATTACCCAATAAATTGGGGGGATTGATCTTCTTTACATTTCCCTTTCCCGATCATTAGCTTACACTCTCCCTTTCCCTTTCCCAAGTTTGAACCAAGCGCACCCAGACTTTAGTGTATTTTGTATTTAAAAAGTCGCCCATGTGAATTAGCCATTATCACCGGTCATGCATGGTTTCCATTACACTATAAGCGACTACAACCCAATGCACATGACCCATGACCCATGTTAATTACCCATTATATTGTCGATCACCAGGAATGTATTGGTTGATAACATGACACTATAAGCCACTACAACCCAATACACATGACCCATTACCTATGTTAATTACCAATTGTCAACAGTCATGGATGTGTTATAACATGACACTCTAAGCAACTATCCCCCCAATGCATATGACCCATATGATTGATGTCAAATACCCATTAATTAATGAATGTGACCAGTGATAACCTAATGCACATGACCCATGACCCATGTGAATTCTCCATTATCACCGGTCATGCATGGTTTCCATTACACTAAAAGTCACTATAACCCAATGCACATGACCCATGGCCCATGTTTATTACCAATTGTCAATAGTCATGGATGTGTCGTAACATGACACTCTAAGAAACTATCCACCCAATGCGTATGACCCATATGATCGATGTCAAATACCCATTAATTAATGAATGTGACCAGTGATAACCTAATGCACATGACCCATGACCCATGTAAATTAGCCATTATCACTGGTCATGCATGGGTTGCACCGGCTTGGTAGGTATATACCATTTGTCACAGACACTAAGAAGCAAGTATCCAGGGACCCTGATCATATGTTATCCGAGATTGAGAAAGTTTGAACTCGGATTGAGCTTGACTCGAAAAGCTCGATTTATCTGTAAAGATGTGTTTTATTACAAAAATTAAATTTGAAATATAACCTAAGAATTGAATTTGGTTCGACTTCAGATCGAAAAGCTTGATACATTCATAAATAAGTATTTACACTTAGTACACTTACATATTAAAAAAAACACGTATTTTATATCACTTACAAGCTCGAGAACTCAACAATAACTCGAGTCGAACTTATATAAGGTTGAGCTCAACTCATTAAACATTTTGAGCTCATTTGATAGGCTTTCAATCTCCAAATTTTTAATATAGCACTCAAGATCCAACCCCTTAATTTTCCCCAAAATTTCAATCTCCCGCTCCGCTCATATGGCGCCCCTTTTTCACCTAAAACCAAAACATTAACACTACTACCTTAGTCAGATCTATCTTCTCTCTATTCATCTCTTCTCTTTCTCTCTAGAACCGACTCACACCACAGCCACACTTCACCGCCTTATCTCGCCGTCGTTCCACCAACCATCGCTCCTCCACGCCATCACCATCATCAAGACAAGGGAACTGTATGGGTGATATTGTTTGCTTCGGTTGTTTGGTTCGAGATAACCACCACATCCACCACCATCACCGTCGAGCCACCATCACCCTCATCTCACCTATCTTACTCTGTTCATGGGTATGCTCAAACACATATTTAATTTATATTTTCTTAAATGTGTAATCGAATATAAAACGATTTACATTGATTTTCATGGATTAAACTAGCCTTAAACATGTTTTTGATTATAAATTCGTGTGGTGGTAATCGTTGCAGGTAGACTTATTAAGATGAAATAGTTTTCCTGTTTATTGGAATGGAGACAATCGACGTGTTCTAAGAGGCCACTGTTTTGCTCGTATAGGGAGTCTTGATTGGTTTCTACTCCGGGAGGATGTTGTTGAACTGTTGGAGTTTGCTTATCGCAGTCGCGTAAGTGATCTATCAAAAGATTAACATAACATCTGTTATATAGGAAATTAACTCAAATATGGTTGCTTTTTGTCAAACTGTTTCATTTTTACCAGATGTGAGTGATTTGCTTGCTTGGTAATGTGTTTGACATTTATTCGTTCCAGGTAATTTGGCACGGGAGAACACTTCAACCATCTGGATTATTTGTTGCCCGAGTTGATATGCAAGGGTCTACCCCGGTATGTTGGTTTTTGATGCTAAACTTATATTTGGGACATCTAATTTTGTCGTCTTTTATGTTAGCATTAACCACGTTACTTGTTTCTTGCAGGGGCTACATCCTATTTTCACGGGTGAGGATGATACATGGGATGCCTGGCTTAAAATTCCCTCATCTGGATTTTCTAGCACACTTCATTTTCTGGGGACTGGAATTAAATTGAGGCGTGCATATGCTCCATCTCAGTCACCAAAAGCCAACCTATGTAGTATATTTTTACAGTTTCATGGTTGGCAGATCTTATATTATATTATGCAGCATTATTAGTGCCTTGGTTTCTTACAGTTCATAGCATCTGTTTATAGGATGACTTGCTTTTCAGCAGATAGACTAAGAAATGGACGATTATTATTCACAGGTAAAACTAATGGCGTAGTGTATTGTGGATCAAAGGAAGGGAAAACAAAGGTGGAGAATCTCCAGATGCTGAGATTAGTTCATTGGCAGATAAACTTGTAAATTTTACTTCAAATTCTATTATCATGCTCATATACCTGCAGCATTGACTGTGTACTAGCCGTACTAACTTTTAATACCAAAAATTTCCAATATTTTTTTTGCAGAAAGAAGCTGATGAAAAGATCAAGCAAGGAACCTTGAATGTTGATGATGGCAATGATGCAATTGTATATATATTTGGTTCATTTATATACATTCGAGTTTTATTCAATTTGAAATACAATTGTGCGTATATTTGCTTGATTTGTACACATTCTGTTTTATATATATACTAGCAGTTGTAACTCTGCTCCAGCAGTACGAACGTAGTACTAGCAGTACTAACGTAGTACTAGGAGTACTAACATTATTGGTCACTCTTTGTTTAATTCGATGTGTGACTAAATATTACAAAATACCACACAAACTAAAAATTCATGTGACCATTGGATGAACATTAGTCACACAAAACACACATGTCTGTACTTTAAACATCATACGGTCACACTTATTAACACTTTTTGCCACTGTTTGCTTAATTGTATATGATTAAATACCCAAAACAAAGATGTTTTGTGTGACTACTTATTACAAAAGGCCACACAAACATAAAATTAATGTGGCCATTGGATGATCAATAGTCACACAAAATACACATTTTTTCCTTTTAAACAGCATATGGTCACACTTATTAATACTTTTGGCCACTTGATGCTTAATTGTATGTGACTAAATACCCAAAACAAAGATGCTTTGTGTGACTAAATATTACAAAAGGCCACACAAACATAAAATTAATGTGGCCATTGGATGATCAATAGTCACACAAAATACACATTTCTTCACTTTAAAGAGCATATGGTCACACTTATTAACACTTTTGGCCACTTGATGCTTAATTGTATGTGACTAAATATCCAAAACAAATATGTTTTATGTGACTAAATATTACAAAAGGCCACACAAACTAAATATTCATGTGACCGTGGGATGAACAATAGTCACACAAAATACATATTTGTTCACTTTAAAGAGCATATGGTCACACTTATTAACACTTTTGGCCACTTTGTTTTAAATTGTATGTGACTAACTCCAAAAAAGCAACACCCAGTATGTGACTAAATCATCACAAACGTCACATTTATTGTATATTCATGTGGCCACAGGATGGGAAATAGTCACACAAAATACACATTTACTAGAAAGAATCATCTCAAATGTCACATATATTATATATTTACGTGGCCAAAGGTTGAAAAATAGTAACTCTCAAAAAACATTCGCGTGACTATAAAGTGTTTACGGTCACTAATAATGACTAATCCAACAAAACTTGTGCCTAATTTGTCACACATATTCGGGGTTTTGGTCACTCTTTTTCGATGGAAAAGGCCACGAACTCAACAATGTGACCACATGCCACCTACGGTGGCGGGACCTATGGTGACACACAACGAAAAAAACGTGTGTGACTATATGCATATCGTCACACACTTTTAGCATGACCAATACAACTTTTTGTACTAGTGAACTAGGAATGTAAACAAACAAGTAAAGTAAAGAGTAAGGAAAGAACACAACCAAAGAGACGCGGAGATTTATAGTGCTTCGGCACGAAGCTCACTCTCCGTCCCACTCCACTCCCCGAGTACCACACTCAAGAGTTATCAATCACTATATCAACACACTCCTTCAGGCGGAGCAATCCGTACACATGCTTACACAAGGCTTAATGACACTAAGCATAATGTCGAGTTCTAATCATAGCTAGAATCAATCTATTCCAAAGGCCCACGTGGCCACACGAACAAGCACTCTTGTCCATCTTGAATCTTCACCCGATCCAAATCTTCATTGGTTAGACATACTAGGTGCTTCACCCGAACCAAGCCGTCACACACACGACTCACTTGATTCTTCACCCGAATAAAGTCTTCACACACATGACACAATTGATAATTCCCGATCCAAGTCTTTACATAATGACTCAACAAATCCTAACCTACACATTAGGACACCACTCTCCTCACATCAAATACATGAACTAATCCAGTTACAAGACCTCTTGGAACTACATCACCATCCAAGCTCACACAAATACAATACTTGGAACTACATCACCATCCAAGTTTAAATATCCCCATCCTCGACTCACACACAAGTCAGAAAACAATTATATGGTATAAATCCTGTCACGTAACACATGTTACGTTTGTGTGTGGATACCTATAACATCTCGAATCTTTATAGTTGTCGAGAGTTCTTCTCTTGCACTTGACGGAAGAGGAAATCACTTATAAACATATACCGACATGTTATAGTGATCAAAGAATAAAAGGAACAAAGACCAGAAAGTTTTGTGTGTGTGAAAAGTCTTGTTCTGAAAGAAAACACTCCAGTATTTATAGTCAACACAAAGGAGCAAACAGTCCCTTAAACAGGCGACGGTTCTTTATCACTAAGGGACCGTCGACCCCTTTACGGGACCGCCCCGACAGATGCTCCCATTTTTGTCCAGACGTGGTGAAAAACTATCTGGTGAAGGTTGGAGGGAAAACTAGCTGTTGTGATGTTTGAATTTGAATTTATTTTCTTAATAAAACATTTCTTTAAAAACACAAAAATACTTTTGTGAAATTGTTTTTTGTCGATACTTAAAAATGTAAGTTTATGTGAAAATAAAAGTCTTTGATCACTTAACTAATGACGGTATAAATTTTGTTCATAGCTGAAGTGATGTTGAAGCAGCTCCGTAGAAGTAACGAGTTTCCTCAATTAAAAACTTATAAACCATAACTTTACGTAACATGTCTTTATATTTTGTGATTATCAAAACACGAGAAGACCGAATAATGCGAATAACGTTTTTGACATTATTTGTATTAACAATCTCCCACTTTTTGATGATTACAAAATATAAACTCATTTTACGTAAAATTATGCGTTGACAAATTTTTAATGATGAGTTTTCCCGTTACTTCTCCCCCTTTTTGTAGAATCAAAAAGGTGTGTTGTGGCTGTTGAGGAGAGAAGACACGAACATCCTTGAAGAAGAGTCGTTGGAGTGATCAACGAAATACAAGATCCCCCTAGCTAAGTGGTCCCCCTTAATGAGGGCATCGGGGAATCGAGCTATGGTGATGTGCTACAAAACAGAGTTAGAACAAAGCACATGCATGTATATATAGAATACGCTATGGATGTGAAATCAATTATGTAGTGCAGGAATCAGATAGAAAAACACAGAATGGAATTTTAATTCTGAGCACTACTGGGGACGGTCCCTTAAATAGTGGGATGGTCCCTTATAACTAGAGGACCGCTAACACAATAAAGGACCGCCACCAGTAGGCGTCCTGGTTGGCTAAAGTGTTGTGTTTTAAGTAACTTCCTATTTTCAAGGTTGGATATTTTTAGTCCATTTTCATGTTTAGCAATGACTAATATCACAACACATTATCATAATGTTAAAACATAATCATTCATTTATGAAGCACATACATTGCTAAAGCAACATTAGACTACAACAAAGATCATCTACTAATACAACAAGTCATCTCCCAAAGCATGTTTGGTCCAAAACATAACATCCCCTTGTTTATTCTTTAACTAGATATTTGAGAATGTCTAGTTAGATGGTGGAGTGAATGATTGTGATGATGAAGGTAGAGGTGAAGCAGATGGTGGCATGGGGGAGACGGGGGTTGGTTGAGAGTTTTGTTGGGATAGAAGATACTCAAGATATCCAAACATGTAGTGAAGATCATCTCTAAGAGAAGAAATGAGATAAAAGTTATGATAGCAATAAGCACATCTTATGGTGTGATTGTTTACGAAGTTGTAAGGAATGGAATGGTTAAGTATTGAAGATGATGGTGGAGTTGTAAGATTGTTTTCCAAATGCCCATTTGGTGAAAGAGTTAGAGAAGTATTGGGTGGCGGTGGTTGTGAAATCCTTGGAGGAGGAGACAAGTTTCCAAGGAGATTTGGAAGTTGAGATGATGAAGTAATTGGAGGACTAGGAGAGTTTGATGTGTTAATGGAGCAAGATGAGTCACTCACAAAAGGAGTGCAAGTACCCGAACCAAATTGAGTGAATAAGAGTGATGAGTTTTTGACAAATGATGTGAATAATGACAAATTGGGTCTTGATGATGATGAAGAAGTGCCTTTGATGGAGGGAGTATCAATAGGTGCATTTGGTGCTTGAGAGGATGGGATCTCATGAGTGAGGTTATTAAGGCTTGTTTGTGGTGGTGTAAGGTTGAGTTTAGGTCTTTTGTTTGGTAGGGATGATGATGTTGAAGGAGACTTCATTGAGAAAGATGAGGATGTGGGTGATGAAGATTAGTGTGATGCATGGGTGTTAAAATAACCAAGAGGGATTATTGAATGGGTAAAGCATGCATTAGGAGATTATAAGCACATACACATGTTTTGCCAATATAAGAAATGGTGATGAAAATCATGCAATGGGGCACCAGGTTCACAAGAAATGAGAAACAATGCAGAAATCCGTGACACAGGGCTAATGGTCCCTTATCTGCAGGACGGTCCCTTATCGCTAAAGGACCGCCATTTCGATAGAGGACCGTCACCAATAGAGTCTGAGTTTTCAACCCAGTTTTTCATTTCAGCAAACCTGCACTGGTAGGCAATATTGGTGTAATACATAGCAGCGCAAAATATCACAGACTAATATTAGGCACAAGCTTTAACAGGTTAGCATGCTTCAACATTAACTTAGTAATTATGACAAGCACAGATTCATTAGATAGATTAAGTTCATAATTATACATAGTAACACAAAATGATGGATTTAGGTAGATGATGAAGATATCATCTAATACCATCAACAAGTAGGTAACAAACATTGTAGCAACAATCAGATTATACAACAAACATAGTAATTAAACAAGTTTTACAAGCAAGGCATAATATGAGCATTCACTTTTTCTTTCCCAAAATTTTGCAAAATCCCTACCCAATTGACTTCCATGCACCTCGACTCTCGCTCCTGGTTTGATGTTGCATGTTCATGATTTGGGTTAGGCGAGCTGAGAAATTTTCAGGGTTCCGATCCTCAGGAGGAAGATCCTGAAAGACTTGAGGGTATCCGAAAGGAAATGAATTGACATAGGTGATAGGAGATGGGGTACTGACACGTGAGGTTCCTTCATCATGAGGCACATCATCGTCATCGTTGAGATTGGATGATGTTCCATGAGCAAAGGAACGTGAACCTACGGATGTTCTTGACTAGTCCTTAGTTCTGGTCCTACCGACCTTCTAGACCCGTAATCAGACCTAGTCCTACGCTCTAGATTTTGGGTTAAAGGAAGCATGACAGGGTCAGCCAAAGGATATTCGACAATGTAAAGATGAGCATTTTGATGCATAAAATAATGTAAAAGGCGGGTTAAAAGCATACCGTATGGCAAGATCATAGAGGATTTTCCACGGGCAAATTCCATTTTCTTGACCAAATAATATGCAAGATTATAGTCAACGGAAAGGGCAGCACAATAGACCATGTGACTAAGACACGTAGGGACGTGATCACGGTTTCCTCCAAGACAGAAAACATTTCGTGAATAATTTTAGTCATGGGTTTTAGGCAATCAACAATTTCCTTCATCAAGATTTGATTTTCACTGACGAGAATAATTGTCCCATGATACATCCGATATTCGGTTTGTTGCCTATCGGTTTGAACAATGGATCTAATCTCTTCTGGAGATGGAGGAATAGTGGTGTATTTTCCATAAGAAGGAGAGCTCCTAGCAAGAGCATCAAGGCTCCATTCATGTGTGAAGGTGCATTGCCCTTCAGTGGGATTGCCAAGGATTTGACCGAATACAGGAAGTGGATATGAAATCATTTGATTACGAATAGTGAAGTTGACAAGAATTTCTCCATCATAATTAGTTGTAAGATTAAAAAGACTATAGAACTCAAGAACAAATTATGGAACAATTTTCTCATCGATTTTAAAAATACAGTCAAACTTGATGATTTCAAGCATGGAATTAACGTAGTTCAAGTCAGTATAGTATGCAAAGACACGATGACCCTCATGAAAATATCTAGACTCTACATTTTCAAATGCTTGCTTAATAGGAGATGGATAGTAAGTAGAAAGTGTAGGAATGTAATCACGTGTTCCTTGGTGGTCAAGACCGATAGGTTTAGGAATGTCTCACCTATTAGCAATGAATAGATAATTACCAATTGTAGAAACTAGAAGGGGGGTTGAATAGTTTCACCTGCTCATTTTATGCTTTACAAAACGTTTCTCCGTTTTTAGGTTTGGTTATTTTTCTTTTGCAAACTTACTGAACTCTACTTGTTATGTGATATCTAATTAGCAACTAGGAATGTAAACAAACAAGTTAACTAAAGAGTAAGGAAAGAACACAACCAAAGAGACGCGGAGATTTATAGTGGTTCGGCACGAAGCTCACTCTCCGTCCTACTCCACTCCCCGAGTACCACACTCGAGAGTTATCAATCACTATATCAACACACTCCTTCAGGCGGAGCAATCCGTACATATGCTTATACAAGGCTTAACGACTCTAAGCATAATGTCGAGTTCTAATCATAGCTAGAACCAATCTATTCCAAAGGCCCACGTGGCCACACGAACAAGCACTCTTGTCCATCCTGAATCTTCACCCGATCCAAATCTTCATTGGTTAGACATACTTGGTTCTTCACCCGAACCAAGCCTTCACACACACGACTCACTTGATTCTTCACCTGAATCAAGTCTTCACACACATGACACACTTGATCATCCCTGATTCAAGTCTTTACATAATGACTCAAAAAATCCTAACCTACACATTAGGACACCACTCTTCACATCAAATACATGAACTAATCTTGTTACAAGACCTCTTGGAACTACATTACCATCCAAGCTCACACAAATACAATACTTGGAACTACATCACCATCCAAGTTTAAATATCCCCATCCTTGACTCACACACAAGTCGGAAAACAATGATATGATATAAATCCTATCACGTAACACATGTTACGTTTGTGTGTGGACACCTATAACATCTCAAATTTTCATAGTTGTCGAGAGTTCTTCTCTTGCACTTGACGGAAGAGGAAATCACTTATAAACATATACCGACATGTTATAGTGATCAAAGAATAAAAGGAACAAAGACCAGAAAGTTTTGTGTGTGTGAAAAGTTTTGTTCTGAAAGAAAACAGTCCGGTATTTATAGTCGACACAAAGGAGCAGACGGTCCCTTAAATAGGCGATGGTCGTTCATCACTAAGGGACCGTCGACCCCTTTACGGGACCGCCCCGACAGACGCTCCCATTTTTGTCCAGACGTGGTGAAAAACTATCTGGTGAAGGTTGGAGGGAAAACTAGCCGTTGTGCTGTTTGAATTTGAATTTATTTTCTTAATAAAACATTTCTTTAAAAACACAAAAATAATTTTGTAAAAACGTTTTGTCAATACTTAAAAATGTAATTTTAGGTGAAAATAAAAGTCTTTGATCACTTAACTAATGACGGTATAAAGTTTGTTCATACCTGAAGTGATGTTGAAGCAGCTACGTAGAAGTAACGAGTTTCCTCAATTAAAAACTTATAAACCGTAACTTTACGTAACATGTCTTTATATTTTGTGATTATCAAAACACGAGAAGACCAAATAATGCGAATAACGTTTTTAACATTATTTGTATTAACATACTTGTTTTGCATAGATTTCACCTCCTTCTCTGTCTTTTTTAAAACATAAGAACAGCATTTCAAATAAAGACCAGAAAATGTGGTTTAGCTCGTTAAAGAGTCAGTCTCAGTACAGTACTACAGTCATACAACAAATGAGTGTAATTCTATAAACCGTGGAAGCTTCAAAAAGTTTACATGTTATATAGGATCGCTAAGACATTTGTAATTTTTTAATATATATTCATCTTTAAGGAAAGAAATATTTGATTAAATTGAAAATGACACAACTGGACGAACAATTTGCAATAAACAAATGAAAATTTGATCTTATACCTCTAGTCATTAACTGAATTTTGGGCTATTTGGAATTTTAAGTCTCAAAGTTCATGTATTTCGTTTGATTTGAAAACAAGCAATTTTTAATATATTTACAAAAATAAATATTGGATTAAATTGAAAATGACACAGTCGGACGAACATAACTCTAGAGTCATGAATTTTAGGCTATTTGGAATTTTAAGTCTCATGTTGATGTCAAAGCCCATCAATGTTGTTTAAGAGCATCAGTTGTTCAGGAGTCTACGACTCAGTTGTCACATTAACATTTTTTTTCTTCATATAACTCAAAGCTTTTAAATTAACTAGGCGAGTATCCGTGCATAGCAACGGAAATTTCTACCGGCAAACAATTAACGATATGTGATATTCTAGTAAGTGTTCTTGTAAATTTCAAAATATGGCGTAAAAAGATCAAAATGTAATTGCAAAATAGTTTAATGAAGAGACTAATGATAAAAATGAAAAAGAAATGATAGATCAAAATTGATATTTTTTATGGAAAAGATTCTTGTGAAAAATTGGTTTTTTTAAAATATCGGGAAAAAATTATATGTCGAAATTGATGTTTTAACAATAGTGGCCCGAAATTTATGCATCTTCTTAAATAAGTTTCGAGTATTTAATTAATAACTTTAAATAAAATTTAATTCAAATTTTATAAGTCAAATCATAAAACATAAACCGAAACTCATGAAGAAACAATCAATGTAGAAAATAAGAAGATCAAAACTAACATGCCAAAATAAAGAAACAAAAAAATGTATATAAATGTTACACATGAAATCACACGCTTTGTATCTAACCGCAACTTCCATTTTTCGACATATATATATATATATATATATATATATATATATATATATATATATATATATATATATATATATATATATATATATATATATATATTTAAAAGACACATAATATCAGAAAAAACATGAAGCTTAATAATTAAATAGGTGGGTAAAAATATAGAAGATGATGCAAATTTCGCAACATTGTTGCTTATTGAGATATTTATGCAAACCCGTCCATCCATTACAATGAGTTACATATTGATGATTTTGAGTTTAATTAAGCGGTTGCACTGCACTGAAGCCCTAACGTGTAATATGATATTTTCTTTTATTACAACACTGAGATCCAATCGGTTGTCAAACCTAACACCGATGTGGATGATAGTATTATGTAATATGTAGATGAATGGTGGCATAATGTGTAACAACCCACAAAACCTCATTACTATCATTACAAATACCTATAGTAGGTATTTCACAGGTAAATTTTTGCTTTTTATGTGCATTTATTACTTGCATGACTCACTAGACCTGCTCACGTATCTACACAAGCCAAATAACTCAACACTCACATCCTATAAACCCCAGGTATGTCAAGCATAAGATCATCACAACACCATAATAAGTAATCTACCAATCTAAAACACTAAATATATCACAAAACCATAATAAACCTTAACTAAACCCTAATTAGGTCTATGTGCTTATTTGAAACTATATGCTTAACTTAACTAATATGAAAGTGTCCAAGGCTTAAGTATGAGTTACCTTAGAAATATTAGGATACCTTAGGACTATTAGGCATTAGTACAACACTTTAGAACTTAGGTACAAGTCTCTTAAGCACAAAACCATAACTAAGTCATAACTTCCTAGAATTAGGTCTAGACTATCCTAAAACTTCACCATAGGTCACCACCACTTAGTATAAACCTCTTAAGACTTAGGATTAGTTATTAGACACTCATAGGACACTAATATAGGTACAAAACCATAGGATAAACCCTAATCTCCCACTAAACATAAATAGGTTATTTAGATCACAAAACTAGGTCAAACCTTCCCAAATCTTTCCCATAAGTTACCATCACTTAGTATAAACCCTTTAGGACTTAGGATTAGTCACTAAACATTCATAGGAACCTAACATAGGCACTAAACCTTAGGAAAAACCTTAAACCCTCACTAAGTAAAACTAGGTCTAAACTTAACCTAAACTAGTAAAACCTAAACATAAGCACCTCATAAACCTCAACCAAGCACCCTAACACCTCTCCCTAGTTAAGCTAGCACCCCTAACACCTTACAAAGCACCCACACAAGTAGGTGCATCACCTACTTGTTTAAACCACCACTAATCACTACTAAACCACCACTAATCCACCACTAAACCACCACTAATCCAGCCCTAATCACCCTAAACCATCCCTAAACATCCATAGCAGCTTACAAGCACCTCTAAGCTACGAAGCTAGGAGGTGCATCACCTCCTTGTAAGCTACTTACCCCAAACCGCCTCCACGGCTAAACCACCACCACTACCTTCCTACTCCGCCCCCTAGCTACCACTATAGCTTGTCCTCATCACCATGTAGCCTCACCACATCACCCACTAGCTTTGCTTACTCACCCCCCCCCCCCCCCTCCTCGACACCACACCACCCCGTTTGCCACCTATCCCCTCATTCCAAAACCACACCTTCCCTTCTTTCTTACCACACATACTCTGGTCCTACTAGTGGTGTACGATCTATAGTAAGATTGGAAGTCGAGTAGGATAGACCTAAGACCTTGTCGAACTTAGTTTTTGCCCTAGGAAACCCTAAACCCTCGTTAACCCTTCCCTAACCAAGTAAGCCTTCAATTTTAGTTTCTTTAGATTTAGTGTAGTCTTAGGATAGTATTAGGATGCCTTAGATCCCCTAGGAACCCTTGCATGAGCCTTGAACCATTTCATTTACTAGTTTACATTTTAAAACCCTAAAATGAGTTTAATACATATTTGCTTCCTATACACCCTTTACATGACCTATAATCTGAATTAGATAACTTAGATAGGCTAATATTAGTAAAACATAAGCTAGAAAACTTAGTTGTTACATAAAATTATAAGTTACATGCATTTAGGACTAGTTTTGCAAAACTTTACATGCATAAGGGTATATATCATAAATTCCTAAAATTATAAAGTCTATGGACTATTTTTGACATTTCCTATAAGTTATAAGTATAAGGACTAGTTTTTCAAAGTATTAAAATCTTAGGATAGATATTAAAATAAGTTATAAACTAAAAAGGACTAGTTATGCAAATATTATAAAGTTAAAGGTCTAAATGGTAAATATAGAAAACTTAGGAGTCTAAGGGTTAGTTATGTCATTTTCTAAAACTATAGAAGTCTAGGGACTAGTTGTGTCAAGTATAGATAGTTATAAGTATAAATAATATAAGTATTATAAGTTTAGGGTAGAAAATGTAAATATATAAACTATAAGGGTATAAAGTGAAAATATCATATAAGTATAAAACCTAAATAAAGTTAGAAGCATAATGTAATAGTAGGGAGCTTGATGCGAGGAGTACTATGTGGATATTTCGTTTTGACGAGTTTGTTTGGTTTACGAATTAAAGTGCCCTGACTCCTCGAATGATTATTGCATATACTTCTGAGATATGATAGCCCAAACGGTGTTATGATTATAACTTAACTTAATAGCCATATAGCTCAATAGTAGGGAGCTTCATGTGAGGAGTATTAACTTCTGAATTATGATGGCCCGAACGGTATTATGTTGATAACATAATACAATAGTAGGGAGCTTCATGTGAGGAGTCATGTACTTCTGGATTGTGATGGCCCGAACGGTGTTATATTATATCTAAAACATTAACGAACCTAAGAATAATAATTTAAGAAACTTAAACAAAGATAACTAAAGCTTGACATACATCCAAACCTACAACACACTAGGATACGTGAGTAAGGCAGTCTAGTTCTCGAGTCACTATTTGCATCACTTAGATTACCCTAAGCCTAGGTGAGTTCATAGCCTCATACTCTTTTAAAATGCTTTCACTCTAAATGCTTTATAAACCCTGTGAGGGGAATACATGCTACTTGCTTTACTTAAAACCGAATACAAATCTTTTTCTTTGGTTCTTGCATTAGTAAATTAACTGCCACCACTACATAAGCAAAATTCATGAATCTAATCGTTTGGGATATTTTACCCACGCGAACGCGAATATAGTTAATAGATCTATTGGAGTTTGACAACTCCCGTTGGTATTAACACCTTACTTGGTGGTACCAATAAGTACTATATTTGAACCCACTGAAGGTTTAACTTTGCCAAGTTATCCTTCCCATCCCCTCATGGTTGGGTCTGCAGCCCCCATGACCTGGATTGTTAACGTGGGGTTCATGAGCTTAGTGCAACATACCCCACTCATGATAATTGTGCATGCATCACAATTATCACACACCTTACATTTTCCCAGATGGGTGTAACAACTGAACCCGGGAAACTTGTATTCACTAACCCCTAAACCTATGACTCTCACTCAACACCTAGTGTTGACTTTTTGAGCATGTATTCTAAGTATACTACTTCTATGGAGTTATGGCAGAAGGAGGCACTGAACTCGGAGGACTTTTCATGGTTATCATTCAAACATAACCTAACACCTGGATTTTTTGGACCTCATCAAAAATAAAAGTATATCTTTTACAATTAAAACTCTGATAATATGAATGATAACTAAATTTCTAAAATGTCTCTTTTCTAGTTGTTTTCTATTACTGTAACTGTGATTCTATGAAGTAATACCCCAAACACTTTATCCGTTACGATCAGTGAAAAATAGGGGTGTTACATAATGTATTCATAACAATCCCCTAAAATAAGGTTATGTTTCATTAACAGTAGATAAGCAATAATATAATGATTGAGGAGGTGCTGATTTTGATAAACTATACTGCAAATATTGTTAAAATATTACGAAATTATGATACTTTCCATATATATAGTTAATTAGTTATTAATACTTTTCATGCGGATTTTGCTTCTTAATAATATTAGTAATAGTTAGTTTCCTTATTTGCTTATAACTTTAATTTCCATGAAAAAGTTACATGACTTGCTTGTGACTCCATGCAGTATATTGGTTTTCAAATTGTATAATCTAAAGCTAAACAAAAATAAGATAAATAAATTGGACCTATATTTTAATTAACCATTGACTATTTTACTTGACCATGTAGCACTTTACAATATATGAAACACAAAAAATAAAATTAAAAGTCTAAAAAACATATATATGTTACTTCAAGATATAAAATGTCCTACTCAACATCATCGGTGTAATTTGTTCAAAAAAAATCAATAATGATACTTCAAACCCTATATCCTATATTCAGGGATAGTCAAGTCAAGATGCTGCACATCAAAAGGATGATCAACGATTGAAAGTTAATGTCTTCTATAGACAGTTTATATGGATGACCAAAACTAAACTAAACCTTTACAATGAGGACGAATAAACTATAGTAAATGCACAGTTTATCTTCTTGTTAATCAACCAAGAGTCAAGGAACAACACCATCTGTCCAATTTAGAATTGTTAGCTGCCGCTGCAAAATTTGGTTTGATGCAAACCTGTGAATTGAATCATATAAGACGTTTGAATTAAATGGAAAATATAACAAACAGTTGGCGATAAAGCTGTAAAAAACAACCGTTTTAAACGTATCAAGAAAAACAAAGAAAAGCATTTCTAACCTCAAGATCATCATCAACATTTTTTTGATACTTCATTTCCATTTCTTTATTTCTATGCGATTTGATTTATGAAATGAATTATCACATTATGATTGTTTATATAGGCAATGGAAAAGACCCTTGCCATATATAGTGTTTTAAGATTGAATACATTCCCGACATGTCCAATACATTTTCAGTTGTGTATATACATTTCCAGCCGTATCTCTTCAATAGTTTCTGTGAATATACATTTCTAGCAATACTTTTGTTAATACAAATAATGTCAAAAAAGTTATTCACATTATTCGGTCTTCTTGTGTTTTAATAATCACAAAATATAAAGACATGTTACGTAAAGTTACAGTTAATAAGTTTTTAATCGAGGAAACTCGTTTCTTCTACGTAGCTGCTACAACGTCACTTCAGGTATGAACAAATTTTATACCGTCATTAGTAAAGATATCAAAGAATTTTATTTTCTCCTAAACTTACATTTTTAAGTTTGACAAAACATTTTCACAAAAGTAATTTTGTGTTTTTAAAGAAATGTTTTATTAAGAAAATATATTCAAAATTCAAATTTATAACAGCTATATTTTCCCCCAAAACAGTTGAGTTTTCACCACGTCAGGACAAAAATGGGAGCGTCTGTCGAGACGGTCCCTTAAAGTGGTCGACGATCCTTTAGTGACAAAGGATCGTCGCCTATTTAAGGGACCACCACCTCCCTCCTGTCGTGTATAAATAGTGAACTGTTCCCTTCAGACAAAAAGGTCTTCCACATGCAAAAACTTTATGTTTTATTTTTCTCTTCTTCTTTGATAACTATAACATGTCGGTATATGTTTATAAGTGATTTCCTCTTCCGCAATATGCAAGAGAAGAACTCTCGACGTAGATGAATATTCGAGATGTTAAAGTGGGTTCCTCTTCAGCAAAGTGCAAGAGAAGAACTCTCGACGTAGATGAACATTCGAGATGTTATAGGTGTCCACACACAAACGTAACAAGTGTTACGGTAATAGGTCCTGTAAATTTTGTAAACACTTCTGACTTGTGTGTGAGTCGAGGATGGAGTTATGTGTGTGAACTTGGAAGAAGATGAAGATCTAAGAAGTCTTGCAACTAGATTAGCTCATGTATTTGTTGTGAGGAGAGTCATGTCCTAGCATGTATGTTAGGACTTAGTTGAGTCATTATGTGAAGGCTTGGATCAGGTGATGGTCCAAGTGTGTCTTATGTGAAGGCTTGGATCGGGTGATGATCCAAGTAAGTCTTAGTGTGATGACTTAGATCGGGTGATGATCTAAGTGTGTCTCGTGTGAAGGTTTGGATTGGGTGAAGATCTAAGTATACTATTTGTGTGAAGGCTTGGCTCAGGTGAAGATTCAAGTTGGACAAGAGTGCTTGTTCGTGTGGCCACGTGGGCCTTGGAGTAGATTGGTTCTAGCTACGATTAGAACTCGACATTCCGCTTAGTGTCGTTAAACCTTGTGTACGGATTGCTCCGCTTGAAGGAGTGTGTTGATATAGTGATTGATAACTCTCGAGTGTGGTACTCGGGGAGTGGAGTAGGACGAAGGAGTGAGCTTCGTGCCGAACCACTATAAATCACTGTGTCTCTTGGTTGTGTTCTTTCCTTACTCTTTACATTACTTGTTTGTTTATGTTTGTTAGTAGCTAAATATATATCACAAAACAAGTAGAATTTAACAAGTTTTCAAAACAATATTAACCGGACCTAAAAACGGCGAAACGTTTTGGCAAGTAAAAAGAAATGGTGAAACTATTCAACCCCCCCCCCCTTCTAGTTTCTACAATTGGTATCAGAGCGCCACGTTATAAAGATCTTTAGAGTTACTGTACTTTAAAACTTGAATCAATCTATAGAGTCTGAACGATATCTAGAAGGGCGTTCTTTGAATGAGTCACCATTTTTCGTAAATGAAAATTTTGTCATTTGGAAAAATGAATTTGAAAGTTATGTGAAATCAATAGATCATGTCATTTCAATTGGTGATTTTCAACCAATGGAAGTAAATTTTGAAAATCAAAATTTCATACGAAACTTTTGCAAAACATTGAAGCAAAAATATTGGTTTATGAATCTTTGCCGAAAATTGATTTTCATGAAACAATTTTATGTCAAGTGAAAAATGACATATGGTAAAATGTTTTAAAATTTCCTCAAGGGAATGCTCAAGCCGAGGATGATGAAAATATGTTGCTAGAAAAACATTTAGTTGATGTAGATGCATGTACTACTAATTTGAATGTTTTTTTTGTAGGTAATGTCGCCGACAAAGATCATACAAGCAACCTAATTGGTGTACCATTATTAATACCGAAAATTTACATCAATCAATCACTATAGACGATGCACACTCGTTTCACTCTTTATCCTTTCTTTAGTTAACGTCTATGACTTTTCTTGGAATTTACATGATTGACTTCTAGACTCTCCGATGCTAATCTCATACATGAGCCTCATCTCACGCACTACTTTTTCACTTCCTCTGTTTCGACTCAAATTCCACTCTTTATGCAAGCGTATCGAGTCTTTTCCTTTTCTTTTGTCTCGATTCTACTCCATACCCATTCCTTAGCCTACTCGTGTGTATTGAGTCCATTCCGTGTCTTAAAATACAAAGAGTTATGTTTTAAAACCATCTAAAACCAAAGATTTTTTATAAAGACCAAAACACCAAAAACGACAAAAACCATAAACTTACTACCAGCGGTCCTTTATCGACCAGCGGTCCCATATCGATAAAGGACCGTCTAGCATTTTTAGGCACACCCCGTTTTTCTTACTGCAGAACTTCTAAAACTAAACCAAACACTCCCCTTTGCTGCAGAAGTGACGAAATTCGACCATAACACCCCAAAATCTTACTCACCCTTAATCACACTAATTCAAGGTTTACAAATTCAAGATCATCAATCATTAATACTTACCTATCACTCCATTGTAAGTTAACTTCTTTAATTTCATCCAATTATTTCGAATTTAAACTTCTAGGGTTCATATGAACATGAAATCAAAAATTGGGGATTCTTATTTCTTTGAAAAATTAACATCAATTGAGACTAAAACTTGATAATGTGTTAATAACTAAACCTCCATTAATAATTAATTGATTTAATTTGTGAGCTTTGAAAATGAGTTGAAAATAAGATCATCCCCAATTCGAATTTGTGGTTGTTAATATCGTTTAATCACGTAACAATAACGTAGTTGAGCATTGTTAATACATGTCAGAAACGTTTTCACAACCATGCAACGAAATGAATCAGGAATTTCAAAATTAAAAAGTATTATGGTGTATGGGGTTGTTTGGGTTAAGTATAAAAATTATAGGGTAGTCAACTTAATTACTTCATTGTTCTTATATAGGAAAAACATGCCTAAACCAAACTTGGTTGATCACACAAAGACTCGCAACTACATACCCATCCTTTCCACTGATTACCCTCCACCTCTTTCCTAAAATTTCCAAAGAATTGAAACACGTTGTGTTGAGGCAACATGATCAAGATCTCTTTATGTTTTAATGATGACAAACAAACCATCGAAACACATAAAATAAAAAACGTTAGCTCAAAATCGCCGGAGCCAATGTCTGCTCCTGGCGCGCTGCCCGCGAATCAACGCGCGGGTGACGCGCCAGGAATCTGTATGGTTCCGGGTAAATTTTGAAAGTCGGCTTTCCCCTTACCCGACAAATGTGGATCTTTCAATACAGGTATGAATATGTTATGTGCTTAATTGAGAACACTCAAAACGAGTTTTGAGATTTGAGAAATCCCATTTTTAATACACCTATTTACGGGAAAACGCCAACGCATGTTTTCTAACTATCGCCTCTAGCCAAGGCTTTTCTAATCTTAGGGAGCTTACATATTTCACGTGACATCGTGTTGAAGCATCCATATGCTCATATCCCGTGCTTACGTCTTCTCTAATTATGTAACGGGTTTACTCCCTTATTGGTTAAACTAAGTGAAAGATCACTTTGCGTAAACGCATCCTTTCCCACTTGGGTTATGCTTTACATCAAGGCAAAGCACTTAACTTGTTTGAACCAAGGTATTAGTTGAGAACGTCGAGTCGTAGAAAGTCATGAGATATGGAACTATGGATTCTCAACGTTGTGTTACTTGAACTTATAAGTAACTTGTGATTTTCTCAACTTATAATCTTAATTGTCTAAACTATTTCTTCTTAATGACAATTAGATTATGTCTTAACCCTCTCTTAATACCATTTATACAAAAGACAAAACCAATCATACCCAATCATATCCAAATCAAATATTCTCTTACACAATCTCTTATACCCTTACATATTCCCTTACACACTACATCTCAACACTCCAATCCCTTACAACACATCTCAACCCTTCATATTAAACACATGCCAATTGTTGGAAACCCTAATATGGCTCCTATCATCCTAGCCATTGATTTCAAATTACAACACATCACAGCCATCCATCCAACCCCTCATCTCTATATCATCACATGGGTTTGATCACAACCATTGAATTCAAACTAAACTCATCTCAACAATCCATCCAATCTCTCCTATATATGCCACCACATGTGATTGATCTTAGCCATTGAATTCAAACCAAAACAATCCCAACCATTGATCCACACTTACTCCCCAAGCAAAGGAGGCTCCCTTTGATCTCATCCATCCATTTCAAACAATCTCATCTCAACCCTCCATTTCTCCTTTCCACCCAAGCAAAGCATATTCCCTTGGAATATCCTCCTCAACCCTAACCTAAGCATGTTTGATCTTAACCATTCATTTCAAGTGAACTCATCTCAACCATTCACATTCTACACATGCCAAACTATTTCATCTCAACCCTCCATCACATTCTTCCCCCCAAGCATTGGAATATTCCTTGGCATATTCTTTCTCTCTTTTCAATGCCATGAGAGGAGATACACTTCTACCCCTTCCAAATTACCCTATCTACACTTTAAACCCTTGGTAATTTGGTTTCTCTTTACGCACTTCACAAATGATTTCCAAATTGGCTATTTGAGTTGCTAAACCTTAGAATGATTAATGTTAAGGTTTAGTGTGAAGTACAATTGGGGGTTTAGCAAGGTAAGGCATTTATAATGCCAAACACCCAAAGCCTCGGGAATATTTTCCCTGGGTGTCTGGCGCGCCTCCCACGCGTCAACGGGTGGGTGACGCGCCGGCCTCGGTAAAATATTCCCAAGTTGGGTCTTTGCCTGTAAATGCCATGCCTTGCCTCTTGTATTCCTCACCCCTCGTTATTATTCTTTCTCTCTAAACACTCTCAAATCTCTCAATCTCTAATCTTGTGTTCTTGATTTCCACACTAACATCTTTAGAAGAACACATATCTTTGCAAGGGAAGAATCACAAGAACCTAATCCACTCTTGTGATTGTGTCGAGGGTCTTCTTTTCTTATACCCGTTCTATTATAATCGAGTCTCTAGGTTAGGTTAGGACTTGGTTGAACAAACAAATATTCATTCATTCAATTGTTTGTAAGGGAAGTCTTGTGTCTTGGTGACCAAGCCTAGATCATTGGGTATCTAGTTGGGGTTTGATACTTCCGAGTGGAAGTCTTGGTAGAGATCTTTGTGATCCTTAGGTGAAGTCGAATCACGAGATTCTTTTGGGTGGTTTCCGAAGGCGGAATACCGTTGGGGAGTAACTCCTTCTTTGTGAGCATCGATATTGGTGAATATCGGTAGAGTGAATTGTAACGGTTTGTAGTCCACCGAAAGGATTATACTAGTGAATAGTATCGAAGTCGCGGATTCGCAACTGGACGTACGGATGGTATAAACCCCCCATCCCGAACCAGTATATATCGTTGTGTTCTTTACTTGCATTATATACGTTGGTTGTGATAGTGGTTGTTGGATTATTTTACAACCACTTGGTGTTCTCTTTGGTTTAAAGTTTTTTAAAACATCTAAGAAGCCTAAGAAACCGTATTTACCCCCCCCCCCCCCTCTACGTTCTACAATTGGTATCAGAGTGGTATACTCAAGTTTTTGAGCATTACAGCCTTCCCGAGAAGTCGTTTTACGTCAAAAACTTCTTTCCCAAAAATCTAAAATCTTAACTAAGAT
This sequence comes from Artemisia argyi, assembly GCA_030686995.1. Taxonomy (NCBI): domain Eukaryota; kingdom Viridiplantae; phylum Streptophyta; class Magnoliopsida; order Asterales; family Asteraceae; genus Artemisia; species Artemisia argyi. The sequence goes on along the minus strand of CM060688.1, from coordinate 152,905,039 downwards.
TTTTGGTAAAGTAGAGTATAGATCCATGGCTCAAGAGAACTATGTACAGGGATGTTCTATGCAAAGATCACCTTTGCTAGAAACTGAAGGGTTTTGTTTTTGGAAAACCCGGTTTGAGACCTAAGTTAGGTCCAAGGACCTTGACTTGTGGGAGGTCATTAAAAACAGAGACTTTGTTTTCATGATGCTTGATCCGGAAACCAAGTTGATGGTTGAGAAGCCATATTCGGAACTCAAAGAAGATGAGAAGAAGAAGATTGTCAAAAATCAAGAGGCTAAGATGATGATCTACAATGCTCTACCTCGATGGGAGTTCGAGAGAGTCCATGTGTGCAAAACCGCCAAGGAGATTTGGCATTCTCTCATCATCACTCATCAAGGGAACTCAGAAGTTAAGGATTGCAAGATTGACTTACTCATTCAACAATATGAGAAGTTTGTAATCTTGGAAGAAGAAACCATTGACAATGGTTATACACGATTCAGTGCTATTGATGCGTGGGAATTGCACCAGGCTTTACCTCTCAAGGGATCTCGAGAAGCTTACAACCCCCACCAGGCAGTGTACCTGATCGTTGTAGTATAGTATAGTGACAAGTACCGGGGGATTGATCGTTCAACTCAGGAATAGTGTCGCTAGGATTAGAAAGCCTAAAAACTAGGTCTAGAGGTGAGGGATGATTCTTTTTGTATTTTTATAAAAGCAATTAAAATCTCGGGTTTTGGAAGAGTGGGCGGAATTAGTTGCTAGTCAGCTAACCCAATAAATAAAGATGCAATCAAAATAAAATAACAGAAATGTAAATAAAGCTAATTAAACTAGTGGTGTGAACAATAAATGGGAAAATTGTGTTTACTTAGATTTCATTACTCTCTAGATATCTTTTACAGGTTGATAATTTGTTACAGTTGCGTAGATGACGGGTTATATTCCTTAATACCAATCGTAGGGTGGCGTACGTACTTCCCCAACTCTATAACCTCCTACTTCACTCCTATGTCGAGCCTTCAAGAAGCTCCTAACATGGGATCATTAGAATTCGCTCATGCATTAAATACAACCATAAAAACCTTGTACGCATTGGTTCATGTTTCTTAAGACGTTCAAGCAAGTTACCCTATGGAAGTCTGCCAGTTTTCTTAAGCCTAACATCGAAATCATTCATCCGTAAAAACTATAAACAAGCAATCAACCCATAATCAACATCTAGGTTTCACTACATCTAAGCAAACATACAAGAGATCTAGCCTAGCATGTTAAAATCAAGACAAGCGTAAGATATATTTAGACATATTGAATGAATTAAAAGGATACTTATCGTAATTGAACATGAAAGGTTTCAAGGGGTGAAAACCCTTGAAATTATTGATAAAATCGTGTTAGGGTTTCTCCAAGTCGTCCCAAAAATTGTCCTCTTCGAATGAATGAAAATTACAAAACTATATATAGATTTTCCAATGTGACGGCGTCAAGAAGAGAATTCTGACGCCGTCAACCCGCCGCCCATAATAATATCGGATTGCCTAGATCCAAATCTGACGCCGTCAAAAGCAAATTTTCCTTGGCCGTCATGTGTAATGGGACCATGACGGCCCACGGTGACGCCGTCATACCCCTTAGTGTAAAACTCTCTGGACCGTCACGGACTCTATCCTCTTCACCTCTTGTTTTCCTGCTGACGCCGTCATTAAGAACTTGGTGACGCCGTCAGGTACTGTTCCTAGCAAGGAAAATTAAGACTTTGCTGTTTTCTTCACTTTTATGCTCCAAAAATGTCCAAAATGCTTCCTTTTCCAGAATTCACTCCAAAAGTACCTAAAATCACAAAAGGAACGATTTAGGGCAATATTTGATCAAATAAATTCAATTCCAGGCTTAAATAACCCCCTAAAAACGGATCATTTTTCGCCTCATCATATACCCTTACACTTGAGATTTGCTTGTCCTCAAGCAAATGCGCTTTTATTCTAATCAAAATACAAGTTAGGGGTCATCTAACACTAATATAAAAGTAATTACAACAAATAATCGTTCCACTAAAGACCAAAGACAAGCACAGAGGTCATACACTAGCACCTCACAAATAGTGTTTAGATACTCATATCTCTCGGGTGAAATAAAGTATATATTACAATATGGAAATGGAAAACATCTCTCACTACCTGTCATAGCAAAATAGATTACCATAGGCTTGGTAAAGGATCAAACCTCCACCACATGGTGTAAGCACCTAGGATAAACTATCAAAGAGGTCTTTTAAAGGGTTATAACGTTAGGTGTAGGGATATGGAATACACGGTTTTGTTGGATATAGGCAATCTTTACAGGTGGCGAGTTAATAATCTTTGTTAATTACATGTACAATATGGCGTTGCTAAGCCAAGACTAGACTCGACTTAAGCTAATAAATCAAAAATAACAAAAACATAAAACAAACATAGAATGAAACGGGATTGTAGTCCGTATGTTTTTTTCTCTTTTCTTTTTCTATTTTTTTTCTTTTTTTTCTATTTTTTTTGCATAAACTCTTGCCCTACCATCCAAAATAATACATCATAGGGAATGTACATTCCCCTTACACTTGAATTTTTAGATACTTTACAATAAACTAATCTAATGACTCGAATCAAGATAATCAAAACACTTGGAGTACTTTTAAGATTAACGCACATATGGGGGTAATAATATTATGTTCTTCCCCATTACTCCATAACACAAGTACTTTACCCATGAGTCCCAATCGTCCCAAAACAATATGTACAAGGATATGACTCGACTTAGCAACCATGAAATCAATTAGATAATTAACTAAGGGTTTAAACATATAACAATAATGCACTAAAGGTGAGTGCATACACGGAAGGCTAAGGCGATTTGGTTGTACATTTAAGTGGGGTGTAACAAATTCTTCCTTTAAGTAAGATGCTTAAAGTTAGAAACGAAAATATAGGCTCGGAGGGGTGTACTAGGGGTTTCGTGTATTAAAAATGAGTACAACGCTAAGGGTGTGGGAAAAATTAATTGACTTAACTAGCCAAGTAATATGACTTAAATGGTCAAGTAATTATGATACGGGTTTAACACAAGGGTGATCCTAATGCCTCTTATCATGTAGTAAATCCTACTACACGAATGTAGTCTCACTAGCGGTCTCGGGATGCATCACTAACGCAAGCTCTAGAATCTAAATGCTACCGGTACACTCATAAGCACTAATAGTAAATGTTTTTCCTATCAAATCTAAATGCGAACCTCACATATTTGAGTGGAAAATTTTTCTGAATAGTACGGTTTTGTGCTAGTCACACGACTCCTATCCATGAGACGCTTGCTTAGGCTAAAGTTTCACTCCTAAATGTTGTAAAAAAAATTTAAATTTGGCGCTAAAATTACAATAACAAGTATTTCTCATAGTTTTATTACACATCTACCATCACACAAACAAACTCAAGTGAAAGTGTATCCTATAAGGTATCATCATTTACCCTCCCCTTACACTTAGGATGAACATTGTCCCCAATGTTCAATTAAAGAATGTAAAAGTGAAATAGGTAAAAGAATGAAATCAAATACTCCCCTGATTCGCTCGGTGTGGATAGTGTGTCAACAAGGTTAGATCTTCCTCCAAGAAAATGAACAATCAAAGCTTCCCTTCCAGAATATAAATCATCTTCTTGTCATACATAACCTGTTAAACCTGAGAAAACAAACAAGGAAACCTCGCGTAAAATCGGCGGCAATCTATATATACTAACAAATCCTAGAAAGCAATGTAAGATATAATGCGTGTGGAATGAGTGTTTGCAGATTTCCTGGAGTTTATAAAACTAAAGATTTAACAAAAACTTTAAGACTCCGTTAGAAAAACAAAACTAGCAAAATTTCCAGAATTTTACACATGACGCCGTCAGAAATTAATTCTTGACGCCGTCAGAAGTGATCTGCAGAAATCCTTACGTTAAGTTTCCAGAAAATTTCTGGAAAACTTATGTCCTACTTCCTGGAAAATCCTGCAAAACATTATTATGACTCGATACAAACATTTGACTCTAACAAATACGAATATACATGTCCATTAAATATTATGGAGAATCATGATCAACTTTGTTTCTTAAAAACATATTTGGGGTTTCCCCTTACACTTATCTTTTGCGAAATACCTTTGGATGAAGTCAGGACTAAGTCAAATGACAAAATAAAGTATTTTCACCATTTTAGCTTTGAAACATGATCTACCAACAATAAAAATAAAGCATGCATACGGAAATAAATAACAATCAAACAAATAAAATTAAAATCACACAAATTAAAAATGAAATCATAAGCAACCCATAATATTAAAATCCTACATGAAAATAAAAATTATCCAGGGCCAACAGAGGCCATACCCTAAATTATTACAAGCCAAATTGTTTTAAACCATACAACCATGAATAAATTGTTCAGAAATCACAAACATCAAGACAAATCATTGGGGAGGGAGACCATAGCGGTAGTCATAGCCAGGAGGGAGGTGCCCGGTGTACCCGTAGGGAGGGTAGTCCGTCTCGCGACCAGGGAATGGGTTGATCTGTAGCGGGGGCTCAATCTGATCACGGGTGGAAAGATGCTGCATATGGCGGATGGTGTGATCATACATCCAATCAAACCGCTGGTCAGTGGTGGTCCGCCATGCGTCCACCTGACCCATCCAGGCCCCCTGATGTGCCTGCCAGTCTCCCTGACACATGTGTCGGTAATAATCCGTAGACCCAACCTCATAATCCCCGTAATGTGGCTGCTGGGGCACTCCCTCATCATCATCATCATCATCATCATCGCCAACACCCGCAGGTCCTCCCACAACGTACCAGGTATAGGACCCATCCCCCAGCTCCATCACAATGCTCATCTGCTTGAGGGATTTAGCCCTCACCACCCTACAAGCCCTACAGTCGCTCAGGTACCCCATGATCTCAGGAACAAGTATCCCATAAGAACGAGCCAAACGGGTCATGATGAGGCGAAAAATGATCCGTTTTTAGGGGGTCATTTAAGCCCGAATCCGAATTTATTTGACCAAATATTGCCCTAAATCGTTCCTTTTGTGATTTTAGGTACTTTGGGAGTGAAATCTGGAAAAGGAAGCAATTCGGACGTTTTTGGAGCATAAAAGTGAAGAAAACGCCAAAGTCTTAATTTTCCATGCTGGGAACAGTAGGTGACGGCGTCAAGAGCAAATCCTTGACGGCGTCAAGAGCAAATTTCATGAATTTCCATGACGACCCAGTAGAGTTTTGACGGCGTCACGTAGGAAGGGCATCAAGAGTAAAAGAGTCATGACGGCCTGGAAGTGTATAACTCTTGACGGCGTCAGAAGTAGATCTAGGTAGTCCGAGGAATGTTTTGGCGGCGAGGTGACGGCATCACAAGATTACTCTTGACGCCTGTAGGACCGAAAAGTGATGAATTTTATGTGATTCGGGAGGTCGAGGTTGATGAAAATAGATGTAATCCATGTTTAGTTCTAGAGAGATAAAGTAGAGAGAGGGTGAAGAAAATGATAATATTAAAGATAAAATGAAGGTTACACAATTTCCCACACCCCTCATGGAGAGTCATGAGGGGTATTTATAGGCTCATAACAACATTACTATGCCTAGTGTACAATAATAGTCCCTAAAGGTACTACTTGTTACTAATCTAGTCCATTTCACGTATGTGACGTTATCTTTATAAAAGAGCGAGGCTAACAATCTCCCTCCAAGATATCGTCACACGTGAATGGTTACAATGAGACCTATAAATACATAAACAATGTAAAATTACAACAATAGTAAACTATGTTGACGTTGTTGAAGCGCAGAGTCTCTGTAGTCTAGATACTAAGGAAGACTTGAAGTTCTCTTTTCCGACGATCTCGGCGTATGATCTTTGACACTGACTGCAAAGGTATTTGTAGCTCTGAACTTCAACTGTAATGGTCTAGTTAGGTTATTACTCCCTCCTAACTAGTGAGCCTTTATTCTTTTTCTTGCTCCCTCCTGAACCGACAACTCTCTTTTCATCACGCAGCGGATAAAGTAGATTCAAAAGTGTAGGCACATGGTTGTCGTTCAGGGAGCATCATGACAATATACCTCACATAGTATTGCACAGAAGGTTGGTAATACGCTCCGATGTACACATCATTAGTACTTCTTCGGTTCCAGTGTAAGCATAATTCCCTCGAACAAACCAACGTACTAGAGATGAAACACTGCTTCTTTTGGCATGTTCTTCTCCCTCCTGCTGATTGCGATTTATCGAAATCATCATACTATTTTGTGTACATGCCATAATTACCCGTACTTTACACTTCTGATGCAATATAGATAGACCGTGTAAGCATAATTTGTGAGTATATGTCGCAAAAATATACTCTCACTACTTTTCTCTCAAATCAACCTGTAATCGAACCTCCTTTGAATTCACCGGCTAATAGTAATGACCACATATGGAGATAACCCGATATGACCAGCTTGAAAACGAAGTAAACATCTCATCTTGTGACTTAATGCTTGTACGATTGATGTGACTTAATACCTATATTGAGCACTACAATGTAACTCCTTTAAGTATGAGGTTGCACGAAATATTCGCCATTTGAACAATCCACTACTTCGTGTGACACTGAGTACTACAACGTAACTCTTTTAAGTGATAGTTATACTGTGAGCACTACAACGAAACTCCTTACATCAGTAATAACTAGATTGCCAAGACTGAATTTTTTAATTTGCTCAGACAAGTTATCTTCAAAAGTCGTGCATCCAACAACCCCTAGACTTTGAGATAAGTAAGTACATTTGATGAAATGCCACTTCAAAGTCAAATCGATAATACCGTACAGAAACCCCGTAGTCATTTGTGTCAAACCGAAACAATTCTAGCCGTGAATATATGCATCCCCGTGAAATTTTCAATACCAAAATACCCATAATCCAGTGTTATACCAATAATTATATCTTAAAAAAAATCAGCTCACAAACCCTTATATGTAGCCCACCAAAAAGAAATAGTCTAGCCAAAATCAGATAAGCAAATGTCAGTCCAATACACGATCCAATCAAACATCCCAAACCCACTTCAGATAGGCCCGGTTATAACAAACCCGATCCAAATACATAAAGTTATAACAGGTACCTAATTAATCCCATTTCAACACAAACCCTAAAACATACTAACAAAAATTTCCGCCCCCTCCTCTTGTTTCTCTCCAAACAGAGTAAATAATTTTCCAACTCAAATCACATCTCAATAATCATCACCAAATTAAATCTCATCATCATGTCATCTCCTGTCTGAACCACACACGTGAATTAAACCTGTATAGACACCACCCTTGAAGACTTTTGCACGATTCCTTTTCTCATGAAAGATGTACGATGTTCAGCTTCAAGTTCTTGGAACATGTTCTCGCTCTTCAAGATCTTATAAGGGTCTCGGGTAGGTGATAAATGTTGTGATAATTCAGATCGAACCAAGAAAAGAAGTAACTTCATAGTTAAATTTCTTTTCTTAAATGTTCGGATATTAATATGAAGCGTAAGCTTCACACAAGATCAGTGATGATATGGTTCGACCAAAAAATCTTTTAAAGATTAGGAAAACAAATCGAGCCGATTCTGAGATCTATTCTTGTGTTGTCGTGGTACGATTTAGCTAGATGAGCGTTGGGGAGTGATGATAAGGGTCCTTGGTGAGTCTAGATGTAGGATTGGATATGGTTTTCGTTTAATTTTGGTTCGAAGACTGGATTTTGATTTACTTCAGCTTCGATATTCCTCTCTTTTATATTATTAATTTTTTTCATATTGTAAACGTGGACTGATGATGGTGTGTAGCTGAGGTCAACGAGTTTTGGTAATAGGTTGTAGTCAATGGTCTGTCTTCAACTTCATCTTGATTTTCTGTATTTTGGCAAGATTACGCATAAGTTTTTCATTGTGGCAAGTTTACGCATAAAGTTACGCGTAGAGCTGTTGGAAAACTTACGCGTAGGAAATTTTATGCGTAGAAAACTTATGCGTAGCCCATGTCTTTTGCGTAAAACTTACGCGTAAGACAAGGGTTTTGACCCTTTGTTGACCATTACGCATAACTTGTCCAAGTTATGCGTAGAAAAAATTGAAGATACGCGTAGGAAGAGGGTTTTTGGCATAACTTTTCACGTAGACAGTTTCCGGCGTCCTTTTCCGTTCAGATTCAGGCCAAAAAATTCCGACCAATATGCAGGGACGTTTTGACCCACTTATGACCAATATTCAGGGACGTTTTGACCCACTTGTTTCACGGTATGGTGCAAAAGTCTAAGGATAATACAGCAGTTCACAAATATTTGTTTGGACAAAAGGACACAAAAAACAGTATTGGAATTAGTGATAAGAGATTGAGCTTTTTGACCATGGATACATAAAAATATTGTTTAAATCTGTTATACCAACCACAAAAGATAAGAAAAAATTTCCAGGTCCGAAAATGTTGGTAAAAAAAACAGCTTAAAAACATGATACGAACCACAAAAAATCATCAAAAAGTAACACCATAGCTCTGATGCCAATTGTAGGACCGAAAAGTGATGATTTTATGTGATTCGGGAGGTCGAGGTTGATCAAAATAGATGAACACCATGTTTAGTTCTAGAGAGATAAAGTAGAGAGAGGGTGAAGAAAATGATAATATTAAAGATAAAATGAAGGTTACACAATTTCCCACACCCCTCATGGAGAGTCATGAGGGGTATTTATAGGCTCATAACAACATTACTATGCCTAGTGTACAATAATAGTCCCTAAAGGTACTACTTGTTACTAATCTAGTCCATTTCACGTATGTGACGTTATCTTTATAAAAGAGCGAGGCTAACAACGCCGTCAGACCTGTTTTTCTATATATAGTTTTCTAATTTTTCACATTTAAGGAGAGAAGTTTTGGGAGAAACCCTAAGTACGATTTTGGTGTAACTTTACAGGTTTTTCAAGGGTTCCAACCCCTTGATACCTTGCATGATTAATCAAGATAAGTGTTCTTCTAATTCAATCAATATGTCTATGTGTTGGTTGTCTATATCATGTTCTTGTATTAATTCTATCATGATAGGCTAGATCTCCTTTGTGTTTGCTTAGATCTAATGAAACCTAGATATTGATTATGTGTTGATTACTTGTTTATTCTTGTTGTGGATGAATGATTTATATGTTAGGCTTAAGAAAACTGGCAGATCTCCAATTGGTAACATGCTTGAACGTCTTAAGAAACATGAACCAACGCGCACTAGGTCTTTATTGGTTGTATTTAATGCATGAGCCACTGTTTACAATCCCTATAGTTGTGCTGGGCATGGTGTAGGAGGAGATAAGAGCTCATAGAATTGGGGAGTTATGTGTGCCACCCCATGAATGGTATTAAGGAATACGATCCGTCATCCATGCAATTATAACAAGTAATTAACGTGTAAAAGATATCTAGGGAGTAGTGAAATCTAAGTAAACACATTTTCTCCAATTACTGCTCACAACTTTAATATAAATTAGTTTACTTTCATTTTTAGTATTTTATTTTGATTGCATCTTAGTATTGGGTTAGTTGAATAGCAACTAATTCCGCCCACTCTTCCAAAACCCGAGATTCTTATTTGCTTTCTAAAAAATATAAAAACACAAAAATAATCATCCCTCATCTTTAGAACAAGTATTTAGGCTTTCTAATCCTAGCGACACTATTCCTAAGCTGAATGATCAATCCCCCGGTACTTGTCACTATACTATACTACAACGATCAGGTACACTGCCTGGTGGGGGTTGTAAGCTTCTCGAGATCCCTCGAGAGGTAAAGCCTGTTGCGATTCCCACGCATCAAGTTTTTGGCGCCGCTGCCGGGGAATAGTTATTGTCTAGGTTAGAATTTCTTTTTATTAGGTCTACTTGCTAGATTCCTTTCTAGTAAGATTTTATTTTTATTTTTTGGTCTTCTTTAGTCTATCTTATTTCTTCGTGCTTTTGTTCGTAACTCTTCACCACTTGCCATCATGGCAAATGACGAATCCCTTAAGCTTAGGATCACTAGGAGTCGTAGTTCCACTCGAAACCTTGTCTTGCCTTATGCGGAACCCGAAAGAGAACTGCATAGATTGAGACAATATCGCTCAACTTCTGAACCATCCAGCGTTGCCATCGATTTTGATGCACCTCTCTCTGAAGAAAATTCAGAAAACCATGTCTCAACCCTAGCTCCCAACCCAACGACGACACTAGTACTCCCGCAACCCCCATTCCTAAGCGTCTCAAAGACTACTCCTCCCCAACCTCTCGTGGCTTCTCAAACGCCATTATCTACCCAAACGAACACACCAACGAGGTCTTGCACGCAAACGATGTTTGGCTTGTCAAAAGTGCGTGTAAATTTCACGGACTAGATGGGGAAAATCCAATCCAACACATCAAGGACTTCCTGAAAATAGTAGACACCATCCATACGGATGGGGCTACTAGAAACACATCCCGATTGCGATTCTTTCCTTTCACCTTATATGAAAAAGCCCAGGAATGGTATGACAAACTCCCTTCCGAATCCATGTTCACATGGGAGCAACTCATTTCCATGTTCTATGAAAAGTTCTTTCCACCTGGAAAAACCTCAGCATTTAGAGATAGGATCCTCCGTTTCCGGAAGGGGAAGGATGAACCCTTCCATAAATCATGGACTAGATTCAAAGATTTAATAAGACAAGTTCCCCATCATGGCATTGAGCTTTGGCTCTTGGTCCAAATCTTCTACGATAATATCTCCTCTAAAGACCGAAACGGAATTAACCAATCTAGAAAAGGAAGATTGGCCAATCTTAGTGCCGAGGAAGGATGGGATAGGATTGAAGAATATGCTCAGGACCTGAATGACACTTGGGATGAAACTGAGTCGACTGTTAGCATTTCTGAAATCACCTCAGATCGGTTGAGAAAAATTCACAAGAGAGTGGAATTCCTATCTGCATCACAATTACCTAAACAGCTGTCAAATCCTTACTTGATCTGCAATTACTGTGGGGGGCCGCATGAGGTGGAAGAATGTGAAGGGGCAACCACAACTGAGCATGCATGCTTGTCGGGAGGGGACATTTATGCTGATCCCTCCCTTTTGCCTTTTTACCAAAATGACGATTACACCCTTTGGGGAAATCTGGTAAAGAAAAGAGAAGGGGAGGAAGGCCCTGAATTCAAAATCAGGAGCAATTTCGAAGATGACCTTGGTCACTTCACTCAAGAAAAAGACTTGCAAATGAAAGGGCTTAATGAGCTTTTCGACGAGCAGCAGGAGGGTATTGGAGAATTTTTCAACAAGCTTAACTCAGCCCTAGATAATCTCCAAACACCATTAGTGAGAAAAAAAGACCCCATGCTCGCGATAACCACACGAGCTGGAACGAAAACCAAGGACCCTCCTTACCCGAACTCGTCCCCCGTCACCCTCGATCCAGACAAACCTGGGGAGGAGGAGCAGGATGTCGGTGTTGGCACCTCAGACCAACCGCTTGTGACGACCCCTTCCCCATCAGCCCTGCCTAACCAACCTGTGAGAATCCCATTCCCATCCCGATTGAGGAACCAGAAAACTGAGAATGATAACAAGAGGTTCTTGTCATACCTAAAAGACTCAGTCGTCACCATACCTCTCCTTGATGCTTGCTATCACATGCCAAAGTATAGCACATACTTCAAAAAACTACTCGCTAATAGGAAGAAACTCGAGGGTCTTGTAACCCTGGGGGAAGAATGCTCAGTGGTGACCCATCGAGGGCTACCAAAGAAGGTAGACGATCCGGGCAGCTTCACACTGCCTTGATCTATAGGACCTTTATCAATCAAGAATGCTCTTGCTGATTTAGGAGCAAGTATAAATCTCATGCCCCACTCTATGTTTCGTAGACTAGGATACACTGGATTGAAGCCCACCCGTATGAACATCCAACTAGCCGACAGATCGGTCAAGTACCCCGTAGGGATATGCGAGAATGTGCTAGTCAAAGTTGGGAAATTCAAATTCCTGGTTGACTTCGTAATCCTAGATATGGAAGAGGATGACTTGGTACCCATCATCTTAGGTAGACCATTTCTTGCTACCACTCGTGCTGTCATCGATGTCTACGATGGCAAATTAACATTACGAGTGGGAGACGATAGCACAACCTTCGACATTAAGGATTCTATGGACCTCTCCCTTGAAGCAGCCAACCGGCTCTATTTTATCGGGGAAGTAGATGAACTCACAGATGTTATTGATAGTTGTGTCGATGAACGGATCGATGAAGGCTGGCTACGTGACGAAGGCTTTCTGCCTTTGCTAGAGGTAGAAAAGATGGAGGATGTTAATGCAGTATCCTTCTACCCCAGACAAGAAGCAACGGAACAGCTCGAGCTCCGAAAGCCCAAAAACAAGCTCAAACCTTCTATTATCGAACCTCCTGACGTAGATCTTAAAGAGCTCCCTAACCATTTGGAGTATGCCTTTCTTCAGGGAGAAAGTCAAATCCCGGTAATCATAAACTCCTCCTTGGAACATGAACAAAAATTTAAACTCTTAGAGGTCCTAAAAAAATACAAGGGGGTGCTTGCATGGAGTGTAGCCGACATTAAGGGAATTGACTCGACTTTCTGCACACATAAGATTCTCATGGAAGAGGATTATAAACCTACCGTGCAACCCCAGAGGCGCGTGAACCCTAACATTAAGGAAGTAGTGAAGAAAGAAGTCATAAAACTTTTAGATGCAGGATTGATTTACCCGATCTCGGATAGCCCATGGGTCAGTCCTGTACAGGTTGTACCTAAAAAGGGTGGAATGACTGTAGTAAAGAATGACAAGGGTGAGATGGTGCCCCAGAGGACTGTCACTGGATGGCGGGTATGCATTGACTATCGAAAGCTCAATGATGCCACGAGGAAAGATCACTTTCCCTTACCAGTCATTGATCAAATGTTGGAAAGATTATCTGGACACGAGTACTATTGCTTCTTAGATGGATTCTCTGGATATTTCCAGATTCCCATAGCACCTGAGGACCAAGAAAAGACCACGTTTACCTGCCCTTATGGAACATTCGCCTACAAAAGGATGCCTTTTGGGTTATGTAATGCCCCCGCCACTTTCCAGCAATGCATGACCGCAATCTTTCACGAACTCATGGAAGACAGCATGGAAGTGTTCATGGATGACTTTTCAGTCTTTGGGAACTCTTTCGACCGCTGTCTTGCTAATCTAGAAAAGATGCTTAAACGGTGCGAGGAAACCAACTTGGTGCTAAACTGGGAAAAATGTCATTTCATGGTGAAGGAAGGGATTGTGTTGGGACATAAGATCTCAGGAAATGGAATAAAGGTAGACCAAGCTAAGGTTGAAGCTATATCTAAGTTACCATACCCCACGACTGTCAAAGCAATACGCAGCTTCTTGGGGCATGCCGGGTTTTACCGGAGATTCATCAAAGATTTCTCCAAAATCGCTCGGCCAATGACTCAATTACTTGTGAAGGATGCTCCGTTCGATTTTTCCCAAGAATGCAAGGATGCATTCGATCTCTTAAAAAGGGAACTGACTCAAGCTCCAATCATGATCACACCCAACTGGGAGTTACCATTCGAAATCATGTGTGACGCTAGCGACTTCGCTGTCGGGGCTGTATTAGGTCAACGACGCGACAAGCTTTTCCAACCTATTTACTACGCTAGCAAAACCATGAATCCCACTCAAGAGAACTACTCCACCACCGAAAAAGAACTATTGGCCGTAGTATTTGCATTCGACAAATTCTGACAATATCTTGTCCTTTCAAAAACAGTCGTCTTCACTGATCACTCGGCTCTTAGATATCTCTTCGCGAAGTAGGATGCTAAGCCACGACTAATTCAGTGGATCTTGTTGCTACAAGAATTCGATGTTGAGATTCGTGATAAGAGGGGAGCAGAAAATCTGGCCGCAGATCATCTATCTCATCTTGAGAACCCCTTGGATGAGCACGATAGAAGTAAGATTAGGGATTCATTTCCTGACGAACAACTCATGTTAGTAAGTGACTCGGAGCCGTGGTATGCCGATTTTGCCAATTACCTCGCAAGTAGACTCGTTCCTGAACACCTGACTAAGTACGAAAGGAAGAGGTTCTTTTCCCAGCTAAAATACTACTTCTGGGATGAACCCTTTTCATTCCGAAGGTGTCCTGACCACATTATAAGGCGTTGTGTTTCGGAAAATGAGGCAGTAAAGATTATGAGGGAATGTCACTCTGGTCCCTCTGGTGGGCATCATGGGATAAACGTTACCACCCGAAAGATTCTTGATGCGGGATTCTATTGGCCCACAATTTTCCGTGATGTAAAAGAAATGGTGCAGGCGTGCGATGCATGTCAACGAGCCGGAAATATATCACATAGGGATGAAGCACCTCAGAACTTTATACAAGTTTGTGAGGTATTCGATGTTTGGGGGATTGACTTCATGGGACCCTTTCCATCCTCAGGGGGAAACGAGTACATCTTAGTCGCCATTGACTATGTTTCAAAATGGGTTGAGGCACAAGCCCTTAGGACCAATGATGCAAGAGTAGTCATTCATTTCCTGAAAAAGCTTTTCGCAAGATTCGGGATTCCGAAAGCTCTCATCAGTGATAGGGGAACACATTTCTGCAATGCACAAATGGAAAAGGTCATGAAGAGGTATGGAGTACCCCATCGATTCTCCACCGCCTATCATCCACAGACCAATGGCCAAGTCGAAAACACCAATAGAGCTATTAAAAAAATACTTGAAAAAACGGTTAGTCAAAACAGAAAGGACTGGTCATTTAAACTCGACGAAGCCTTATGGGCATTCCGAACTGCCTACAAAACACCTATTGGAACAACCCCATTCCGCATGGTGTATGGTAAGGCATGTCACTTACCGGTAGAATTAGAACACAAGGCTTATTGGGCGCTTAAGGCATGCAACTTAGATTATACAACTGCTGGAAATAATAGGTTTTTGCAATTACACGAGCTTGATGAGCTTAGACTAGAAGCCTACGAATCCTCCATCACATATAAAGAAAGAGCTAAAAGATGGCATGACTAGAGAATTAAGAAACCCAAAGAATTTTCAGAGGGGGACAAGGTCCTATTATACAATTCTTGGTTGAGATTATTTCCGGGAAAACTTAAGTCTAGATTGTATGGACCGTTCACGGTAAAGAACTCTTCTAAATTTGGAGCGGTAGTGTTAATAGATGATGAAGGTAGGGAATTCACGGTTAACATACAACGTGTAAAACACTACCAAGAAAATAACAATGAAATGATTAGTGAGGAGGATGTGACGTTTGATGATGAGGTCACGTAGTAACACATGACCTTGAGTCTAGCTACAAGACTCGTAAATAAAGAAAAGCGCTTCTTGGGAGGCAACCCATGTTTTGTGTGATTTTATTTGTTTGATTGTTATTTGCTTCCGTATGCATGCTTTATTTTTATTGTTGGTTAATCATGTTTCTAAACTAAATAGTGGAAATACTTTACTTTGTTGTTTTGGCCTAGTCTTAACTCCACCTAAAAGTATTTTTGCAAAAGATAAGTGTAAGGGGAAACCCCAAATATGTTTTTAAGAAACAAACCGATCCTGATTCTCCACAATAATAAATGAACATGTATATTCGTATTTGTTAGAGTCAAATGCTTGTATTGAGTCATAATGAAGTTTTGCAGGATTTTCCAGGAAGTAAGACCAAATTTTTCCAGAAATTTTCCGGAAACTTAACATAAGAATTTCTGCAGGTCCATTCTGATGGCGTCAGAGTTTTACTCTTGACGGCGTCAGGAGTTAAAATCTGGAAATTTTACCGGTTTTGTTTTTCTAACGGAGTCTTATGGTTTTTGTGAATTATTAAGTTTTATAATCTCCAAGAGATCTGCAAACTTCATTCCACAAGCATTATATCTTATCTTGTTTTCTAGGATTTAGAAACTTATATAGGATGCCGCCGATTTTACGCGAGGTTGTCTTGTCGATTTTGTCAGGTTTTACAGGTTATGTATGACAAGAAGATGATTTATATTCTGGAAGGGAAGCTTTGATTGTTCATTTTCTTGGAGGAAGATTTAACCTGGCCAATCTATTATCCATACCGAGCGAATCAGGGGAGTATTTGATTTCATTCTCTTTACTTTTTCACTTTTACATTCTTTACTTGAACATTGGGGACAATGTTCATCTTAAGTGTAAGGGGAGGGTAAAAAGATGATACCTTACATATGCACTTTTGCTTGAGTTTGTTTTGTTTAATGGTAGATGTGTAATAAAACTATGAGAAATACTTGTTAGTGCAATTTTAGCGCCAAATTTAAAATTTTTTCAACATTTAGGAGTGAAACTGTAGCCATAGCAAGCGTCTCATGGATAGGAGATTGTATGACTAGCACATAACCGTATATTCAGAAAAATTTTCCACCCAAATATGTGAGGTTCGCCTTTAGATTTGATAGGAAAAGCATTCATTATTAGTGCTTATGAGTGTACCGGTAGCATTTAGATTCTAGAACTTGCGTTAGTGATGCATCCCGAGACCGCTAGTGAGACTACATTCGTGTAGTAGGATTTACTACATGATAAGAGGCATTAGGATTACCCTTGTGTTAAACCCGTATTATAATTACTTGACCATTTAAGTCATATTACTTGGCTAGTTAAGTCAACTAATTTTTCCCACACCCTTAGCGTTGTACTCATTTTTAGTACATGAAACCCCTAGTACACCCCTCCGAGCCTATCTTTTCGTTTCTAACTTTAAGCATTTTACTTAAAGGAAGAATTTGTTACACCCCACTTAAATGTACAACCAAATCGCCTTAGCCTTCCGTGTATGCGCTCATTTTTAGTGCATTATTGTTATTTGTTAAACCCTAAGTTAGCTTTCTAATTGATTACATGGTTGATAAGTCGAGTCATATCCTTGTACATATTGTTTTGGGACGATTGGGACTCATGGGTAAGTACTTATTTTATGGAGTAATGGGGAAGAACATAATATTATTACCCCCATATGTGCGTTAATCTTAAAGGTGCTCCAAGTGTTTTGATTTTCTTAATTCGAGTCATTAGATTAGTTTATTGTAAAGTATGTAAAAATTCAAGTGTAAGGGAAATGTTTATTCCCTATGATGTATTATTTTGGATGGTAGGGTAAGAGTGTATGCAAAAAAAAAAAAAAAAAAAAAAAAAAAAAAAAAAAAAAAATCAAGAAAAAGAAAAAGAAAATAAAAAATAAAAAAAATAGAAAAAGGAAAAAGAGAAAAAAACATACGGACTACCATCCCTTTTTATTCTATGTTCATTTTATGTTTTTGTTATTTTTCATTCATTAGCTTAAGTCGAGTCTAGTCTTGGCTTAGCAACGCCATATTGTACATGTAATTGACTAAGATTGTTAACTCGCCACCAGTAAAACTTCCTTTATCCAACAAAACCGTGTATTTCATATCCCTACACCTAACATTACAACCCTTTAAAAGACCTCTTTGATAGTTTATCCTAGGTGCTTACGCCATTTGGTGGAGGTTTGATCCTTTCCCAAGCCTATGGTAATCTATTTTGCTATGACAGGTAGTGAGAGATATCTTCCATTTCCATATTGTAATTTAAACTTTATTACACCCGAGAGATGTGAGTATCTAAACACTATTTGTGAGGTGCTTGTGTATGACCTCCGTGCTTGTCTATTGGTCTTTAGTGGAACGATTATTTATTGTAATTACTTTTATATTAGTGTTAAATGACCCCTAACTTGTCTTTTGAGTAGAATAAAAGCGCATTTGCTTGAGGACAAGCAAATCTCAAGTGTAAGGGTATATGATGAGGCGAAAAATGATCCGTTTTTAGGGGGTCATTTAAACCCGAATCCGAATTTATTTGATCAAATATTGCCCTAAATCGTTCCTTTTGTGATTTTAGGTACTTTGGGAGTGAAATCTGGAAAAGGAAGCAATTCGGACGTTTTTGGAGCATAAAAGTGAAGAAAACGCCAAAGTCTTAATTTTCCATGCTGGGAACAGTAGGTGACGGCGTCAAGAGCAAATCCTTGACGGCGTCAAGAGCAAATTTCATGAATTTCCATGACGACCCAGTAGAGTTTTGACGGCGTCACGTAGGAAGGGCGTCAAGAGTAAAAGAGTCATGACGGCCTGGAAGTGTATAACTCTTGACGGTGTCAGAAGTAGATCTAGGCAGTCCGAGGAATGTTTTGGCGGCGAGGTGACGGCGTCAAAAGATTACTCTTGACGCCGTCAGACCTGTTTTTCTATATATAATTTTCTAATTTTTCACATTTAAAGAGAGAAGTTTTGGGAGAAACCCTAAGTACGATTTTGGTGTAACTTTACAGGTTTTTCAAGGGTTCCAACCCCTTGATACCTTGCATGATTAATCAAGATAAGTGTTCTTCTAATTCAATCAATATGTCTATGTGTTGGTTGTCTATATCATGTTCTTGTCTTAATTCTATCATGCTAGGCTAGATCTCCTTTGTGTTTGCTTAGATCTAATGAAACCTAGATATTGATTATGTGTTGATTACTTGTTTATTCTTGTTGTGGATGAATGATTTATATGTTAGGCTTAAGAAAACTGGCAGATCTCCAATTGGTAACATGTTTGAACGTCTTAAGATACATGAACCAATGCGCACTAGGTCTTTATTGGTTGTATTTAATGCATGAGCCACTGTTTACAATCCCTATAGTTGTGCTGGGCATGGTGTAGGAGGAGATAAGAGCTCATAGAATTGGGGAGTTATGTGTGCCACCCCATGAATGGTATTAAGGAATACGATCCGTCATCCATGCAATTATAACAAGTAATTAACGTGTAAAAGATATCTAGGGAGTAGTGAAATCTAAGTAAACACATTTTCTCCAATTACTGCTCACAACTTTAATATAAATTAGTTTACTTTCATTTTTAGTATTTTATTTTGATTGCATCTTAGTATTGGGTTAGTTGAATAGCAACTAATTCCGCCCACTCTTCCAAAACCCGAGATTTTTATTTGCTTTCTAAAAAATATAAAAACACAAAAATAATCATCCCTCATCTTTAGAACTAGTATTTAGGCTTTCTAATCCTAGCCACACTATTCCTAAGCTGAACGATCAATCCCCCGGTACTTGTCACTATACTATACTACAACGATCAGGTACACTGCCTGGTGGGGGTTGTAAGCTTCTCGAGATCCCTTGAGAGGTAAAGCCTGTTGCGATTCCCACGCATCAGGTCACAAACATCCCTCCATACACCTTGTCGATGTCCCTCTCCCCCACACTAGTCTTCAAATAGCTTGCTACCCAAAAGGGGATGTTACAGTATACATCCACTGAAAACATGGTGTATAGGTAGAACAGATCTGAAGCAGTGACACGGTGAGTGGTGCCATGACGCCCCGACAAACTGTAGGTGATGCACCTATGGGCTAACCTGATCATGGGGTCCCTGATTGAGGCCGCCCCAGTAGTTGAGGTATATACCCCGTTCCCAATACTCGGCCAAAACATGGAACACCTCAATTCGCTCCTCATCGTCTCCCCATTCAACAACCTCTGCATGAAACCCGAATGAACAGCCTCCCCCTGAGTATATAAACCTAATCTCCACCCAAACTCAGTAACCGAGCATGATCTAAGCTCTCCCCCCCCCCCCCCAATCTAAAGTAAATGGTGGTTCCTCCTATATCTGTCCTAGCCTCAGCCAAATCAAAGCGAAAAGTCGCAAAGAACTCCCTTACCAATTCACTCTAAACTGTCTCCCTTATCCTGAACAATTTCTCCCATTGAGAACCCGTGAATCCATCAGTTTGGATCCTCCCAAGGAAGTCACCCTCAAGACCTTGGGACCTCAAAAACTCCCAATCGATCACAGCCCCAGCATCGATATGGTGATATAGGAGTTCCGCGTACTTGGTTGTAGCGGCGTCATTATCAAACTCACTCCAACTATGGACCAAGTCCCCATAGTTTACACGTTGGGATCTAGACGAACTCCCTCGGTGTTGTCATGATCGTTTGCTCATTTTCCTGGAAAAAGATGGGATGGAACGAAAATGGTTAGAATGAGAGTTTTACGAATTCATGCTGTTAGACACATCTGACGCCGTCAGATCCAGCAAAAGTTCATCCATGCAATTACGAGGGAAAAATCAATTTTCAAACTCTAAATCTATGACCCAAACACTCCTTTATGCAGAAAACATGGGTGGGGGGTCAAAAAATTTGTGGTGTGAAAGATTTTTCCGCAATTAACTCATGATTCAAATCAACCACTATTACCTAATGGTAAACTCATGATTACAAAACATCTAAGGAAGGGCATTATGATTCCTAAAGATGGGTCAATGATAGGGTTTCGGATGATGGGGGTTTTCAAAATTGGTAGGTTCTAAGGATAATTAAACGAAAAAGGATGAAGAAAAATTACTTACCACGTGGAGATTTGTCACGGAAATGTCGGATTGGATCTTGGAGATTCGGAGGTGAAGCAGCACTTGGGTATGGTTTGTGGGGTATGAGTTGAAAGTGATGGAAATGGGGTTATTATTGCTGAGAATGCGAGGGTGACGGCGTCAAGAGTAAAATCTGACGCCGTCAGATGCCCTTTTTATGAACACTAAGTGGCAATTTCAAATTCAATCCATGCACTAATGTAGATAGCTAATCAAGAGTGAAAACTATGAGCAACCATCCCGTTAGTAAAGTCTACCAGGGTCAAACACTTTGTTACTGTCACGGAGAGAGGCGTAGTTATCAAAAGGGGTGGGCAAAGTTCCAGTTAAGTTGTGATCTTCGCATTGGTCAACGATGGGTACGAAGAGGAGTCGTTCCATAGAGGATCCCAAAGCTACGGTGTTTTTGAGGTGCAACCTCTTCACACCAGGTTTAAAACCAAAGGAACGTCTCTTGTACAGGTTGGGGAGCGTGGTTTGCAAGCTTCCAACGAAGATGTTATGAAATTGCAAGTTCTTTTCCTCCTGAGGATGCTCACAGAAGTAAGGGGTAATTGACGGTGAAGCACTTGAAAAGGATTTCTCATTATCCTCTTGGTCACATACCAAAGGGATTGGGACTTCAAAGATTTTTTTGATTTTTCTTGGTGTGGATTTTTCCTTAATCTTTTCATTAATTCTTAATATGAATTTGTCTGCTAAGTCCATAAAACCATTACGAGTGCTTTCCATGCGTGCTTCTAAGTGCCGAATTTGTTTTTACTGATTATTCATGAAGGTTACCATTATCCCTTCGAACTCCTCTTGTCGTGAACGTTCAAGAAAATTATATTTGTTAATCGCACTCACACGTACATCAGGACTCCTTGCGGTTTCAGCAGCAGGCATTTCAGCTCTCATCAAACCCTTAACCTACTTCTCAATATTTACCAATAATTGTTCTTGGGTAGCGTTCATGTAATCAAAACTTCCCTCTTTTGAAAACATCGGGTCCTCCCATCCTTCTTCTTCGTATTGTGCTAACCCCTCAAGAACTTTCCAGCATTTATCAACGCTAAGTCTATTTAGCCTACCATTGGCTGCGTAATCTATGACTCTTCTCGTTTGATAATTAACTTTATCGTAAAATATTTGAATTTGGAGCCATGGTTCAATGCCATGATGATGGACTTTTCGGAGTAAGTCCTTGTATCGAGTCCATGCTTCACAAAAGGTTTCACCTTGACATTGTTGGAACATCAAGATATCATTTCTAAGCTTGTTAGTTCTCCCCGGTGGGAAGAATTGAGCAAGGAAACGAGTGGTGAGATCATCTCATGAGGTGATGGATCCCGCGGGTGAACGTTCAAGCCATTGACTAGCTTGACCACGTAGAGAGAATTGGAATATGCGTAATCGGGTCGACTCTCTAGTTGTAACATCAAGGTCTATAGAATCTACGATTTTAAGGAAGTCCTTGAGATGTTGATTAGGATCTTCAGAACGAAGTACATGGAATGCACATCCGCTTTGCACCAACCGGATGGTGTCGGATCGCAAGGGTGACACATTGGCTCCTTGGGTGAGCTCAATAGTGTTTCGATAGCCTTTGTGGCTAGGTCGGGAATACTCTCCTTGGGTTCGGGGCCTAAGAGGTTGGTTTGCTAGTGGTGGGTTTTGTGGGTGGTCTTGTTGTGGTGGGTTGATGGGTTCAAAGATGTTACCACCTTCCATGATGTCGGATGGTAAAAGTTAAGAACAAATACACGAAGAAATAGATAGACTAAAGAAAACCTAAAAAAAATAATAATAAAAATAAAATAAAAAAATAAATAAATAAATAAATAAAGTCTTACTAGAAAGGAATCTAGCAAGTAGACCTAATAAAAAGAAATCCTAACCTAGACAATAACTATTTCCCCGGGAACGGCGCCAAAAACTTGATGCGTGGGAATTGCACCAGGCTTTACCTCTCAAGGGATCTCAAGAAGCTTACAACCCCCACCAGGCAGTGTACCTGATCGTTGTAGTATAGTATAGTGACAAGTACCGGGGGATTGATCGTTCAACTCAGGAATAGTGTCGCTAGGATTAGAAAGCCTAAAAACTAGGTCTATAGGTGAGGGATGATTCTTTTTGTATTTTTATATTTTTATAAAAGCAATTAAAATCTCGGGTTTTCGAAGAGTGGGCGGAATTAGTTGCTAGTCAACTAACCCAATAACTAAAGATGCAATCAAAGTAAAATAACAGAAATGGAAATAAAGCTAATTAAACTAGTGGTGTGAACAATAAATGGGAAAATTGTGTTTACTTAGATTTCATTACTCCCTAGATATCTTTTACAGGTTGATAGTTTGTTACAGTTGCGTGGATGATGGGTTATATTCCTTAATACCAATCGTGGGGTGGCGTACATACTTCCCCAACTCTATAAGCTCCTACTTCACTCCTATGTCGAACCTGCAAGAAGCTCCTAACATGGGATCATTAGAATTCGCTCATGCATTAAATACAACCATAAAAACCCAGTACGCATTGGTTCATGTTTCTTAAGACATTCAAGCAAGTTACCCTATGGAAGTCTGCAAGTTTTCTTAAGCCTAACATCGAAATCATTCATCTGTAACAACTATAAAAAAGCAATCAACCCATAATCAACATCTAGGTTTCACTACATCTAAGCAAACACACAAGAGATCTAGCCTAGCATGCTAAAATCAAGACAAGCGTAAGATATATTTAGACATATTGAATGAATTGAAAGGATACTTATCTTAATTGAACATGAAAGGTTTCAAGGGGTGAAAACCCTTGAAATTATTGATAAAATTGTGCTAGGGTTTCTCCAAGTCATCCCTAAAATTGTCCTCTTCTAATGAAAGAAAATTACAAAACTATATATAGATTTTCCAATGTGACGGTGTCAAGAAGAGAATTCTGACGCCGTCAACCCGCCGCCCATAATAATATCGGATTGCCTAGATCCAAATCTGACGCCGTCAAGAGCAAATTTTCCTTGGCCGTCATGTGTAATGGGACCATGACGGCCTACGGTGACGCCGTCATGCCTCTTAGTGTAAAACTCTCTAGACCGTCACAGACTCTGTCCTCTTCACCTCTTGTTTTCCTCCTGACACCGTCATTAAGAACTTGGTGACGCCGTCAGGTACTGTTCCCAGCAAGGAAAATTAAGACTTTGCCGTTTTCTTCACTTTTATGCTCCAAAAACGTCCAAAATGCTTCCTTTTCCAGAATTCACTCCAAAAGTACCTAAAATCACAAAAGGAACGATTTAGGGCAATATTTGATCAAATAAGTTCAATTCTGGGCTTAAATGAACCCCTAAAAACGGATCATTTTTCACCTCATCAGCTATTATCACAAGCCTCACGGCATTGGATCCGAGCTTTTACAACAAGAATCATGTTAGAAAATTCCTTCGTGCTCTTCCGTTGAAGTGGCGACCTAAGGTTACGGCTATTAAAGAAGCATAGAACTTGGCAGAGCTTCCTCTAGATGAGCTTATCGGGAATCTCAAAGTTTATGAAATGATTCTTGAAAGTGACAAAGTTGTGACCAAAAACAAAAAGGAAAATGGGAAATCTTTGGCACTTAAAGCTAAAGTCACTAAAAGTCATACAAGTGACGTTGGTGATAGCCTTGAAGAAAGTGATGAAGAAGAAATGAACAATGAAGAATTCAACCTCATGGCTAAGAATTTTAGTAAGTTCTTTAGAAGAGGTGGAAAGTTTCAACGAAAGAATCGGCTTGATAACCGCACTAATGATCGTAGAAACAAGAATGTTCAAGGCTCAAAGCGTGATGATGGATGCTTCAATTGTGGTGAAAAGGATCACTTCATTAGTGATTGTCCAAATCCTCTACATTACAAAGCATTTGTTGGTGATGTATGGAGTGACGATGAAGAAGGCAATCAAGCAAACAAGGAAGCAACATGTCTTATGGCGATTGAGTCTCATGAGGTACAACATAACCCTACTACTAGCAAAACTTCTTTTATAAATGAATTGCAAGAGGAAAATGAGGAATTACTTAATAACTATGAGGAAGTATTTAGAAAATTAAAATTAACTATGAAGGAAAAATGCTCTTTTCAAAAGGAACTTTCTAAAGCTCTTCAAAAAAATAATGAACTTGAAATTGAAATAAAGAGACTTGTCACTCTACATGAGAATGTTGAACCATGTAAAGATTGTGAAAAACTCACACTTAAGGTTGTCTCTTTGAGTGAAGAAGTCTCGGAACTTCAACAAAAGTCAATAAATGTTACAAAACTCAAAAAGAGTGAAAATGATTTAAATGAGACGTCCCAAAATAAAGAAGGTCTTGAACTTGCAAATAACGAGAAAACCACTTCCAAAAATATAGCTAAGCCCCTAAATTTTGAGAAAGTAAACAAAAATAAAGTTCTCAAATCATCCGAATCCAAAGCGCTGATTGACGCGTCAACGCGCCAGAAGCACGCCAGGATTCTGAGAGAAAGAGGTATTCAAACTAAAAGTTTTATCAAACCTATCAATACTCAAGTTCCTCTTGCAAATACTCAACATAATCAAAGACCCATTGTATGGAGAAAATCCACAAAACCATACTACAATCCTGGTACATACAATGGTCTTAAATATATTCACGCTAGAATTGACCAAAGACCTCTCCTACCTACCCCAAACATGAGACCATATTCTTTAGATCAAAGATATGAAAGATCCAACTTTTGAAACAAAACATATTTTCAAAACAATCCTTGGTCTACCCTTTCAAAATATGGAATTGAACAATTGTATTTATTCCTTCAAGACCCAAGAGTTTTCAACTAGGGCTTTTTATGTGCTAACCATGTCGGACCCAAGA
The DNA here is from genome assembly GCA_030686995.1 of Artemisia argyi. Taxonomy (NCBI): domain Eukaryota; kingdom Viridiplantae; phylum Streptophyta; class Magnoliopsida; order Asterales; family Asteraceae; genus Artemisia; species Artemisia argyi. The sequence continues at coordinate 152,879,654 of CM060688.1, read as the reverse complement.
AACAATGGGTACCAAAATTTTAAGATGCACTTCAAATGTTAGGTATGCTCTAAGGAAAGGCCACTTTCAAGATCTCAACCTAGTAATGATGTTGACGTTATCCATACCTTACTTGAAATCATCTCTAAGGAAAAGGATACAAAACTAGGTAATGTGTCTCGCAATCACACTATTAATCTTGCATCCATTGTAGATAATTCAAATTTGTGTCATAGGAGATTAGGTCATGCTAACATGCGATTAATTCACAACATGGCATCTAAGGAATTAGTTAGGAAATTACCTAAAGCAAAATTTGATAATCATTTTTGTGATGCATGTAAAGTAGGTAAGCAAGTCCATGCAAGTCATAAGCTTATCAACAAGATTTCTACATCAAGAGTTTTAGAACTATTACATATGGACTTGTTTGGACCATCCGCTATTCAAAGCTATGGAGGAAACTTCTACTCTTTGGTAATAGTGGATGACTACTCAAGATTCACTTGGACATTATTTCTAAAAATGAAAAATGAAGCATTTAATAAATTTAAAGCCTTAGGGAAAAATTTGCAAAACCTACTTGGATGTTCAATTGTTTCAATTCGAACGGATCATGGTAGAGAATTTGATAATGAAATTCAATTTGGAGTCTTTTGTGATAAACATGGTATATCTCATAACTTCTCGGCTCCTCGCACTCCTCAATCTAATAGAGTAGTTGAAAGGAAGAACCGGACGTTACAAGAAATGAGTCGCACTATGTTAAATGAACAATCCATACCTCAAAAGTTTTGGTGTCATGCCGTACAAACCGCGTCTTACATACTTATTAGGTTCTTGATTAGAAAAATCATTAATAAAACACCTTATGAGATTCTTAGAGGTAAAAGACCATCCCTAGAATATTTTAGAGTTTTTGGTTGTAAATGCTTAATCGTCAACTCATTAGAAAACTCTAACAATACTAGTAATTACAAGGGGATCTTTCTAGGTTATTCACTAACATCAAGGGCCTACATTGTGCTGAATAAGGAAACCTTAAAATTTGAAGAATCATATAATGTAATCTTTGACGAAACTCCCCCAAAATCTAGAACATTGCCTTTAGTTGATGATGAAATCATAGAAGAAGATGCATGTCAAAATAAGATTGAATTGTCTAATAATGATCTAGAGGAAATACTACCTAGAGTGAAAAATATTAAGGAAATAAGGGATCATCCCATAGATCAAGTCATAGGAGAATTAGATGAAAGAACCCTTAGGTCACATGCCCAAGAAAAAAGCAATGACTTTGCATTTGTATCAACCATAGAACCTAAGAACATCAAGGAGGCCATAAAAGATGAAAATTGGGTCTTGGCAATGCAAGAAGAACTAGATCAATTCTTAAGAAACGATGTATGGATCCTAGTCCTATGTCCTAGTGGTTACACTATTATAGGAACCAAGTGGGTCTTTAAAAATAAACTTGACGAAAATGGTGTAGTATGTAGGAACAAGGCTAGGCTAGTAGCTCAAGGTTATAACCAACAAGAAGGTATTGATTATGATGAAACATACGCACCCGTTGCCCGATTAGAATCTATAAGAATTTTTCTTGCTTACGCTTGTAGTCATAATTTTAAAATTTTTCAAATGGATGTGAAAAGTGCATTTTTAAACGGAGTCATCGAAGAGGAAGTGTATGTTGCACAACCTCCCGGTTTTATTGATTTTCAAAAACCTAATCATGTTTATAAGCTCAAAAAGGCTTTGTATGGACTTAAACAAGCTCCTAAAGCTTGGTATGATAGGTTACAATCTTTTCTCTTGCTTAATGAGTACAAAATAGGTATGGTAGATAATACTTTGTTCACTAAAACAAAAGAACAACATCTTATTATTATTCAAATCTACGTAGATGATATCATTTTTGGATCAATATGCCAATCGCTTTGCGATGAATTTGCAATCTTAATGCATAATGAGTTCAAAATGAGCATGATGGGTGAACTTAGTTTCTTTCTAGGATTACAAATTAAGCAATTAAGTGATGGGATATTTTTCAATCAATCTAAGTATATTGGTGAAATGCTTAAGAAATTTGGCTTGGAAAATTCTAAGGCTACAAAAACCCCTATCTCTAGAAAAAGAGTTCTCACCCTAGACAATGACAACAAATCCGTTGATAGTACTAAGTATAGGGGTATAATAGGAAGCTTGCTTTATCTAACGGCAAGTAGGCCCGATATAATGTTTAGTGTTTGCCTTTGTGCTAGGTTTCAAGAAAATCCCAAAATCTCCCACTTAGAGGCCGTTAAAAGAATATTTAGGTATGTTAAGGGAACTCAACATCTAGGTCTTTGGTATCCAAAGGATTCAGGGGTAAAAGTATTGGTTTATGCCAATTCGGATCATGCGGGAGATATAGTTCATATGAAAAGTACTAGTGGAATATGCACATTTGTAGGTGCTTGTTTAACATCATGGTTCTCTAAGAAACAAACTTCCTTCGCCAACTCCATAACGGAATCCGATTACGTTGCGGCCGGAAGGGCTAGCCAACAAGCGTTATGGATGATGCAAGCATTTGTTGATTATAACGTCATATTAAAGAAAGTACCTATACTATGTGACGATACGTGCTCTATCAATCTAAATTCAAGCCCAATTGATTACCCTCGCATGAAACACATTGAAATTAGACATCACTTTCTAAAAGACAACATCACTAAGAACCATATCACCATAGAGAAAATTCATTGTAATGACAACATCTCTAAGATCTTAGCAAAACCCTTAGATAAAGATCAATTCAATTATTTAAGATTAGGATTAGGAATGAGATTACTAGAAGATGATGAGGATATAAATGATAAATAGGAAATGGTGGAAGAATCTTTAGTACAAGTCTTTAATTATGATCCACCAAACTCCTACTTTTCACAAATAATCATACAACCTTTTGTATTAACCATTGGATAATAACCCCCTTTTTACATCTTCATCCTCTTTTAAATCTCTAGAGACTTTTCTTAGAACACATAACTTCCTCCACCATACTTTAGAAAATAACACTCACAATAGGAATCATGTCTCATTCGGAAGGGTCCATTAACAATAATCAAGAAAATCAATACCCGAAGAGCTCTAAGAGATTGAAAAGGTCATTCACTAATATGATGAAGAAGGAAGATGATGATAGGATTAAGTTTGAGTATGAGTTAAGGACATTTGCAGAAAGTGAAGTGTGGGACCTAATCAAGGAACCATTAAGTCCAAGGTTGTGTGAAGATGAGTACTCCATTTGTTGCAAAAACACAAAACACATGGTGAATGCTCTCAAAGAATCAAGGATTGAGTTTAGGGTAATGCTCTTGTCCATCCATGAAGGAATCATGGAATTGCTTGCCACTATGTCCAAAATGAATAGGAAGTTGGAAGATGATAAGGTGAATGGGAAAGGGAAGATAGTGAAAGAAGAGTTCAACCTTGGCACAAACCTAGGAATCTAGACATCACATCTTTATGTTGCCATCAAGTACTAGTATAGTGCTTTTAGATAAAGTACTAGGATAGTTCTTGTATAATAAAATGTGTAGCATATTTTGTTCATGTATGCTTGCAATGAAATGCAATCTTTTGGAACTTATATAACTTGTCATATTATTGTGGACTAACCCATGTTGCAAGTCTCCAAATGGTAACCTAACCCATTTTGGAACTTTCACATGTGAGGATTTCTTTGTTGGTTGTATGTTGTGATTTCTATGTGTAGCTAGGCCACCGCAAAGGTGAGGCTCTTGACTCATGGAAACCCGCCTTGAAACAAGGAGGAGCAACGATCTAGGGGGAGCTATGTTCAAGAGGGGAGCACATTCGGGTGCACTTACAAGCTTACCCATTGGTCCCGCCTTTTTGATTCGACAAAAGGGGGAGAAAGAAAGCAAGAAGCGTGAAGACCATTCATGTAATGTTAAAGGCTTCACCAAATTACAAGGCAAAGGTCAAGACGTAAAGCTACATCAAAGGTGCGCTTTGTCTTCGCTAAGTTTGGTAATTTTATTTGCTTTCGGTTTTTATTTGTCATCATCAAAAAGGGGGAGATTGTTGAGGCAACATGATCAAGATCTCTTTATGTTTTAATGATGACAAACAAACCATCGAAACACATAAAATAACAAACGTTAGCTCAAAATAGCCGGAGCCAATGTCTACTCCTGGCGCGCTGCCCGCGCGTCAACGCGCGGGGTGATGCGCCAAGAGTTTGTATGGTTCTGGGCGAATTTTGAAAGTCGGCTTTCTCCTTACCTGAAAAATGTGGATCTTTCAATACAGGTATGAATATGTTATGTTCTTAATTGAGAACACTCAAAACGAGTTTTGAGATTTGAGAAATCCCATTTTTAATACACCCATTTACGGGAAAGCGCCAACTCATGTATTCTAACTATCGCCTCTAGCCAAGGCTTTTCTAATCTTATGGAGCTTACATATTTCACGTGACATCGTGTTGAAGCATCCATATGCTCATATCCCGTGCTTACGTCTTCTCTAATTACGTAACGAGTTTACTCCCTTATTGGTCAAACTAAGTCAAAGGTCACTTTGCGTAAACGCATCCTTTCCCACTTGGGTTATGCTTTACATCAAGGCAAAGCAATTAACTTGTTTGAACCAAGGTATTAGTTGAGAACGTCGAGTCGTGGAAAGTCACGAGATATGGAACTATGGATTCTTGACGTTGTGTTACTTGAACTTATAAGTAACCTATGATTTTCTCAACTTATAATCTTAATTGTCTAAACCTTTTCTTCTTAATCACAATTAGATTATGTCTTAATCCTCTCTTAATCCCATTTATACAAAAGACAAAACCAATCATATCCAATAATATCCAAATCAAATATTCTCTTACACAATCTCTTACACCCTTACATATTCCCTTACACACTATATCTCAACCATCCAATCCCTTACAACACATCTCAACCCTTCATATTAAACACATGCCAATTGTTGGAAACCCTAATATGGCTCCTCTCATCCTAGCCATTGATTTCAAAATACAAAACATCACAACCATCCATCCAACCCCTCATCTCTATATCATCACATGGGTTTGATCTCAACCATTGAATTCAAACTAAACTCATCTCAACCATCCATCCAATCTCTCTTACCTATGCCACCACATGTGATTGATCTTAGCCATTGAATTCAAACCAAAACAATCCCAACCATTTGTAACAATTCGCATTTTCAAGTTAATTACTTTTCCCAGCAGGTCACCCAAGCCTGTACTACTCTCGCATGAGCACGCTTAACTGTATGGGCGATTAACCGTTAGACCACAAAACGCGTTTCTAAGACGATTTGAGTTTTCAACTTATTAGAAAAAGTCAACATATTTTTTCCCTCCTCCATTGACCAAAAATCATCCCTTGATGTTATAAGTCATTTCGTGATTTTTAGGCTTACGGTTTCATGTCTAAAAGACATTTAATACCAACCGACACTAGACTGAGCCCAGTCTAGACATTATAAGTCATTTTAAATCATTTTTATCACATTAGAAAAGTAACATTTTACTTTTCTCAATTTTACGCAATATTCGTACGTTTTACGTATTACGCGTTTTAGACCCGTGTTTCCAGTTTTTAGCAGGGTTTTACCACCCAAATAGAACCTACCACTCATTTTATATTTTATTATGGAGTATTTTGACAAGTTTAATCATTCCTCCAAGTTTCGTATTTTTACGATACCCGGTTTTATGTTTTGTGACGTAACAACTTACGGTTTGCATTTTACGGAGTCAAAACATACTAGATATCTTGGATAATATCATCAAAAGTCCACACCTTGTTCCCCAAGCATATGAACCGCCACTAGGAGGGGGGATTCACACTATGTGGCTCAATCTCATGCTTTATGCCTTAAGATGTTAACATGTGTTAACCTTGGTGAGCAAGTGTTGACAAGTCAATGAAAGTAACCTCCTCATGGACCTATAAATACCCCCTCCCCTCCCCTTTGTTGCCGTCCACTTCCACACACACCAACACCATATCCTTTGCTCTTTTCCTTCTAGTTTCATGCATGATTCAAGTGCTTCTTCAAGGTTGAAACCCTAGTTTGATCTTAGGTTCTCAAAACACTTCCATAACCTCATACTTTGGTGATTTCTCTTGAGTTTGAATCCACTCAAGTCACCTCAACCTTCATCATCCATCTTTCAAGATTACAAGGGTAGAAAGATTGCATGAAGTGAAGTGGGTTGAAGCAAGTCTATCAAAGTCCTTTTCCTTACATGTTAACTTCCTTTCAACTTTGAAAGCCAAAAGTTGTAAGCCAAACCCTAACATGATTCTTGTTAAATAATCATATTCATGTTATTTACATATTATTTGTTCTATATTATGTCTTGTATTCATGTCCATGATGTATAAAAGTGAGTAAAACAAGTTATTGTACATGATTGATAAGACAAGTTACTATAACAAGCAAACTAGTGACTTTCTTGGTAAGACCTAATCAAAATGGTAAAAATATGATATTTGATCATTACATATTACAGTAGAGGACTTAACAAGGAAACCATAGCAATTTGAACCACCTAAAACGAGTATACGAGTCAAAAGTTACGCCCATTTGAAGTTACCAAAACTTTGCGGCAAACTGCCAAATACCATTCTGATCAAATTTGGGTTTTGAAAGTCCCACTTCTGGTCTGATTCATCAAAAAGTTAAAACACGAAAGTTGTCCGGAACGACGTTTTCGTTCAGGAACAAAGTAGCTCGAGCCCTGAAAACGCTTTCCGAGTGATAAAATTCTTCAAATTCTAAACAGCCCATTTTTAGGCCAAAGTCACTATATTATGGTTATACTTTAAAAGGAACAAGAGGTCTTATGACCTATAATCAAGACCACAACCATGGCTAGAGCCAAGGTTGAGTCTCAAGACCATGGAACAATGACCAAAGGTCATGGCTAGGCCATGACGAAATGACCATACAAGCTTACTTAGGCGAAAACATGAAACAAGGAGTTGGCGAGAACTTGAACAAGCAATTTGGATCTACTTCACTTAAAAAGGAACCATGAGATATTACAAAGAGAAAATGGTCATACAAGACTTATGAAACTACCCCTAATAACAATCTTCATGTACAAATAAACTTTCCTAAGTTTATTCAAGTATCGGACATGTAACTTTTCGGATCAAAACTTATGTCTATATATTTCATCAACTACTACAATAGTAGGGAGCCTCATGTGAGGAGTTCATTATGTAAGCCGTCGAGTTGAGTTGTGGATTTACGAGTTAAAGTGTCCTGGCTCCTCGAACGCTTACTAACATGACTTCTGAATTATGTCGGCCCGAACGGTAGTAAACGATATACAAAACATACATGTTTCATGAATCATTTCTTTTCAAACACTTACATTATACATCATACCACATCATGGACTAAGTGCAAGATATATATATTGGCATGTTTATGTTTCCTTAGACATTATTCCAAACCTAAGTTACAACAATTATTCTAGGTTGCTCGTAGAAGTTCTTACGGCATATCCATCATTCTCATTATACATCATCCAACTCAAGGTGAGTTCATAGCCCCACTTTACATTACTTCAATGTTTTACAAACCCTTGGGGGGAATACATGCTATTATTTTTCTACTCGAATACAATGCTTTATACTGTATGCTATTCGACTATGTTTTATTATCACTAAGTAACATACTTGCCAAACCAAGATCCCTTATTATGAACCATTTAATCACTTGCGAGGGTTACTTGCAAGTGAGCGCGAATATTGTGAATAGGCCTATTGGGATTGACGAATCCCATTTGTTTTGACTAAGTTCAAACAAATGCATTAATATTTGAGACATTAGGTATGACGGCAAAGTACCTACCGGGATAAATCTGCCGATCGATATTGGTACACGTTAACGTTTTGGTGTCATAAGCTTAGTGTATAATACATTTCATGGGCGTATAATAACGTAGCCTACCTGTTTTGTTTCCAAACATTGGTGTGAGTTTATAGCTCACACTACGATGATTGTGTTCAAACGATTTAACTACAAACACTACGATTATTGTGTTCAACGATTTACTACCAACACATTGTGTTCAAACATTAAACAAACTCTATGAATATCACTCAACCTTTGTGTTGACCTCTCAAGCATGTATTTCAGGTTCATGACGATCAAGGATGGCACGGAAGGGCACGGATACTCAAGAGGGCTATAAATTTTATTATCATTCAAAAACTCATTTATTATACATTGTAAACATGGAACCATTTGGGACCTCATTTTGTAATCTCTAATATTTATACAAATTTGAATGATAAACCTTTTAAAACGACTCAATTGGAGTTCGTTTTCTATTATTGTGACTATTGTGCCGTCGAGTAACACCCAGTTCGAATTCCGCTGCAACCATGAATTGGGGGTGTTACAGATTGGTATCAGAGCCATGGTTATAGAGAAACGGGTCTAATTGAGACCTAAACTATAACTACAACTACAAGCAAAACCATTTTTATAGCCTTCCGCTCTCCGTGTCTTCCATCCTCCAGACGATTATGGACTTAGTAAGCATGTTATGCTACACAAACATATTAGTATATTCATATATATACCCCTTTTGAGCATTTCCCCGTAGATATTTTATGCTACACAAACATAATTGCATATTAATATATGTACCCTAAACATAATTGAGCATTTCCCCGTAAGCATTTTATGCTACATGAACACATATAAGTATATTGATATATACACACTAAGCATTTTATGCTACATGAACACATATAAGTATATTGATATATACACACTAAGCATTTTATGCTACATGAACACATATAAGTATATTGATATATACACACTAAGCATTTTATGCTACATGAACACATATAAGTATATTGATATATACACACTAGGCATTTTATGCTACATGAACACATATAAGTATATTGATATATACACACTAGGCATTTTATGCTACATGAACACATATAAATATATTGATATATACACACTAGGCATTTTATGCTACATGAACATATTAGTATATTGATCTATAAACTCGGTTTATTTTCAATCATTTATCTAAACAATGGACTAAACATATCTGCGTATGCCTATTCTAGGGCATTTCGACACAACCAAATCCTCCCAATCATGTTCCTACTCCAACATTTTATGTCCAAAACATTGTAACTGATTGCAATGGTCTTTCCTATTTTCCAAGACATTGTGAGATACAATGGTCTCACTCATTTTTCAAGACATTGTGAGATACAATGGTCTCATTCACTTTTCAAGACATTGTGAGATACAATGGTCTCATTCATTTTCCAAGACATTGTGAGATACAATGGTCTCATTCATTTTCTAAGACATTGTGAGATACAATGGTCTCATTCATTTTCCAAGACATTGTGAGATACAATGGTCTCATTCATTTTCCAAGACATTGTGAGATACAATGGTCTCATTCATTTTCCAAGACATTGTGAGATACAATGGTCTCATTCATTTTCCAAGACATTGTGAGATACAATGGTCTCATTCATTTTTCAAGACATTGTGAGATACAATGGTCTCATTCATTTTCCAAGACATTGTGAGATACAATGGTCTCATTCATTTTCCAAGACATTGTCTGATACAATGGTCTTAATCATTTCTCAAATGTTTTGAGTCACACAATGACCTAACCTACTTCCCAGACATTGTGAATTGCACAATGGTCTAACCTACTTCCGAGACATTGTGTTTTGTGCAAATGGTCTCTAGAATTATTCCATCACATCATCAATATCATTTCTTATGATATCAAAAACCCGTCACAATCTATCGATTTCAAAACAAGAAATATGAGATTTCTAAAGGACAAACTAATCCATCATCGACAAAAGCTGAACTTTCTCTACATTCATCAAAGTTTTCTTATGAAACCTTCATTATTAAAATTTCGTGATCCTGGCCAAGTATGTTCTATTTTAGAACTACTTAAAACTTCCTTTCCATACGTATCTACCCTTACTACCTTCTATGCAATGGAATATGAAAAACATACGTTACAAGTCCTGTATGGACGGGACTTGCAACTTAAGGGTTTGACATCGCCTTTGTTTAGTGGACAGTTTCCCGAAAGCAACGGACATAACAAAAGTATACCTAGTTTAGGTATTTGAAAATTTTATCGAACCTTGGCTAAATATAGACTAGTCACCTATATTTAACTTAGGGACAGTGGAATATAGTCTGACTAACTATATTCGACTTAGAATTTTCAAATACTGAGAATAGTTGTACTAGGGTTATGTTTAGATTGATTTCCTACATGAACATGATAAACCACCAGAATACATTAAAACAATCTAAAGACACGATAGTGCCTTACCACTCAGCGAAATTTTAACACTTTATTTGTACTACCTAACTTCATTCTTGAAAGTTTTCATTTAGGAGATAATCCGAACTACTATCTGGGATAGTTATCAATTATTCTCTTCATCCTGTAGAAGTACTATCCTGTTTAGGTCCTAAGGATACCATTCCATCATAAACCTTTAAAATCTCTTAAGATTTTTAAAGCAAACTCAACATCTATACCTAAGAGTATTAATGTTAAGCATACACTACACACTTTTGTTCATCAACATATCACATCATTATCTTCACAACCGTTACAAACACAAGCTCATTAACAGATCTTGATGCACTTTTAAAGCTCAAATCATCCTTAGTTACACCACAAGCACCCTTATCAGCTTTACAAGATTGAATATTCATCTTGTACTTTTGCTACACCAGTGTCATCTCGTAATACACTACCTTGTAACTCACCGGCTAATTGTGAATGTTATGTTGGGAATTCTTAAGTAGGATGATTTGTAATTATTTGAATGGATTGGGATGCCTTTTCATTTAAATAAAGAAATTATAAATCGCCGAACCATAAGTTTATAATTCCATATTTACATTGTTTGGGATGCCTCTCTATGTAAATAAAGAATTATAAACAAGTGGGCTTATTTGTATCCGAAATAACATATGTATGAAGTCAATAAACACTAGGTACAACAACAGATTACCTACTATGCTATGATTGCAACTACTATCCCAATTTCCATTGATATTCCACTACTATATCAATTTCCATTTATTGGATTCCTATGTAAATTGCTATTGTTGTTCAACTGTTATATCAATTGCTATTGATACTTGACAACTATATCAATTTCCATTTTGATATTTAACTATATCAATTTCTGTACAACTACTATATCAATTTCTATTAATAATCGACTGCTATATCAATTTTCTTTGATATTCGACTATTATATGGATCTCTACTGATATTCAACCATGTTATCAATCTCTATTGACACACCATATTCTGAGACAAATCAAACTACATCACTAGTAATTCCAGACTTTGGTCCTCATAAGTAACCACACATCTTTATCGACACCACTCCAACATATGACACACAAAGAACTTCGGGACGAAGTTCCCCGTAAGGGGTAGAGACTGTAACAATTCGCATTTTCAGGTTAATTACTTTTCCCAGCAGGTCACCCAAGCCTGTACTACTCTCGCATGAGCACGCTTAACTGTATGGGCGATTAACCGTTAGACCACAAAACGCGTTTCTAAGACGATTTGAGTTTTCAACTTATTAGAAAAAGTCAACATATTTTTTCCCTCCTCCATTGACCAAAAATCATCCCTTGATGTTATAAGTCATTTCGTGATTTTTAGGCTTACGGTTTGATGTCTAAAAGACATTTAATACCAACCGAAACTAGACTGAGCCCAGTCTAGACATTATAAGTCATTTTAAATCATTTTTATCACATTAGAAAAGTAACATTTTACTTTTCTCAATTTTACGCAATATTCGTACGTTTTACGTATTACGCGTTTTAGACCCGTGTTTCCAGTTTTTAGCAGGGTTTTACCACCCAAATAGAACCTACCACTCATTTTATATTTTATTATGGAGTATTTTGACAAGTTTAATCATTCCTCCAAGTTTCGTATTTTTACGATACCCGGTTTTATGTTTTGTGACGTAACAACTTACGGTTTGCATTTTACGGAGTCAAAACATACTAGATATCTTGGATAATATCATCAAAAGTCCACACCTTGTTCCCCAAGCATAAGAACCGCCACTAGGAGGGGGGATTCACACTATGTGGCTCAATCTCATGCTTTATGCCTTAAGATGTTAACATGTGTTAACCTTGGTGAGCAAGTGTTGACAAGTCAATGAAAGTAACCTCCTCATGGACCTATAAATACCCCCTCCCCTCCCCTTTGTTGCCGTCCACTTCCACACACACCAACACCATATCCTTTGCTCTTTTCCTTCTAGTTTCATGCATGATTCAAGTGCTTCTTCAAGGTTGAAACCCTAGTTTGATCTTAGGTTCTCAAAACACTTCCATAACCTCATACTTTGGTGATTTCTCTTGAGTTTGAATCCACTCAAGTCACCTCAACCTTCATCATCCATCTTTCAAGATTACAAGGGTAGAAAGATTGCATGAAGTGAAGTGGGTTGAAGCAAGTCTATCAAAGTCCTTTTCCTTACATGTTAACTTCCTTTCATCTTTGAAAGCCAAAAGTTGTAAGCCAAACCCTAACATGATTCTTGTTAAATAATCATATTCATGTTATTTACATATTATTTGTGCTATATTATGTCTTGTATTCATGTCCATGATGTATAAAAGTGAGTAAAACAAGTTATTGTACATGATTGATAAGACAAGTTACTATAACAAGCAAACTAGTGACTTTCTTGGTAAGACCTGATCAAAATGGTAAAAATATGATATTTGATCATTACATATTACAGTAGAGGACTTAACAAGGAAACCATAGCAATTTGAACCACCTAAAACGAGTATACGAGTCAAAAGTTACGCCCATTTGAAGTTACCAAAACTTTGCGGCAAACTGCCAAATACCATTCTGATCAAATTTGGGTTTTGAAAGTCCCACTTTTGGTCCGATTCATCAAAAAGTTAAAACACGAAAGTTGTCCGGAACGACGTTTTCGTTCAGGGACAAAGAAGCTCGAGCCCTGAAAATGCTTTCCGAGTGATAAAATTCTTCAAATTCTAAACAGCCCATTTTTAGGCCAAAGTCACTATATTATGGTTATACTTTAAAAGGAACAAGAGGTCTTATGACCTATAATCAAGACCACAACCATGGCTAGAGCCAAGGTTGAGTCTCAAGACCATGGAACAATGACCAAAGGTCATGGCTAGGCCATGACGAAATGACCATACAAGCTTACTTAGGCGAAAACATGAAACAAAGAGTTGGCGAGAACTTGAACAAGCAATTTGGATCTACTTCACTTAAAAAGGAACCATGAGATATTACAAAGAGAAAATGGTCATACAAGACTTATGAAACTACCCCTAATAACAATCTTCATGTACAAATAAACTTTCCTAAGTTTATTCAAGTATCGGACATGTAACTTTTCGGATCAAAACTTATGTCTATATATTTCATCAACTACTACAATAGTAGGGAGCCTCATGTGAGGAGTTCATTATGTAAGCCGTCGAGTTGAGTTGTGGATTTACGAGTTAAAGTGTCCTGGCTCCTCGAACGCTTATTAACATGACTTCTGAATTATGTCAGCCCGAACGGTAGTAAACGATATACAAAACATACATGTTTCATGAATCATTTCTTTTCAAAGACTTACATTATACATCATACCACATCATGGACTAAGTGCAAGATATATATATTGGCATGTTTATGTTTCCTTAGACATTATTCCAAACCTAAGTTACAACAATTATTCTAGGTTGCTCGTAGAAGTTCTTACGGCATATCCATCATTCTCATTATACATCATCCAACTCAAGGTGAGTTCATAGCCCCACTTTACATTACTTCAATGTTTTACAAACCCTTGGGGGGAATACATGCTATTATTTTTCTACTCGAACACAATGCTTTCTACTGTATGCTATTCGACTATGTTTTATTATCACTAAGTAACATACTTGCCAAACCAAGATCCCTTATTATGAACCATTTAATCACTTGCGAGGGTTACTTGCAAGTGAGCGCGAATATTGTGAATAGGCCTATTGGGATTGACGAATCCCATTTGTTTTGACTAAGTTCAAACAAATGCATTAATATTTGAGACATTAGGTATGACGGCAAAGTACCTACCGGGATAAATCTGCCGATCGATATTGGTACACGTTAACGTTTTGGTGTCATAAGCTTAGTGTATAATACATTTCATGGGCGTATAATAACGTAGCCTACCTGTTTTGTTTCCAAACATTGGTGTGAGTTTATAGCTCACACTACGATTATTGTGTTCAAACGATTTAACTACAAACACTACGATTATTGTGTTCAACGATTTACTACCAACACATTGTGTTCAAACATTAAACAAACTCTATGAATATCACTCAACCTTTGTGTTGACCTCTCAAGCATGTATTTTAGGTTCATGACGATCAAGGATGGCACGGAAGGGCACGGATACTCAAGAGGGCTATAAATTTTATTATCATTCAAAAACTCATTTATTATACATTGTAAACATGGAACCATTTGGGACCTCATTTTGTAATCTCTGATATTTATACAAATTTGAATGATAAACCTTTTAAAACGACTCAATTGGAGTTCGTTTTCTATTATTGTGACTATTGTGCCGTCGAGTAACACCCAGTTCGAATTCCGCTGCAACCATGAATTGGGGATGTTACACCATTGATCCACACTTACTCCCCAAGCAAAGGAGGCTCCCTTTGATCTCATCCATCTATTTCAAACAATCTCATCTCAACCCTCCATTTCTCATTTCCCCCCAAGCAAAGCATATTCCCTTGGAATATCCTTCTCAACCCTAACCTAAGCATGTTTGATCTTAACCATTCATTTCAAGTGAACTCATCTCAACCATTCACATTCCACACATGCCAAATTATTTGAAAACCAAGGGAGGCTCCCTTTGATCCTAGCCATCCAATTCAAACCATTTCATCTCAACCCTCCATCACATTCTTCCCCCCAAGCATTGGAATATTCCTTGGCATATTATTTCTCTCTTTTCTATGCCATGTGAGGAGATACACTTCTACCCCTTCCAAATTACCCTATCTACACTTTAAACCCTTGGTAATTTGGTTTCTCTTTAAGCACTTCACAAATGATTTCCAAATTGGCTATTTGAGTTGGTAAACCTTAGAATGATTAATGTTAAGGTTTAGTGTGAAGTACAATTGGGGGTTTAGCAAGGTAAGGCATTTATAATGCCAAACACCCAAAGCCTCGGGAATATTTTCCCTGGGTGTCTGGCGCGCCTCCCACGCGTCAATGCGTGGGTGACGCGCCGGCATAGGTAAAATATTCCCAAGTTGGGTCTTTGCCTATAAATACCATGCCTTGCCTCTTGTATTCCTCACCCCTTGCTATTATTCTTTCTCTCTAAACACTCTCAAATCTCTCAAACTCTCTATCTCTAATCTTGTGTTCTTGATTTACACACTAACATCTTTGGAATAACACATATCTTTGCAAAGGAAGAATCACAAGAACCTAATCCACTCTTGTGATTGTGTCAAGGGTCTTCTTTTCTAATACCCTTTCTATTACAATCGAGTCTCTAGGTTAGGTTAGGACTTGGTTGAACAAACAAATATTCATTCATTCAATTGTTTGTAAGGGAAGTCTTGTATCTTGGTGACCAAGCCTAGATCATTGGGGATCTAGTTGGGGTTTGATACTTCCGGGTGGAAGTCTTGGTAGAGATCTTTGTGATCCTTAGGTGAAGTCGAATCGCAAGATTCTTTTGGGTGGTTTCCGAGGGCGGAATACCGTTGGGGAGTAACTCCTTCTTTGTGAGCATCGATATTGGTGAATATCGGTGGAGTGAATTGTAATGGTTTGTAGTCCACCGAAAGGATTATACTAGTGAATAGTATCAAAGTCGTGGATTCGCAACTGGACGTACGGATGGTATAAACCCCCCATCCCGAACCAGTATATATCGTTGTGTTCTTTACTTGCTTTATATACTTTGGTTGTGATAGTGGTTGTTGGATTATTTTACAACCACTTGGTGCTCTCTTTGGCTTAAAGTTTTTTAAAACATCTAAGAAGCCTAAGAAACCGTATTCACCCCCCCCCCCCCCCCCTCTTGTATCCATGAAGGTCAAGTTGTTTATTCTGACATTGAAAATTTTAATTACATTGAAGTCACGCTAAGTTCTGCTAAACTAGATTGTCTTTACAAAATAAATGAGTTAATTGTTCCTCGCTTTATCCTAGAGTTCTACAGTCAATTTAGGTTGAGAGCTGAGTCCATAAATTAATGCTATGTTGAGTTTGTCATTCAAGAAAAATTCTTTTCATACTCACTTCCTGATTTTGGTCACATCCTTGGTCTTCCTACCATGGGGCAATGCTCATTCACTGACGAATGGAGCCTTGATGCACTTGTGAAAAGCACCCCATAGACGTGGGAAATATGCCAATACACCCCATTCCAAATGAAATTAGAACTTTCATTCAAAAACCACGAACCTCATCTATTACCCGTACTCACAAAGGTAAGAAAATTCCCGTTTAAGAAAACCAAATCCTTAAAAAAGAATTTGAAAATCACCTCAGAACCTTTGAGGAGATTATACGCTAAAACGCCTTTTGCCTTGGTGGCAACAGGAATCATCATCTCGCGTGTCTCAGTTATATGCTTTATTGTGCTGTCA
This sequence comes from Artemisia argyi, assembly GCA_030686995.1. NCBI lineage: Eukaryota > Viridiplantae > Streptophyta > Magnoliopsida > Asterales > Asteraceae > Artemisia > Artemisia argyi. The sequence continues at coordinate 152,862,872 of CM060688.1, read as the reverse complement.
CATCGACACCCTACAATCTAACATTCTACGTGGTCAGGAGAATCAAGTTCGTGACCAAAAAGGCTAATTTAAATTTGCATTATGGAATTCTCTTGACCCGTCTGTTCAATCATATCATGGATGAATTTTCGGAACTCAAATCGAAAAAGTACCATATCCATGATCGTGTCATGTTCCCGCTCACTATTCATATTTAGCGTAAAACAAGGTCAGATTCTGGATCGAAAATGACCTTGTTTCCCGAGTCATCTACTAGTGAGTCATCCTCTCATGACATAGATGATGATGAACACGTTGGTAATTCAAATGCTTGTGCCTCTTCTCCATCCCAAACCTTCCTAAATGCCCTTCCTCATATCCCTCAAAATCTTGATTCACAAGACCCATCTGTGATCACTCTTCTGGCTCAAATTCGGGATGAGCAAAGGAAAGGATTGAAGTCAATCAATAATCTACTCAAGAAAAAGAAGAAGTAGTAAATGTCATTTGGAGTGAACTCATTTCACGACTATATTTATTATTTGCGTAAACTCATTTCATCATTTCAAGTCATGGTTTATTGTTGATTATGTTTTGATTCGGATGAGGTTATGAGATGTTTAGTTGGTATATGACATCTTTTGTTGTTGAAATTTAATCTATGTTGTTCTGTAATGTATAAAAATAGATTGTATATGTAGGTTATAGAAATACGAAACTGGGCAAAATTCTGCGAACCCACTACTGACGGTCCTTTATTGACCTGGCAGTCCTCCAGTGATAAAGGACTGTCTGTGATTTAACGGACCGTCCCTCTGGGATCATGGATTTTTGCACTGTTTTCTTCTTTTCTGCAATCCTAAATCTATTGCATGATTATCACCACCTTACCATGTTTAGATAAACAACTTGAAGTGCTTAATATTTCCTAATGCATGCTTTGCCCAAATCAAAACCGTGCTTGATTATTTAACCACCTCTCCTCTTCTTCAACCTCATTACAACCACCTACCATTTCTTCTTCACCACCTGCAATGTCCTCATCCTCCACTTCCTTGCCTCCCTCAAACAAAGAACTCATAACCTCACTCAATTCACAACCACCAATCTAAAGGCCTAAGATCAAAATCATTCCACCACAAATCAACTTCATTGATCTAGTACTCTATGACACCACACCATCTCCAAAATCGCCACCATCCTCATCTCAAGCACCAAGTGTACCACTTAAAACCATCCACCAATGGAGCATCCTACTCTTCATCAAAGACATCATCTAGCTCAAGGCCAACCACATCACCTTTCTCATCATTCATTAAAAACTTGTCACCCTTGCTCACCAAATCTAGCTCGGGTGCTTACACTCCTTTTGCGAGTAATCAACCACCATCACCAACTCTCTCTAGCTCTCCACCAAGAGACTTACATCCTCTTCCAATAAACTTAACAAGTCATATCACCACATCACTAAATGGGCCTTTGTAAAACATTCCTTCCACTCCACCATCATCTCCAAACCTTGAAAATGCCATTCCTTATCACTTTGTTAACAACCCATACCATGGGATGTGCTTGTTGTTACCACAACTTTCACCTCATCCACTCTCTTAGAGATGAACTCCACATCATGTTTGGCCATATTGAGTTTCTACTTGCTCAACAAAATGTGCATCCAACACCCATTTCCACCATGCCACCTTCGGCTCCACCTTCATCCTCACCATCATCCACTCCACCCTCTAACTAGATATCTTCAAATGTCTAGTTAAGAATAATCAAGTGGAAGCTATATTTTGGGCCAAGCGTGTTTGGGAAATAGTTTGTTGTGTTAGTTGATAACTATTGTTGTAGTTTAATGATGTTTTAGTTATGTGATGATTATGGCTAATCTTGTATGTTTTTCGTGTATGGAATGAATGAATGATTGGACTTTTAGATTATGTTAACATGTTGTGATGTTTGCCATGGTTGACTTGAAAATGGACTAAAATTATTCAACCTTAAAAATAGGAAGTTACTAAAATCACACCACATCTACCAACCAGGACGCCTACTGCCGACAGTCCTTTATTGGATTGGCGGTCCTCAATCAATACGTGACCGTTCCCCCATTTATGGGACCGTCCCTAGTAGGAGCTAAAATTCAGATTTTTCTCTTTGATTCTCTATCTGATTCATGCTCCATCTATTTGATTTCACCATTTTATCTATCTTATCTTTCCATATATATATATATATATATATATATATATATATATATATATATATATATATATATATATATATATATATATATATATATATATATATATATATGCATGTGCTTTGTTTCTAACTTGTTTTTGTAGCACATCACCATAGCTCGATTCCCCGGTGCCCTCATTTAGGGGGAGCACTTAGCTAGAGGGAGCTTGTATTCCGTTGATATCTTCGACTATGCCATATTTAGGATGATAGTATTCCGTCAACAACGACGATGTCCTTTCAAGGATGCTTGTGTCTCCTCTTCTCAACACCGACGACACCTTTTTGATTCTACAAAAAGGGGGAGAAGTAACGGGAAAACTCATTAAAAATTTATCAACGCAAAATTTTACCTAAAATGAGTTTATATTTTGTAATCATCAAAAAGGGGGAGATTGTTAATACAAATAATGTCAAAAACGTTATTTGCATTATTCGGTCTTCTTGTGTTTTAATAATCAAAAAATATAAAGACATGTTACGTAAAGTTACGATTAATAAGTTTTTAATCGAGCAAACTCGCTTCTTCTACGTAGCTACTACAACGTCACTTCAGGTATGAACAAACTTTATACCGCCATCAGTAAAGTGATCAAAGAATTTTATTTTCTCCTAAACTTACATTTTTAAGTTTGACAAAACATTTTCACAAAAGAAATTTTGTGTTTTTAAAGAAACGTTTTATTAAGAAAATATATTCAAAATTCAAATTTGTAAGAACTATATTTCCCCCCAAAACAGTTGAGTTTTCACCATGTCAGGACAAAAATGAGAGCGTCTGTCTGGATGGTCCCTTTAAGTGGTTGGTGGTCCCTTAGTGATAAACGACCTTCACCTATTTAAAGGACCGCCACCTCCCTCCTGTCGTGTATAAATAGTGAACCATTCCTCTTCAGAAAAAAGGTCTTCCACATACAAAAACTTTCTGTCTTATTATTCTTTCTCCTTTGATCACTATAACATGTCGGTATATGTTTATAAGTGATTTCCTCTTCCGCAATATACAAGAGAATAACTCTCAACGTAGATGAAGATTCGAGATGTTAAAGTGTGTTCCTCTTCCGCAAAGTGAAAGAGAAGAACTCTCGACGTAGATGAACATTCGAGATGTTATAGGTGTCTACACACAAACGTTACAAGTGTTATGGTTATAGGTCTTGTAAATATTGTAAATACTTCCGACTTGTGTGTGAGTCGAGGATGGAATTATGTGTGTGAACTTAAAAGAAGATGAAGATCCAAGAAGTCTTGCAACTAGTTAGCTCATGTATTTGTTGTGAAGAGAGTGATGTCCTAGCGTGTAGGTTAGGACTTAGTTGAGTCATTATGTGAAGGCTTGGATCGGGTGATGGTCCAAGTGTGTCTTGTGTGAAGGCTTGGATCGGGTGATGATCCAAGTAAGTCTTAGTGTGAAGGCTTAGATTGGGTGATGATCTAAGTGTGCCTCGTGTGAAGGCTTGGATTGGTTGTAGATATAAGTATACTATTTGTGAAGGCTTGGACCAGGTGAAGATTCAAGTTGGACAAGAGTGCTTGTTCGTGTAGCCACATGGGCCTTGGAGTAGATTGGTTTCATTCTAGCTACGATTAGAACTCGACATTCCACTTACTGTCGTTAAACCTTGTGTAAGCTTGTATACAAATTGCTCCGCCTGAAGGAGTGTATTGATATAGTGATTGATAACTCTCGAGTGTGGTACTCGGGAATTGGAGTAGGACGAAGGAGTGAGCTTCGTGCCGAACCACTATAAATCGACGTGTCTCTTGGTTGTGTTCTTTCCTTACTCTTTACATTACTTGTTTGTTTATGTTTGTTAGTAGCTAAATAGATATCAGATAACAAGTAGAATTCAACAAGTTTTCAAAACAATATTAACCGGACCTAAAAACGGCGAAACGTTTTGGCAAGTAAAAAGAAACGGTGAAACTATTCAACCCCCCTTCTAGTTTCTACAATTGGTGTCAGAGCGCCAGGTTATAAAGATCTTTAGAGTATACTGTACTTTAAAACTTGAATCAATCTATGGAGTCTGAAAGATATCTAGAAGGGCGTTCTTTGAATGAGCCACCATTTTTCGTAAATGAAAATTTTGTATTTGGAAAAATGAATTTGAAGTTATGTGAAATCAATAGATCATAATCTTTGGCATGTCATTTCAATTGGTGATTTTCATCTAATGAAAGTAAAATCTGAAAATCAAAATTTCATACGAAACTTTTGCAAAACATTGAAGCAAGAATATTGGTTTATGAATCTTTGCCGAAAATTGATTTTGATGAAACAATTTTATGTCAAGTGGCAAATGACATATGGTAAAATGTTTTAAAATTTCATCAAGGGAATGCTCAAGCCAAGAATGATGAAAATATGTTGCTAGAAAAACATTTAGTTGATGTAGATGGATGTACTACTAGTTTGAATGTTTTTTTTGTAGGTAATGTCGTCGACAAAGATCACACAAGCAACCTAATTGGTGTACCAATCTACAAGTTTTGAAGTGATGCCGCTGAAGAAGACAATGTGCACCTTAAGTGTGAAACCAATCAAGAAGTTGATTCGCCAAGTGAGTGTCATCAAGTCTTGCATCACATACAACACATGTTATGGTAATGTGTTATTAAGGATAGCCAGAGGCCAAGGTTAGTTTTCTTACAACCTTGACTATTATGCTTGTTATTTGAGTAATTGCCATATGCTTACGTGACTATGTGATTAATTGTTACTCGCCTGCATGCTAGATAGTATTTTTGTGCTAATATGTGTTAGATAGGCGTTATGTCTAATTGCTTATCCTTCTTTGGATTCAAGCAAACTATTTGGAAAAATAATGGTCTTACCACAACCATTATTAATATCGAAACTTTCCGTCAATCAATGACTATAGACGATGCACACTCGTTTCACTCTTTATCCTTTCTCTAGTTCTCGTCTATGACTTTTCTTGGAATTTACATGATTGACTTCTAGCCTCTCCCATGCTAATCTCATACCTGAGCCTCATCTCACGCACTACTTTTTCACTTCTTCTGTTTTGACTCAAATTCCACTCTTTATTCAAGCGTATCGAGTCTTTTCCTTTTCTTTTGTTTCGATTCTACTCCATACCCATTATTTAGCCTACTCGTGCGTATTGAGTCCATTCCGTGTCTTAATATACAAAGAGTTATGTTTTAAAACCATCTAAAACCAAAGATTTTTCATAAAGACCAAAACACCAAAAACCACAAACTTACTGCTGGCGGTCCTTTATCGACCAGCGGTCCCATATTGATAAAGGACCGTCTAGAATTTTTAGGCCACACCCCGTTTTTCTTACTGCAGAACTTCTAAAACTAAACCAAACACTCCCTTTTACTGCAGAACTGACGAAATTCAACCATAACACCCCAAAATCTTACTCACCCTTAATCACACTAATTCAAGGTTTATAAATTCAAGATCATCAATCACTAATACTTACCTATCACTCCATTGTAAGTTAACTTCTTTAATTTCATCCAGTTATTTCGAATTTAAACTTCTAGGGTTCATATGAACATCAAATCAAAAATTGGGGATTCTTATTTCTTTGAAAAATTAACATCAATTGAGACTAAAACTTGATAATGTGTTACTAACTAAACCTCCATTAACAACTAATTGATTTAATTCGTGAGTTTTGAAAATGGGTTGAAAATGAGATCATCCCCAATTCGAATTTGTGGTTGCTAATATCGTTTAATCACGTAACAATAACGTAGTTGTGCATTGTTAATACATGTCAGAAACGTTTTCACAACCATGCAACGAAATGAATCAGTAATTTCAAAATTAAAAAGTATTATGGTGTATGGGGTTGTTTGGGTTAAGTGTAAAAATTATAGGCTAGTCAACTTAATTACTTCATTGTTCTTATATAGGAAAAACATGCCTAAACCAAACTTGGTTGATCACACAAAGACTCGCAACTATATACCCATCCTTTCCACTGACTACCCTCTACCTCTTTCCTATAATTTGCAAAGAATTGAAAAACGTTGTATCCATGAAGGTCAAGTTGTTTATCTTGACTTTGAAGATTTTAATTACCTTGAAGTCATGCTAAGTTCTGTTAAACTAGATTGTCTTTACAAAATAAATGAGTTAATTGTTCCTCGCCTTATCCTAGAGTTCTACAGTCAATTTAGGTTGAGAGCTGAGTTCGTGAATGAATGCTATGTTGAGTTTGTCAATCAAGAAAAATTCTTTTCATACTCACTTCTTGATTTTGGTCACATCCTTGGTCTTCCTACCATGGGGCAATGCTCGTTCGCTGACGAATGGAGCCTCGATGCACTTGTCAAAAGCACCCCTAGACGTGGGAAATATGCCACTACCCCCCCCCCACTCCAAATGAAATTAGAACTTTCATTCAAAAACCACGAACGTCATCTCTTACCCGTACTCACAAAGGTAAGAAAATTACCGTTGAAGAAAACCAAATCCTTACAAAAGAAATTGAAAATCACCTCAGAACCTTTGAGCAAATTATACGAGAAAATGCCTTTTGCCTTGGTGGCAACAGGAATCATCATCCCGTGTGTCTCGGTCATATGCTTTATTGTGTTGTCTCATCGACACCCTATAATCTAGCATTCTACGTGGTCAGAAGAATGGAGTTCATTACCAAAAAGGCTAATTTAAAGCTGCCCTATGGTATGCTCTTGGCCCGTCTGTTCAATCATATCATGGATGAATTTCTGGAACTCAAATTGAAAAAGTACCATATCCATGATCGTGTCATGTTCCCGCTCACTATTCATATTGAGCATAAAACAAGGCTTGATTCTGGGTCGAAAAGGACCTTGTTTCCTGAGTCATCCACTAGTGATTCATCCTCTCATCACATAGATGATGATGAACAAGTTGGTAATTCTAATGCTTGTGCCTCTTCTCCATCCCAAACCTTCTTAAATGCCCTTCCTCATATCCCTCAAAATCTTGATTCACAAGACCCATCTGTGATCACTCTTCTGACTCAAATTCGGGATGAGCAAAGGAAAGGATTGAAGTCAATCAAGAATCTACTTAAGAAAAAGAAAAAGAAGTAAATGACATTTGGAGTGAACTCATTTCATGACTATATTTATTATTTGCGTAAACTCATTTCACGATTTTAAGTCATGCTTGATTGTTGATTATGTTTGGATTCGGATGAGGTTATGAGATGTTAAGTTGGTATATGACATCTTTTGTTGTTGAAATTTAATCTATGCTATTCTGTAATGTATAAAAATAGATTGTATTCGCAGGTTCTAGAAATAAGAAATTAGGCAAAATTCTGCGAACCCACTGCCTACGGTCCTTTATCGACCTGGCGGTCCTCCAGTGATAAAGGACCGTCTGTGATTTAATGGACCGTCCCTCTGGGATCATGGATTTTTGAACTGTTTTCTTCTTTTCTGCAATCCTAAACCTATTGCATGATTATCACCAACCATGTTTAGATAAATAACTTGAAGTGCTTAATATTTCCTAATGCATGCTTTGCCCAAATCAAAATTGTGCTTGATTATTTAACCACCTCTCCTCTTCTTCAACCTCATCACAATCACCTCCCATTTCATCTTCACCACCTACAATGGCCTCATCCTCCACTTCCTTACCTCCCTCAAACAAAGAACTCATAACCTCACTCAATTCACAACCACCAAACTAAAGGCCTAAGATCAAAATCATTCCACCGCAAACCAACTTCATTGATCTCATACTTTATGACACCACACCATCTCCAAAGTCACCACCATCCTCATCTCAAGCACCAAGTGTACCACTTAAAACCATCCACCAATGGAGCATCCTACTCTTCATCAAAGCTATCATCTAGCTCAAGGCCAACCACATCACCTTTCTCATCATTCATTAAAAACTTGTCACCCTTGCTCACCCAATATAGCTCGGGTCCTTACACTCCTTTTGTGAGTAATCATCCACCATCTCCAACTCTCTCTAGCTCTCCACCAAGAGACTTACATCTTCTTCCAACAAACTCACCAAATCATATCACCACATCACCAAATGGGCCTTTGTAACACAGTCCTTCTACTCCACCATCATCTCCAAACCTTGAAAATCCCATTCCTTATCACTTTGTTAACAACCATACCATGGGATGTGCTTGTTGTTACCACAACTTTCACCTCATCCACTCTCTTAGAGATGAACTCCACATCATGTTTGGCCACATTGAGTTTCTTCTTGCTCAACAAAATGTGCAACCAACACCCATTTCCACCATGCCACCTTCGGCTCCACCTTCATCCTCACCATCATCCACTCCACCCTCTAACTAGATATCTTCAAATGTCTAGTTAAGAATAATCAAGCGGAAGCTATATTTTGGGCCAAGCATGTTTGGGAAATAGTTTGTTGTGTTAGTTGATAACTATTGTTGTAGTTTAATGATGTTTTAGTTATGTGATGATTATGGCTAATCTTGTATGTTTTTCGTGTATGGAATGAATGAATGATTGTACTTTTAGATTATGTTAACATGTTGTGACGTTTGTCATGGTTGACTTGAAAATGGACTAAAATTGTTCAACCTTAAAAATTGGAAGTTACTAAAATCACGACACATCTGCCAACCAGGACGCCTACTGCCGACAGTCCTTTATTAGATCGGCGGTCCTCAATCAATACGCGACCATCCCCCCATTTATGGGACCGTCCCCAGTAGGAGCTAAAATTCAGATTTTTCTCTTTGATTCTCTATCTGATTCATGCTCTATCTATTTTTTATATATATATATATATATATATATATATATATATATATATATATATATATATATATATATATATATATATATATATATATATATATGGATGTGCTTTGTTTCTAACTTGTTTTTGTAGCACATCACCATAGCTCAACTCCCCGGTGCACTTAGCTAGGGGGAGCTTGTATTCCGTTGATCTCTTTGACTATGCCATATTCAGGATGATAGTATTCCGCAAACAACGACGATTCCCTATGGATGTGCTTTGTTTCTAACTTGTTTTTGTAGCACATCACCATAGCTCAACTCCCCGGTGCACTTAGCTAGGGGGAGCTTGTATTCTGTTGATCTCTTTGACTATGCCATATTCAGGATGATAGTATTCCGTCAACAACGACGATTCCCTTTCAAGGATGCCTGTGTCTCCTCTCCTCAACACCGACGACACCTTTTTGATTCTACAAAAGGGGGATAAGTAACGGGAAAACTCATTAAAAATTTATCAACGCATAATTTGATCTAAAATGAGTTTATATTTTGTAATCATCAAAAATGGGGAGATTATTAATACAAATAATGTCAAAAACGTTATTCGCATTATTCGGTCTTCTTGTGTTTTAATAATCACAAAATATAAAGACATGTTACGTAAAGTTACGATTAATAAGTTTTTAATCGAGAAAACTCGTTTCGTCTACGTAACTACTACAACGTCACTTCAGGTATGAACAAACTTTATACCGTCATCAGTAAGTGATCAAAGAATTTTATTTTCTCCTAAACTTACATTTTTATGTTTGACAAAACATTTTCACAAAAGTAATTTTGTGTTTTTAAAGAAATGTTTTATTAAGAAAATATATTCAAAATTCAAATTTGTAACAGCTATATTTCCCCCTAAAATAGTTGAGTTTTCACCATGTCAGGACAAAAATGGGAGCGTCTGTCGGGACAGTCCTTATAGTGGTCGGTGGGCCCTTAGTGATAAAGGATCGTCGCCTATTTAAGGGACCGCCACATCCCTCCTGTCGTGTATAAATAGTGAACCGTTCCTCTTTAGTATAAAATGTCTTCCACACACATAAACTTTCTGTTTTATTTTTCTTCCTTCTTTGATCACTATAACATGTCGGTATATGTTTATAAGTGATTTCCTATTCCGCAATATGCAATAGAAGAAATCTCAACGTAGATGAAGATTTGAGATGTTAAAGTGTGTTCCTCTTTCGCGAAGTGTAAGAGAAGAACTCTCGACGTAGATGAAGATTCGAGATGTTATAGGTGTCCACACACAAACGTAACAAGTGTTACGGTTATAGGTCTTGCAAATATTGTAAATACTTCCGACTTGTATGTGAGTCGAGGATAGATTTATGTGTGTGAACTTGGAAGAAGATGAAGATCCAAGAAGTCTCGTAACTAGATTAGCTCATGTATTTGTTGTGAGGAGAGTGATGTCCTAGCGTGTAGGTTAGGACTTAGTTGTGTCATTATATGAAGCCTTTGATCGGGTGATGGTCCAAGTGTGTCTTGTGTGAAGGCTTGGATAGGGTGATGATCCAAGTAAGTGTTAGTGTGAAGGCTTAGATCGGGTGATGATCTAAATGTGTCTCGTGTGAAGGCTTGGATTGGGTGAAGTTCCAAGTATACTATTTGTGTGAAGGCTTGGATCGGGTGAAGATTCAAGTTGGACAAGAGTGCTTATTCGTGTGGCCACGTGGGCCTTGGAGTAGATTGGTTCTAGCTACAATTAGAACTCGACATTTCACTTAGTGTCGTTAAACCTTGTGTAAGCTTGTGTACGGATTGCTCCGCCTGAAGGAGTGTGTTGATATAGTGATTGATAACTCTCGAGTGTGGTCCTCGGGGAGTGGGGTAGGACGAAGGAGTGAGCTTCGTGCCGAACCACTATAAATCGCTGCTTCTCTTGGTTGTGTTCTTTCCTTACACTTTACATTACTTGTTTGTTTATGTTTGTTAGTAGCTAAATAGTTATCACATAATAAGTAGAATTCAACAAGTTTGCAAAAGAATATTAACCGGACCTAAAAACGGCGAAATGTTTTAGCAAGTAAAAAAGAAACGGTGAAACTATTCAACCCCCCTTCTAGTTTCTACAACTTTCCTTGAATACTTTTCCCGCAATACATTTTCCACTTCAATATACTTGCAGAGTACTTTTAAACGTTTCATGATAAACAATTTTATGTCAATATACTTTCCTTGAATACTTGCCGAGTAGTTTAAGACATTTTCTTAGTTACATATATCATATTATTTCCATATGACAACATATCAAGACTTTCAAGACTTGCCTTGGTATTAATTATACCCGTATGAAGACTTCCCTTATTATTCAAGACTCTTTTCATCACTCAAGTTATAATACATCTTTGGACCTCACAGTCATATTTCCAAATAAAACAATACATTTCATTAAATTAAAAATAACGATAAAATGAAAATAAAAATACAATTTAGTAATTAAAGTTCCATAGATGCTCCGTAATATCTTGCCGAAGGTCGTTGTGTACTTTCCTATCCCGATGTTCTTTCTTTTCCTTCAATGTATATCGCATCTTTTGACCCAAGTACGTTTCAAATTTGGTTGTGGAGTAAAATAAAATTCGTTAAATTCACTAATTGCAAATTCTTGATAATTCAATATCATGTTATGTAATATTGTATGATGCAACAATGCATGATTCTTCATAGCGTGTTGACTTGGTAACCAACGGCCTTGTAGGACTTCAAAAGCTTGTTTAATATCTTTTCTTGCGCTCTCTTAAACTCTTTTAAACTTGATTATTGTCATCCCTTGCAATGGAAAATGTTTTGACAAACGTAGACCACCGAGAATAAATTTCATCCGCTAAATAGTAACCTTTTCTCGTATATTTTTCAATTTACTACAAATGGAGCTTCCGGAGCAATATCGTCAAGAAGGACATCAAATAAATTTGAATTATATAGAACATTGAGGTCGTTATTTGACCCAACAACACCAAAATCTGTATGTCAAATCCACAATTCATATGATACAACGGCTTCAAGCATTAGAATCAAGTATTTATGATCACGCCTATTGAATTGCTCGTGTAATGACTTTCGACATTTTGTCTATTCCTAATGCATACAATCAATACTGCCGAGCACTTCCGGGAATCTAAGTTTTTCTTCGTGAAATGCATATATATGTTGGATATCAATTAAATCGGGTTTTCTTAAAAACTCCTCTACGTATAATATAGTGAAGTTATGTAAACAATCACGTGAACAATGTTCACCAATCTGCAATTACTCGTCAATTGCATCGGGTGATGTGTCGTATGCCAATTGGCGTATGGTGATGATAGTACTAATACATAAACGACCCAAAGCATCCGGTCGTTGTTTAAAAAAAGGAAGTATTCGGAAAGAGGTTCAACATTGTAATTGGTAATATCATTGACTATTTGTTTAAAAAGTTTTGAACTTATACGATACCTTCGCCTAAAGTTCCTTTACAAGTATTTAGGTGGATTGTTTTCATCGCCAAAATAATCATCCATAAGCCGTTGTTCCGCAACTTCTCGTTCACGTGGTATGTCTATCCTAGTATGAAGACCCGAACTTTCGACTTGATGATTACCCAAAGCTTGGAATTGTTCATAAGCTTGAAGAATCTGCGTATACTTACTCGGATTGTCTTGAGAGTAAGGAACGGATTAATTATAGTTGGGATCCATAACCTTTTTTTAAGGTAATAAAAAAGAAGTATTTTGGGGTCGAATGACTCTTTTTTTAAACCATAATACAACTGTTGCAAAATTGAAAAAAAAAATGTATACCTTGGGCTGGTGGGTACAACGCAATGCAGTATGGTGCAGCCATCGGTGTTGCCTCGCGTTATCTGACGACGCCATAGGGCAATAACGCAACCCTATGAAACCCACATGGTGTGCTCTAAGCCTATTGAAACCTGAAAGTTTTTATGTTAGTCCAGCAATTTTTCTGAACAAACATTACAACCTTAGCCGATTGGTAACAGTATTCGAGAGGTAATCCTGTTTTCAACCACAACTTTATGGTTTCAAATTCTACTAGAATCGAAAGTGAAATTGTTATAATTATGTGTATGTAAATATTGTACGTAGGAAAAAAAAAACTACGACTGTCGGCATAGACGAAGCCAAGAATTAGTAATCAAGGGGGCCGATTTTTTTTCTCAAACTAACAAAGTAATGTAACTAAAACTTTAAATGATAGGTTTTAATGATCACATATGATGGGTTACAAACTAAAAATTTTAATAAGCAAAACACATTGAAAACTAATAAAAAATATTATGTGTAAATCTTGTGCATAAAACGATGTCAAGATTCTCTTATTTATTTTTATTTTTTTGTCATCTAAAGGTTAAGGGGGTCATTCGTATAACTGGGTCATAGGCTTAAATTTTATAAGATAAAGAGTAAAGTGATTGACCGTGTTGGAGAGAGTTGAGCACCATTTGGCTTCCCCACTGTCTCCGGCCTTAGCTCGGGTAAGTGAGGTGGTCTATCACCGCCACCTACTCATTTTACACGTATGCCCCATTAACACCACCTTCCTTTCACGCGCGGTCCCTTTCTTTTGCAATGGTTTGGTGGTGTAGACCACCAAACGATTTGCACTACTTGTTTTTGTGAGTATATATGTTTGTATAAAGTGGTGTATTTTTGTATTTTTTGTTTAGCAGTGACTATTACAGATGGTTGATAGTGGTTTTTGTGGTGTACTAAATAGTGTCACATGTGAAGGTGGTTAGTTTGGTGACCATTACCTCTCAAGATTAATATATGTTTTTTCATGATTAACACGTATGTGTTAAGCCATTGGCCATTGACCATTTGAAGTTCGCAACAAACATGTGCGGATTTGAGTTCATGCATTTCGTGTATCCTTTTTTTGACGAAAATAAATATTCAAGTAAACTGAAATTGATACGAATGAACCAACAGATACTCCACTTGGAATAGAAGACATACGAATAATTGATCTTCTAACTTTCTCATGTTAACAGTTGGGCTATCAAAGCCCATTGAAAGTTTTCCTTATGTACTCATCAGTCTTAAACAATTTTTCTAGAGTTAATTGTGTAACGTAAAAAAAATCACAGCCCTAGACCCTAGTTGATGGGTAACGTAAAAAAAATCTACTTGGGAGTTAATTGCCTTATTTAGCTTACTTTTCGTTTGAGTGTCAATTTTCTTGTAAAAACTGTACCCGATATTGATACAGCACAAAACCATGCAATTGACCTAGAAGAAATGAACACACTTTTATCTGGAGCATAGGTCTCTTTTTACTGTAGAAAGGCTTAAAAAAACTTGCATTGCACATATTTCATTGTCACACACAAGTGTTCAAACCGATAAAACTAAATAAAAATATGGTACAACTATCGAATGAATGAGTTGAGTGTGTCCCGATAAAAACACATGAATGCAACAATTGCATAAATCAATTCCCTTTTGCTATATGCTTTGTTTTCTCAATACTGATACGATAACAATAGGCTAGGCGACTATAGGAGGTTGATGTATTATGTGATAAGTCATGTTACAGTATTCAATAGTAGATAGAAAATAAATGAGCCGATGACGTGTGAAGAGAGGTTTGTACGCTATATTTTTGATGGTGTGTTAATACTGACTAGCCTTTATATTTTGGTAGTCAAAGCCGTACGTGATAGCTATTGTGTTTCTCGTCTCATCATTTAATTTGCTTATAAAAGTTACATATAAATGCTTTTTTTATACATGTATCTTTTCGACTGATTATTTTTTTGCATTTTGTCATACCGTGGACTGTTTCTATGACCACAAGCGCCGCTCCATCTTGCACCATGCAGCCAGCTTCCAGTGAAGTCATCTGCGAGACTGCACCATCTCCAGCGTAGTGCATGCATGTAGTTGACTTACAAAAGCTAGAGCAATAATTCCACTCACGTTTTATTTCAAAAGTAAATATGCACGTGTTAAAACGTCAAACAAAAATAAAAGTATATGCTTTCCAACACTTTAGCCAAAAATGCATGTTGCGAAATATGAAGTTATTCCTCAAACAAAAAACTATGTTATTAAACAAGCATTTTCAGCACACTTGTTTTTCTTTTCTCTTTCATGCTCTAAAAATTCTTGGATAAGCATTTAAATTTCAACCAACACCCACAACTACTATACATTGAATGTATAGTCAGAAACTGAACCACATTACATGCGTGGAAAGATCAATCAAGGAAAAGAAACAAATAAACACTTGCAGAGATAGCTTTCAAAGCTTTAGAGATTTGTGCAGATAAAGTATATTACTAAACCAATGCAAACAAACACTTGTTGATAGTAATATTCAAAGCTTCAAGTTTATGCAGATAAAAGCATATTACATAAATTACAACATAAGTCTTCCACTCTCGAGTAGGTGAGCTTTTATTGTGTGCATGGTAGAGTCAAGGTCGAGCTATAACTTTTTGAAACTTTTGTTTGTGGAAAGTGAAAACATTTGTATTCTCAACTATTGTTTATACTATTGAAGTTATCTGCTAACCTTTCACAACAAATAAAGAGCAACGTTTTCAGTAATTAATAGTAGTGTTGTACGTAAACGACCAACGAGCCTATGTTTCTAAAGAAAAAGAGTTGAACTTGTTTGAGCAATGCGTACTCTTTCCAAGTTAAGCTCGAGCATCGACTATGAGATCGAAAAGATCGAGCTTTACGAGTCTTATGGGCTAATATGAGAATCTACAAAGAAATTAACCCTTAATTGTATATCTACAATCTGTAGAAGCTAGCATAGGTAGACAAATCACCCCGCATCCATGTCATCTTTAATCAATGTTATAAATAGCGTGAGGCGTGGCGTGGCGGCGAAGCCAAGCCTCAAGCTACACGAGCTATAGCGAAGCTATAGCGTTTTTTGAGGCGTGACCAAGGCGGCATAATTTTTTATAGATTTATATATTTATATCATATTTCATATATATATATATATATATATATATATATATATATATATATATATATATATATATATATATATAACATCAAGTTTACAAAACGCGTTATACATAGGAAATAAACTCAAAAAGCTAAACTATAATTGCATTTTTCGTCATTTCTTTAAATAAAACCTTCTCCGTGAGAGTAAACTGCTAAAAGATAAAATGTAAAAAGCTAAAAACTACGGTATAAAACATCACATTCACATATTCACATTCACTTGTTATATTATCTTTTAGCATTTGATTTATAAAGTTAGCCCAAGCCCAAGTTCCTTCTAGCCCAATAATATTAAATTACTAAATTCTACAAAAGCTTCAAAATAAAGCGCCACGCTTCACGCTATAGCACGTCTTACCACGCTTTTTCGCGCTTCATAACACGCTACGCATTAAGAAGACGCCTTGGCCTGTTTCGTAACGTGGAGGCCACGCCTCGCGCTATGGCGCCGTTATAGCGCCGCTATGGCGCGCTATTTAGAACCCTGTCTTTAATTAATAAGTCAAATTCGAATATAGCTATCTGAACCATACTGACTGATGACGTATAGTCTATACTTGCGCCATGAGCCCAAATGATAAACATTACTTGGCCCAAACCCACCACGGGTGGGCTATCATAACGAATAACGGGCCATAATAAACACGGCTTGGGCTCACGAAGCCCAAAGCCCAACCAAACTTAACCGGGTATGCGATAAGGATCATCTATTCATGGAATAGATATCCTTACCCTGGATAAGCACTACGAGTGCGAAGAGTAAGGAGCAAGAAACCTACACGGTTTCAGCCCCTATATAAGGAATGACATCTCTCATTCAAAGGTACGACATACAAAACCCTAACTCTTAACGAGAACCCTAAATCGATTACTTACTCTCACGCCGGAGTCTAATCGGGGGAGACAATCCCTCGATAAGCCTAACGGTGTTGTTTATTTTCTTAGTGCGCAGGTAACAAGTACTAAGAAGCGAATTGATACGAGAGCAAGAGCCCATAACCAGGAACGCCCAACTTTTGTATCAACAAGTGGCGCCATCCATGGGACCCTACTAAGAACTAAAGACTAGGATGACAAAGAATAAGAATTCAAGCCAGCGGACTCCGCAATCGGAAAAACGTGACCATCAGAGGAGGAATCAACAAGATCCAATCTCTAGACAGGTTGCTGGGACAACCAGCGCACCTGGCCACCAAGAGGCGGGAATAACCCAACCTCTTCCAGAGGTAGAACTACCAGTAAGGACTACCCAAATCATCCCAGTGGTCCCAAGCGCTGAGGAACTTCAGCGCACTCTTTTCACCACTCCTCATCAAACCATTCCCGCAGTGAACAACACTGTACCACCAGATGCGCCTAACCGAGATAGGGTGCTGAATACGGAGACGGACAACCTTGCAACAGCTGAGGACGCACCCAATCTCACTTTGGGAAACTTTGTATCCCAAAACTATGAAACTTTGACCGCCCTCATGCAGGAAGAAGCCAGAAGAAGGGCAAGTACGGGTCTACAGGCTCGATTAAATTTTGGTCCTGAACGCGAACCATCACCACTGCGCCAATCACGAAGAAGACGCGCAGAACGTACCACTATCCATGATAGGTTAGGTACGACATCTGAGTCACAATACTCGGAAGACAGTGAGAGGCGCACTAATGTTCACTCCAGACTTGGTAGTCGCTGGGTACACGACCGATTGGGACCTCAACATTCACCGAGCCAAGGATCCTCCAAACCTGGAAGTAAGAGGATCCAAGACAGACTGGGAAGAAGAAGATCCCCAAGTAGAGATCCCTCAAGCTCTTCCTCTGAAAGAAGTCGGCGCAAACACCGAAGAAGAGACTACCCTTCTTCCAGTGACTCCTCTGATAACGAGGATAGAGAAACAGGACACTGGAAGTCAAGAGGAAGGCGTCGCGAGGAAGAGAACGAAGATATGTCTCTCCCATGGCGTCGCCAGAAAGTTGACGCGTTTACATGGCGCATCAGCGATTACTCAGATCGCAAACGTAGGCGCATGCCTGCTAATGTAAAAACATATGATGGAACAGGTGATCCGGATGATCACCTAAAAATTTTCGAATCGGCCGCCACCATTGAAAACTGGCCACAGCCAGTGTGGTGCCACATGTTCAATTCTACGTTAGTAGGGAATGCGCGCACATGGTTTAGCAAACTCCCACGTAGGAGTATCGGTGGATTCGAGGAATTACGGAAAGCATTCCGCCTCAACTTCACCCAGAGACAGAAGTGCGCTAAAAACCCCGTTGAGCTAGCAAGAGTGAAACAGCGCCAAGGAGAATCAACCAGCGCTTTCATGGAACGCTTCAAGGATGAGTGCATACAAGTTAAAGCGTGTCCTGAAATCTTAAAAATTTCAGGGTTCATGAATGGGATTAATAACCTAGAACTCATCCGAAAGCTAAACGACAAAGTTCCACAAACTTTTGATGAGCTAACAAAGCGCACTAGATCCTTTATACAAGGAGAAGCAGCCGCTGCGGACAGTAAAAAGGGTTATTCGAACTATAGGCAGCAAGAGCAGCCTCGGAGACAATCTAATGATCAGAATAACAACCGCAGCAGGAATTACCGCAATGGAAGGGACAATGAAAAATATACCCCTCTTACAAAAACCGCAAGGGAAATATTTGTAACAGAGGGCGCAAACTTCCCAAAACCACCACCAATGCGCACCGCAGAGGAAAAGCGCATAGGAAACGGATACTGCGAGTATCATGGACAAAAAGGCCATACAACTAATGAGTGTGTAACACCCCCAAAATCAGGTCCAGCGGAAGCATACATGTTACTGGGGTGCTACTCAATCGGTATCATAACACAAGTACAAAGAACGGTTTTTATCTCAACCATTTAGAATAACTTTCATTATCAAAAATATTTAATTTACATCGTTCAAAAATAGTGCAGAAATACAGGCCCATATAAGAGTTTAAGTGGTCCCAAATAGATATCAAAGTTGTCTATGACCATGCCATGCCATGCCAAAGCCTTCAATAGTTAGCTATCACCTTAACCTGAAAATACATGCTAAAAAGTGTCAACACGAGGTTGGTGAGTTCACAGGTTTATAATAAAATAGTAGTATTGTGAGTTCAATAAAGAGTTTTGTGACCATTGCGTCGCTCACAATGTCATGAAAATAGTGTTTACTTTACAGTAAAATCAGAATTGTGGACCATGAGTAGAGTGTGTGATCATTACAACGAATATAATGTCACATAGTAAAATAGTCTATTACGCTAGCACTAAGTTCATGCAACCGAAGCTTGACAGTGTGCATGCTCTAGAAGCACGTTAAATAAAGCCCTTGCAAGTGTCTATCCCGTGACACTCGTATTTCGACATGTTATACGCTCGCATTTGCCTATCCGGCCAAACCGAACGGGGGTGTCAACCCCAATAGATCTATTTATAGCATTCGCGCTTCCCAGCAGGAATTGACGGTTCATGAGTTTGGGCATTGTGGGATTCAGTGTCTTAGGCTAATCTGCGTAATAGTGCAAATAAAGCATAAGTTTCAGTGTGGTCTATAAAAGTGTTTGCATAAAAGCAATTGTCATTCAATAGAAGTGTTTGCGTAACAGCAAAGATTTGTAAAGTGTTTTGCATATAAGCAATAGTTCATAGAGTGTGTAGCACAAAAGCAATAGTTCATAAAGTGTGTTGCATAAAAGCAATAGTTCATAAAGTGTGTTGCATGTTTATCAAACACTTGCGTATGTGAGAAAATAATCAAGTATGCAACCAATATACACATAGGTGCATTTGAATAATCAATCAAGTATTCAGAGAAACAGTAGTGTTTAAGTAAACAATTGTACATTCAAATAAAACAAGCATTGAGTTTAGTTAAAAACGAGCATGTATTCTCCCCCAAAACAGTTATAAAACAAGTAAAAGTAGGGGTCATGAACTCACCTCAGTGAATAGCAGTCAGATAGTGCAACAAATCAGATAGTGTTCGGCACCAACACGCGACCTAGATTAGCATGACAAGTTTAGTTTACAGTTTCGTGTTTGAGACTCGATGAAGTTTAAACAAGTTTAAAAGTTTTAAAGTGTTTGTTTTATTGTTGCTTGTGTGGAAGCATTTAAGTTTAAAACGATTTCTAAATGTTTGTAAGTATTGGCTCTTGGAAGTGCATAAGTATACATGTACAAATATTAACAAGTATCAAGAACGAATAAGTCTTTGGTTTGTCGGCAACCGAAGGACGATGTACGGAAAGTAATCACAAATAAACAATAGACGAATTCGGATTATAAGAATATCGTTTAAAAGTATATATATTTATATCAAATATTAGTTGATGATAAAAGTATATAAGAATTATACTTTAAGTAATGGTTTTATTAAAAGAGTCTAAAATACACTTGTAAATTATAATTGTAGGGCTTCTAGAAAATTCGGGCGTGACCCGTGTATATGTTTTAATTGTACGTGGTGACTAAGCGTCAAAATGCATAATATATCATTGTTATTCAGAATAAGTTTTGTTTAGTGATTATGAGATATGGACTAATGGTTTAAAAACTTAAGTTTTGATTATAGTTGTAGTTTATAAAATATGTTTAGTAAATTTTAATGTATATCGTAAATTAACGTCGAGTAACAATGACTCGAGTGAGACAATTGAGTCACATTAAGTCGTGAGATATTATGACGAAATAAGTCGGAATCAAATAGGTCGAATAAGCCGGGACTTAACCAAAAAGCTTATTCTTCCATATCCATTTTAGCCCGATGACAAAGACTCCGTCAGGTCTTTCAACTAATTCCCAGACTTCTAATCTTATGAATTGCTGAAATTCCTCTTGCATAGATTCAATCCAGTTGTCATAAGTCATTGCATCCTTAATGTTCTTAGGTTCTTCGTGACAAACTGTGAGTGCATAGATACAAGTTTCTCCATCCGTGTGAAGCCGTTGTCTTGTCATAACAGGTGCATCTGGATGGCCAATAATATGAACTAGTGGATGGTCTCGAGTCCATTTGTGTGTGCAAACACAACTCTCCTACTATTTGGTTGACTCAACATTTTACAAACACCCATGTGGACTCGACAACACACCCACTGTTGGTGGTTCGACACACCTCGCAACACACATTTAAAAGTTAATTAGTTTGTTACTAAAACATTTCAACTTCAAGTTTGAACCAAGTGAACAATTTTTGAAATTAGCAAAGCGTGTCATTTATGTTTTATATTTAGAGGTTGTAACACAAAATATATTACATTCTAATGTGTTAAGTAGTAAAATTTGAAAGCAATATGACAACTATTTTACTTCAACTGTCATCAGACGCACCCTTTAATCTGTTAATTTAAGTGGGCTGAAACAAGTAGAAACAAACGTCCCTAGTAGGTTGTTATACGCAAAACCAAACGCACCCCTTTTGTGCAGAAAATAAGCAACGAATCGCATCCTTTTGGGGCTGAAATCAGCAGCTCCAAATGCACCGTTTGTGCATAAAATAAACAAACAAAACGCACCCTTTAAGGGCTGAAATCAGCAGCTCCAACACCCCTTTGTGCAGAAAAATAAGCAAACAAAACGTACCCTTCGACGGGGTTTCGACCAACACAACTTTGTGTCCGATCACAACTATGCCAAAATATATACGATCCGACATAAGCTAAAGTCTAAACATAATGCTAACACGCAAGGTCTAAGACCAGTAACTAAGTCATTTTCACCGCGAACCAATATCGACATAGGTTATTATGAAGACGCATAATCAAAAAACCAAAGCAAGGAACAACACTTCCACAATTTAGCCAATACTCGGATTTTAAATCATGTGATTATTTACTTATGCCACACAAGAATTTAACACAACAGTTTTATCACCAAAACCACATAATCGGTTTACCAAGAATAATATTTGTCCGATTCACCAAAAAGTTTTAACAATTAGAAGTTTAACAAATTTTAAAACTATAAGCATAACAAACATTAAATATCAACAAGGGTTGGATTTCTTACAATAAATCATGATTCGAGAAACACAGAGTTAAGAGCTCCAATCAATTCCACAACAATCATCCACACACTTTTTCTCTCGTTCCCACTTGGTGTCGATGCAAGACCCTTTGATTTCAATCTTTGAGTGTGTGGAGCTTGTGTGAAATCAATTGGGTTTTAAAAGAATTAGTAAGAGGGGTTTTGATTTCTTTTCCTTGGGCATCAGTCGACCTTGAAGTCATTTTGGGTAATTGTCCCCCCCCACACTTCACCCCTTTGCGCTGACATCAAAGTATAGACAAGATCCTGATGTTGTTGTGACCACCTCGTGGTTAAACTGAGATGAAAAAGAGGAGGTGGGGAGACCTTGAAGCTTAACAACAGGAGCAGGTACTTGGTTTTTCTTGGCTGTATTGATGGAGGAGATGGAGTTGGGGAGCGTACAAATGTGGGGATAAGAGAGAGAGAGAGATGGTTCGGTTTGGTTAAAGGTTATCACAAGGACGATTTGCAATTTACTCTTTTAATTATTAGTATTATTATTATTATTTTACTTTTGTTTAACAAAAGAGTATATGAAAGTGTGTAAAATAAAAAGGTGAGTGCTTGTTAAACAAAATGGGCAAGTGTGAAACACTTTTGGTTTTTGTAACACTCGCGGGGATTTAAGTGTACCCCGTGTTTCCTTGAGCTCTAATATAATTTGCATTTTTGAGGTTAGCGTGAGTGCTAAAACATTATTAACGAGGTCATTTATAGTCGTAATAAAATTTATTATTTATGGATAACCCGTATTGAGTTCATGCCTTTACTAGGATTTGTGTTGGTACGCGCGTGGTGTTTGATGCGAGATAACCTCTCGTTAATATTAAGTAATAGTCAGGAAATGAAATAAATCACATACTTCTAATAAAATGGTCAGTGAGGTGAGTTACTGTAAGATATAGTGTGCGGGTTTATTTCCCGAAATAGTTATGTAAGCTCATGCACGCTTAGAAAAATAGTTGGGTAATAATAAATTGACATTTATTATTTAAAATTAGTTTGAAAAATTTCGGTTTGTTACAGTCACACCTTCTTAAAAGGAATCGCGTCCTCGCGATTCAATTCAAGTTACCCATTATGGTCAAAAAGAGATGAGTATATACGCACGATAATACATCCTCACGTTCTCCACGTGAATTCAGGTTCTTTTTGCGAGTTTCTACGAACTTTGACGATAGGGATAGGTTTTGGTTCTTTGCTGAAAATTTGCAGTTAGGTAAATTGATGCGACTTCAAAAGACTCATAGTTTCAGTAAAACAGTCTTTAAACATGGTGTGGGTAAAACCATGTCTCAAAAGTTAACATTTAGTCACCCCTTTAATATACAAAAGTCTCAATAAAGTTTGACCAGAGAAATTTTGCCACATCAAAATGGGTGTCTCGGGAAGAATACCATTACGAGTGTTGTGGGTTCTGTAAACGAATTTCAAAAAGGAAAGTCCTTAAAAAGCAAAGATGTCAAGGAAAAAATGTGTAGTTAGGTATGTTCGTTTTGACAAATTTCAAGTGTTTAATGACGGAGTCTAGTTGTCAAGCCTGAGTGGGGTTCAATGTTTAATATCAAGAGAATTTCATAAAAATAAGTATCCAATTTACTTTAACAGTACCAAGAGGTAGCAACATAAAGTGCTTTTCAATTGGGCAAATAGTTCATATGGTGATTGCAAAATAGTTTATAGTACGGGTTGTACAATAGTTTATAGAGTAATAGGAAGACAATTTATCATTTTTAAAATTGTAGTTTCGTTTTGTGATTTAGTAGCAAAGTAGTTCATAGGAGAGTAAAATAGTTTGTAAAGTATAGTAAGTCTTGTATGATAATTGTAATATTGTTTACAAAATGCTAGCGAAACTGTGTGTTGTTTATAGAATGGTAGTAAGGTAATGAATCGGTTTATTACATCATGATAAAATAGTTGTAAAGATGATTCGTAAGATAGTTTATAAGATAGTAAGAAAACAATTTACTGTTTCTAAAATAGTTGCAGGGTCAAAATCTTGATTTCATGAAATAGCAGTAAGACATTTTGTAGGATGACCGCAAAATGGTCTTTAGAATAACCAAAAACAGTTTATGCAAATAGTGATGTAGTTTATTATCTTATAAGAGAGTAGCAAGGTAGAAAACAAATAATTCCGAGGGATAAGTGAAGGACTAGGTGTGCAGGATTAGGTGTTCCAAAGATAGTAGTTTGGGTTACTACATAAAGTTTTTAAGGGTTCTGTTGGGTATAGGATCTCTGCTAAATGTGAAGTTTGGCAAGTTTAGAGTTTGACTATGAAGAATGGTGTTGATTGCTACTAGCAATCAGTTGGTTGTCTCAGTAGTATACTTAGTACTTAACGCGGAAGGTATAACATTGATTGAGTGTAGGGTTTGAGGTGGAGGTGACTGTAACGTAACCAGATTGTGATAAAAGAGTATTCTATTTAAGAGAAAAAGTATTGTGATGAAAAAGTATTGTGATGCCAGTGTGTTGTGTGTGGATGCGAATGCTCATGTTATTCAATGATTATGTACCCACACAGCAATTTTTGAAACTTCAGAAATCAAGTAAAAATCAATATGGACATAATTCTATTGTAACTACTCTCTGTATCGCAAAATTCAACTCTGAGCCGAACATAGGTGATCAGGCTATGTTCCACTGTCCCTGGTCGAATATAGGTGATCAGCCTATATTCCACCGAGGTTCAATGAATTTTGAAATACTCGGCTTAGTTACACTAGTAATATATCCCTTACTTAAAAAGAAATTGTTTTATCATAGTAAGGCAGGCAGGCATGTGGCGGTCATAAGGTCAAGTTTTCGTAAGAGTAGTTATAGTCTAGGTTTTAAAAATACCTAGTTCTCTATAACCAAGGCTCTGATACCAATCTGTAACACCCCCAAAATCAGGTCCAGCGGAAGCATACATGTTACTAGGGTGCTACTCAATCGGTATCATAACACAAGTACAAAGAACGGTTTTTATCTCAACCATTTAGAATAACTTTCATTATCAAAAATATTTAATTTACATCGTTCAAAAATAGTGCAGAAATACAGGCCCATATAAGAGTTTAAGTGGTCCCAAATATATATCAGAGTTGTCTATGACCATGCCATGCCATGCCAAAGCCTTCAATAGTTAGCTATCGCCTTAACCTGAAAATACATGCTAAAAAGTGTCAACACGAGGTTGGTGAGTTCACAGGTTTATAATAAAACAGTAGTATTGTGAGTTCAATAAAGAGTTTTGTGACCATTGCGTCGCTCACAATGTCATGAAAATAGTGTTTACTTTACAGTAAAATCAGAATTGTGGACCATGAGTAGAGTGTGTGATCATTACAACGAATATAATGTCACATAGTAAAATAGTCTATTACGCTAGCACTAAGTTCATGCAACCGAAGCTTGACAGTGTGCATGCTCTAGAAGCACGTTAAATAAAGCCCTTGCAAGTGTCTATCCCGTGACACTCGTATTTCGACATGTTATACGCTCGCATTTGCCTATCCGGCCAAACCGAACGGGGGTGTCAACCCCAATAGATCTATTTATAGCATTCGCGCTTCCCAGCAGGAATTGACGGTTCATGAGTTTGGGCATTGTGGGATTCAGTGTCTTAGGCTAATCTGCGTAATAGTGCAAATAAAGCATAAGTTTCAGTGTGGTCTATAAAAGTGTTTGCATAAAAGCAATTGTCATTCAATAGAAGTGTTTGCGTAACAGCAAAGATTTGTAAAGTGTTTTGCATATAAGCAATAGTTCATAGAGTGTGTAGCACAAAAGCAATAGTTCATAAAGTGTGTTGCATAAAAGCAATAGTTCATAAAGTGTGTTGCATGTTTATCAAACACTTGCGTATGTGAGAAAATAATCAAGTATGCAACCAATATACACATAGGTGCATTTGAATAATCAATCAAGTATTCAGAGAAACAGTAGTGTTTAAGTAAACAATTGTACATTCAAATAAAACAAGCATTGAGTTTAGTTAAAAACGAGCATGTATTCTCCCCCAAAACAGTTATAAAACAAGTAAAAGTAGGGGTCATGAACTCACCTCAGTGAATAGCAGTCAGATAGTGCAACAAATCAGATAGTGTTCGGCACCAACACGCGACCTAGATTAGTATGGCAAGTTTAGTTTACAGTTTCGTGTTTGAGACTCGATGAAGTTTAAACAAGTTTAAAAGTTTTAAAGTGTTTGTGTTATTGTTGCTTGTGTGGAAGCATTTAAGTTTAAAACGATTTCTAAATGTTTGTAAGTATTGGCTCTTGGAAGTGCATAAGTATACATGTACAAATATTAAAAAGTATCAAGAACGAATAAGTCTTTGGTTTGTCGGCAACCGAAGGACGATGTACGGAAAGTAATCACAAATAAACAATAGACGAATTCGGATTATAAGAATATCGTTTAAAAGTATATATATTTATATCAAATATTAGTTGATGATAAAAGTATATAAGAATTATACTTTAAGTAATGGTTTTATTAAAAGAGTCTAAAATACACTTGTAAATTATAATTGTAGGGCTTCTAGAAAATTCGGGCATGACCCGTGTATATGTTTTAATTGTACGTGGTGACTAAGCGTCAAAATGCATAATATACCGTTGTTATTCAGAATAAGTTTTGTTTAGTGATTATGAGATATGGACTAATGGTTTAAAAATTTAAGTTTTGATTATAGTTGTAGTTTATAAAATATGTTTAGTAAATTTTAATGTATATCGTAAATTAACGTCGAGTAACAATGACTCGAGTGAGACAATTGAGTCACATTAAGTCGTGAGATATTATGACAAAATAAGTCGGAATCAAATAGGTCGAATAAGCCGGGACTTAACCAAAAAAATAATAATAAATAATAAGCAAACCATTACACCCTTTTTCTTGCGATCAATTAAGCAAACACAACTCTCCTACTATTTGGTTGACTCAACGTTTTACAAACACCCATGTGGACTCGACAACACACCCACTGTTGGTGGTTCGACACACCTCGCAACACACATTTAAAAGTTAATTAGTTTGTTACTAAAACATTTCAACTTCAAGTTTGAACCAAGTGAACAATTTTTGAAATTAGCAAAGCGTGTCATTTATGTTTTATATTTAGAGGTTGTAACACAAAATATATTACATTCTAATGTGTTAAGTAGTAAAATTTGAAAGCAATATGACAACTATTTTACTTCAACTGTCATCAGACGCACCCTTTAATCTGTTAATTTAAGTGGGCTGAAACAAGTAGAAACAAACGTCCCTAGTAGGTTGTTATACGCAAAACCAAACGCACCCCTTTTGTGCAGAAAATAAGCAACGAATCGCATCCTTTTGGGGCTGAAATCAGCAGCTCCAAATGCACCGTTTGTGCATAAAATAAACAAACAAAACGCACCCTTTAAGGGCTGAAATCAGCAGCTCCAACACCCCTTTGTGCAGAAAAATAAGCAAACAAAACGTACCCTTCGACGGGGTTTCGACCAACACAACTTTGTGTCCGATCACAACTATGCCAAAATATATACGATCCGACATAAGCTAAAGTCTAAACATAATGCTAACACGCAAGGTCTAAGACCAGTAACTAAGTCATTTTCACCGCGAACCAATATCGACATAGGTTATTATGAAGACGCAGAATCAAAAGACCAAAGCAAGGAACAACACTTCCACAATTTAGCCAATACTCGGATTTTAAATCATGTGATTATTTACTTATGCCACACAAGAATTTAACACAACAGTTTTATCACCAAAACCACATAATCGGTTTACCAAGAATAATATTTGTCCGATTCACCAAAAAGTTTTAACAATTAGAAGTTTAACAAATTTTAAAACTATAAGCATAACAAACATTAAATATCAACAAGGGTTGGATTTCTTACAATAAATCATGATTCGAGAAACACAGAGTTAAGAGCTCCAATCAATTCCACAACAATCATCCACACACTTTTTCTCTCGTTCCCACTTGGTGCCGATGCAAGACCCTTTGATTTCAATCTTTGAGTTTGTGGAGCTTGTGTGAAATCAATTGGGTTTTAAAAGAATTAGTAAGAGGGGTTTTGATTTCTTTTCCTTGGGCATCAGTCGACCTTGAAGTCATTTTGGGTAATTGTCCCCCCCACACTTCACCCCTTTGCGCTGACATCAAAGTATAGACAAGAGCCTGATGTTGTTGTGACCACCTCGTGGTTAAACTGAGATGAAAAAGAGGAGGTGGGGAGACCTTGAAGCTTAACAGCAGGAACAGGTACTTGGTTTTTCTTGGCTGTATTGATGGAGGAGATGGAGTTGGGGAGCGTACAAATGTGGGGATAAGAGAGAGAGAGAGAGAGAGAGATGGTTCGGTTTGGTTAAAGGTTATCACAAGGACGATTTGCAATTTACTCTTTTAATTATTAGTATTATTATTATTTTACTTTTGTTTAACAAAAGAGTATATGAAAGTGTGTAAAATAAAAAGGTGAGTGCTTGTTAAACAAAATGGGCAAGTGTGAAACACTTTTGGTTTTTGTAACACTCGCGGGGATTTAAGTGTACCCCATGTTTCCTTGAGCTCTAATATAATTTGCATTTTTGAGGTTAGCGTGAGTGCTAAAACATTATTAACGAGGTCGTTTATAATCGTAATAAAATTTATTATTTATGGATAACCCGTATTGAGTTCATGCCTTTACTAGGATTTGTGTTGGTACGCGCGTGGTGTTTGATGCGAGATAACTGATTCGCCTCAAACAGTCAGATAATTATTGATCAGCCACTTGTGAATGGCCAACTGTAATAGTCAAACAGCTGAGGCAAATGCTTCCGTAAAATACAGTGTTTTCCCGGGTCGTAATGTCCCAACGAGGTGTGCGATGTTTTATTATAAACGAGTTTGTGATCGAGTGAATATGCACAGGAAAGGTTATAAGTGGGCTGGGTGGACTTGGATCACAAAAACAAAAAGGGGTGGGCTTGGTTATTGTTTGGATTGGATTAGTGGTTTTGGGTATTAATATAAAGATAGGGTCCGGTTTGGTTTTAGGTAAATCACAAGGACCACAAATGTAATTTAGGCAATGTTGAGGGTTTGAAATGGTATTTTCCCAAAGTAGTTCAAAGGACCATAATTGCCATAAATAAATAGTACAAGGACATTTTTGATGTTTTTCATATTTTAAATATCCGAGGACTATTTTTGCCAAACTTGCAAAGTTGAGGGACTAATCATGTAAATTCACCAAACTTATCACCAAGGACCATTCCTGCAAAAGATTATTAGTACAAGGACCAAAATTGAATTTCTCAAAGTTTTTTTACATCCCAGGGACCATTTCTGTCAAATTCCAAAGTACAGGGACTAAACTTGTAATTTTCTGAAACTTGAAGGGTTAAACCTGTAATTATCAAATATTAACACAAAGGACCAAATATGTCATTATATAATAGTACAAGGGTTATTTTGATAAATTTTCCATTTTAGATAACCCAGGGACTGATTTTGACACTTTTCCAAAGTTGAGGGACCAAAGTTGTAAATTTATGATTTTTAACTTCAAAGGACTTTTCCTAACAACTTATGAATCCCAAGGACCTAAAATGATATTTGAACAAGTTTTGAGTGACCAGGGACTAGTTTTGCCAATTTATGAAACTTGAGGGACTGAAACTGCCAATTATGCAAACTTTGTACGTTTTTCATCTGTTTTTGCATATTTTGCATTTGAAACATATAAAACACACCTTTAAGATATTTTAAGTATTTTGATACATATTTGAGTGTTTTTGGATATTTTGGCAGCTCAGATTAGTATAAAATGATGAGTATTTAGACACTCATCAATCCCCCACACTAAACTATTGCTAGTCCCTAGCAATCTTTTGAGAAAAACTTAATGGATTTGAAAAACTCTTTACCAAAAGCCATCACTTCTGGAGTAGCCAGGTGTAAGAACTGTGGCACACCTGATAACCGTGTGATTTTGAGCAAACCACCAGCTGTCAACGGATTTGATTAGTCTTTACCAAAAGCCGTTTGCTTCTAGACTAGCCAACTCTTGATGGAATAGTCAACATCTTGGTGAGCTGATTACCAATTATGGATTTTCCACGGCCTTTACCACAAGCCATAATCTTGCGGGCTAGCCAACTCATTAGCTTTTGAGGATAATGGGAAGTTGAGGAACCACACAATTTTTGGCAAATTGCAAGCCATAAACGGGTTTGAGTTATCTTTACCAAGAACTGTTTGCTCCTGGATTAGCCAATCCTGTTGTGGGTTAGACATGGAGGATTGATACCATTTATTGCGTTCTAAGTGAGAAAAAATTTTAAAATTTTGGCTAAAATGGGGGTTCTTGATGGAACATGTGTTTAAATTCGTTAGAATAACGAATCTCCCCCCACACTTAGAACTGAATATTGTCCTCAATATTCAAAATACCGGGTGTTAAACCGACACTTAGAACGTAAGAAGAAAATACTCTATAGCCTTTATTTAAGATGTATATACATACAATTATTTTTTAGATAAAACTTCTTAAATAGAAGCTATCACTATATGTACTTTTTTTTTTTTTTTTTTTTTTTTTTTTTTTTTTTTTTTTTTTGAGGATATATATATATATATACAACATGTGGGGCATTTCCCCCACACTAGGGTGGTACACACGGGTTAAAACCCATGTTTTTGCTAATGTTTTTGATTCCCGAGTCACTAGCTTGACTCGACCCCGTATTTGAATCCTTTTCTCCCAAACTGTCAGGTTTATCACGCAAGCTAACTGCTTGTGAACAGTTAACTGTAATAAAGAAGTCCTGAACAGACCGGGAGAAAAAGCAATTTAAAAATCTATGGGGAAGTAAGTGGAAGAGACAATCTCAATCGGACTTTCATTCAAAATGTTTGGATAAACATTTGAAGCACGTGAAAGTTCCACACCGATGAGACAAGTACCCGGCTCATAATTTATAAATGAGAATGCCGGGGTCAAAGATAATGTCTTCACTCCCGAAAGAGTGAAGAACAGGATAAGCCACGGGATATATGAAGAAAAGAAAGAAAGTCATGATGAAAATCATGATTAACTCTTCTTCCTCAATAGGAGAGTTCATTGGTTCATGAATCTCCTCGTTTAAGCTCATTTGATCAAGACATATTATGGGTATGTCTAGATCAAAATAAAAACTATCATACTCCGGTGGAGATATGATATAATTGAGTTCATCAGAGAACTCCTCAAAGGTGAATGATTCGTATTCGGGATTGATTTGAGTGAATTCACTTGGGAACTCCTCAATAGTAAATGATTCATAAACGGGAAGAGAATTATAAGAATGAGAAGTGGTGATACCACTTATCTTCTCTTCCGTTTGATCAAAATGGAACGTTTGCAATTCAGGAATAGAATCATTGATCAAAATCTCACTATCCTTGACGGGGATAGGAGATGAAATAGGCTTTTCATTAAAAGCCTCGATTCTAGAAATGAGAAGATTAGCATTTAATAATGTAAGACGAAGAGATTCGTCTTGGATAATTTCTTCCTCATTCTCTTCTTCTGAGTTGACAAGCTCAGAAGGTAATTCCCCCACATAACTTATGTTTCCACAAGATAAAGAATAGCCCTCATCAGAATCAGAGAACATCTCAATATGATCATTTGGAAAGACAAGAGGGGGAAGGATATCACACATATATTCAAGAATTCCCTGTGACTCTCTTGGGATTGAGACAAGGTTCTCAACACTAGACTTTATGAATTCGTCCGATTCCTTTGCAGGAACAGTGTCAAGATGCTCGTCCCCCATGCTCAGAGAGTGAGTGGGAACCTCGGGTGTGATAACATCATACTTAGGGAGCTGAGAAGGACTAGCAGTAATGGAGTCTACAAGTTCCATTATTTCTACTGCTGGTGATTCAGTTATATTCTTTTTTCCCTGTATATGCATGGAAGGAGTCTCAACTGATGAATATGATGAGGTATCATCACTTTCATCATCCTCATAGAGAAGAGCAGCATTTTGAAATTTGGTACGTGTTATAGCTACTTGTTGTAAGACTAGTAATTCTTCCATGCTTCTTTCGTCTCTAGCAGCATGTTTTTCAACAAGTAATTCCGCGATAGATTTATCACGAGAATATGGAATGAGTGGAAACTGTGGGGGTGTGAATGTGTTAAATCCGTATGTATTAGAACTAGAACAATGTTCAGGTTTATAATACGGTTGACATTGGAAATCATCATTATGAGGACCCCCACAATGTACACAAGAAAAACTTGGTGCATTGTGAAACGACATATTAGCCAACTCCTCTCTAATGTTTTTAAGTTTTTCAAGAACCTCTAGACAAGGGTCTTGCTGGTTTTGAGGAGTTGCTTGGTTTATTTGGTATTGTGGAGGTGGGTCTTGAAACGAATAGTCGTAAATGTTACAAGGAAATGGATTCCTTGTTTGACAATCAGAGCTAAAATGTGGACCTCCACAGTACTCACAACAGTAAAACTGTTGAGTCTGGCTTGGTGTATTTTGATACAAAGCATCATTGATATTTGGATAATTTGAAAAATTTGAGGAGTCGTTGAATGAGTTTTGATTAGGATCATAAGCAAATGAATTACTTGATCCACAAAACAAACAACTCCCATTTTGAATATCATTACCACATTGTTCACATGTACACCAACGACATGGAAAACCGAAAAGCGGCTCACCACAACCGACACAAGGAACAAAATCTGGAGGTGGGACAAGTGGTGTGCTCTGAGAGCTAGGAATTTCCACCACTTCCGTTATGGTCTCGGGTTTTGGTTCTTGATAAACGTGAAGGTTAGGCAAATCGTTCTTTTCAGTAACTGCCCTAAGCTCTGTACGTTTGCTTGACAAACTTTTAACCGTAAACCGTGAAAGATCAGGATTGATTCTTGAAGGTTTAGAAGCATTTGTGAGCTCAGGTTTTTGGACAACCGTGGTTTGGACGTATTTAGCACCTCCATCGTCAGAGGAAAGTACAAGGTCCTTTGTTACCTCGGTTTCATGATCTCTTTCCCTCACCGGAGAGGGAATAGGAATCGAAGTTCCATCATAATCAACATAACATCTCGACATTTTTGACAAGGCCATAAGTTTTTCAACTTTACTTTTACAGGCCCTTTGTTTAATGAAATCGTCATCGAGAGATGCCATTAGAATCAATTATGAGATAAGTGGAAGAAAGTAGAATCAAAGGGTTTTGGGGATGAGAAATGAAGAATCAAATAGGTAGGGGTGTAAAGGTGAATATTTTTGTGTTTTGTTTTATAAAAATATGGATAAAATATGGTAAATATACAATGGATGTATATCCAGAATCACTAATACGCAAAATCGTTTAGAATAAGCGCACAACCTCCCCGGCAGCGGTGCCAAATTTTGATTCGCCTCAAACAGTCAGATAATTATTGATCAGCCACTTGTGAATGGCCAACTGTAATAGTCAAACAGCTGAGGCAAATGCTTCCGTGAAATACAGTGTTTTCCCGGGTCGTAATGTCCCAACGAGGTGTGCGATGTTTTATTATAAACGAGTTTGTGATCGAGTGAATATGCACAGGAAAGGTTATAAGTGGGCTGGGTGGACTTGGATCACAAAAACAAAAAGGGGTGGGCTTGGTTATTGTTTGGATTGGATTAGTGGTTTTGGGTATTAATATAAAGATAGGGTCCGGTTTGGTTTTAGGTAAATCACAAGGACCACAAATGTAATTTAGGCAATGTTGAGGGTTTAAAATGGTATTTTCCCAAAGTAGTTCAAAGGACCATAATTGCCATAAATAAATAGTACAAGGACATTTTTGATGTTTTTCATATTTTAAATATCCGAGGACTATTTTTGCCAAACTTGCAAAGTTGAGGGACTAATCATGTAAATTCACCAAACTTATCACCAAGGACCATTCCTGCAAAAGATTATTAGTACAAGGACCAAAATTGAATTTCTCAAAGTTTTTTTACATCCCAGGGACCATTTCTGTCAAATTCCAAAGTACAGGGACTAAACTTGTAATTTTCTGAAACTTGAAGGGTTAAACCTGTAATTATCAAATATTAACACAAAGGACCAAATATGTCATTATATAATAGTACAAGGGTTATTTTGATAAATTTTCCATTTTAGATAACCCAGGGACTGATTTTGACACTTTTCCAAAGTTGAGGGACCAAAGTTGTAAATTTATGATTTTTAACTTCAAAGGACTTTTCCTAACAACTTATGAATCCCAAGGACCTAAAATGATATTTGAACAAGTTTTGAGTGACCAGGGACTAGTTTTGCCAATTTATGAAACTTGAGGGACTGAAACTGCCAATTATGCAAACTTTGTACGTTTTTCATCTGTTTTTGCATATTTTGCATTTGAAACATATAAAACACACCTTTAAGATATTTTAAGTATTTTGATACATATTTGAGTGTTTTTGGATGTTTTGGCAGCTCAGATTAATATAAAATGATGAGTATTTAGACACTCATCAATAACCTCTCGTTAATATTAAGTAATAGTCAGGAAATGAAATAAATCACATACTTCTAATAAAATGGTTAGTGAGGTGAGTTACTGTAAGATATAGTGTGCGGGTTTATTTCCCGAAATAGTTATGTAAGCTCATGCACGCTTAGAAAAATAGTTGGGTAATAATAAATTGACATTTATTATTTAAAATTAGTTTGAAAAATTTCGGTTTGTTACAGAGTGCGTCCAGCTAAAACAACTAATTGAAAAACTAGTAAGAGAAGGCAGAATGGACCACCTTGTAAAAAACATCAAAGAGGGGAAAGACAAACAAAGGGGCGGAGGTAAGAAAGAGCCCCCCAAAGAAAAAGCTGATACCATATACATGATACAATCATGGCAGCGCAAGATATAGCAAAAAGTCAGCCAAAAATTCTCTCCAGAAAAAGAGATATCTTTCCCTACTCTAGCTGCGGACAACGCAGTCGTGGAGCCTCTAACTATTGAAATACATACGGGAGGACATGATATCCACCGCATGTACATTGACGGAGGAGCATCCGCAGATATCCTGTACGAGCACTGTTTCAAAAGACTGCGACCTGAAATCCAAAGTCAATTGACACCAGCAATAACGTCATTAACAGGATTCACAGGAGAAAAGATCTGGCCCATGGGGCAGTTACGCTTGTTGGTGGTCGTAGGAGATGAACAACACTCAACCGCAACATGGATAAACTTTATGGTAATAAAATCCCCTTCACCATACAATGGTATCATCGGGAGACCGGGAATATCATCCATGCGCGCCGTACCATCCACAGCACACGGAATGCTTAAATTTCCAGTGGAAGGAGGAGTTGTCACTCTCTATAACACAACAATACCACCAAGAGAATGCAATGCGGTAACAACAGAAGCAGAGACTATTCCAGAACAACACATAGAGAAAACACCAAATCTAAAAGTGGCTATTCATCCCGATTACCCGGAACAACAAGTTTCGATCGGGGGATCTTTATCTGACAAAGGTAAAGCAGCCGTATGTGCACTCTTGCAAAAGAACCTAGATATCTTTGCATGGGAACCAAAACATATGACTGGAGTACCGCGCTCTATCACAGAACATAAGCTACAAATCCAACAAGGATATCCTCTGATCCGACAAAAGAAGCGCGGCCAGGCCCCAGATCGCGCAAAGGCTATTCTGGAAGAAGTACATAAGCTCGTAGACGCAGGCATCATGCGCGAAGTATACTACCATGACTGGCTTTCTAACCCAGTTATGGTAAAGAAGAGCGATGGCAGTTGGAGAATGTGTGTGGACTTCACGGATCTCAACAAAGCATGTCCACAGGACTGCTATCCACTGCCAGAGATAGACTGGAAGGTAGAATCCCTAGGTGGATACCCTTTCAAATGCTTCCTAGATGCATATAAAGGAGATGAGTGTCTAAATACTCATCATTTTATACCAATCTGAGCTGCCAAAACATCCAAAAACACTCAAATATGCATCAAAATACTGAAAATATCTTAGAAGTGTGTTTTATATGTTTCAAATGCAAAATATGCAAAAACAGATGAAAAACGTATAAAGTTTGCATAATTGGCAGTTTCAGTCCCCCAAGTTTCTTAAATTTTCAAAACTAGTCCCTGAAGGTTTAAAATGAATAAAAAGTCAACTTAAGTCCATGGGAAGTCAAAATTATTCATAAATAGTCCCTGGATAAAAGTTTACACATATTGGCAACTTTTACCCCTCAAGTATCAAAATTGGCAAAATTAGTCCCTGGGTATTCAAAAAATGAAATTTAACAAATATTACCCTTGTACTATTCATAACTTTTAATTTGGAACATTTTGATAACTTTTGGGAAATTACATAATCAGTCCCTAAAAAATCCAAATGTGACATAAATGGTCCCCGGGTGATGTAAAATGGGAAAATTACATTTTTGGTCCTTTGGTTATTTAAACATGGCAAGTTTATTACCTTTTGATATCTATTGAAACTTACCAACACAGGTCCCCAACTTTCAGGTTTTTACATTTTTAGTCCTTGTGTTTACTAAACAATAAAAACCAACCGGACCCTTATAATTATTATACTCAAAAACTAAACCCAATCCAACAACCAAGCCCACCCATTACCCTTTTACACCCCTAGCCCAACTTAAGCCCAAAATACAAACCAAACCCACCCCGTTAATAATAAACCAGGGTCAAACCCCCGGTCAAACAAACCACCCCTTCCCTCCTTTACCACTTCACCTCACACAGTACACCATACCACCCTCCACCTCTCTGGTTTCAGCACCAGCTCACCACCAACTATCCTAACCTTATCCCTCCAAGTCATTTAATTTCATGTTGATTATTGGACTCCATAAGCTCATATAAGCTCCTGACAAAGCCTTGAAAGCTTTTAGAAACTCTTAATCAGTTATAGTCTTTTAGAATCAAAAAATCACTAAAAAATAGAGAAAATAGAAAATTAAATCAAAAATCTTTGTTCTTGGGTGATTCTGCTTGGAGCATGGTTAATTATGGATTGCCATGGTTTAGATGCCTCATGGGAGGCTATAGGAAGTGGTTTTAATCCTTGGTTCCACAGTCTCAGCTTACTCACCATGTAAGACACTTTTTACAATTTTTGCATTTTAATGCTTAAGTTATCTATCTGTTTTGATTCACACATTTTCCTGTTTAATTGTTGTTAGTTAATGATTCAATAGCTGAATATTAGTTGTTAATGTTTTGGATTTGATTGTGGCTTGAAATTCCATTTTGACTGTCAATAAGCTCTATTTTTTAGAATCATAGGTATAGACTCTTGTGACTACTTGTGTATGCTGAAAAAGGTCCATTTTGACATCTTGGATCCTCTGGATTTGATAGATTAATGTTACACAGTCATATGTAATGAATAGCTAAATTCAAGTCCATTAAAGGGTTGTTTGGATTTATGGGTTACACTGTGTATAGGGTTGTATTTGTAGTTGTTCTTGTTTGATTTACTGCTTATATGATTTATTATACTCAGTAGAACCTTAATCAAAGGGTTTGGCATTTAAGAAAGTCAATTTGACAGTTGATGATCTTTAAAGTGAGAATTTTGAGATTGATAGAACCTAGGACCCTGCATATCTTTTCAAATCTTGTTATTATTTGTTAGTTTCATGTTCTTGTAACTTAATATAGCTTATTTAGTCTTTAAATTCATATCAAAGTTGATCAAAGTCAACTTTGATCATAAAATAGAAAAAGTCAAATGTTAGTTTTTCAGGTTTTTGAATAAATGTCTGATTTTAGTGTGATCTTGTTATTTAGTTTTAGAACTTGTGCTTGTAATATGTTTTAGTTTTGTTGCTCATATTTATGTATGATTTTTGTCAATTTTTAGTTCAGCTGTTTAATAGCTTAAATTAATGCTTATTGTAGCTTGTTTTTGCCCTGTGTCACTAATGGTCTGTCAAGTTCATGAGCTTACATAACCTTATTCTGTGCACTTGGCTTCTTTGTGATGTTTTAGTAGCATGTTTGTTATGTGTAAGCTTATTTTCTTATTTCTAGCTTATTTAGATAGCTTAAACCACCCCACCTTTTTGTGCACCCTACTCCTTTCACTGAAGCAAACAGTGAAGGTGAGTACTATTTCCTAAGCTCATAAAAAGCTCCTCACTGAGCTTAAGCTTGTGGTTTTTGGCTTTTTACAAAGCTCAACTACCCATCTCAATAACTCAGTGCTTGTTGAGCTATTATTAGCTTGTTAGATAAGTAAATGAGAGCTTGTTGTTTGCCCACTCACAACATACCCCTGAGCATTCAGTGGTATTACACCATTTCCACAAGCTTCTCAAAAGCTCATTAGTGATCACAAGCTTGTGTGGCTTGGCTTTTTAGGAAGTTTAGCAACCCAGCTTTAGGATCCTACACTTAAAAATCATCTTGTAGCTTATTAACCAGGGCTGCAAGTAGCTTAGACTTATCACCATGTGAAAAGCTATGCTGAGTCCTTAGCATACCTTACCATAATCACTATATTTCATAAGCTCACAAAAAGCTATTCCTGTGGACCTAGCTTGTGAGATTTGCTTCTTTGAAAAGCTTATCAACCAAACTATAAGGTCCAGTGCTTAATTTCTATCTTGCAGCTTATTTAATAGGGCTGCAATGAGCTTTTTGTTTGTCCCATTTTACTAAGTGTCCTGGGTAACCATCATACTCAGTGAAATGGAAGGATTTTCATAAGCTTCTTACAAGCTCATCTGTGAACCTCACAGAGTGAACTTGGGTTTTTTGGAAAGCCATCCACCTCAGCTTGCTACTCCAATAATTAGTTTGGCCTTTGAAGCTTATTCACTAAGCTTAAATTGCCACTAAAAATAGCTGCAGGGGTGTTTGGGACTGCAGTGTATTGGTATTAGCTTATTGGCTTATTTGAGCTTATTGGCTGATCCCAGTACATTTGCTTGTTCATAATTATTTATAAAGCTTGTACAAATATATTTTTCTCTTTTGTTTTCTGTGTGGAGCTTATACCAAGCTTTTACAAGCTTTCACTCAATCCAAGTTTAGCCAAAAAGCTAAACTGTCTAAACCTTAAGCTCACACAATTTGCACTATCTCAGTCCATTTTCTTGTTTATACTTGTGCATTGGACTTGTATAGATCTTATTATACCTTTTATTTTCATTGTATAGCTTTTTCCAAGCTTATGACTCCACTGTGAGCAATAAAGCTCAACTGAGTGAGTAATAAGCCCACGTATGGCTTATTTTTAGGTTTTATAAGTTTCATTTTCATTAAACTTGTACATTATCAGTATATATATAGTTTCATAAAAAGAAAAACCAAAAACAAGCTTTAACACTAGTGATAGCTTCTATCTAAGAAGTTTTAAGCTTAAAAAGCCAACTGAGGTGGAAATAAGCTCACACAGAGCTTATTTCCATGTTTTGTAAAAGTTGTCTTTATTAAAGTTTAATATTATAGCTTATTATAAAGTTTTGCAAAAAGAAAAATCCAAAAATAAAATAAATGGCAAAAAGGTTGTGTATGGGATTCGAACCTAGGTTCCCTTGGTGACAAGTTCACTGCATAACCCACCTAGGCTAGCTCACTTCTCAGTTATCATTTGCACATTTTTATTCTTATAGTAGCAAATAGCTTAGCTTATTCAAATAAGCTTATACGAGTTGTTTGGCTTATTACAGCTTATCTGGATAAGCTATGAGCTTCATAATTTTTTCCCAGCTTCTTTACTATGTAAATTACTTTCCATAATTTTTTCACATTTTTTACTGTTCATTAGATAGTTTTTAGATTTAATTTTAATTTAATTAGTTTAAATAAAAAAGCCAAAAATAAATTAGTTCTAGTATTTAAATTTTATCCTAGATAATTTTTTATAATTTTTCTAACTTTATTAAGTTATTTAGCATATGTAAAAAATACTTTTGCAGTTTTCACTTTTAGTTTTCAAATTTTTAGATTTAAAATTAGTATATTTAGTTTTTAATTAACAATTAAGTTTTAAATAGCATAATTAGTTTTTATAAAGTAGTACCTAGTTTTTATATTTTTTCTAGCTTATAGATAGTATAATATAATTTTAGGAATTTTTCTAGAATTTTTATTGTTCATTTTCTATTTTTTATAATTAAATAGTTTAATTAGATATTAATTAATAATTAGAATAATAATTAGTAAAATAAATTAAAAATACATAAAACTAATTTTTTATAATTTTTTAGGATTCCTGTGATGGTTAATAAGATTTATAAAAATCTTCTTAGTTATCTAAGTCTTTTTAGTATGTGTAATATTTTAAATCAGTTTAATTAGTTAAATAATAAATAAATAGTTTTTAATTAATAGTAATTACATAAGTACTTGTAAAAATCATTTTAATTCATAAATAATTTTCTTATATTATTAGGATCAAAAAAATATAAATTTCACATTTGTGGGATTTGTATTGATCAGTTTTCAGCTTTATTTTCGTACATAGACATTTAATTTAATTTAAACGTGCATTTTTATTACTTTTCACATTTTTAGGTTTTTAGGTTTTCTTAATATTTAAATAAGTTTGTAATTAATAATTAAATATTTTAAGTTTGTTTAATTTGCATTTAAGCCGCTAAGGCATGCAAATCCATCTTTTGTTATAATTCCTCATTTATTTTTATACGTTTACGTTTATTTGAATCTAAATGTACGTTTGTTTATCCTTTTACATTTTAGGGTTTCTGATTGTACGTTTTTACTGAAATAGCTGTGACAAGAGCTATTTACTATTCACATTGCTAGTGTTAGTCAGTCAGATTCCTGTTTTTATATTTAATTTCAACATCACACACATTCGTTGTATTACAGAATTCACACCTCGTTGGGACATAACGACCTAGGAATAGTCTATACTCCTCGTTCATAATTGCTTTTCCTCCCGGGCTGTTCAGGGCCTTTGTTACGGTTGACCGTTCACAAGCGGTTGGCTTGTGTGATAAAACCTGGTTGGTTCGGGAGGAATCAAAATTTGGCGCCGCTGCCAGGGAGGCTGTGCTGCGTATAACGAATTTGTATTTTGTTGAAATATCTATCCTTGTATGTATATTATATATACTTTATCATTCAACTCCGGGGCTGTCAGGGCATATTTATTACAGTTAATCATTCACAAGTGATTAGCTAGCGTGGTAAACTTGACACTAGCCTGGGAGGTAGTGATTACATATACTATATCATATTTCATTTTATAAACAATATAAAATACAAAAACATTTTTCTTTTGCACACAACTTGCCCAGTTTGATAAGTCCCTCAGTTACAACATTTGGTTGTTGGCTATTTACAGTTACTGAGCTCTGTCAGACCCAAATTCCCTTTCGAGGGGCGGTTGTTAGGAATTTTTCTTTCTTTTGTACATATATATACAAATCTAAAAATACAAAAACATTTATAAAAGATAAAAACCAAAAATAATCTCCTTTATCTTATCATTTCATAAATTCTGTGAGTGGTAACCCCACTCCAATTTCTCATCCAATCTGTGAGTGGCAATCCCACTCCATTTCCCCATGGAAAATTTAATTCGGGGTCGAGTCAAGCTAGCGACTAGGGAATCAAAAACAGTAGCATAGACATGGGTTTTCACCCGTGTGTACCACCTAAGTGTGGGGGTGTGCCCCACATGTTGTATATATTTTGAAAATGAAATGAAAAATTGTAAATACAGAAAAATAAAATAATTGTTGTGTTACCCCACTTAGTTTTAAATGTTATCTTTTTACGTTCAAAGATTCGGCATAATAGCCGGGATTTTGAATATTGAGGACAATATTCATTTTTAAGTGTGGGGGGAAATTCTGGCAAATTTGATCACTTATATACCCTTGTATGCCCTTTTTCCCCAAAAATGGCCAAAATTTAAAATTTTTTTCATTTGGTGTTAGTATTTTACACTAAACACAACAAATGGTAATCAATCCACCATGTCTAACACACATAAGGATTGGCTAATCCAGGAGCAAACGGCTCTTGGTAAAGATATCTCAAATCCGTTTATGGCTTGCAATTTACCCAAAATTGTATGGTTCCTCAACTCCCCATATCCCATAAAGCGAATGAGTTGGCTAGCCCGCAAGATTATGGCTTGTGGTAAAGGCAGCGGAAAAACCATAATTGGTAATCAGCTCACCAAGATGTTGACTATTCCATCAAGAGTTGGTTAGTCCAGAAGTAAACGGCTTTTGGTAAAGACAAATCAAATCCGTTGACAGCTGGTGTGTTAATACAAATATCGCCTAAAAACGTTATTTATATTTTTCGATCTTCGCTAAGTTTTGTTAACGACAAAATGTAAACTTTAGTTTCTAAGCAAAACATAATATTAGTTTTTAAGACTTGCATAAACTAGACTTTTGCTACATTTTACATTTCATAAAACACAACACAAATTTATTTCTTAAATTAGAAATAGTCACATCACATTTATGGCAAGTTTTGTCATTATGCATTTATGGAAAGAAATGTGTTTGACTAACTTTGTTGTTGCTTGCAAGCTTTGTATTTGACTTGATTTAAGTGATGTGACATTGTTTGGTTGCTAGGAGTTATGAGACAAGACCTTGTTTGGTTTGAAGAGTTATTGCAAAAACCTACTGCAGACCCAGCGGTACCCTGGGGGTACACGGGCGGAACCCATTCGAGGGTTCCGCCTGATCCGCCAAGCATGCAGTGTGGTGTGCTATAAATACCAAGCCATAACTTGATTTTTGGCCAACCTCTTGAGATCATATTTTACACACACACTAATCTTTTCTTCTAACCTCTTAACATTGTTAATGTGAAGTTTCTCTTTGTAGCAAAGAAGCTCACAAGGTCGTGAAAAGTTACAAGTTTCCAACACAACGTTGCAAGACTTGGTAGCTTAAGTATTGTGTAAACTCGTGTTGTTTACACTTGATTTGTTTGTGTATATTCTGTAGTGAGTGGTTAGTATTTTAGTCCTAAAAATACAAAGAGTGTTGGGAGTTGTTGTACCCTAGTAAAAGAACTAACGGGAGTGGTTGTGCCCTTGTAAAAGAACTCGACATTTAGCTTTGTGTCGGTAAAAGTATAAGCGACGTGTAAGGTTTTCTCCGCCAGTGAAAGGAGCTTGTTGACTAGTGAAAGAAACTCTCGAGTTGGATACTCGGGGCGTGGACGTAGGGCAAGGAAAAAGAGTCCTTGTAGCCGAACCACGATAAATACTCGTGTTGTGGTTTGATCGTTTCTTTCATTTACTTGCATGCTATATATTGTGTTTGTGCATATATCTTTGATCAAACGGAAAGTTTCAAAGCTAACTTAACAAGTTAAAAAGATTTTAATCGGTAAACTATTCAACCCCCCTTCTAGTTTTCCACAATTGGCATCAAGAGCTACGTTACTCAAGCTTTTAAAATATATTGTGTTTTAAAACTTGAAACGATCCATGGATTTTGAAAATTACAAAGAAGGGCAATCTATGCAAAGACCACCACTCTTTGAAGCAAATGGTTTTATATATTGGAAAAACCGTTTTGAAACTTACGTGAAATCTAAAGATATAGATTTGTGGTATATAATTATTGATGGTGATAACGTAGTTACTAACATCAAAGATGATGATCAAAAGAAATTAATAGGTAAAAATAATGAAGCTAAAATGATGCTTTATAATGCTTTGCCTAAGAAAGAATATGAAAGAGTCTTTTTGTGTAAAACCGCCAAAGATATTTGGCAATCTTTAATTGTCACTCAGGAAACTCACAAGTTAAAGATAACAAAATTCATCTTCTTGTTCAACAATATGAACAATTTGTTATTTCCGAAGATGAGATTATTGATAATGCTTTTGCTAGATTTAATACTATTATTACTTCACTTAAAGCACTTGACGAATCTTTTTGTAGTAAGAACTTTGTCAGGAAATTTCTTAGAGCACTCCATCCGAAGTGGAGAGCAAAAGTGACGGCAATTGAAGAATCCAAAGATCTTTCAAGCATGTCACTTGATGAGCTAATTGGAAACCTCAAAGTTCACGAAATG
Source organism: Artemisia argyi (assembly GCA_030686995.1). Taxonomy (NCBI): domain Eukaryota; kingdom Viridiplantae; phylum Streptophyta; class Magnoliopsida; order Asterales; family Asteraceae; genus Artemisia; species Artemisia argyi. The sequence continues at coordinate 152,818,781 of CM060688.1, read as the reverse complement.
GTAATGGAAAAAGATTCGGAACTAGTTAGAGGCAAGAAAGAAAAAGTTAAGTCCATTGCCTTGAAAGCTAGAGTCCAATCAAGTGATGATGAAGAATCTACTTCGGATAGTGATGATGAGGAATATGCTATGGCCGTGAGAGACTTCAAGAAGTTCTTTCGTAGGCGAGGGAAGTTTGTAAGGCAACCTAAAGATGACAAGAAAACCTTCCGGAAAGATCGTGATGATCGAAAAGGAAAATTTGAAAGAAAATGTTATAGGTGTGGAGACACAAGTTATCTTGTAGGAGAATGTCCAAAACCACCCAAGAGCAAACCTCAACAAGCTTTTGCGGGTGGTGCTTGGAGTGACTATGAAGGAGATGATGATGAGCCAAAGAATGATGATATTGCTCTCATGGCTCACAACTCAAATGAGGTACTCTCCGACTCATCTTATTCATCTATTGATGATGATACTTTACAAAATGAATATAACAAACTTTGTGAGTTAAGCTTAAAAATCATAAACAAAAATAAATTTTTGAAAACTAAAAAGGAGTTTTTAGAAAATGAAGTTTATGAGTTAAAAGAAAAAGCTAAGAGATTAGAAAAGGGTAAAGGTATTGACACATCATGCAAATCATGTGAAGAACTTAAACTTGAAGTTGAGAAACTTAAAATTACTCAAAATGATCTAATCAAACAAACCACAAAGTTCAAAAAGTTCGATAAGAGCATTTCATGTGCGGATGAAATTATGAAACTTCAAAAGTCACCTTTTGATAAAACAGGTCTAGGTTTCAGGAAAGTAGAAATCATTAAGGGTCAAACGAAACAAGAAAAGAACGCACATGAAACAAACAAAATTGCTACAGCAGCCTGCGGATCAGGCGGAACCCAAATTAGGGTTCCGCCCGTTGGCCCTGAGGGTTCCGCCAGGTCTGCTGCAGCAGTAACTCCATCCACATCGGATCGTTCAAAATTTGTTAAAGTTACATACAAAATGGAACAAAACCTGTGTTTAAAACTGAAGTAGGATTTAGTAAAAATGAATTTAGAGCTAAAACTACTCAACCAAGACCTAAGACTCCAATTCCCAAACGTCCCTTTCTAAGAGCAACTTCAACGCTCGACCAAACTACCAACATGTTTGGAACCAAAACACTCCTAGACATTACCAAACTCAAAACCACATGCCATGGAACCCTTATGCTCTATTTTCATACTTGGAACAAATTAATGGCATGCTTAACCAAAATGGACCCATGAGAAATTGGGGACCAAATGTTTGAGTGTTTTTCATAAAATAGGTGTGCCTCAAAGTTTGTTTGGAACCGGATGAATGGATTAAAGATAGCGGTTGTTCAAGGCACATGATGGGTAATAAAAGCCTCTTCTCAACATATCACAAATGTGATGGAGGTAATGTTACGTTTGGTAGTAATGCTAAGAGCAAAATCATCGGAAAAGGTACAATCTCTCATGACTCCCTTTCTATAGATGATGTTGCTCATGTTGATAACTTAGGATTTAATCTTCTTAGTATTAGTCAACTTTGTCGTAATAAGTATAATGTCATTTTTAGTGAAAACGGTAGTAAAATTCTTAAAGATGGTATAACCGTGGCCAAAGGTGTCCTTAAGAACAACGTATACGTCATGAAGTTGGATTCAACATCTAGAGACAAACTTTGTCTTACCTCATTAGATGAATCTTCAACTTTATGGCATAGACATTTAGGACACGCTAACATGAGACTAATCCAAAACCTCTCCTCCAAAGACTTAGTTCGAAACCTACCCAAGTTGAAATATGACCAACACTTTTGTGATGCTTGCAAAGTCGGTAAACAAGTCCATAGTAGCCACAAGGCTAAAAACATGGTGTCTACATCTAGGTGTCTAGAACTTTTGCATATGGATTTATTTGGTCCATCCGCTATACAAAGTTATGGAGGTAACTTCTATACTTTGGTCATAGTAGATGATTACTCACGTTATACTTGGACAAAGTTTTTGAAAAATAAAAATGAAGCTTTTGATAAATTTGAGATTCTAAGTAAGAAAATTCAAAATCAAGTAGGGTCTAATATAGTGTCTATTAGAACGGATCACGATCGTGAATTTGATAATGAATTTCAATTTGGAAACTTTTGTGATAAAAATGGAATTACTCATAACTTTTCGGCTCCACGTACTCCTCAATCTAATGGTGTAGTAGAACGTAAAAACCAGACATTACAAGAGATGAGTAGAACAATGCTTAATGAACAAACTATTCCACAAAAGTTTTGGTGTAATGCCGTTGACACATCAACGTACATTCTTAATCGAGTCCTAATTAGACGATTTTTGAATAAAACTCCTTATGAACCTTATAGAGGTAAAAAGCCTACATTAGGATACTTTAGAGTGTTTGGGAGTAAATGCTTCATTCTTAACACCAAGGATTATCTCACCAAATTTGACCCAAAGTCTTATGAAGGTGTATTTCTTGGATATTCACAAAATAGTGAAGCTTACATTGTTTTGAACAAAGAAACCTTAAGAGTCGAGGAATCGTCAAACGTAACATTTGACGAAAGTCCACCTCCCTCTAAGACATCACCTTTGGTAGATGATGACTTAGTTGAAAGCCAAGCAATTGAATGTCAAGAAATCTTAGGTAATGACAAGGAAGATGAACTATTAAACAAAGAACTTGTCAATGTCAAAGAATCTAAAAGTCATCCATTAGACGGTGTCATAGGCAACATTAACGAAAGAACACTTAGATCAAAAGTTCAAAATGAAAGCAACTACTTTTGTTTCGTGTCAACCATTGAACCGAAAAACATTAATGAAGCCATTAAAGATGAATCTTGGGTAATTGCAATGCAAGAAGAATTAAACCAATTTGTTAGGAATGATGTATGGACATTAGTTCCTCAACCAAAGAGTCAAACAATAATTGGAACAAAATGGGTCTTTCGTAATAAAATGGATGAAAATGGAATTGTGTCTAGAAACAAAGCTAGGCTAGTAGCACAAGGATATAATCAACAAGAAGACATTGATTACGATGAAACTTTTGCTCCGGTAGCTAGGCTCGAGTCAATTAGAATATTACTTGCTTATGCGTGTGCACATAATTTTAAACACTTTCAAATGGACGTCAAAAGTGCATTTCTAAATGGAGTCATTAATGAAGAAGTGTATGTTGCTCAACCACCGGGATTCATCGATTTTGAAAAACCTAATTATGTTTACAAACTTAAAAAGGCTCTTTACGGACTTAAGCAAGCTCCAAAAGCATGGTATGATCGACTTAAAACATTCCTAGTTGACCATAAGTATACCATGGGCTTAGTTGATAATACTCTCTTCACTAAGAAGAAAGATTCACATATTATCATAGTCCAAATCTATGTTGATGACATTATATTCGGATCAACTTGTCAAGAACTATGTGTGGATTTCTCAAAAATCATGCATGACGAGTTTGAAATGAGTATGATGGGAGAACTCAACTTTTTCTTAGGACTCCAAATCAAACAACTAGAAGATGGTATCTTCTTTAACCAATCTAAATATATTAAGGACATGCTTAAGAAATTTGGACTAGAAGATTTGAAACCTATCAAAACTCCCATGTCCACGGAAACTAAACTCACCAAGGATGAGGAAAGTGAATCCGTAGATAGCACTAAATATAGAGGTATGATTGGTAGTCAACTTTACCTAACGGCTAGTAGACCCGACATTATGTTTAGTGTTTGTCTATGTGCTCGTTTTCAAGAAGATCCTAAAACTACCCATCTCGAAGCCGTTAAAAGGATTTTTAGGTATATTAAGGGCACTACACATTTAGGTTTATGGTATCCCAAAGGAACGGGAATAGACACCATAGTGTATGCCGACTTGGATCATGTCGGTGACTATGTTGATAGAAAAAGCACAAGTGGTATTTGTACTTTTGTTGGACATTGTCTCACCTCATGGTTCTCTAAGAAGCAAACGGCTCTTGCTATCTCAACAACGGAAGCCGAGTACGTTTCGGCCGGAAAGGCATGTCAACAAGCTCTTTGGATAAAGCAAGCTCTTGTCGACTACGGAATTCAACTCAACGACATCACAATTCTTTGTGACAACAAAGGTGCCATTGATCTTAGCAAAAACCCGGTTCAACATGCTCGTACCAAACATATTGAAATCCGTCATCATTTCCTTCGTGACAACGTCCAAAAAGGAAATATCTCAATTGAGAAAGTTTCTTCCGAAGATAACATAGCCGACATTCTTACAAAACCTCTTAAACGTGAACCTTTTAATCTTCTTAGGCTAGGCTTAGGACTCATGGAACCTACATTGTAGTTCTGGACATTAGACAAAAATCACAAAAATCAAAACAAATCCAAAACCATTTCTCTCAGCAGGTTCGGCGGAACCCTCAGCCATAACGGACGGAACCCAACCTAGGGTTCCGCCGTGTCCGTCGACCTGCAGAATCATTTTCTTTGTTTATATTAAACCAAACACCCATTATTTCATACCACCACTTCAAGGCTGCTACTATTCACTTCACCACTCATCCACACCTACGAATTCTTGGTCCTACATTCATTTACATTGCAAATCAATCATCATTGTAAGTATTCTTAACATGATTACAATCCTGATCTGAGTCTAGGAATTCTATTTCTTGCACAAAAACAAAAACTTGGGGTTATGCATTAACTTAAGAAATTCATGCATGAGATTAGGTAATTAATAAAACTAATCATGTTTCCCATAGTTAGGAATTGCATCTCTAATTAGTATAAACATGTTTGCTAAAACACCCCATGTCAAATCCTTTCAAAAATTTCTCACAAGTAGGACAAATATTTTTTCGTCTCACATTGAGAATACAAAATCAAAACGTTATGCTTAAAACATCACTTGCATAATGTCTCTTGAATGCTAAAGGGAATACATAACCAATATGTATTTTCGGGTACATTCAAACGAAGCTACATTGAACTAGGAGCGTTTGGGTTATCTTTTGTTTTATAACAAAACTTGCATAAAACGATTTTGAAGCATCAAAATGAGTCAAGATAACCGCACCTCCACATTGTTTTCATATAGGCACACACTAGAACTTCCACATTATAATAGTGGTTTACGTAAACTAAAATGTGAAATTTTGTTGTTCTAGGAATCATCATGCCTCCTCTAACCCACTACGACCACAAGGACACGATTAAGTACCTACCAAAACACCACAAAACCAAAGGCCTTACCGCAAATCAAGCAAACTTTTTCAAAGCCCTAGAAAAACACTATGTCCATGAGGGTAGAACCATAGACCCATCTTTCCTATAAGGCACAAACCTTTACGCCGATTTTGCCACAATCAACTTTGAGTGTCTTTTGAATATCGACGAGCCTATTTGTCCTAGGTTCATTCTAGAGTTCTATGCATCATGCGTTCTCTCAACGGATGATTATGGTCATATGTCTATCCACTTTAGGGTTAGTGGCCACCAATACTCCTTCACTCTTGAGGAGTTTGCTCAAATCTTAGGTGTTCCAAACCATGGTACTTGCCTCTATTCCGACTTGCACTCCCTCTCAACTCTTGACAACCTTCAAGACCGTATCCACCCTTATGACACACCTCTTGTCTCAAAAGACGTTCTCCATGACCACCTCTTTGTTAGGACCACCACCACTAGGAGAACCCGTTCGGGGAATGAGGTCGATAAGGACCCATATGGAATGGAAATGAACGAACTTAAACCCCAATTCAAGAAATGGGAGGAAGTCCTTAGAGCCAATGTCATTAGCACAATAGGGAACCGTGACCATATCAACCTTTGCCTTTGCTACATGCTCTACTCCTTGTCCGTTAGGCAACCCTTCAATCTTGCCTACTACATAGCAAAGAGAATGGCCGACATTCCCGTGCATGGCACAACGGCTATGCCATATGGAATGCTCTTGACCCGTCTCTTTAGGTTCATCTCACCCATTCCACCAACTTCAAATGGTCTTCGTCTTGACTACACTCTCATTCCACACATCTTTGTTCCACTTAGTGATAAGAGAGTTTATAAGGCCCAAGGAAAACGCCCACATCCTCCTACCTCATCATATTCTTCCTCAATGAGTGAAGATGACAATTTGCCAAACTCTAGGCTCCCACCTCTAGAATACCTTTCTCAACTTCCGGATATTCCAAATGAGTCGGAGGAGTTCAAGCAAATAAAGGGGATGTTCAAAAACATCGGGAGATTCCTCGGAAAGATGAAGAAGAAGATGGACCGTCAATGAGTGCGGGTGTGTTAGGAGTGTTTGGCACAAGGTGCTATTGGAACAATTTGGTAGTTTAAACAATCTTTGTGATGTATTTGTGTGTTAGTACAATGTTTGATACACTTTGGAACATGTTTCAACTAACAATGTTGCAGGAAGACAACTTTTGGCAAGTTGTCAAATTTTCATGGTTATGATATTTTCACTAAGTATGGTGGAATTCTCGACCTCAAGGTCAAACTCCTATGATATGTGTGTTTATGTGTCTAATTTTTGCATTGCCTAACCAGAAATGAAGTATCTCTTTGATTTTAGGAGTTTTCGAAAATTTTGAAAATCGTTTCGCGGGTCAAAAACGCGGACTGTGAACTTTTTCAGCCCTGGCGGATCCGGCGGATCCCAAATTTGGGTTCCACCAGTACAAATTCTGGGTAACCCAGAATTTGCCCAACGGACCAAACGGTACCCTAATTTGGGTTCCGCCTGTGTCATCTGAGGGTGCCGCCAGTATCCTGGAGATTTTTTTGTTTTCTTTTTCGCCAATTCAACATTGAAACACCAAAATCTAATCCTTTTAGGTAGAAACCCATTACTTGCAATGTGTTTAGCATAATAGGATACTCCTTCTTCCATGAACTTAACCAAAACCAATTCCCGCCAAAATTCAAATTTAACCATAACAACCTCAAGGACCCCTCAAACATAAAGGAAGGAACCCTTTTAAGGGATCCTTGAAATCCCTGAGATTTATACTACCACAAATCCACCAAAACCACTATGCGTTTAGTGCAAATCATTAGAAACCGCCATTTTTGTATGGACTAACATCAAATCCAAACACTCCTTTCCATAATCCATCAACACTATAAATTAAGCCATCCTAAACACCATCAAATCACACCTTCCTCAACACAATTTCTGAAACTTTAAACCATTTTAACCATGACCAAGTCAACAAACACCTCTCAACCATCACGACCCATCCGGAGAACCGCCCGGATAAGTGTGAAACCACTATGGTCAAACCAATCCATCAACCTTAGCTCCTCATCATCGGAGGAATTCACATCACCCATCAAAAATGAACATTTTTTGAACCTTGCATCTCCATCTCCATCACCCAAACAACCAAATGAGCACACTCCACCACCTACTAAATCACCTATTGACCCAACTCCACCATGTGCTCCAACCCAACCATCAAAGACTCCATCACCATCACCATTACCAAAAATTGAACCTATGGAGCTTTTCGGGTCTCCTCCAACATCACTACACCCGTATGTCCAAAATTTAAATGATCTTCCACCAAGACATACACAACCACCACCTTTTGCAAATCAATCACCAAGGTCAATTCTTGACCTTGATGAAGATCTTGAACTTACCCAACCACCACAACAAGTATACCAACCACCTAAACCATTGTTATTTCACCCAATCTACCGTGAAATCCATGGTCCTCTTTATGGAGAACCAAATTTTGAAAACCATGATCACCCAACTCCACCACCTTCTCAAGCCCAAACCTATGAATCTTTCTTTCCCTCTTATGAGGAAATACAAAGCATGGTTGACACCCACCTTCATCAAGCAATGGAATTTCAAACCACCTTGCTTGACTCAATACCAAATCCATCCTCTATCCAAGAACCAAAACCAAACCAACCCCTAAACCAAGAAACTCAAACCAACCTATTTTCACCCAACCATCCACATATTTGCTCAAATTGTGAGCAAATTGGTGAAACCATCAAAACCTTGCCTCACCAATTCCAAAATGAAACCCAGTTTGCATTCCAACATGTCATTGAACGTTTGGATGTACTTTCCCATCCCAACAAATCCTAGACAACCTATGGAGGCCGTTTGCCCCAATCTAGGAATGTAGGATTTAATTTTATTTTCTTGGTTATTTTTTTAGTTTTTATGTACAAGTAGAAGAATAAGTCCACATTTCTTGTCTTTTGACTTTTATAAGTCAAAATTTTACTTGGAATGATATTTCTTTCTACTTACTTTTGTGCATTGTTGGTTGATCAATCTTTGGTTTGTCAATGTGGTTGCAATGTGTGTCGTAACTACAAGCTTGACTATATATATCACCAACTAACCATTTTTTTTTGTAGGTCTCAAAATCCATGTTTCCCATATTGGTACTCCATTTAGGGGGAGTATCGATCAAGGGGGAGTATGGCCATTATTCCGCTTCGCTACTCTACTTTTTGTTTCGACAAAAAGGGGGAGAAATATATTAAACCTTCAAATACTTGATATGCTTTTTCGTCTCTTAAGTAAAACAAGGTTAATATAATTTTTTTTAAGTCTTGAAAACCAAGATTTTGCGTGTTACTTAAAAACAAAGTTTATGTTTTGTCATCAACAAAAAGGGGGAGATTGTTAATACAAATATCGCCTAAAAATGTTATTTATATTTTTCGATCTTCGCTAAGTTTTGTTAACGACAAAATGTAAACTTTAGTTTCTAAGCAAAACATAATCTTAGTTTTTAAGACTTGCATAAACTAGACTTTTGCTACATTTTACATTTCATAAAACACAACACAAATTTATTTCTTAAATTAGAAATAGTCACATCACATTTATGGCAAGTTTTGTCATTATGCATTTATGGAAAGAAATGTGTTTGACTAACTTTGTTGTTGCTTGCAAGCTTTGTATTTGACTTGATTTAAGTGATGTGACATTGTTTGGTTGCTAGGAGTTATGAGACAAGACCTTGTTTGGTTTGAAGAGTTATTGCAAAAACATACTGCAGACCCGGCAGTGCCCTGGGGGTACACGGGCGGAACCCATTCGAGGGTTCTGCCTGATCCGCCAAGCATGCAGTGTGGTGTGCTATAAATACCAAGCCATAACTTAATTTTTGGCCAACCTCTTGAGATCATATTTTACACACACACTAATCTTTTCTTCTAACCTCTTAACATTGTTAATGTGAAGTTTCTCTTTGTAGCAAAGAAGCTCACAAGGTCGTGAAAAGTTACAAGTTTCCAACACAACGTTACAAGACTTGGTAGCTTAAGTATTGTGTAAACTCGTGTTGTTTACACTTCATTTGTTTGTGTATATTCTGTAGTGAGTGGTTAGTATTTTAGTCCTAAAAATACAAAGAGTGTTGGGAGTTGTTGTACCCTAGTAAAAGAACTAACGGGAGTGGTTGTGCCCTTGTAAAAGAACTCGACATTTAGCTTTGTGTCGGTAAAAGTATAAGCGACGTGTAAGGTTTTCTCCGCCGGTGAAAGGAGCTTGTTGACTAGTGAAAGAAACTCTCGAGTTGGATACTCAGGGCGTGGACGTAGGGCAAGGAAAAAGAGTCCATGTAGTCGAACCACGATAAATACTCGTGTTGTGGTTTGATCGTTTCTTTCATTTACTTGCATGCTATATATTGTGTTTGTGCATATATCTTTGATCAAACGGAAAGTTTCAAAGCTAACTTAACAAGTTAAAAAGATTTTAATCGGTAAACTATTCAACCCCCCTTCTAGTTTTCCACATGGTGGTTTGCTCAAAATCACACGGTTATCAGGTGTGCCACAGTTCTTACACCTGGCTACTCCAGAAGTGATGGCTTTTGGTAAAGAGTTTTTCAAATCCATTATTTTTTTCTTAAAAGATTGCTAGGGACTAGCAATGTTTTAGTGTGGGGGATTGATGAGTGTCTAAATACTCATCATTTTATACCAATCTGAGCTGCCAAAACATCCAAAAACACTCAAATATGCATCAAAATACTGAAAATATCTTAGAAGTGTGTTTTATACGTTTCAAATGCAAAATATGCAAAAACAGATGAAAAACGTATAAAGTTTGCATAATTGGCAGTTTCAGTCCCTCAAGTTTCATAAATTGTCAAAACTAGTCTCTGAAGGTTTAAAATGAATAAAAGTCAACTTAAGTCCATGGGAAGTCAAAATTATTCACAAATAGTCCCTGGATAAAAGTTTACACATATTGGCAACTTTTACCCCTCAAGTATCAAAATTGGCAAAATTAGTCCCTGGGTATTCAAAAAATGAAATTTAACAAATATTACCCTTGTACTATTCATAACTTTTAATTTGGAACATTTTGATAACTTTTGGGAAATTACATAATCAGTCCCTAAAAAATCCAAATATGACATAAATGGTCCCCGGGTGATATAAAATGGGAAAATTACATTTTTGGTCCTTTGGTTATTTAAACATGGCAAGTTTATTACCTTTTGATATCTATTGAAACTTACCAACACAGGTCCCCAACTTTCAGGTTTTTACATTTTTAGTCCTTGTGTTTACTAAACAATAAAAACCAACCGGACCCTTATAATTATTATACTCCAAAACTAAACCCAATCCAACAACCAAGCCCACCCATTACCCTTTTACACCCCTAGCCCAACTTAAGCCTAAAATACAAACCAAACCCACCCCGTTAATAATAAACCAGGGTCAAACCCCCAGTCAAACAAACCACCCCTTCCCTCCTTTACCACTTCACCTCACACAGTCCACCATACCACCCTCCACCTCTCTGGTTTCACCACCAGCTCACCACCAACTATCCTAACCTTATCCCTCCACCTCTCCACACTTCCCAAGGCCCATTAATGCCCCTGAATTCCCTCACACGCAACCACAGCTGCCCAAGGACTTTTTGGCGCCAAAATCGTTTAAATGGCTAGGATTACTTCTGCACATCCAAGGGTCAAGAAAAGAAGTGGGATTTAATGAGTGGTCACCAAGGAACTCAGAAGTGCTATAAAAGAGGAAGAATGAAGAAGGAATAAACACTTTGGGATAGCCATAGTCACGTAGTGTAATGTAGTTTATTGCTTTCTTTAAATTATTGTCATTTACAATTTTAATTAGTGTAATGATCCTCAAATTAGTGTAATGGAACTCATTCTCAGTTTGAATTTCAAGTTATCTTTACATTTCAAAGTTTTTTATTTTATTGTCATTTAAATTCCAAGTCATTTAATTTCATGTTGATTATTTTTGTTTATTGGACTCCATAAGCTCATATAAGCTCCTGACAAAGCCTTGAAAGCTTTTAGAAACTCTTAATCAGTTATAGTCTTTTAGAATCAAAAAATCACTAAAAAATAGAGAAAATAGAAAATTAAATCAAAAATCTTTGTTCTTGGGTGATTCTGCTTGGAGCATGGTTAATTATGGATTGCCATGGTTTAGATGCCTCATGGGAGGCTATAGGAAGTGGTTTTAATCCTTGGTTCCACAGTCTCAGCTTACTCACCATGTAAGTCACTTTTTACAATTTTTGCATTTTAATGCTTAATTTATCTATCTGTTTTGATTTACACATTTTCCTGTTTAATTGTTGTTAGTTAATGATTCAATAGCTTAATATTAGTTGTTAATGTTTTGGATTTGATTGTGGCTTGAAATTCTATTTTGACTGTCAATAAGCTCTATTTTTTAGAATCATAGGTATAGACTCTTGTGACTACTTGTGTATGCTGAAAAAGGTCCATTTTGACATCTTGGATCCTCTGGATTTGATAGATTAAGGTTACACAGTCATATGTAATGAATAGCTAAATTCAAGTCCATTAAAGGGTTGTTTGGATTTATGGGTTACACTGTGTATAGGGTTGTATTTGTAGTTGTTCTTGTTTGATTTACTGCTTATATGATTTATTATACTCAGCAGAACCTTAATCAAAGGGTTTGGCATTTAAGAAAGTCAATTTGACAGTTGATGATCTTTAAAGTGAGAATTTTGAGATTGATAGAACCTAGGACCCTGCATATCTTTTCAAATCTTGTTATTATTTGTTAGTTTCATGTTCTTGTAACTTAATATAGCTTATTTAGTCTTTAAATTCAGATCAAAGTTGATCAAAGTCAACTTTGATCATAAAATAGAAAAAGTCAAATGTTAGTTTTTCAGGTTTTTGAATAAATGTCTGATTTTAGTGTGATCTTGTTATTTAGTTTTAGAACTTGTGCTTGTAATATGTTTTAGTTTTGTTGCTCATCTTTATGTATGATTTTTGTCAATTTTTTGTTCAGCTGTTTAATAGCTTAAATTAATGCTTATTGTAGCTTGTTTTTGCCCTGTGTCACTAATGGCCTGTCAAGTTCATGAGCTTACATAAGTCTCATGACTTGACCTTATTCTGTGCACTTGGCTTCTTTGTGATGTTTTAGTAGCATGTTTGTTATGTGTAAGCTTATTTTCTTATTTCTAGCTTATTTAGATAGCTTAAACCACCCCACCTTTTTGTGCATCCTACTCCCTTCACTGAAGCAAACAGTGAAGGTGAGTTGATGAGTGCTCAAACACTCATCATTTTTGGTCTTATCTGAACTGCAAAACATACAAAAACACTCAGAAATGCATCAAAATACCAAAAATATTTCAAAATTGTGTTTTATATGTTTTAGATGCAAAATGAGCAAAAACAAACGAAAAACGCACAAAGTTTGTAAAATTGGCAGTTTCAGTCCCTCAACTTTCATAAAATTACAAAACTAGTCCCTGGATATTCAAAATATAGAAAATTATCACCAAAGGTCCTTTTTAAATCATAAGTGGTCATAATTAGTCCTTTGGTGAAAAATTGGAAAGTTTTGGAAATTTACAGTTTAAGTCCCTGAAGTTTCAAATATTGGCAGAAAAGGTCCCTGGTGGGATAATTTTGAATAAAAAATCATTTTGGGTCCTTGAGAAGTTACAAAAATCATTTTTAGTCCCTGGGTGAAAGTTTTGTGGAAATTACACATTTGGTCCCTACACTTTGGAAAATGGCAATTTTAGTCCTCGGGTGATTTTATTTTGGAAAATAAACAACAAGGGTCCTTATGAAATTATATATTGGCAGGAATGGTACTTTTGTGATAACTTTGGAAAGATGCAATTTCAGTCCTCAACTTTTCAGAATTACATTATTGGTCCTTGTTGTATACTAGTTACCAAATGGACCCTTGAAATGTTACTACCCAACAAACCAAACCTGCCCAACACACCCCTTATATCACCTTAGCCCAATCCAGTCCCCAGCCCACTCAACAACCCACCAATCCAAAAGCCCACTCCTTCCAAACTAATACCCGTTTTTAATATAAACACCCCCAAGTCAAACCCCAGTTGACCGACCCTTCCCCCTCATCACTTGACTGCAATCCCAAACCAACAAGTTACCTTCCCCCTCCTCTTCTCTGCCAAACCCACTCCATGTTCCCCAACTTACCACAACCCTCCAAATCCATTTATTGCTCCTCATAACCCTCCAAGTAATCAGAGAAATGGGTGAGACATTTGGTGCCAAAAATATGATTCAAAGGCCAGGATTAATTAGAGCCATCCAAGGGCTGAGAAGAAAAGTGGGATTCAACCATGGGACCTACATGAGCTTGAAAAAGCTATAAAGATGGAAAAAAGAAGCTGGGAGCTGAGTTAGTCAAGTAGGTGTTAGAGTAGTTAATTAGAAATTAGAAGTTAGTAAAATTTATGTTAAGATGTAATTTCATGTTTCAAGCTCAGTTAGTCCTAAGTTTCCAAGTTATTTAAAGTCTTTTGTATTCAGATTCTCAAGTTGTGTTCTATTATTCAAGTTTAATGAAAAGTAAAAGTTTCATGGCAAATCTCATTTATGATTAAATAAGTTTCATAAGCTCTGTATTCTGTTCCATAAGCTCAATTTACCTCAACAAATGCTTCTAGGTATTTCAATAGTATTTACTGATTTAGTTATATACTTTCATAAATGGTCAATGAAAGTCAAAGTAACACTTGTGGGTGATGGGTCAGATTTGGATGGACCATGGGTTGTACTAGTTTGTTTCTAACAAGTTGGAACTTGTATGCATCATACTTTCTGATTTGGGCTAGGATTGGAGTAAGTTTTTTTTTATTAAATTTCCATTTTAGTACAATTTGTTTAATTTTTCTTATTTGCTTTAGCTTCTGTTTAAATCAGCTTATGTATTGTAGCTTTTAGCTTATAATTACTAGAAATTGCTTATTGAAGTCATTTGAGTACCACTGGTTGGCCTAGTTCATGATGTAGGTTGATTTCACATCCCACTGTCTAGATTAGCTATTTTTTAGAACCTTGAGTATTTACTGTTCAAGCCTGTACCTTTGTACATTTTTCAGCTTATTACACCTTAATAAGACAATGTGAACCAGTTTCCTTGCTTGAATCACCCCATTGTTTTGAAAAGCAAAAATCAAGTTGTTAAAGGGGGTGTTTGGTTCTGCTTAGGTTGTACTGTTTCAGTGGTTAAGTGGCTTGCTTCTTTGCATAACTAGATTCCTTAGGTTGTAATTAGACTAAGTAAACTCAGAATCTTGCTCCCTTAGCACAAGAAAGTCAAAATCATAAATAAATTCCCCCCACAGTTAACTGTGAGGGGTTAGGGGTCTCAAATCCATTGCATTAGCTACCATGCTTGTTAACTTAGTGTAATCCAGTTTAGATAAAGTTTACAACCTCATTTATAATCAGTGAAAGGTGATCAAAGCTCAACAAAGTCAAAAAATTGGTTTTTCTTAAAAAGTCAAAACATTCAATTGTGCAGAAAACTCAAAATGGTGAGATTTGTTGTGATTTATGTGAGAGGTATCATGCCCTGAGCTTTTGATATGTGATAATACCCCAGCTCATCTCTTGATTTCCCCCCTTGCTTTATTTTTGCTAATTTTGTGTTGGGCCCCACATTGCCCCAAAGAAGGCTGCAGGGCAGCCTTGCCTAGTTGCCCATCTGCATCAGCAGATACACCTCCCCACCACCACCTTTGTGGTGGTTTTCTGACCACCCAGTGGGTCCCACAGCCCCCCACCTTGCTTCCTTCAACCCCCCTCCTACCAGGGTCCATGTTTTGACCCTTGGTTTGACCTCATACCCACTGGGCCCCACCTGAATCATCTCCACAATTCTGTCCCATTTCAGTGTTCATATTGGATTTTGGAGTGCTTATTTTCTGCTTAATAGCTTATTCTGTGGTCTCCCTTAGCTTTTTCTTGCTTAAACTTGTTCACAAAACTCATTTGAACCAGATTTTACCCTTGTCGGTCCCACACATGCTAGTTTAAGCTTATTTTCCATTTTTGGTCAACTGTGGTCAACTGTTGACCAATTCAGCTTATTTTCAGCTTATTTTAAGTTTACAAAAATTTTGTTTTTATAAAAAGTGTTTGTTTTTAAGTATTTAATAGGTTTGTAAAAGAAAAATCAAGAAAAACAAATTTAAAATTAAGTGATAGTTTCTATTTAATGTAATTTAATTTTAATTTTCATTTTTAAATTTTTATTAAGTACTTGTCATTTTTATATTTTTATTAATTATATCTTATATTAAAGTATTTATATTAATTTTCTCAGATTTTTATTTTCTCATTTAGTATTAATTAGAATTAATTTTAGTTTTATTAATTATTAATTAATATTAAGTTTAAAATAGCAAAATTAGTTTTTCTTAAGCAAAACCAAGTTTTTATATTTTTTATGGGTTTTATATGTTGTAAAATAATTTTAGAAATTTTGTTAGAATTTTCACTGTTCATTTAGTATTTTTCTTAATTTCAAATAGTTTAATTAGATAATTAGAATTTAATTAGTAATTAATTAATAAGAAAATCACAAAAAGACAAAAATACTTATTTTTATTTTTAAAACTTATTTTTAGTTATTTTATAAGTTTAGGAATTTTATTTTTACCTTTTTAGTATTTAAATAATATTGTAAGCGTATTTTAGTTATTTAAATATTAATAATAAGTATTAAATAGTTTTTAATTAATATTAAATAATTAAATAGTGTAAAAAGTAATTTTAATTTTCTAAAAAGTTTCTTTTATTATTAGGATTGTAAAAATGTGATTTTCACTTTTGTAAGTATTTTATTTTGTTAAAACTCGCGTTTTATTTCGTACGTCTACGTTTTATTTAAACGTAACGTACACGTTTTAAGTTTTAAACGTTTCTGGGTTTTCAAACTTTCCAGTCTTGTTTATATAGCTTGTTTAAGCTATTTCGTTGTAAATTCCTTAGTTTAATCACACTCAAACCTTTTTCTCATCTAAATTCACCCGATCACGAAACCGTTTGTTTACAATTCACACCTCGTTGGGACATACGACCCGGGGAAACCCTATACTTCCGCGGAGCATTGACTCTAGGCTGTTTGACTTTGTTGACCATTCCTTGGTCAATATAAGTTAGGTGGTTCGGGCTCAATCGACTTTTGGCGCCGCTGCCGGGGAGGTTGTGCGCGTTTATCTAAACGGTTTTTCTGATTAGTGTTTTTGGAATTCATTCCATTGTACATTTATCCATCCTTGTTCATATTTTTCCATAAAAGCCCAAAAATATTTTTCCTTACCCTCTATCCGTTTGATTCTACCTTCTTATACCCCTCTCATGTATAATTCTATATGACATCTCTCGATGACGATTTCTTTGAACAATGGGCCTTTGAGAGCAAAATTGAAAAACTTATGGCCTTGTCAAAAATATCGAGATGTCGTAGTGATTATGATGGACCTTCGATTCCTATTCCCTCTCCGGTGAGGGAAATGAATCAAGAAACCGAGGTGACAAAGGACCCTGTACTTTCCTCTGATGATGGAGGTGCTAAATACGTCCAACCTACGGTTGTCCAAGAACCTAAGCTCACAATTGCTCCTAAACCTTCAAAAATTGATCCTAACCTTTCACGGTTTACGGTCAAAAGTTTGTCAAGCATACGTGCTGAGCTTAGGGTAGAGACTGAAAAGCACGACTTACCCAACCTTCACGTTTATCAAGAACCTAAACCCGAGACCAGAACGGAAGTGGTGGAAATTGCTAGCTCTGAGAGCACACCACTTGTCCCACCTCCAGATTTTGTTCCTTGTGTCGGTTGTGGTGAGCCGCTTTTCGGTTTTCCATGTCGTTGGTGTACATGTGTGCAATGTGGTAACGATATCCACAACGGGAGTTGTTTGTTTTGTGGGTCAAGTAATTCATTTACTTATGACCCTAATCAAAACTCATTCAACGACTCTCCAAATTTTTTCGATTACCCATCACATTCATACGAGCAAGAATCATATTACCCAAATTTCAATGATGCTTCGTATCAAGATACACCAAGCCAGACTCAACAGTTTTACTGTTGTGAGTACTGTGGTGGTTCACACTACGGTTCTGATTGTCAATCAGGCAACACGCTTGTCTATGAGCAGTTTCCTGATAACAATTATGACTATAACACGTACAAACCACAGCCGCATCAGTTTTACTGTTGTGAGTATTGTGGAGGTCCACACACTAGCTCTGATTGTCAAACAGGGAGTCCATTTCCTTGTAACAATTATGACTATTCGTTACAAGACCCACCTCCACAGTACGAAATGAATCAAGCACTTCTTCCAGAAATGCAAAATATGATGAAAATCGTTGATGAGCTTAAGGGTTTAGTTCAAGACTTTGCCCAAAGACACACTCATCAAAAATCCATGGAAGAATTGCTTGCTGAAGAGCAGGCTGCTAGAATAAATTCCCAAGATGCCTATGAAAAAGCTGTTAGGAAATCATATGCAAAAGAAAAAGCAGCTAGATCCAGCTCTCAGTTTCGTTTCATTCCTGATGACAGTGATGATGAAGATATCCTTGATGATGATTCATCCAGTTCATCAGATGAGATCCCATCAGTTGAGATTCCATCTCAACCTGCTGTTATCACACCCGAAGTTCACACTCACTCTCTGATCATGGGGGATGAGCATCTTAGCACTGTTCCTAATAAGGAATCGGACGAATTAATAAAGTCTAGTGTTGAGATCCTTGTCCCAATCCCGAGAGAGTCACAGGGGACTTTTGACCATATGTGTGATATTCCTCCTCCTCTATTCTTCCCATCTAATCATGATGAGATGTTCTCCGATTCTACTGATGACAATTCGTTATCTTGTGAGGACATTGTTTATATGGAAGAATTACCTTCTGAGCTAGTCAGCTTAGAAGAAGAGAATGACGAGATTGACACTGAAATCAAGGATGAAGCACTTCGTGCAACATTATTGAATGTCGATCTCCTCATTTCCAAAATCGAGGCTTTCAAAATGAAACCTATTTCATCTCCTATCCCCATAAAGGATAGTGACATTGTTTCCGATGATCCTATACCAGAATTTGAAGCCTTTACCTTTGATCATATGGGAGAGAAGATTAGTGGCATTACCACTTTTCATTCTCATAATTCTCTTCCCATATATGATTCATTTGCCTTTGAGGAGTTCTTCTGTGAACTTACTCGTCATATCAAAACTCCTCTAGAGTTTGATATCCCGGGGGGAGATGCTCTCAATCATGAGAATTTTCAAACTCCCACCCACCCTACCGGGATATTTACGAGCTTACCCTTTGAAATCCAAACTCAGGCTACGGAGCCTCCTCTTGAGGAAGAAGATCAAATCATGCTTTTTATCATGATTTTCTTCCTTTTCTTCACCTACAGGGTGACTTCTCCTGTTCTTCACTCCTTCGGGAGTGAGGACACTATCTTTGATCCCGGCATTTTCATGTACCATTATTTTGAGCCGGGATTATATCTCATCGGTGTGGAACTTTCACGTGCTTCATATGTTTGTCCAAACATTTTGAATGAAAGTCCGATGGAGATCACTTCTTCCACATTCCCCAAGGACAAATGAATTCGGGGTCGAGTCAAGCTAGCGACTCGGTAAACAAAAACAGTAGCACGCTTATAGGGTTTTCACCCTAAGTGTGGGGGAGTCCCCCATGCTATGGTTACAAATGAGTGAAAATACAAAATGGTGTTTTCCACGCTTATCTTGTAATGTTGCCCTTTTACGTTCAAAATGTCGGCATAATAGCCGGGATTTTGAATATTGAGGACAATATTCATGATAAGTGTGGGGGGGGGGGGGGGGGGTATTCGCTATTCTAGCGAATTTTATCACATTTTACTATATAATACCCCCGTTTTTAGCCAAAATTCAAAAAAAATTTAAAAATTTTTCACTGGTGCTTCAAAATTTTTGTGGTAATCAGTCCGCCTTGTCAAAGCGACAAAAGGGATTGGCTAGTCCAGGAGCAAACGGCTCTTGGTAAAGACAACTCAAATCCGTTTACGGCTTGCAATTTGCCCAAAATTGTACGGTTCCTCAACTCCCCAAAAACAAATGAGTTGGCTAGCCCGCAAGATTATGGCTTGTGGTAAAGGCCGTGGAAAATCCATAATTGGTAATCAGCTCACCAAGATGTTGACTATTCCATCAAGAGCTGGCTAGTCCAGAAGCAAACGACTTTTGGTAAAGACTACTCAAATCCGTTGACAGCTGGTGGTTTGCTTAAAATCACACGGTTATCAGGTGTGCCACAGTTCTTACACCTGGCTACTCCAGAAGTGATGGCTTTTGGTAAAGAGTTTTTCAAATCCATCAAGTTTTCAAAACAGTATTGCTAGGGACTAGCAATAGTTTAGTGTGGGGGATTGATGAGTGCTCAAACACTCATCATTTTTGGTCTTATCTGAACTGCAAAACATACAAAAACACTCAGAAATGCATCAAAATACCAAAAATATTTCAAAATTGTGTTTTATATGTTTTAGATGCAAAATGAGCAAAAACAAACGAAAAACGCACAAAGTTTGCAAAATTGGCAGTTTCAGTCCCTCAACTTTCATAAAATTACAAAACTAGTCCCTGGATATTCAAAATATAGAAAATTATCACCAAAGGTCCTTTTTAAATCATAAGTGGTCATAATTAGTCCTTTGGTGAAAAATTGGAAAGTTTTGGAAATTTACAGTTTAAGTCCTTGGAGTTTCAAATATTGGCAGAAAAGGTCCCTGGTGGGATAATTTTGAATAAAAAATCATTTTGGGTCCTTGGGAAGTTACAAAAATCATTTTTAGTCCCTGGGTGAAAGTTTTGTGGAAATTACACATTTGGTCCCTACACTTTGGAAAATGGCAATTTTAGTCCTCGGGTGATTTTATTTTGGAAAATAAACAACAAGGGTCCTTATGAAATTATATATTGGCAGGAATGGTACTTTTGTGATAACTTTGGAAAGATGCAATTTCAGTCCTCAACTTTTCAGAATTACATTATTGGTCCTTGTTGTATACTAGTTACCAAATGGACCCTTGAAATGTTACTACCCAACAAACCAAACATGCCCAACACACCCCTTATATCACCTTAGCCCAATCCAGTCCCCAGCCCACTCAACAACCCACCAATCCAAAAGCCCACTCCTTCCAAACTAATACCCGTTTTTAATATAAACACCCCCAAGTCAAACCCCAGTTGACCGACCCTTCCCCCTCACCACTTGACTGCAATCCCAAACCAACAAGTTACCTTCCCCCTCCTCTTCTCTGCCAAACCCACTCCATGTTCCCCAACTTACCACAACCCTCCAAATCCATTTATTGCTCCTCATAACCCTCCAAGTAATCAGAGAAATGGGTGAGACATTTGGCGCCAAAAATATGATTCAAAGGCCAGGATTAATTAGAGCCATCCAAGGGCTGAGAAGAAAAGTGGGATTCAACCATGGGACCTACATGAGCTTGAAAAAGCTATAAAGATGGAAAAAAGAAGCTGGGAGCAGAGTTAGTCAAGTAGGTGTTAGAGTAGTTAATTAGAAATTAGAAGTTAGTAAAATTTATGTTAAGATGTAATTTCATGTTTCAAGCTCAGTTAGTCCTAAGTTTCCAAGTTATTTAAAGTCTTTTGTATTTAGATTCTCAAGTTGTGTTCTATTATTCAAGTTTAATGAAAAGTAAAAGTTTCATGGCAAATCTCATTTATGATTAAATAAGTTTCATAAGCTCTGTATTCTGTTCCATAAGCTCAATTTACCTCAACAAATGCTTCTAGGTATTTCAATAGTATTTACTGATTTAGTTATATACTTTCATAAATGGTCAATGAAAGTCAAAGTAACACTTGTGGGTGATGGGTCAGATTTGGATGGACCATGGGTTGTACTAGTTTGTTTCTAACAAGTTGGAACTTGTATGCATCATACTTTCTGATTTGGGCTAGGATTGGAGTAAGTTTTTTTTATTAAATTTCCATTTTAGTGCAATTTGTTTAATTTTTCTTATTTGCTTTAGCTTCTGTTTAAATCAGCTTATGTATTGTAGCTTTTAGCTTATAATTACTAGAAATTGCTTATTGAAGTCATTTGAGTACCACTGGTTGGCCTAGTTCATGATGTAGGTTGATTTCACATCCCACTGTCTAGATTAGCTATTTTTTAGAACCTTGAGTATTTACTGTTCAAGCCTGTACCTTTGTACATTTTTCAGCTTATTACACCTTAATAAGACAATGTGAACCAGTTTCCTTGCTTGAATCACCCCATTGTTTTGAAAAGCAAATATCAAGTTGTTAAAGGGGGTGTTTGGTTCTGCTTAGGTTGTACTGTTTCAGTGGTTAAGTGGCTTGCTTCTTTGCATAACTAGATTCCTTAGGTTGTAATTAGACTAAGTAAACTCAGAATCTTGCTCCCTTAGCACAAGAAAGTCAAAATCATAAATAAATTCCCCCCACAGTTAACTGTGAGGGGTTAGGGGTCTCAAATCCATTGCATTAGCTACCATGATTGTTAACTTAGTGTAATCCAGTTTAGATAAAGTTTACAACCTCATTTATAATTTGTGAAAGGTGATCAAAGCTCAACAAAGTCAAAAAATTGGTTTTTCTTAAAAAGTCAAAACATTCAATTGTGCAGAAAACTCAAAATGGTGAGATTTGTTGTGATTTATGTGAGAGGTATCATGCCCTGAGCTTTTGATATGTGATAATACCCCAGCTCATCTCTTGATTTCCCCCCTTGCTTTATTTTTGCTAATTTTGTGCTGGGCCCCACATTGCCCCAAAGAAGGCTGCAGGGCAGCCTTGCCTAGTTGCCCATCTGCATCAGCAGATACACCTCCCCACCACCACCTTTGTGGTGGTTTTCTGACCACCCAGTGGGTCCCACAGCCCCCCACCTTGCATCCTTCAACCCCCCTCCTACCAGGGTCCATGTTTTGACCCTTGGTTTGACCTCATACCCACTGGGCCCCACCTGAATCATCTCCACAATTCTGTCCCATTTCAGTGTTCATATTGGATTTTGGAGTGCTTATTTTCTGCTTAATAGCTTATTCTGTGGTATCCCTTAGCTTTTTCTTGCTTAAACTTGTTCACAAAACTCATTTGAACCAGATTTTACCCTTGTGGGTCCCACACATGCTAGTTTAAGCTTATTTTCCATTTTTGGTCAACTGTGGTCAACTGTTGACCAATTCAGCTTATTTTCAGCTTATTTTAAGTTTACAAAAATTTTGTTTTTACAAAAAGTGTTTGTTTTTAAGTATTTAATAGGTTTGTAAAAGAAAAATCAAGAAAAACAAATTTAAAATTAAGTGATAGTTTTTATTTAATGTAATTTAATTTTAATTTTCATTTTTAAATTTTTATTAAGTACTTGTCATTTTTATATTTTTATTAATTATATCTTATATTAAAGTATTTATATTAATTTTCTCAGATTTTTATTTTCTCATTTAGTATTAATTAGAATTAATTTTAGTTTTATTAATTATTAATTAATATTAAGTTTAAAATAGCATAATTAGTTTTTCTTAAGCAAAACCAAGTTTTTATATTTTTTATGGCTTTTATATGTTGTAAAATAATTTTAGAAATTTTGTTAGAATTTTCACTGTTCATTTAGTATTTTTCTTAATTTCAAATAGTTTAATTAGATAATTAGAATTTAATTAGTAATTAATTAATAAGAAAATCACAAAAAGACAAAAATACTTATTTTTATTTTTAAAACTTATTTTTAGTTATTTTATAAGTTTAGGAATTTTATTTTTACCTTTTTAGTATTTAAATAATATTGTAAGCGTATTTTAGTTATTTAAATATTAATAATAAGTATTAAATAGTTTTTAATTAAAATTAAATAATTAAATAGTGTAAAAAGTAATTTTAATTTTCTAAAAAGTTTCTTTTATTATTAGGATTGTAAAAATGTGATTTTCACTTTTGTAAGTATTTTATTTTGTTAAAACTCGCGTTTTATTTCGTACGTCTACGTTTTATTTAAACGTAACGTACACGTTTTAAGTTTTAAACGTTTCTGGGTTTTCAAACTTTCCAGTCTTGTTTATATAGCTTGTTTAAGCTATTTCGTTGTAAATTCCTTAGTTTAATCACACTCAAACCTTTTTCTCATCCAAATTCACCCGATCACGAAACCGTTTGTTTACAATTCACACCTCGTCGGGACATACGACCCGGGGAAACCCTATACTTCCGCGGAGCATTGACTCTAGGCTGTTTGACTTTGTTGACCATTCCTTGGTCAATATAAGTTAGGTGGTTCGGGCTCAATCATGAGTACTATTTCCTAAGCTCATAAAAAGCTCCTTACTGTGCTTAAGCTTGTGGTTTTTGGATTTTTACAAAGCTCAACTACCCATCTCAATAACTCAGTGCTTGTTGAGCTATTATTAGCTTATTAGATAAGTAAATGAGAGCTTGTTGTTTGCCCACTCACAACATACCCTTGAGCATTCAGTGGTATTACACCATTTCCACAAGCTTCTCAAAAGCTCATTAGTGATCACAAGCTTGTGTGGCTTGGCTTTTTAGGAAGTTTAGCAACCCAGCTTTAGGATCCTACACTTAAAAATCATCTTGTTGCTTATTAACCAGGGCTGCAAGTAGCTTAGACTTATCACCATGTGAAAAGCTATGCTGAGTCCTTAGCATACCTTACCATAATCACTATATTTCATAAGCTCACAAAAAGCTATTCCTGTGGACCTAGCTTGTGAGATTTGCTTCTTTGAAAAGCTTATCAACCAAACTATAAGGTCCAGTGCTTAATTTCTATCTTGCAGCTTATTTAATAGGGCTGCAATGAGCTTTTTGTTTGTCCCATTTTACTAAGTGTCCTGGGTAACCATCATACTCAGTGAAATGGAAGGATTTTCATAAGCTTCTTACAAGCTCATCTGTGAACCTCACAGAGTGAACTTGGGTTTTTTGGAAAGCCATCCACCTCAGCTTGCTACTCCAATACTTAGTTTGGCCTTTGAAGCTTATTCACTAAGCGTAATTGCCACTAAAAATAGCTGCAGGGGTGTTTGGGACTGCAGTGTATTGGTATTAGCTTATTGGCTTATTTGAGCTTATTGGCTGATCCCAGTACATTTGCTTGTTCATAATTATTTATAAAGCTTGTACAAATATATTTTTCTCTTTTGTTTTCTGTGTGGAGCTTATACCAAGCTTTTACAAGCTTTCACTCAATCCAAGTTTAGCCAAAAAGCTAAACTGTCTAAACCTTAAGCTCACACAATTTGCACTATCTCAGTCCATTTTCTTGTTTATACTTGTGCATTGGACTTGTATAGATCTTATTATACCTTTTATTTTCATTGTATAGCTTTTTCCAAGCTTATGACTCCACTGTGAGTAATAAAGCTCAACTGAGTGAGTAATAAGCCCACGTATGGCTTATTTTTAGGTTTTATAAGTTTCATTTTCATTAAACTTGTACATTATCAGTATATATATAGTTTCATAAAAAGAAAAACCAAAAACAAGCTTTAACACTAGTGATAGCTTCTATTTAAGAAGTTTTAAGCTTAAAAAGCCAACTGAGGTGGAAATAAGCTCACACAGAGCTTATTTCCATGTTTTGTAAAAGTTGTCTTTATTAAAGTTTAATATTATAGCTTATTATAAAGTTTTGCAAAAAGAAAAATCCAAAAATAAAATAAATGGCAAAAAGGTTGTGTATGGGATTCGAACCTAGGTTCCCTTGGTGACAAGTTCACTGCATAACCCACCTAGGCTAGCTCACTTCTCAGTTATCATTTGCACATTTTTATTCTTATAGTAGCAAATAGCTTAGCTTATTCAAATAAGCATATACGAGCTGTTTGGCTTATTACAGCTTATCTGGATAAGCTATGAGCTTCATAATTTTTTCCCAGCTTCTTTACTATGTAAATTACTTTCCATAATTTTTTCACATTTTTTACTGTTCATTAGATAGTTTTTAGATTTAATTTTAATTTAATTAGTTTAAATAAAAAAGCCAAAAATAAATTAGTTCTAGTATTTAAATTTTATCCTAGATAATTTTTTATAATTTTTCTAACTTTATTAAGTTATTTAGCATATGTAAAAAATACTTTTGCAGTTTTCACTTTTAGTTTTTTAATTTTTAGATTTAAAATTAGTATATTTAGTTTTTAATTAACAATTAAGTTTTAAATAGCATAATTAGTTTTTATAAAGTAGTACCTAGTTTTTATATTTTTCCTAGCTTATATATAGTATAATATAATTTTAGGAATTTTTCTAGAATTTTTATTGTTCATTTTCTATTTTTTATAATTAAATAGTTTAATTAGATATTAATTAATAATTAGTAAAATAAATTAAAAATACATAAAACTAATTTTTTATAATTTTTTAGGATTCCTGTGATGTTTAATAAGATTTATAAAAATCTTCTTAATTATCTAAGTCTTTTTAGTATGTGTAATATTTTAAATCAGTTTAATTAGTTAAATAATAAATAAATAGTTTTTAATTAATAGTAATTACATAAGTACTTGTAAAAATCATTTTAATTCATAAATAATTTTCTTATATTATTAGGATCACAAAAATATAAATTTCACATTTGTGGGATTTGTATTGATCAGTTTTCAGCTTTATTTTCCTACGTAGACGTTTAATTTAATTTAAACGTACATTTTTATTACTTTTCACATTTTTAGGTTTTTAGGTTTTCTTAATATTTAAATAAGTTTGTAATTAATAATTAAATATTTTAAGATTGTTTAATTTGCATTTAAGCCGCTAAGGCATGCAAATCCATCTTTTGTTATAATTCCTCATTTGTTTTTATACGTTTACGTTTATTTGAATCTACACGTACGTTTGTTTATCCTTTTACATTTTAGGGTTTCTGATTGTACGTTTTTACTGAAATAGCTGTCACAAGAGCTATTTACTATTCACATTGCTAGTGTTAGTCAGTCAGATTCCTGTTTTTATATTTAATTTCAACATCACACACATTCGTTATATTACAGAATTCACACCTCGTTGGGACATAACGACCTAGGAATAGTCTATACTCCTCGTTCATAATTGCTTTTCCTCCCGGGCTGTTCAGGGCCTTTGTTACGGTTGACCGTTCACAAGCGGTTGGCTTGTGTGATAAAACCTGGTTGGTTCGGGAGGAATCAAAAGGGTATCATCAAATCCAGATGGCAGTTGAAGATGAAGAAAAAACAGATTTCCACACCAGTCAAGGAGTGTACTGCTACACAAAAATGCCTTTTGGCTTGAAGAACGCAGGCGCGACATACCAACGACTGGTGGACACAGCTTTTGAAAAACAAGTAGGCCACAACTTGGAGGTCTACGTTGACGACCTTGTCATCAAAAGCCACACAGGGGATGAATTGGTGCGCGACATCGAGGAGACATTCAGAACATTGGGGCGAATAAACATGAAGTTAAATCCCAAGAAGTGCACCTTTGGCGCAACCGAGGGCATGTTCCTTGGATACTTGATAGAACCCGATGGAATCAAGCCTTGTCCAGAAAAAACAAAGGCTGTTATTGATCTCCCCTCACCGCGCACACTCAAAGAAGTCCAGTCATTGAATGGAAAGTTAGCAGGGCTAAACCGTTTCTTATCTAAGTCAGCAGACAAATCCCTTCCTCTCTTTAAAACACTCACGAAGTGTACCGAAAAGGGAGACTTTCGCTGGACTAAAGAAGCGGAGGAAGCTTTCCAACAACTTAAACACCATCTGGCATCTCTTCCCAAACTTGTCGCACTGCGACCAGGGGAAGAATTAATCATGTACTTATCAGCAACTCACGGAGCAGTTAGCGCAGTGCTATTGACAGATAGGAACTCCGTCTAGACACCCATATACTTTGTAAGCAAAGCCCTGAAGAAAACAGAGACTAACTACAGTGCTATGGAAAAGCTGGTCTTAGCTCTAGTATTCGCAGCCAAAAGGCTGCGCAGATACTTTCAAGCACACCCAATAGCTGTAATCACTGATCAGCCAATTAAACAAGTTATCTCTAAGCCTGACGCATCAGGACGCTTACAGAAGTGAAGTGTACTGTTAAGTGAGTATAACATCTCATACAGACCGCGCACTGCAATCAAAGGACAAGTACTAGCCGATTTCATCGTAGAGAAGCCAGATAGCGACAGCCCGACATCTGCAACTAAAACAGATCTACAGGAACCCTGGATTCTGTTCACAGATGGATCCTCATGTGTAGATGGATCAGGCACAGGCCTTATTCTTACAAATCCAGAAGGTATGGAATTCACCTATGCGCTACGCTTTGAATTCACAGCTACAAACAATGAGGCAGAATACGAAGCCTTGCTAGCCGGACTACGCATCGCAATCCAAATGGGTGTACGCAACCTAGAAGCAAACGTAGATTCGCGGCTAGTCGCTAACCACGTGCTAGGCGAATATGAAGCCAAGGATGAACACATGGTCCAATACCTAGAAAAGACAAAATCCTTAATCAAAAACTTTGACAGGTTCACAATAAAACAGGTGCCTAGAGGAGATAACCGGAAGGCGGACGCACTCAGCAAGATCGCATCCACAAGCTTTGCGCACCTATCAAAACAGGTATTGGTAGAAACCCTAAAAAACAAGTCAATCTTGGAAATAGAGATATCCACAGTGATAGAAGAACAAGATCCTACATGGATGACGCCTATCATTGACTTCATCAGCAAGGGAATTTTACCACAAGATCATAAGGACGCTCGAAGAGTGCGGCGCACGTCGCAACGGTTTGAACTACGAGACAACATACTCTATCGACGCTCTTTCTTACAACCCTGGCTCAGATGTGTTGGACCCCTTCAAGCAGACTACGTACTCAGAGAAATCCACGCGGGATCATGTAGTATGCACTCAGGGCCACGATCTGTGGTGGCAAGCGCTCTAAGGTTAGGGTATTATTGGCCAACTATGCATCGCGACGCACGCAATCTGATAAAGAAGTGCAGCAATTGTCAAGTACATAGGCCAATTCCGCGCCGACCACAACAAGAGCTAACACCTATTACCTCACCATGGCCATTTTATAAATGGGGCATTGACATCGTAGGACCATTTCCTGTAGCAGCAGGAGGATTAAAGTTCCTCATCGTAGCCATAGACTACTTTACGAAGTGGATTGAAGCGAAAGCGGTGGTGAGCATCATGGGAAACCAAGTCAAGCGCTTTGTCTGGGACAACATTGTCTGTCGCTTCGGACTACCAGGAGAGATCATATCAGAAAATGGAAAACAATTATGTGATAACCCATTCAAAGATTGGTGCGCGCAATTGAACATCACGCAACACTTCGCTTCAGTAAAACACCCACAAACCAATGGCCTAGTTGAGCGCGCAAACCGCAGCCTAGGCGAAGGAATCAAAGCACGCCTCGACAGACATAAAGGAAGGTGTGTGGATGAGCTCTCGCACGTCTTATGGGCACACCGCACAACAATCAAAACCAGTACTGGCGACATGCCATTCTCCATAGTCTATGGAACAGAAGCCATCATACCAGCTGAGATAGGAATGCCTACTATACGCACAGCAGAGGTCAACGTCACAACAAACGACGAGGAACGGCGCATAGATTTAGATTTACTGGAAGAAAGGCGTGAACGCGCAGCTATACGCGAAGCAAAAGCCAAGGCAAAAATGAAGAAGTATTATGATGCAAAGGTCAAACACACTTCATTTAGACCGGGAGACTTTGTTTACCGCGCCAATGATGCGAGCCACGCAGAAGACACAGGCAAGCTCGGACCAAAATGGGAAGGACCTTACAAAGTCAAAGATGCGCTTGGAAACGGCGCATACAGACTGCGCGACATGGAAGGTCACGACCTAGCGCGCACTTGGAACATCTGCAATCTAAAAAGATGCTACTTTTAGGCTACGACCATTACACATACACATTTGCACCCTACGAGGTGCCCAATAAGTGTTTGTTTTTCTTTTCTTTCCTAGGAATTGTATTTTTATTTTTTCAAAAAACTTGCAAGTATCAATAAAATGTTATGGTTTCTAGCTAACTCCATAGCGTACTTTACTTTATTGCATACATACTAATATATGTCAATATTGTTATCTTATATTTTTATTGCCTACATGGCGTGCATGCACCAATTAAAGACCCACGCAGGCATAAAGGATGAGTTAACCTACTAATTTACTCGTTGAGTAAGAGGGTTGCAAACCCATCAACATTGGATCACGCATCCTTGCTAAGCGCCTTACCTTTGAGACGTCGAAGTAAGTTCCACACGCACATCCCACGACGGGTGCGCATATATTAAGTACACCGTACAAGCTTAGAAAATAACGAGCCAAAACACTTGGTCAAATACAAAAACTTCACAAACAATGCAAGTATAACTCCTAAAGTCACGCACTTAAAACACTTGGTTAAATAATTTCTGGCAAACAATGCAAGTATATCTTAAGTCACGAACTTAAAGAAAAAAGTATCTTATTCATAACTTATTTACAAAAATTACAAAGCAAGGTACAAAAAAGCCTATATGCTATGACGATGCTCAGGGCTCTCCTCCGCGGCAGCAGAACTCCCCGCCTCCTGCAGCTTCCTCAAAGTTAAAGCATCCTGCATAGATACGGTCGGAACACTCACAGGCACACCATCCGACCTGGGGATGTGTGCAGCGCCAATGCCACACATCACTGCCTTACCCTTAATGCCCTTCTTCACAGCAGCCCTCTGCTCGTGACGCTCTAAAACCTCTTTCAAGGGAATCTCCCTTTCAAGAGCGAAGGGTTTGAGGATGTCGCGAGGCTGTGCGAACACAGGAATCTGCAGCTGCGACACATCAGGCTTCAGATAGTAATCTGATTGACCTTACCCATTTTCTCCAAGATGGCGCTGTAATGTCAAACCCGCCATAAGTACATCTATGGGGTCGTCCTGGTCGCGCTCCAACCTCCCAATATGCGGCAGCTCGAGCACCTTCAACCCCGCCATAGCCTGCATCAACTCATCATAAGCAGTTGCACTATACCCAGGGAGGTCCGCCAAGTCCTTCTTCAGCAGCTTGGCCTCATAAAGATCTTCCATAGCCTGCGACCTCCCACGCGCCATCGCACAGTGCACCACCTTCCCAAAAGCATCCAATACCTCTTGGGACTCCAGCATGCCCATAGCTGCCAGGCGCAGCCCATGGCTAATCAACCACCTACATTAACAAAAACAATTTGTGTAAGTAAAAAGCATGGCAACAAAGCTATTAGGAAGAAGAAGAGTACAAGAGGAATACCTGCGCTCAGCAATGGTCGACATCAAATGAGGATATAATTCCTCGCCATACTCAATGCTCAGACCACGCAGCTTATCTTCCTGCATCTGGATGATCTTCAGCATGTCCTCCCTAAACTTGGCAATGCTAGAAAAGTGCTTCACCTTCTTCTCCTCCAAGAAGCGCACGACCCAAGTTAGGTCGGACTTATAATGATGCAGTTCACCACGTACCTTCTCCACCTCGGCCATGGCCGACAATTTCTCGTGGGTGATCTTCTCGGCATACACCCGCGAGGCCTCCAACTCTACCTGCGCATCAGCCAACTGCGCACGAAGCCTCGCCAGCTCCTCATCCTTCTGGGCGAGAGTGCTACTCTCCCCAGCATACTTCTCCCTCAACTGAGCCACCAACTCAGCCTGGCGCGCAGCAGTCGCGGCCAGCTCATCTATCAACGGCTGCGCCTCGCCACCCTCACCAACCTGGGCTTTCCCCTCCCTGTTTTCATTCTGTGGAGAGGAAACCTCGTCAACGAAGACCCCGTTGTTCTTCGCAGCATTATCCCTACAAAAAATAAAAACAGTTAATAAATATTGCGACAAGTAACATTCGAGAAAAATAAAGACGCAGACACTTACAGAGACGGAGAGACTTCAGCATCTTTTTTATCCACACTGGGAGCGGATGTCTTCTCCTCCTCAGATGACTCCGCATCACTAATGATATGGCGTCGTCTCTTCCTGGTACCACTGGTCCCAGCCTCTCCCTTGGGCTTCATGTTCTGCGCCACTTCTTCCTTCAGCACCTCCTCGGGCTTTAGGATCTCCACGCTGTCAGAAGACTGAGCACGCGCCACTTCCTCCTCTTGCACCACCTCCTCCGGCGCCACGCTCTGCACAGGGTTCACTTGGAGCGGTGGTGTATTCTCTGGGACAATCTCCGGCAGCACGGTCAACCGACCCTCAGTCGCCTCCAGTATTGGCTGCTCACCCTCTCTCGGGGGGGGGGGGGCACGCCTATGGTCACTTGCTTCGGTTTATCCAGCTTAACGACGGCGAACAGATCCATCTCTGCGCACATTAACAAAACAACAACGAAGAAGAGATTAGTCAAGTAAAGATGCGTATACGAAGAAATACTTACAGAATTTGAAGTAGAAGGGACGAACACCCACCCCGGCCATCCTCAATAATAAAAGTTGGCACCTCGTCCGCAGCGCCGTAATAATTGCGACTCAATCCCATGTGAACCAAAAACGCCTCCGGATAAGGGTTAATGGTCAGGCGGTTGGCATCAAGAGTCTGCGCATCAATCAGCCTATAGGAACCGGGTGTGGGGCGCCCATCCCTTGGCAACGTATTCTGAGTATATAACTCATAGGGCGATGGAAAGACCACATCATCAACCCAGAAAAAATGCTCCCTCCAATGTCTGAGGGAGTCTACTTTTTCAGTATAACATTGAAGCGCCCCCGGGCGCTTCGCAAAAGATACCCACCCATTTGACCACGTCGTGTGGTAAAATGAGCGGAAGAGGGATATGGTAGGTTCTATCGCAAGTAAACGGCAGTTTACTTCAAAATTCGACACCTTAGCCGCACCTATACAGTGCAGCTGGGAGATGTGGAGGCGATAGTGGTTGAGCAAATCGCTCAGAAAGATAGATATTGGTACGCGGTAATTCGCGTACTCAAAGAATTTTGTGTATAGCCCTATTTTCCCTTCGGGGAAATCAGCTATACACGCATCTACGTCTGGAGCCTCTGGACGCACGTCCAAAGGAATAAAATAATCGGACGAGAACTCGATGACGTCCTCAACCGTCATCGCAGAGCGAAAATCCTCTAATTGAGCAACCATTTTTATCTATTTACGAGTAAAACGCACAAAAATTACCTACGAAAATGAGAGTTTTCTTTGCAAAAAGATTTCAAGAAAAGTGAATGATGGTGAGTGTGTGTTTTACTGTTTGATCGTAAAAAATGGGGCGGTGACTCTTATATAGGGAGTAATTAACCCTAGATCATCTCCACGTGGATCCCACTAACAAAAACGTGTGGCTGGAACTGAACGGGTACATGCACTTTTTCCTGACTTACGAGGGCCACGTGGACACCACACCCATTTTTCGAGGTATACGTTTGAAATACCTATGACTAGGTGCATTGCACCTTAAATGGGCGGCAATATTTCAATATTTTCCCGCTACGCTTACCGTTGTTCATATTAGTCTAGTATCCGCGGCTACGAGCCGCGCACACTAGACTGGGGGGACATGATGACGTATAGTCTATATTTGGGCCATGAGCCCAAATGATAAACATTACTTGGCCCAAACCCACCACGGGTGAGCTATCATAACGAATAACGGGCCATAATAAACACGGCTTGGGCTCACGAAGCCCAAAGCCCAACCAAACTTAACCGGGTATGCGATAAGGATCATCTATTCATGGAATAGATATCCTTACCCTGGATAAGCACTACGAGTGCGAAGAGTAAGTAGCAAGAAACCTACACGGTTTCAGCCCCTATATAAGGAATGACATCTCTCATTCAAAGGTACGACATACAAAACCCTAACTCTTAACGAGAACCCTAAATCGATTACTTACTCTCACGCCGGAGTCTAATCGGGGGAGACAATCCCTCGATAAGCCTAACGGTGTTGTTTATTTTCTTAGTGCGCAGGTAACAAGTACTAAGAAGCGAATTGATACGAGAGCAAGAGCCCATAACCAGGAACGCCCAACTTTTATATCAACACTGACGATGTTTTATATTAAGTTTAAATTATCTTCTCATATAAAGACAAAGAGACGAATTAAATGTGTAAATGTTTAGATTTGCAAATGATGCCAGTTTTATATTAATAGAAGTAAATTATTAGGTAACCTCAAATGAAACTACTTACAATGTCGTTGTAAATATTTTTCTCAAGAATTTCAATGTATTTGATTTGTAAAAGTCATTTGACTTACCATTCCCCAATGTGATGAATTAAACACATTATCAAATAACTCAAAAGTGCATTCATGTTATTGTAGGTTAGAACATTAAATTATCAAGGGAAAATTCCATAAATACCCCATAAGTACAATGGTCTCCACCCTAAATAACCCACAAAATCTTGTTTTCTCCAAATACCCCAACGGGAGAGGGTCGCCTGAAAAACTTGGGCGGATATCTTAAAATAATGACATGTGTCCCTATACATGTCCCCACCATGTCCTTCCATAGTACCACTTATACCAGGTACTTTTTTGGGCGACTAGGACTACATTTCATGAGCGACTTGTCTTTTTTGTCTTTTTGTAAAAAAATTATTAACTACATTTTGGTCCTTGTGGTTTGTTTGGCATTTTATTTTTTGCCCTTGTGTTTATTATTTATTATTATTATACACAAATCATGAAACACAAACCTTTTTTTTATAGTAGTTCCAAACAAGTTACAAACTCAAAATAAATATCCAATTCACCAAATCTCTTATCTATTCAAAACATTACACACACACATCTCCTTTCTCTCTCTACACCGCCGGCAACCACTTCCCTCCGGTCGTCTTCTCCGGCGAGATTGCGGCCATCGGAAGAATTTTTTCCGGCCAAAAATATTTTTTTAACCAAAACGTAGATCGGGTTATCCCGAGTTCCCTCGTACCACCCACTCGCTACCACACGCCACCCATCACCACCAGCGCCAACACCACCCCCTGCTACCACCACCGAGAGCCACCACCGCCTCACCACCGATATCCACCACCGCCTCATCTTTACCATTGTTGTTTCTTTGTGGGTTTCGGCGTTCAGATCTTTGTGGGTTTCAGCGCCAACACTGTTATAAAAGAAGCTTAATCATGCTAGTTTAATGGTTCCAATCAACTTTAATTAATTAGTTTTGGAGTAATATGTTGAACATTACTCCAATAGGCTGGCAACTGGAAACTACTGATGTGTTGCATATCTACAGCTATTAAGTATTGATGATCACTTTTTCTTGTCGAACACATCAAGATTTTATAAACATCAAGATTTTTTTTGATGTTTTGTGTCGTGTGGATCTTATGGATATTGATCTGTGATGTTTTGATTTTTTTGCTATTGGATTTTTTTTTTTTCTGAAATTTGACTTATGATGGATCTAGGAAGATGAAGTTAGAATATAAAGAATTTTGAGTGAGGTGTGTCAGATTTATTATCATTGTGTGTGTTTATGGTGGGTAGTGTTTTATTTGTGTTTTGAAAATATGTGACAAAAATGAAATACCTAGCAAGCCACAAGGACCAAAAATGTACTTAACATAATTATTAACTTTTTTACAAAAAGACAAAATCGTCGGGTCGCCCAAGAAATGTGGGTCCCAGTCGCCCAAGAAGTACACTTTGATAGTTGTACCATGAAGGTACAAGGTGGGGCCATGTATAGGGACACATGTCACTATATTACACCATCCGCCTAAATTTTGGAGGCGACCTTCTCCCGTTGAGGTATTTGAAGAAAACAAGATTTTGTGGGTTATTTAGGGTGGAGACCCTTGTACTTTTGGGGTATTTGTGGAAAATTCCCAATTATCAATGAATGCCATCCCAAACTAGCATTGTATTATAAGAACACATGACATGCAAAAATAATGCACATATCTCTCCCTCTTAAGAACCAGTAGGCTAGACGACTGTTGGAGGTTGATGTCAGTGTCACAAAGAAAGTACATAGATGATGGAGTAGGTAGTGTGTAGATGGCTGTAAAATATGTGTTGGCGTGTTAGTATTTGCAACTTGCAAGCCTTTATGTCAACTTGCCTGCTCTCTACAAATCTTTTTCACACTCACAAAACATAAACAATACAAAAATCACTCGCAAAACATCAACACTTTTTTGAAGTTTTGTTGTTTATTTTATTGTTTAAAATTTCTGACTTTTTAAAACTTTGGATATATAGGACATTCGATCGATCTCCACCCCTTAGCTTCTATGACCACTCGTTGGTGCTCCATCACCACCATCTTGCACCATGCAGCCACAAGTGATGTCATCTGCCACCATCTCCAAGGTAGTAAATGTGTTGTATTATGTTTTATCTCAAAATGTATCATATCTGCTTTCTCAATAAGCTAAAGCAATAATTCTACTCATGTATTATTTCAAAAGACAAAAGTTTATATGGATTCTTTGAAACGTAGGAAAATAGTACATATGTTTGGTTTCCCAAACTCTAGAGTCTAGACACCAATTTATATGTTGTGAAACATCAAACATGCAAACTAACTACCCCATAAATCATCTGATACGATTAATTACGTTCACCTTGTTTCATCATCTCAGAAACCAAGAAAAGATAAGCTCGTGACACTACTACAAAAAACGTTAAAAAGATCGGTTGAAAGCCCTCAAAAAGATCGGTTATGAACCACTCTATGTAAGGGTGATCAATTTCTTTTCATGAAGAATTTTGGTCTTCATCATTGTAATTGGTGGTTTGGAAATATTTCATCTGCATGGAGGGAGAACAGGTATATCATCTTTCTTGTTCTTATTCGTGTTATAGCTTTATCTCGTTAGTTCCCCAACATTCAATGACGCTGTTGATATCTGCAAACAAACTCCATAACCATTATTCAATATGTGCGTGGTAGTTTATTTGTAAGTAAGAGTGGGGTGTTTGGTTTTGTAGATTTTAACTATTTGGAATCAGATTTTAGAAAATCTTGAGTTAAGCAATGAAATGTGGCCATTTTTGTGTTATTCGAGTGATTCTATGTTCTAAACTAAAAGGTTCTTCAAAAGCTTTTCATAGCCATAAAAAGTAGTGGAAATAGAGCACGTCTTTACACTATTGCATTGTAGAAAGTAGCATAACTTAACACTATTTTAATCGAAAATTATTACAGACCCCCTTTTTAGGGGTTTGTGTCTCAAAATACCCCAACTTTTAGCCGTTTACAAATCTACCCCAACATTCCATTTAAAAATATGCGCGACATGTTTGAATAACACGTGTCAGCATTTCAAATTTATTCGAGCTCGAAAAAAATATATATATAAGTTAACATGTCGCGACATGTATATATATGTGCATGGGGAAGGAACACTTTGAATGTTTACTGAAAAATCTTACATGAGTTGGAAAAAAAAAAAACTGCCAAGCATTTTACCAGGGTGATTTAACCCTTTTACCCAAAAAAACTGCCAAAGTTGAAAAAAAAAAATCTATGGTTTTTTTGGGATGGTAGGCCATTATTAAAAATTTCATTCCGTTTTTTTATACATATGCATGAGCTTACTTGTATAAAATTAATCAAGAGATTTGAAACTTTATATAAATGAGGCTCTAGGTTGTTGAAATCAGTGACAAGAATTAAAATGAGTTGATATAAAGAAAAACAAACGCCTTTTGGTTTGTTTTATAAATTTAGCAAAATTTGTTGAGGATCAAAATATCAGTCATATATCTTGCATTCACGACATCTTGTTTAGTGGTTACACATATATGGTGTAAACGAAATGGTAGTGAAGAATTTTTTTTTCTTTATCTAGTTATGTATATGCTATTGTCGTAATTTTGTTGAATATAAAGTAATTTTGAGCAACGGTATTCACTACAAGAAACAGGAG
Source organism: Artemisia argyi (assembly GCA_030686995.1). Lineage (NCBI taxonomy): Eukaryota > Viridiplantae > Streptophyta > Magnoliopsida > Asterales > Asteraceae > Artemisia > Artemisia argyi. The sequence continues at coordinate 152,781,534 of CM060688.1, read as the reverse complement.
AACAGGTGATGAAGGTCGTCCCGTCGACACAATGTCATCGGGATAATGCAGAAAACGACAAAAAGTTCGTTTGACCGTGGTCAAACGCGTTGAATTTTTCGGGTTGATATTCTCCCGTCAAAGTTGTTTAACTAAAAAACACATATTACATTAAAAACACACACATTCAAACTGTTCTAAAAAAATATAAAAAAACACGCATTACATAAAATTCAAATATATTAAATAAGATACGATTAACCTACGATAACACTGTTAAACTATGAATCAAGAAAATGATTCAGTCTGTGACATAGCCCTCGTCAGTCGAATAGGAGGCACTAGAATCGTCCTGACTAGATGGGACACGGTCTAATCCCATAGCCCATCGCCATTCTGCTCGACGGTTTCTTCGATCTTGTTTAGCTTTTAAGTACGCTTCACGATCTCTTGCCTCACGTTCTTCCTCCGCTTTAGTCGCTAACACTTTTTTCATATCTTGCTCATAAAGTTCTTCATCAGTCAACGCACGTGCATTGTTTTGTGGTGGATTGTTAAACGGTGGAAACAAAACATCCAGTGGATTGTTTTGTGGTGGATTGTCATATACGAATGTGGGAAACAGGTCTTGTGGTGGATTGTCATATGGGAATACGGGAAACAAATCTTCGGGTGGGGAATTGTAAACTGACGCGTTATCTGGTGAATTGTTATGTGACATTGTTTCGTTTTAATTTTTAGAGAAATCTGTTAGATTTTTGTGTGGAATGTTTGTGTTTTGTTATCCTCTATGAGAGACATAATAAAAAGGGTATTTATAGTCGTATCAATTGGTATTACCTAAAAAAGACTTTGGAACCAACTGCAAAATGTTACTCACAAAGTTTATATGTGTCATTGAGTAGTAAAACCAGTTATTTTAAGCGTACACGACATTGTGAGTGAGTTGTCATTTCAAAGTGTCATATTTCGTGTAAAATTTTAAGCGTACACGACATTGTCATTGAGTTGTCATTTCAAAGTGTCATATTTCGTGTAAAATTTTAAGCGTACACGACATTGTCATTGAGTTGTCATTTCATTGTTCAGAACCATTAAAAAATTGTCTGACCTCAATTGCTTTATAAGCTAGCTATGATTTGATATATACACCGATTTGCTACTTCTCTTTACAGTATCCATGAATTCTAACATTAAGAAGTTTAAATGTGTGTTACATTATGTTGATCAGCATCGAGGTGTCATTATGTATAATGATTTGACGTACTCAAGGTTAGTTGGGTTGGTGTTGGAGAAATTCAATTTAGATCTAAATATTCCGATTAATTTGTCATGTAAGTTGGCTTCGTTTAACTATCGTATTGACATTACTGATGATGATGAGGTAATGTTTTTTGTTGAATGTGCTTGTACTGCTTCTGCTGGGGTGGCACAATTGTATGTTGTTCAACCCAAGAAATAAGATGATTGCGCTTATCTTGTTTTATGTTAAGTGGTTTGTATTTTATTAATGAATGTTTGTACTCTTATTTGAATAAATTTTTAATTTGGATACATATGCTAATGTTTATTGAAACACTAATAAAAAAATCATATAAAGATCAGATTCTTAAAGTATACAAGACACTTATTGATTGATATTCTTAATAATTGAAACGATTCTTCCATAGGGCTTTATGACGTTCATCTGCTTTAGCATCCTCATTCTCAAAGTGTTCTTGTTCCGCCCATTCAACCATTTGATCTAAAGTGTAATCTGATTGTCCTATGATTTTTTTTCCGTCTTCGTTGTCACTTGTGTAATCTGTTATCACATGATCCATCATTTTTGCCAAAGTAGCATTTGGGCATACATATTTTTCAATAATAAAACTGACACCGCCATGGTCAATGTAAACTTTCAACTGGCCGCCTTGTGATGCTCAAATATCAAACATCACATGCATATCATAGTTGTTTCTTAGCTTAACGGTGATTGAAAACCCAGTGTGCGGAACTTCATAATAAAGAGCATGAATCTTCCTATCGACAATGTTAGACGAATATTGTTTCAATTCATCCAGCTTCATTCTTGGAATATTGATGTTCATCTTCCAACTGTTTACATACTACAGATTTCCTTCATAGCAAACCAATTGACCATTTTTGTGAACAATAAAATTGAAAATGGTTTGGGAATATGGCGTTCAAGGTTAAACCGGACACGCTCTTCACGTTTGTTTTTTTTTCACAACCATTTGATGTAGATATTGGACACGCTCTTCACATTTTAATTTTGTTTCTTCTGAAATTACACATTTCAAATGATTCTTCCAAACAACCATCATCTGGAATCAACATTGTGGTTAGATCTTCGCGACTGTCATAAACAAAAATTTGGATCTTTCCTGCAACTTTTGCGAAGTCATACATAACATCAATATCATAATCGTTTTTAATTGCTTTCGTACCATTTAACGTGTTGTTTTGTGGCAACACGTAATACAGACTTTGGACCATTGATGGTAATTTTCTCTTCAGATAGGTAACCATATCTTGAAAATCAAATTGTGCAACAATAATATTCATGTGTGAACCACCTTCATATGTTAGAGGGTTAAGTATAAATTTTCTGTTGTGGTTGATAGTGAATTCGAATGTATGGTTATTAGATGTTGACATTTGGTGAATGAACGAAAACACAATTGGTATTGATAACTTGAAACCACATACCCCAAGTGTATATATATATATATATATATATATATACACACACACACACACACACACACACACACACACACACACACACACACACACACACACACACACACACACACACATATATATATATATATACCACAAAGGTGAGTAGTCATTTCTTTGTTAGAAGTGGTTTACGAGTAATCAATTTAATATTATTTTTACATTAAAGCTGAAAACATATAAAGAAAATGATAACATCGAGAATTGGATAATAGAAATTTGAAAGCATAATAGGACATTACTATTAGAACATACCTAGAATTACAAACTAGTCAAATTGTGACTTGGACGATAGACAATGAAAAGCATAGCACGACAATAAAGGCAAAAGAACACCCATAACTACAAATTAGTCAAATAACTTTTTTGACAATGAAGGTTTATCTTGTGTACTCTTCTTGGTATGCTTAATGTTGCATTCGTTGGCCACAACGAGTTCGAATAACTCAACTCTTGAAACGTACACATGCATTTTGTTTTGTTGAAGTTGTGTGTACGATAACAGACTTTCGCGGTCTTCAATTGCAGCAGCCAATGGTACTAGCCCTGAATCAAGACTACAATTTGTTTTTTGTATATAAAAAAGGTCGGGGAGTTTTCATCGTAACCTAAAGAATTTGTTAAAATTAGTTTCAATTGATCGGCCGAGAAAGTTTCAAACTCGACCGAATCTACGCAGGCAATTAAACCACCTTCAAACTTTCTTCCTGGTGAGGAAGTGAACCTCCCGTAATGATGAAGTAGAACTTTGAATGTCACGTATTCAAGTTTAGTAATATTTGAAAAAGGAATGAAATGTTGTATTGAACTTCAAGTGCGCCAATGTGGCTTATATAGAACGTAATGAACTCGTATTTAATACTTTCACCAAGGACACTGTTTGTGCTATCATGTCAACAGTGAAAAATGAATAGTGGAACTGACGTGGTGCATCTTTTTTCTTAGTTGTCATTTTTAGTATTTTATTAGGGTTTTCTGGAAATACATGTTATAAATAAAAAAGGAATTTATTACAAGCTTCGTAACAAATGTTACAAAATTAATACAATTACATGAAAATACATAACCAACAAGTGCAAACTGGTTACTAACCAAACAAATTAAACCAACTATTATTAGACTGTTGAGTGTTTAGATCATTTAAATGTTGTAAGGGGTATGCTTGGGAGTCATATAGTTCATAGCCATGTGCTGGGTTATGATGAGCATGTTGTTTATAACTTGCTTGCCCTTGGTCATATTGGCCTATTGTGTAAAAATTTTGATTACATGGTTGTGTTGAGAATGTGTTATGTCCAAACACATGAGATGGGTATGTGTCATATGTAGGAACGGTGTGATGATCTGTTGACTTGGGTATGAGTCGAATAAAGGAGGAGTTTGTTGTTGCTCGTTAACGGATTTTTCCTTTTTGGGATACTGTTTTCTTTTGTTTAACATTTCATTAGGGACAAATGGTTGCTTGCATTGCCCACGTGTGTGTCCAGCTTCACCGCACCTACCACAATGTCTTACCCTTGGTTCCTCACCCTGGGATCGTATACGGTCAGTATTTTTTGGCCGCCCGGGTTATGGGTTGTCCATTCGTGGAGGAGAGATTTGTTGTATATGTGTTGGATACTCCCATTCGTGAAACTCTCCAACAAAATTCACCGCCTCTGCATATGTGGCTTGGTATTTTTATTTTTTAAACCAATCCTAAACGTATTGCACACAGTTGGTTTGACCCAAAAAACCTACTTACAACAATAACGTGACCACAAGGTATACCGGAAAGCTGCCATTTGCGGCAATCACATGTCCTAGTCGCTAAGTTCACTTCCCGATTGTATCTCCCATCAAAAACCTCGAACCTATGTTGGTTAACCCCGTATACATTCCAGGTTGCACTTTTGATTTTTCTCTTTTCCACTTTATGGGATGCCCAATCAGTTATTTCATACTTCATTTTTGCTGCATAAACACATAGGCTTTAAGAAGTGACTTTATATTAAACATAACTATTAAAAATATAAATATATTCTGTTTGACAATAAATACCACCAACTTGTCGCCGTTTAAAATACCAGTCTTGCACCATTTTTTGATATTGCTCGATCAGCATTGTTATAGGCAGCTTCCTTGATTTTACAGTACAAGCATTAACAGACTCGAGGCTGTTAGATGTACAATAATTGTAGCGAGTTAGTGGGCAATATGCTCTGGACCATTTGTGAACACCCGCTTCTACTAGCTTGTGGTATGCCTCAAGCTGAATTGCCAGCAGTATTTGCATCTTACTCTCAAATTCGTCAGGTGTATACGCTTTGCATATCCTCCAAAATAGCGCCTTTGTTGTGTCCTTTTTTAAAGAAAGGTTCATCATTAAATGACGACAACATATACCATGAAATGCCAATGGGTATTCATTTTGTACAGCTAATCTGATAGAAGGATGTGATGGATCTAAACACACGACTTGTGTTATAGTGATACTTTGAATGATACTAACAAGTATGCGGAATATACTTATTAATACTTAGAAGGTTTGTGTGTAAGTTTGTTTGTGAGTTGTATATGAATGAGAACAGTTGTATGAACACAGAATATTAACCAAACGTTTAGCTTCAATATTATTAAGAATAATAATATGAGTGATCTAGCTTATCACTAGGGTTACACCTTGAAGCTCTCTAATTGATACGTGTATAAACCTAAACCTAGGATCTCCTTTTATAGGACACTAGGAGTCCTTTACAAGATAAGTATAAACTGAGAATAATAGAATATACACAAGATCTTTTCTATACTTATCTAAATACACGTTTCCTAACAATTATCCTGCAGCAGTGGTAATAAGTTGTACTAGCAGTGGTAATTAGTTTCCACTGCTTGTGCATTCTTCAACAGTGGTTATCTCCATGCTTATCAATGGTAACTGTTAGTATAATTCCCAACAGGATGCCTATCAGATATGATAACCAAATCCTGTCTATCGCCTATGCATTCTTTAAGGCATGAAAACCACCATGACCAACATTCACCAGTTTCCCCTCTGCATATACCGTAAGCAATAGGCACAATTTGGTTGTTTTCATCCATACCTACTGCTAACAAATTTGTACCTTTGTACATACCCTTCAAATGTGCCCCGTCAACTATAAGCAGTGGTCGAAGATGTAGTAAGAAAGTTCGAATCTAAATAATAAAATTGAATACACGTTAAACTATGTAAACATATCATAAACTATACCAATGAAACCAATCATGAAAATTAGTATCACTTATCAAAACACCAATGGCAACGAATAACATCTCGAAAACTCCTTCTTCATTTGTCTTGATACATGTGATAGTGCATGGGTTTTTTTTTACTAGGTTGTGACAGTAATACGACAAAATTTCAAACGATTCTGTTGGTGAACCCCTAATCATTTGTAACCCATAATCCTTTCCTCTCCATGCTTGTTGGTAAGATATACTTGTTTTATATTACGCTAACATATCTCTTTGCATATCTTTTGGTTTTAAATCTCTTCTAGCATCTTTTAATTTTTCACTAAAAATGTGACCAATAACTTTTTTATTTGCATTTCGATGGTTAGGATATGTTTGAGTTTTTTCACACGTGTGATTATCATTCAAACTTGTAACTTGAAACACAAATGTACCTTTCACGCGTCTAGAGTTAATTCTCCATTTGAATTCGTTAAAATGATAGCATTTAGCATAATATCTTATAGGTTCTGACCTTTTGACTAAAAACTGGTAACCTTCTTCTAAACATTTCATCCTAACTGATCTGTCTAATTCATCTCTTGTGTCAAAAAACTTTCCCTTGAAAAAAACTGTATCACTATTATTTTGGTTTGAAATTATTTGTTTGGACTGGTAAAGTGGGGTTTCTGGAACGTCAGGCATGAGTGAAAAAATATTTTTCCATTTATGATGGATTAGTTTTGGGTTCTCGCTTTTCTCAACAAAACCATCATCTTCATCATCTTTCGCATCGTCATCTGACCCGAAAGCAAATGATGATCCCGGTTTTGTGGAATTTGCCTCATCTTTAAAACAAGATTCATAAATCTCATGATCATTTGATTCAAAATTTTGTGATGGGCCCTCATTAAAAAAAGAGTTGCTATGGTTTTTATTATTGAAACAAGCTGAGTTCTCTTCATAACCAGAATACCCGATTTCTTTGTTAGTGTTTGTTTAAAAAAAATTATAAAATGTCGGGTTTTCTTGGTTTGACCTAAAATATGTAATTTCTTCACATTCTTTTGCTTTAGCAACATAAAGATGCTGCATTTCTTGATTCGAAGAAGCATATTCAGCAAAGAAAGTTACCTCATCATCGTCAGTGATATCCATTCGAACATCAAATGAGGGGTGCAAAAATTTAAAATTAAGCCGAACACTGGGATCCAACTTGAACTTAGAATGCACAGTTTCATCTAACCATGAGTAAGTGATATTAGTATACATAATCACACCTCGTTCGGTATTATCAAAATGTAAAACACATTTGAATTTTTGAAAATCTGAACTCATTTTTAGTGTTTGATATGAATGAAAGTGTTTGATATGGAATAATAAACCCTAAACACTAAATATATACATACAATGGTGCAACAAAAGTACTTTTCATTTGGGTATATGTGTAATTTTTTTACACGAAATTTGACACTGACGAGACAATTCTTTTACAAGGATTTGACAACTCCATGCTAGCTTTGTGTACGTGTAATTAATTACGCGAAATATGACATAGAATTGAAAATTATATGGCAATGATGTGACAACTCCATGACAGTTGCATGTACGTGTAATTAATTACGCAAAATATGACACAGACTAGACAATTCTATGACAATGACGTAACAACTCCATGACAGTTGCGTGTACGTGTAATTAATTACGTGAAATATGACATTGAGTTGACACGCTCTTTGACTATTTAAGACTAAGTTCGTGACGCAAACTACACTCATTCGTTTGTTAAATTGGTTACTACAAATCATTCGTTAACATTGTTCTTTTCCATATTCAAAGTATGTCGTACAACATACCATTCGACCTTCAAGTAGATATCATGAATAAACTTCTAGTAAATTCTTTACTACAGTTTCGTAGTGTTTCAAAGAGCTGGAGGTCTTCCATAGACTTTTCCAACTTCATCCGTAGATACGGTTTTTGTGAGTCAGATATGTGTTGTTTTAATTTGACATATATGCAAGGTAATGTAGGTTTCATGTTTTCTATTAATGAAAGTTTAGCGTTCACGCATCTAGATACACCATTAAATCTTGCAACTCTTAAGCCAGTTGCTACTTCTGAAGGTGTCTTGTGCTTTTCATACGGTTCAAACATGATGGTTGTTCTTTGGAACCCATCAATAAAAAGATCTGTAGGAATATTCGTCCCTAGTTTCTTGAATCAACCTAATTCGCCAAAAATGGTCATTGGTTTTGGTGTCCGTTTGGAGACTTTAGACCCAACCCTTTTAAAGATTAATTACCCTTATTACGGTGAAGGACCATGGTATGTTTCAGTGTATACATTGACTTCAAGACATTGGAAAATCTTGAAAACGACCATTTGCCACGGGAAAAAAATTAGAATAAAACGGTCTGGTCAAGCATGTGTGGGTGGAAAAATTTTATGGGTGGGTTCTGAAAAATTTGTTTACAATGATGGTAATTACTACAAACGATACATGATTGTTTCGTTTGATTTGGTTACTCACCACTTTCAAGTACTAGATATACCTCAAGAGATAACATCAATGATTCCGCCTCCATTCTATATATCACAATTGCGAAACTCTCTTGTAATGTCAGGAAGTTTCCTTGCAGAGAAGTACAAGATTATATACACATGGGAGTTGCAATTTGCTGGTGGTATTGTATCATCGTGTACAGTGCTATTCACCATCCCATTTCCAATTGAGAATGTGGCGAAATTAGTTGGAATTACCAAAGATGAGGAACCAATTGTTGAATCTAAGATCAACCAAATGGTAACGAAACAACTACAAGTGTATGAGCGTACATCCCAATTGTTTCAAAACATGGGTATTGAAGCAAATGGTGGTTCATTCTTCATTGGCCCATACAAAGAATCACTAATTCTACTTGATCAACCAAATAATACCTATATTCTATAGTTTGGGTCTTTAACCTTAGCAATGTATGTCTTCAACGTTTCTACAAATGTACTAGTTGTTTAGTTCATGACTTCTAACGTTACTTCTTTATGTTTAATGTACTACGTTTTTATGTATGTGTACAAAAATTAATTTGTCATCGTTATTACTAGTTATTACAAGTATGCTATGACACTGATTTGACAAGTGCATGACACATACGGGTGCGTGTAATTTATTACACGAAATATGACAATGATATTATATTTACACCGACATAGATTAAATATATCCATTAAATTTCTCCTATAAATACTAGTGTGTAGTTCCATTTCTCTAAACACATCCAGATATTAACATTTCTACTCTCTACAAAAATAGAAAAATTCACACAATGTCCCGACAAAACAAAACCGGATACACAAAACGATACCAAAATTCCCAATTCGTTCCACTCAAACAAAAAAAGGACACAACAAACGCCCCAACACATAAGGTTGCGGGTTCTTCAACATCTCAGGATTGAATAATACCCGGTCCGACTGGTATTCTTCAACAAGCTATTCTTTGCAAAAATGCAGACATCAGGGAGGGTGGCCCCGAATATTGTGTTGTGCCAACACAAGATTATATAGCGAAAGTAAAAGAGGATGTCACTGAGGATGAACATTTTACTAGTGGGCCATGGTTGAGCGCGATTCATAAGCTGTTTAATTCTCAAGGTGTCATCATAACTGGCTATTTTGGAGATATAAAAAAGCATTGCGTAAAAGGGAAACTTGAACTTGTTGTAGCTGTAATCAAGTCTTGTACTCCTAAAATACTGGGTGACCTTACATGTACACTAAAAGATTCAACAGGGACTATGGCTGGTACAATTCATCACAAAGTCCTTGCAGAAGAGCTGGATTACAAAAAATCCCTCAAAGTCAGAGCTGTTTTGGTACTTCTTAATGTTTCGGTGTTTACCTCGAAATCATCACCGCCTGCCGTTAACATACATTAAGGAACTTGGTTGAGGTTATCGACAAGAATACCGTTTTTAGTGGATGAATATTTACATATTTATACCCTATGTTTATGTTTAATATTGTCTATGTAGTGTTTATGAAACTCAACGTTGTCTTGTTTAATTGTTTTGTGTCTATGTACGGTTATTGTATTGTGTCTTTATGTAGTCGAATAATGCTTGAATAAATGCTTGAAAAATAAATCAAATAAAAGTTAAAAAAAAATACTACAACATAGAATAGCGTTACATACTGGTTGAACCGTACAACTAACAACGTGAAGCATCATCTTAATTAATCATATCCAGACATACTAGTCTGCTCACACCTACAGTCGTAAAACATGCTACCAAGGCTACATCTAATATTGGAGAAAAAGCCTACGACATTACTACTATCAAATTGTGGTGGCCATCCACCCGTAACAAACTCATGTATTAGCCAACATGTGATTACTCCACAATCACTAAAATTTCCTTGTTGTGAGATACAATATGGTTCGTCGTTGTAATGGAATTCGAAATTGTAGTGTCCACGTTCTGTCCTAGTGAAATCTCCTAGCTCTTCTAAACACTTGTTCATAACTTCGATCCAATCCAATACAAACTTTCTTATTTGTTCACAACGGTCGATGCTATGCATAGAGTCGAGAACCAAGAACCTGGAATTATGTAAATCGATAATTGCTGTCACCCAGTGATTCCCTGTCGGATTCATCGGCATCACCACCTACATATATAATTTATTTATGTATACACAATTACATAGTCTAGTAAAGAGTAATTTATACAAAACAAATAAACATTGAAAGATGTTTACTTACCCAACGTACTTCATCCCATGATGGGTATGGACGTGTGCTACCATCCAATGTTCCCCTAATCGAAGGAGCTATCGAAAGCATGGACATGTTACCATTTTCGGTCGGGTAAACAGATGCAGTCCATGATTTAGCCACTGTCCATGGATATTTTTCTACCCAACTTCTGATTAATATCTCTATCAAACAATTCATATGCTGATTCAAAAGATTAAACTAAATCATTTAATGTTCTTGAAACTTAAATAATCTAAACCTCTAACAATTTAAAACAACAGACTTACATCGTCAAACAACCTACCAATTTTAGCCTCTAGACCCGGATCATTACCCATCTTGTATAAATCCGGAAGTAGTTGTTGAAAGAACGTAGGATCTACTACCCAACCCTTTGGATGGCAGTCAAGGTATATGTCACATGGGTCCATGAGGAATTGCTCAAAACTTACATAATTATTACGCCTTACCTAAAAAAATAAGGTACAATATCGTTACAAGTTTGTTAATTATATAAAATAAATGTCAATAAATTTAAAACATTTTTAGTAGTGCCTCTGTAGGATCAACATTATCAACTATTAAAGGTGCGCTAAAATCACAACCAACACAGGTAACATCATCATCAACCGGTTTTCTTCTAGGTTAAACCGTGGAATCTTCGACGTACTCCTTTTTTGTTTAGTCTTAGCACCACGTTTCTTAGGGAGGATTGTAGTGGGTCCCTGTTGGGTCCAAGGAAATTGCTGATATTTACCCGGACGACAATCCCTCCTTGGTCGCTCGATCGCATCCTTAAAAAAGATTAACCAAATAAATTTTTAACGTCATTAACATTATTAAATTTTAAAATAATAATCGATAAATAATAGGTTACCTGGATGTCAGCAGCAACGTTAGGGCGGAAAGATGGACCAGCCTGGTGATCAATAGGAGTGGCAAACGAGGCGAACCCCATTGGTGTACGGTTAGCAGTATGTCCGGTTGAGGGAAACGGGGATGGATAGCTAGAAGTCACGGGCGGTGTAGGAACATGAAGTCCATCAAAGAAAGAGTCATTTGGTGGCCCACTATATGGACGGAGGGATTGTGGTAATCCCTATATATTAAATTATAACATAATGTTAGTATACAACCTTTTCGTCACTAAAAATTACTAAACATAAAAACACAAGAAAAAAAGTACCTGTGTGTTTTGAATCACACTAAAGTCGCTAAAACCAACATTTTCATCAGCAACAAAGCTTGATTCTCTATGTAATGGTTATTTATTGCGAAGTTGGTTTTGCTGTAGTAAAATTGTTAATGAAACGATTAACAAGCCTTCAATGATATTTATACAAAAACTCAAAATAAATTGATGTAAAACTATTTACATTCTGTTCAATCTCTTTTAACTTCAGTTCATGTTCTTTGAAAATAGCATCATACGCTTTAAACTTCTGTAAAACAGCCGGCTGTATGTCATCATCCATAGAATGGTATACTTGTGGTTGTATCACTGGAGGTGCGACCGGATCCTCTTCGAAATACGCTCTACTATCACGCCACCACTCGGTCAATTCCTCATACTCATCCGGTGTAAGCCTACGCAACGGTGGTTTTACTTTTATAAAAACATGGAAAATATATATGACATTAAAAAAACAAAAACAATATTAAATTCATAATAGTTAAAAAATAAGTGGATATCTCAAACTCACAATCAATTGGTCGTCCAAAAACTTGTCAATACGTTCTCTAATGACCAATTTGTTAAAATCCCATGCAACGGATCGGGGATGCAAGACTCAATGATGATGGAAAAAATAAGGGCTAGCACCTTTCGGGAACATCTCCAATATCCAAATCTAAAAAAAAGTAAATTCGTTTATACTCTTTAACGGTATAAATATACATGAACTGTAGAAATAGATAAATGACATACCTTGAAAGCCCATACAAATCCGTTCAACGTGTACTTAGGAGGTTTACGAGGATCCCTCCCCTCAGCAAAGTGCTTTTCCCTACGCTCAATTGCTGCATTCCGGAGATGTTGGTACAAAGTTGGCCATACATACGACCCCCACAGATATACATTCCACTTATCTAAATCCTCGACTAGGCAAAACAAAAATCTGTCCACTACATTCCCATGCTCAGTACCTTTCAACACCAACATCAAAACGCCTAACAAACAAAGTCGAAAACCATCTATGTCGCTCAACTTATTAAAGTCTTTGCTTTTTATCATTTTTAACAACATACCAACATGTATTTTATGGGAATCAGTAGAAGAAGGGAACACTCGTCTCCTAAATAAGTTAGGTCCATCTTTATACGACTCCCTAAAATCAGTCCCAAACCTTAAACCCGTAACTAGACAAAATTCCTCCCTCCCAAACTGAATCTCAACCTCACCTAAATGATCAAGAGCACGTACACGATATCTTAATGGAACTATGTTTGTATCTCCCTCTTCACAAGCAACTTGGTGGCATATAAAATAATGTACTAACACCCCACTCTCTTGCATTTCCGGCATGTCCAACATCCAACCAAAACATGTATCTCTAAGCAATTTTTCCCTAGGGGTGTTCAATATCAATTTTCTAATGTCATCAATTAAAGACAACCTACTCCTACATGTAACTTGCGCAGGATAATCCTAAAATAACGAAAACGCATAATAAATATATATTACAAAACATATACGTAAGAAATAAACAATAATTATAATGACAAAAAAAATTATATTTTGAAATTACCCGATAATCCGCCATAATGAAAGCCTAGTCACCACCCTAGCCACTACCACAAGACCACCACCATACCGACACAACGTCACTACCAACAACCACACGCCGGCACCACCACACCACTACCACACCACCACTAGACCACCACTCCTTCAACAACAGACCACCACACCACTACCAGACCTCCACACCTCCACCGTACGACCACCGAAGAACCACATCACCAACACAACACCACCAATAACAACCAAACGCCACCACCACTACCACCACGCCAGCAACACCACCAAAACACCAAAGGGGAAAAGAAGAATCGAATTTAGAGAGATGGAAAGAGTTTTTCTTAGTTTATGTGAAAATTTATTAGCGACTTGAATGTATACAAACCACACTCGATCCGTCAACTCAAAATTAATTTATGTCAGCTTTTTTAGTAAAACTTCAAAGTGTTCCATCCCCATACACATATATATACATGTCGCGTATATATATATATGCATGACATGTTAACTTATATATATATTTTTTCGAGCTCGAATAAATCTGAATTGCTGACACATGTTATTCAAACATGTCACGTATATTTTTAACCGGAATGTTGGGGTAGATTCGAAAACGGCTAAAAGTTGGGGTATGTGTCTCAAATTAATGCAGAATCCCTTTTCAGGGGTCTGTGTCTCAAAATACCCCAACTTTTAGCCGTTTTCAAATCTACCCCAACATTCCGGTTAAAAATATACGCGACATGTTTGAATAACACGTGTCAGCATTTCAGATTTATTCGAGCTCGAAAAATAAAATAAGTATATATATATATATATATATATATATATATATATATATATATATATATATATATATATATATATATATATATAAGTTAACATGTCGCGTATATATATACGTGACATGTATATATATGTGCATGGGGAAGGAACACTTTGAAGTTTTACTGAAAAAGCTTACATGAATTAATTTTGAGTTGACGGATCGAGTGTGGTTTTTATACATTCAAGTCGCTAATAAATTTTCACATAACCTAAGAAACAATCTTTCCATCTCTCTAAATTCGCTTCTTTATTTCCCCTTTGGTGTTTTGGTGGTGGTGCTGGCGTGGTGGTAGTGGTGGTGGCGTTTGGTTGTTACTGGTGGTGTTGTGTTGGTGGTGTGGTGCTTTGGTGGTTGTGCAGTGGTGGTGTGGAGGTCTGGTAGTGGTGTGTGGTGGTGTGGTGGTTTGTTGGTGGAGGAGTGGTGGTCTAGTGGTGGTCTGGTGGTGCCGGCGTGTGGTTGTTAGCGGTGGCATTGTGTCGGTGTGGTGGTGGTCTTGTGGTAGTGGCTGGGGTGGTGACTAGGCTTTCATTATGGCGGATTGGGTAATTTCGAAATGTAATTTTTTTTTTGTCATTATAATTATTGTTTATTTCTTACGTATATGTTTTGTAATATATATTTATTATGCGTTTTCGTTATTTTAGGATTATCTTGCGCAAGTTACATGTATGAGTAGGTTGTCTTTAATTGGTGACATTAGAAAATTGATATTGAACACCCCTAAGGAAAAATTGTTTAGAGATACATGTTTTGGTTGGATGTTAGACATGCCGGAAATGCAAGAGAGTGGGGTGTTAGTACATTATTTTATATGCCACCAAGTTGCTTGTGAAGAGGGAGACACAAACATAGTTTCATTAAGATATCGTGTACGTGCTCTTGATCGTTTAGGTGAGGTTGAGATTCAGTTTGGGAGGGAGGAATTTTGTCTAGTGACGGGTTTAAGGTTTGGGACTGAGTTTAGGGAGTCGTATAAAGATGGACCTAACTTCTTTAGGAGACGAGTGTTCCCTTCTTCTACCGATTCCCATAAAATACATGTTGGTACGTTGTTAAAAATGATACAAAGCAAAGACTTTAATAAGTTGAGCGACATAGATGGTGTTCGACTTTGTTTGTTAGGCGTTTTGATGTTGGTGTTGAAAGGTACTGAGCATGGGAATGTAGTGGACGGATTTTTGTTTAGGTTAGTTGAGGATTTAGATAAGTGGAATGTGTATCCGTGGGGGTCATATGTATGGCCAACTTTGTACCAACATCTCCGGAATGCAGCAATTGAGCGTAGGGAAAAGCACTTTACCGAGGGGAGGGATCCTCGTAAACCTCCTAAGTACACGTTGAACGGATTTGTATGGGCTTTCAAGGTATGTCATTTATCTATTTCTACAGTTCATGTATATGTATATTGTTAAAGAGTATAAACGAATTTACTTTTTTTTTAGATTTGGATATTGGAGATGTTCCCGAAAGGTGCTAGCCCTTATTTTTTCCATCATGATTGAGTGTTGCATCCCCGGTCCATTGCAAGGGATTTTAACAAATTGGTCGTTAGAGAACGTATTGACAAGTTTTTGGACGACCAATTGATTGTGAGTTTGAGATATCCACTTTTTTTTTAACTATTGTGAATTTAATATTGTTTTTGTTTTTTTAATATCAGATATATTTTCCATGTTTTTTTAAAGGTAAAACCACCGTTGCGTAGGCTTACACCGGATGAATATGAGGAATTGACCGAGTAGTGGCGTGATAGTAGAGCGTATTTCGAAGGGGATCCGGTCGCACCTCCAGTGATACAGCCAGAAGTATACCATTCTATGGATGATGACATACAGCCGGCTGTTTTACAGAAGTTTAAAGCGTATGATGCTATGTTCAAAGAACATGAACTGAAGTTAAAAGAGATTGAACTGAATGTAAATAGTTTTACATCAATTTATTTTGAGTGTTTGTATAAATATCATTGAAGGCTTGTTAATCGTTTCATTAACAATTTTACTGCAGCAAAACCAACTTCACAATAAACAACCAGTACATAGAGAATCAAGCTTTGTTGCTGATGAAAATGTTGGTTTTAGCGACTTTAGTGTGATTCAAAACACATAGGTACTTTTTTTCTTGTGTTTTTATGTTTAGTAATTTTTAGTGACAAAAAGGTTTTATACTAACATTACGTTATAATTTAATATCTAGGGATTATCACAATCCCTCCGTCCATATAGAGGGCCACCAAATGACTCTTTCTTTGATAGACTTCATGTTCCTACACCGCCCGTGACGTCTAAGTATCCATCCCTGTTTCCCTCAACCGGACATACTGCTAACCGTACACCAATGGGGTCGCCTCGTTTGCCACTCCTATTGATCACCAGGCTGGTCCATCTTTCCGCCCTAACGTTGCTGCTGACATCCAGGTAACCTATTATTTATCGATTATTATTTTAAATTTTTTTCATTATTTGTAATTGATTACTGATTGTCTTTCTTCCATCAATTCTATGTTTAATAATGTTAATGACGTTAAAAATTTATTTGGTTAATCTTTTATAAGGATGCGGTCGAGCGACCAAGGAGGGATTGTCATCCGGGTAAATATCAGCAATTTCCTTAGACCCAAGAGGGACCCACTACAATCCTCCCTAAGAAACGTGGTGCTATGACTAAACAAAAAAGAGTACGTCGAACATTCCACGGTTTAACCTAGAAGAAGAACGGTTGATGATGATGTTACCTGTGTTGGTTGTGATTTTAGCGCACCTTTAATAGTTGATAATGTTGATCCTACAAAGGTACTACTAAAAATGTTTTAAATTTATTGACATTTATTTTATAGAATTAACAAACTTGTAACGATATTGTATCTTATTTTTTTTAGCTAAGGCGTAATAATTATGTAAGTTTTGAGAATTTCCTCATGGACCTATGTGACATATACCTTGACTGCCATCCAAAGGGTTGGGTAGTAGATCCTACGTCCTTTCAACAACTACTTCCGGATTAATACAAGCATTTATTCAAGTATTATTCGACTACATAAAGACACAATACAATAACCGTACATAGACACAAAACAATTAAACAAGACGACGCTGTGTTTCATAAACACTACATAGCCAATATTAAACATAAACATAGGGTATAAATATGTAAATATTCATCCACTAAAAACGGTATTCTTGTCGATAACCTCAACCAAGTTCCTTAATGTTATGTTAAGAGCAGGCGGTGATGATTTTGGGGTAAACACCGAAACATTAAGAAGTACTAAAACAGCTCCGACTTTGAGGGATTTTTTTTATAATCTAGCTCTTCTGCAAGGACTTTGTGATGAATTGTACCGGCCATAGTCCCTGTTGGATCTTTTAGTGTATATGTAAGGTCACCCAGTATGTTAGGAGTACAAGACTTGATTACAGCTACAACAAGTTCAAGTTTCCCTTTTACGCAATGCTTTTTTATATCTCCAAAACAACCAGTTATGATGACACCTTGAGAATTAAACAGCTTATGAATCGCACTCAACCATGGCCCACTAGTAAAATGTTCATCCTCAGTGACATCCTCTTTTACTTTCGCTATATAATCTTGTGTTGGCACAACACAATATTCGAGGCCACCCTCCCTGATGTCTGCATTTTTGCGAAGAATAGCTTGTTGAAGATTACCAGCCGGACTGGGTATTATCCAATCCTGGTCGCTCATAGATGTTGAAGAATCCGAAATCTTATGTGTTGGGGCATTTGTTGTGTCCTTTTTTTGTTTAGGTGGAACGAATAGGGAATTTTGGTATCGTTTTGTGTATCCGGTTTTGTTTTTTTGGAACATTGTGTGATTTTTTCTATTTTTGTAGAGAGTAGAAATGTTAATATCTGGATGTGTTTAGAGAAATGGAACTACACACTAGTATTTATAGGAGAAATTTAATAGAGATGTTTAATCTATGCCGGTGTAAATAAAATATCATTGTCATATTTCATGTAATAAATTACACGTACCCGTATGTGTCATGCACTTGTCAAATCAGTGTCATAGCATACTTGAAATAACTAGTAATAACGATGACAAATCAATTTTTGTACACATACATAAAAACGTAGTACATTAAACATAAAGAAGTAACGTTACAAGTCATGAACTAAACAACTAGTACATTTGTAGAAACGTTGAAGACATACATTGCTAAGGTTAAAGACCCAAACTATAGCATATAGGTATTATTTGGTTGATCAAGCAGAAGTAGTGATTCTTTGTATGGGCCAATGAAGAATGAACCACCATTTGCTTCAATACCCATGTTTTGAAACAATTGGGATGTATGCTCATACACTTGTAGTTGTTTCGTTACCATTTGGTTGATCTTAGATTCAACAATTGGTTCCTCATCTTTGGTAAATCCAACTAATTTCGCCACATTCTCAATTGGAAATGGGATGGTGAATAGCACTGTACACGATGATACAATACCACCAGCAAATTTCAACTCCCATGCGTACATAATCTTGTACTCCTCTGCAAGGAAACTTCCTGACATTACAAGAGAGTTTCGCAATTGTGATATATAGAATGGAGGCGGAATCATTGATGTTATCTCTTGAGGTATGTCTAGTACTTGAAAGTGGTGAGTAACCAAATCAAACGAAACAATCATGTATCGTTTGTAGTAATTACCATCATTGTAAACAAATTTTTCAGAACCCACCCAGAAAATTTTTCCACCCACACATGCTTGACCAGACCATTTTATTCTAATTGTTTCCTGTGGCAAATGGTCGTTTTCAAGATTATTCCAATGTCTTGAACTCAATGTATACAATGACACATGCCATGGTCCTTCACCATAATAAGGGTAATTAATCTTTAAAAGGGTTAGGTCTAAAGTCTCCGGACGGACACCAAAACCAATGACCATTTTTGGCGAATCAGGTTGATTCAAGAAACTAGGGACGAATATTCCTACAGATCTTTTTATTGATGGGTTCCAAAGAACAACCATCATGTTTGAACCATATGAAAAGCACTAGACACCTTCAGAAGTAGCAACTGGCTTAAGAGTTGCAAGATCTAATGGTGTATCTAGATGCGTGAACGCTAAACTTTCATTAATAGAAAACATGAAACCTACATTACCTTGCATATATGTCAAATTAAAACAACACATATCTGACTCACGAAAACCATATCTACGGATGATGTTGGAAAAGTCTATGGAAGAGCTCCAGCTCTTTGACACACTACGAAACTGTAGTTAAGACTTTACTGGAAGTTTATTCATGATATCAACTTAAAGGTCGAATGGTATGTTGTCCGACATACTTTGAATATGGAAAAGAACAATGTTAACGAATGATTTGTAGTAGCCAATTTAGCAAACGAATGAGTGTAGTTTGCGTCACGAACTTAGTCTTAAATAGTCAAAGAGCGTGTCAACTCAATGTCATATTTCGCGTAATTAATTACACGTACACGCAACTTTCATGGAGTTGTCACGTCATTGTCATAGAATTGTCTAGTCTGTGTCATATTTCGTGTAATTAATTACACGTACACGCAACTGTCATGGAGTTGTCACATCATTGCCATATAATTGTCAAGTCTGTGTCATATTTCGCATAATTAATTACACGTACACAAAGCTAGCATGGAGTTTTCAAATCCTTGTAAAAGAATTGTCTCTTCAGGTCATATTTCGTGTAAAAAAATTACACATACACCCAAATGAAAAGTACTTTTGTTGCAGCATTGTATGTATATATTTAGTGTTTAGGGTTTATTCTTCCATATCAAACACTTTCATCCATATCAAACACTAAAAATGAGTTCAGATTTTCAAAAATTTCGAATGTGTTTTACATTTTGATAATACCGAACGAGGTGTGATCATGTATACTAATATCACGTACTCATGGTTAGATGAAACTGTGCGTTCTAAGTTCATGTTGGATCCCAGTGTTCGGCTTAATTTTAAATTTTCGCACCCCTCATTTGATGTTCGAATGGATATCACTGACGATGATGAGGTAACTTTCTTTGCTGAATACGCTTCTTCGAATCAAGAAATGCCGCATCTTTATGTTGCTAAAGCGAAAGAATGTGAAGAAATTACATATTTTAGGTCAAACCAAGAAAACCCGACATTTTATAACTTTTTTGAAACAAACACTAACAAAGAAATTGGGTATTCTGGTTATGAAGACAACTTAGCTTCTTTCAATAATAAAAACCAAGCAACTCTTTTTTTAATGAGGGCCCATCACAAAATTTTGAATCAAATGATCATGAGATTTATGAATCCGGTTTCAAAGATGAGGCAAATTTCACAAAACCGGGATCATCATTTGCTTTCGGGTCAGACGACAATGCGAAAGATGATGAAGATGATGGTTTTGTTGGGAAAAGCGAGAACCTAAAATCAATCCATCATAAATGGAAAAATATTTTTTCACTCATGCCTGACGTTCCAGAAACCCCACTTTACTAGTCCAAACAAATAATTTCAAACCAAAACAATCGTGATACAATTTTTTTCAAGGGAAAGTTTTTTGACACATGAGATGAATTAGACAGAGCAGTTAGGATGAAATGTTTAGAAGAAGGTTACCATTAGTCGAAAGGTCATAACCTATACGATATTATGCTAAATGCTATCATTTTAACGAATGCAAATGGAGAATTAACTCTAGACGCGTGAAAGGTACATTTGTGTTTCAAGTTACAAGTTTGAATGATAATCACACGTGTGAAAAAACTCAAACATATCCTAACCATCGAAATGCAAATAAAAAAGTTATTGGTCACATTTTTAGTGAAAAGTTAAAAGATGCTAGAAGAGATTTAAAACCAAAAGATATGCAAAGAGACATGTTAGCGCAATACAAAACAAGTATATCTTACCAACAAGCATGGGGAGGAAAGGATTATGGGTTACAAATGATTAGGGGTTCACCAACAGAATCATTTGAAATGTTGCCGTATTATTGTCACAACCTAGTAAAAAAAACCCAGGCACTATCACACGTATCAAGACAAATGAAGAAGGAGTTTTTGAGAAGTTATTTGTTGCCATTGGTGTTTCAGTAAGTGATACTAATTTTCATGATTGGGTTCATTGTTATAGTTTATGGTAGGTTTACATAGTTTAACGTGTATTCAATTTTATTATTCAAATTCAAACTTTCTTACTACATCTTCAACCACTGCTTATAGTTGATGGGGCACATTTGAAGGGTGTGTACAAAGGTACAAATTTGTTAGCAATAGGCATGGATGGAAACAACCAAATTGTGCCTATTGCTTACGGTATATGCAGAGGTGAAACTGGTGAATGTTGGTCATGGTGGTTTTCATGCCTTAAAGAATGCATAGGCGATAGACAGGATTTGGTTATCATATCTGACAGGCATCCTTCTATCAGATTAGCTGTACAAAATGAATACCCATTGGCGTTTCATGGTATATGCTGTCGTCATCTAATGATGAACCTTTCTTTAAAAAAGGACACAACAAAGGCGCTATTTTGGAGGATATGCAAAGCGTATACACCTGACAAATTTGATAGTAAGATGCAACTACTGCTGGCTATTCAGCCTGAGGCGTACCACAAGCTAGTAGAAGCGGGTGTTCACAGATGGTCCAGAGCATATTGCCCACTAACTCGCTACAATTATTGTACATCTAACAGCGTCGAGTCTGTTAATGCTTGTACTGTAAATTCAAGGAAGCTGCCTATAACAATGCTGACCGAGCAATATCGAAAAATGGTGCAAGACTGGTATTTTAAATCGCGACAAGTTGCTGGTATTTATTTTCAAACAGAATATATTTATATTTTTAATAGTTATGTTTAATATAAAGCCACTTCTTAAAACCTATGTGTTTATGCAGCAAAAATGAAGTATGAAATAACTGATTGGGCATCCCATAAAGTGGAAAAGAGAAAAATCAAAAGTGCAACCTGGAATGTATACGGGGTTAACCAACATCGGTTCCAGGTTTTTGATGGGAGATACAATCGGGAAGTGAACTTTGCGACTAGGACATGTGATTGCCGCAAATGGAAACTTTCCGGTATACCTTGTGGTCACGTTATTGCTATAAGTAGGTTTTTGGGTCAAACCAATTGTGTGCAATACGTTCAGGATTGGATTAAAAAAGCAAAATACCAAGCCACATATGCAGAGGCGGTGAATTTTGTTGGAGAGTTTCACGAATGGGAGTATCCAACACATATACAACCAATCACTCCTCCACGAATGGACAACCCACAACCCGGGCGGCCAAAAAATACTGACCGTATACGATCCCAGGGTGAGGAACCAAGGGTAAGACATTGTGGTAGGTCCGATGAAGTTGGACACACACGTGGGCAATGCAAGCAACCATTTGTCTCTGATGAAATGGTAAACAAAAGAAAACAGTATCCCAAAAAGAAAAAATCTGTTAACGAGCAACAACAAACTACTCCTTTATTCGACTCATACCCAAGTCAAACAGATCATCACACCGTTCCTACTTATGACACATACCCATCTAATGTGTTTAGACATAACACATTCCCAGCACAACCATATAATCAAAAGTTTTACACAACAGGCCAATATGACCAAGGGCAAGCAATCATAAACAACATGCTCATCATAACCCGGCACATGGCTATGAACAATATGACTCCCAAGCATACCCCTCACAACATTTAAATGATCTAAACACTCAACAGTCTAATAATAGTTGGTTTAATTTGTTTGGTTAGTAACCAGTTTGCACTTGTTGGTTATGTATTTTCATGTAATTGTATTAATTTTGTAACATTTGTTACGAAGCTTGTAATAAATTCCTTTTTTATTTATAACATGTATTTCCAGAAAACCCTAATAAAATACTAAAAATGACAACTAAGAAAAAAGATACACCACGTCAGTTCCACTATTCATTTTCCAATGTTGACATGATAGCACAAACAGCGTCCTTGGTGAAAGTATTAAATACAAGTTCATTAGTTTCTATATAAGCCACATTGGCGCACTTGAAGTTCAATACAACATTTCATTCATTTTCAAATATTACTAAACTTGAATACATGACATTCAAAGTTCTACTTCATCATTACAGGAGGTTCACTTCCCCACCAGGAAGAAAGTTTGAAGGTGGTTTAATTGCTTGCGTAGATCCGGTCGAGTTTGAAACTTTCTCGGCCGATCAATTGAAACTAATTTTACCAAATTTGTTAATACAAATATCGCCTAAAAACGTTATTTATATTTTACGATCTTTGCTAAGTTTTGTTAATGACAAAGTATGAACTTTAGCTAAGAGTAAATCATCACTTTAAGTGTTTAAGTCTTGTTTAAACTAAGAATTACATTTCTTTTTAAACAAAACATTGTTTTTATTTCTTAAATGAGAAAGAGTCTTGTCACATCACATTTATTTCTTTAAATAGAAATATCACATCACATTTATGGTAAGTTTGTCATTATACATTTATGGAAAGAAAGTGTGTTTGACTAACCATAAGTTTTCTTGTGCAAGTTTGTGTTTGACTAGTATTTATGTGATGTGACCTTGTTTGGTTTGGAAGATTTATTGCAAAACCAACTGCAGCCCTGACGGAACCCTGGGGTTACACTGGTAGAACCCATCTGAGGGTTCCGCCGTATCCGCCAGACCTGCAGAAGGTTTTGCTATAAATATCAAACCATTTGTTAGTTTTGGGTAATCACTTTAGGACATATTTTCATATACTCTCTCAACTAACTCAGTAACATTTGACTTGTGTGATCCTCTTATGTAGCAAGGGACTTCACAAGATCATTCAAGAAGTAACAAGCTTCAACTCTAAAGTTGCAAGTCTTGTTAGCTTTGTCATGTATAAGCTTTGGTAGTTTATACTTCATTTGTATCATGTGTGTAGAAGTGATCGGTTAGTATTTTACGCCTTAAAATACATAGTGTGTCGGGAGTTGTTGTACCCTTGTAAAAGAACTAACGGGAGTGGTTGTACCCTTGGTAAAGAACTCGACATCTAGCTT
The DNA here is from genome assembly GCA_030686995.1 of Artemisia argyi. Classification (NCBI taxonomy): domain Eukaryota; kingdom Viridiplantae; phylum Streptophyta; class Magnoliopsida; order Asterales; family Asteraceae; genus Artemisia; species Artemisia argyi. The sequence continues at coordinate 152,757,262 of CM060688.1, read as the reverse complement.
AGTGTCGGTAAAAGTGTAAGCGACGATGGGAGTGGTTGTACCCGTGTAAAAGAACTCGACATCTAGCTTAGTGTCGGTAAAAGTGTAAGCGAAGTTGTAAAGTTTCTCCACCGGGAAAGGAGCTTGTTGATTAGTGCTTATAACTCTCGAGTTGGAAACTCGGGGTCTGGATGTAGGGAAAGGAAAAAGAGTCCTTGTGGCCGAACCACGATAAACAATCGTGTTGTGGTTTGATCGTTTCTTTCTTTATCTTTGCTTATTACATATTGTATTTAGTTAGAATTGCTAATCACACGTAAAGCTTTTCAAAGAATTAAACAAGTAAAGTTGTGTTTATATCTTTAAACAAACGTAAAGCTTTTCAAAGAACTAAACAAGTAAAGTTAGGATTGTTATTCACACGTAAAGCTTTTCAAAGAAGTGAACATGTAAAGTTGTGTTTATATCTTTAAACAAACGTAAAGTTTTTAAAGGATAATCAAGTTAAAAAGATTTTAAAAGCGGTAAACTATTCAACCCCCCTTCTAGTTTTCCACAATTGGCATCAGGAGCTACATTACTCAAGATCTTTAAAATATAGTGAATTTTAAAACTTGGATCAATCCATGGATTTTGAAAATCTCAAAGAAGGGAAACCTATTCAAAACTCACCGCTATTTGAAAAAGAAAACTTCCTTGAATGGAAAAGTATTTTTGAAAACTATGTAAAATCAATTGATCAAGATCTTTGGCATATTATTTCTATTGGTGATTTCAAACCAACGAAAACAAATTTTGAAAACCAAGATGACTATTCTAAACTTGATAAAAATACTAAAGCTAAGATAATGATTTATAAAGCTTTATCAAGTACCGAATATGAAAGAATGTATTTTTGTCAAACGGCTAATGATATTTTGAAAAATATAATCAACTTTCATCAAGAAATATGTCAAGTCAAAGATGATCAATTTAATCTTACATATGAATTAGAAGTTTTAGAAAAACTAATAGATAGACACTTAGTAGAAGTGATGAGGCGAAAAATGATCCGTTTTTAGGGGGTCATTTAAGCCTGAATCCGACTTTATTTGATCAAATATTGCCCTAAATCGTTCCTTTTGTGATTTTAGGTGTTTGGAGAGTGAATTCTGGAAAAGAAGCCATTTTGGACGTTTTTGGAGCATAAAAGTGAAGAAAACGGCAAAGTATCAATTTTCCATGCTGAAGACACTAGGTGACGGCGTCAAGAGTTACAACCTGACGGCGTCAGACATCAAGAATAAAACACCGTAGTTGATGATGGCGTCAAAAGTCATCCTGACGGCGTCAAAGTACCAAGAATAAAATAACGTGGTTGGTGACGGCGTCACATAGGCCGTCATAAGTAGATCAAGGCCGTCCGAGGAAGTATTTGGCGGCAAGGTGACGGCGTCACAAGGTTGTCTTGACGCCGTCAGCCCAGTTTTCCTATATATAGTTTTCTAGTTTTTTCATTAAAAAAGGAGAAGTTTTGGTGAAACCCTAAAGACGAATTTGGTGCATCTTTTACAGGTTTTTCAAGGGTTCTAAACCCTTGATACCTTGCATTGTAATTGAGATAAGTGTTCTTCTAATTCAATCAATATGTCTATGTGTTGGTTATTTATATCTTGTTCTTGTCTCAATTCCATTATGCTAGGCTAGATCTCTTTTGTGTTTGCTTAGATCTAATGAAACCTAGATGTTGATTATGTGTTGATTACTTGTTTATTCTTGTCTTGGATGAATGATTTTATATGTTAGGCTTAAGAAAACTGGCAGATCTCTAAATAGTAACATGCTTGAACGTCTTAAGAAACATGAACCGAGGCGTACTAGGTCTTTATTGGTTGTATTTAATGCATGAGCCACTGTTTACAATCCCTATAGTTGTGCTGGGTCATGGTGTAGGAGGAGATAAGAGCTCATAGAGTTGGGGAGTTATGTATGCCACCCCACGAATGGTATTAAGGAATACAATCCGTCATCCACACAAGTATAACAAGTAATTAACGTGTAAAAGATGTCTAGGGAGTAGTGAAGTCTAAGTAAACACAACTTCTCCAATTACTGCTCACAACCTTAGTATAATTTAGATTAATTTCATTTTCAGTATTTTATTTTGTTTATATATTAGTTTTGGGTTAGTTGAATAGCAACTAATTCCGCCCACTCTTCCAAAACCCGAGATTTTACTTGCTTTCATAAAAATATAAAAATACAAAAATAATCATCCCTCACCTTTAGAACTACTAATTAGGTTTTCTAATCCTAGCGACACTATTCCTAAGCTGAACGATCAATCCCCCGGTACTTGTCACTATACTATACTACAACGATCAGGTACACTGCCTGGTGGGGGTTGTAAGCTTCTCGAGATCCCTCGAGAGGTAAAGCCTGTTGCGATTCCCACGCATCAAGTTTTTGGCGCCGCTGCCGGGGAATAGTTATTGTCTAGGTTAGGATTTCTTTTTATTAGGTCTACTTGCTAGATTCCTTTCTAGTAAGATTTTATTTTTATTTTTTTTAGGTCTTCTTTAGTCTATCTTATTTCTTCGTGCCTTTGTTCGTAACTCTTTACCATCCGACATCATGGAAGGTGGTAAAATCTTTGAACCCATCATCCCACCACAACAAAACCCACCATTAGAACCCCTTAGGCCCCGAACCTTAGGAGAGTATTCCCGACCTAGCCACCAAGGCTACCGAAACACCATTGAGCTCACCGGAGACAATGTGACCCCCTTGCGATCCGACACCATCCGGTTGGTGCAAAGCGGATGTGCATTCCATGGACTTCGTTCCGAAGATCCAAACCAACACCTTAAGGACTTCCTCAAAATCGTAGATTCCATATACCTAGGTGTTAGAGAGACTAACCGTTTACGCCTATTCCAATTCTCTCTACGGGATCAAGCTAGTCAATGGCTTGAGCGTTTACCCGCGGGATCCATCACCACATGGGATGATCTCACCACTCGTTTCCTTGCTCAATTTTTCCCACCGGGGAGAACTACTAAGCTTAGGAATGACATCTTGATGTTCCAACAACGTCAAAATGAATCTCTTTATGAAGCATGGACTCGTTTCAAGGACTTACTCCAAAAAGTCCCTCATCATGGCATAGATCTTCGGCTCCAAGTCCAAATCTTCTATGACCATATCGACATCTCCACGAGGCGAACCATTGACCAATCGGCCGGTGGTAAGCTACGTGATCTTAGTGCGGAACAATCATGGGAACTCATAGAAGATCTTGCTCTCTATGACAACGAAAGTTGGAATGATCCCCATGATTTGAACAAAACGGTCAAGGCAATATCTTTGCCTTCGAACAATTCTAGCACTCCCGACCGTAGGATCATGGAACTTGAGGACCAAGTCAAGTTTCTCATGAAATCTTACGAAGCTCCGAAGCATTCAAGCCAAGTGAACAAAATCACTTCTTCATGCGAATTATGTAGTGGCCTCCATGACACTCGTGATTGTGTGGAACTCCCCGGAACAGCTTTTGCGGACTACGCATCCATGCGTACCGACGAAGCGGGAGATAAGTGGTACACTTTCAAACCCGAGCCAAACACATATGGTGATTCATACAACCCCTCATGGAAAAATCACCCAAACCTTAGGTGGAAACAAAATCAACCCAATTCTTCCAATCCGCCTAATCGTTACCAACCAAACGGACCACCATCCAACCGTACTTTCAACAACAATCCTTCTAACAACTATGGTAGTACCAACAATCTTGAAGGATTGATGTCAAAGTTCATGGCATCTCAAGAAGCCCGCATAGCTAGGTTTGAAACCGAATTCAACCAACAACAAACGGAGATGACCAACAAGATTGACAACTTGTTGAAAGCCCTCAACAACCAAGCATTAATCACACCTAGGAAGGACACTAGGGACACCAATAGTGGAATCCAAATTAAGGACCCCTCATCATCCAAACATGTCCACTTTGTCAATGTTGTCACCATTAAACCAATAGATAAGGAGATAGAGGAGAGTGACAAGGATGAAGTTAGAGTAGAAGCCGATAGTGAGGATGAGAGTAGGGAAGTTGAGGTTAATAAGGATGAGGAATTAGAGGAGGTAGAACCTATAGAGGAATACTTTGATAAGTTGCCAACCGAGGAAGAACGGGAATACCATAAGGATTTATTCGATAGTCCCGAGAAAACATATATCTTTGGCGACCCCCTGATCAAAATGGGAGACCCCTCTAACATTAACATCCCATGTAATATCGGGCACATACATATATGGAAAGCTTACATCGACCTTAGATCCCCCGTGAACATCATGACTAGAACCTATTACAATTGGGTGATGAAGAAGCAACTCAATTTTAGGATGATGCCCGGTAAGAATCTGATAAGTAATTTTGCAGGAAGAGTGAAGGGACTGCATTTGATTATAGGGAATCTCACTTATGAGATAGATTTTATGATAGTTGAGGACACTCGTCCGGTGATTGATGCTAACCTAAGCCAAATAATATTCGGGAAACCATTTGTTGAGGCCACTAGGATGAGTTATGATCTAACTTTAGGGATAGTTAGGTTCAAGAAAGATAATGATGAGGTTGCTTATCAAATGCCCTACAAGATCGAACAATACCGCCTTCTCTCTAATTTCGAAAAGGAACATAAGCAAGCGGCTTATTATAGGAATGAGGAGGATAGACGTAGAGGAGTAGAGTATGTTAGAAATACGATGCTTGGTTTCTACAAAGAGTGCTTGCAACTAGGTCCGGAATACAAAACTGGTTTAGAAGACGACCTAGAGAGTGGAACCAATGATGAAGTCACGTAGTAACCCATAGCCTTGAGTCTAGCTACAAGACTCGTAAATAAAGAAAAGCGCTTCTTGGGAGGCAACCCATGTTTTGTGTGATTTTATTTGTTTGATTGTTATTTGCTTCCGTATGCATGTTTTATTTTTATTGTTGGATGATCATGTTTCTCAATTAAAATGTGGAAATACTTTATTATGTTGTTTGGCCTAGTCTTAACTTCAACCTAAAGGTATTTTTGCAAAAGATAAGTGTAAGTGGAAACCCCAAATATGTTTTTAAGAAACAAACCGATCATGATTCTCCACAATATTAAATGAACATGTATATTCGTATTTGTTAGAGTCAAATGCTTGTATTGAGTCATAATGAAGTTTTGCAGGATTTTCCAGGAAGTAGGACAAAGTTTTTCCAGAAATTTTCCGGAAACTTAACATAAGAATTTCTGCAGGTCCATTCTGACGGCGTCAGAGTATTACTCTTGACGGCGTCAGGAGTTAAAAATCTGGAAATTTTACCGGTTTTGTTTTTCTAACGGAGTCTTATGGTTTTTGTGAATTATTAAGTTTTGTAATCTCCAGGAAATCTGCAAACTTCATTCCACAAGCATTATATCTAACTTTGTTTTCTAGGATTTAGTAACTTATATAGGATGCCGCCGATTTTACGCGAGGTTGTCTTGTCTATTGTTGTCAGGATTTACAGGTTATTTATGACAAGAAGATGATTTATATTCTGGAAGGGAAGCTTTGATTGTTCGTTTTCTTGGAGGAAGATTTAACCTGGCCAACCTATAATCCATACCGAGCGAATCAGGGGAGTATTTGATTTCATTCTCTTTACTTTTTCACTTTTACATTCTTTACTTGAACATTGGGGACAATGTTCATCTTAAGTGTAAGGGGAGGGTAAAAAGATGATACCTTACATATGCACTTTCGCTTGAGTTTGTTTTGTTTGATGGTAGATGTGTAATAAAACTATGAGAAATACTTGTTAGAGTAATTTTAGCGCCAAATTTAAAATTTTTTACAACATTTAGGAGTGAAACTTTAGCCATAGCAAGCGTCTCATGGATAGGAGGTTGTATGACTAGCACATAACCGTATATTCAGAAAAATTTTCCACCAAAAAATGTGAGGTTCGCCATTAGATTTGATAGGAAAAGCATTCATTATTGGTGCTTATGAGTGTACCGGTAGCATTTAGATTCTAGAACTTGCGTTAGTGATGCATCCCGAGACCGCTAGTGAGACTACATTCGTGTGGCAGGATTTACTACATGATAAAAGGCATTAGGACCACCCTTGTGTTAAACCCGTATCATAATTATTTGACCATTTAAGTCATATTACTTGGCTAGTTAAGTCAACTAATTTTTCCCACACCCTTAGCGTTGTACTCATTTTTAGTACACGAAACCCCTAGTACACCCCTCCGAGCCTATCTTTTCGTTTCTAACTTTAAGCATCTTACTTAAAGGAAGAATTTGTTACACCCCACTTAAATGTACCCCAAATCGCCTTAGCCTTCCGTGTATGCGCTCATTTTTAGTGCATTATTGTTATTTGTTAAACCCTAAGTTAACTTTCTAATTGATTACATGGTTGCTAAGTCGAGTCATATCCTTGTACATATTGTTTTGGGACGATTGGGACTCATGGGTAAGTACTTATTTTATGGAGTAATGGGGAAGAACATCATATTATTACCCCCATATGTACGTTAATCTTAAAAGTGCTCCAAGTGTTTTGATTTTCTTAAATCGAGTCATTAGAATAGTTTAATGTAAAGTATGTAAAGATTCAAGTGTAAGGGGAACATTCATACCCCTATGATGTATTATTTTGGATGGTAGGGTAAAAGTGTATGCAAAAAAAAAAAAAAAAAAAAAAAAAAAAAAAAAAAAAATAGAAAAGAAAAAGAGAAAAAACATACGGACTACCATCCCGTTTTTATTCTATGTTCATTTTATGTTTTTGTTATTTTTCATTTGTTAGCTTAAGTCGAGTCTAGTCTTGGCTTAGCAACGCCATCTTGTACATGTAATTAACCAAGATTGTTAACTCGCCACCAGTAAAACTTCCTTTATCCAATAAAACCGTATAATTCATATCCCTATACCTAACGTTACAACCCTTTAAAAGACCTCTTTGATAGTTTATCCTAGGTGCTTACGCCATGAGGTGGAGGTTTGATCCTTTCCAAAGCCTATGGTAATCTATTTTGCTATGACAAGTAGTGAGAGATATCTTCCATTTCCATAATGTTATATTACTTTATTACACCCGAGAGATGTGAGTATCTAAACACTATTTGTGAGGTGCTTGTGTATGATCTCCGTGCTTGTCTATTGGTCTTTAGTGGAACGATTATTTGTTGTAATTACTTTTATATTAGTGTTAAATGACCCCTAACTTGTCTTTTGAGTAGAATAAAAGCTCATTTGCTTGAGGACAAGCAAATCTCAAGTGTAAGGGTATATGATGAGGCGAAAAATGATCCGTTTTTAGGGGGTCATTTAAGCCCGAATCCGACTTTATTTGATCAAATATTGCCCTAAATCGTTCCTTTTGTGATTTTAGGTGTTTGGAGAGTGAATTCTGGAAAAGAAGCCATTTTGGACGTTTTTGGAGCATAAAAGTGAAGAAAACGGCAAAGTATCAATTTTCCATGCTGAAGACACTAGGTGACGACGTCAAGAGTTACAACCTGACGGCGTCAGACATCAAGAATAAAACACCGTAGTTGATGACGACGTCAAAAGTCATCCTGACGGCGTCAAAGTACCAAGAATAAAATACCGTGGTTGGTGACGGCGTCACATAGGCCGTCATAAGTAGATCAAGGCCGTCCGAGGAAGTATTTGGCGGCAAGGTGACGGCGTCACAAGGTTGTCTTGACGCCGTCAGCCCAGTTTTCCTATATATAGTTTTCTAGTTTTTTCATTAAAAAAGGAGAAGTTTTGGTGAAACCCTAAAGACGAATTTGGTGCATCTTTTACAGGTTTTTCAAGGGTTCTAAACCCTTGATACCTTGCATTGTAATTGAGATAAGTGTTCTTCTAATTCAATCAATATGTCTATGTGTTGGTTATTTATATCTTGTTTTTGTCTCAATTCCATTATGCTAGGCTAGATCTCTTTTATGTTTGCTTAGATCTAATGAAACCTAGATGTTGATTACTTGTTTATTCTTGTCTTGGATGAATGATTTTATATGTTAGGCTTAAGAAAACTGGCAGATCTCTAAATGGTAACATGCTTGAACGTCTTAAGAAACATGAACCGAGGCGTACTAGGTCTTTATTGGTTGTATTTAATGCATGAGCCACTGTTTACAATCCCTATAGTTGTGCTAGGTCATGGTGTAGGAGGAGATAAGAGCTCATAGAGTTGGGGAGTTATGTATGCCACCCCACGAATGGTATTAAGGAATACAATCCGTCATCCATACAAGTATAACAAGTAATTAACGTGTAAAAGATGTCTAGGGAGTAGTGAAGTCTAAGTAAACACAACTTCTCCAATTACTGCTCACAACCTTAGTATAATTTAGATTAATTTCATTTTCAGTATTTTTTTTTTTTTTTATATATTAGTTTTGGGTTAGTTGAATAGCAACTAATTCCGCCCACTCTTCCAAAACCCGAGATTTTACTTGCTTTCATAAAAATATAAAAATACAAAAATAATCATCCCTCACCTTTAGAACTACTAATTAGGTTTTCTAATCCTAGCGACACTATTCCTAAGCTGAACGATCAATCCCCCGGTACTTGTTACTATACTATACTACAACGATCAGGTACACTGCCTGGTGGGGGTTGTAAGCTTCTCGAGATCCCTCGAGAGGTAAAGCCTGGTGCGATTCCCACGCATCAAGAAGTTAATACATATGCTACTAGTTTAAATGTTTTAAATGAAGGTACAAGTGAAGATGAGTACGTGTGTGATTGGTCCTAAACGGTCAACTAAGTTTCCCAGGTAATGGTCAACGTAGTCAAACGTCTAAAACCAACTAACCAAGGAGTACAGTGTATTCCCCGAGTCGTTATGTCCCGACGAGGTGTGGATGGTATCAAAACGGGTTTGTGATCGGGTGAATTTGGACAGAAAAGGGTATATAAGGGTTTTGAATGATTACGCTAAGGAAATACGGATGAGAACGATTTAAACAAGTTATACTAACAATAACGTGAAACCTAGTTAACCTAAAACGTAATCTAAAAACTTAAAATCAGAAATTGCTTATACATAAGCAGAAAAATAAGCCAAACGGCTTAAATAGAAGCTATCACTTTATTTATGTTTTTGGTTTTCCTTATTTTACAAACTACTTTTAATTACGTAACCTAAATTTAAAAACGTAAAAGGTATTTAAATAAAACGCGAGTTGCAAATAACGTACGAAAAGTAAATTTAACGCAACTAAAACATGAATTCGAACAAGGAATGAAAATTAAAACTCAAAAACTACTTAGAAGTCTATGGGAATGATAATACAAAGTTAGGGAACCCTAAAACGTAACCTAAAATTAAAAACGCGAAAGTTAATTAAATAAAACGTGAGTGCGCAAAATAAAACATGAAATTTGAGCTACACTAACCCTACGGATGTAAAAATTATATTTTTACGAACCTAACAATCAAAGAAAATTTTAGAAAAAAGAAAATTATTTTTTTGACTTTTCAATTATTTATTATTAATTATTAACCATTTAAACTAAAACTAATTACTAAAAATACTAAACTATATTGGAAAAATATGAATTTTTTTCTAAAATTTCTTTATACTATTAGTGACCTAAGAAAAATAAGAAAAGCCCAAAGTGCTTATTAATAAGCTGGGAATAAGCAAATAAGGTGAATTAAGCTAAATAGGTCACTACTACTATAAGAATAAAATTTGCAAGAGAAAACCTGAAAAAGATCCAAGGGCAACTGGATTACAGGTACACCCCAATCACTCTTTGAAGGGAGAGGTCTCAGGTTCGACCCCTGCCTCTCCCTTTTTGGCAAAACATTTTTTTTTTCAATTTTCTTTTTACAAAACCTAAAAGTAACTAAATATAAACAACTTTTGTAAATGAAACTTTTTTATAAAAGCCAAATAAGCTCAGTGAGAGCTTATGACTCCAACAGTACTCAGAATTAAGCTAAAAAGGAAATTTAAAAATAGAAAAAGCTAAGATTAAGCTACACAGTGACTTCTAAGGGTAGATTAAGCTAGAACAAGATTAAAGTAATAGGAAATGAGCTGAAACAACTAAATAAGCTCACTGAATAAGCTTGTTAAGCCAGATAAGCAAACCAATAAACATGAATAACCAAACAGGCTTATGGCTACTTTGAAGGCCAAATTGAGCTTATGCAATAAGCTCAAAAGTGGAAGTGGACCTTGGAACCAACAAGCTTGGACTGTGGGCTCCTTAAAAAGCCAAAAAGCTATTAAAGGGGTCCACATATAAGCTTTTTAGGAGCTTATGAAAGGCTCTCACATATACTAAAAACTCAGTTTGGGTGTGGGAATGGACAAAACAAAGAGGGGTTGCAGCCCTGTAGAATAAGCTCATAAACATGAGAAAAGCCCAGAACCTCAAATAACAGCTTATAAGTTTTCTAAAAAAGCCAATTACTAGGTTGTGGGCCCACTATTGAATAAGCTAAAGACTTTGAAAATTTGGCTGTTGAGACAGATAACATGGTGCAGGGCATATCTTTGCCCTGCAGGCCTGTTTGAGCACACACAAAGGCCGTAAAAAAATCAAAAAATTAAACACAAGTTGGGATTTAGTAGACCAGGTGGGTGACTACAACATATAAAAAATTCAAAGTCTGAATCCAAACATAAAATTCACTAAAAATCATGCAATAATTGGATTTCAACAAGAACATGGAATTTTGACTTTCCTACTTTTTGTTCCTAAGTTGACTTTTGTGAATTTTGTTTGATCCTAGCTCATTTAAAATGATGTGGAATGTAAATTTTGAACCTAATCTATCAACCTTACCTAATTCTAAGCTAGTTTTATGATTATGAGATTGTAAGGCTCCACAGTTAAGCTGTGGGGATGTCTAAGTGTAGCTTTTTTACTTTTTAATGAATGAATTACAGGTTTATTGATTCCTCAGTCCTATTTTTACCTAAGGTGAGCTATTACAACTAAATCTAATGCACACAACAAGCTGAAACTCAGTAGACAGCCATGAGCCAAACACTCCTATATGGACTGAAATAACAGGTTCATTAAGCAATTGATTTATCTAACCTAAAAACTTGATGTGTTAACTGATATTTAGTTAAAGTAAACATGAATGAGCAAAGACAAACAACAATTAAAAACAACAAGTAATAATACCAAATTATGCATGATTTATCCTAAAAATTGAAGTTGGAACTTACAATGAGTTTTGTGCTCAAAACCATGAGTGAATCAGTTCTCACCCCAACCTAATTACCTCCCATGAGGTTCTAAACCCTTTTCATCCAGCTTCTTCTTCTCTTTCTGCTTTTTCTTAATTTTTTATGATTTTTGAGGCTTTTATGAATTGTGAGCTAGGGTGATTTAAGAAACTTAGGAACTTAGATAGATTTGTAAATGATATTAAAGGAGCTTAATTTACCACTAAATGCTAACATTAACACCTTACAAGTTAATATGAGATTATGAAAATGGAAACTTGGTATAAATTGCAAAGGGAGTACAAACTGAAATTAAAGGTTGATACAAGTTTCAAGTACACTAAAAAACAACTGAGATTACAATTTTTAGCTAAGTAAAACACTGAAATAGATAAATTACATCAATACGATTCTACATTATTAAACTTAATCTAAAACTAACTAACTCTTGCAGCTTCCTTTCTTTTTACTTTTATACTCTCTTTTAGGGTTTATGAGTGTCCCCTTGTCCTTTTTCAGCTTCCTTCTGAACCATTGGATTACTCACATTTGATCCTGACCCTATGTTTGGTTTTGGCGGGAAAGTGGCTTTGACCACTTGGGACTGACGACTTAGCAGGGGTGGGTTTTGGTGTTTAGTGTTTGGAGGGATAAGGGTGTAGGGTTTGGAGTGTGGGCTTGGAGTTTAGGGGTGATGATGGGATGGCAGTGATGTTGCAGGGATGAGTGGGGGAGGTGGATGGTCAATGGAGGGGAGTTTGACTGAGGGTAAAAAAAACGGGGGTAAAGGGTATATTAGTGTAAGTGAGGTGGGCTAAGGAGTGGGCTGGAGTGTGGGCTGTGGTTGTGTTGGATCAGGGTAGGTGATTGGATTAGTTATTTGGGTTTAGTTTAGGATATTAAGGTTTGTAAGCATTTTAGCCCAAGGACTAATTTTGTCAAAGCTGAAAATTTCAAGGATCAAAATTGCCCAAGTGTGAAAATGTAATCCAAGGATCTTTCATGCCACTTTTAAATTCCCAAAGGACTTTTGAAGTTGATTTTCCAATTTGAACACCCGGGGACTAAATCTGTCAAGATTGAAAATTCAGGGGCCAAAGTTGTAATTCTCCAAACTTTTCATCCAAGGACCAATATTAAACCTTTTAAAATTCCCAAGGACTTAAGTTGACTTTTCTTTGAATTAATTTGACCAGGGACTAATTTTGACAACTTCTGAAAGTTCAGGGTCCTTTTATGCCAATTTTGGATTTTGAGGGACCAATTGTGTCATTTTCTCAAAATTTTCACCCAAGGATCGTTTTTGATAATGTTTTACTTTTAAATGCCTTGGGTTGACTTTTCTTTCGTTTTAAACTTCCAGGGACTAGTTTTGTCAATTTTTGAAACTTGAGGGACTGAAACTGCCAATTATGCAAACTTTGTTCATTTTTCGTTTGTTTTTAAACATTTTGCATCTAAAACATATAAAACACACTTTTGGAATAATTTCTGTATTTTGATGCGTATTTGGGTGTTTTTTGATGTTTTGGCAGTTCAGATACGATAAAAATGATGAGTATTTACACACTCATCAATCCCCCACACTAAACTATTGCTAGTCCCTAGCAATCTTTTGAGAAAAACTTGATGGATTTGAAAAACTCTTTACCAAAAGCCATCACTTCTGGAGTAGCCAGGTGTAAGAACTGTGGCACACCTGATAACCGTGTGATTTTGAGCAAACCACCAGCTGTCAACGGATTTGATTCGTCTTTACCAGAAGCCGTTTGCTTCTGGACTAGCCAACTCTTGATGGGCCTAGTCAACATCTTGGTGAGCTGATTACCAATTATGGATTTTCCACTGCCTTTACCACAAGCCATAATCTTGCGGGCTAGCCAACTCATTTGTTTTTGGGGAGTTGAGGAACCGTACAATTTTGGGCAAATTGCAAGCCATAAACGGATTTGAGATGTCTTTACCAAGAGCCGTTTGCTCCTGGACTAGCCAATCCCTTTTGTCATTCAGACAAGGCGGACTGATTACCACAAAAATTTTGGCTAAAACGGGGGTATTATATAGTAAAATGTGATAAAGTTCGCTAGAATAGCGAATACCCCCCCCCCCCCCCCCCACACTTAGCACGAATAGTGTCCTCAATATTCAAAGTCCCGGCTATTATGCTGACATTTTGAACGTAAAAGGGCAATATTACAAGCTAAACGTGGAAAACACCATTTTGTTTTTCACTTTTGTAATCATAGCATGGGGGACTCCCCCACACTTAGGGTGAAAACCCTATAAACATGCTACTGTTTTTGTTTACCGAGTCGCTAGCTTGACTCGACCCCCGAATTCATTTGTCCTTGGGGAAGCATGATGTGGAAGAAACGATCTCATCGGACTTTCATTCAAGATGTTTGGACAAACATATGAAGCACGTGAAAGTTCCACACCGATGAGATAAGTATCCGGCTCAAGATAATGATACATGAAAATGCCGGGATCAAATATAATGTCTTCATTCCCGAAGGAGTGAAGAACAGAAGATGTCACCCTGTAGGTGAAGTACAGGAAGAAAACCATGATGAATATCATGATTTGATCTTCTTCCTCGAGATTAGGCTCATCAGTCTGATTTTGGATTTCAAGGGTTAAGCTCGTAGACATCCCGGGAGGGTGGGTGGGAATTTGCAAATTCTCATGATTGAGTGCATCTCCCCCCCGGGTCATCATACTCCGGAGGAGTCATGATATGAGTGAGTTCACCGGAGAACTCCTCAAAGGTGAATGAATCATATTCGGGGAGAGAAATTTGAGAGTGAGAAGTGGTACTGCCACTAATCTTCTCTCCCATATGATCAAAAGTAAAGGCTTCAAACTCCGGAATGGGATCATCGGAGAAAATGTCACTATCCTTAATGGGGATAGGAGATGAAATAGGTTTCTCTTTGAAAGCCTCGATTTTAGAAATGAGGAGATTGACTTTCACTAATGTTGCACGAAGTGCTTCATCTTTGATTTCAGTGTCAATCTCATCATTCTCTTCTTCTAAGCTAACTAGCTCAGAAGGTAATCCTTCCACATGACTGATGTCTCCAGAAAATAAAGAATTTTCATCAGCATGTGAAGTACTAAGCTCGATGTTGGGATTAGAGTTTAAAAGATTTTCAGTTTCTCCCATATCGGCTTCAAAATCAAGGAGACCACCATCATTTCCCAAAGGAAGTGGATTGATGTGAGTAAGTTCGTTTGTGAACTCCTCAATAAGAGGGTCAACATCCGAATGAGGCAATGGTGCCTCTTCATACTCAACTTCTCCATAAGATGTACAATCATCATTAAAATCGGAGAAAGTCTCTAAATGATCTTTTGGATTTTCAGGGTGATAAGGTACATCACACACATGATCAAAAGTCCCCTGTGACTCTCCTGGGATTGGGACAAGGTTCTCAACACTAGACTTTATGAATTCGTCCGATTCCTTTGCAGGAACAGTGTCAAGATGCTCGTCCCCCATGTTCGGATAGTGAGTGTGAACTTCGGGTGTGATATCAATAGACTGAGGGAGTTTAGAAGTACTAGCGGTTATGGAATTTTCAAGTTCCATTTGATCAACGGCTAGTGACTTCGTCACATTATTTTCTCCCTGATTTTCCATGGAAGGAATCACAACTGATGAATCTGATGAATCTTTTTGAATAATAACAATGTTATCTTCATCATCATCACTATCATCATCATCATCATATAGAGCAACATAGCGAAGATTGGCACGTATTTTAGCCGCTCTTTGCTCAGCAAGTAATTCTTCCATGCTCATTTTGTTTCTAGCATCTCGTTCTTTAGCAAGTAATTCTGCCATTGATTTCTCACGAGAATCTTGAAACGATGTAGTGGCAAACTCCTCTTTAAGTTTTTGCAAAATTTCACGAGCCTCAAGTAGAAGGTCTTGCTCGGTATTATGAGGAGTTGCTTGGATCATTTGGTACTGTGGAGGTTGGTCTTGATTTGAATAGTCATAATTGTTACAAGGAAATAAATTCCTTGTTTGACAATCCGAGCTAAAGTGAGGACCTCCACAGTATTCACAACAGTAAAACTGATGTGGCTGTGGGTCGTATGTGCTAGAGTCATAATTGTTGTCAGGAAACTGCTCATACACAAGCGTGTTGCCCGATTGACAATCAGAACTGTAGTGTGGGCCACCACAGTACTCACAACAGTTAAACTGTTGAGTCTGGTTTGGTGAATTGTATGGATATTGGTCGTGACCAAAATTTTGATTATTTTGACAATCAAAACCTTGGTGAGGACCTCCACAATATTCACACGAAATGTTTGGTGTATTTTGATACGAACAATCATTGTGGTTTGGATAATATGATTCTTGCTCGTATGAATGTGATGGGTAATTGGAAAAATTTGGGGAGTCGTTGAATGAGTTCTGATTAGGATCATAAACAAATGAATTCCTCGAACCACAAAATAAACAACTCCCGTCTCGAATATCATTACCACATTGTACACATGTACACCAACGACATGGCAAACCAAAAAGTGGCTCACCACAACCAACACAAGGGATAAAATCCGGAGGTGGGACAAGTGGTGTGCTCTTAGAGCTAGCAATTTCCACCACTTCCGTTATGGTCTCGGGTTTTGGTTCTTGATAAACGTGAAGATTGGGCAAGTCATTCTTTTCAGTCACTGCCCTAAGCTCTGTACGTTTGCTTGATGACCTTATAACCTTATATCGTGAAAGATCAGGATTGATTCTTGAAGTTTTAGGATCATTTGTGAGCTTAGGTTTTTGGATAACCGTAGGTTGGACGTATTTAGCACTTCCATCGTTAGAGGAAAGTACAGGGTCCTTTGTCACCTCGGTTTCATGATCTCTTTCCCTCACCGGAGAGGGAATAGGAATCGAATGTCCATCATAATCACTACGACATCTTGATATCTTTGACAAGGCCATAACTTTCTCAATTTTGCTATTAAGGGCCCTTTGTTCAAAGAAATCGTCATCGAGAGATGCCATTAGAATCAATTATGGGACAAGTGGAAGAAGGTAGAATCAAAAGAATAGAGGGTAAAGGGATGAAGAATCAAAAAGGTAGGAGGGTAAAGATGGATATTTTTGGTGTTTTTGGAAAACATTTTATCAGAAAGAAAATCTTTTTGTGTTTTTGTGTTCGTTGAAAACTGAGTTTAAAATGTTTTCGGGAACAGTTTTGTTTTTGTAATAAGAAAATATGAACAAACGATGGTAAATATACAATGAGTGTATATCCAGGTTCACTAATACGCAAAACCGTTTAGAATACGCGCACAACCTCCCCGGCAGCAGCGCCAAAATTTGATTGGTCCTAAACGGTCAACTAAGTTTCCCAGGTAATGGTCAACCTAGTCAAACGTCTAAAACCAACTAACCAAGGAGTACAGTGTATTCCCCGGGTCGTTATGTCACGACGAGGTGTGGATGGTATCAAAACGGGTTTGTGATCAGGTGAATTTGGACAGAAAAGGGTATATAAGGGTTTTGAATGATTACGCTAAGGAAATACGGATGAGAACGATTTAAACAAGTTATACTAACAATAACGTGAAACCTAGTTAACCTAAAACGTAATCTAAAAACTTAAAATCAGAAATTGCTTATACATAAGCAGAAAAATAAGCCAAACGGCTTAAATAGAAGCTATCACTTTATTTATGTTTTTGGTTTTCCTTATTTTGAAAACTACTTTTAATTACGTAACCTAAATTTAAAAACGTAAAAGGTATTTAAATAAAACGCGAGTTGCAAATAACGTATGAAAAGTAAATTTAACCCAACTAAAACATGAATTCGAACAAGGAATGGAAATTAAAACTCAAAAACTACTTAGAAGTCTATGGGAATGATAATAGAAAGTTAGGGAACCCTAAAACGTAACCTAAAATTAAAAACGCGAAAGTTAATTAAATAAAACGCGAGTGCGCAAAATAAAACGTGAAATTTGAGCTACACTAACCCTACGGATGTAAAAATTATATTTTTACGAACCTAACAATCAAAGAAAATTTTAGAAAAAAGAAAATTATTTTTTTGACTTTTTAATTATTTATTATTAATTATTAACCATTTAAACTAAAACTAATTACTAAAAATACTAAACTATATTGGAAAAATATGAAAATTTTTCTAAAATTACTTTATACTATTAGTGACCTAAGAAAAATAAGAAAACCCAAAGTGCTTATTAACAAGCTGGGAATAAGCAAATAAGGTGAATTAAGCTAAATAGGTCACTACTACTATAAGAATAAAATTTACAAGAGAAAACCTGAAAAAGACCCAAGGGCAACTGGATTACAGGTACACCCCAATCACTCTTTGAAGGGAGAGGTCTCAAGTTCGACCCCTGCCTCTCCCTTTTTGGCAAAACATTTTTTTTTTCAATTTTCTTTTTACAAAACCTAAAAGTAGCTAAATATAAACAACTTTTGTAAATGAATTTTTTTTATAAAAGCCAAATAAGCTCAGTGAGAGCTTATGACTCCAACAGTACTCAAAATTAAGCTAAAAAGGAAATTTAAAAATAGAAAAAGCTAAGATTAAGCTACACAGTGACTATTAAGGGTAGATTAAGCTAGAACAAGATTAAAGTAATAGGAAATGAGCTGAAACAACTAAATAAGCTCACTGAATAAGCTTGTTAAGCCAGATAAGCAAACCAATAAACATGAATAACCAAACAGGCTTATGGCTACTTTGAAGGCCAAATTGAGCTTATGCAATAAGCTCAAAAGTGGAAGTGGACCTTGGAACCAACAAGCTTGGACTGTGGGCTCCTTAAAAAGCCAAAAAGCTATTAAAGGGGTCCACAGATAAGCTTTTTAGGAGCTTATGAAAGGCTCTCACATATACTGAAAACTCAGTTTGGGTGTGGGAATGGACAAAACAAAGAGGGGTTGCAGCCCTGTAGAATAAGCTCATAAACATGAGAAAAGCCCATAACCTCAAATAACAGCTTATTAGTTTTCTAAAAAAGCCAATTACTAGGTTGTGGGCCCACTATTGAATAAGCTAAAGACTTTGGAAATTTGGCTGTTGAGACAGATAACATGGTGCAGGGCATATCTTTGCCCTGCAGGCCTGTTTGAGCACACACAAATGCCGTAAAAAAAATCACAAAATTAAACACAAGTTGGGATTCAGTAGACCAGGTGGGTGACTACAACATATAAAAAAATCAAAGTCTGAATACAAACATAAAATTCACTAAAAATCATGCAATAATTGGATTTCAACAAGAACATGGAATTTTGACTTTCCTACTTTTTGTTCCTAAGTTGAATTTTGTGAATTTTGTTTGATCCTAGCTCACTTAAAATGATGTGGAATGTAAATTTTGAACCTAATCTATCAACCTTACCTAATTCTAAGCTAGTTTTATGATTATGAGATTGTAAGGCTCCACAGTTAAGCTGTGGGGATGTCTAAGTGTAGCTTTGACTTTTTAATGAATGAACTACAGGTTTATTGATTCCTCAGTCCTATTTTTACCTAAGGTGAGCTATTACAACTAAATCTAATGCACACAACACGCTGAAACTCAGTAGACAGCCATGAGCCAAAAACTCCTATATGGACTGAAATAACAGGTTCATTAAGCAATTGATTTATCTAACCTAAAAACTTGATGTGTTAACTGATATTTAGTTAAAGTAAACATGAATGAGCAAAGACAAACAACAATTAACAACAACAAGTAATAATACCAAATTATGCATGATTTATCCTAAAAATTGAAGGCGTCACAAGGAAGAGCGTCAAGAGTAAAATATGTGAAGGCCTGGAAAAAGTTATAACGTGACGGCGTCAGAAGTAGATCAAGGCAGTCCGAGAATTCTTTTGGCGGTGAGATGACGGCGTTACCAATTTGGTCTTGACGTGTCAGCCTCAATTTCCTATATATAGTTTTCTAATTTTCATTCATAAAAAAAAGAGAAGTTTTGGAGAAACCCTAAGGCCGAACTTAGTACGAACTTTACAGGTTTTTCAAGGGTTTTCAGCCCTTGAACCCTTTCATGTGTAATTGAGATAAGTGTTCTTCTAATTCAATCAATATGTCTATGTGTTGGTTGTCTATATCTTGTTCTTGTCTTAATTCCATCATGCTAGGCTAGATCTATCTTGTGTTTGCTTAGATCTAATGAAACCTAGATGTTAATTATGTGTTGATTACTTGTTTATGGTTGTATTGGATGAATGATTTCGATGTTAGGCTTAAGAAAACTGGCAGATCTCCAAATGGTAACATGCGTGAACGTCTTAGGAAACATGAACTGACGTGCACTAGGTTTTATTGGTTGTATTTAATGCATGAGTAAATTCTAATGATCCCATGTTAGGAGCTTCTTAGCCGGCTCGACATAGGAGTAAAGTAGGCACTCATAGGATTGGGGAATTAAGTGCGCCACCCCATGAATGGTATTAAGGAATACAATCCGTCATCCACGCAAATATAACAAGTAATTAACGTGTAAAAGATATCTAGGGAGTAGTGAAATCTAAGTAAACACAATTTCTCCACTTATTGCTCACAACCTTAGTTAATTTAGTTTTATTTTCATTTTTAGTATTTTATTTTGATTGCATCTTTAGTATTAGGTTAGTTGACTAGCAACTAATTCCGCCCAAATCCTTCAAACCCGAGATTTTTACTTGCTTTCTAAAAAATATAAAAATACAAAAATAATCATCCCTCATCTTTAGAACTAGTATTTAGGTTTTCTAATCCTAGCGACACTATTCCTAGCTGAACGATCAATCCCCCGGTACTTGTCACTATACTATACTACAACGATCAGGTACACTGCCTGGTGGGGGTTGTAAGCTTCTCAAGATCCCTTGAGAGGTAAATCCTGGTACGATTCCCACGTATCAAGTTTTTGGCGCCGCAGCCTGGGGAATAGTTATTGTCTAGGTTAGAATCTCTTTTTATTAGGTCTACTTGCTAGATTCCTTTCTAGTAAGATTTTATTTTTATTTTTTTTAGGTTTTCTTTAGTCTATCTTATTTCTGTGTTTTTGTTCGTAACTCTTCACCACCCGACATCAAGGACGATGGGAACATCTTTGAACCCGTCATCCCACCACAACAAAACCCACCACTAGAACCTCTTAGGCCCCGAACCTTAGGAGAGTATTCCCGACCTAGCCACCAAGGATACCGAAACACCATTGAGCTCACCGGAGCCAATGTGACCCCCTTGCGATCCGACACCATCCGGTTGGTGCAAAGCGGATGTGCATTCCATGGACTTCGTTCCGAAGATCCAAACCAACATCTTAAGGACTTCCTTAAAATCGTAGATTCCATAGACCTAGATGTTGAAACTAGAGAGACAACCCGATTACACCTATTCCAATTCTCTCTACGGGATCAAGCTAGTCAATGGCTTGAGCGTTTACCCGCGGGATCCATCACCACATGGGATAATCTCACCAATCGTTTCCTTACTCAATTCTTCCCTCCGGGGAAGACTGCAATGCTTAGAAATGACATTTTGATGTTTGAACAACATCAAGGTGAAACCTTCTACAAAGCATGGTCTCGTTTTAAGGATCTCCTCCATAAGGTCCCTCATCATGGTATAAACCTTTGGTTGTTAGTTCAGATTTTCTACGACCATGTTGACTATCACACTAAATGCACAATCGATAGGGCCGCGGGAGGTAAACTGCGTGATAAGAACACCGAGGAGTCCTGGGAAATTATTGAGGAGCTCGCCGCCGATAATCAAGAGATGTTAGAGTTTAATCATACAATAAAAGCGACCATCAATGCAGTCTCAACATCGGGAGGAACCACCGAAATCCCCGATGAACTCCTATGCAAACTCGAGGCAAAAGTTGATTATTTTGAGGAAAGGCAAAGGAAACCTTTAAGTCCTAGGCGGGCTACTGTCAATTCTGTCTCGAAACCGACTTCAACACCATTATCAGAGTCACCCTCTAGAGAAAATATCGGGACTTTTCAAAACTATGCCCCACCTTGTTCCCCTCTAGAGGAGCTTAGCTCGGAGTTTGAAGCTAGGATGAGAGAATATATGGCAACTCACTCAGATCGGCTTGCTAGATTCGAGGAAGCAGTTTATAAGCAAAAAGAGGAGGCAGGAGAAAATGAATGAGATGATGAGTCTATTAGAGGAGTATGCCAACCAGAGAACCCCCGAAAGAATGCTACTAAGGAAAGAAAGCATCACCCCCACTACCCAATTTGTTAATTCCATCATAATTGTCCACAAGGATGACGAGAAGGTAGGAGCCTCTACTAAACAGACCTTAGATAAGCCACCAAAATCCCAACCCTTGAGTCACTACCTGAAACATGATATAAACGAGAACACCATAACAAATTGGATTAAGGGTGACAGGCGTAACCAACCATCCAAACAAGGTTCTGAGAAAGAGGAAAAGGTAAAATATGAGTATGATACGTTACCTGGGGGATCAATATTCGAGAGGCTATTGGTACAAAAAGTGGCTACTAAGCAAATAGCGTGTGGGAACTTTGAGATACCAACTAGCATCAGGGATTTGAAATATCTTAGTGCTTTTGCCGACCAAGGATCGGAAGTAAATCTTATGCCCCTAACTATTTACATCCAACTAACGTCAAAAATGCCAGCCCCTACTCGTGTTAGGTTGTCCCTCGCTGGACACTCGTACGTATACCCCCTAGGAATCACAGAAGATGTATTAGTTAATGTCGCAGGATTCATGTACCCCGTTGATTTTATGATCATCGATGATAAAGGAGATGGATGCATGTCAATAATCCTTGGGGCACCATTCCTCACCACCACTAGGGCTGTCATTAAGTATGAAGGCAGGAAAATTGAGCTTAAATCTGGAAAAAGAAAGATTAGCTTCCCCATGACTCCGCGAAATGGGCATGAGAATTTGAGTTGGAGAAAGCTCAAAAATAACATTGACACGACACCCATTCGTGTTCAGAATAAGATTCTTGCATGGGAGGCAAGAATCAAAAGCTATAAGGAGGCTAAATATGAAAGAAGCAAAAGCAATAAGGTTCAGGTCAAATTCGAACATACTCAACCCGCAGAAAATCATGTACCATTTGAGGAAGGGAACTTGGTACTCTTGAGACACTTGGAAACAACAATACCACCCGATAAACCGAGTCCTTGGTGGTATGGGCCTTTCACACTTGAGAGCATGAACCAAGATGGGATGGCTAACCTGAGAAGTGAAGTAGGTGGAGTGGTGATTGCAAGTATCGATAGGTTAAGGCACTACCACCATAACAGTAATGATCACAACTACATGGGGTATGTTATTTCAAGGGATGAGGTCACGTAGTAACCCATGACCTTGAGTCTAGCTACAAGACTCGTAAATAAAGAAAAGCGCTTCTTGGAAGGCAACCCATGCTTTGTGTGATTTTATTTTGTTTGTTTGTAATTTGCTTCTATATGCATGCTTTATTTTTATTGTTGGTAGATGATGTTTCTCAATTAAATAGTGGAAACACTTTACTTTGTTGTTTTGGCCTAGTCTTAACTCCACCTAAAAGTATTTTTGCAAAAAAGATAAGTGTAAGGGGAAACCCCAAATATGTTTTCAAGAAACAAACCGATCATGATTCTCCACAATATTAAATGAACATGTATATTCGTATTTGTTAGAGTCAAATGCTTGTATTGAGTCAAAATGAAGTTTTGCAGGATTTTCCAGGAAGTGAGACCAAGTTTTTCCAGAAATTTTCCGGAAACTTAATATAAGAATTTCTGCAGATCACTTCTGACGGCGTCATGAGATCACTCTTGATGGCGTCACGTGTAAAAATCTGGAAATTTTACCGGTTTTGTTTTTCTAACGGAGTCTTACGGTTTTTGTGAATTATTAAGTTTTATAATCTCTAGGAAATCTGCAAACTTCATTCCACAAGCATTATATCTTATTTTGTTTTCTAGGATTTAGTAACTTATGTAGGTTGCCGCCGATTTTATGCGAGGTTGTCTTGTCTATTTTCTCATGATTCACAGGTTATGTATGACAAGAAGATGATTTATATTCTGGAAGGGAAGCTTTGATTGTTCATTTTCTTGGAGGAAGATTTAACCTGGCCACCTTATTATCCATACCGAGCGAATCAGGGGAGTATTTGATTTCATTCTTTTTACTTTTTCACTTTTACATTCTTTACTTGAACATTGGGGACAATGTTCATCTTAAGTGTAAGGGGAGGGTAAAATGATGATACCTTACATGTACACTTTCGCTTGAGTTTGTTTGTTTGATAGTAGATGTGTAATAAAACTATGAGAAACACTTGTTAGTGCAATTTTAGCGCCAAATTTAAAATTTTTTACAACATTTAGGAGTGAAACTTTAGCCATAGAAAGCGTCTCATGGACAGGAGATTGTATGACTAGCACATAACCGTATATTCAGAAAAATTTTCCACCCAAATATGTGAGGTTCGCCTTTAGATTTGATAGGAAAAGCATTTACTATTAGTGCTTATGAGTGTACCGGTAGCATTTAGATTCTAGAACTTGCGTTAGTGATGCATTCAAAGACCGCTAGTGAGACTACATTCGTGTAGTAGGATTTACTACATGATAAGAGGCATTAGGATCACCCTTGTGTTAAACCCATATTATAATTACTTGACCATTTAAGTCATATTACTTGGCTAGTTAAGTCAACTAATTTTTCCCACACCCTTAGCGTTGTACTCATTTTTAGTACACGAAACCCCTAGTACACCCCTCCGAGCCTATCTTTTCGTTTCTAACTTTAAGCATCTTACTTAAAGGAAGAATTTGTTACAACCCACTTAAATGTACACCCAAGTCGCCTTAGCCTTCCGTGTATGCGCTCATTTTTAGTGCATTATTGTTATTTGTTAAACCCTAAGTTAACTGTCTAATTGATTACATGGTTGCTAAGTCGAGTTATATCCTTGTACATATTGTTTTGGGACGATTGGGACTCATGGGTAAAGTACTTATTTTATGGAGTAAAGGGGAAGAACATCATATATTACCCCCGTATGTGTGTTAATCTTAAAAGTACTCCAAGTGTTTTGATTTTCTTAATTCGAGTCATTAGATTAGTTCGTTGTAAAGTATGTAAAAATTCAAGTGTAAGGGAATTTTTCATTCCCTATGATGTATTATTTTGGATGGTAGGCTAAGAGTGTATGCAAAAAAAAAACAAAAAAAAAAAAAAAAAAAAAAAAAAAAAAAATTAAAAAATCCAAAAATCAAGAAAATGAAAAAAAAAATATAGAAAAAGAAAAAGAGAAAAAACATACGGACTACCATCCCGTTTCATTCTATGTTTATTTTATGTTTTTGTTAATTTTCATTTATTAGCTTAAGTCGAGTCTAGTCTTGGCTTAGCAACGCCACATTGTACATGTAATTAACCAAGATTGTTAACTCGCCACCAATAAAAACTTCCTTTATCCAACAAAACCGTGTATTTCATATCCCTACACCTAACATTACAACCCTTTAAAAGACCTCTTTGATAGTTTATCCTAGGTGCTTACGCCATGTGGTGGAGGTTTGATCCTTTCCTAAGCCTATGGTAATCTATTTTGCTATGACAGGTAGTGAGAGATATCTTCCGTTTCCATATTGTAATTTATACTTTATTACACCCGAGAGATGTGAGTATCTAAACACTATTTGTGAGGTGCTTGTGTATGACCTCCGTGCTTGTCTATTGGTCTTTAGTAGAACGATTATTTGTTGTAATTACTTTTATATTAGTGTTAAATGACCCCTAACTTGTATTTTGAGTAGAATAAAAGCGCATTTGCTTGAGGACAAGCAAATCTCAAGTGTAAGGGTATATGATGAGGCGAAAAATAAACCACTTTTAGGGGGTCATTTAAGCCCGGAATTGAATTTATTTGATCAAATATTGCCCTAAATCGTTCCTTTTGCGATTTTAGGTACTTTGGGAGAGAAATCTGGAAAAGGAAGCAATTCGGACGTTTTTGGAGCATAAAAGTGAAGAAAACGCCAAAGACTTAATTTTCCAAGCTGGGAACAGTAGGTGACGGCGTCAAGAAGAAAATCCTGACGGCGTCAAGAGTAAATTGCATGACGGCCCAGTACAGAAATGAAGGCGTCACAAGGAAGAGCGTCAAGAGTAAAATATGTGAAGGCCTGGAAAAAGTTATAACGTAACGGCGTCAGAAGTAGATCAAGGCAGTCCGAGAATTCTTTTGGCGGCGAGATGACGGCGTTACCAATTTGGTCTTGACGCCGTCAGCCTCAATTTCCTATATATAGTTTTCTAATTTTCATTCATAAAAAAAAGAGAAGTTTTGGAGAAACCCTAAGGCCGAACTTAGTACGAACTTTACAGGTTTTTCAAGGGTTTTCAGCCCTTGAACCCTTTCATGTGTAATTGAGATAAGTGTTCTTCTAATTCAATCAATATGTCTATGTGTTGGTTATCTATATCTTGTTCTTGTCTTAATTCCATCATGCTAGGCTAGATCTATCTTGTGTTTGCTTAGATCTAATGAAACCTAGATGTTAATTATGTGTTGATTACTTGTTTATGGTTGTATTGGATGAATGATTTCGATGTTAGGCTTAAGAAAACTGGCAGATCTCCAAATGGTAACATGCTTGAACGTCTTAGGAAACATGAACTGACGTGCACTAGGTTTTATTGGTTGTATTTAATGCATGAGTAAATTCTAATGATCCCATGTTAGGAGCTTCTTAGCCGGCTCGACATAGGAGTAAAGTAGGCACTCATAGGATTGGGGAATTAAGTGCGCCACCCCATGAATGGTATTAAGGAATACAATCCGTCATCCACGCAAATATAACAAGTAATTAACGTGTAAAAGATATCTAGGGAGTAGTGAAATCTAAGTAAACACAATTTCTCCACTTATTGCTCACAACCTTAGTTAATTTAGTTTTATTTTCATTTTTAGTATTTTATTTTGATTGCATCTTTAGTATTAGGTTAGTTGACTAGCAACTAATTCCGCCCAAATCCTTCAAACCCGAGATTTTTACTTGCTTTCTAAAAAATATAAAAATACAAAAATAATCATCCCTCATCTTTAGAACTAGTATTTAGGTTTTGTAATCCTAGCGACACTATTCCTAGCTGAACGATCAATCCCCCGGTACTTGTCACTATACTATACTACAACGATCAGGTACACTGCCTGGTGGGGGTTGTAAGCTTCTCAAGATCCCTTGAGAGGTAAATCCTGGTACGATTCCCACGTATCAATACCCTGTAAATGTTCATGATATTAGAATAAGTCATCGGAAAGATAACTTACGTAAAAGTACCTCGTACTCGTCCATGTATGTGTCGATTTCATGACTGTTGTCTAGTATATACCATACTACTTTCTTCATTGTGTCTCCATAAAACAGAATGAATGATTCTTTACCAATCTTTTTACAGAGTGATCGAAACACCACAAATCGACTTGTTGGGCTTGGACTGTCCTCATTCCGAGCAGGATGATTAAATGTCGTCTCAACGCCCTGAAATTAATGCAAACAGAAAGTTAATGCTTCATCAACAATATAACTCTCCGCTATTGAACCTTCATGCTTAGTTTTATTTCTGACATAATTTTTGAGCTTTTTCATGTATCTTTCAAATGGATACATTCACCTCATGTAAATAGGCCCACCTTGAATTGCCTCTTCGGGTAAATGAAAAACCAAGTAAATCTAAATGTCAAAAAGAGGATGAGGATATGTCTGCTCGAAACTGCACAAAATATTGATCATTTGTTCTTTAGCTTTCAACATGTCATCCACGGTCAAAGATTAAGCACATATTTACTTGAAGAATGAACAAAGCTCGATTGTTGGTGTTGCGGTGGTTTTGTCCACCAAGTATTGTTGAACTCCAATAGGTAGTAAACGTTGCATCATTACACGATAGTCATGAGCCTTTAAGCTTGTTATGTTGCTATCATTGTCGGTCACTTTATACACGAAGTTAGATCCGAACCCATCAGGTAGTCTAACACCATTGATGAATTGACAAAAAAGTTTCTTTTTTTCAGTTGTGAAAGAGTACGTAGGATGAGGCTTAGAGCACTTTCCATTTCCCTTGTTGATGAGCCACAAATCCTCACGAATATTCAAATTTTGTAAGTCTTGTCTTACCTTGTTGGTGTCTTTTGATTTGTCTTTCATAAACAAAGTACCCATCACACTCTTACACATATTTTTTCGATATGCATGATATCTAAAAAAATTTTAGTGTAAGAAAATACCAATACTCCAGCTCGTAGAAAGTAGATACTTTGGTCCAAATCAATTCACATTCAGGATAATGTTTTTTCTTCACACCCTCAAAATTTGGATATTTCCCAGGCATACGTCTAGGCAATCTACTAAGTTGAACCAAGATGTCGTCAATGGTAAGTGTTCTAGGAGTTTCTCATTCATTGACCTGAGTATAGAATTCCTTTTTGTTCTTCCGTAATTTATTGGTCGTGTTTAAGAATCTTGTGTGACCAACATGAGCGGTTTTTCTTGACACACAAATAGATGAAGTGTCTACATTACAAGTCGGACATGCTTTGTAACCTTGCCCACGCCACCCATACAAACTACTTCGAGCGGAAAAGTCATTGATAGTCCATAAAAGCGCAGCTTTCATACAGAATTCAATGCCTACGACAGCATCCGTAGTAACTACTCCATCAATCCATAAAGTCTTTAGGTCTTCAATCAAAGGCCTCAAGTAAACATCAATGTCCTTCCCAGGTGATTTAGGGCTCGGAATTAAGAACATCAACATAAGGGAAGTCTCTTTCATACATATCCAGGGAGGCGTATTGTATGTATTTAATATGACCGACCACATGATGTAAGACTAACTAAGCTTGCCGTACGGATTGAAACCATCAGCAGCCAACCCTAATCGTACGTTTCTTTTTTCTTAAGCAGATTCTTTCGTATACTTGATGTCAAATTTCTTCCATGCTTGACCATCAACCGGGTGTTGCATCTTACCGTGCTCCCTAGACTGCCCAGAAGCATGCCAAGTCGTATGCTTTGCAGTGTGTTTAGACTTGTACATACGTTTTAGTCTAGGAATCAAAGGAAAGCAATGCAACACTTTGTTAGGAG
Source organism: Artemisia argyi (assembly GCA_030686995.1). Taxonomy (NCBI): domain Eukaryota; kingdom Viridiplantae; phylum Streptophyta; class Magnoliopsida; order Asterales; family Asteraceae; genus Artemisia; species Artemisia argyi. Next base: position 152,728,900 of record CM060688.1, on the reverse strand, counting down.
CATTATTCCCCAGTGTGTTCTTGTATTTCAATCTACTAGCACCGCAGATCGGATAATTCTGCAAATTTTTGTTATCCCCCCCCCCCCCCGATATAAAAATTAATCATTTACACAATCATGTATCGATTCGTATCCTAACCCGATCGTTTTATATGTCTTCTTTATTTGATAGTATGACGATGGGATTTTGTATCCTAGAATGGGCTGGAAACATTCCTAGAGAAATTTTAGGATTTCATTAAATGTAGTGTCACTTATTTTACCTTTGACCTTGATGTGCATAAAATTTGCCATAAAGTCCAATGAAGACATCCAATCACAGCTCGGGTATAGTTTTTCGTTGGCAGTGGTAAGTAACTCTTCAAAATCGTTACGCTGAGGAAGTGTCATTGTTTGGGTTGGCTCGTTGCTTGTGTCGCCAATATTTCCTTAAGTTGGCTCATTTTTTCGTTATTTGGACAAATATCCTGAAGTAACTCAACCATTGGACAAATATCAGGAAGTGTCGTTGTTTGAGTTGGCTCGTTGCTTGTGTCGCTAATATTTCCTTAAGTTGGCTCATTTTGTTCATTATTTGGAAAAATATCATGAAGTAACTCAACCATGTCACTCATCCCATATTGTCTTCTGTTGTGTAATACTGTCCAAGCATTCGGTTCACCGTGATTATACCATTTTTTATAACTTTTGTCCCAGCCATATATGTGTATGTGGGAAAACAAATTTTTGTGATTTACCCACTCCACGTTAAGACAACAAACACATGGACATTTTATATTCCCATCAATATTCACTAAGGGCTTGCAATACTCGCAGAAAGGTTTAAGACCAACTAAAAGTTCTTTAGTAGCACGAGATAATGAGATCCAACTCTTATCAATTGTCATAACTTCATTTTAATGATACAACAAATAATTATATAGAATTATACACGTTCACAAAAATCTACACGTAAACACATAAGGTGGAATTACGAGTTGTGCATTTTGTTCACCTAATCCATCTATGGAGGAAATCCTAACCCACTCTTTGAATGTTTCGTCTCATATATGAATGCATATAACTGAAAGTAAATGCTGCTGAAATTTTCTCAAATATTGAATCAGTTATACGCATTCATATATGACACATAACATTCAAAGAGTGGGTTAGAATTGCCTTCCATAGTTATATTAGGTGAACAAAACGCACAACTCATAATTCCACCTTTATGTGTTTATGTGTAGATTTTTGTGAACGTATATAATTCTATATAATTATTTATTGCATCATTAAAACGCAGTTATGACAATTGATAAGAGTTGGATGACTTGGATCTCATTATCTCGTGCTTGCAAAGAACTTTTAGTTGGTCTTAAAGCTTTCTACGAGTATTGCAAGCCCTTAGTGAATATTGATCCGAATATAAAATGTCCATGTGTTCGTTGTCTTAACGTGGAGTGAGTAAATCACAAAGATTTGTTTTCCCACATACACACATACGGATGGGACAAAAGTTATACAAAATGGTATAATCACGTTGAATCGGATGCCCGGATAGTAGTACACAACACAAGACAACTTGGGATGAGTGAGATGGCTGAGTTCTTTCATGATATTTATCCGAATAATGAACAAAATGAGCCAACTTAAGAAAATATTGGTGAGACAAGTAACGAGCCAACTCAAGCAATGACATTTCCTCAATGTAACGAGTCTGAATAGTTACTTGCCACTGCCAACAAAAAACTATACTCGGGCTGTGATTGGATGTCCTCATTGGACTTTATGGCAAAGTTTACGCACATCAAGGTCAAAGGTAAAATGAGTGACACTACATTTAACGAAACCCTAAAATTTCTCTAGGAATCTTTCTCGCCCAGTCTAGGATACAAAATCGCATCATCATACTATGAAATAAAGGACATATAAAACGATTAGGTTAGGATATAAATTGATACATGCTTGTGTAAATGATTGCGTTTTATATCGGGGGGATAATTAAGATTTGCAGAATTGTCTGATCTGTGACACTAGTAGATGGAAAGACAAGAACATATTGGGGAAGAAAGTTCCTAACAAGGTGTTGCGTAACTTTCCTTTGATTCTTGGACTACAACATATGTACAAGTCTAAACACACTGTAAAGCATATGACTTTGCATGCTTATGCGCAGTCTAGTGAGAACGGTAAGATGCAACACCTGGTTGATGGTCAAGCATGGGAGAAATTTGACATCAAGTTTTCAAAAGAATTTCCTAAAAAGAAAAGAAATGTCCGATTAGGGTTGGCTGCTGATGGTTTCAATTCATACGACAACCTTAGTCAGTCTTACATCATGTGTCTGGTCATATTAATAATATACAATACGCCTCCCTAGATATGTATGAAAGAGACTTCTCTTATATTGATGTTGTTAATTCCAGACCCTAAATCACCTGGGGACATTGATGTTTAGTTGAGGCCTTTGATTGAAGATCTAAAGACTTTATGGACAGATGGAGTTATGACTACAGATGTTGTTATAGGCATTGAATTTTGTATGAAAGCAACGCTTTTATGGACAATCAATGACTTTCCCGCTCGAAATAGTTTTTTCTAGGTGGAGTAGGCAAGGTTACAAGGCATGTCCGACTTGTAATGTAGAAACTCCATATATTCGTGTGCTCGGAAAAACCGCTTATGTTGGTCATAGAAGATTCTTAAACAGGACCAATAAATGGCAGAAAAACAAAAGGGCATTCTATACTCAGGTAACATTTACCAATGATGGCATCTTGGCTCAACTTAGCAGATTGACTAGATGTACGCTGGGGAAACATCCAAGTTTTGGGGGTGTGAAGAAAAAACGTGATCCCGAACGTGAATTGAACTAGACCAAAGTATCTATTTTCTATGAGCTAGAGTATTGGTAATTTTTTTACATTAAAACACAATTTAGATGGCATGCATATCGAAAAAAATGTGTGTGAGAGTGTGTTAGGTACTTTGTTAATGAATGACAAATCAAAAGACACCAACAAGGAAAAACAAGACAAAATTTAAATATTTGTGAGGAGTTATGACTCGTCATCAAAGAACACGGGAACTGCTCTAAGCCTCATCCTATGTACTCTTTCACAACTGCAGAAAGAATTGTTTTTTTTTTTTTTTTTTTTTTGTAAATTCATCAAAAGCATTAAACTACCTGGTGGGTTCAAATCTAACTTCAAGCATAAAGTGACTGAAAATGATAGCAACATAACATATTTGAAGGCTCATGACTGTCATATAATGATGCAACAGTTATTTCCTGTTGGAGTTCAATATTACTTGGCGGACAAAACCACCGCAACACCAATAATAGCGCTTTATTTATTCTTCAAGCAAATATGCGCTTGAACTTTGTTCGTAGATGACATGCTGAAAGGTAAAGAACAATTGATCAATATTTTGTGTTGTTTCAAGTAGATATATCCCCCCCCCCCCTTTTTTTTGACATTATGATTCACTTGGTTATTCATTTACATGAAGAGGCTATTCAAAGCGGGCCTTTTTACATGAGGTAGATGTATTCATTTGAAAGATACATGAAGAATCTCAAAAATTATGTCAGAATTAAAGCTAAGCCTGAAGGTTCAATAGCGGAGGGTTATATTGCTGATGAAGCATTAACTTTCTGTTCACATTATTTTTGGGGTGTTGAGACGAGATTTAATCGTCTTGGCTGGAATGAGGACGGTCCAAGCCGAACAAGTCAATTTGATGTGTTTCGATCACTCTGTAAAAAGACTGGCAAAGAATCATTCATTCGGTTTTATTGAGACACAATGAAGAAAGTAGTATGGTATGTACTACACAATAGTCATAAAATCGACACATACATGGATGAGTACAAGAGGTACATATTTTATTTCAAAATATATTTTACGTAAGTTATCTTTTCGATCACTTCTTCTAAGATCATAAACATTTACAGGGTATTTCCTGGCAATGACTATTACTCTGTAAAAATAACGACTAATACTCATCTTTATCTATTCTTATCTTTTTCATAGATTCGTGATTTAAAAGTAAAGAATGACCCAAGTTATACTTCCGAGTTATTCGCTTTGGCTTGTGGACCATCACGTAATGCAGTTTCAGTCAACTCTTGCGTAGTTAACGGTGTGAAGTTTATCGTACACAACCGTGATTTATGTCGTTCAACTCAAAACATCGGAATTTCAACTCCTAATACTAGGAGAGGAATGTATTATGGCTATCTTGAAGAAATTCTAGAGTTTTCATATATTCCGTTAAAGGTTGCATTGTTCAAAGTTAAATGGTTCGACACTGATAACGATCATCGCATAAAACGTTGTACCTATAGAAACAACATTACATAAATTATGGCAGATCTTGAAAATGAACCATACATTCTTGCAATACAAGCAACACATGTCTTTTACCATGATTACTCCGCTAGACGTGGTAATTACAAGGCCGTCCAAGATTCTTATCATCGAAAGATTTGGAACCCGGATATCAATGTGGTAGAAGACAATCAGGATGTTGTACATGACAACAGCTCATCAGACATCACACTCTTTGCTGATTTAGATAACTTGAATTATAACACCATAAACATAGTTGTTCAACCAGCTGAAGTTGAGAACTACCACCAATTATCACTTATGTCGACGATGATTGAGTATGATAACCACGTTCCTCATGATTTAGCATCTGATGATGAAGACCACGTTGAGATTGAAGATGAAGCTGACGCTAATAATGATGGTTTTTATCTTGATGATGTGGGAGATTGATCTAAAATTGTAATTTGTAAAACGACACTTATTTGAATGAAATTGTTATCAAGTGGTTAAATGTGTTTATTCATTTGAATGTGTATTTATTTGAATGTGTGTATATATGTGTATATGTGTTAATTTGTTCATGAAATTCTACGTTCGTGTACTAGTACGTTTACATATGGCAGTAGTTGCTCGGAGCCACAGTGGCGATGGAGGTAATGAGCCACCTCATGGTCCCCCGAGGAGGATAGGCACTAATTGTCAATGTAAGAATTTCTCGATTATTTTTAAAAAAGTTAAACTTAATCATTATTTGAAATTGATAACTTGTCATTTTATGTTGTTATCACTTGATTTTGGTTACTTGTAGGCTCAAATGCAAAAGCTGCCAAAGCCAATAGCAAAATAGGCAAAGGCTTTGGCTTGTGGTTCTCCAACTATGTTGGGCAGTTTTTACGGGAATTAGTTCCCATGTATTACAATTCGTGGATAAGGTTCCCGAAGCTGACAAGGCCCAAGTCAACGAGAGGCTACATGCCAGTTTTTTATCTTTTATTTTTTTTATTGTTGTGTTTATTTATTTTAATGTGTTGATAACGCTCAAATTGTGCATGTTTTTAGTGGCGTTATTCGTATGTTTTTCGGTTATTTTTATATGCTTTTGTGACATAATCGTATCAAAGTATGTTTGCAAGCATTTGTAGCCAAAAACAGGAAAAATGAAGAAAAAGTGAAGGAAATGAAGGATTTGTCATTCCCAACTCGAGATTCAATTCGTTCAAGCATTTCACAAAGAGGAATCCAAGTTTTCGTCACTCCAAAGTTCATTAACAAGGAATAATCAAGTTTGGACAAAAAACGAAGAGCCAAGTTAAAGATAAAGTTTTAGCTGCCAGAACCCTTACAACCGGTCGGTCATCATTCCAACCGACCGGTTAGATGAAATTGTTCAGAGTAACCGATCGGTTGTAATCCAACCGACCGGTTAAACACAGATGTTCCATCCAACCGATCGGTGGTGCCCCGTAACCGACCGGTTGGTCAGCTCGTATAACTTTTGCAAACTTCATTCTACCCAATTCTAGGCCATTCTTTCTGGTATTCTAGGTCCTTCTATTCACCTTGGAGGCCAAGTTGCTGCATTAATGATCCTAGGATTGAGGAGTAGTATAAATAGTGGCTTTGCAATCTCTTTTGATACACAACTCAATACACCATCATCTACCATCAACTAAGTAACTATCAAATAGTTATCTACTAGTCTCAAAGTTCCAAATTCGTCCATAAAAGTTTAGGAAGCATTGGAAGTCCAAAAAGTCAACATCTGGAGGTCAAACTTTCAAGAAGTCAACACCAATACTTAGGAAATCATTTCCTACTCATTTGTAACCATATTCCAACATTTGTAAGACTTTGATTATGAATGATTTCTAATGTTCAATATTCTGAGTTTATGTTCATGTTTGCTATGAGTGGCTAGTAACCTTTTGCATTTGCTTAGATGATGTTAATTACTTAATGATTAGTCTATGATTGTGATAACATGTTTTAATTCAATTTCAAGTCAATTCTAAAACCCAATTAGACTAAAGTTTCATAGTGACATTTGTTGAGTCAAATTTAACTAGTTGCTTATAATATCATTGGCCGAAAGGGTTATTATCATTCAACTAGTTATAATCTTTTGTCTATGAATAATTGTTTTTCACCATAATTATTCTTGACTTAACAAAGGAACTAAGGTACAATTGTAATGAGAATACTTTTTGTTAATCAAATCGGATTGGTTGTAAACGCCTAATTGGTCAAAAGTTTTAGTAGTTTATAATCAATTGTGTTAGGTCACCATTTTGTAAACACAAGCACAATATTGATAGAAATGAGATGAGAATGAGAGTGGGATGATTATGAGAAATTTAGAGAATATGAATTGCAGGAGTTTCCTTAATGTTTCAAATAACCAACCAAATACAAATGAGGCCTAAGACTAGTATTTATAGGAAAGGAGCTAGGGCAACATCCCTACTCCATCCTTTACATGAAACGTGTGGGCTTCAAGCCCATGGATCATTTTACTTAGGCCTAGTAAACATGTAACTTAACCAATATTGTAAGTAATAAATAACTTAAGCAACCTATTATTACAAATGACCGAGACTTGACAAAATAGTAAAAACTTAGGTTCCAACAATCTCCCCCTAAGGGTCGGTCATCATGGTTGCTTGACGTCTTTGTCGTAATCTTTGACTTTCATAGCTTCAGACGTCTTCAGAAATGATTAGAATAATGATGGATATACTTTGCTCTTTGTCTTTGTTCTTTGATGATGTTGTAGTGATTGTGTTATGAAGTAATCTGCCATTCGTCACTCCAGCGTCAGTGGTGGTTGAGCTCCATTCCAACATACTCATACATCTTTGGACTTAGACTTTCACGTATAAGAAGTTCATTTTCATACTTTGAGATCTTTGTCTTTATACTTTGTAGATTCCTCTTATTGGCGTAGAATCTTTCTTTGAACTTTGTGTTGCTTTGATCTTTGGGGGAGCTTTCTTTGACTTCAAGATGTATGTATGAGCATGTTGGAATCTACCATCATGGAAGTGAGGTACCTGCGAGTAAACAGTTAGCAATAAAACAACCGGTACTTACGGATAAGGAATTAAAGCTCATCAACAGCATATTGTGAAGACTCCTTCTAATCCTTATCCAGGCCGTTCCCATATCAGATACTCCCGAAGGAGCTTACGAGACCTACTAGGTAGCTCAATGACTGGGTGAGTCGCTGGGGATCACTCCACGACTGTAGATCGCTATGGAACCATCGCAAACACTAAGCGTAACCCTTGAAGGGTTACCGAAGTGACCTGCTGTCAGGGCTGTTAGATGTTGACCCTGGCAGGATTTCCGTTCAATCATTGAGAAATACTTACGTAGTCCTCTCATAAACGTTCTCGGCAGATTGCTAAGATCTGCGAAGGACTCGATAGTTTACAACTGATGCCCATTGATGTAGAACACCAGCTGTAGAAAAACTAAGTGTTCCTAAGAGATCTTTGATGTATCTCGAGGCTCTAGACTCTATAAGTGCACACCTAGGTTTCCTATGCGGAGACTGGGGATGTCCTTCTTCAATATCAACCGTCTCTAAGAGATAGGTCGATAGGTTACGCGGGTTCCCCTGTGAGAATGAAACAAGTCCTTTTAAGAGAACTTGAGTGGTTAAGAAGGTTTAGTGCATTGCGTCACTGGGTCCATGACGACTTTGTCTTCAATACCGGTATTGTCTAGTGCAACAACCAGTAGCATACGTATTGAACCCGGTGTCTGCCCTAAGGTTGAACATATGGAGGGCTATTTATTTTCACCCTTTTCTTTGCTTTTCTTTTTAATTCTTCAACTCCTTCTTTCCCATTCATTCATTTCTCCTTTTTTCCGTATCATACCTAAGGACTTCTAATTCTAACTATGGGAGATGTCCTTGGGTAGATCCCTCCGGCTCTGGCGGATCATAGGACGGTTATTCCTATCTTAATCACCTTATAACTCCGACAGTAGCCAAGAAACCTTTGATTGAAAATCTCTCAAAGTGTTTGTGATAATCAAATATTTTGGTTAACACTTTGAGAGTTTTGTGTACACTTTTGAAGGGCTCCCCCTGCACATGTGCTCATAAGTATTTAATAAATTTGCACATGTTGGAGGAGCAAGCACTTTTGAATTGATCCACTTTCCGTGAACAAGACCGATTCGAGACACGCTTACATCACTAGTTAGACTGGCTTGAAATTATTACCCGGCCTGATCAAGTCCACAGAAAGTTTCTCGAGATGGTACTTTTCTACTAAGACATATCCTTTTCGAGACACGCTTACGTGGCTAGTTAAAGAGATACATAGTCAGCTTTTAGGTGACTACTAGCTCTAGTAACTAACTTGATGTTATTACCCGTCGAGGATAAGTCCTTTCGATGTTACTAACTTGTATTATCTCGTCAATTCCTGGGTTAATCCTGAGTCTAGCTCGCACATGATACAACTTAAAGCTTTGACTTCGTATATTTTAATCACTTTTGCATTTTCTCCCCCTCAAAAATAGCATATAAAATGGTGTTTTTGACAAACTTTTAGATTAAAATATGCCTTTTGAGTCTTACGGGGAGATTCACCAAGAACTTTTGATTTAGAGCTAAGTATTTTGTTTTGACAAGTGCTCCCCCTCAACAAGTGATTAGGTCTTATTGAGGTGAAATACTTGTCCTTTTGAGCAGAATTATGAAAAATCATAAATGTTTGATTAATTCTACTCAAAAGTAAGAAGCCTTCGCTCCTTATATTAGGATTGAGGCACTGAGGCGTACCTCAGGGTCCTTTCTTTACAAGTACGGGTTGTGCACTGTAATGCGTACACAAGCCATTGTGAAATTCAATCAAATGTAACAATTTGAAATTGAAAAATTAACCAAATATACCAAGTTAATCTTTGTCAGGAAGTGGAGCGTCAAAGTCAGTGAACTTGGGTTCTGGTCTTTCGAAGTTTCTGACAGGAAATGATGGTCTGGCACCGATGTAGCTTTCCAGTCGTCTGATCTGTTCCCGTCGAAATAACCTTTCCTCAATCTTTAAGACAAAGTTACGAACTTGTCTTCTTATGCTGGATTTCCATCTAGGTTGTTCCCCCTTAGCTATCTTACGTCTATCATCATTCAACCTTTTGACAAGCCCATCACGAACAAACTTGAGTGTAACATCACAGAATTTGTGTACCTCATCGAACCTCATGAAGCTTTGTAGCTTTTTGCTGTTGATGTAGGTGAAACCAAACGGTTCTTGGATGAGAGTAAACTGTGGTGTTTGATAGAGACCATCAAAGTAGAATTGTGGCTTTGTCAAATTGATCTTCTGTTGGTAACTTTCCACTCCAAGCTGAAGATCTTCCACTCTTTCTTGAACAATCAAACGTCGGATGTAAAGAAGTAGTGATGCCATGAAGTTGTACTGTACATCTCTATCGAATCCACGCATTCTGTTTTGAACCTTTTCGAGATACATGTCTTCGATGTCATTGAGATTAAGGTTAGGAAAGTCTGCTTCAGAGAACTTGTACTTCTTTTCATCTTGTCGTTTAACAACAATTTCACGCATGAATATGTAGTTAAACCTTTTCGACTGTTGAATCTCCAAGATAGCGATGATCTTAGATTTCTGCTTCACATTTTCCAATGATGTCTCTCCTAATCTGCTTGTATAACCGAGACGACGACGATCTGGCCAATGTTGAATTCCGTGTAGAGCATCTCTGTCGTAAGCTACGATGGAGTTGCTGAAAATACGAGTGGTTTCTTCAATGGCTGGAATTTCGTATCTAGCGGCTGGTACTGAGATTGTGAGTGAGGAAGCATATTTCTTCTTAGATGTCTCCTGAGTGAGCTGGATGTTACGAAGATCTTTGTTGAAGAAGAAGCTGTAAGGTATCTTAGGTTTGTCTGGAAATCCTTTCAACGGTAATGGTTTGGTCCAGTCGGTGAAGTAAGGTTTTTCATGATTCTTGGAACTTAGATCGATATTCACTTCTGGATTTAGCCAGTCAAAGTCGGCAGACATTGCACTAGCTATATTCTGCATATGGTACTCGTATTCGACTTTGTTTCCAGATCTTTTCTTGAGAAATTCTTGTGCATCCTTATTGATTCTTCTGAGCTCTGCCTTTGTGAGTTTGTCGATGTGAAGATCCTTCATAATGACTTGGGTAAACTATAGAGTGTTACCAGGAAGTGGTTCTTCTTCTTCGAGAGGAGGTTGAGCTTGGACCATTTCTGTCAGCCAATCATTCTGAGGATTGTCATCATTGTCAAGCCATGAATGACCTTTCTTCTTCTTTGATTTCTTGGACTTAGATGTAGCATCTTTGTCTTTGGCTTTGGACGGTGATGATGGACCAGCATGAGAATCATGAGTAGGTGGAGCACGGTAATCGGTGTCATGTTTATCCTGGAAGTCATCAGTGTGTTCCATGAACATTTCTTCATCTTCAGGTTGTCCTTTACCAGTAGTTGAGGGTTGTTGTTGATTTCCAGGAGGAGTGGAGTCCTTTTGTTGGTGTAGAGAGGATGAGGGACCTGTTCCAGACTTAGGTTTCTTGCCTTTGGAGTTTGGGTCAGGATCGTCATCTTTTCTTGTTCGTTTTCGGGTTCCACCAGCATCTTTGCATGACTCCTTTGACATGTAAGCCACCATAGCATCATACAGGGCTTTTTCTTCAGCTGTCTGTGTGGTTTTGGTGGCAAGGTTGTCGAAGAGTTTGACAAGCATATCATTGAAGGACAGTTCTTGGACGGTTGGAGCCACAGTAGAAGATTTTGCGGTGTGAAGCATGAATGGTGTAGTAGACAACATTTTCCTTGTAACACTTCTAATTCTGTGATCCAAGTTGTCATTGATTGGTTTGAGAAGGTTTGCTACCTCAGGAGTGATCATCTCAACTAGATTTTCAGTGAGAAAATCATGTGTTGCAGTTCTGATAAATCCTTCGTAATCAGATTTCAAGAACTTGTCGATCAGCTGTGTTGACTCCTGGAATTCCTCAACTTGTTTGGTAAGATTGGTAACCATGTTGGTGAGTTTGTTCACTTGCTCCTGAAGATCAACTGGTTGTTTTGGTTCATTGATCAAATGCTGTTTAGATGCGGTTTCAGAAGGTGTGGGAGATGAGTGCTCGGGTGATGATTCGGACGATGACTCGTTGTGAGAGTCTGAAGAAGAAGCAGGAGGAGTCGGATCCTTTGGTGGAGAGTCTTGAGGAGGTGGAGGTTGTGCTGAGGAAGTCTGCTGAGAAGATGACTTAAGAAATATGTTGGTGTCGAACGCGTTCTTCTCTTCGTTTTCCTTTCTACGACGTTCCTCTGCTTCCTCTGCTTCTCGTGCAAGAAACTCTGGAGTAATTAGGTATTCATGTTCCTGATCCGTAGCTATGTTCTCTTGGCTGCCAACATTCTCCTCTATGTTAGCAGTCTCTGTCATATTGACATCTCCAGTGTTGTCAGTGTCTTTAACGGTGTTATCTGGCTGTGAGGCTGATTCTAACGTTGTGGACACAATGGGAGGAATCATGCTGCTTGTAGCTCCTACATGTTCAGACTGATCAATAGGTGGTGGAGTTAAAGGTTGAGACATGAGTCGGCTTTCGAGAGTTGCTTTCCTTTGTTCTTTCCTAAGCTGCTTTTCTTCAGCTCTAGTGTCGACAACTATACTCTTCAGTTTGCGTTTATTGACCAAAGGTTCAACGATTGGTGCGTCTTCATCATCATTAGGCTCATTAATAGTGATCCCTTTTCTTTTCCTTGTCTCTTCTTCATAGGTTTCAAGACTTTGTTGTACGGCGATCTCTGTTGCAGGAAATGCTTCATCAGGTGCTCTGTATCTCAGTTCATAGTCTGGTTCTTCTTCTTCAGATTCTGTATCGAACTCAGACTCGGTGTCAGAAGGTGGAGGAGTAGGTTCATCCCGAATAAAGTACTCAGGAGTTGCCTTCTTCTTTGGCTTGGTGACAGGTTTAGGTTTGGGTGTGGGTTTAGGCTTGGTAGAAGTCTTGGGTTTTGACTTAGGAGCATCCTTAGATCTAGTATGTGGTGAGGCAGTGGTGCTTGTAGTACTCCCAGACTTTACACCGCCTTTGCTACGAGTCTTTATTGTTGCTTCTTCCTGTACACCTTTGTAAGCGTTGTCATACAGCTTGTAGTTCAGACTCTGCTTGATTTTGTCATTCAGTAGGTATTCAGGAAGCCTCATTCCTTTGATCTTTGTTGAGGAAGTGGTCGTCTTGATGAATGAGGTGGTGAAGTCGTCCTCGAAGAGGTGCTTCGGCTCATTAGGATCAGCCATCCTTTTGATGAATTCTGGAGAACTTTTGCAGAGATGTTCTATGATAAGCTTGGTGAATCTTGTGAATGGTATCATAGTCTTCACATGTTCGGTCTGAATACTGTGGACGATATCATTCATGATAGGAACTGCAAAGTCAATCGGTGTCAGAGTCACCATTCCCCAGAATGTTTGCAGGTGTTCGAGCCTTGGATGTTCATGACCACTTTTCCTTCCAGATAAAGATCTTACCATCAACAGACAGAATGTTCTCCAAGGCTGAGGAATATTCTTGGCATTAAATCGGGAAAGCTTGACAAGCGGTACATCATCATCAACCTCATATCCTAATTCAATGAAGAAGTCAAGAAGATCCAGCTCAGGTAGTATAGGAGCAAATTCGCTGTCAGTTTGTGGCATGAGAAGGGCTGTTCGAAGAACGTCATGATCTACAGAGTATTCTTGGCTATCCAATGTAACAGTGAAAGATTCATCGTCCAAGTTAGCCTGAGCCGTAAGCCAGAACTGATGAAGGTAGAACAGAGGAACTGAGGTAGAACAGGTGAGCATAGGTTTGCATGGATGTGCAAGTAGAATATCCTTGACAATCTTGCACGAGTTCTCTTTAATACTTAACTTGTCGAAATCAACTCGTGGATTGTTGTCGCCAATCGTGACGTTGTAGTTCTCGGGAGTGATGTCATCCATGGTGAGTAATGGAAGAGTTTGTTCAGCGACGTTCTCATTGTGTTCAGCCATGTTAATCTGAAAAGTATCACCATAAACCAAACATCCAAATTTGTTATGTGTTAGCACAGTTTTGAGTTAGGATACAGATATCCACTTAAGACAATTAAGCACAAAAGCATCATAACAACAATGAACAACATTCATGGTAACTTCACATTACTTAACAACAATGAACAACATGACAAGGCCAAAAGAAACACGATTTAAAAAAAACTAGCATAAACCTTTTATCGCAAACTTTGAGTTAAAAGAAGATTTCGAAAAAAATAAGACTTGACAAAATTTTATCGCAATCTTGATTTGAAAGAAAAGTTTCGAAAAAAATGTTACAAAGAACTTTGTCGAGAAAGTTAATTATCGAGAAAACTCTTATAAGTAAATTTTATCGAAAAACTTTCATTTATCAAGGATTGCGAAAAAAATTGAAGTTTTCGAAAAAAAACCTCATTTTCGATAAAAACTTTTCGAGAATCTGAAGATTTCGAAAAATATAGTTCACAGAATGATTTCGAAAAAATAATATTTCGAAAAAATCTGAGTTTGAACAATATTTATCGAAAACATAAGTTTCTCGATAAGTTAGTAAAGATTGCGATAAAACTCAAGGTTCTCGAAAAAATTCTTATACAAGAATCAAATCGATTTTTTTTTTTTTTTGAGGGTACACGTACGTTTCCTTAGCAAAGAACTTTTTCAATGACTTAAGCCTGTCACCAAGATAGATTAAACACTATTTAGACAGAATCACAAAGATTTCGATAACAGCCAAGAACATGTTCTCGATAACTACAATTTTGAGACAAATGAGTATCATAGAGTCTAGCATATCACAACTACATGTATTAAGCTTATAATGAGACATAATGACAGTAATCAACACATAAGACTCATTTAGCTCGACATTATCAAAGAACGAAGCATACTTGTTTATCGAGAATCAAGTTTCACTGGTGCAAATCATCAAAGATAAATCAGACATGCATTTATGAGACCTTAGAAACAAAACCCACCAATAAAATCAAGCAAATATGCACTGAACCTTATAAACCCACTTCGACCTAAACCCTAGATTTCTAGATCGAGGAAAACATGATGGAATGTATAAATAAATGATGAGGATGTGTTAGAAACAAGCTTAGTAACTAAACCCTATCAAGAATTAAACATCACAACAAGTTAAGATCAATTTTCGAAATCCTAAACCCTAGTTCTCGAAATTAAGAAATAAGGAGATCGAGCCATTGAAAGTTCAATTAACCAAGATCCTATTTGTGTAATATCCTAATGATGACATAGGAACTTACAAATTGTTGATCAAGGTCGTGGATTACTCAAGTGAATTAGGGCCGTTCGTTGAGAAAGAAGGGTTTAAAAGGTTTTGAATCTTTGAGAGGTTTGTGTTTGTACGGTTTGTTTGTTTTATTTATTTTGAAAGTTTAGAGTTTAGTCATTTTAGGTCCTTAGACTTTTAGATAAACAAACTTGTGTCCTAAAGTTACTTGCAAACCTAAGTAACATTGAGATATGCATTAGTTAACCTAACTTATGAAGACTTAAAACAAATGAGACAAAGTGATGTAAAAGAAATCGTCCACACATTCTGAAGAACCGTAACATACGAGAAAACATGCAAGTATACCAATTAAAATTGGTAAAAGATTTAAGCGTGACTCCCCCTCAACACTTGTAAGATAAGAACAAAGTGTTGAAATGAAGCGATATACTTGCATTTTTTTTTTTTTTTTTTTTAAGTAAAAGAAATATGAAAAATCTTTTTTTTTTTTTTTTTTTTTTTTGGTTTAAAGTTAAGAAAGAAAAATTTTATACAAAGATAGTTATGATGTTTGACGATCAGTTGTATTTTGAAAACTTTTCCAGATCCTCTGGAGTCAAACATCTCATACCAATTTGGTGAACTAGACTCGCAAACCTTGATGGTGCTAAAAATTTGGTAAGTAAGTCCGCCAATTGGTACTCAGTCCCAACAAAATAAAGTTCAACTGTACCCTTTTCCACATGCTCTTTGATGAAATGATATCGGAGATCAATGTGTTTGGATTTGCAATGATGCACAGTGTTGCAGGAGATAGCAATTGCACTCTTTGAATCACAGTAGATAGGAATCTTGTTGAATAGGTAGCCATAATCCTTGAGTTGTGATCTCATCCAGATGACTTGAGCACAACAGGCAGACATGGCTACGTATTCGGATTCTGTAGATGACAGTGACGTGCAGTCCTGCTTCTTAGATTGCCATGACACAAGTTTGTCTCCGAGAAATTGTAATCCACCAGATGTACTTTTGCATGTGTCTAAACATCCTGCATGGTCAGCATCTGAAAACGCAATTAGTTCAAAGCCAGAAACCTTCGGATACCAGATCCCCAAGTTAATGGTTCCCTTTATGTATCGAAGGATTCTCTTGACCTCACTGAGGTGTTTTTCAGTTGGTCTGGACTGATAGCGAGAGCACATGTAGACAGCAAATACTATATCAGGTCTACTAGCTGTGAGATACATGAGGGACCCAATCATACTTCGGTATTTGGTAGGGTCAACTGGAGTCCCATGTAAATCAGCATCTAGTTTTGTGGTATAGCCCATTGGTGTATTAAAAGTATCACAAGACATCATTCCATGTTTCTTTAAAATTTCAAGAGCATATTTGGACTGATTTATAAAAATTCCACGGGGTGATTGATGAACTTGTAGTCCTAGAAAGAACGAAAGTTCACCCATCATGGACATTTCAAAATTATCTTTCATTAATTTTGCAAAATCATTAGAGTAACTTCTTTTTGTTGAGGCAAAAACGATGTCATCGACATATATTTGAACAACAAGTAAGTCCTCCCCGTAGGTTTTTGTAAACAGTGTTGGATCAACCGATCCTTTAGAAAATTTATTGGCCAGCAAGAAAGTGGACAGTTTGTCATACCACGCCCGTGGGGCTTGCTTGAGTCCGTAGAGTGCCTTTTTGAGTCGATAAACATGATTAGGACGCTCAGGATCAACGAAGCCTTCAGGTTGACTGACATAAACTTCTTCACGGAGTTCTCCATTAAGAAATGTTGTTTTCACATCCATTTGGTAAACCACCATATTCCTGTGTGCAGCATAAGCCAAAAAGATCCGAACAGCTTCATGTCTAGCCACTGGAGCAAAGGATTCAGCAAAATCTAGTCCTTCCAGTTGAGAGTATCCTTTCGCTACCAGGCGTGATTTGTTGCGTATGACAGTCCCTTCTGCATCAAGCTTATTCTTCCAGATCCATTTTAACCCGATGACAAAGACTCCGTCAGGTCTTTTAACTAATTCCCAGACTTCTAATCTTATGAATTGCTGAAATTCCTCTTGCATAGATTCAATCCAGTTGTCATAAGTCATTGCATCTTTAATGTTCTTAGGTTCTTCATGACAAACTGTGAGTGCATAGATGCAAGTTTCTCCATCTGTGTGAAGTCGTTGTCTAGTCATAACAGGTGCATCTGGATAGCCAATAATATGAACTAGTGGATGGTCACGAGTCCATTTATGTGTTGAAGGGTGTAGTTGATACGTATCTCGCATGTTGGCAGGATCCAAGTTGCGTGTTGATGACTCAGCTATATCAGGAACTGTAGTAGCTGGTGCAAACGGATTAAAGAACGCATCAGGATCTTGCTCTGCGGGTTGTGGAACTGATTGTGGTGTGGGATCTTTGTGACACCCCCAAAATTTTACAACGCAGCGGAATACCAATTTGGGTGTCACTTCATAGTTCATAAAAACAAGTTACATAAAACGACCTCAAAAGACACGTTTAATAAAATGTCACATTCGATTTGATAAATCAGAGTACAAAGGTCCCAACAATTTCTATTTAAAAATTAAGTTACAAGAGTTAAATATGACACATATATACATTTTAAGGATAAAAGGTTATCGAATGTGTAGAAACAAGTCCTTCAATATTTGATATCCACGCGACTCCGATTGCTCCCAATGCTCAGCTAGCCAAATAATACCTGAGAAAATACATGCTAAAAAGTCAACACAAAGGTTGAGTGAATCCATAGAGTTTAATAAGTAATAAGTTGAATACAAGCATTATTTATCGGGCGACAAGTATTGCAATTACATGTCGGTTTATTTGATTATAGTATTGAGTTCATGTAACCGAACCTTGACGATTTTTAATAATGCCCCGGAAAGGTAAATTTTGCCATTTACCACAATTCTAACTATTATGTATCCGTATCCCGAACAAGGCCCGCCAAGCCTAATATGCATATCCATAATACTAGCGTTTACTACTCGAGTAATTAACGGTTCATGAGGGGACTTAATTGGCAAAAAGCATTCAATATCTATAATCGTATAATCGGGTCCAGCATACCAAAAACTACTTGTATTCAGTTTGTAAAAACTAGCATGTATCCCCCTCGCGAGGTTTATAAAACATTTAAGTAAGTAAAATGCGAGGCTATGAACTCACCTTAAAGCAAGGAAAATAGCAATGAACAAGCGAACGAAGGAATAGCCACAAAAGCTCTACAATGAACCTAATTAATATACGTTGTCTTAGTTTATGAAAATAGATATCGATGTACTTTTGATTATACAGATTATGATCTTACTTAAGCTTGGTACAATATTCCTAGATACATCACAAGGTTTTAGTTAAATTACCTACAATTTATCCAAAAGTATACTCTTGCTTTTATATAAGTATGAAACTTACATTTGACCCCAAGTTCAATTATAATGTAAAAGTTAAAATTAATTCTAAGGTTCAAATTAGTCCATGGGTCAAGTTTTGAGTCAAAAAGGTTCACTTTAAGCCTAAGGGTTCAAAATATATTAGGGGGTTCAAAATTGTTTTAAAAGGTCCAATCCTTAAAGTTTATAACACTTATATACTTTTTATAACTAATGCTGATGGAATTTTTATTAACTTGCCTATGTTTAGAAAATCGCCATTTGCAAACCGTAAGTCCTCAAGTCTCGTTCTTTATATCCCCGGAAAGGTCTATTTCCGTAGTAACGAGATTTATTGGTCCCACTTAGCTAAAAATTACATAACCTTAGTAAAACAGTCCATTTACCCAAACTATCAATCCATTCAGCTTTCAAATTTTCAATGGTCTCACGAAAAGTGCGATATCTAGAGTTTTACTAACCCGATTTATTCCCCGTTTTCGGCCACGTTTAAGTTAAGATGTCCTCTAAAACTTTTATTCTTTGAGTAACAGAGGGTTCAATACAAAAAAAATGACTTTTTCACGTTTCAAATCTGTTACTCAGATTGTGACTAGTTTCACCAAAATAATTTTAGTTTAATCATCGTAAGGAGTTATTCGACGAAATACCCGTCAAAATGACCACAAGACATAGGGCTACAACTACATATTTTTAGTTTATGTCCATTGTCTACTGATTTTATCAGTTTAATACTTTTATACACGGATCAAAAATAAAACAGTTTCATGTTTAGCCTTTCTTTGGTTTTAAGGTTTTCTAACTTAAGTACCAAGCTTAACTAAGCATTATAACTTATATAATGTTCAAATACCTCAAGATAGTGAATAAATGAAAGTATGAAAAGATGAAAAATATAGCTTGAAGCTTACAAGTGAAATGATGAGGTTTAAGGTAACAAGGTTCCTAATACTTCCTAGTTTTTATTTCAAAACTAGAACAAGAAGTAAACTAGATTTTATTTTCTTGATAAAAAGCTTGATCTACTCCTCCTCCTTGTTGTGTTTTGTCGTGAATGAGTAAGAGAGAAAAGAGATGGAATGATTTTCTTGGCTAGTGAATAAATGAGAAGAAATATCTAGTTCAATAATGTATTATTAGTACATATATTATTATAAAGAGTTAGTATGAGTATTTATGAAGATAGAGTGAGTAAGTGGTGTTTGTAAGAGAAAATCAAGGGGGAAGGCTGAAAAAGAGGAGGGGGGTTGGAGTGTGTAAGAAAAGTGGTGACTTTTGTATAATTTTTTTTTTGTTTATTTGTAGTTTTAAAGTGTACCGGGTACCGGGTTAACTAAAAATAATTTTAACGGAGTTAACCGGGATAAAATAAAGTTATAAAAATTATAAAAATAGGTTGGGTAAAATTATTGGGTGTTTGGTTAATCGTCGTTTAACTTTTATGAAAAACCGTCGAAATTAAATTAGACGTACGATACGAAATAAATAAATTTCTAAAATACTGGGTAAATTAATATTTTAATTTTTAAATTATTAAAACTAGTTTTCATGATGAATTTTTGAAATATAGATGAGTGATGAGATTATCGGAGAATTTATTTGAGGTTAAAACGTGAAATACGAGTTTAAACCGCGCGATAAAAATAAAATGAGTAAAAATGAAAAGTGGAAGTAAAAATGAAATAAAATAGATTGTGACTTTAAAATAGGATTGAAATAAAACAATGGTGCATAGAAAACGTAGACTGAGCATAGTCTAGTCGCGATAGAATTTATTTAAACGTACGCGGATATCTTCCGACTAAGTAAATAAATTAAAATAGATTATTTAAATAATAAACCATTAAAATAATTGATATGAAATTTTTTTAGAAATGTCACAGCACGTACCCCTTAAGAGAGCGACGTCCCGGCGCTCAATTCTTCTTAATCATTTTTGGTCGTTTTAAAGATTTTTGGTATGGAATCATGTATAAAAACCATGTTGAAACTCGGGTTTATGGTTGTGATTGTAGAATGTCTATTTTCAAATCTCTAGGAATCATTAGTTGAAACGAGGTTTAAATCGGTCATATCCTTAAGACGTGATTAAAATGTGATGTATAAAATATGAATTTGAAAGATAGGGCATGGTGTCATTAAAAATTTAGTTATGGTTTTTACAAAAGTGGGTTGGTTAGAACCGACCCTTTAACTTAAGAAGGTCATTTTGGTAATTTAAACACTTGTGAAGTATTTGTAAAATTTTCATAAAGACGCATAAAATTTTATAGAAATCCATGGAGGTTCTTAATGCATTTTGTGCTCGGGTTTTTTTTTTTTTTTTTTTTTTTGACAAAGTATCAAGATATCAACGAAGATAGAACAAGTAATAGAAATCACCTAATGTGTAAGCAATGGTATGAGGGAACGAATAGAATGTCATGAGGGTCCTTAAAGGAAAGGATAGAATAAAAGTGTTGGCAATAATAAAATAGGAGACAAGGAATTTATCAAATCGTCAATTCGTGGAAGCGGATAATAGTACATTACTATTAGCTTATCAAGCTCGCGGCGGTTGATACAAAATCGGAAAA
Organism: Artemisia argyi; assembly: GCA_030686995.1. NCBI lineage: Eukaryota > Viridiplantae > Streptophyta > Magnoliopsida > Asterales > Asteraceae > Artemisia > Artemisia argyi. The sequence continues at coordinate 152,708,260 of CM060688.1, read as the reverse complement.
ATCAACGTAACAAATTACGAGTCGAGAGGAGTTCATAGCCCAAAAAAAATGATTCGTACACACGCTATGGTAGATACACATAAGCCCACTCATTCATAACTCGTCACTTACATAAAGAGGCGTCCCGATCCATGTAAGTGAAGATTTATGAATTTATGGTTCGGTGGTTTATAATTTCCTTATTCAAATGAAGAAGCGTCCCAATTCATTTCAATAAGACGATTATAAATCATCCTACTTAAGTATGTCCATCACAAAAAAAATACACAGCAAGATCAAGTACTAAAATAAATAAAAGGATGTCAAATTAACGATATGATTCATCAAAATCATAAGAAGAAGTAACGAGAATAATAATATGACATTAGTCAATCGCATTCGCAAAGGTAAGTGCCAAAGGATGACACGATTTGAGATGACAAGTTAAGGTCGTACTCCCATCAATTGGAAGATTTCAAAACAATGGATAACGAAAACAACATACACGAAGGTTAAAGTAAACGAACTCATTAATACATATCATAGTACTACACACATGTGTAAGGATTTGAGAAGAGAGTAACAGATATATGTACAGGTATCCTTATAAAATACTAGTATCGACGTTCGAGGGAGAAAATAAGAAAATGCGAAGTACGCGATAATCGGAGTGGTCAGCGTATAAATAACCGACGGATATAAGGTAAATAGTATGACATCATAAGATAGGCATGAGAGAGCGAAATCATGACTAGGGGATATATTCATTAGTCATATAATAGAAGTATTGAAGCAAAATAGAGCATATAAGTTACCTGGGAGCAAGCGTACGCAGATATCGAACAACGGTGAAAGACATAAAAAAAATTTTGAAAATCAGTTATAGTTTAGGTTTTGAAAACGACCTAATTCGCTATAACTAATGCTCTGGTACCATTCTGTGACACCCCCAAAATTTTACAACGCAGCGGAATACCAATTTGGGTGTCACTTCATAGTTCATAAAAACAAGTTACATAAAACGACCTCAAAAGACACGTTTAATAAAATGTCACATTCGATTTGATAAATCAGAGTACAAAGGTCCCAACAATTTCTATTTAAAAATTAAGTTACAAGAGTTAAATATGACACATATATACATTTTAAGGATAAAAGGTTATCGAATGTGTAGAAACAAGTCCTTCAATATTTGATATCCACGCGACTCCGATTGCTCCCAATGCTCAGCTAGCCAAATAATACCTGAGAAAATACATGCTAAAAAGTCAACACAAAGGTTGAGTGAATCCATAGAGTTTAATAAGTAATAAGTTGAATACAAGCATTATTTATCGGGCGACAAGTATTGCAATTACATGTCGGTTTATTTGATTATAGTATTGAGTTCATGTAACCGAACCTTGACGATTTTTAATAATGCCCCGGAAAGGTAAATTTTGCCATTTACCACAATTCTAACTATTATGTATCCGTATCCCGAACAAGGCCCGCCAAGCCTAATATGCATATCCATAATACTAGCGTTTACTACTCGAGTAATTAACGGTTCATGAGGGGACTTAATTGGCAAAAAGCATTCAATATCTATAATCGTATAATCGGGTCCAGCATACCAAAAACTACTTGTATTCAGTTTGTAAAAACTAGCATGTATCCCCCTCGCGAGGTTTATAAAACATTTAAGTAAGTAAAATGCGAGGCTATGAACTCACCTTAAAGCAAGGAAAATAGCAATGAACAAGCGAACGAAGGAATAGCCACAAAAGCTCTACAATGAACCTAATTAATATACGTTGTCTTAGTTTATGAAAATAGATATCGATGTACTTTTGATTATACAGATTATGATCTTACTTAAGCTTGGTACAATATTCCTAGATACATCACAAGGTTTTAGTTAAATTACCTACAATTTATCCAAAAGTATACTCTTGCTTTTATATAAGTATGAAACTTACATTTGACCCCAAGTTCAATTATAATGTAAAAGTTCAAATTAATTCTAAGGTTCAAATTAGTCCATGGGTCAAGTTTTGGGTCAAAAAGGTTCACTTTAAGCCTAAGGGTTCAAAATATATTAGGGGGTTCAAAATTGTTTTAAAAGGTCCAATCCTTAAAGTGTATAACACTTATATACTTTTTATAACTAATGCTGATGGAATTTTTATTAACTTGCCTATGTTTAGAAAATCGCCATTTGCAAACCGTAAGTCCTCAAGTCTCGTTCTTTATATCCCCGGAAAGGTCTATTTCCGTAGTAACGAGATTTATTGGTCCCACTTAGCTAAAAATTACATAACCTTAGTAAAACAGTCCATTTACCCAAACTATCAATCCATTCAGCTTTCAAATTTTCAATGGTCTCACGAAAAGTGCGATATCTAGAGTTTTACTAACCCGATTTATTCCCCGTTTTCGGCCACGTTTAAGTTAAGATGTCCTCTAAAACTTTTATTCTTTGAGTAACAGAGGGTTCAATACAAAAAAAATGACTTTTTCACGTTTCAAATCTGTTACTCAGATTGTGACTAGTTTCACCAAAATAATTTTAGTTTAATCATCGTAAGGAGTTATTCGACGAAATACCCGTCAAAATGACCACAAGACATAGGGCTACAACTACATATTTTTAGTTTATGTCCATTGTCTACTGATTTTATCAGTTTAATACTTTTATACACGGATCAAAAATAAAACAGTTTCATGTTTAGCCTTTCTTTGGTTTTAAGGTTTTCTAACTTAAGTACCAAGCTTAACTAAGCATTATAACTTATATAATGTTCAAATACCTCAAGATAGTGAATAAATGAAAGTATGAAAAGATGAAAAATATAGCTTGAAGCTTACAAGTGAAATGATGAGGTTTAAGGTAACAAGGTTCCTAATACTTCCTAGTTTTTATTTCAAAACTAGAACAAGAAGTAAACTAGATTTTATTTTCTTGATAAAAAGCTTGATCTACTCCTCCTCCTTGTTGTGTTTTGTCGTGAATGAGTAAGAGAGAAAAGAGATGGAATGATTTTCTTGGCTAGTGAATAAATGAGAAGAAATATCTAGTTCAATAATGTATTATTAGTACATATATTATTATAAAGAGTTAGTATGAGTATTTATGAAGATAGAGTGAGTAAGTGGTGTTTGTAAGAGAAAATCAAGGGGGAAGGCTGAAAAAGAGGAGGGGGGTTGGAGTGTGTAAGAAATGTGGTGACTTTTGTATAATTTTTTTTTGTTTATTTGTAGTTTTAAAGTGTACCGGGTACCGGGTTAACTAAAAATAATTTTAACGGAGTTAACCGGGATAAAATAAAGTTATAAAAATTATAAAAATAGGTTGGGTAAAATTATTGGGTGTTTGGTTAATCGTCGTTTAACTTTTATGAAAAACCGTCGAAATTAAATTAGACGTACGATACGAAATAAATAAATTTCTAAAATACTGGGTAAATTAATATTTTAATTTTTAAATTATTAAAACTAGTTTTCATGATGAATTTTTGAAATATAGATGAGTGATGAGATTATCGGAGAATTTATTTGAGGTTAAAACGTGAAATACGAGTTTAAACCGCGCGATAAAAATAAAATGAGTAAAAATGAAAAGTGGAAGTAAAAATGAAATAAAATAGATTGTGACTTTAAAATAGGATTGAAATAAAACAATGGTGCATAGAAAACGTAGACTGAGCATAGTCTAGTCGCGATAGAATTTATTTAAACGTACGCGGATATCTTCCGACTAAGTAAATAAATTAAAATAGATTATTTAAATAATAAACCATTAAAATAATTGATATGAAATTTTTTTAGAAATGTCACAATCTTCAGCTGGATGGAGGGAAGTAGAACCAGTTTGTTCTGCTGTAGATGGTGATACAATTGGAGGACCGTCTCTCTCAACACTTGTAGAAGTTTGTTGAGGTGAGTCTGGTACTGGAATGTTATCAGGTTGAGCAGCGGAATTAGGTGAGACCTCAGTAGGACGGTATTCAATTGTGTCATCAAATAGTGGAGCAAACAAGGTTTCTAATTCTTTGCGGTTAAGTGGCAATGGTTCAGCTGAAGATGCCGGAGAGTTAAGACGATTGAATTCGGGTCCTAAGTTGTGTTGCTCAGAAGCCATTTGTGTGAGTTCATCAAAATTAGCATGTATGGTTTCTTGAATTTCTCTTGTACGACGATTCCATATTCGAAAACCTTTGGAATTTTCACAATATCCAACGAACACTCCGATGTCAGCCTTTGCTTTAAGTTTACCTAAATCGTCACGATCATTTTTCGGATAGCAAAGTGCTCCAAATACATGAAAGTAATCGATGTTCGGTTTCCTTTTATGAACAATTTGATATGGTGTTTTGCGATGGCGTTTTGTGATCATGCAACGGTTTTGGGTATAACATGCGGTTGAAACAGCTTCTGCCCACAAGTAATCTGGTAATTGAGCATTAATCAACATAGTTCTAGCAGCTTCCACTAACGTCCTGTTGCGTCTTTCAACCACACCATTCTGTTCTGGGCTTCTAGGTATAGACGTTTGATGTTCAATTCCCACTTTCTCATAGTAAGACCTAAGTGTCTGATTCTTGAATTCAGTTCCATTGTCAGTTCTGACGATTCGTACCGTATTGCGTAACTGAACTTGAATTTTAGTGAGAAAGGTGATGATCATAGAAGGAGCCTGATCTTTACTTCGTAGGAAATAAACCCAAGTCCATCTGGAGAAGTCATCTACGATTACAAGTATGTAGCGTTTACCGTTGATACTTTGAACACGCATCGGTCCACATAGATCCATATGAAGCAGTTGTAAAACATGATTCGTGCTTTGCTCAGGTTTAGTCGGAAAATGAGCACGAGTACTTTTTCCTTGTTCACAGGCTGAACATAAGTGATCTTTGGTAAAACGAAATCTTGGAAATCCATCGACAAGTTTATAATGAGCAAGGTCTGTCATAGTTCCGAAATTCAAGTGTGAAAGACGTTTGTGCCATAACCAAGATTTAGTCGATTCTGCTTTGGAGAGAAGACATATCGGAGATGTTGCAATCATATCTGACATAGAAATAGTATAAAGATTGGAACCACGTGAGCCAGACATAAGATCGTTTCCTTGTGAGCCAGACATAAGATCGTTGACGATTGTTTGTTTTGTTGGAGAATTTGTTTTGTTGACGATTGTTTGTTTTGTTGGAGAATTTCCACTCTTCCATAAGGAGATGAACGTGTTCCCACATAGCTTTGGCTTTTTTCTGAGCATCGACACTTCGATAGATCGGATTAGGTATACCTTGAAGTATATAAGCCATTGCATACTGATCAGCTTCACGATGTAGTTTCTGTTCTTCAGTGAGTGCAGATTCTGGAAGGGGTCTATCACCAGGAGGACGTGGAGGATCAGCATTTGGATCACCAGCTTCAAATCTTGTTGGCCACTCAAATGGTCCTTCAAGTATCACTTGCTTTAAGAACTGCCCATGAGGTTTCTTTAATTCAAGAAATCTTAAGAATCGACTTGACCATTGAACATAATTCCCAGGTGTTAGCATTGGAGGTGTTTCAAGTGATCCTGCCTCATGTCGGGATTGTTGAGTTGTAATAACTTCACACATTCTGTCAAACCAGTGAGGTTGTTTGGAGGAAAACTGAGTGGTTTGTTGTAGCACTTGATTTGGTTGTTGTTGAGGAATGATCTGTTGTTGCATCATTAGGTAATGATGTAGTGGATTGTATGTTTGTTTAGGAGGTTGTTGATTCATTATATGCGGAAGGTATTGTTGTTGCTGATACTGCTGATGCTGAGGTTGCTGAGACTGCTGATGCTGAGGAATGTGAGGGAAGTAGTGATTAGGTGGTTGAGACATCTTAGAACACTTGTGTAGAAATGGATCTTGTAGAAAGTGTAGATTAAACCAAGTATCGAAAAAACTTAGCACAACTTCAATGATTGCGAAACTTTGACAGGGATTGCGAAACTTTCAAATGATTTCGATAAACTGGTCCAACAATGATTGCGATAAGGATTGCGAAACTTGTCAGTTTATCGAGAAACAAGGTTTGCGAAAAATTTTGCAGTATTTCGAAAAAAACTTAAGATTTCGCAAAATATCACAAGTTTGCGAAACTGTTAGGTTATCGAAATAATAGATTTCGAAACTTTAATAAGTTTTTCGATAACTATGTGATTTCGAAAAAAATGTAAGTTTTTGCGAAAAAACACAAATTTGCGAAACACAGTTTTCGAAATTATACAATTTCGAAAACTTTCCCAAAAGTCGAAGTACTTAACTTTCTTATACAAGAAAGAAAATACCGAGTCCACACAAACGAAGTCGAGGTAGTGCACTTAGAGAAGATCTCGAAATTGAGGACAAGCAAGTTCTCGATAACTTGGTAGTTGTTGTTTTACAAAGAAAGCAATCCTAAAACTCGTTTTTATTTCAAGATACTTGTACTTTTGTGTATAAAATGAGTAGATCTTAAAGAAAGTAGAAAACTTTAAGAAATTTTTCAAACTTAATAAAAATCTCGATAAAAGTACAAATAATCAAAATCGAATAGTTTAGTAAAAAATTTAGAACTTTTTGGTTTGTTTTGATTTTAAACACAAGTTTGTAAGCAAAGATGTGAGAAAACCAAGAAACAAACAAAAAAAATTTTAAATGTTCACAAAAAATTCGATAAAAAAACGATTTTTAAGATAGAAATCAATGAAAACAATAACTACACCTTCCTCTAGCGAATGATACCACTTGTTAGGTCACCATTTTGTAAACACAAGCACAATATTGATAGAAATGAGATGAGAATGAGAGTGGGATGATTATGAGAAATTTAGAGAATATGAATTGCAAGAGTTTCCTTAATGTTTCAAATAACCAACCAAATACAAATGAGGCCTAAGACTAGTATTTATAGGAAAGGAGCTAGGGCAACATCCCTACTCCATCCTTTACATGAAACGTGTGGGCTTCAAGCCCATGGATCATTTTACTTAGGCCTAGTAAACATGTAACTTAACCAATATTGTAAGTAATAAATAACTTAAGCAACCTATTATTACAAATGACCGAGACTTGATAAAATAGTAAAAAATTAGGTTCCAACAAATTGTAGCCTACTTGTCTATGGTGAGGTTACCTTTTGTATTGACCATTTCTTAAGAGTATTTGATTAAACAAGAAACTATTTTTGTGTTTAAGGTTGTTAATTCAATTTTATGAACCTTGAATTGATCTTGAATTTATTGGTCCAAACCTAATGCTTGTTTTTATAAACTAAAATCTTGACGAAGGTTTAACTTGTAGAAACAATAGATTAGAACACCAAATAATTATGATTACCAACATGTTAAGGAAGTTATCACAATCATGCTTTTCTTATGAGTAGTTAACTAGTCTAAGCAAGTGTAGTTTTTAATCATTTGAATTATCTTATCATCATTATTGCTAGTGTTAGAGATTTACTTTTTAAACTTACGCTTAGATTCAATCACAAATCCCTGCGAACGATCCCGACTTACCAACCCAATCTTGCTATAACGGACGAGTTCACTTGCTCGTATGTGTTATTTCTAGATCCGATAATCGTGTTTATAAATTTAAAACTTGTACACACCGTGAGCACATCATGTGTTTATTTATTTAAATTTGTTTGTTTATTTAAATCTGTATATATATTTTAATTATAATTTATTACCGCGACGAACACCTTGTCAGTATGCATGGAGAAGATATTAACAAGAGTATCGAAGCTTATCTCCACAAGCAATATATATATATATATATATATATATATATATATATATATATATATATATATATATATATATATATATATATATATATATATATATATATAATAGTCCATTATTTAAAATAAGAAGGTCGATTACTGGATAAATACAAATTCAAAAAGTATCATTTTACAGAACAAGGTGGGCTTAAGGATGTAGAGAAGAGTAGAAGTGAGCGTCCGCCGACCTAGACGTAAGAGGATTGGGAGACACAGGTGAATTTCTGGATTGAGACTTTATATTATTATTATGTTATATATATATATATATATATATATATATATATATATGTGTGTGTGTGTGTGTGTGTGTGTAATAGTCCATTATTTATAATAGGAAGGTGAATTACTGGATAAACCCAGATAAGTTGAAAATATTGGAGGTCAACGGGAGAAACCGGATGGCGAATACGAGTTCGAGCCTTCGTGGATCCCGTTCATTAGCTGCTATATGTCATAACTTCATAAGACACCTTTTAATCATTTTATTTATATATATATGGTTTTGGGTGAGTCGTTATTGATTTTATCTATATACAAATAGATATATCGTGGACGTAGGGCAAGGAAAAAGAGTCCTTGTAGCCGAACCACGATAAATACCCGTGTTATGGTTTGATCGTTTCTTTCATTTACTTACATGTTATATATTGTGTTTGTGCATATATCTTTGATCAAACGGAAAGTGTCAAAGCTAACTTAACAAGTTAAAAAGATTTTAATCGGTAAACTATTCAACCCCCCTTCTAGTTTTCCACAATTGGCATCAAGAGCTACGTTACTCAAGCTTTTAAAATATATTGTGTTTTAAAACTTGAAACGATCCATGGATTTTGAAAATTACAAAGAAGGGCAATCTATGCAAAGACCACCACTCTTTGAAGCAAATGGTTTTATATATTGGAAAAACCGTTTTGAAACTTACGTGAAATCTAAAGATATAGATTTGTGGTATATAATTATTGATGGTGATAACGTAGTTACTAACATCAAAGATGATGATCAAAAGAAATTAATAGGTAAAAATAATGAAGCTAAAATGATGCTTTATAATGCTTTGCCTAAGAAAGAATATGAAAGAGTCTTTTTGTGTAAAACCGCCAAAGATATTTGGCAATCTTTAATTGTCATTCATCAAGGAAACTCACAAGTTAAAGATAACAAAATTGATCTTCTTGTTCAACAATATGAACAATTTTTTATTTCCGAAGATGAGATTATTGATAATGCCTTTGCTAGATTTAATACTATTATTACTTCACTTAAAGCACTTGACGAATCTTTTTGTAGTAAGAACTTTGTCAGGAAATTTCTTAGAGCACTCCATCCGAAGTAGAGAGCAAAAGTGACGGCAATTGAAGAATCCAAAGATCTTTCAAGCATGTCACTTGATGAGCTAATTGGAAACCTCAAAGTTCACGAAATGGTAATGGAAAAAGATTCGGAACTAGTTAGAGGCAAGAAAGAAAAAGTTAAGTCCATTGCCTTGAAAGCTAGAGTCCAATCAAGTGATGATGAAGAATCTACTTCGGATAGTGATGATGAGGAATATGCTATGGCCGTGAGAGACTTCAAGAAGTTCTTTCGTAGGCGAGGGAAGTTTGTAAGGCAACCTAAAGATGACAAGAAAACCTTCCGGAAAGATCGTGATGATCGAAAAGGAAAAGTTGAAAGAAAATGTTATAGGTGTGGAGACACAAGTCATCTTGTAGGAGAATGTCCAAAACCACCCAAGAGCAAACCTCAACAAGCTTTTGTGGGTGGTGCTTGGAGTGACTATGAAGGAGATGATGATGAGCAAAAGCATGATGATATTGCTCTCATGGCTCACAACTCAAATGAGATACTCTCCGACTCATCTTACTCCTCTATAGATGATGATACTTTACAAAATGAATATAACAAACTTTGTGAGTTAAGCTTAAAAATCATAAACAAAAATAAATTTTTGAAAACTAAAAAGGAGTTTTTAGAAAATGAAGTTTATGAGTTAAAAGAAAAAGCTAAGAGATTAGAAAAGGGTATAGGTATTGACACATCATGCAAATCATGTGAAGAACTTAAACTTGAAGTTGAGAAACTTAAAATTACTCAAAATGATCTAATCAAACAAACCACAAAGTTGAAAAAGTTCGATAAGAGCATTTCGTGTGCGGATGAAATTATGAAACTTCAAAAGTCACCCTTTGATAAAACAGGTCTAGGGTTCAGGAAAGTAGAAACCGTTAAGGTCAAACAAAACAAGAAAAGAATGCACATGAAACAAACAAAACTGTTACAGCAACCTGCGGATCAGACGGAACCCAAAATAGGGTTCCGCCCGTTGGTCCCGAAGGTTCCGCCAGGTCTGCTGCAGCAGTGACTCCATCCACTTCGGATCGTTCAAAATTTGTTAAAGTTACATACAAAAATGGAATAAAACCTGTGTTTAAAAATGAAGTAGGATTTAGTAAAAATGAATTTAGAGCTAAAACTACTCAACCAAGACCTAAGACTCCAATTCCCAAACGTCCCTTTCCAAAGAGCAACTTCAACGCTTGACCAAACTACCAACATGTTTGGAACCAAAACACTCCTAGACATTACCAAACTCAAAACCACATGCCATGGAACCCTTATGCTCTATTTTCATACTTGGAACAAATTAATGGCATGCTTAACCAAAATGGACCCATGAGAAATTGGGGACCAAATGTTTGAGTGTTTTTCATAAAATAGGTGTGCCTCAAAGTTTGTTTGGAACCGGATGAATGGATTAAAGATAGCGGTTGTTCAAGGTACATGACGGGTAATAAAAGCCTCTTCTCAACATATCACAAATGTCATGGAGGTAATGTTACGTTTGGTAGTAATGCTAAGAGCAAAATCATCGGAAAAGGTACAATCTCTCATGACTCCCTTTCTTTAGATGATGTTGCTCATGTTGATAACTTAGGATTTAATCTTCTTAGTATTAGTCAACTTTGTCGTAATAAGTATAATGTCCTTTTTAGTGAAAACGGTAGTAAAATTCTTAAAGATGGTATAACCGTAGCCAAAGATGTCCTTAAGAACAACGTATACGTCATGAAGTTGGATTCAACATCTAGAGACAAACTTTGTCTTACCTCATTAGATGAATCTTCAACTTTATGGCATAGACGTTTAGGACACGCTAACATGAGACTAATCCAAAACCTCTCCTCCAAAGACTTAGTTCGAAACCTACCTAAGTTGAAATTTGACCAACACTTTTGTGATGCTTGCAAAGTCGGTAAACAAGTCCATGGTAGCCATAAGGCTAAAAACTTGGTTTCTACATCTAGGTGTCTAGAACTTTTACATATGGATTTATTTGGTCCGTCGGCTATACAAAGTTATGGAGGTAACTTCTACACTTTGGTCATAGTTGATGATTACTCAAGATATACTTGGACAAAATTTTTGAAAAGTAAAAATGAAGATTTTGATAAATTTGAAATTCTAAGCAAGAAAATTCAAAATCAAGTAGGGTCTAATATTGTGTCTATTAGAACGGATCATAGTCGTGAATTTGATAATGAATTTCAATTTGGTAATTTTTGTGATAATAATGGCATAACTCATAACTTTTCGGCTCCACGTACTCCTCAATCTAATGGTGTAGTAGAACGTAAAAACCGGACATTGCAAGAGATGAGTAGAACAATGCTTAATGAACAAAACATTCCACAAAAGTTTTGGTGTAATGCCGTTGAAACATCAACAAACATTTTAAATCGAGTCTTAATTAGACCATTTTTGAATAAAACTCCTTATGAACTATATAAAGGTAAAAAGCCTACATTAGGATACTTTAGAGTGTTTGGGAGTAAATGTTTCATTCTTAACACCAAGGATTATCTCACCAAATTTGACCCAAAGTCTTATGAAGGTGTATTTCTTGGATATTCACAAAATAGTAAAGCTTACATTGTTTTGAACAAAGAAACCTTAAGAGTCGAGGAATCGTTGAACGTAACATTTGACGAGAGTCCACCTCCCTCTAAGACATCACCTTTGGTAGATGATGACTTAGTTGAAAGCCAAGCAATAGAAAATCAAGAAATTTTAAGTGATGACAAAGAAGATGAACCTTTTAACAAAGAACTTGTCAATATCAAAGAATCTAAAAGTCATCCATTAGATGGTGTTATTGGCGACATTAATGAAAGAACACTAAGGTCAAAAGTTCAAAATGAAAGCAACTATTTTTGTTTCGTGTCAACTATTGAACCCAAAAATATTAATGAAGCCATTAAAGATGAATCTTGGGTAATTGCAATGCAAGAAGAGTTAAATCAATTTGTTAGGAATGATGTATGGACATTAGTTCCTCAACCAAAGAGTCAAACTATAATTGGAACTAAATGGGTATTTCGAAATAAAATGGATGAAAATGGAATTGTGTCTAGAAACAAAGCTAGGCTAGTTGCACAAGGATATAACCAACAAGAAGGCATTGACTACGATGAAATTTTTGCTCCGGTTGTTAGGCTCGAGTCAATTAGAATCTTACTTGCATATGCATGTGCACACAATTTTAATCTTTTTCAAATGGACGTCAAAAGTGCATTTCTAAACGGAGTCATTAATGAAGAAGTGTATGTTGCTCAACCACCGGGCTTCATCGATTTTGGAAAACCAAATTATGTTTACAAACTTAAAAAGGCTCTTTACGGACTTAAGCAAGCTCCAAAAGCATGGTATGATCGACTTAAAACATTCCTAGTTGACCATAAGTATACCATGGGCTTAATTGATAATACTCTTCACTAAGAAGAAAGATTCACATATTATCATAGTCCAAATCTATGTTGATGACATTATCTTCGGATCAACTTGTCAAGAATTATGTGTGGATTTCTCAAAAATCATGCATGACGAGTTTGAAATGAGTATGATGGGAGAACTCAACTTTTTCTTAGGACTCCAAATCAAACAACTAGAAGATGGTATCTTCTTTAATCAATCTAAATATATTAAGGACATGCTTAAGAAATTTGGACTAGAAGATTCGAAACCTATCAAAACTACCATGTCCACGGAAACTAAACTCACCAAGGATGAGGAAAGTGAATCCGTAGATAGCACTAAATATAGAGGTATGATTGGTAGTCTACTTTACCTAACGGCTAGTAGACCCGACATTATGTTTAATGTTTGTCTATGTGCTCGTTTTCAAGAAGATCCTAAAACTACCCATCTCGAAGCCGTAAAAGGATTTTTAGGTATATTAAGGGCACTACACATTTAGGTTTATGGTATCCCCAAGGAACGGGAATAGACACCATAGTGTATGCCGACTCGGATCATGCCGGTGACTATGTCGATAGAAAAAGCACAAGTGGTATTTGTACTTTTGTTGGACATTATCTCACCTCATGGTTCTCTAAGAAGCAAACGGCTCTTGCTATCTCAATAACGGAAGCCGAGCTCTTGTCGACTACGGAATTCAACTCAACGACATCACAATTCTTTGTGACAACAAAGGTGCCATTGATCTTAGCAAAAACCCGGTTCAACATGCTCGTACCAAACATATTGAAATCCGTCATCATTTCCTTCGTGACAACGTCCAAAAAGGAAATATCTCAATTGAGAAAGTTTCTTCCGAAGATAACATAGCCGACATTCTCACAAAACCTCTTAAACGTGAACCTTTTAATCTTCTTAGGCTAGGCTTAAGACTCATGGAACCTACATTGTAGTTATGGACATTAGACAAAAATCACAAAAATCAAAACAAATCCAAAACCATTTTTCTCAGCAGGGTCGGCGGAACCCTCAGCCATAACGGACGGAACCCAACCCAGGGTTCCGCCCTGTCCGTCGACCTGCAGAATCATTTTCTTTGTTTATATTAAACCAAACACCCATTATCTCATACCACCACTTCAAGGCTGCTACTATTCACTTCACCACTCATCCACACCTACGAATTCTTGGTCCTCCATTCATTTACATTGCAAATCAATCATCATTATAAGTATTCTAAACATGATTACAATCCTGATCTGAGTCTAGGAATTCTATTTCTTGCACAAAAACAAAAACTTGGGGTAATGAACTAACTTGAAAAACTCATGCATTAGATTAGGTGTTTAATAAAACTAATCATGTTTCCCATAGTTAGGAATTGCATCTTTAATTAGTATAAACATGTTTGCTAAAACACCCCATGTCAAATCTTTCCAAAAATTTCTCACAAGTAGGACAAATATTTTTCCGTCTCACATTGAGAATACAAAATCAAAACGTTATGTTTAAAACATCATTTGCATAATGTCTCTTGAATGCTAAAGGGAATACATAACCAATATGTATTTTCGGGTACATTTACACAAAGCTACATTGAACTAGGAGCATTTGGGTTATCTTTTATTTTATAACAAAACTTGCATAAAACGATTTCGAAGCATCAAAATGAGTCAAGATAACCGCACCTCCACATTGTTTTCATATAGGCACACACTAGAACATCCACATTATAATAGTGGTTTACATAAACTAAAATGTGAAATTTTGTTGTTCTAGGAATCATCATGCCTCCTCTAACCCACTACGACCACAAGGACACCATTAAGTACCTACCAAAACACCACAAAACCAAAGGCCTTACCGCAAATCAAGTAAACGTTTTCAAAGCCCTAGAAAAACACTATGTCCATGAGGGTAGAACCATAGACCCATCTTTCCTAGAAGGCACAAACCTTTATGCCGATTTTGCCACAATCAACTTTGAGTGTCTTTTGAATATCGACGAGCCTATTTGTCCTAGGTTCATTCTAGAGTTCTATGCATCATGCGTCCTCTCAACGGATGATTATGGTCATATGTCTATCAACTTTAGGGTTAGTGGTCATCAATACTCCTTCACTCTTGAGGAGTTTGCTCAAATCCTAGGTGTTCCAAACCGTGGTACTTGCCTCTATTCCGACTTGCACTCCCTCTCAACTCTTGACAACCTTCAAGACCGTATCCACCCTTATGACACACCTCTTGTCTCAAAAGACGTTCTTCGTGACCACCTCTTTGTTAGGACCACCACCACTAGGAGAACCCGTTCGGGGAATGAGGTCGATAAGGACCCATATGGAATGGAAATGAACGAACTCAAACCCAAATTCAAGAAATGGGAGGAAGTCCTTAGAGCCAATGTCATTAGCACAATAGGGAACCGTGACCATATCAACCTTTGCCTTTGCTACATGCTCTACTCCTTGTCCGTTAGGCAACCCTTCAACCATGCCTACTACATGACCAAGAGAATGGCCGACATTCCCGTGCATGGCACAACGGCTATGCCATATGGAATGCTCTTGACCCGTCTCTTTAGGTTCATCTCACCCATTCCACCAACTTCAAATGGTCTTCGTCTTGACTACACTCTCATTCCACACACCTTTGTTCCACTTAGTGATAAGAGAGTTTACAAAGCCCAAGGAAAACGTCCACATCCTCCTACCTCATCATCTTCTTCCTCAATGAGTGAAGATGACAATTTGCCAAACTCTAGGCTCCCACATCTAGAATACCTTTCTCAACTTCCGGATATTCCAAATGAGTCTGTGGAAAACTAGAATGGGGGTTGAATAGTTTACCGATTAAAATCTTTTTAACTTGTTAAGTTAGCTTTGAAACTTTCCGTTTGATCAAAGATATATGCACAAACACAATATATAACATGTAAGTAAATGAACGAAACGATCAAACCGCAACACGAGTATTTATCGTGGTTCGGCTACAAGGACTCTTTTTCCTTGCCCTACGTCCACGCCCCGAGTATCCAACTCGAGAGTTTCTTTCACTAGTCAACAAGCTCCTTTCACCGGCGGAGAAAACCTTACACGTCGCTTATACTTTTACCGACACAAAGCTAAATGTCGAGTTCTTTTACAAAGGCACAACCACTCCCGTTTGTTCTTTTACTAGGGTACAATAACTCCCAACACTCTTTGTATTTTGAGGACTAAAATACTAACCGATCACTATTGAAAATACACAATCAAATGAAGTGTAAACTACACAAGTCTACACAATGCTAAGCTAACAAGTCTTGCAACGTTGTGTTGAATACTTGTTACTTTTAGTAAGCTCGTGAATCTCTTTGCTACAAAAAGAAACTTCACATATGAAACGTTAAGAGGTTAGATGAAATAATGAATGTGTGTGTAAAATGTAATGTCAAGTGATGAGCCAAATTTTAACTTGTGGCTCAATATTTATAGCCAAAACCTTCTACAGGTCTGGCGGATCAGGCGGACCCCTGAGAAGGGTTCCGCCCGTGTACCTCCAGGGTACCGCCAGGCTTGCAGTTGGTTTTTGCAATAACTCTTCAAACCAAACAAGGTCTTGTCTCATAACTCCTAGCAACCAAACAATGTCACATCTCATAATAACAAGTCAAATACAAGGCTTGCAAGCAACAACAAAGTTAGTCAAACACATTTCTTTCCATAAATGCATAATGACAAAACTTGCCATAAATGTGATGTGACAATTTCTAATTTAAGAAATAAACTTGTGTTGTGTTTTATGAAATGTAAAATGTAGCAAAAGTCTAGTTTATGCAAGTCTTAAAAACTAAGATTATGTTTTGCTTAGAAACTAAAGTTTACATTTTGTCGTTAACAAAACTTAGCGAAGATCGTAAAATATAAATAACGTTTTTAGGCGATATTTGTATTAACAATCTCCCCCTTTTTGTTGATGACAAAACATAAACTTTGTTTTTAAGTAACACGCAAAATCTTGGTTTTCAAGACTTAAAAAAAATTATATTAACCTTGTTTTACTTAAGAGACGAAAAGCATATCAAGTATTTGAAGGGTTAATATATTTCTCCCCCTTTTTGTCGAAACAAAAAGAAGAGTAGCGAAGCGGAATAATGCCAATGCTCCCCCTTGGTCGATACTCCCCCTAAATGGAGTACCAAGATGGGAAACATGGATTTTGAGATCTACAAAAAAAATGGTTAGTTGGAGATATATATAGTCAAGGATGTAGTTACCACACACATTGCAACCACAACACAAACATGATCAACCAACAATGTACGAAAGTGAGTAGAAAGAAATGTCATTCCAAGTAAAATTTTGACTATTAAAAGTCAAAAGACAAGAAATGAGAACTATTCTTTTACTTCTAAACAAAAACTATAAAATAACCAAGAAAGAAAATTAAAATCCTACTTTCCTTAATTTGGGGCAAACGGCCTCCAAGGATTGTCTAGGATTTGTTGGGGTGGGAAAGAGCATCCAAACGTTCTATGACGTGCTGGAATGCAAAATGGGTTTCGTTTTGGAATTGGTTAAGCAATGTTTTGATGGTTTCACCCATTTGCTCACAATTTGAGCAAGCATGGGGATGAGTGGGTTGAAATGGGTTGGTTTTGGTTTCTTGGTTTGATGGTTGGTTGGTTTTTGGTTCTTGGGTGGAGGATGGATTTGGTATTGAGTCAAGCAAGGTGGTTTGAGATTCCATTGCTTGATGAAGGTGGTTCTCAACCATGATTTGGATTTCCTCATATGAGGGAAAGAAAGTCTCATAGGTTTGGGCTTAAGAATGTGGTGGATTTGGGTGATCATTGTTTTCAAAGTTTGGTTCTCCATATAGAGGACCATGGATGTCATGGTAGATGGGGTGAAACAATAATGGTTTAGGTTGATGGTACACTTGTTGTGGTGGTTGAATGTGGTTAAAAAGGTTATCTTGGTCAAGAATTGACCTTGGTGATTCATTTGCAAAAGGTGGTGGTTGTGTAGGCCTTGGTGGAAGATCGTTAAGATCTTGGAAAAATGGATGTGGTGATGTGGGAGGAGACCCAAATAGTTCCATTGGCTCAATTTTTGGTAATGGTGATGGTGATGAAGTTTTGGATGGTTGAGTTGGAGCACTTGGTGGAGTTGGGTCAATAGGTGATTTAGTTGGTGGTGGAGTGAGCTCATTTGGTTCATTGGGTGATGGTGATGGAGATGCAAGGTTCAAAAAATGTTCATTTTTTATAGGTGATGTAAATTCATCCGAGGATGAGGAGCTTAGGTTGATGGGTTGATTGCACCATAGTGGTTTAACACTTATTCGGGTAGTTTTCCGGATGGGTCTTGATGGTTGAGAGGTGTTTGTTGACTTAGTCATGGTGAAAAATGGTTTATAAGTTTCAGAAATTGTGTTGAGGAAGGTGTGATTTGATGGTGTTTAGGATGGCTTAATTTATAGTGTTGATGGATTATGGAAAGGAGTGTTTGGATTTGATGTTAGTCCATACAAAAATGGAGGTTTCTAATGATTTGGAAAACTAATTGTGGGTTGTCAAATCATGGAAGTCAATCCAATGAAAATGGTGAAGTGAGAAGACAAGTTTTGCACTAAATGCATAGTGGTTTTGGTGGATTTGTGGTAGTATAAATCTCAGGGATTTCAAGGATCCCTTAAAAGGGTTCCTTCCTTTATGTTTGAGAGGTCCTTGTGGTTGTTATGGTTAAATTTGAATTTTGGCAGGAATTGGTTTTGGTTCAGTTCATGGAAGAAGGAGTATCCTATTATGCTAAACACATTGCAAGTAATGGGTTTCTACCTAAAAGGATTGGATTTTGGTGTTTCAATGTTGAATTGGCGAAAAAGAAAACAAAAAATCTGCAGGTTGCTGACGGCACCCTCAGAATACACAGGCGGAACCCATCTGAGGGTGCCGCCTGGTCCGTTGGGCAAATTCTGGGATTCCCAGAAATTGTACTGGAGGAACCCAAATTTGGGTACCGCCAGATCCACCAGGGGTGAAAAAAGTGGCAGTCCACGTTTTTGACCCGCGAGACGATTTTCAAAATTTTCGAAAACTCCTAAAATCAAAAAGATAAGGCATTTCTGGTTGGGCAATGCAAAAAATAGACACGTAAACATGCATTTCATAGGACTTTGACCTTGAGGTCGAGAATTTCACTATACTTAGTGAAAATATTATAAACTTGAAAATTTGACAACTTGCCAAAAGTTGTCTCCCTGCATCATTGTTAGTTGACACATGTTTCAAATAGTATCAAACATCCTACCAACACATAAATTCAAGAGAACCATTGTTTACATAACCAAATTGTTTAAATAGCACCTTGTGCCAAACACTTCTAACACACCCGCACTCATTGACGGTCAATTTTCTTCTTCATTTTTCCAAGGAATCTCCCGATGTTTTTGAACATCCCCTTTGTTTGCTTGAACTCCTCCGACTCATTTGGAATATCTGGAAGTTGAGAAAGGTATTCTAGAGGTGGGAGCCTAGAGTTTGGCAAATTGTCATCTTCACTCATTGAGGAAGAAGATGATGAGGTAGGAGGATGTGGGCGTTTTCCTTGGGCTTTGTAAACTCTCTTATCACTAAGTGGAACAAAGGTGTGTGGAATGAGAGTGTAGTCAAGATGAAGACCATTTGAAGTTGGTGGAATGGGTAAGATGAACCTAAAGAGACGGGTCAAGAGCATTCCATATGGCATAGTCGTTGTGCCATGTACGGGAATGTCGGCCATTCTCTTGGCCATGTAGTAGGCAAGGTTGAAGGGATGCCTAACGGACAAGGAGTAGAGCATGTAGCAAAGGCAAAGGTTGATATGGTTATGGTTCCCTATTGTGCTAATGACATTGGCTCTAAGGACTTCCTCCCATTTCTTGAATTGGGGTTTGAGTTCGTTCATTTCCAATCCATATGGGTCCTTATCGACCTCATTCCCCGAACGGGTTCTCCTAGTGGTGGTGGTCCTAACAAAAAAGTGGTCACGGAGAACGTCTTTTGAGACAAGAGGTGTGTCATAAGGGTGGATACGATCTTGAAGGTTGTCAAGAGTTGAGAGGGAGTGCAAGTCGGAATAGAGGCAAGTACCACGGTTTAGAACACCTAAGATTTGAGCAAACTCCTCAAGAGTGAAAGAGTATTGATGGCCGCTAACCCTAAAGTTGATAGACATATGACCATAATCATCCGTTGAGAGGACGCATGATGCATAGAACTCTAGAATGAACCTAGGACAAATAGGCTCGTCGATATTCAAAAGACACTCAAAGTTGATTGTGGCAAAATCGGCGTAAAGGTTTGTGCCTTCTAGGAAAGATGGGTCTATGGTTCTACCCTCATGGACATAGTGTTTTTCTAGGGCTTTGAAAACATTTACTTGATTTACGGTAAGGCCTTTGGTTTTGTGGTGTTTTGGTAGGTACTTAATGGTGTCCTTGTGGTCGTAGTGGGTTAGAGGAGGCATGATGATTCCTAGAACAACAAAATTTCACATTTTAGTTTACGTAAACCACTATTAAAATGTGGAAGTTCTAGTGTGTGCCTATATGAAAACAATGTGGAGGTGCGGTTATCTTGACTCATTTTGATGCTTCAAAATCGTTTTATGCAAGTTTTGTTATAAAACAAAAGATAACCCAAACGCTCCTAGTTCAATGTAGCTTCGTTTGAATGTACCCGAAAAT
This sequence comes from Artemisia argyi, assembly GCA_030686995.1. NCBI lineage: Eukaryota > Viridiplantae > Streptophyta > Magnoliopsida > Asterales > Asteraceae > Artemisia > Artemisia argyi. The sequence goes on along the minus strand of CM060688.1, from coordinate 152,688,025 downwards.
ACATATTGGTTATGTATTCCCTTTAGCATTCAAGAGACATTATGCAAGTGATGTTTTAAACATAACGTTTTGATTTTGTATTCTCAATGTGAGATGAAAAAATATTTGTCCTACTTGTGAGAAATTTTTGGAAAGATTTGACATGGGGTGTTTTAGCAAACATGTTTATACTTAATTAAAGATGCAATTCCTAACTATGGGAAACATGATTAGTTTTATTAAACACCTAATCTAATGCATGAGTTTTTCAAGTTAGTGCATAACCCCAAGTTTTTTTTGTTTTTGTGCAAGAAATAGAATTCCTAGACTCAGATCAGGATTGTAATCATGTTTAGAATACTTACAATGATGATTGATTTGCAATGTAAATGAATGGAGGACCAGGAATTCGTTGGTGTGGATGAGTGGTGAAGTGAATAGTAGCAGCCTTGAAGTGGTGGTATGAGATAATGGGTGTTTGGTTTAATATAAACAAAGAAAATGATTTTGCAGGTCGACGGACATGGCGGAACCCTGGGTTGGGTTCCGTCCGTTATGGCAGAGGGTTCCGCCGACCCTGCTGAGAAAAATGGTTTTGGATTTGTTTTGATTTTTTTGATTTTTGTCTAATGTCCAGAACTACAATGTAGGTTCCATGAGTCCTAAGCCTAGCCTAAGAAGATTAAAAGGTTCACGTTTAAGAGGTTTTGTGAGAATGTCGGCTATGTTATCTTTGGAAGAAACTTTCTCAATTGAGATATTTCCTTTTTGGACGTTGTCACGAAGGAAATGATGACGGATTTCAATATGTTTGGTACGAGCATGTTGAACCGGGTTTTTGCTAAGATCAATGGCACCTTTGTTGTCACAAAGAATTGTAATGTCGTTGAGTTGAATTCCGTAGTCGACAAGAGCTTGCTTCATCCAAAGAGCTTGTTGACATGCCTTTCCGGCCGAAACGTACTCGGCTTCCGTTGTTGAGATAGCAAGAGCCGTTTGCTTCTTTGAGAACCATGAGGTGAGACAATGTCCAACAAAAGTACAAATACCACTTATGCTTTTTCTATCGACATAGTCACCGGCATGATCCGAGTCGGCATACACTATGGTGCCTATTCCCGTTCCTTTGGGATACCATAAACCTAAATGTGTAGTGCCCTTAATATACCTAAAAATCCTTTTTACGGCTTCGAGATGGGTAGTTTTAGGATCTTCTTGAAAACGAGCACATAGACAAACACTAAACATAATGTCGGGTCTACTAGCCGTTAGGTAAAGTAGACTACCAATCATACCTCTATATTTAGTGCTATCTACGGATTCACTTTCCTCATCCTTGGTGAGTTTAGTTTTCGTGGACATGGGAGTTTTGATAGGTTTCGAATCTTCTAGTCCAAATTTCTTAAGCATGTCCTTAATATATTTAGATTGGTTAAAGAAGATACCATCTTCTAGTTGTTTGATTTTGAGTCCTAAGAAAAAGTTGAGTTCTCCCATCATACTCATTTCAAACTCGTCATGCATAATTTTTGAGAAATCCACACACAATTCTTGACAAGTTGATCCGAATATAATGTCATCAACATAGATTTGGACTATGATAATATGTGAATCTTTCTTCTTAGTGAAGAGAGTATTATCAACTAAGCCCATGGTATACTTATGGTCAACTAGGAATGTTTTAAGTCGATCATACCATGCTTTTGGAGCTTGCTTAAGTCCGTAAAGAGCCTTTTTAAGTTTGTAAACATAATTTGGTTTTTCAAAATCGATGAAGCCCGGTGGTTGAGCAACATACACTTCTTCATTAATGACTCCGTTTAGAAATGCACTTTTGACGTCCATTTGAAAAAGTTTAAAATTGTGTGCACATGCATATGCAAGTAAGATTCTAATTGACTCGAGCCTAGCAACCGGAGCAAAAGTTTCATCATAGTCAATGCCTTCTTGTTGGTTATATCCTTGTGCAACTAGCCTAGCTTTGTTTCTAGACACAATTCCATTTTCATCCATTTTATTTCGAAATACCCATTTAGTTCCAATTATAGTTTGACTCTTTGGTTGAGGAACTAATGTCCATACATCATTCCTAACAAATTGATTTAACCCTTCTTGCATTGCAATTACCCAAGATTCATCTTTAATGGCTTCATTAATATTTTTGGGTTCAATAGTTGACACGAAACAAAAATAGTTGCTTTCATTTTGAACTTTTGACCTTAGTGTTCTTTCATTAATGTTGCCAATAACACCATCTAATGGATGACTTTTAGATTCTTTGATATTGATAAGTTCTTTGTTAAAAGGTTCATCTTCTTTGTCATCACTTAAAATTTCTTGATTTTCTATTGCTTGGCTTTCAACTAAGTCATCATCTACCAAAGGTGATGTCTTAGAGGGAGGTGGACTCTCGTCAAATGTTACGTTCAACGATTCCTCGGCTCTTAAGGTTTCTTTGTTCAAAACAATGTAAGCTTTACTATTTTGTGAATATCCAAGAAATACACCTTCATAAGACTTTGGGTCAAATTTGGTGAGATAATCCTTGGTGTTAAGAATGAAACATTTACTCCCAAACACTCTAAAGTATCCTAATGTAGGCTTTTTACCTTTATATAGTTCATAAGGAGTTTTATTCAAAAATGGTCTAATTAAGACTCGATTTAAAATGTATGTTGATGTGTCAACGGCATTACACCAAAACTTTTGTGGAATGTTTTGTTCATTAAGCATTGTTCTACTCATCTCTTGCAATGTCCGGTTTTTACGTTCTACTACACCATTAGATTGAGGAATACGTGGAGCCGAAAAGTTATGAGTTATGCCATTATTATCACAAAAATTACCAAATTGAAATTCATTATCAAATTCACGACTGTGATCCGTTCTAATAGACACAATATTAGACCCTAATTGATTTTGAATTTTCTTGCTTAGAATTTCAAATTTATCAAAAGCTTCATTTTTACTTTTCAAAAATTTTGTCCAAGTATATCTTGAGTAATCATCAACTATGACCAAAGTGTAGAAGTTACCTCCATAACTTTGTATAGCCGACGGACCAAATAAATCCATATGTAAAAGTTCTAGACACCAAGATGTAGAAACCAAGTTTTTAGCCTTATGGCTACCATGGATTTGTTTACCGACTTTGCAAGCATCACAAAAGTGTTGGTCATATTTCAACTTAGGTAGTTTTTGAACTAAGTCTTTGGAGGAGAGGTTTTGGATTAGTCTCATGTTAGCGTGTCCTAAACGTCTATGCCATAAAGTTGAAGATTCATCTAATGAGGTAAGACAAAGTTTGTCTCTAGATGTTGAATCCAACTTCATGACGTATACGTTGTTCTTAAGGACACCTTTGGCTACGGTTATACCATCTTTAAGAATTTTACTACCGTTTTCACTAAAAAGGACATTATACTTATTACGACAAAGTTGACTAATACTAAGAAGATTAAATCCTAAGTTATCAACATGAGCAACATCATCTATAGAAAGGGAGTCATGAGAGATTGTACCTTTTCCGATGATTTTGCTCTTAGCATTACTACCAAACGTAACATTACCTCCATCACATTTGTGATATGTTGAGAAGAGGTTTTTATTACCCGTCATGTGCCTTAAACAACCGCTATCTTTAATCCATTCATCCGGTTCCAAACAAACTTTGAGGCACACCTATTTTATGAAAAACACTCAAACATTTGGTCCCCAATTTCTCATGGGTCCATTTTGGTTAAGCATGCCATTAATTTGTTCAAAGTATGAAAATAGAGCATAAGGGTTCCATGGCATGTGGTTTTGAGTTTGGTAATGTCTAGGAGTGTTTTGGTTCCAAACATGTTGGTAGTTTGGTCGAGCGTTGAAGTTGCTCTTTGGAAAGGGACGTTTGGGAATTGGAGTCTTAGGTCTTGGTTGAGTAGTTCTAGCTCTAAATTCATTTTTACTAAATCCTACTTCAGTTTTAAACACAGGTTTTGTTCCATTTTTGTATGTAACTTTAACAAATTTTGAACGATCCGAAGTGGATGGAGTTACTGCTGCAGCAGACCTGGCGGAACCTTCGGGACCAACGGGCGGAACCCTATTTTGGGTTCCGTCTGATCCGCAGGTTGCTGTAACAGTTTTGTTTGTTTCATGTGCATTCTTTTCTTGTTTCGTTTGACCCTTAACGGTTTCTACTTTCCTGAACCCTAGACCTGTTTTATCAAAGGGTGACTTTTGAAGTTTCATAATTTCATCCGCACACGAAATGCTCTTATCGAACTTTTTGAACTTTGTGGTTTATTTGATTAGATCATTTTGAGTAATTTTAAGTTACTCAACTTCAAGTTTAAGTTCTTCACATGATTTGCATGATGTGTCAATACCTTTACCATTTTCTAATCTCTTAGCTTTTTCTTTTAACTCATAAACTTAATTTTCTAAAAACTCCTTTTTAGTTTTCAAAAATTTATTTTTGTTTATGATTTTTAGGCTTAACTCACAAAGTTTGTTATATTCATTTTGTAAAGTATCATCATCAATAGAGGAGTAAGATGAGTCGGAGAGTACCTCATTTGAGTTGTGAGCCATGAGAGCAATATCATCATTCTTTTGCTCATCATCATCTCCTTCATAGTCACTCCAAGCACCACCCACAAAAGCTTGTTGAGGTTTGCTCTTGGGTGGTTTTGGACATTCTCCTACAAGATGACTTGTGTCTCCACACCTATAACATTTTCTTTCAACTTTTCCTTTTCGATCATCACGATCTTTTCGGAAGGTTTTCTTGTCATCTTTAGGTTGCCTTACAAACTTCCCTCGCCTACGAAAGAACTTCTTGAAGTCTCTCACGGCCATAGCATATTCCTCATCATCACTATCCGAAGTAGATTCTTCATCATCACTTGATTGGACTCTAGCTTTCAAGGCAATGGACTTAACTTTTTCTTTCTTGCCTCTAACTAGTTCCGAATCTTTTTCCATTACCATTTCGTGAACTTTGAGGTTTCCAATTAGGTCATCAAGTGACATGCTTGAAAGATCTTTGGATTCTTCAATTGCCGTCACTTTTGCTCTCCACTTCGGATGGAGTGCTCTAAGAAATTTCCTGACAAAGTTCTTACTACAAAAAGATTCGTCAAGTGCTTTAAGTGAAGTAATAATAGTATTAAATCTAGCAAAGGCATTATCAATAATCTCATCTTCGAAAATAACAAATTGTTCATATTGTTGAACAAGAAGATCAATTTTGTTATCTTTAACTTGTGAGTTTCCTTGATGAGTGACAATTAAAGATTGCCAAATATCTTTGGCGGTTTTACACAAAAAGACTCTTTCATATTCTTTCTTAGGCAAAGCATTATAAAGCATCATTTTAGCTTCATTATTTTTACCTATTAATTTCTTTTGATCATCATCTTTGATGTTAGTAACTACGTTATCACCATCAATAATTATATACCATAAATCTATATCTTTAGATTTCACGTAAGTTTCAAAACGGTTTTTCCAATATATAAAACCATTTGCTTCAAAGAGTGGTGGTCTTTGCATAGATTGCCCTTCTTTGTAATTTTCAAAATCCATGGATCGTTTCAAGTTTTAAAACACAATATATTTTAAAAGCTTGAGTAACGTAGCTCTTGATGCCAATTGTGGAAAACTAGAAGGGGGGTTGAATAGTTTACCGATTAAAATCTTTTTAACTTGTTAAATTAGCTTTGAAACTTTCCGTTTGATCAAAGATATATGCACAAACACAATATATAACATGCAAGCAAATGAAAGAAACGATCAAACCACAACACGAGTATTTATCGTGGTTCGGGTACAAGGACTCTTTTTCCTTGCCCTACGTCCACGCCCCGAGTATCCAACTCGAGAGTTTCTTTCACTAGTAAACAAGCTCCTTTCACCGGCGGAGAAAACCTTACACGTCGCTTATACTTTTACCGACACAAAGCTAAATGTCGAGTTCTTTTACAAGGGCACAACCACTCCCGTTAGTTCTTTTACTAGGGTACAACAACTCCCAACACTCTTTGTATTTTGAGGACTAAAATACTAACTGATCACTATTGAAAATACACAATCAAATGAAGTGTAAACTACACAAGTCTACACAATGCTAAGCTAACAAGTCTTGCAACGTTGTGTTGAATACTTGTTACTTTTAGTAAGCTCGTGAATCTCTTTGCTACAAAAAGAAACTTCACATATGAAATGTTAAGAGGTTAGATGAAAGAATGAATGTATGTGTAAAATGTAATGTCAAGTGATGAGCCAAATTTTAATTTGTGGCTCAATATTTATAGCCAAAACCTTCTGCAGGTCTGGCGGATCAGGCGGACCCCTGAGAAGGGTTCCACCAGTGTACCTCCAGGGTACCGCCAGGCTTGCAGTTGGTTTTTGCAATAACTCTTCAAACCAAACAAGGTCTTGTCTCATAACTCCTAGCAACCAAACAATGTCACATCTCATAATAACAAGTCAAATACAAGGCTTGCAAGCAACAACAAAGTTAGTCAAACACATTTCTTTCCATAAATGCATAAGGACAAAACTTGCCATAAATGTGATGTGACAATTTCTAATTTAAGAAATAAACTTGTGTTGTGTTTTATGAAATGTAAAATGTAGCAAAAGTCTAGTTTATGCAAGTCTTAAAAACTAAGATTATGTTTTGCTTAGAAACTAAAGTTTACATTTTGTCGTTAACAAAACTTAGCGAAGATCGTAAAATATAAATAACGTTTTTAGGCGATATTTGTATTAACAATATACTTTCAAAATTACCAAACGTAATATATTTTCAAATTTAGTACAATGTACGTAATATGACGTGGAACTAGCACGTTACCAAGTTTCCAAGTTTGAAAATTTACAGGAATGGTCCATGTGGCTTGTGTTGACATTCACCGCTCATCCCTGAACTTTTTTATCACTTAGAAAAGTTACAGTAATGGTCTATATGGTTTGCATTGAATTCACTTTTAGTCCACGTTTATACCTTTTCACCCGTTCTCTTACGTTTTTATCCGTTTTCATCTTTTTTTACGCTTTCGTCCATTTTTATACATTTTCGTTAATTTTTATACGTTTTCGTTAATTTTTATATGTTTTCGTCCCTTATTATCCGTTTTTGCCTTTTTTTTATACAAAAACGTATAAAAATGGACGAAAACATATAAAATTGGACAAAATGTATGAAATCGGAAGAAAATTATAAAATCTGGACAATAATGTAAAAAAAATATGAAAATGAATAAAAACAAACGAAAACGTATAAAAACGGATGAAAATGTATAAAAACGGACAAAAACGTATAAAAATGGATGAAAACGTATAAAAACAGACAAAAACGGATAAAACGGATAAAAATGTATAAAAGGGACGTAAACGTATAAAAATGTATAAAAACGAACGAAAACATATAAAAACGAATAAAATGTATAATAACGAACGAAAACGTATAAAGATGGATGAAAATGTTTGGAACATATAAAAACGAACGTGACCGTATAAATACGGACGAAAACGGATAAAAACGGACAAAAACGTATAAAAATGAACGAAAACGGATGAAAACAGATAAAAATGTATAAAAACGAACGAAAACATATAAAAACGGACGAAAACGTATAAAATGAACAAAAACGTATTAAAAGGGATGAAAATGGATAAAATGTATAAAAACGAACGAAAACGGGTGAAAATGTATAAAACCAAACAAAAACGTATAAAAACGGACGAATATGTATAAAAACAGACAAAATCGGATAAAAGTGTATAAAAATGGACGAAAACATTCAAAAACGAAAGAAAACATATAAAAACAGACGAAAATGGATGAAAACGAATGAAAACGGATAAAAACGTAAGAGAACGGGTGAAAAAGTATAAAAACGGACTAAAAGTGAAAGTCAATGCAAACCATAAGGGTACTATGTAGTATAACTTTTCTAAGTGATAAAAAAAGTCAAAGGATGACCGGTGTAAATCAACGCAAGCCACAGGGACCATTCCTGTAAATTTTTAAACTTGGAGACCTGGTAACCTGCTAGTTTCAGGTCATACTACGTACATTGTACCAAATTTGAAAATATATTGCGTACAATGGTAATTTTTAAAGTATATTGCGTGCATTGTATGTTTTGACTTTTGAATAAATATGTTGTGTATATTTAGCTTTCACCTTTTCTATTACATTGATATCACTTATATGAAACATCTTTTGAATGATGCAAGTCAAATACGACAAGTATCAATGTTCATAAGTAAGTGTTACCACATCCAGGAATATTCAAGTGTTTTCGTAATTAACTACCTTTCAACTAAAACACATTTTTAGTTCAAAAATTATTTGTAGAATTTACTAAATTATTAAGATTGTCAATTAATTATTTTTTTTATATATTCTTAAATTAATTTTAACAATTATATTTAAACGATGTTTTGAGCCCACGCGTTGCTGCGGGGATTTTGTCTATGCAAGTTAGCACAAAAAAGAGAGGGACAAATCCAGAACAACCGAAAAATCTGTCTTTCCATTGTGTCCTCTTGAGCTGCTTCGCACATAATTGCATGTCGTCTTGAGCTGCTTCTCAGAAAACCATTTCAGCTGCCCAAGTCAATACCAGCCAACTTGTAGATCAAGTGACCAGTTGTTGTAGACTTGCCGGAGTCGACATGTCGAATGACGACGATACTGATGTGAATCTTTTCCTTACCCATCTGTAATACAAAAAAACACTTCACAACAGTCGTAGATAAAAACATCAATACTTAACTAATTTTTAACGTTTAACTAATTTGCACAGTTAAATAGCTCATAACAGATAAAACATCAATATTCAACTAAATTTGTAACTATACATCGCTACGCAGCTTTCAAACAAAACTTATCTGAATAAATTCCTTCAAACTCAGTTAACTAAACACACAAACCTCATGATATAAACAACATCAGCTAGCCGTAAACATACTCATCAATAACTAACAACCTTCATATTCCTTAAGCATATATAAGCTTATTAACATACAACTAGGACTTAAATCATACAACATATTCAACATACAAAAGCCTAACAAAGCTAATCAGTACAAAATCGAGCTAAATATACATAACTCATACACAAACAACACCTAATAACACCTTTCTCTAACAATAAAATCGATAAAAATCAAGCATACCATAGCTAATCTTCACATCACCAAGCTAAATATACTAACTAAACCACTATAACAACATCCATAAACGCTTGCATATAACAAAGCCTGAAAACAAACTAAACTAACAAATACAGCTAAATCGTAACAAAATCAAGCTAAATATCTCAACAAAACTATAATCAAATCATACATCAATATATATACACAAAACTAACCTAAAAACAGATAAATAAACGCTAATACCTCTTAAATCTAGGGAAATTCAACCAACTTCTATTTTTAACAGCTATTATCATTTATTCGCATCATGTAAGAGGTTGTGCTCTACTCCATTATGAAGCACTTCACTACCTTAAAAAGCTTATTGTGTATACGCATAAAAGACCTTGTGATGAAGATGGCCTACCACGTTTTTGCTGAACAGTTGAGAAAAAAGGACCAGTCACTAACAATGAAATACTTGAGTTGCATGATTATTGCCACTTATGCTATGGTCATCCATTTTAATCTAAAATGGTCAAATATTGAGACAAAAAAATGAGGGACAGAATAATTTGATGAAAAAGTTTGTTATTTATTGCAAACGTTATTGTTTATTAAGTATAGTATAATCATGGTAAGTGTTATGTTTATAAAAAAAAATTCAGATAAATATACAGCATAATGACTGTATATTAGGATGTAAAAAAGCAAGAAAGGAAGACACCTTGTGATGTAGCAGTCCAAAGGAGAGAAGGCTCATGACCACCGCACAGCCCTCCAACGCCTTTGGTGGGTAAAACCTGTTGGAGGAAGGATATTTCATGAAAATTTTCCGACAGGAACTTCAGTGACAGACTTTTAAATGGGCAAGAAAGGCGCTGGTTTATTAGTCACTAAATATGTACCAATTAATGGATGAATGTTGCTCCAAACATATTAATTACCATCAGTCTTTATGAAATTTAAAAGACCGCGTGTATGAAAGTGTACTGTGCCCAAACTGAACTCGTGTGACTCGTCGCATATTTTTACCCGTTCTGATAAATTTGACAAACACGGCAATACTGCCATTAATTTCAGAAAAGAACATAGGGTTGGTAGCTTTATCATGCCGTATATACTACACGCTTCGACTTCGTTAAAATGACTCAATTCACAGCAGAACCAAATGCCCATTAAAGAAACCCAAAGTCTCATAATACAACACCAAAAGACCCTCCAAACCATGTTATTTTCCACCTCACAAAAAAACTGATGTGCGAATTTTAACCACTTTTACAAAAGTGCATTGACATATTGGTCAACTTTCAAGTCTTAACTAAGCATAGTATAAAACAAACACAAAACATTAAATAATATAAAAATTGTGTTATACACAACCTGCTGATTACCTCACTGCATGAAGTTGTTCCAGTGTAAGGGAGGCCCTGCTGATGCACACTACTTGACGCAAAGTCAAGTACCAATGAACCTGGAACACATCCTGAAACAAAACCTTAATCGATTTAATTCGGTTAAAAAACTGTTTTTTAATATCGAAATATATGGTCATATACAACAGCAGAAGGTTAAAAAAATTACCTGAATCACGGGTAACGCCTTTAGTAAAATCAAGCAGTTTTGGTCCAGAGTGTGCACCTACAAGCATAAGTAAACAATGTTCAGGATATATGTATGTAAGGAAAGTACATTAAATAAATAAATAAATAAATAATAAAAAAACAATTAGAAACAAAGTTTACGAAAGATTCTACAGAAAGATCAACAAAACTTCAAAACCTGTATGATTCAATTTCGTCAAATGCAAGCCTTGGATAACTTTGGCGCCCATTTTGAATGTTCATACCGAGTAGTGAAACGTCGTGTTGAAAACTCTTAACTATCAGAAATCTCTGGTGGCAAGGGCGCAACTGCACAAAATGTGTTGCTTAATAAAAGGTTTTGTTGCGGCTGGATTTTTATAGACAATGGCCAAGTCTAACATGCGCCAACACTATTAGTAAAATTTGGCGAGGAGATGCAAAAAACAGTGATACTTTGAAAATCACACATAAGCACAAAGCTGTAGATGTAAAAAAAAAGTATGCAAACAAAAAAGTCTAAGAAAAACCTGATTCATTTTATCTCTCAAATGTGTGAACCATTAGTATTGTGTGTTTTAGGGTCCTCGCTTTCTACCTAGTTTGATCCGAAACAACTTGAGGATTTTTATCATTTTTTTACCAATATAGTCTTGATAATCCAAACTAACAAAGAAAAAGTATCTTGCAAGGTCCAACCCAACAGAAAAACCTCGATAGGTCTCTGTACAACTTTCCTGGTAACTACTGATTCGCTAGAAACTCTCTGCAACAAAATATCAGTAACAAACAACTTTTAGTTCGTAAATTGGTAATGAAATTATTGCACCAAATAAATACACAAACTATATATCACCTAAAACTTTCAGAAGGTACAGCTTATTATCAAACGCAGTAGCAATCGAATATTCGAATCAGGCATCCAAGCCGACAACTGAACCTGATTAATATCAGCTCCAGCCGCTTCTCATTTCGGGCAATTGGTGATCATTTTTCTATGCTTAATGGTTTAGGAATACTCTTTTAGCAGATATGACAGGGTTGACTGCTGGATGGCTCAGACCGAAATGGAATTCTGGTAAGAACCATTTCCATGCTAGGTTAGAACTCAAAGCAAGGAAAAACAATGCTTTCAAGAGCAATTACCAAGAAAAGAATTTCCACCTTTAGGAGCTTATTGGTGGGTAGCATTATACTCACCCATATTGATCGAAATATCCACCACGACCATCAGTCCCTATAAAAAGATCAATTAATAGATATAAGCAGGCTTTCAACATAGACTCAAAATTACATAAGACAATAATTATGTTCTTCTGAAAATAGGATTTCAATGAATAACTATTGCGTTTTGGTAAATTTCACTTCAAGTAGGCTTTCTATTTCTTCCACTGCCTTATCATTTTCCGCTAATTCATCATTTTTCCCCGCCTTATACTGCCAAAAACAAAATCAAATCGTAACAGCAACTTACCAAAACAAAAATCTTAAATTTTAAAACCTGCAATATTAAACACAACTAAATCCAAACTCTTCAAATTACAACTGTTGTGTAATCTGGTGTTAAAACATTTTATCAAACTCCTTCATAACAATAGCTAAAAACAAATAAAGAAAAAAACTTGCCTTTATGTAGTACTAAAGTATCATCATGACTACCCTCCTCCTCAGCCTCATAAACGGCAATCCGTGGTAAATCTTTGATGTCGTTCCCCAAATTACCCTAATTCACAAAACCGAAATAAAAACAAAAAAAAACTTAAAATGTATAACAAAACATAAAGATAGAAAATTTGATTAGGATTAATAAACTTACATAACTTATTTGATCGAATCAGGTTTTTCTCCGCCTTCATACGATCGAATTAGGTTTTTCTCATAAGATTCAACCATTGATGGATTTTGGTCTAGAAAAAAGTTTTGGCAAGGAATATGTGGCTGAAAAACAAAGCACCACACCTAACAAAATTTGGCTCAAAGGCAGCCATAAATTCTCACCCCAACACATTTAAAAAATCGAGCACTGTAGATGTTTCTGTAGCATAACACACATAAATCACTATAGATGCCCCGAATCCGTTTGAGAGTGGGTCGGTGTCTCGGTTATTTTTGCTCCAATGGATCTCCGGTAAACCGGAGATGGTGTGAGAGGAGGTGGGTTTTTTTCTAAGCCGGGTATAACACACAGTGCCGGTTCTGGAAAAACTAAACCCAACCTAGCCGATGACTAATTTGTGGTGAGGAAAAAAGTAACACAGCTTTTGATGAGGGAGGATGGAGAAGACGGATTGGGAAAGGAGGGAGGATGGAGAAATGTGTGGAAGTTTCTATGTGCCTGTGTGTTTTGTGTTTGTGTTTTATGGGTGTGTGTGTTATGAGGTGAGATAGGAGGTACCTGTAGCAACACTCACATATGGCACTGTTGAAAAATGTTCATGATGAACAATAAACTGCTTTTATACTATTGTATAATTTTTAATGAGTTGTGCGTCGTCGACTAAAACTATATTCCCATTAAAAATGTATTCTTTAATCTTTTTTCAATTTGTTTTTAATAAAAATAAATTATTCAATGTGAAAATAATTATTATTCAATTGATATATAGTTTTTTCGACGATATGTATCGTCGTTAAAGGTTGTGGCTGGATGGATTAATTCATTTTAAATACAAATAAATTATTTAAGCTCAAACTAATTATTTTTTTAATTGGTATACAGTTTTAGCGACGACAGCCGTCCTGGCTAAAAGTGTGGGGCCCAAGGTGAAACATATATCAAAATGCTTCGTTGAAAGTTAAAGTCAAAGTTTGATTTTTTTTTTTCCGGCCATTTTGTGACTTTTAGCACAAAAGTTTCCTATCATGAAAGGTAGTCATTCTTGTACTGATGGCGGAAAATGATAATGAGGATAGCAAGGCAAGAACCGCATGCGAAATTGCGAATGATAGTGAATTTTGTAGCTTTTCGGTGTCGTACTTCTATTTCATTTGGCACTCTACTTTGTATGTGTTAGTTTGACGGATAATAAATTAATATATCATGACCGGATTCGAACTCGAGACTTCGGGATTGCACACTTTACGTATGAGTTTCAATGAATTAATAATTATTGTTTTAGTGACGAATAATTATTAAATACACGAAATATAAACTTAACGGTAACTAACAACCGTTAGACAAGACATGAAGGACTAGAGTTGGAAAAGAGTGAAAGTTCGGTTCGGGTTGGGCTTTTGTAACCCATGGCCGGCCACACCCATAACCACATAGGGTTTGGGATAGCTTTTGCTCCAAGCCTCTTGATTAGTATATAATGAGACCCCTCTCATTCATTCTGATCATCCCTTGGTTCCATAGCAACCTAATCTTCTCTAATCTCTTTCTTTGTGTCTAATCGATCTTTGATTGATAGGACCAATAGTTTAATCTTTTCGTGTACTACGAATCTAGCATTTCCATTGAAACGCTTATAGTACGTGTGTGTGAGAACGAAGTGTTAGCATACTTTTGCTAACGGTGATCTTGCCTTGTGACTAGCCCTAGTCGATCCATATAAGCCCTCTCCTAGGGTTTATAAGTTCTTGTTCTTGCTTGAATCAAGAGGTACGTATCCATTTATATTCGGTTAATTTATTATTTGTATTTGATCTATTCCGCTGCGTACTCTTTGATGTTTATGTGTTTATATTATTCACATATTCCAACAGTGGCATCAAGAGCCGTTAATACATTATAATGAATTACCGAAACACATAAAATTGAATCGTTTGATTATAACATGCTTGGTGTTCTTATGTTTTTATTTTTTTTTTCATAAACCCTAGTTTTTTATTTTTTTTATTTCGAATTTATTTTATATATATGTCGAAAGTTTTTTTTATTTAAAAAGAAATTAGGGTTTGTTGAATTATGTTATAAAAAACTTGAAGAAACCCTAGGTTGCATGTAATTTATGTGTATGGATATTGTTATATGCCGTTTGGTTGCGTTCCTTGATTGACATGATTATTTGTATAATATGTGCAATATGGGCATCCATGACAAACTATGCATGTGTTGTTATGGATTATGATTTGTTTTGATTTCATGCTTATTTATGCGATTTATTATAATTGATAAATGGTTTAGTAAATATTATGTATAAAAATTACTAAAATTTGATTAATTATAAAATTAGGGAAGACCCTATTAATCGTATATTAAATCAATAGTGTGTTTTATATTGATTGTAATTTGCATGACCATTATTGTTGTTGTTTGTTTATTTTATTTTATTACTTTTGTTTTATATGTTTTTGCAACATGATAGTAACAAAGGGTAATTTCAAGAAATAAAATATTAAACGGACTTAATAATGGTGAAATCTTGTTTTGAGCTTACTTATAAATCTTGAACTTTTGGTTGATTGATCGCGACTGTATTAAGTGGTTGAAAGATGGAACTAATTATGACAAACTATTAAAGTGGGTATAAGGATGGCTACGCATTAAATTGCGGCCTTAGTGAGCCTCCATTCTGGCTTACCGCTCGCCTGTGAGTCATATTTTAGTCTTTACCTAACATCCATGATAACTACGAAGCACTTAAGGCAAAGTTGTAAGTTTCTCAACGCCTCAATCAAAAGTTTGGAGATTTAAGCTCGTAAAGAAACTAATGAGTAAAAGTTTGTTTACATGAAACATATGCTACAAGATGAATGCATGACATCTTTGTACATATATTTGATTACACACATCAAATTAACTACCCTTAAATTTAAGTTATATGCCATCCAATGAAACGGAAACACCTAAAATTGGATCTACGTCAGGGCGTAACCTGGCTAGATTGCAGTGGAGGGGCAAATTACATGATTTCATCACTAGCAGATCAACTGGTGTGGTGTCATTATGTAAGTTTGTTGTTTCTTAAATTGGTTAACTTAATTGAGTTGATAGTGGGAACTGATCACTCAAGGCATAAGAAGATGGGGATAAAACATGCTTACATTGCAACTGCGGTTGGCAATTAATGTAAATCCCATCGATTCTAGGAATTGCAATTGAATATTGGCAATTGAGGTTCGACTCGTACCTTATTGAATAACGTCATCACTAGCAGATCAACTGATGTGATGAACTTATGTCAATTTGGATCCTAGTTTTTCAGTGAAAATTAAATGGTTATATGATTATGAACCATGGGTATTTAATTTTCTTGAAAATTTAATTATCGAAAATACTAAAATTGAATTTTGTAATTCTTTTTAACGTATTAATGCAACATTAAAGCCGTAAACGTGGTTTGGTCTTAAATTGGTAAATTGATATAATTCTGCTTTCAAACATAATGTTTGATTGAGAAAAATTTACCGAAATGAAAGAGTCTATTTCCCATGAGAGAAGAATAAGACTCAATCCTATTCCTTTTCATGATTGAGAAAGGTATGATAGGAACGTAAGAATAAGACTCAATCCTAAGTCTATTTTCCATGCGAAAAGAATAAGACTCCATCCTATTCCTTTTCATGATTGAGAAAGGTATGATAGGAACATTAGAATTGTCTACATTCTAATATATAACTCATAGCAATCTTTAATATTTAAGGATATAGCACATCTTATTTTCCATAGAAATTTCATTACACTTATTTGGTGAATGAATTCTTCTATAACAAACAAGGCATTTGGTTAAATGGAAAATATGAGTTATTAGAAGCTGGACAGATTACCGCAAAAATTGGTAAAAGGCAAAGCTAGTATTTTATCTAGTTGTTGTGCTTTAAAGGTGCTACATACCATTATGGGGATGGTAGGCCTATTAAGGAAGAAGCTGCATGTTCAAATTCTTCAAGTTAATATCATTGATGGATAATCCATCATAAACATAGTAGAATACACATTTTAGAACCTGTGTAAATTATTACGTATGGGTTTTTCTAAATGTGTAGGAAAGTAAAAACAAGCAAATTGTTTTCACTGGTTATGAAACACGTACAATGTTGTCAAATCCAGTGGGAGCTTTGTGTTGTTTACTGAATATAGAGTTATTGTTATGTTCTCTAATTCAGTGGGAGCTACAAGATTTAATTTCTGTGTAGTAGCCCAAATTATCTTCAAGATAATTACTTTCAAATTGTAGACACTCATGGTCTTAGGATAGCCATATGCGTTTCCTGATAAGACAAAGTAGTCCTACATCTACTTATGACACAAATCATATTGAATCACATAAACAAACTTATGTTGTGTTGTTTATATACTACATGATATTGTTCAATGCACAAGTGGGAGAATTGTTTATTGTGTGCAAAGGAACAATACATAGAAATATGATGATAGGATTCTCTTAATTGCAAGGTAAGAGATCAATGTTCTAATAGGACTTATACATTTAATGTGTAAGATTATCTTATGTAGAACATGTGTCATGATTTTAAGACTACTTTTATGTCTTATGATATTCAAATTAAAGAAACACTTGAATTTACAATTTACGTCAGGGTGTAACCTGCCTAGATTGCAATAGAAAGGTAAACTACATGATTTCATTACTAGCAGATCAACTGATGTAATGGAATTATGTGAGTTTGCAGTTTCTTAAATTGGATAATCATAAAATGACATAAGCAAATGAAGTAGTAAATTAACTTGAAATTACTATTGAAACCAAGTGATGGTGTTCACAAATACTTTAGTTATTTATGTTTATATCTTCTTATAAACATGAAGTCTTTTAACTATTACAAGACTTATAATAAAGTAAGACGTTAAACTTGTTATGTTTTAAACAAGAAATCATTGAGTTGATCAATGATGTACAACGTAGAGTGGGAATATAACAGTTTATGTCTTCTTAAGACATGAACATGAAGTAACTTGTTCAAAAGTACTTATGTTATATATCATGCAATTGGCTTGGAAATTCTATTGTACCATTAAGTTGACTTAGTTGGTAAATAGGTAAGCCAAAGGGAATAAGTTTATCTTACATATTGTTAGTTTGTCTCACAATATTAATTCTAATGAAACATCACAAGTTGGTGGATGTGTTCAGTTAGGAAAAATCAAACTCTTGTTATATTGTTTGATTAAAAGATAAATATGACTTCTTTTCTTCCAAAAGTTATCAAGGTTAGAAAATTGAGTATGGAATGAATATACTCAATAAGACTCCAACCTAGAAGATTAAATAAGACATTATGGAATGTGATGGATCACATTAAAGTCTTAAAATGAAGTTCTGATTTTGTTAATAAGAGTCAGGAACTGTAAAATATTTTGTAATATCCCAAATGAGAACGATTTAGTGTTGCTCATAAAATACAAAAGGCAAGTGGGAGTTTTGTTTAGATCTTGAAAGATCAAAATTACAAAATATATAATCTTCTAAAACCACACTAGTGAAAATCATGATGAGGTTTGAAATGTAAAGGTTAAATCTCAACATGATGAAACTCTCATTCATAGATCCGCAGGGATGTCTCAGATATTGAATTAATATGCTGAGAATTATGAATTACAGGATCAAAGTAAGCCTGTTAATCATAATGACGCATTTACTAATTATGGTAAATTGCTCATACTATGAATGTTAAGATGCTGTCCATAAAGATAAGTCAACTTTGAAAATTTGGTTTATCTTAATGAAGATGAGTTTCTGCAAGAGAAGAAAAACCCTAGAGGTTTAAATCTTTGCATAAAGAATCATATGGACAAAATTGTATACATATTTTAATGTATGTCTTATGACAAGATTATTAATCATACTTAAGTAATTAACTATGATTGAATACTCTTTCTTAAGCACATTAAAATTACAAAGATGGTAATTGTCATACTCATTTGTATGAATATGAAATTTGACAATGGATTATAAAACCTCTTTCTTATATAATTACTTAAGCGAGGACGATGAGTAATTAAGAGTTTTATGAATTCATTTAATCTTTGAAAGTATACAAAATGCAAGAATCAAAGTATAGATAAATGCATGCATCAATGAGATAAATCTTATGTTTAAATATTAAATCTATGTTTTGATTTATAATTTAAAATAAGATAACTCCTAAGTAATTCTGAAAGCTAGTGGGAGTATTATGTTTACTTATTTAAATCATATATGTTGTATAACATATAGGAAGTAACATTCTATATAAGTTAAATGGTGAGTCATAACTTGGAATGAAACTTTACTTGATAGATTTAATAAGTAAAACATACAACCTTGAATATATGTTTATTGATGTAAACATGTGCGGTAAATGAATCTAATAGAACATGATATATCATTTAGAAAGTTTAAATGGATATGTAGTACATGAATGAAATTAAGTTGGACACGAGAATTTTTCATGTAGATCATGTTGTTGTTATATCATGCTTTGATAAAAGATGATTTGACAACATTGATATCTAACGAAAGATATTAGATAAGTTGTGTAATGAATATTCTAAAGGAATATATTTGGATATAGAATCACATCCTTAGCCTGGAACAATTTCTAGATTCTATAAATGAACAATTTGTAAAATTGTCATAGCCAACAAACTTGAAAGTTTGGAAGGAATAAAACATTACACATTGAAGTTTACGGAAAAGAGCATATTGTTGTTTGCATACAATGATGCTAATATAAATTGAGATGACACTCAATACTAGTCATGGAAGGATTTCATCCTTGTTAATAGCCATGTGTACTAGTTATGTTTAACGAAAAGCATAGTTGCATTATACGTTAAAGAATAAGAATACTTTAAACTTTAAAGGTTTGGAAGTTTAATTATCATAAATTGTATGTTGAGGATGTCATACACATTTTATGATGTATTATGTGGTTATATCAAATTATTTGAATGCACATATACAAGAATTTCATTATTGAAATAAGTATTCTCAAAATTCCGATAGATCAAAGTTAGTTGAATAATGCCTTGTCAACAAGTATGATTATCATTACTTGGGCATAATTGTCAACAAGTATGATTGGTATTACTTGAGACAAAATTCATTAACGAGAATTTTCATGCATTGATCTATTTAGTATTTGGATAAGGGATGTTAAGCAATTATTATTTAATAATGAATTAAAGTACTGAGTACGTTTGTTTTCATTAATAATAAATTGTATCCCATATTTGCATGTTTAATCCATGAATAACTTATGTTATGTTATTCTAAATAGTCCGTTATCAATTAATGATATGGGAGTATCATTGAACTAAGACAAATCTGAGTTTTGGTATAATATATTAAAATATATTAATGCGTAGACATGCCAATTTCAGATGATATTCAATACTGGATAAATTGGATATAGGACAAAATCCCAATTACATGATTGTACTTATGGATGTTGTCATTAGAGTAAATCATGAATATTTATCCTCAGACTTGAGATACTAGGTAACTACTGTGGATGTAGCTCATTTTCTGTGAGATAATCTAACGCTATCCGTAACTGGTAGTTATAAGGATTATTTTCAGAGGTGATGCGAAGTTCATAGGTTATGCTTGTAGTCAATACAGGATTTGGTTCCTTCAAATTTGTTTTGAAGTATAATACTGTTTGGCCGCTCGTAGGATTAACAAGATGTTTGCATGGCCATGCCCAAGGTCTATCTGGAATACGTTCAGAAGAGTTGGTAATCTTGCTTAATCATAAATAACGAGAAACACTAGTTAATTATGGAATGACTTCAATCCATATCCAAATTAACATAGTATTAGAATCAAAAGGATAAGTATGATGATGAATCATCAAAGGTGGTTTTTTCCAGGAAACCATACTCGAGATCGTTCTGGGGGCATTGGCGTGTTATGCTAGACTAACCATTGTCATTGTTACATTAATCTATATCCGAGTGGGAGCTGTTAGTTTGACGGATAATAAATTAATATATCATGACCGGATTCGAACTCGAGACTTCGGGATTGCACACTTTACGTATGAGTTTCAATGAATTAATAATTATTGTTTTAGTGACGAATAATTATTAAATACACGAAATATAAACTTAACGGTAACTAACGACCGTTAGCCAAGACATGAAGGACTAGAGTTGGAAAAGAGTGAAAGTTCGGTTCGGGTTGGGCTTTTGTAACCCATGGCCGGCCACACCCATAACCACATAGGGTTTGGGATAGCTTTTGCTCCAAGCCTCTTGATTAGTATATAATGAGACCCCTCTCATTCATTCTGATCATCCCTTGGTTCCATAGCAACCTAATCTTCTCTAATCTCTTTCTTGGTGTCTAATCGATCTTTGATTGATAGGACCAATAGTTTAATCTTTTCGTGTACTACGAATCTAGCATTTCCATTGAAACGCTTATAGTACGTGTGTGTGAGAACGAAGTGTTAGCATACTTTTGCTAACGGTGATCTTGCCTTGTGACTAGCCCTAGTCGATCCATATAAGCCCTCTCCTAGGGTTTATAAGTTCTTGTTCTTGCTTGAATCAAGAGGTACGTATCCATTTATATTCGGTTAATTTATTATTTGTATTTGATCTATTCCGCTGCGTACTCTTTGATGTTTATGTGTTTATATTATTCACATATTCCAACAGTATGATTGTAATATTGATTTACTACCTTTTTCAAAAAAATGAATTTGGAGAAAGCAAATTACTAACTGCCCAACTAATAACGTTTTTGCTGCAAGAATTATTAGAGATTTGTTTGATTCATTCTTACGTGTTAGCAGGTAAAAAAAATTTGTTTTATTCATTCATATGTTAGCAAGTAAAAAATATATCTTCAATTTAGGGTGAGCAAACGACCCGGACCGACCGAGACCGGACCGACCACATTCGGTCCGGTTTTTTGTATAGATTTTTTGGCTAATTCGGTCGTCGATCCGATCCGGTCCGACCAAAAAATCGAAAATCTTGCCTTTTTGGACCGGACCGGACTGAACCGAACCGAACCGGACCAACCATATTCGGTCTCGGTCTCGGCTTTTACTTTAATTTGGTCTCGGTTTTTGACGGTCCGGTCCGGTCCCGGACCAACGCTTACCCTTACTTCAACTCATATACGCCAATAACATTTCTCATGGCCACCTCAATTTTTTAAAGAGAATTAATTAATAAGAAAATTAAGTAGAAGCAAACATCATATCACATCTACCAAATATGTTGTGACAGAAATAGACCGTTTTAATTAGGTTAAAATGTGTTTTATTATCACTAGCAGGGTACCGTGCGTTGCAACGACGGATACCTTGAAATAAAAAATTTCGGTGAATCATATTCTTTTTAACAATTTAAATTTATGGATATCAAAATTTCGTTTATCCCGTATCCATTCGGACTCGAGCCCTTTTGGCTCGTTGCCCGTTCAGACTTGAATATTTGTATAATGTGTTTTATTATTTTTATTAGTGACATTTAATAATTTGTTTGATTCGGAGTATTTCTTATGTAAATAGTGTTTTATATGCATTAATTGTATTTATTAGCCAGTTAATTAATTGACTACATATTAAATATGTTGTTCACATTAATTGTGTTTTAATTGTACTTCTTACTATAATAAGCAATGTTAAACTTATTGGATTAACTTGGGGATTGACCTCATTTTATCCGTCACGTCATCTTTTTATGTCCGGCGATTTATACACGATTTTTTGGCACAATAAAGCGACCTACACTTAAAAAAAACATATCTCACGAAAATACATTTTCATTTAATTTAAACACAAAAAACACACACAACCAAGGACGAATGAAGGTCGTACCTGCGACCGATTCAAAGATTTTTTTTTTTTTTTTTTTTTTTTTTTTTGATCGATCATTTGATCATGCCCACACTAATGCCGATCGATAGGGACCATTGAATTGATCGATCGTTTCATAACTACTGTGTGAAGTCTTATAAGACGAATATCAAAGAAAATTTTTTAAAGTTACAGTTTTTAAGTTTTTGGTTTCCAAGCGCTGGACTAGGTTCAAGCTTATTTACTTTTGCTGGATTTCATCCGTAAAAAGTAAACAAAATCAGTCCTTACAAAAAATAGCTTGTAACTCCCAATCATACACATTTTCAACTAACTCCATGTGAGATACTTAGATGTTAGATGTGACCATAGTCACTCAACGGGTGTTTGGATTAGCTTATATAAGGAGCTTAGGCTTTTTTACGAGAAGAGAGTGTATGAGCTTATGTATCAAAACCCCTCTTTGACTAAAAAGAGTGTTTGAATTAGCTTATAACACACTATTGGTAAAATGACAAAAAAGTAAAACCTTGTAAAATATGTTGGCAAACAAAAGACAGTATGAGGGTATAATTGTGAATAATACAAATAAGCTAGGAAAGCCAATATAAAAAGGCCTATAAAATTGGGCAGCTTAAAAAAGCTCATAAATTACCAATATACTTGGTAATATCCAAATACTTTTTTGAGTTGTCTGTGTTTTCAAAACACAATAAAAGCTCATAAAAGCTCCTTCAAATGAGCCAATCCAAACACTTTTTTGAGTTGTCTGTGTTTTCAAAACACAATAAAAGCTCATAAAAGCTCCTTCAAATGAGCCAATCCAAACACCCTCTCAATCTACAATACAATACACAAGTTTCAAACTACGAAGCAGTGTCATTCAAAGTTTCATAAGATAATACTCCTTCAATTAACCCTAAAAAAGTTTGATCATTCAAAGTTTCAAACTACGAAGCAGTGTCCAAGGCTCAATGCTAAATTTAAAGTTCATTGATTACATTCCTAGAG
This sequence comes from Artemisia argyi, assembly GCA_030686995.1. NCBI lineage: Eukaryota > Viridiplantae > Streptophyta > Magnoliopsida > Asterales > Asteraceae > Artemisia > Artemisia argyi. Next base: position 152,664,611 of record CM060688.1, on the reverse strand, counting down.
GAACTGGACCTTGGTTAGTCCTAAGCTTTACAGACAAAGAAGCCGAGCAGCACTCCATGATTACCGCCAAAATGTGCATCCTCGTAATTAATACTGATCACCTACAAGGCAAAAAGGTGACAAAGAAAGAAGATTAGTTGTATTTAACATCAAAAACAGAAGCATAGTGAATTTTTGACGTTTAGACAAAATGTTGCTACTTTAACAAAAAATGTTGACAAATGCTAGTAAATTAAGTTCATTACACTAGATCAGAAAATTGATAACAGTGAAACATGTAACATTAAAAATGCAGCTAAAAAGAAACAGGGTCAAAGAGTTGAAAAGTCATTCGCATCATTCACAGCCTCGTCGATTCTTATTTTAAAACAGTTTTTCGTAATCACAACTCTTTTAATAATGTATAAATGAAGTTTATGATAAAAAAGAGTTGTCAGGTCAACCCAGCTGGTTTTGACCTGTCTTATTAAGTTTCCAATTTTTGCCTAAACACGTTTTGTTAAACCACTCATTTTGCCTGCTTTAGGAAGACACCATATACACACACACACACACACATATTGATACTTGAAAGCAGTGAGACATAACTGCAACAATGAGCAAAGAGATCCCACATAGGAAGTTACATTATGTGTTATGTCCAGAACAGCCTGTAAGCATGGCTATCTATGTTCCCATCCCATGGAAATACATGTGCAAATTATGCAGGTAAGCTTATATGAAAAGGTCAAAGTCAAACCTATTTGCTTAGCAAAGTAACCAATAACAGACGTCAATTTATCCGGTTAGCAAAATACGCAAATCCAAGATAAACAGGTGAAAAAAGCTGAGGCGTCACCTAAATGATATTAGTTTGTCCAATTGTGCATAAAACTTAAGCCTCCATATCCTCATCTTTTTCACCCTCCTCATAACCTTTGCACCTTATGATATAAACCTGAAATAAACACAGAAAGAGTTATATCGGTTGTTTATGATTTATAACTGATATCCCATAAACTGAACATGAACGGGCTTGATTTGAAAAGGCAGAAAAACATAAACAAACAGAAGAACATGAAAAGAAAGGAATCAAGAGCATCCAATAATACTTTGACTATAACTTAAAAGAGCTTTTTAATTAGAACATTCTAACCTTAAAGACCGTTCGCTCGATTAGCTGGAAAACAAGTGCATCACCGTCCACCAATTCATGACTGATGGAAAAACCCCTCCATCCACCACTAAGCCCTGCTTTGTGAGCCAAATAAACAGTTGGGACCTCATCGCCTTCTTCATCAATTAAAGTAACAGTTGCATCATTCCTTGGTAGGTTTTTTCTACAGAAGTGGTTTGGAAGACCCTGTTTATTAATGTCAACAACATCAATTATATCAAAATCTGTTCAAAATGTCATACCAGTTACAAATGCTAATGGATGATTAAAAGAAACAGGAACAAGAACTAACCAACCAAAATCCGCCAGTGACATGTGACTGAAGCATGGGCTTGACAAACGAAGGATAGCCACCTTCAAGATTAGCTTCAAGTTCTTCGGCTTTTGTCGTAGCCCAATACCTTGCTTCATCAGATGCATACACACGGTTTCCTAAATCCTTCCGTGAATAGCTATACTTTCTCCCACTGCAAACATATAATGTAAAAAGCTTAGCCTAGAGTATTATTTAACCGAATATCCCCTTTTATCTCAAAAAAAGAACACTTTCTATTTTCAAGCTTTAAGAAAGTCAATTTTCATATACTTGTGATGAAGAAAAAGTGGCTAATATTATTCGGTTAAATTTTTTTACCTTTTTGGTAAGGTAACTCGCTCATAAACCACCTACAATAGAACATTCAAAAAAGATCAATGATTCTTAGAAAGACAACTCGTTAATGTTAGAAAACAAGACTAAGCATAACACAGTGCATTAACAGTTCTAAAAACAAGACTAAACATAACAATAAAGAATGAGAGAAAACAAAAAACATACAATTTCTTTATAGACAGGGGCAGGCAAACTTGCAACACGGCTCGACCTCCTGACTTCTACCATTTCTGTCCCTATCACACGAGGTTTTGCACGCTTCATCTGCATTGTTACACAAAATTGCAAGTTTAGTTCATAATTGAAATATAGCTCCAATTTCAAAACATTTACACAAATCCTTGCAACAATCAGAACCAATCCATACTTTCATGTTTGATTTCACATACTATAAGTCAAACCAAATAAGTTACCATAATCACCCTAAGTTTAATACCATGTACAACTTCACATCTAAAAAGATTAATAGAGCTTACACGTTCTCTTTCGCCAATATTTTGTACAGCAGACACACAAAAATCAAGTTCATCTTGTCATATACTAATCACAACTACCACGTTCAATTTAGAACTACTAATTTTGTATAATCTAAACTACACCAAATAAATAGTTAAAACCACTAGAAATTTTCACAACAAACTCATAATCACCAAATCAATTTAAAACAAACCCGTTCAACATTTTAGACCAATTTTCGTACTAATCATAACTAGCACGACACTTTCTCCTAATAGTTTCATCAAACATAACCTAGCCCACAAAAGTACTAAAATCGCTCAAGTTTTGTACAACAAAAGAAACTATATAAAGAAACAAACCTCATCCGATATTTTAGACAAATAATTATACTAATCAAAACTAGCAAACCCGTTCGACACAATAATCGTACTAATCAGAACCAACAAGACGCTTTCTCCTTATTTCATCAAACATAACATAAACAACAAAAAAGCACTAAAATCATTCCAGTTTTGTATAAATAAGTGACGGTATATATATAGGTTATGCATAAAGCATCATCTTTAGTGTCAAAAACACACTTCTTTGGTTTCATCTTCCCGCAAAGTGGGGAAAAAGTACTCTTTTTGAACCTTTTTAAGTAAATCAACATTACAACATTTCATACAAAAAATTGTAACCCAAATCAATCCAAGTATATATAGTTAAAGATGAAAAACAAACCGGAGAGGGTTTCGGAGAATGAGCGGTTTTAAGGGCCTGAGTAAGCAGAGGAAGATTAAGCTCTTCCATCCTTTTTTTATTCTCTTCCATTCGCTTATTGCGTAAATCTTCATAGTTTTCTTTCGACATTACCATTTTTTCAGTGGATGATTTTTTTACAGAGAAAAAAGATTTCATCTTTAGGGTTTTAGGTAAAGGGGGTTTGGAATGAAAATGAAGAATGTTTGTTTGTTTGTTTACGGGTTTTAAGGGGTTTTTATAAAAAAAATAAAAATAAAAATAAAAAGTCGACCGTTGGGATACAGTACATTTTGAAAAGTGAATTTACAGCGGGATAATGGATGGCCGATTAGACATAAAGCTGTTATTAGTGGAAGGTAAAATCGATTTATTTAATAAATGGGTCTTATTGTTCAGTATTTAATACTACGTATTTTACATCGACAAAATCACAAAATTACCATAATGTGTAGTGTGTACTGTATTTTTTTAATTTTTTATATATTTTAATGAATTTCTTTTGTTTTTGTATTGAAAAGATCTACAATGGTAGTAACAATTAATTTTGAGAAGTTACTTATTCTAGTGTCGAATCCATTAAATGTTTGACACGTGTAAACTTCATAAGTTCAAACTTATTAAACAAATGTTCGGTTGTTCGACTAGCAGTCTCTCTTTTGCTTGACTAGTCGGTCGACATCTTATGATAGCCTCATTTTGTTCAACAGGTCAACCGACAACTGAAAATTTTTTATCTTTTTTCCGGTTTAATGATAAAGAATTAATTTGAAAAGAAGATATGTCAAATAGGGAATAGATCTAGTGAGAAGAGAAAATATAATAAGAAGAATGAGAAATAATTTTAGCCACACATTTCAATTGAATGAGGAGAAATTCATGAGAGTTGCATCTTTTATTGTACATGCATCTGAAATATGCGGTTGCGCTTACTTCTCATTCTTCTCATTTTACTTTTATTTCTCATTTGATCCTTACTCATAATATTGATAGCTGCCTATACAACAACTGTATCTTTTATCGTATTGAGTATTTTGAGGGGAAAAAAACCATTTTTTAAAAGTTACTCTACAAATTTCTCTTTTCGGTAATCTTCCTTTTTGTATCTGCTGTATATGTTGACGTGGTTTTTAAGAATGTCTAAATGAGAGTAATTAGTGAAAAACTATGTAGTACTACGTATTACTTTGTAAGGTGAATACAAAGGTCGTAGGTTATATATGTCTAATATATATATATATATATATTTTTAAGTTACCTTTTTAGGAGTAAGTGAAGTGTAATACCAATGCTAAGAGTACGGTTGCATGAAACATACAGTAGAAACTTGATAAATTAATACTCGATTATTTAATAAACTCTTTAAGATAATATTTTTTGTCGGTCCCGACTCGGAGATATGGTGCTAAATTAATAATTCGCTAAAATTATAAGATAATACATTTTTGATAATTTCTTTAGACCCCATATAAAATATCTACTATCTTAATAAAACAGGGTTTTGAAAATAGATCTACCTCTTAAAATATCTTAAAACTTGACACCTGTAAATTCATTTTAATCCAACGGCCAAAAACAATTCTGTCTCTAAACATTTTACTTTGAAAAAATTTGGCCGGCATCCATCTTTGACTCTTCATTTGATACAAACCCAAAAAAATAATAATAATAATAATAATAATAATAATAAATAAAAATAATATCTCTCTCCACAAAAACTTTTCTAAACCCAAATTACAACACGCAAACCTTCTCGATTCATGATCTTCTGGCTTCAAATGAAAAGGAACACAATAATTAATATCGTTTCAATTATTATTTGTTTCAACATATTTATTTCAATCACAAATCGCTAATCATGAATATCCATGAAATTATTATTTTCATCACAATTTTGGTGGCAAATCATTAATATTGATCCAATTAGGTAGTATGATATCAACAATCATTTATCTTTATCTAATTAGGGATTATCATATGAACCCTAAAATCCAGATAATTATTATTTTGATAACAATTTTCGGGGAAAATCATTAATATTGATCCAATTAATGATTTTAATATCATTAATCATGAATCCCTATCCAATTATGGATTATCATATGAACCCTAATTTTGCCTATTTGTTATACTCAATATTACTGGTTGACTCAATCATTATCTAAGAAACCCTATGTGTTCGTCTAAGTTGGAATCAATGATTACAGTTGGATTTCGATTTCAAGCCAGAAGAGCAGGAACAAGTTTCGTCTTCCACACAGGTCATTTTTATTATTCTTTGCATTATGTTTTCCTTTGTTATTCATTGAAGTAGGTTTTTGTTTATTATACGCATTAACAAATAAATTAAATTGTGTGATTTAGGGTTTTTTGAAGATGTTGCAATCTTCCAGTTTAATGATCCAGGTCCGGTATTTAAGTATTTGTTTGTTAATTCCCATTATTTTAGGATACAAATTAATTATTATCATTTTAGGATACAAATTCGTTTGTTAATTCCCATTATTTTAGGATACAAATTCGACCCTATGTTGGATGATGTCAAGGTATTGGCTCGCTGCATAAGCAGGTGGAAGTCACACCCTGCAGGAAAGCCCAATGAAGTTTGGAGCTTAGATATGGTTCTCCAAGATCTACGGGTAATTTTATACACACTATATAAACTTTCCAATATTGTTTCGTATATAGTTATTTTACACGTTCAAACTATATTTCTGGGGAATCGTGTCCAAGCAACTGTTAGGACAAAGGAAAATATTAATAACTTCCAGTTATTGATTGATGAAGGATCATGCTATAGAAAAATAGTTGGCTAAAAATGAACTTAGATTTTGGAAACCATTGCGTAAAGAGGAAAATACTGAGAAGAAAACGTCTGGCTACAATTGGTACCGACTTAATTTATGTATTAAGATATGACAACTGGCTTATTACCTTACTTGAGTTTGGAAAAGCCAATAAAAACACTTTTTAGACCTTAGTGATAAGTTCAAGTTGACAAACTCATAAGCTCGAAAAAGTTTTATTGCTACGGTTTTAACATAAAGATTTTGTTTTGATTTGTTGTTTACAATATATAATTTGCAAGTCAATGTACTCAAGCATACATATTGGTGGAGAGAAAGTCAAATGGTTTGGTTTGTGAGGAGGGTATGAAAGTTAATGAGGAGGGTGGTGCTATGTGGGATATATTCAAAAGGCAAGATGTTGATACACTAGAGGAATATCTTAGCAATCATGTGGTTAAGCTGGTAATATTTACTTTTATGTGACAATAGACAATGCAATAGATAATATGTATTAAACTAATAATTGTGTGATGTTGCAGGTTGTTTACCCTATACATGACCGGGCTTTTTAATTTATTGTGGTATATCTCCCCTCTCCGAAAAAGGGTCAATAGAAGCATCTTAATTTGAAATACACCCTTGAAGTTAGTCTATCAAGTCGCAAAACAACTGAAGTACCGCATGTCGTACTTTCAAGCGCCTGCATCAGTGGAACAAATGTAAAAAAACAAAAAGTTTCAGAGTATTCTTAAAGAATGTTCGTCAGCGCTTAATTGCACTTGAAGCTGATCAAGTAAGTCCTCATCAATCTATAATCAGAATCTCAGCACATCTTTGTATTAGTCGAAACAGGAAATGTTTATAATTTTAGGTATGTACTTGAATGTATTCAACTGATACTTTTTCTGATGTTTTTTATATGCTAGGTTTGGCTTCAATCTCTTAACTTGGTAACATGTCCTAAACTTAATGTACTTAAGATTGAACCACCAATCATGGCCTTACATGAACTAAAGGGGTGTGGTGTTTTATCACAGGCATTAGTAACAGGTAGGTTGTCAAAATCGGATCTCAGGTAGGTGGTAAAATCAAGTTTATGAAGGGTAAGTTACAGTTAATAGATACTGAAGATTATAGTTTGATAGATTGACCATGTACAGGTTAACAAGCACATTACTACAATGCATAAGAAACCGATGAAGAACTTGATTTTTGTGGAATTAGTGCCTACACTATGTGATAAATGCAAGGTAGTTTGTCCTATATTTTTAATATTTTACCCATTTTTAAATAAATATATCATAGTAGATTAAACGACAAGTACCTATCAACGATCCTCATACCCGGCTATCTCAGGTGTTTATCAACCATCCGTGTTCCTACCTAATTTAGCTATTTATCCATCATCCCCATACCTACCTCAGGCGACTACTTATTTGGGTAATGGGTCAAAATAGATCAAAATTTGATGCATGTTAGTATGGGTTAACCTTATATGTAGTTGTAGTTGTTTCAAATTGTGATTTGATGTAGGCCAATATGTTAGAAATGGTGATTCGTTTGTGCAGGTAACCTAAGTGAATAAATATGATTTTCTATATTTTTTGTTAAATCTGTTGTGGTTTGATGTATTCGAGATTCGTTTATCGTAATTGAAGCTATATTGGGCTCATTTTAGGTTATATTCAGATTGTAATTTGTTGTATAGATGATGTGGTGGTCAATGTAAGTAACATTTTGTAGTAATCAATAAACTAATGTGTTGCATGTTTTGGTGCACCAAGAGATTGTCTCAATGTAGTATAAAGAAGTGGTCAAGGCACATTCTCGTAGGCTTCGAGTATATGCACACGTATGAGCTGTGTGTCATTCATATAGATCTTCATTGTAGCAACATCTTCATCAACGGGAATACTCTAAAGGTAAATATGTTCTTTGATTAAAAGTGTTTTTTTATTTTTTTATTATTTTTTTAGGCTTTTTATTATATGTCTGTTTGGTTTGGATATAGGAATGATATTGGGAGTGTTACATAAGGCTAATCTTAATGCTTCTTCCATTTTATGGCACAAGAAATTGGGGCCAATTTTCTGTTTGCTATCTAAAAAAGTCACAATTTGCATCATTTTGTGTTGTATTTTGCCGACAAATTGGTTTTATTGTTACGCATCATTAGAATTTTGAACTCTTTCATTGTTAGCTGAGCAATCAAGTTGAACCGATTGGACCCGTTGGAAGTCAAAATAAACCAAATTTGACCCATTAATTTTTAGTATACAATATTCCTTATTATGTCGGTTTGCTGCTTTGGTAATTTTGATCATACTGATTTGTGTTATGTCAAATAAATAGGTAGACACAAATTTCTTGGAATTAAGAGGCTACTTAGTTTTAGCTGGTTCGAAAAATGCAGCCTCACCAAAATCATGTTTATAAGTCATCATGATTTTTTTTTCCGTAACTGGATTAGTTTAAGTGCCATTTGACTTAAGTTTTGAATTTATTGGGACTATTTAGTTGAACAATTGTGTGGAGTGTATTTATGAGCTTTTTTGTAACATTTTGCAGGTTCCATAATTGTTGGTGGTGTTGTGGAAGTTTCGGTTTTGTTTGTCAAGTTATGTCGAGATTACAAAGCTTTCTTCTTTCAAGTTCAATGGATATATACATGTTTAATCAAGACTGGAGTTAGAAGGTGCCACATCAGTGATAAACATGGATTTCATCATAATTTACTTTGTTTAAGTTTATTACTGTAGTATTCTAAGAAGTTAAACATATAGCATTGACTGCTAACTTGTCATACTTCATATCTGTTTGTTTTGCCATGACAATTAACAAAATTCAGGCCAAACTTTATCTAAGGTTGGTCTATATTTGAAACGACCTTTTTTCACACGGATAACTATTGCAATTCTACAACAAACGTCCTCTATAAAGAAGTCATTCATCGACTATAAGTTTGTTCTTATTTCTTAGCTACTTTTTGTGAAAACAATCAATGTTATTTAGTTTTTTGCGGATGTTTTGCAAATGACATTTTAAATCAACTTTTTGGTTTTAATATTATATTGTTTAACATTATTTTTGTTCACCATTTACTACTTCTTTAATATTTTTAACAATTTTTAAAGCTAGCCGCCCATCAGGCGGGCCTTAAAGCTAGTAAATTAATAATTTCTTATATATAGCATATTACATAAATGATTTATGAAGGTTTCTTGAAAAATGACTAAATTGTCTTTTGTTTTTTGTTAAAATCAATTTTCCCTTGAATCTCGTCTCTAATTTTCCTTAGCATGGTAAGAACTTCTGGTGTTGTTTTCTCATAGCTCAACAAGAAATTGTTCAATGTGATTGCCGCTTTAATAGTTTCGTTTCGCGAAGGGGGCTCCATTGTAGAACTTTCATCATCTTCTTCATCGATATCATCTTTATTAATTCCAATAACGCTTTCAATAATTTCTTCATTAGTCAACAACTGTGCAACTATATTTTCTTCTGGGTGAGTCAGAATATCTTCGACATCCATTGCATTGCTATAATCCAACTCTTTGATCAAATTCTGGAGTTCTTGAGTGCTTTCACCACCTTCATCTGAGTTCTCAAAAGTCATGTTATCTGTTGATCGAAGTTTACAATGACGAAAGCAGTTCGCAATTATATAAATTAATAATTATTAATTTATCGATTAATTAATAACTCTTTTAATTAATAAATTTTGGTGGTCCCAAGTGTATTATATTATAGAGTTTCTACTGTATTTTGGTAAAAAAGAGTTAACTATATTTTTGGTCCTCGTGGTTTACCGGGTATAACACTTTTGGTACAATAGTTTGAAAAGTAACGGATCTAGACCAAAACCCGCTGACCCGTAACACTTTTGGTCCAATTTTCATTGATCATAGGTTTGACTAGTTAAAAAAATATGATATGACTAAAATACCCTCACCGTTACGCACATAATTTGTACCATTCGTCCCTGAGCTGACGGCCGTCAGTTATGTTACTTTCAAAAACTTTTTTTTTTCAATTTAAAAAAAATTGAAAAACAAAATTAGAAAAAAAAATTTGAAAAAAAACTCAAAAAAATATTTTCGCTAAAAAAGGTTTCCAAAAAATTTCAAAAACCTTTTTTTCAATTTTTTTTCTAAATTTTTTTTTCGAAAATAATTTAATTCAAAAACAATATTTTTGAAAAAAAAATTCAAAAAAATATTTTCGCTAAAAAAATTCTATTTTTTTTTCTTAAAAATTTTGAAAAAAATATTTTAGAAAATTTTGAAAATTTTAAAAAAAAAAATTGAAAATTTTTTTCTCTGACTTTTTTTTTCAAAATTTGTTTTTCTATAAAATTTTAGAAAAAAAACATTTGAAAAAAAAAAAATTCTAAAATATTTTCTAAAAAAAAATTTGAAATGAAAAAGTTTTTGAAAAATAAAATTCAAAAAAAATTACTAACGAAGAAATACAGACGAAAACAAAAAAAGCGGACAAAACCATATGAAAACTTAGGAAAAACGGACGAAAACATAAAAAGCGAAAAAATAACCGTATGAAAACGTAAGAAAAATGGACAAAAACGAATAAAAAAGGACGAAAACATAAAAAAGCGGACAAAACCGTATGAAAACGTAAGAAAAAAGGACAAAAACGGATAAAAACATATTAAAATGGACAAACACGTATGAAAACGTAAGAAAAACGGATGAAAACGTATAAAAACAGATTAAAACGTAATAAAAACGAACAAAAACGTATAAAAACGGACAAAAAAATATGAAAACGTAAGAAAAACGGACGAAAACGAATAAAAATGAACGAAAACGTATAAAAACGGACAAAACCGAATGAAAACGTAAGAAAAACGGATTAAAACGTATTAAAAGGACAAAAATGTACGAAAACGTAAGAAAAACGGACAAAAATGTATAAAGGACTAACGATGCAAATGATTGTTGGCTAAATGGACTAACGTTGCCACATGATAACTAACAGAACTGACGGCCGTTAGCTTAGGGATGAATGGTGCAAATTCTGTGTGTAAATTCGAGGGTATTTTAGTCATATCATGTTTTTTTAAAACTATTGGACCAAAAGTGTTACGGGTCATCGGATCTTGGACTGGATCCGTTACTTTTTAAATTATTGAACCAAAACCGTTATATCTGGTAAACCACGAGGACCAAAAATGTAGTTAACTCTTAAAAAAATTAAGAATCCTTAACCTGATCTTTACTTTCTTTTGTATATTTATTTTTAGGCCCATCCACCAAAGATGATTTATGTTTAATTTTGTATCATGTAGATGGAGTAGTTTATTAGATTTGTGATTTTCTGGTGTGAAACATGATTTGTGTAGCAGTATGTAATGCTTTATCAACTTATGGTTAGGAGGGTGGCAGTGGTGGGCGGCATCACCAACGGCATGCTTTTGCCGGCGGTGAACACCGCCGCCACTTCGCTGGCAAGTCAAAAGGCATGGGTCCAGCGGCATTTCATGCTTCCGCGGTTTGGTGTTTTCAATGAAAAAATATGACTGTTTGGAGTTTAATATTTGGAACGTTGGAGCCTTGGAGGAGCGGGATAAAAAAAAAAAAAAAAAAAAAAAAAAAAAAAAAAAAAAAATCCCTATATATATTATACATTTCATTTTCAATTCCATAGTTACAAACACATACATAAACCACAAACTTTTTTACACACATACATTGTTATCCATGGATAGTGGCAAATCAAGAGGAGGTTCATCACAAAAAGGTCGTGGACGTGGCTAGCGTCCTCGTGTTCGTCCGCAAGCTCCACCACTGATGTATCCACAATACCCTCAATCGGGCTATTATCCCCAACCTCCACCACCGATGCATCAACAATACCATCAATCGTTTAACTATCCCCAACCTCCACCACCAATGAATCCAAGCTAATATAACATATCAATGACGAGTGACTTCAACCCGTTTGGTGACTACCATGAAGGTCCTTCGCGTCGTGAACCAAGTGTGGAACGCGAACTACCTATATATGGTGAAGACGATGATGATGATGTTGAGATTGTTCCCGAAACGCAACAACAAACTCAAATTGGTATATATATATATATATATATATATATATATATATATATATATATATATATATATATACTTTTTTTTATATACGTTCTTTTTTTTATATGTTATTTTTTTAAACGTTATTTTTTTTATACGTTATATTTTTTATATGTTATTTTTATACACGTTATTTTTTATATGTTATTTTTTTTATACGTTAATTTTTTTTAGATGAAGATGTTCAAGTGGGTAAAGGGAAAACTAAAGCGGATAAAAGGACTTGGACGTCGATCGAAGAGGTTGCTTTGGCTAAAACATGGATTCATATCTCGACATGTAAAAAAGTCGGGAATGAACAAGGTAGAGATAAGTTTTGGGAAAGAATTTTGGAGCATTTCAAGGTCACCATTAAAGATAGTAATCGAACTCATCATTCGTTGAACACAAAGTGGAAACATATGGATTCATATCTCGACATGTAAAAAAGTCCGGAAGCAATGACAATGTTGATACTGTTATTCCGAATCTAAATGACGCCACAACTCCTGTATCAAAAAGAAAAGGGAAAAAGACCGCTAGCGAGGCGTCGACAAAGAATAGTGCTGCTGAGTTTATTGGGAACTATACAGAAAAGAAAGCACTAGCGTTGGATGAGGCGATGGCAGAAAAACGTGCAAAGGATCAATTGTCCCAACAGTTTCTGAAGACACAAATCGAAAATGCTAAAGAAAAGGTTATGATTCGGGCACTGAAATTCTACAACGAGCCGCACGAACACATAACCAGTCAGGTTATGCGAGATTTCATTATTGCCAAAAAACGTGGGTACGCGGAGACATATGGATGGCCTACCGATTTAATGAAATATTTATGTTTTAATTAAATTGTTTAATTTAATTTATGAAAAAAAAAAGAAAAAAGAAAAAAAAAAAGAAAAAAAGAAAAAAAAGTTGGGAGGTATGAAAAAGGCATGGTTGCCACTAAAAGGGGGTTGAGAGGTATGAAAAAAGTATGAATGAGATGAAATGAGGTGGAATGATATTATTGGTGGATTTGAGAGGTATGAGTGATTTCGAAAGCATGACTGCCACCATTCTTATGGTTTTTAATAAGACGAATATCAAAGAAAATGTTTTAAAGTCAGAGATTTTAAATTTTTGGTTTTCCAAGCTGGACTAGGTTCAGGCTTATTTACTTTTGTTGGATTTCATCCGTAAAAACTAAACAAAATCAAGTCCTTAAAAACTGTCTAAAACTAGCTTGTTTGTAACTCCAATCAGACACATTTTCAACTTAACTCCATGTGACCAATATATGTGATACTTTTAGATACTTAGATTTGAGTATTTGACCATAGTTAAATCACTCAGCGGTTGTTTGGATCAACTTATATAAGGAGCTCAAGCTTTTTTATGAAAAGAGGGTGTATGAGCTTATGTATTATCAAAACGCACCTCTTGACTAAAAAGAGAGTGTTTGGATTAGCTTACAAAACACACTATTGGTAAAATGACTAAAAAACATGTTGGCAAACAAAAGATAATATGAAGGTATAATTGTGAATAATACAAATAAGCTAGGAAAGCCAATATAAAAAAGACCTATGAAATTGGGCTTATTTGAGCTTAAATAAGCTATACATTACCAATATACTTTTTTGAGTTGTGTGTGTTTTTAAAAATCAATAAGCCCATAAGCTCCTTCAAATAAGCCAATCCAAACACCCTCTCAATCTACATTCATTATACAACATTCAATGCACAATATACAAGTTGACCATCTCTGCTCGAGTGTTGAGAAACATTTAGAATTAAACTTTGAATTTCCTAAGATAATACGGAGTATTCCTTAAATAAACCCTTAAAAAGGAATTAGATCATTCAAGCTACCAAGCAGTGTCCAAGATTCATGCACATCTACCATCTACTATACTAATAAAACAGAGTTTTAAAAACATCATCTCTCCCCAAAATACCTTAAAACTTGACACCTGGAAATTCATCTTCATCTAACGGCCAGCAACAATTTAGTCTTCTAACCATTGGAAAAAAAATGCGGCATCCTAAAAACCTTTCTCATTTGTAAAAACTAACCCCAAAAAAAAACATTACTTCTCTCTCAAAAAAATCCCCCTTTTCTAAACCCTAACTATTCAAACGCTGCATCCAATTCAATCAACGGTTATGAAAGTCATAGATTCACAATCAACATCTTCTGTTCACAATCACATCTTGGTTTTGGAAAATGATAGTTTCACAATCGTTAAACATGTTTATGAACAAGTATTAATCTTTAATCAAATTCAGGTCTTGACAATCCTAATTTTTTGTTAACAATCATTAATCTGAATCTAATTATGGATTATCACATAACTCTAATTTCGCCTAATTTTTTCAGGTCAATTATTACTCTAATATTTTTCTATCTTCTAATTTGCAGCAATGGCTAATTTGGTATGTTATTCTTATAAACTAAGAACTCAAATTAAAGTATTGGATTACGTTTTTCTTGGAGATGGTGCACGAACAAGTTTGGTGTTCCACAAAGGTCCTGCTTTTATGATTTTGTTTATTACTCATCTAATTTTGTTTATGTTTATTATATATTGAATTATGTTTTTGTTTGTTATTCGCATAAACCAATAAACAAAATTACAATGTTGGATTTCATTGAAGAGTGGGATTTATAAAAGGCGAAAATAGAGTGGGAAAGTACCTTGACCGTCATGCAAGAACCGATGTTCAAATCACATGATATGAGCTTGAATGGATATGGTCTTCTGCATCTGTAAGTGTATTTGGCATGTTATCTTTTAACATCAAGTTTAATATTGATCGAGATGTATGATGATATTTATTACCATGGTGTGAAGATATCTTCCGCACAGTGCATATATCATGGGTTGTTGTTGGTTGTTTTTGTCTGGTCAGTGACTTCTTCATTTATGCTTTACCTGATGTAGAGCGATTTTTATCTTAAAATTCAACTGCTGAATCACTTAGGCCCTCACCAATGGTGTATTTGAAATCATACTGCTTCTATGCTAAAAGAGACTACAAAAAAGGAGAGCAAGTATAACATAACATTCATGCTTAACAACTTTTTAGCTTAACATGTATTTCATATATGAATTTGTCTTTGTACCATGGAGGTTGGTCATGCTTAAGTTTTTAGCTTAACATGTATTTCATATTTGCTGTTATGGTCATTTTTGAGTTGGTATGGTAGTAGGTTGGTGATGTACCATGGAGCTAAAGGAGGACCTGTGTTTGTTGTTGGAGCTTCTATAGCCATTTGTGGACTGTAAGTTATTTCTATTACCTTTTTTTTCTTCCTCTATTTGATGATAATAATGGATCTCAATATGTGTTTGTGGAGAATATTCGAATTTTTATTTCAAACACAACCAATTAATGAGGTTGAATCACCACCTACCGCTACAACTCCAAACCCTGTTCCCTAATCATTCTGAACCACCACCACTGTTGTAATCACCACACTCTCACCAAACCAACCATTAACTGCACCACCATCTGCCAATTAATTCGTCCATCTCAATGTCGTTTAACACTTTTTATTTTATTTTTGTTTTATTAATATTCAGATTGCTTATTAAAAGAATATCTGGTTATTGGGTTTGGATATAATGGTATGATTTAGTTCCAAATTGCTTACTTTGAGGGTGTTTGATTTAAGCAAATTTTGATAAACAGATTGTTAATAATTACCCTTAGACGACTCTAATGAGATTTAGGTATATTGGACCTGTTTGGATATGAGTTTAGTAATTACCCATAGACGACTCTAATGAGATTCAGGTATTAAGCCTCGGGTTAGTGAAATATACATATTGTTATTTGTTTTTCGTTAGTTAATTTTAATAGTTATAATTTTAATATAACTTTAACACATGATCACAAAGATAGTCAAAACTGAGGACAAAATAAAGACGGGTAGACAAACCCCATGTGCACCCATATGGAAATCTTAATGTTGCTTTTGTTGCTAAGGTATTCATTCTTGATTCATAATCAATCGATACCCTACAGTACGTGCGGCTATATATAGAAAAAGGTTATTTCCTCATTGGATGTTTTATAAAGAAGCTCATGTAATAGACGATCATCCAATTACTCGAGTACAATTACATTTTTGTCTTTCCCCACTGATGAACCTCATGTAGAAGATGTATTTGGCTGTGTTGATGACTTATAAGGAGGAGGCTCGGGTAGTTTTGACAGGTACTCGGTTGGAAAATTGAGTGTCACAAGATGACCCGGAAGAACGCGGCTTGGTCAAAAGCACGGCTGCCTCTTCTGCTGTATCAAATGTCCCATGCCACGCTTTGCCCGTTTTTGTTTAGGTCACATATCTCAGCTGTGTATTTACCCCAAGGCCTCTTCTGGACACCACGGAATTGGACATCTACTCTATCGTTATGCATCGATTTCCCTTTAGAAGAACAACCACCTTGCATAGTGTATATTTAACGATTTTTTTATTTTTTTATTTTTTTTTTATTATTATTTTTTTTGTCTCTTTTGTGTTGCTTTCATATATTGATATGGACTGATGTCATTTTACAAGGTGATTGAAAGTATTCCAATGCAAAGTTGACGTTTGACTTTCAATTCTTAATATTAAGTATGGATGTCCAAGAAATTGCAGTATAGAGTGACAATTCTGGTATTTGCAATAATTTGGTGACAATTTTGATATGGTTGTTTGCATTGTTGTTTCTGGCCTTCCGCTAATAACTTGAGTGTGAGAAGCGGATTCAATACTTTTACCTTCACTGTTTACTAATTTTATTCCGTACAAATTGATCAAAGTATTAGAAGGACAAACGACCTGCCTATGTTTAAGTATACAGTGTGAAACTAATGTGCTATTTATAGGTTGTTAAAAGTTTAAACGTATCCATGATGATATAGCCACTATTCTTTCTTTCTTTCTTTCTTTCTTTCTTTCTTTTTTTGTTTTTTTTCTTTTTGTTTTTTTGTTTTTTTTTGTTTTTGTGTGTGTGTGTGTGTGTGAGAAATTGAAAACATAATCTCAAGGACACATGAGGGTATAAGGGTGTGTATAATACTATCATATGGACCTCCTATTTCTCATTCCCAATATAGTCTCGGTGTACTAAGCAAGTTAAACATGATTGTAGCCGTTTCAAGGGTTAAAAAGCAAGAGATGTCTAAAATTATTGTCTTGTGACAAAGATGATAGCTACAACAAAATCTATTAAGCAACTTCTTCGTAATTATAAGTTGTTTTTTTTTTTTTTTTTTTTTTTTTTTTTTTTTTTTTTTTTTTTTTCCACAATAGAGTATATGTATTTTGTTACGGTTATTAAGAATATGAACTTATTTTTTGTTTTAACATCAATGTATCGAGCATTTTAACTACACAAATGCTACAACAAACGTTGTGTATAAAAAGTTTCTTCATAGATTATGAGTATTTTTGTTCGTTTTTATTTTGCGCAACTATAATTGATATGTATCTTTTTCCTTTTAGGATTATGCCTCATAGAAGCTTATTTTTATCGTGAACATTGTATTAAGTTTAATGATATCTTAAAAAATATGTGACTAATTTTATTTCTTAAAGCTAGCCGTCCATCGGGCGGGCCTTGAAGCTAGTTGCAATATATATCAATGAATGTCAGGAAAAAAAAAAAAAAAACGATAATTATAATAATAAATTTAAAGTTCATAGATTACATTCCTAGAGGAATTGGACCTTGGTTAGTCCTAAACTTTACATACAAGAAGCAGAGCAACACTCCAAGATCATACAAGAAGCAGAGCAGCACTCCAAGATTAGCGCCAAAATGTGCATCCTCCCAATTAATAATGATAAACCTACAAGGGGAAAGGAAAGAAGATTGCTACTCGTTAATGTCAAAAACTAGAAATCACTGTGAATTGACGTTTAGACAAAATACCGTTACTTTGTTACAAAAGTGTTGACAAATGTTAGTAGTCAATCTCCATGTCAGCTAACAAAATACGATCATTTAACAGTGAAACATGTAACATGAAAAATGCAGCTAAAAAGGAAACGGGACAAAGAGTTGCAAACTCATTCGCATCATTTACAACCTCCTCGATTATTAGTTTAAAGTAATAGCTTTTCGTAATCAAACTCTTTTGACCTGTCATATTAAGTTTCCAATTTTCGCCTAAACACGTTTAATTAGACCCCCCCCCCCCCCCCCCCCCTTTTGTTTCCTTTAGGAAGAAAATGTAGCCCATGACCATTACCCCAAAACAGCATGTCAAAGAATGTCCGTTTGCCCCCAATCAGGAAAAAAATAAATGATACTTGAAAGCAGCGAAACATAACTGCAACAATGAGCAAAAGAAGTCCCAAATAGGAAGCTATGTTAATTTAACATTCAAAACCACCTGTAACCGTAAGCATAGCTATCTATATACTATCCCACATGACTACATGTGCAATTATGCAGGTAAGATTATATGAAAAGGTCAAAGTCAAACCTTTTTGCATAAAGATAACCAATAACAGACAATGATTTATTCGTTTGCTGATTATGCAAGTAAGATTATATGAAAAGGTCAAAGCAAACCTAGATAATATTAGTTTGTCCAATTTGTGCTCAAACTTAAGCCTCCAAAGCCTCATTGTTTTCACCCTCCTCGTAACCTTTGCATCTTATGATATACACCTGAAATGAAAAAGAAAGAGTTACATTGGATGTTAAGGAATTTGACTGATATACCACAACCTGAAAGCAATCGAGCTTGATTTAAAAACACAAGAAAAACATAAATAAACTGAAGGACATTAAAAGAAACTAATTCAGGTGCATCCAACTAATACATTGACTACAACTTGGAGAGGTTTTTCTAGTTAACATTTAAACCTTAAAGACAATTTGCTTGACTAGCTGGAAAACAAGTGCATCACCATCCACCAATTCATGACTGATGGAGAAACCCCTCCATCCACTACTAAGCACGGAATTGTGTTTGTAAGCCAAATACACAATCGGGAATTCATCACCTTCTTCATCAATTAAAGTAACAATTGCATCATTCTTCGGTAGGTTTTTCCTACAGAAGTGTGCTGGAGGACCCTGTTTATTCATGTCAACAACATCAATTATAAAACAATCTATTCAAAATGTCATTACCATTTACAGATGCATATGGGTGATTAAGAAAAACCAGGAATAAAAACTAACCAACCAGCCACCAGTGGCATGTGACTGAAGGATGGGCTTGACGAACGAAGGATAACCACCTTCAAGACTAGCTTCAAGTTCTTCGGCTTTTGTTGTAGCCCAATACCTTGCTTCATCAGATGCATACACATGGTTTCCTGAACCCTTCCGCGAATAGCTATACTTTCTTCCACTGCAAACATACCATGTAAAGAAGCTTAGCCAATACGGAGTATTATTTAACCGAATATTCTCATTTATCTCGTAAAAGATAACACTCTTGATTTTTAAGCTTCAAGACATTTACTTTGCAAATGCTGATTGTTCTGAAAAATATGATCTTCTCAACTATGATGGAAAAGAAAGTTACTAAATTTACCTTTTTAGTATGGTAACTCGCTCATAAGCAACCTGCAATAACACATCAAAAACAGATCAATGATTCTTGGTAAGGCGACTTGCTAATGTTATTTATTTATTTACAAAAAAACGCCCTAAAAAGTAGCTCCATTCGATAACTCAATCATAATAACGAAGAATGGGAGAGAACAAAAAACATACACTTTCTTTGTAGACAGGGGCAGGCAAACTTGCAACACGGCTCGACCTCCTGACCTCTACCATTTATGTCCCTATGACACGAGGTTTTGCACGCTTCATCTGCCATTGTTACACAAAACCTTATACACGAATCCTTGCAATAATCATAATTAATCCATACTTTGATGTTTAACTTGACAAAACATAAGCCAAACAAAATAAGTTGCCATAATCACTCTGTGTTTCATACCATGTATAACTTAAAAGATAAGCAGGGCTAATACATTTTTGTTTGCAAATCTTTGATAAACTACTTAAAATACTAGAGGGAATATTCTCATAGACTCATACTAATCACAACTAACACGTTACATGAGTAATATAAATTGGTACAACATAAACAAAAGCAAATAAATTACTAGAATTAAGGAAGGATTGAGCAACAAATACATGAACACCAACTTAATATCAATTATCATAAATAAATAAATCAGGTCAACATTTTAGGCCGATAATCGTACTAATCAGAACAACACGACACTTTTTCCTTATTAAATCAGGTCAACATGTTATCACTGAATGTGTCAAAAACGTCATTTTTAGTACCAAAATATATATATATATATATATATATATATACACACAGAACATCAACTAACTTAGTAAATCAAACTTTTTCTTTAGCTTCGGCATTTCACACCAATCTTCGTACTGAACATCAAGTAACTAAGTTAAAGATTAAAAAACATATATATACCGAAGAGGGTTTCGGAGAGCGAGCGATTTTAAGCGCTTGAGCAAGCAGAGGAAGATTAAGCTCTTCCATTCTTTTTTTATTCTCTTCCAATCGCTTATTGCGTAAATCATAGTTTTCTTTTGACATTACCATTTTTTTTTACAGAGAATTATACTATATATATAAACCACGGGCACTCAACGAGAGGCCACCACGTGGCCGTTACTGTAGCACATGAACAGTTCCCGACCACTGTTCATGCTACAGTAGAGCTACAGTAATTTTTTAACGCATCGCTACAGTACTCGCTACATTTTTTTTTTACATAAATTTCCGTATGAAAATTTATTTTTTAAAAAAAAATTAATAACAAAAAATAAAAATAAAAAAATACGAAAAATAATACACTTACAAAAAATTCTTATACAAATTTGTTTATTTTAAAATACCCAAACAACAAAAAAAAAAATTTCAACCGCAACGCAAAAAAAAAAAAAAAAAAAAAAAAAAAAAAAAAAACGTAAACATAAACAAATTATGCTTCCAAGTAAACATATGCATATTTCAAATAACAAAATTATTAATTACACCGTACAACCGACAAAATACAAAACACAAAACGCACCCGCCGCAACGCGCGGGTAACCCCGCTAGTTATATATATATACTAAAGGGTAAGAGGTTACTGTAGCAAGCACTGTGCTTGCTACAGTGCTTGCTACAGTTTTTTTTTTTTTTTTTTTTTTTTTTTTTTAGTATTAACGGTCGTTAGTTATTTAACGGCTGTTAACTAACGACCGTTATCTTTAACATTTAAAACAAATTATACGCACTTTGTCCTTCATCTCAGCGGTTCATTACAAATTTAGTCCTCAAATAATTTACATAAATGGTCCTTCATGTTATACATCAATTGCAAAATCAGTCATACGTAACTAACTTCACGTTAAGTAGCTAACGGCAACAAAAGAATTCCGCAGCAACGCGCGGGTACCAAACTCGTATATTAGTTAAGGTTTTAGAAGGTGGAGGCAATTTGGGGGTTTGGAATGAAAATGAAGAATGTTTGTTTGTGGGTTTTTTATAAAAAGTTGACCGTTGGATTTAGTACATCGAGAAAATATGTGTTCTTTTTATTAAAATGTTAAGCATCTACAATTAAAAGTGGGGATAAATTTATAAATGCTTAACGTACTTACAATTTTGACTCATTATACATATTGTACTATTTTTATTGTCAAAATGCTTATTTAAGTATGAGTTTCTTTTCATTACGCATAACATTTTCAATTTATCCCGTTTTATCTGACGTGGTATTTAATTTTGCTTTTTTTTATTTCCAACGTGGACTGAACTGACCCGTTTACAAGTTTGATCCATAAATGGGTATTATAACCCTAATACTTAAACTCAGTTCTTATACAAAAAACCCTAGTTGTAATTTCTTAGCCTAGAAACCAAATCACACAATCAAATCACCACAATGTCTACATCCGCTACAAGTATTCGCAGGAGAAGGGTGTTACCCACTCATTGTAATTGCAACAAGCCTTTAATTAGGCGTGTATCTTGGACTATTAATAACCCAGGTAGAAGATTCCTCAACTGTCGAAATTCAAACGTACGTAATTATAGTGTATTTTAACTCAATTTTAATTTTCCCCAAACTTTTTGAAATTAGGGTTTTGTGTAAAAAAAAATAATTATATTTATTTTTCAGCTTTCTGGTACCACATTTTGCAATTCCTTTTACTAGATTGATCCTGAGTTGACAAATGAATGGTACAAGTCTCAGCTATTTCAAATGTATCTAACCATGAATCCTGAGGAAAGGCAGTTGTACTATGCTGAAGTCTTTGCTCAAAATCAACTAGAGATCTTCGAACATGAGTTTGATGTTTATCAGCATGAGATGCACTTGCAGACTGAAGAAATGCAGTTGGAAATTATCAAAAGCAAGAAGAAAGCTAGCCTTTTGGTCAAGTGTTTGTTGATTATGGTTGTGTTGTATCTGTTTCTTATGATGCATTAGACTAGGTTCATGTGGTTCTTTAGCAGTCTTTTGTTGGTTTATTTTGTGTTGTAAAAGACTAGTAAGTTGTCTTAGTATGATGTGGTAGGATATTTTCTGTGAACCTGTGTATTTTGATGATCACAATGAAATGAAATGGTATGTTTGGTGAAATGCTATGTTTGGTTAATTTAAGTCAAAGCACAAAACATAGTTGCTATAAGCAGCTAGACAGACAACACAAAGCACAAAAAAATACATGTGGTCTCCACAGGTAATAAAGTAAGCCAATAATGTGTTGGACAACATAAACCATATAAGATAAAGATAAGATTCTGAATTCCCATTCATAAAGTTTTAACAACCACATTCATGGCACAACCATCCACAAAATACATGTTCAAAAGACATAAGTTCATTGCAGAATCAAAACAACCTAAATCTAAAAACATTAGTCTACATTGAAAGCTTTGTCTGGTGTAGAACCAGTGCCATGTTTGTTAAACACAAATGGCTTCTTCTGGTTTGCAATTCTCTCAGATCTACCTCTGTTCTTGTAATAGATTCTACCAAAAGAAGGCACTGCAGCTGTTGTTTTCTTTGGCCTACCTCTAGGTTTCTTTGGCATCTCTTGAGTTGCAATTTCTTTGCCTTTTTCTTTACCTTTGACTTCACTTGCAGGCTGAACATGACTTTTTTGTGTTGGTAGATCTTCACTTGCAGGCTGAACATGACTTTGTTGTGTTGGTAGATCTTCATTTGAAGGTTGAACAGAAGCTTAAAAGAATGAGATTTCTTCTCTAGCAGAAACAGATATACCAATTTGATCTTCTAATTGCTCATTGTAATCAGCAGCAGTGAACTCTTGTGCATATTCTTCCCACCATTTGTCAATAGCTTCATTTTGTTTTTGTATCTCTATATACTTTGATTTTTCTTTCTCCACAGTCCTTAAAGTGTCAGCCGCTGCCTCCATATCCAGCTGGAATTGATATTCCTGCATGATATACTTATATTAGTTAAAACCATCAACTTGTAATTTCAGTTTATCACTAGATTCTAAGTTTATAAGTGCAATATCTCTGGTGTTGTGGTGAATACTTGCTTGCTACTTGAACCCTCCAAGTTGGACCTTTTTGACATTTTATTGACATTAGTTGAACCCTTTCTTTTCGTACCAGGCTTGCAAGTTGAACCACCTTTGTTACTCCCAGCCTTACTAGTTGAACCACCACTTAGTGTTGCTCTTTTTTTGGGTAAAACAGGATCTGGAATGTAAGTTGGCATTTCTTCAACATAATGTTCTGGTCTCTCATTGGTATTGGTTGGTTGTTCAGGTGGAGGTGGAGCAGGTGTAGTTTGATACTGTTTTGGTGGTTTAGGTTTCATCTAGCAACTTTAGATGGTCCATAATCTGCATGAATTGCTCTTTGATTGTGGTTGAAGCTGCTGCCCAGAAAAGCCTCTTGTACCGAAGTCCACTCCATTTCTTCTTAAAATTTGCATAGATA
This sequence comes from Artemisia argyi, assembly GCA_030686995.1. Lineage (NCBI taxonomy): Eukaryota > Viridiplantae > Streptophyta > Magnoliopsida > Asterales > Asteraceae > Artemisia > Artemisia argyi. Next base: position 152,640,774 of record CM060688.1, on the reverse strand, counting down.
TGTCTGGTACATTGTCTATGCTCTGCATCAGGTAACCAAGTACCAACTGCTTCAATTAAGCCCTGTATAAAAGTTGAGAGTTGTCAGTGTATTAGTTAGTAAGCATAAATCACATATTTTTAAAGTTTAAGTAGTACTGACCTTATGTGCATCAGATATTATTGTTATACCACTTCCATTATCCAAGTCCAAATCAGAATGCAATAATGAGAGAAACCAGCACCAGTTGTTTTTATTTTCTACAGCAACAACTGCCCACGCTATTGGAAACATTTGGTTGTTGGCATCTCTGCCCATTGCTGTAAGTAATTGGCCTTTACAAGTATGTGTTAGGAAACACCCATCCAAACCAATCACTTTCCTACACCCATCCTTCCATCCAACTTTAAGACCAAAGAAACAAATATACATCCTTTTGAAGTACATCAGCCCATCATCTTTCTCTTCTATATCCAACTGACATGTGGACCCTGGGTTAGAATCTAGTAATGCTTGTCTATATTCCCACAACCTACTATAATGATCCACTAGACCTCCTTCATGATCAAACAATGCACACTGTTTAGCCCTTTTACATTGCCCTAAACTGACATCAATTTTGAACTTCTCCCTAATAGAATTTTGCATATACCTGTAAGTTAACCATGGATTGTCTATAATTTCCCTTGCATAATGATGTGCTATCCATTTGTAAGTCACCAATGACCCTAAGTTATAATTCCTAGTACACTTATAATCTGCATACAAAGACTTGATTTGGAAAGACCTTTCTGTACTCATCCAACTAGCCCAAAGTCTGAATTTACAATCTTGTTGGTTTGCAACATTTTTCTTTTCTTCCTCTTTCTTTTTTGCCCACCTGTCTTTTGTTGCCTTACTTATTTTACTAGGTTCACCTTTACACACTTTACTACCCTGACCCTTAGTACTATCATTGGCATTTTCCTTGTCTGTTTTCCCTCTTTTACCAGCACATCTACCTTCACTTACATCCCTACCACAAAACACTAGCAATTTATGGATGTCATTCTGCATGAACCAAAGTTGGTAACCATTTGTAACTCCATAATTAGCTAAACATTGTTTCAGTTGTGCTGGTGACTCAAACCTCATGCCTAAGAGTGGTTTACATTTATCCCATGGGGTTTCAGGATCAAAAGCAGGGTATTGAACTCCTTTTTTCACCTTATACTGACTATCTATATCATCCTCTTCAGGGTCATCAATCTCTACCATAAACCTACCATTTAAAGGAGGGATTGGATCATCCATATGCCCTATGAATTTACCCAATCCAACCAGTTTATTCAACCAAGGATCATCAGTAGAAATTTTTGGAATGACAACATTTGACTCATCCTCTGTTTGAAAATCAATTAAATCCTTAACATCATCTAGAGTATCTTGGTTTTCATTATCAGAGAAGTCTTGGTCATCTTCTTTATTAACCAAATTATAATTCTTAAGCATTTCTAAAACATTATAACCACTATGCTCACAATAAATGTCCATTTTTAACTCATTTTCAGAAGCAGCTTGCACTAAAGCTTCTAAATCTTCATCTGTTTTTAAAGGTTTCAACCCTATATTCAATTGGACACCAGTTTTAATATAGAAATAGCTAACTGGTGAAATAACAACAAGCTTACGAAGGATATGACATAACTCTAAGTAAATAACACCTACCAAGTTTACGTTATTCACCACACGAAGGTCGCCTTCCACATACTGAAGAGGGTTGCCCACGAAAAATCCATTATGATAGAGGTTAATGGTGAATTTAACCATCTTTCAACGATTCTGCAAAATAAGGGTTTATTATAGAATTAGGGCTTTTATCAATAAATCAATTAGAATACAATTACTAACAAAAACAACATTATATTTACATACCTGAGACCAATCGACGCCAATTTTGCTAGATTATGATGTTAAGAAAATTAGGGTTTGTGGAAAATGTGTTTTAGTAGCGGGAAAAAAAGGGGGAAGTGATCAAGTAAGTAGGGTGAGTGTGTATTTTCCACCTCACATTTTCCAAATAAGCCGTTTTTTTCCAACGTGTAATTTTATTATCGAAAATAACCGGGAAACCGGCTATAACAGGTTGCATTCCATAATAAATTGAAAATGTTATGCGTAATGAAAAGAAACTCATACTTAAATAAGCATTTTGACAATAAAAATAGTACAATATGTATAATGAGTCAAAATTGTAAGTACGTTAAGCATTTATGAATTTATCCCATTAAAAGTGTTGAAGAAAGTGTCCATTTATAATTTGAGGGACTAAAGATGACAAGTCTGAAAGTCTTATAAGGCTATTATCAGGTTTATATAGCTTGATGACAAGTTAAGCAGAGTTGAAGGTCTAATGTGAAACTCAAGGGGCGTTTGATTTCGACTTAATTGACTTAATATGAAAAAAACAGAATTAATTAAGTTATATGAAAACTGTTTGTTTGTGAATTAATAGAAAAAGATAACTGAAAATAGAGATCACACATTGTCTTTTGTATTTGTTTGGTAAGCACCTATTTAGCGACTTATCTACTTTAGCAGTTTATAATAAAATACAGTAAAGAGTTGGTTAGCTGGGTGTAATTGCTTATTGTTGTGTTCTGATTGTCATTTTTACAAAAATACTTGATGCATTTAATGCATCTAATACATAATACATTTAATAACTAAAGTTTTGAGTAAAGACTCAAGGTTCACCAAGTCTTTTCAAAAATCTTTTGATGCAATGCAAAATACCTCTTAAAATGATTTTTTGAAATAGTGAAAATCTTTTTAACAACTTGACCCACTGTGAATGCTCTTACTACAAATAATTTTTTTATTTTTGTTTTGAAAAGATCCAGAATGCTAATAATTAATTTTGAGAGGCTACTTATTTAACTGTCATGATCCAATAAAAGTTTAACACGTGTAAACTTTATAATTTCAAACTTAAAAATAATGTGCATTATGCCTAAATTGATTTTGGCTTAGCAAATCATTAATAATGAACAAATGTCACCATATATCTCAAAAAAAAAAAAAAAATTACATGCATGCATGCACAACTTACCTAAACAGCTTCACTACCTTTATTTACACACTATAACACCTGCACATTTCAAAAATTCAAAATCCCCCCCCCCCCCCAAAATAACTGACCCTATAAGTGAATAAGCAACGAAAATGCTTCTTGCCTCGACAAAACAAACTTACTATTTCTTGAAGTTTAATATACAAGCCCAAGCTTAAGTAAGCAACCCTCCCCCACCCCTGTTACACTAGGCGTCACCCCTAGGACCACCACAACATTTCAAGGCTTTGATCTATTTAGTTGGAACAATGTCATGTGATGCTTGCTATCTCTTCCAACCCTACCTTAATTGTTTCTATATAAGCAAGCCTTTGTGACTAGTTTTCACACCACAATCAAGCACACACATACTCTCTTCCTCTCCCTATTTTCGGCAACAGCAAACACCAAGGAGAGGGTTTTTCAAGATTTGGTTTAATGGTTACACAAGAATTGGGGTTTAGTACTTAAAAACGAGGAATTTCTAAGTGTAGTTGGTTAGTTTATGTACTTCGGTCTTCTTGATCTACCATCACCACCAATACTTGGAAGCATCTCATTCAACTCTTTTTCATTCATCTTTAACTTACTTAGCATGATTTCAAATCACCTTGTTAGACTTGTTGTGTTGAAAGTTGTTTGAATGTTAGTTAAGTAAACACCCTAAAGCTGTCCAGAAAATGGGTCATTATGTGAGCGTGTTATAGCCACTTTAGATTAACCTTTTGAAAAATTTCCTTTTACCACAGTTAAACTTAAGGTCTTAGTAAAGCTTCGGTGTCATGAGCTTAGTGCAATAGTAATACTTTTTTGTGATGTTGTATTTGTTATAATAGTCGCACTCGAAAATATTGTGGTCCACGTTAATACTTGCTTAAATCTATTATCTCACCAACTTTATGTTAATCGTTTTAGCATGTATTTCTCAGGTCCTTAAATTACATTATCATGAATAGCACTTTGGAGCATCATGCTAGTGTCCCCCTTTGCGGTCTCATCATAAAGAAAATTTTCTTGCATGAACTTTAACTTTTGATTATGTAACAAAACTTTCCTATATTACAATGTGAAACTCTTGAAAACCTTGTCCTTTATAAAACCAAAGTTCGATCGCGGAACACTAGATCGCGAGTTATACCGAGCACAAGTAGCACACACGAGAGACTACAAATAAGCGACAAGAATATGTGCACACGTTATACCCTCAAACACCCCTTTATTAACCAACCAATAAAGCTTACAATTTGAGGAAGAAGAATGTTAAGAACTAGCATCCCCCCTCACCTCTATTTATAGAGATGAGGGGGTAAAGAAACCATGTTTGAGTCGGTTATGGATTCTCCCCAACCGACCTCACCATGTAACCGGCCACATGGGCCTTCCTTGCCTTGCAAGGCAAGCTTAACCAATCCTAGTTATCGTCTAGTCCTAATCTTAATTACAATGTACATTTAAACCCCTAATATATGTTAAGTGTGCTCCTAATATTCAACAATTTCCACCTTAGGAGTAACACTTAAACATAACCGATACTCAACATCTTTTCTTAGTGCTGTAACCTCGAACCGGGGACCACCTTGTCGACCAGGCATTGTACTTCAGTAATTTTCCAAGATTAGCTTCCGTAGACTCTTTCACTTTCTTCTTTTTAGCAACATTACCATCTGCACCCTCTTGACCAGGTACTCCGGTTACCGTAATGTCTGCCCCCACCTTTATACCAAGGTGTATCTTTTCCTGCTCCTTTACCAAGCAGTCCGTGTTTGTCTTTTCTTCAAGTTGCTTGTCCTCCAACCGTCTTTGAGCCACTGCAGCATCATCATTACTAACCTGAACATCCTCAGCTTCACGATTCCCCTGAGCTCCCTGCAGTTCCACCTAAAACCAAACACATTTATCAACCTGTACTCCATGGACTCCTGTTTTAACACCAGGACCAAGTTGTTTGAACCCAACTTGTTTATGACCAAGTTGTTTGAACCCAACTGGTTTATGACCAAGTTGCTTGAATCCAACTTGTTTATGACCAAGTTTTTTGTATCCAACTTGCTTTGAACCTCCATGCTTTTGTACACCAAAAGTCGTCACTTTTGCTTCAAGAGTATACACACAGTTCTCTTTCCTGATCCCAGTCATCATAACCCGACAACCTTTGATCACCTTGACTCTACCCATCTGCATCTTCACAGTATAACCCTCTTTTTCAAGAGTACCCAATGAAATCAAGCTTTTTCTTAACCCTGGAACATACCTGACATTTTCCAGTATAAAGCTTGAACCATCATGCAACTGTATCTTCACTTTTCATGTCCCTCTGATAGTGCATGTCTTGTTATTGCCTAACTGAACCGAACCACCATCAAAATCCTTGAAGTCATACAAGAAATCCCTCCTAGGTGTCATATGATAAGATCCACCTGAATCCATTACCAATTCAGTTATCTCATCATTCCCGACCACCGCCAAGGCTTCTCCAAAGTAGGCGTTACCCTCGTCATCAGAATCCTGATCATGCTTACCCTTCCTGACGAACCCACTTGACTTCTTCTTTGGACAGTTTCTCTTCAGATGACCCTCTGAATGACATATGAAGCACTTGAGTTTACCGGTTCCACCCCTTGACTTGAACCGCGAACTTCCACCAGAATGAGCTTTCCTTGAGTGATCTGACCCTCCCCTTACGTATAACCCGTCACCATTTTCTTCCTTTGTGCCTTCAGTTCTTTTCTTTAACTCTCTTGAATTCAGAGATGCAAGAACATCTTCCATTGTCAAGGATTCCCTCCCATACAACAATGTCTCCACAAAGTTTTCGTAAGACGATGGCAACGACGTAAGTAACATAAGTGTCTGATCTTCATCCTCAATCTCGATATCAATATTCGCCAAATCAAGTATCAACTTATTAAACTCATCTATATGATCAACCAGTTTCGTACCTGGACTCATATAGTACGTGTACAGCTTCTTCTTTAGATACAGTCTATTTGCTAATGACTTAGTCATATAAAGACTAGTCAGTTTTGTCCAAATTCCTGCAGCAGATGTTTCATTGGTAACTTCCCGTAAAACCCGGTCTCCAAAGCATATAATCAAGGTACTGTATGCCTTCTTCATCAAAGCAGCCTTTTCACCTACTTCCATGTCCACGGGTAATGTCTCTAATGCAGCATCACATCCGAGCTGTACTATTAAAGCACGCATCTTTATTTGCCATAACCCGAAGTCATTCTTCCCATCGAATTTCTCGACGTCAAACCTAGTTATTGAACTAGTCATTCTTCTTTTAACTTGCTAAAAAACCTTGTCTAGTTGTTTCTTAACCAACTTTACCAACAAGCCTCACAAGCCGTGTGCAATATTCCCTTTTGTTGCTATAAACCGTTCTTGCAAATCGAATTAATTAGAATAACCCTAAACTCTCGATTTCGAACAAGCAAACCCGATCGTTAACTTGAACCCCAAGCAAACCACGATCAAAACTTGTACCGCAAGAAAAAACCCACAACAAGAAACCCTTCACTTTAAATCGACTTTTAGATAAAAACCCACAAAAGACGATAAAACAAAGTCGACTTATTATATGAAGTAGAAACAAAACTTTGACCTTTTATAATAAGATATCAAATCACCCTTGTTGCTTTATATTCACGTGGGTTGGAATAAAGAAACCAATCACAGGTACTTTTTTTTTTTCTTTAATAAAAAATCCCACGTTAATTTGTTTTTAGCTTCTTCTACCTCTGGCCGGTACTTGCTACTGCTACAATCGACGGAACCGTAACCGAACCTCGAAACCTTTAACGAACTCGAAACCTCGATCTAGCACTCGAACTTCGATAACCACAATAACCGCGGCTCTTGATACCACTTGTTGGAAAATACCTCGACAACAAACCCAAAGTTCGATCGCGGAACACTAGATCGCGAGTTATACCGAGCACAAGTAGCACACACGAGAGACTACAAATAAGCGACAAGAATATGTGCACACGTTATACCCTCAAACACCCCTTTATTAACCAATCAATAAAGCTTACAATTTGAGGAAGAAGAATGTTAAGAACTAGCATCCCCTCACCTCTATTATAGAGATAAGGGGGTAAAGAAACCGTGTTTGAGTCGGTTATGGATTCTTCCCAACCGACCTCACCACGTAACCGGCCACATGGGCCTTCCTTGCCTTGCAAGGCAAGCTTAACCAATCCTAGTTAGCGTCTAGTCCTAATCTTAATTACAATGTACATTTAAACCCCTAATATATGTTAAGTGTGCTCCTAATATTCAACATGAACTTTTAATGAAATCAAACGTTGTATTTTAGCGATTCATATAGAAGTTGATTTTTATATCTTGCATCTTTGTGCGATAAATGTCACGCCCTCAATTACCTTTTCGCTGCGATATTTTTTTGGGTGTGACAATTACCCCTTTTGGTAATCTTCTTTTTTGTATCTATATGTTGACGTGTTTTTTTTAAAAGAATTTCTAAATGAGTACTTCAATAAGTGAAAAACTCTGTAGTATTACTTTGTAAAAAAAGTGAATACACACGTCGTGCACTCGTGCTTATGATATAATCATTTTTTTTTAATTATCTTTTATAAAAGTAAGTTACCTTTTTAAGAGCAACTGAAATGCAATACCAGTCCTCAACTACAAATTGGGCACATAAAGAACACCAAAACTTGATCTCTAGAGTGTCAAGAGGCTCAAGGAAGCTAAGAGTACGGTTGCATTCTGAGATATATTTTGTTAAAAAAAAATTAAGAATCCTTGACCACGGTCTTTACTTTCTCTTCTATGTTTAATTTTATATCAGGTTGATGGAGTAGTTTTTTAGATCAGGTTGATGGAGTAGTTTTTTAGATCTTTGATTTTCTTGTGTGAAACATGATTTGTGTAGCAGTATGTAATACGTTATCAACTTATTGGTTATGGTTTTCAATAAGACGAATATCAAAGAAAATGTTTTAAAGTTAAGAGATTTTAAGTTTTTGGTTTTCTAAGCTGGACTAGGTTCAGGCTTATTTACTTTTGTTGGATTTAATCTAAAAGTAAACAAAGTCAAGTCCTTTGACTATACAAAATCAATTCCTTAAAAATAGTCTAAAAATAGCTTGTATAACTCATACACACTTTCAGCTAACTACATGTGACCAATATGTGATACTTACATGTTAGATGTGGCCATATAGTTAAATCACTCAGCCGGTGTTTGGATTAGCTTATATAAAGAGCTTAGGCCTTTTTACGAAAAGGGCGTGTGAGCTTATGTATTATCAAAACACACCTCTTGACTAAAAAGTGTTTGGATTAGCTTATGTAGTTTCAAAACACTCTTGGTAAAATCCTAAAATGACTAGAAAGGAAAATACCTTCAAAAAGATAATATGAGGGTATAATTGTGAATACTGAATAATACACTAATAAGCTAGGAAAGCCAATATAGAAAGGCCTACGAAATTGGGCTTATTTGAGCTTCAATAAGCTTATAAATTACCAATATACTTTTTTGAGTTGTGTGTGTTTTCAAAACACAATAAGCTCCTTCGAATAAGCCAATCCAAACACTCTCTCAATCTACAAACATTATACAACATTCACTGCACATACACAAGTTGACCATCTCTGAATTTCATAAGATAATACGGAGTATTCCAAATAAACACTTAAAAAGGAATTAGATCATTCAAACTACCAAGCAGTGTACAAGATTCATGCACCATTATATGTCGTTGAATGTCGCGAAAAAAAGCCATAACGATAATTATAATAATAAATTTAAAGTTCATAGATTACATTCCTAGAGGAATTGGACCTTGGTTAGTCCTAAACTTTACATACAAGAAGCAGAGCAGCACTCCAAGATTAGCGCCAAAATGTGCATCCTCCCAATTAATAATGATAAACCTACAAGGGGAAAGAGAGCCAAAGAAAGAAGATTGCTACTCGTCAATGTCAAAAACTAGAAAACACCATGAATTGACATTCAGACAAAATATCGTTACTTTGTTACAAAAAGCGTTGACAAATGTTAGTAGTCGGTCTCCATGACAGTTAACAAAATAAGATCATTTAACAGTGAAACATGTAACATGAAAAATGCAGCTAAAAAGGAAACGGGTCAAAGAGTTGCAAAGTCATTCGCATCATTTACAACCTCCCCGATTATCAGTTTAAAGTAATAGGTCTTCGTAATCAAAACTCTTTTGACCTGTCGTATAAAGTTTCCAATTTTTGCCTAAACACGTTAATTAGACCCCTCATTTTATTTCCTTTAGGAAGAAAATGTATCCCATGACCATTACCCAAAACAAGCAGCATGTCAAAGAATGTTAGTTTGCCCCCAGTCAGGAAAAAAAATAATGATACTTGAAAGCAGCAAAACATAACTGCAACAATGAGCAAAAGAAGTCCCAGATAGGAAGCTATGTTAATTTAACATTCAAAACCACCTATACCTGTAAGCATAGCTATCTATATACTATCCCACATGGAACTACATGTGCAATTATGCAAGGTAAGATTATATGAAAAGGTCAAAGTCAAACCTTTTTGCTTAAAGATAACCAATAACAGACAATGACTTATTCGTTTGCTGATTATGCAAGTAAGATTATATGAAAAGGTCAAAGCAAACCTAGATAATATTAGTTTGTCCAATTTGTTCTCAAAGTTAACCCTCCAAAGCCTCATTGTTTTCATCCTCCTCGTAACCTTTGCATCTTATGATATACACCTAAAATAAAAAAGAAAGAGTTACATTGGATGTTAAGGAATTTGACTGATATACCACAATCTGAAAGCAATCGAGCTTGATTTAAAAACACAAGAAAAACATAAATAAACTGAAGGACATTAAAAGAAACTAATTCAGGTGCATCCAACTAATACATTGAGTATAACTTGAGAGGTTTTTCAAGTTAAAACATTTAAACCTTAAAGACAGTTGGCTCGACTAGCTGGAAAACAAGTGCATCACCATCCACCAATTCATGACTGATGGAGAAACCCCTCCATCCACTACCAAGCACGAAATTGCGTTTGTAAGCCAAATACACAGTTGGGACCTCATCACCTTCTTCATCAATTAAAGTAACAATTGCACCATTATTCGGTAGGTTTTTCCTACAAAAGTAGCTTGGAAGGTTCTGTTTATTCGTGTCAAATAGCATCAATTATAAAACAATCAATTCAAAATGTCATTACCATTTACAGATGCTTATGGGTGATTAAGAAAAACCAGGAATGAAAACTAACCAACCCGCCAGTGAGATGGTACTGAAGGATGGGCTTGACAAACGAAGGATAACCACCTTCAAGACTAGCTTCAAGTTCTTCGGCTTTTGTTGTAGCCCAATACCTTGCTTCATCAGATGCATACACACGGTTTCCTAAACGCTTCCGCAAATAGCTATACTTTCTTCCACTGCAAACATACCATGTAAGGAAGCTTAGCCAATATGGAGTATTATTTAACCGAATATTCTCATTTATCTTGTAAAAGATATAACACTTTTGATTTTTAAGATTCACGACAATTACTTTGCAAATGTTGATTGTTCTGAAAAATATGATCTTCTTGTTAAATGATAGGTTAAGTATGATGGAAAAGAAAGTTACTAACATTATTCGATTATAAAATTTACCTTTCTAGTATGGTAACTCGCTCATAAACAACCTACAATAACACATCCAAAACAGATCAATGATTCTTGGTAAGGCGACTTGCTAATGTTATTTATTTATTTACAAAAAAACACCCTAAAAAGTAGCTCCATTCGATAACTCAATCATAACAATGAAGAATGGGAGAGAACAAAAAACATACAATTTCTTTGTGGTCAGGGGCAGGCAAACTTGCAACACGGCTCGACCTCCTGACCTCTACAATTTCTGTCCCTAAGACACGAGGTTTTGCATGATTCATCTGCCATTATCACACAAACCGTTATACATGAATCCTTGCAATAATCAGAATTAATCCATACTTTGATGTTTAACTTCACAAAACATTAGCCAAACAAATTAAGTTACCATAATCACTCTGTGTTTCATACCATGTATAACTTAAAAGAAAAAGAAAAAGAAAAAAAATACTGGAGAGGGTTTCGGAGAGTGAGCAGTTCTAAGCGTTATAGCAAGCAGCGGAAGATTAAGTTCTCTCATTTTTTTCTTATTCTCTTCCAATCGCTTGTTGCGTAAATCTTCATAGTTTTCTTTTGACATTACCATTTTTTACAGAGGAGATATTAGTTAGGGTTTTAGAGTTGTTGAGGTAATTGGGGGTTTTGAAAATTGTAAATGAAGAATGTTTTTGTTTCTTTGTGGGTTTTTTTTTTAATAAAAAATCGACCGTTGGGATTTTACAGCGGGATAATGGATGGCCGATTAGACATAAAGCTGCTACTAGTGAATGGTAAATCGATTTACTAAGGTACAAGTTATCCCCCACCCCCTATATTTTTTTATTATTATTTTTATTATCATTATTTGTTTTTAATAAAAAAACTATCTTAACTACATATAATGTAAAAATTGTCAACCTTGAAAATGAACTCTTGAAACTTTAGTCAACATTATTAAAAGTGAAATCTTGAAATATTAACTACACGTAATCTTATTAAAGGAAATTATGAAATGTAATTAATACTCTTATTAAAACAACTCATTACTTAAAAGTACAATTATTTATTCACATTGTACATCTAATTAAAAAACATATCTAACAAATTAAATACAACCAATTAAAACAATTAATACAAATCACAAACAGGGTTGATGATGAGTGCTCAAACACTCATCATTTTTGGTCTAATCTGAACTGCAAAACATACAAAAACACTCAGTAATGCATCAAAATACTGAAAATATTTCAAAATTGTGTTTTATATGTTTTAGATGCAAAATGAGCAAAAACAAATGAAAAACGCAAAAAAGTTTGCAAAATTGGCAGTTTCAGTCCCTCAACTTTCATAAAATTACAAAACTAGTCCCTGGATATTCAAAATATAGAAAATTATCACCAAAGGTCCTTTTACAATCATAAGTTGTCATATTTAGTCCTTTGGTGAAAAATTGGAAAAGTTTTGAAAATTTACAGTTCTAGTCCCTGGAGTTTCAAATATTGACAGATTTGGTCCCTGGTAGGATATTTTTGAAAGAAAAATCAATTTTGGTCTTTGGAAATTCAAAAGTTGGCAAAAATGGTCCTTGGGTGTCAAAATCAGTGAAATTACATGTTTGGTCCCTGGGTTTTGAAAGTTGGCAGAAAAGGTCCCCGGATATCAAATCTTGGAAAATTACAATTCAGGGTCCTTGATAAATCAAAGTTGGGCAATAATGATCCTTGGAACAAGTTTTGGAAAGTGACATAACAGCCCTTGAATTTCAGATTGTTACATTATTGGTCCTTGTGTTTATGTCATATACCATTTGGACCCTTAATATTAATAACACCCCAAACAAACAAGCCTGATCCACAAACACTTACCCAAAGCCCACCACACCCGGCCCACTTTTCCTTTTTAATAATTCCCACCCAGACCACTGTTCATCACCTTCCCCCCCAACATATCCCACGAAACCAGGAACCTCCCCCCTCCTCTTTTCCACCAAACCTCACCTTTCCATTAAATATTACTCACCAACCAACCAACTTCCCCCCCCCCCCCTCATTAATGTACCCACCAGATACACTCAACCTGCCAATTGCAAGTTTCCCGCCAAAACGATTTTAAGGGCCAAGATGATTTTTAGTGATCCAACGGCCACAACTATTAATGGGAAACACTCAGAAGGGCCCACTAAACCCTAATTGTCATGTATAAGAGGAAGAAGAAAGAGAATGAAGAAGGCAGTAGTTAATTAGCTAGGTTTAATGTAGTTTTAGTGTAAATTTAGTTTAAAAACTGTATTTCTTAGTTGTACAAGCTTGTAATCATTTCTTTCAGTGTAAAATTACTCTTTTTAATCATCAAATCCAGTTTCTAGTTCTAATTGAAGTTTATGCATTTTTCACTTCAAAATCTCATTTAGCTTATATATTGTCAAAAGTTGTTGATCAGTGTGAAAATAAGCTCAATTTAGCTCCCTTATGAGCTTCTTGAAGCTTTGATAGCAAGTAGAGGACTTATAAACCAGTTTAGTTTTATTACTCAAAAATCACCAAAAATAATCAAAATTACAAAATCAGTGTAAAAAGAAGATGATGCAAGAATCTTGGTTGACATGGAATGGTTAGGGTATTAGATCTTCATGGGAGGCTTTAGGAAGGGTTTGAGTACTTCATTATTGATTTGGATATCACAGGCTCATTCACAAGGTTCATTTCAATTTTTTTTTGCAACTCCACTGTATCAATGCTTGTATGTGTGCTCACTTGTTTGTCCTAAGCTAATTTGATATAATTAACTTGATAGTTGTTTAAGTATTTCAGTTTGATCAACAACTCTCATAGTTGTTAGAATTTTCAATTTAACTGTCACATTTTGCATTTCTAGTCATAGCCTGGTTTAGTGTTTACTTCTGCACAAAATTGACTTCAATAAGTCTCAAATAGTTTATTAGATCACTCTGCATCATTAGTATAGGTTATACATCATTAAAACTTGAAAATCACAAAAAACAGTTAGATAAGGTAGTGTTTGGTTTGAGAGATTACACTGTGTTCAGGTCTCTTGTTGTTGTCATTTCTGGTTCACACAAGTTCCTTTAGGTCAAATTAGCTTAGTTTAGTCATAAAAATCAGTTATTGTTTAACAAAAGTCAAAATCAACCCTCAACCCACCCAACAGTTAACTGTTGGGGTTTATGGGTCCCAAATCTCACCCATTTTGACTACATAATGTTCTTATAGTTTAATTCACTTTCTATATAGCATAACATCTCATTTTCAGTTAATTAAAGCCACTCAAAGTTCACCAAAGTCAACAACCAAGTTTTAGTGAAATGTCAAATTCGTATGACCTCAGTTTTTTCCAAATATTGAGGGATTTGTTTTGAATTTTGTATAAGGGTTCTGGACTTGGAACTTGTTTCTAGTTATAGTATACCAGCTCACCTTTTATGTTCTACCTTTGTTATAACACAATAAGCCAAGTGCTTATTTGTGGCTTATAGCTTATTCAGTGGTCACCCTTAGCTTTTTCTAGCTTAAACAAGTTAACTTAACTTATTTGGACAAGACTTACCCTTTGTGGGTCCCACTATAGTCCAACTCAGCTTATTTTACCATTTGGTCAACAGAAGTCAACTATTGACCAAATAAGCACCTCAAGTGCTTATTTTTGATTTTCATAAAAGTTGTTTTTGTAAAAGTTTGTTTTTTTTTGTTGTAAAATAAGTTTCTAAAATAAAAATCCAGAAAAATCAACTTAATTTTAAGTGATAGTTTCTATTTAATTTTATTTAAATTTTATTTTTCATTTTTATATTTTTATTAAGTACTTAGATATTTTATATTTTTATTAAATTCCTAATATATTAAAGTATTTATAATAATTTTTTCAGATTTTTGTTTTGTCATTAAGTATTTATTAGATTTAATCTTAGTTTTATTAATAATTAAGTAATAATTAGTTTTAAATAGCATAATTAGTTTTTATTAAATGAAACCTAGTTTTTATATTTTTTATAGTTTTTATATGTTATAAAATAATTTCATAAATTTTATTATAATTTTTACTGTTCATTTAGTATTTTTCTTAATTTAAAATAGTTTAATTAGGTAATTAATGTTTAATTAGTAATTAATTAATATAAAATTCACAAAAAGACAAAAAGACTTATTTTTAATTTTAAAACTTATTTTTAGTTATTTTATAATTTTAGGAATTTTATTTTCATTTTTCTAGTGTTTTAATAATATTGTATTATATTTAAGTATTTTAAATATTAATAATAAGTAATAAATAGTATTTAATTAATATTAAATAATTAATTAGTGTTAAAATTTATTTTCTTTTTCTAAAAATTTTCTTTTACCTTTTAGTTTGTATAAAAGTCATTTTCACCCCCTGAGGGTTTTCAGATTTTACTTTTCACGTTTTATTTCGTACGTCTACGTTTTATTTAAACGTGAACGTACGCGTTTTAAGTTTTAATCGTTTCTGGTTTTTCCCACTTTCCCGCCTTATTCATATAGCTTGTTTAAGCTATTTCATTGTAGATTCCTTAGCTCAATCAATCACAAACCCCTTTTTCATCCAAATTCACCCGATCACGAAACCGTTTGTTAGCCATTCACACCTCGCCGGGACATAACGACCCGGGGAAACACTATACTTCCGCGGAGCATTGACTCTAGGCTATTTGACTTTGTTGACCATTCACCTGGTCAATTTAGGTTGACCGTTTGGAGCCAATCAGTTGACCCGGTACGTTTCAAACCCAACGGGTTGAACCGGTTTATTTTGACCCGTTTTTGACCCAACATAGCAAGTTGACCTGGTTTAAATCGATCAATTTTTTGACCGGAACGGTTCAACCGGTTGAACCACCCGGGTCGAACCGGGTTTCAAAACATTATGTTTAATTCCCAAATCTTCAAACTTTTATTAATTTTCATTTATAACCTATAAACTTTTTTTATCAATAAACTATTTGTCGCTATAAAATCATGTTGCTATGCACGGGTACTCGTCTATTTATCTTAAGGATACATCATTTTTACATTCATTGTTCACTCATTCATTAAACTGTTGGTCTATTTGTTGTGTTAAAATTCAAGTGTAAATTAAAAAAAAAAAAAAAAAAAAAAAAAAAAAAAAAAAAAAACTGATTAAGGAAGTAAGACTTTGTAACAAAACTTCTCATGTAAGCTTCATAAAATTCGGGCTAGCCTCAAGATATACGGCCCATTCTTACCAAGTGTTTGTACCAGACTTTTTGGAAAGCTTTCAAAGTTTATTCATACCAACATAAGAGTATATGACACAATATCATTCAAAAAAACCCTTCATCAGCATCATAAAATCGCCACATATTTTCAGCTTCGATTCTTCAGGATATTAATCATAGATAAGATTTTATTTTTTCATCTTTTCCGTGTGATTCTCAAATTCTTGTGAATGTATCAACTCAAATATGAATTGTTTGGTGCATGTTTGTCAGCTTTATGCCATTTTTTTATTTGATTTTGAATGTGATATCAACATTTTAATATCGTTTATATCAATTCTTATGGTGCAGTTACGATCAAGTATTCGGTGGTATTGGAATTCCGATTCACACGTTCCAGATTCGCCATTTCCTTTACTCCACTCTTTTGTGTTTTGTTTTTTCAATTGTGTTTGTTTAATGCTGAGACTCATTAATTATTTGTTTTTTCAATTGTCTTTTTTTTTCTTTTTTTTCTTTTCATTGCAGGCATGGTATGTGGGAAACTAGAACGAGTGAAAACCTCTAAAATCAGTTAATTGTGTGCCCATAACATGTTTCAGGATTCATTAGCATCTGAACTCTTGACATTTATCATTGGCAGTAAACATATATGGCTATCTTGAATCATATTTTATCGTGCTTATCATGTACGATTGTACCCTTCGTTGTATCTTTTCATTAGATGTGTATCATATGTTTCTTTCTTATCCACTTTTTCTTTCTGGTTCAGATATTAAGAACCTGGCTGCTTGTGACGTAGGTGCACTTTTATTGTGAACGTTGTTCAACCAAGTTAATCAGAACGATTCTGTAGGTTCTTTTGAGATTAGCACCTTAGCTTCTGGATTCATTCAAACTTAAATGGTTTGATGCATCCAAATCGTTTAATAACATGGCATTTTTTTAAAGGCGATATTGTCTAAAAGAAAGCCTGATTCTAAATCATATATGCAGAATTTTTTGGGAAATGCCATAAGTCAAATACTACCTGCACTACTCACTAATCTCATTGGTAAAAAAAATTGTTGTTGACCATGTCTTCCAAGATGTGGTAACACGTACTTCATCAATACCAATTGCAACAACTTATAATGCAACACCCCCTTATGATTATGTGGAACAACCATCAGTTTCATCTTCTCGATCAGCTAAAAGAGAACTTTCCACACATCATTTCGATTGTTTTATGTTTTATGTATAAACGTTACATAAAATACTTAACCATAATATCACACCTATAACTATTTGCCGCTAGAAAATCCGTTGCTATGCACGGGTACTCGTCTAGTAAACCTGAAAGTGTAGAATAGAAAATATAAAGTTTAATATACTAAACGCTTAAAGCTGTTAGAAATACATAATAAAAACTGATAAAAAACTATTTTGCACTGTAAATAATGGGGGACAAAGGAAATAAAAGTACAAACCCCCCTAGCAGGGAGGGTTGTGTATAACACAACCCATTTAGTAAAGGGTGATAGATTTGTACACTCCCTCAATTGATTGGACGCTCCAATTTAATGTGTTTAGATATTTATACTCTCACAGTTACTCTTACATTTTCACCCATATGAAGATATAAATGTTCAAACGCATTAAATTGGAGTGTCCCAATCAATTGGCAAAATGTGCAAATCATCTCCCTTTAGTAAAGGGTTATGCTATCAAGACCTCCTAAGTGATGTGAGATTGAAAGGATTTTTTACTTTTGTATCTATAGCAAAACATATGAATACTACATGCTGTAAAACGAACAGGTGAGGCAGCACGTTGCTGTAGGACGACCATGTTTATGTTTATGAGAATATTGAGATTAGTTTGTTGTGACATTCTCATTACAACAATAAAATGGTACAAAACTACATCAAAGATAAGGGCAACTGACTCATTATGGTAATATAATTGCAGAAACCAAATTCATTTACAAAATCAACTGATACAGTTATAGATTGGACATAATTATGACTACAAAACACTGTGATTTACTTTACAAGAAACATCCCCAGCTTGTAACCTAGCAGTGACTACAAAACTCAATTTCCAGAACCGATAATCATTCCCTCGAGATTAGCATCCGTTATACCATCCACACGTGGTTCTATAAACCAGGAGACCGCGAAATATGGCAACACTTGATCAACGTCACCAAGACCTTTACTTTAGAACCATGGGTCCAACATGA
The DNA here is from genome assembly GCA_030686995.1 of Artemisia argyi. NCBI lineage: Eukaryota > Viridiplantae > Streptophyta > Magnoliopsida > Asterales > Asteraceae > Artemisia > Artemisia argyi. The sequence goes on along the minus strand of CM060688.1, from coordinate 152,622,637 downwards.
CGTTCTGGAAAAAAAATAATAATAAAAAATAAATAATAAATAAATAAACTGGTAGATTGTTATGCTTAGATATAAAATCAATCTATGCACATGAGAGTAAAAACAGTAACAAGTTACTAAATTCTTACGCGTGCAACTGGATACACATGTTCATAGTAAAATAATAACCCAACAAGGACTGCATCAGCATCAAGATGTATTAGCAAGAGCAAGTCGCGTTAGCAGCAATAGCAAGTCGCGTTAAAAAGTTGATAAAAAAAATAATAATAAAAACATAATAAAAAATAAATAAAAAAACCCCTTTGCGCCTTGGTGAGCTTAAAGTCCTCATTCTGACCGGAACATTGCAATTTTATTAAGCCATCCCTCTTAGATGTTTCCAAATGCTTGCCACCAACATGTGTATCAAGTAGATGTTTATTATCACGTGAACAATAGATACTTGCAACCCAATGGTTTTCGAACATGTAAGTAAATATTCAACATAGGTTAAACAAATGGAAACTGAATATTAAAATTAAGGCAATGCGTTATAAGGAATTATTATTTTTTTTTTTACCTTCGACGTTAATGTCAACCAAGCTCACATCCCAAGATTTTCTATCGTGAGTCGTTTAGACACCCAAATAATATTCTCGCCCCTGCTGAGCATCACAATGGTTGGGCTTAACGGCACACATTGCATTCGACAATAAGATACAACATTTGGCCATAATATTAAACATTAAAGAGTAAGTTTTAGAACAAAAAGAAGTTAAATTCTACATGCACACCATTGCTACTTGTAAAATACGGTCAACAGTTTGATGCATCAGTGCATCTTGTGGAACTAGCTGTTGCCTTAAATTGCAAGAGCAAGAAATGCCTGCCCACAATTAGTTGAAAAAATAGAAACGGTAAATGAGTACCCCCAATAGTGCATAAAACCATATTTTTGAAATGAACAAAGTAAAGCAGGCTCTTATTCTAATATCTTTACGTACCTTAGGCATAGACACAAAATATAAGCAACCAAAGTTCCTGGGGTGCGGATATGTAAAGAATCCAAAAATAGATAAATAAATAAAGCAACCAAAGCAGGCTCTTATTCTAATAGCTGCGAGCTTAGGAAGCTTATACCATCACGATACAAATAAACTCATTTTTTTGGCACAACACAGAGACATCCCATAAAAAGGTCAAAAAGTACTTCAAGTACCAAATTTTGAAGCCTGCATTCGAGATTTGAACGAATTGACATTAGTATACGAAAAAAAATCGTATGAAATACACATTGCACATACTATAAGTATTGCATCCTAAGCAAAAACGCAACAACATGATAAGGTCACAGCCAAGCATTAAAAAATTATTGTATCCTAATGTTGCCATGATATATTGCAGCATTATTCGCCAATACTTACCATGCTTATGACTTATCCTCACCACCATCCATTTGATCCTTGCACACAAACTTGAAAAAACAATTTCCATCTACGACCACTTTTATTGTTTTCAAGCCAATGAAGGCAATAATTCTACCTTAGCATATTCATTAGAAGGTCTAGTAAGCTGAGCGACTGACAATTTTATAATAGCTAATAAGCAACCTGACAAAGTTAGGCTTCAACCTATTTAAAACTATGGCAAAGCTCCTACTCTTTGGTTGATTCAAGGGCAAACCGTGCCCGAAACTAAGCCAAAGAGTGCAATACTAACAAGTTGGTAACCCCACACCAGGCTTCAAATTAAACCTTTTTGAAGTCGGGGTGCCCGGAACTCATGAGTAACGTCCATACAAGGCCGCGAACAAACCGAAAAGGGAAGTGAAGATTCAACTAAAAAAGCCAAATTCATTTGGACAACCTTCGCCACTTCACTACCACCAATCACATCCTTAGATGGCTATGTTACCCGCCTTAAACATGCGGTGTAGAGTCCCGACCGCGCATCAGGGCAACAAAGCACACTTGATAGGTTAAGAAGAGGGGGTCCCTAAAGAAGACCACGACTCTCGTAGCCTCGCCTTTATACCCATAGGAGACTCATAAATGTCACACAAACCAACGCCGTGCAGACATCACCAGCTACGTAACGCCCTATGATGACACACGGATATACATTGTGACATTTAAGACTCTTACAGACTTAAACAGGAGCGCCTGAACCATATGGTGTAACATTTAAGCTTCTCATTAACACGACCAAATCACCATAGTAGGAATTAAAGAAAGATGATAGAAAGTCCGACGCAAGACCCTCCACGCCTTCCATCCCAACAATCACTTACAAAACTCCACCGGGATCTAAGTACACCCAAAGGATGGCAACGTTAGACAAGGATGGAAGAGGAGTAAGCGTCCCCATATCCAACAACCATACATGGGTAAAAGGATCCCAGACCACAAATGTTTTCGCCATCAAAACGACTATTCTTCCATACCACAAAAATCGAAGGAAGACAAATGCCCTTCATAAAAAATACAATGGAAAAAATCTTTTTGAAAGAAGTTTTTAGGGTTTGGAAAGAGATGTGGAAAATGGGAGAAAGGCTTTATTCTTTCAAGTTATAACCTCCCCACCTTTCTAGCTCTATTTATAGGGAAAAAAAAACCTGAAACAACGAGTTACACTTGGCAAATGCCCACTGGGTCAAAGCACATTTAATAAAGCGCGTGATAAACACCTTACAAAGGCACAAGTACAACTGACGTCAACGCACACGTCACGTACAGTCGAAGGGACAAGTTATACACACCGCTTAAGAAATGTCAGGATGACGACGTCTAAAGTCTCAAAGGCAATAAAGACGCGTCAAATCACAAAGATATCGAATAAACCATAGGCAGGATATTCCTACACTTCCTCATGAAAACATCAAGTATACACCTTTCCTAACTCATCTTATAACCCTGATCAAGGTAAAAAGCATGCATCTAGTCATCATCAAAAAAGACAAATATGATTGAGACCTGGAAAAGAAAGGCCTGTGAAAGAACCCTGGTAGCACTACACGAACTGGGGGGATTCAGTTAAAAAGTCCTGCATCATACTAGTGCATGATCTAATACTAGACTGAGGGGACTTGATAGCATATCAATATTAGTGGCCTAAGCGCACTAATCACATGCTCGAACCAAACCCATTACCAAAGCCCATCAACACTTGATAGATGCTCTACTTAAATCCCAGGCCATGCTTGTCCTGGTAAAATCTCTTAGGCCTGATTGACTAAAATAGTACTACTGTTCCCCAACTGTCACTAGCGGTTAAGATGTACCATCTGAAACTGTATGGTGGGGAGGACGCACGACACCTGTCCTCATTGTCTGCTCTCGGATAATCAACACATGTCCCTCTAGCAGCCGTTGATCAACCCCAAAGGGTTTATCTCTAAACCCTACAAGCCTCTATATAAAAATTTCACACACTTAGTCAAATACTGCCTCACAACAATGTAGTATGGTTCTCGTTTAAGTGTTACCCAAACTGATTTATATCAATCTCATCGGGTCCTTACCGTTCAACACGGGTAACCAAATAACAAAATCATTTCAATCCTATCTCTAAACCAATTTACTTACCATACGTAAACAGGTAACTTACTTTTATAAAAGATAAAAATAAATGAATAAATAAATAAATAAATAATAAAAGATTATAGACATAAATACTGTTGGAAAATTTAGTGCACTTGTGGGATTTGTTCACACCTGATAATGGGCTTGGAGGTACGGAGTGTACACCCATCAGGTCCCTGAACATCCTGACTCAAATAGTGGTTGTGTGGGATTCTGCTGCTAGTATTGGTTTCCACTGATAATGGATTCTGCTGCTATCATCAGGATCCTGCTGATAGCAATTCTGCTGCTAACAGTATGACTCTGCTGCTGAGCAGTGATTCTGCTGCTAGTGATAAGTGGATCCTGCTGATGGTTATGTAACTGATTTGACCTATTCAAATGGCAGTTACATCTACACTTATGACCTCGTTTAACTGGTCAAGTAACCACTATTTTAGGCTATAATGGGGATAATTATGTGGAGATTAATGGGCCGATTAATTCGCATAATTCCGTTTGACTAGCTATGAGTATCTTCCTATAAATAGGAAATCATATTATGCATGATGAGACACACAGAAAACACACAACACTTAAACACGAAGGGTTATTGATTTGTGCCTAAATCATTAACAACATTTGGTCTTATCCCAAGTAGATATTCGTGATACCCAGGCATTAGGGTCGAATAGTTTACTTTGGAAAGTGATAACACGATTCCATGTGATATCCGGTAACCTTAATTCGTACGTAGCTAGGTCTTTGATTATCTCTACCCTGTTCTGGGCGAATAACCACCAACAATCAAAGTAAACTATTTTGTGATAATCAATGGCTGCTGCTATGAGGCATATGGCTGCTAACTTTTCCAAATTGGATAAGTTTGAAGGTGTTGATTTCAGAAGATGGCAAAAGAAGATGCACTTCTTGCTTTCAAGCATGAATGTGGTGTATGTTCTTAGTACTGCCATTCCTGAGGATCATGGGGATGATGCTACTGTGGAGCAGATAAGGAAAAAGGAGCAAATGGGAGAATGATGACTATGTTTGCAGAGGTTTAATCCTAAATGGTATGTCTGATTCTCTCTTTGACATTTATCAGAACGTTGAATCTTCCAAAGAACTTTGGGATTCCTTGGATGCCAAATATATGGCTGAGGATGCTTCAAGTAAGAAGTTTCTTGTGAGTAATTTCACAAATTACAAAATGACTGATTCAAGACCAGTCATGGAACAATACAATGAACTTCTTGGAATACTTGGAAGGTTTACACAACATAAAATGAACATGGATGAGGCTATTTCAGTCTCTTGTATCATTGACAAACTCCCTCCTTCTTGGAAAGATTTCAAGCATGCCTTGAAACATAAGAAGGAAGAACTGACACTTGTTCAGTTGGGTAGTCATTTGCGTATTGAGGATTCCCTCAGGGCGCAGGATAATGACAAGCCAAAGAGTAGCAATGCTACTAGTGCATCTGTTGTCAATATGGTGGAACATAACAATTCCACCAGGTACAATGACAACAAAGGCAAACGCAAACATCAGGATAACACAAGGGCTGATCCTAACAAGAAGGCTACACCTACTTGTTGGAAATGTGGCAAATCTGGTCACATTAAAAGGGATTGCAAAGGTGTTAAGATTGGTGGTAAAACCAATGGTTCAGGCACTAGTGGTTCAGGGAGTGGTGGTTCAGCCAACTCACTGAAAGGTCAGAATATGTTTAATGAATCTCTTCAGATTTATTATGTTACATATGTATCTGAATCTAACTTTGTGCAGGATGATGATGTTGCGTGGTGGGTTGACTCTGGAGCAACTGTTCATGTGTGCAAAGATAGATGTTGGTTCAAGACTTATGAGTCACTGAATGATGGATCTATTCTTCACATGGGAAATGAGTCAACAGCCTTGGTGCATGGTCGTGGTTGTGTAGATCTTAGTTTTAGTTCTGGAAAGATTGTAATTTTGTTTAATGTTATTCATGTTCCTGATATAAGGAAGAACTTGGTTTCAAGTAGTGTTTTGAATAATCATGGATATAAACAAGTTATTGAATCTGATAAATTTATTTTGTCCAAACATGGTGTGTTTATTGGTTTTGGCTATTTGTGTAATCAAATGTTCAGGCTGAATATAGTCACTGACATTGTTAATTCAGCCTTTATGTCAACCTCTAAACTAAATGACTCTACCCTGTGGCATGCTAGACTTGGCCATGTACATTATAAAAGGATGCAAGATATGTCTAAGGATGGGTTAATCCCAGCATTTGACATGGACACTGAAAAGTGTAAAACTTGCATGTTGACCAAAATAACTAAGAAACCTTTTCAGGGTGTAAAACGTGAGACTGAGCTCTTGGAGCTTATACACAGTGACCTGTGTGATTTGCATGCCACTCCCTCTTTGGGGAACAAGAAGTACTTTGTGACATTTATTGATGATGCTTATAGGTTTTGTTATGTCTATCTGTTACATACCAAGGATGAAGCATTGGATAAATTCAAAGTGTTTAAAACTGAAGTTGAGTTGCAACTTGGGTCCCTGATCAAAAGATTCGGGACTGATAGGGGAGGTGAGTACATGGATACTCAGTACTTTCAGTCTGTTGGTATAATCCATGAAACGACTGCTCCCTATACTCCTCAACAAAATGGTATCTCTGAAAGGAAGAACAGAGTACTGAAGGAGATGGTTAATTCCATGTTGTCCTACTCAGGACTGAGTCAAGGGTTCTGGGGTGAAGCTATGTTAACAGCTTGCTATTTACTTAATAGGGTTCCCAACAAAAGGAACAAGGTTACCCCTTATGAACTCTGGACTAAAAAGAAACCCAACCTGAATTATCTCAGGGTTTGGGGTTATAGGGCAGTTGTAAGACTCCCTGATCCAAAGTTAAAAACTTTGGGTGAAAGAGGCATTGAATGCATCTTTGTTGGATATGCTGAGCATTCCAAGGCATATAGGTTTTATGTTATTGAACCTAATGAATATGTTTCAATTAACTCAATAATTGAATCAAGGGATGCACTCTTTGATGAGAATAGATTCTCATCAGTCCCTAGACCAAGTCAGAGGATTCCAAATGGAACTGATGACATTGGTGTATCAGAGGTCCCTGATGAATTATCATCTCAGGCCCCTGATGAGGTTGTGGTTCAACAACCTGAACCTGAGCTCAGAAAGAGCAAAAGGGTCAGGACTCCAAAGTCATTTGGACCTGAGTTCCAATTATACTTGATTGAAGGTACAAGGAGTGAGGTCTCTGACCAATATTCCTATTGCTTCATTCTTGAGGATGATCCCAAAACATTTGAAGAAGCAATGAAGTCCCAGGATGTTGCCTTTTGGAAAGAGGCAATAAATGATGAGATTGAGTCCATCATGGGCAACAACACTTGGGTGTTGGTTGATCTACCACCAGGTTGCAAACCTCTTGGTTGCAAATGGATTTTCATAAGGAAAATGAAGGTAGATGGAACTATTGAAAAGTTCAAGGCTAGACTAGTCATTCAGGGCTTTAAACAAAAGTCAGGGATAGACTACTTTGATACTTATGCCCCTGTGGCACGTATCAGTACCATCAGGCTGCTGATTGCTTTGGCATCAATTCACAATCTAATTATTCATCAGATGGATGTGAAGACAGCTTTCTTGAATGGTGAATTGGATGAGGAGGTTTATATGAACCAACCTCAGGGCTTCATCTTGCCTGGCAATGAAAACAAGGTGTGCAAACTGATTAAGTCTTTATATGGACTGAAACAGGCACCTAAGCAATGGCATCAAAAATTTGATGAAGTGGTTTTGTCTAATGGTTATGTTCTTAACCAGGCTGACAAATGTGTATATAGCAAATTTGATGATTCTGGTAAAGGAGTCATCATTTGCCTATATGTTGATGACATGTTGATCTTTGGCACTGACCAAAATCAAGTTGACCTGACAAAGGAATTTTTGTCATCCAGGTTCTCCATGAAGGACATGGGGGAGGCAGATGTTATCCTTGGTATAAGGATTAAACATGAAAGCAATGGTATATCAATTTCTCAGTCTCATTTCATTGAGAAGGTACTGAAGAAATTTAATTGCTTTGATTGTACTCCAGTGAGTACTCCCATGGATACCACTGAGAAGCTTATGCTTAATACTGGCAAAGCTGTATCTCAACTTGAGTATTCCAGGGTGATTGGCTGCCTGATGTATGCCATGACTTGTACAAGGCCTGACATTGCTTTTGCTGTGGGTAAACTGAGCAGGTATACTAGTAATCCTAGTGCTCAGCACTGGCAAGCAATTCAGAGGGTACTGAAGTATTTGAAGAGAACTATGGACTATAGTCTCTCATATACTGGTTATCCTTCAGTGTTGGAAGGATACACTGATGCAAGTTGGATCAGTAACACTGAAGACAATTCATCTACCAGTGGCTGGGTATTCCTACTTGGTGGAGGTGCAATTTCTTGGGCATCCAAGAAGCAAACTTGTATCACCAGTTCAACAATGGAATCTGAATTTGTGGCTCTAGCAGCTGCTGGTAAAGAAGCTGAATGGTTGAGAAACTTGCTTCTTGAGATTCCATTGTGGCCTAAACCTATAGCACCTATTTCTATCCGGTGTGATAGTGCTGCTACATTGGCAAAGGCTTATAGCCAGATGTACAATGGGAAATCTAGACACTTAGGTGTCAGGCATAGCATGATTCGTGAGCTTATCATGAATGGGGTGATTTCTATAGAGTTTGTTAGATCTCAACAGAACTTAGCTGATCACTTGACGAAGGGTCTTGCTATAGACTTGGTTATAAAGTCTGCTAAAGGGATAGGTTTAAAGTCCAACTTGGTCACTGAATGCTAGGACACCCAACTCCCTCCTGAGGAAACTTGGGAGCTGAGTTCAATATGGAAAGCTGAACATTCAGTGTACTGAAGCACATGTTTTACAAACATCCCAAGGTTTGTGCTTGGAACCTGCTGAAAGGAGGATGAAGTCACTACTTCTTAATGGTTAATTTTCTTTGAAAAAGTGCTTGGCAGGAGCATGAATAAAGAGGAACCACCTATGTGAATGTTGAAGTTTTGCCGCTTCAGGAAGCTATGGACTTTTAGCTTTTACAACATTTATGAATTGGATATGGACACATGGCTTGTATAGTGTCAGGAGTGTTTAAGTGTTGGAAAACTTGTGTGTATTTTATCTTCAGGTATTCAAATGGGTTGAAGGGTTCAATTCAAATGGGTGGAAAGCTGAACATTCAGTGTACTGAAGCACATGTTTTACAAACATCCCAAGGTTTGTGCTTGGAACCTGCTGAAAGGAGGATGAAGTCACTACTTCTTAATGGTTAATTTTCTTTGAAAAAGTGCTTGGCAGGAGCATGAATAAAGAGGAACCACCTATGTGAATGTTGAAGTTTTGCCGCTTCAGGAAGCTATGGACTTTTAGCTTTTACAACATTTATGAATTGGATATGGACACATGACTTGTATAGTGTCAGGAGTGTTTAAGTGTTGGAAAACTTGTGTGTATTTTATCTTCAGGTATTCAAATGGGTTGAAGGGTTCAATTCTTAGAACACCCTGATTCTCGAATATTTGAACGTGTAATTTACTAAGATGGAAATTCAATCCTCAGGACATTTTCGTTTATGCACTTGTTTTGTATAATGGTTATTTTTCATGCAAAGGTAGTGAACTAAATTTGGGGAGGATTGTTGGAAAATTTAGTGCACTTGTGGGATTTGTTCACACCTGGTAATGGGCTTGGAGGTACGGAGTGTACACCCATCAGGTCCCTGAACATTCTGACTCAAATAGTGGTTGTGTGGGATTCTGCTGCTAGTATTGGTTTCCACTGATAATGGATTCTGCTGCTATCATCAGGATCCTGCTGATAGCAATTCTGCTGCTAACAGTATGACTCTGCTGCTGAGCAGTGATTCTGCTACTAGTGATAAGTGGATCCTGCTGATGGTTATGTAACTGATTTGACCTATTCAAATGGCAGTTACATCTACACTTATGACCTCATTTAACTGGTCAAGTAACCACTATTTTAGGCTATAATGGGGATAATTATGTGGAGATTAATGGGCCGATTAATTCTCATAATTCAATTTGACTAGCTATGAGTATCTTCCTATAAATAGGAAATCATATTATGCATGATGAGACACACAGAAAACACACAACACTTAACACACGAAGGGTTATTGATTTGTGCCTAAATCATTAACAACATTTGGTCTTATCCCAAGTAGATATTCGTGATACCCAGGCATTAGGGTCGAATAGTTTACTTTGGAAAGTGATAACACGAATCCAAGTGATATCCGGTAACCTTAATTGGTACGTAGCTAGGTCTTTGATTATCTCTACCCTGTTCTGGGCGAATAACCACCAACAAATACAACTTTTGTATTCAACTTTTTTTACAAAGTAGCACCTACGACATAGTTTTTCACTTATTAAAGTACTCTCATTTAGACACTCTTAAAAAAAAACACATCAACATATAGATAAAAGAAAGAAGATTACCAAAGGGTAATTTTGTGGAGTAATTGTTATAGAAATGGTTTTCTTTTTTTCAAAATATTCAATATGATAAAAGATGTAGTTGCTGTAATGGGCGACTATCAATATTTGCCATTTTTTTTTCAAATTAATTCTTTATCATTAAACCGGAAAAAAGACAAACTTTTTTCAGTTGTTGGTTGACCTGTCGAACAAAAATAAAGTTATCATAAGTTGTCAGTTGACTAGTGATTGTCATAACCGTTAGTCGAACAACTAAACATTTCTTTAATAATTTTGAACTTATAAATTTTACACATGTAAAACTTTTATTGGATACCGACAGTTGAAGGCCCGTTTGGTTTGTAGGTAGGTTTAGAATTAAAATTGAATTTGGATTTAGTATGAAAGAAAGTGTTGAAAGAGAAAATTAACTGTTGGGTGGGTTGAGGGTTGATTTTGACTTTTGTTAAACAATAGCTGATTTTTATGACTAAACTAAGCTAATTTGACCTAAAGGAACTTGTGTGAACTAGAAATGACAACAACAAGAGACCTGAACACAGTGTAATCTCTCAAACCAAACACTACCTTATCTAACTATTTTTTGTGATTTTCAAGTTTTAATGATGTATAACCTATACTAATGATGCAGAGTGATCTAATAAACTATTTGAGACTTATTGAAGTCAATTTTGTGCAGAAGTAAACACTAAACCAGGCTATGACTAGAAATGCAAAATGTGACAGTTAAATTGAAAATTCTAACAACTATGAGAGTTGTTGATCAAACTGAAATACTTAAACAACTATCAAGTTAATTATATCAAATTAGCTTAGGGCAAACAAGTGAGCACACATACAAGCATTGATACAGTGGAGTTGCAAAAAAAAATTGAAATGAACCTTGTGAATGAGCCTGTGATATCCAAATCAATAATGAAGTACTCAAACCCTTCCTAAAGCCTCCCATGAGGATCTAATACCCTAGCCATTCCATGTAAACCAAGATTCTTGCATCATCTTCTTTTTACACTGATTTTGTAATTTTGATTATTTTTGGTGATTTTTGAGTAATAAAACTAAACTGGTTTATAAGTCCTCTACTTGCTATCAAAGCATCAAGAAGCTCATAAGGGAGCTAAATTGAGCTTATTTTCACACTGATCAACAACTTTTGACAATATATAAGCTAAATGAGATTTTGAAGTGAAAAATGCATAAACTTCAATTAGAACTAGAAACTGGATTTGATGATTAAAAAGAGTAATTTTACACTGAAAGAAATGATTACAAGCTTGTACAACTAAGAAATACAGTTTTTAAACTAAATTTACACTAAAACTATATTAAACCTAGCTAATTAACTACTGCCTTCTTCATTCTCTTTCTTCTTCCTCTTATACATGACAATTAGGGTTTAGTGGGCCCTTCTGAGTGTTTCCCATTAATAGTTGTGGCCGTTGGATCACTAAAAATCATCTTGGCCCTTAAAATCGTTTTGGCGGGAAACTTGCAATTGGCAGGTTGAGTGTATCTGGTGGGTACATTAATGAGAGGGGGGGGGGGGAAGTTGGTTGGTTGGTGAGTAATATTTAATGGAAAGGTGAGGTTTTGTGGAAAAGAGGAGGGGGGAGGTTCCTGGTTTCGTGGGATATGTTGGGGGGGAAGGTGATGAACAGTGGTCTGGGGTGGGAATTATTAAAAAGGAAAAGTGGGCCGGATGTGGTGGGCTTTGGGTAAGTGTTTGTGGATCAGGCTTGTGTTTGGGGTGTTTGTTTGAGGTGTTATTAATATTAAGGGTCCAAATGGTATATGACATAAACACAAGGACCAATAATGTAACAATCTGAAATTCAAGGGCTGTTATGTCACTTTCCAAAACTTGTTCCAAGGATCATTATTGCCCAACTTTGATTTATCAAGGACCCTGAATTGTAATTTTCCAAGATTTGATATCCGGGGACCTTTTCTGCCAACTTTCAAAACCCAGGGACCAAACATGTAATTTCACTGATTTTGACACCCAAGGACCATTTTGCCAACTTTTGAATTTCCAAAGACCAAAATTGATTTTTCTTTCAAAAATATCCCACCAGGGACCAAATCTGTCAATATTTGAAACTCCAGGGACTAGAACTGTAAATTTCCAAAACTTTTCCAATTTTTCACCAAAGGACTAAATATGACAACTTATGATTGTAAAAGGACCTTTGGTGATAATTTTCTATATTTTGAATATCCAGGGACTAGTTTTGTAATTTTATGAAAGTTGAGGGACTGAAACTGCCAAATTTGCAAACTTTGTGCGTTTTTCATTTGTTTTTACTCATTTTGCATCTAAAACATATAAAACACAATTTTGAAATATTTTCAGTATTTTGATGCATTACTGAGTGTTTTTGTATGTTTTGCAGTTCAGATTAGACAAAAAATGATGAGTGTTTGAGCACTCATCATCAACCCTGTTTGTGATTTGTTTTAATTGTTTTAATTGGTTGTATTTAATTTGTTAGATATGTTTTTTAATTAGATGTACAATGTGAATAAATCATTGTACTTTTAAGTAATGAGTTGTTTTAATAAGAGTATTAATTACATTTCATAATTTCCTTTAATAAGATTACGTGTAGTTAATATTTCAAGATTTCACTTTTAATAATGTTGACTAAAGTTTCAAGAGTTCACTTTCAAGGTTGACAATTTTTACATTATATGTAGTTAAGATAGTTTTTTGATTAAAAACAAATAATATTAATAAAAATAATAATAAAAAAATATTGGGGGTGGGGATAACTTTTACTAAATCGATTTACCATTCACTAGTAGCAGCTTTATGTCTAATCGGCCATCCATTATCCCGCTGTAAAATCCAACGGTCGATTTTTTATTAAAAAAAAACCCACAAAGAAACAAAAACATTCTTCATTTACAATTTTCAAAACCCCCAATTACCTCAACAACTCTAAAACCCTAACTAATATCTCCTCTGTAAAAAATGGTAATGTCAAAAGAAAACTATGAAGATTTACGCAACAAGCGATTGGAAGAGAATAAGAAAAAAATGAGAGAACTTAATCTTCCGCTGCTTGCAATAACGCTTAGATCCGCTCACTCTCCGAAAGCCTCTCCGGTATTTTTTTTTTTCTTTTTCTTTTGTTTGAGTCTCGATTAATTTGGGTATGAAAATGATGTGTTAGTAATGTTCAGTACGAAGCTAATTGATTTAAAGAAAAAGTTTGTTACTTGATGTTCTGTATTTTTTTCTACTAAAAATGACACATTGAGTGATATTTTTGTTTATGTTTAATAAGGAAAAGTGTCGTGTTACTTTTGATTATTTATTTATTTATGATAATTGATACATAGCTGCTGAAACCTTCCTTAATTGTAGTAATTTATTTGGTTTTGTTTATGTTGTACGAATTTATTATGTAACGTGTTGGTCGTGATTAGTATCAGAATATTAACTTGGCTTTTATGTGTTTATGAAAAATTTGCAAACGAAAATTCATTATCTTTCTATCTTTTAAGTTATACATGGTATGAAACACAGAGTGATTATGGTAACTTATTTTGTTTGGCTAATGTTTTGTCAAGTTAAGTATCAAAGTATGGATTAGTTCTGATTATTGCAAGAATTCGTGTATAACGTTTTGTATAACAATGACAGATGAAGCATGCAAAACCTCGTGTCATAGGGACAGAAATCGTAGAGGTCAGGAGGTCAAGCCGTGTTGCAAGTTTGCCTGCCCCTGACCACAAAGAAATTGTATGTTTTTTGTTCTCTCCCATTCTTCATTGTTATGATTGAGTTATCGAATGGAGCTACTTTTTTGGGCGTTTTTTTTGTAAATAAATAAATTACATTACCAAGTCGCCTTACCAAGAATCATTGATCTGTTCTGGATGTGTTATTGTAGGTTGTTTATGAGCGAGTTACCATACTAAAAAGGTAAATTTTATAATCGAATAATGTTAGTAACTTTCTTTTCCATCCTAGTTGAGATTTGAGAAGATCATATTTTTCAGAACAATCAGCATTTGCAAAGTAACTGTCTTGAAGCTTAAGAATCAAAAGTGTTATCTTTTACGAGATAAATGAGAATATTCGGTTAAATAATACTCCGTATTGGCTAAGCTTCTTTACATGGTAAGTTTGCAGTGGAAGAGAGTATAGCTATTTGCGGAAGGGTTTAGGAAACCGTGATGCATCTGATGAAGCGAGGTATTGGGCTACAACAAAAGCCGAAGAACTTGATGCTAGTCTTGAAGGTGGTTATCCTTCGTTCGTCAAGCCCATCTTTCGGTCATATGTCACTGTTGGCTTTTTGGTTAGTTTTTTTTCCCTGATTTTTCTTAATCACCCATAAGCATCTGTAAATGGTAATGACATTTTGAATAGATTGTTTTATAATTGATGCTGTTGACATGAATAAACAGTGTCTTCCAGCCTACTTCTGTAGGAAGAACCTACCGAAGAATGATGCAATTGTTACTTTAATTGATGAAGAAGGTGACCAGGTCCCGACTATGTATTTGGCTTACAATTCCAGGCTTAGTGGTGGATGGAGGGATTTCTCCGTCAGTCATGAATTGGTGGATGGTGATGCACTTGTTTTCCAGCTAATCGAGCCAACTGTCTTTAAGGTTAGAATGTTCTGACTAAAAAGCTCTTTTAAGTTTTAAGTTATAGTCAAAGTATTATTGGATGCTCTTGATTCCTTTCTTTTCATGTTCTTCAGTTTGTTTACGTTTTTCTGCCTTTTCTAATCAACCCCGATTGTGTTCAGTTTATGGGATATCACTCATAAATTCATCAACAACCGATATAACTCTTTCTGTTTTTATTTCAGGTTTATATCATAAGGTGCAAAGATTATGAGGAGGGTGAAAACGATGAAGATTTGGAGGCTTAAGTTTATGCACAATTGGACAAACTAATATCATATAGGTGACGCCTCAGCTTTTTTCACCTGTTTATCTTGGATTTGCGTATTTTGTTAATCGGAAGGTCTGTTATTGGTTACTTTGCTAAATAGATAGGTTTTGACTTTGACCTTTTCATATAAGCTTACCTGCATAATTGCACATGTATTTCCATGGGGTGGTACATAGATAGCCATGCTTACAGGTTGTTCTCGATGTTACATAGTGTAACTTTCTATGTGGGACCTCTTTGTTAATTGTCAGTTTTTTTTTTTTTTTTTTTTTTTTTTTTTTTTTTTTTTTTAAAGGAAAAAACTCTCCAAAAATAAGCGTATGCCACTTTATGCAACGAGCACACGGTCACTGCTTTCAAGTATCAATATTTTTTTTATTTATTTATTTTATTATTATTATTTTTCCTGGATTGGGGTAAACTAACATTCACTGGCATGCTGCTTGTTTTGGGGTAATGGTCATGGGTTGCATTTTCTTCCTAAAGGAGGCAAAATGAGTGGTTTAACACAACGTGTTCAGGTGAAAATTGGAAACTTAATAAGACAGGTAAAAAACCATCTGGGTTGACCCGGCAACACTTTTGTTTCATAAAGTTCATTTATACATTAATAAAAGAGTTGTGATTACGAAAGCTATTTTAAAATAAGAATCCAGCAGGTTGTAAATGATGCGAATGACTTTGTAATTCTTTGACCCTTTTCCTTTTTAGCTGCATTTTTAATGTTACATGTTTCACTGTTAACAGATCTAGTGTAATGAACTTAATTTGTTAGCTGTCATGAACTTAATTACTAGCATTTGTCAACATTTTTTTGTTAAAGTAGCAACATTTTGTCTAAACATCAATTCACTATGTTTTCTTGTTTTTGACATTAACTAATCAAGACAACTAATCTTTTTTCTTCGTCATCTTTTTGCCTTGTAGGTTATCAGTATTAGTTAGGAGGATGCACATTTTGGCTGTAATCATGGAGTGCTGCTCGGCTTCTTTGTTTGTAAAGCTTAGGACTAACCAAGGTCCAGTTCCTCTAGGAATGTAATCAATGAACTTTAAATTTAATATAATTATTATTATTCTCCTCCTCCTCCTCCAATGCACTGTGCATTGAGCCTTGGACACTGCTTCGTAGTTTGAAACTTTGAATGATCAAATTCCTTTTTAAGGGTTAATCGAAGGAATATTATCTTATGAAATTCGAAGTTTAATTATGAATGTTTCTTAACACTCGAGCAAAATTGGTTAACTTGTGTATTGTGCATTGAATGTTGTATAATGTTTGTTGATTGAGAGGTTGTTTGGATAATTGGATTGGCTTATTTGAAGGAGCTTATGGGTTTTGTGTTTTGAAAGCACACAAACTCAAAAAAGTGTTTGGATATTACCAAGTATGTTGGTAATTTATGAGCTTATTAAAGCTCAAATCAGCCCAATTTCATAGGCTTTTTTATATTGGCTTTTCTAGCTTATTTGTATTTATCACAATTATACCCTCATATTGTCTTTTGTTTGCTAACATATTTTGCAAGGTATTTTCCTTTTTAGTCATTTTACCAATAGTGTGTTTTGAAACAACATAAGCTAATCTACTCACTATTTCATGAGGCGTGTTTTGATAATATCTAAGCTCATACGCACTTTTTCTGGTCTTGCCGTTATTATCAACTAGACGAGTACCCGTGCATAGCAACGGGATTTTATAGCGATAGATAGTTTATTGTTAAAAAAAGTTTATATGTTATAAATGAAAAATAATAAAAATTTGAAGATTTGGGAATTAAACATAATGTTTTGAAACCCGGTTCGACCCGGGTGGTTCAACCGGTTGAACCATTCCGGTCGAAAAATTGGTCGATTTAAACCGGGTCAACTTGCTAGGTTGGGTCGAAAATGAGTCAAATTAAACCGGTTCAACCCGTCGGGTTTGAAGCGTCTCGGGTCAACCCGGTTTGTGATTTGTATTAATTGTTTTATTTGGTTGTATTTAATTTGGTAGATATATTTTTAATTGGTTGTACAATGTGAATAAATCATTGTACTTTTAACTAATAGGGTGTTTTAATAAGAGTATTAATTACATTTCATAATTTCCTAATTAACACAGGGGCAATTTCGGGATTGACCAAAAGTTCAGTTTTTCACATTCATTTTTGACCATTTTTGCTTTATAAGTAGTAAAGATAGGTAACACAAAGAAGGAATAAGTTGATTGGGTTTGAAGTTTATGCATTATGCATTTATTGGAATCTTTTACTCTCTTTTTTCATCCTTTTATGATTTTATATTATTGAAGTGGAAGAGGTCACACATATTTTTGGGATTCTTAACTGAACTTTTTTATGTATACGCATAATGATTTTGACCAAGAATGACAATATGAATACTTTGATATCTATAACACTTTGTATTCGATTTTTTTTTTTCTTTTTTTGAACGGCAAATTGTATAGAAAAAAACAAAACCTCTAACAAGGAGCTAGAAATTACAAAGGATACTTTAACCAATCATCCCAACTATGAATCTTAGCACCTCTATACTTGATCCAAGAAAAAGAAAATAAACGAATACAATCAAAAATATCACTTTTCCGCATGGATTGTGAATTGAAGACGATATTGTTTCGGTACCGCCAAATAGTATTCGATTTGACATCTCAAATAATACTCAAATCCATTCTATCTTATTATCAAATCCATTCTATCTATACCGATATCAATTCCAGTATCCAAACGACACCTAACCTTCTATCCAATTCTTTTGAAAAGGGAGGTGATTTGCACGATCTTCAAATTGATTGGCACACTCTAAATTAGAGTGTCTTGACATATATAACCTCACATTACTTTTATACATTTTCACTCAGTGAGGGTATAAATGTCAAGACACTCTAATTTAGAGTGTGCCAATCAATTAAGAGAGTGTGCAAATTACCTCCCTTTTGAAAAATACATTTATCTTTCTAAAATAAAAAAAACTACTCTAGACTTTTAAAGACACGTCACTGTTATGGTAAAAAAAAAAAAAAAAAAAAAAAAACTCTTGGCACATTTATTAAAGGAATAAATATGTACCTCTTAAAATACAAGTAATACCTCATATATTTTTAAATTTTTTTTCTAATATTATTTTCGTTATAAAACTGTGAAAGTGAAAGTATGAAATAAAAAGTATAAAGTTTAACAAGTCAAAAATATTAAACAGTTAAAAAATACGGAAAAAAAGTATGTTATAGTGTCATATACAGTGGGCCAACGGGGTGAGGGTGGTAAAAAAAGTGAGGTAGTACATCAGAAGAGGTAACAAATATGTTATAAAATCAAAAGGCAAGCACGAGGAAGACAAAAACTTCAAGCTTAACATTCATCTAATTTGTCTAGTAAAGCTTGACATTCCCTTTATATATATGGTTTGAATTCAAAGTATAATAATACTTGCACTTGCTAAAACTTATAAAATAGCCTTATAAATTGAATGTATGGCTCGTTTAGCTCGTCAAACTCGTTTGACTGGAATAGCTCGTTTAGCTTGTTCGATTCAATAAACTAAACGAGTTATCGAACGACCCGAGCCGAATATTAATTTTTGAAAGCTCAGCTCGACAAATTAATCGAACACTACTTTTTGCTCGAGGTCGACTCGAGTTCAATTATTTGCAAGCTCGACTTGAGTTATACGAGCTCAAGCTCGAGTAACTCGATAAAAACTCGACTCGTTAACACGCATAACTTGAAATGCGTAGTTGATTTCAATTCTATCTCATTTCGTCTCTAAATACTTAAGCCCATATCACATATGTGATTGGTTAATAACGTTGCTAAGCAATTTGTCAAAGAAGTTCAAAGCATTATAAAAAAAAAAATGGATAGTTGGTAGTTAAAATTTTTTAAACAAAGTTTAAGTGATTTAGATGAAAAAAAAAAGAATAATAATAAAAAAATAATAATAATAAATCATCGTTACTTTTAAACTAAACATTAAACACTAAACACCGAGAAAAATTATACATGTATGACTTTCCCAGATAAATGTTAACCTGCGTAGATTTAATTTTGAATATGAAACTCAAAAGTAATAAATTATACCCTAGCTTGCACCCAACTCTTACTGTGAGATAAGTTTTCTTTGTTGATAATTGCTTTATGTGAGATCAGAATATTTTTCTGCTTAAATAGATTTGCATAAAACTGACATAATGAAGTATTTCATCTCTAACTCCTAAAATATAAACTTTTATAACCCGCCAAACATGCGGGCAAGTTAAGAACGTTACATGATACAACAATTGTAATTTATTTGTTAACATGAAATCTCGTACACAATTTTGTTACAAGATATCACATCCTTATGAAAATGTGACATACCTGATATTAGAATACCAATGTTCCCAACAATACAGAGGCAAGAGGAACTGTGAGATTGTCGTCAAACTTAGTGCTTATGGGGTGGGACTCAACAATTGCACTTGCAACGGACAGCACCAAGAAGCGAAACACCATTCCATAACTTTTCTCAACAAACCCAAATATCGAAAAATAATACATGTACCTGTATAACATATGACAAACATTCTGTTAGAATTTTACAAGTAGCTAGGTTCTTCATATTACATAACCCCATTGGCTCAGACAATACCACAGATATACTCAATTTGTCACAAATAAGGTGTTTGAGTTCAAAGAGAATATTTAACTATTGATCAAGTACCAAAGAATATAAACAAGAGGACTCTTATAGACAGATATTAATTATATGATATTATATAATTTGGTGACTAGTCTTGTATCCCAAGTCCCAACAAAAGGTTGCATAATTTTTACAAGCTTAAAGAAGATTGTTTGCCAAACAGCTTACCCGATGGACGCAATGAAACCAGCTATTGCCATGGCAATGGACCCTGCAAAAGATTTACTAGTATTATAAGGGATCTTCTTCTTTCCAAACCGCCTCCCAATTATGTCAGCAATGCCTTCAATTCAAAAGAAAGATAGTTATAGCATCATATATGCTTTAATGTATAATGTTAATGCTTGATAATTTCAGAACCCATAACTACTAATATAGGTAAAATAAGATACCAAATTTTTCAATGTAGTGTACCACTACTTTCTTGCTCATCAAAAGATAGCATAAGTTCAAATTTTGAAGAATATAAGTGAGATGTTTAACTTTTGACCAATGAAGTAGTGAAAGTCAAGTAAGACAAATTGGACCGAAAACTTTTTCAATTTTAACAGAATTCCCTTTTTAAGACCCCCCACATTGTCAAATTTGATATTTATATCTTGCAAATTTTCCATTTCAGAGAGAAATCATTACCGTCACCAGCACAAAGATTGCAAATTGCAGCAATGGCGATCGGCGATGTTCTCCAATAGATTGCACAACACAAAGTGAGTGTAATTGCATAGTACATTGGACCCTTAATAAGTTCCCTAACACAAAAAAATCAAATTACCGATCATTGTGTTCCGTCAAACATAAACTAAAATTGAGATAAAAACCTGTAGTCTCCAAATCTGCTCATAGATTTGATAGTGGCCTCGTCTTTAACTAAGCCTAGTCCTATGAGAAGCACTTTCACTATATTGACACCGGGAATAAAAGCTGCCATAATTGCTCCTCGACTGCCTGAGCTGCAACAATGCAAGAATAACATGATCATCACGCGACACATATATAATGAAAATGACTTGTAGTTCTTTTTATTCTGTCATGTAAGTGTAGTACTGTAGTTACCTGAAGAGAGGTCAGAATAACATGAATACCATTCCAAATGTTATATGCAAAAGCTTCCTGTTCAGTTTCTGATAAAGAAAGATAATAGTTTTATTTCCCTTTGTAAAAGATAGCAGCCGTAGGATGGCAATTCGGGTTAGGGTCAGGTTGACATAACCCGACCACAAGTCCCAAACATGACCTATTTAAGTGATAGGGTCAAAACACGAACTCGAAGTTCAAACACAACCAAGACCCTGTAACTCTCTTATCTAAACTAGTTGATGGTGTCCTTTTTGTAAGTCACAACCTGATTCTTACAAGCATCTCTTTTTTGAGTGTGGCAACTCGTCGGCTGTTTGGTCCAATGTTCTGAAAGGTGCTGATCTTCCGTAGTTCCGTATATTTCACATACTTGGGAGGATATCATGGCGTGGCTTATTCCTATTTCTAAACAGAAAAGAGTTACGAGCATTATAGGTCGGCTTATTGTAGCTGCCACTTCATACTACATCTGGCTAGAAAGAAATAGTAGAGTGTATGACAAAAGTGAAAAACAAGCTGCCAAGGTTTCTGATTCTATGTAAGAAGTCATTAGACTAAAATTGGCGTCTCTTTGTTTCAAGTCTAATGCTCGAGTCGACAAAATGAGGAAAACTTGGAACCTATCAAGTGTTGAAGCGAATTGTGGATAATATGATTCATGGAAGCTAAAACACCGTCCTGGTTTATACTTGTTTCTCATATTTTGACGGTTTGCTTAGATGTTTTTTGGTTGTTATGTTTTGAGCTTCTTCAAAACATATAGTTTGCTTTTTAGCTATAGAGTGGCTCATAACCATTCTACATGTACTTAACTCAAATTATTTCATTAATATATTCACCGGGTAACAACCCTTTACAAAAAAAACATAAAAGTGTTGGTGGGTCACTCTGGTGTGGCAATTCAAGTTCGGTTTGGATTGGCGGGTCATAGATGTGGGAAACGGTGTACACTTTTATTAATAAATCAGATTACAATAAATAATAAAATTAACAGAATGTAAATAACAGAAAATAAATACAGACAGAATGGAGTAGAAGCAGAAGACAGACACTATTTTAACGTAAATTAAATGAAAGCAGTAGATGCACGAGGCTCGTGTTAGACACGATTCCCTTAAAACAGATTCGCCGTCTGTTTCCCAGGGTACAACGTTCAAAGCTGTTGTACAGCCGGACTTAACAACTTGCCTGAAAGATCTCGAAAACCTGTGTGATTCTGATCGAAGAGCTGCTGGAATTCGTCTGATAAAGAGCTACGTATTCTGTCAATTAAAAACCGAATGAGACTATGGCTATATTTATACTGAAAAATTATCTTGTCCTCCAAGATAATATATCTTCCAGTATTATACAAATCAGTTATTTTCAAAACTGATTTGCACAGCTTTTTACACACGAAAAATATATGCCATAATATTTGTATATCTTTTGTAACACGAAATTAATCTATTCTAAAAATAGATTTACAGAAAACTGGAAACTTGAGCAACCCGAATCTGCAGCAAAAAGATACGCACGTAGGCGAGGTTTCGGAGCTGCATTCGTGTCCGCAGGTCGCGCGGGCTCGCATGAGTTCAGTAGCTTCGAACTCATTTTAGTCCAGAAATCCCACAATCTGCACCCCCCCTGCGCGCTCACACGTAGGAGTGGGAGCATAGCTCACCTAAAGGAATTTGGAAGCAAATACCAACTATTCCTTATAAACAAGTATTCACTTCTTGTTTTGGGCGATGTGGGACTTTTCCAATTTTGTGTTTCACGTGCCTCACTTTGAGACACGATATCTCATTCATTTTAGCTCTATTTTGGACATACTTTAGCTTGTTACGAAGCTCTCTTGGAGGAGAACACAACGCCCCCAATAAACACTAATATATATAACATATACATATATTAAATTATGTCCAAACTTTGCAAAAACACATTTTGCAAAACCATTTTCCAACAATCCCCCACATGAATGGAAATCGGTCGAAAACACACGAAAGTTTCCGCGAAATTTCTACGGTTAAGTCTTGCATAGGATAGGTAGGTGTGACCCTTTGAACCTTCCCTTGTGAGATGCACTTAGTCTCCTAGATCTGAGTAGACGCGATGTCCTTGAACTCAACATCTGTTTACGTAGACGACAATACATACTCACACAAGACTCTCCCTGACAATGTCAAGTCCTCATAGTCGTATTCGTTATGGTCATGAATACTAGCCTGGTTCTGCAAGAGCTCTTAGGAATTGCGCCCCCACAATTCCCTTCGAAGCGACCCCACTTCTCTCTCACATAGGTGATTTCATCTTGAATCATTAAAAACACATGTTTTGTGATTTCATCTTGAACCATTATGCTTTATGATTTCATCCTGAATCATAAAAGCCATATGTTTAACCTCTCAACAAGTCACATTTGTTATAGGAATGGACTAGGAAGTTACAATATTTAAGTAACTCCCCCACATTGACGTGACTTCCCCCACATTTCTATGATTAGGTTGTCCTATTGAACCCAGATCTTGGGACCTCCAGTCAACTGGGTTAGGTTTTCCTTCATAGAAACTCATTCCTTTAAGGGCTTTAGTCCCATTCCTTTAGACGACTTACTAACTAACTCTCTGCTTAAGCCTTTCGTAAGCGGATCCGCGATGTTATCCTTTGACTGCACATAGTCAATTGAGATAACTCCTGTTGAGAGTAGTTGTCGTATCGAATTATGTCGACGACGGATATGTCTGGACTTTCCATTATACATTATGCTATGAGCTCTGCCAATTGCCGATTGACTATCACAATGTATACTAATGGCCGTTACCGGTTTAGGCCACCTTGGTATGTCCTCTACGAATTGTCGTAGCCATTCCGCCTCTTGTCCGCATTTATCTAACGCGATAAATTCTGATTCCATCGTGGACTTAGCTATAACAGTTTGCTTGGAAGACTTCCAAGATATAGCTGCCCCTCCTAGTGTAAACACATATCCACTAGTCGATCTAGAATCCTTTATGTCAGATATCCAATTAGCATCACTGTATCCTTCAATAACAGCTGGATATCTTTCATAATGCAGTCCATAATCGCGACTGTATCTCAAATAATGAAGTACCCTAGTCATAGCTCCCCAATGTGCATAACTTGGATTACTAGTATACCTACTTAGCCTACTAACAGCATATGCTAAGTCAGGTCGGGTACCTGTCATTAAGTACATTAACATGCCAATAATTCTTGAATACTCTAATTGGGCAACACCTGCGCCTCTATTTTTAGATAGATGCTTGCTGGTGTCAATTGGAGTTCTAGCTAGGCCGGAATCCCCCGCATTATGAGTATTCAGAATTTTGTCAACGTAATGTGCTTGACTCAACACAAGTCCATTTTGAGTTCGTATGATCTTTATTCCAAGGATCACATCAGCCAAACCCATATCCTTCATGTCAAACTTTGATTTCAACATGTCTTTAGTAGATTTGATCATCTTGTCATTACTGCCAACGATAAGCATATCATCAACATATAAACACAAGATTACATATCCACTACTTGTGTCTTTTACATAAACACACTTGTCGCATTCATTAATTTTGAATCCACTCTCTAGCATGGTGTGGTCAAATTTTTGATGCCACTGTTTGGGAGCTTGCTTTAAGCCATATAATGACTTAACAAGCCTGCAAACTTTGTTCTCTTGTCCAGGAGCTATGAAACCCTCAGGTTGGTTCATGTAGATCTCTTCTTCTAAATCCCCGTTTAGAAAAGCCGTTTTCACATCCATTTGGTGAATTTCCAAATTTCTTAAAGCGGCAATAGCAAGTATCATCCTGATCGACGTTATTCGTGTAACAGGAGAATATGTATCAAAGTAATCTAGACCTTCACGTTGTCTAAATCCTTTGATTACCAATCTTGCTTTGTACTTGTCAATGGTGCCATCGGCTTTCATCTTCTTCTTGAAGATCCATTTATAGCCTAGTGGTTTACAACCAGGAGGTAAATCCACGAGCTCCCAAGTATGATTTTGTAAAATAGAATCTATTTCACTTTTAATGGCTTCTTTCCATTGAGGCCCTTCTGAGGAAGTTACCGCTTCTCGATAAGAAGTAGGTTCATGTTCTACCATAAAAGAAACAAAATCAGGTCCAAACGTTTTATCGGTTCTTGCCCTTTTGCTTCTTCTAGGTTCTACCTCTTCTTCCTCGATTTGATCTTGTCTCTCATCTTGGAGATCATTATCATCTCGTTGTCTCTTATCTTGGACAACATTGTCATCTATTCTAGATGAACTTCCAGTTTCCTTTGTTAAACAAGGAAATATATCTTCAAAGAAGGAAGCATTCCTTGATTCCATTACAGAACCCTTTTGTATATCCGGATTTTTCGAATCATGTACAATGAAACGATAAGCACTGCTATTTCTAGCATATCCAATGAATATACAATCCACAGATTTAGGTCCAATCTTTTGGGCCTTGGGAGTCGGTATAGCTACCTTTGCTAGACACCCCCACACTCGTAAGTACTGATATGATGGTTTTCTTCCCATCCATAGTTCATAAGGGGTCTCTTCTTTTTCCTTACGAGGTATCTTATTTAAAAGATAAGTAGCCGTTAGAATGGCTTCCCCCCACATGTCCTGGCTTAAACCAGAACTTATCAACATGGCATTAACCATTTCCTTCAAGGTACGGTTCTTCCTTTCGGCAATACCGTTCTGTTGAGGTGAGTAAGGAGCAGTGAACTCATGTCTGATTCCATGTTTCGCACATAGATCAGCGAATGGAGACACGTATTCACCTCCTCTATCACTTCGTACCACCTTGATTTTCTTACTAAGTTGATTCTCAACTTCGTTTTTGTATAGAACAAACTTGTCTATAGCTTCATCTTTACTTTTTAACAAGTAAACGTAGCAATACTTTGTACAATCATCAATAAACGTGATAAAGTACTTATTGCCACCTTTTGTGGGTAGTGATTTCAAATCACATATGTCAGTGTGTATCATATCAAGTGGTTCGGTTTTTCGTTCAACCGATTTGAAAGATGCTCTTGTAAGTTTGGCTTCAACACAAGTTTCACATTTATATTTTGAGTCAATATGGAAATTAGGTATGCAATTAAATTTAATCAAACGGCGCATTGAATTAAAATTTACATGTCCAAGACGGCCATGCCACACATTAGAAGACTCAATCAAATAAGCAGAAGAATTCATTTTATTGATATCATTCTTAACAACCA
Source organism: Artemisia argyi (assembly GCA_030686995.1). Taxonomy (NCBI): domain Eukaryota; kingdom Viridiplantae; phylum Streptophyta; class Magnoliopsida; order Asterales; family Asteraceae; genus Artemisia; species Artemisia argyi. The sequence goes on along the minus strand of CM060688.1, from coordinate 152,596,645 downwards.
TTACATTGAGCTTAAACATACCATTCAGGGCATATCCCCTACCAACATACATTTGATTCTTAGAAAGAACAAACTTATCAGACTCAAAAACAAGACGAAAACCAAACTTGTTCAACAGCCAACCAGACACAAGATTCTTGCGAATCTCTGGAACATACAAGACATTAGTCAACTTGAGCTCTTTCTCGGATGTCATCTTCAGGATTACATCTCCTTCGCCCTTGATATCAGCAGTTGCAGAGTTGCCCATGTACAACTTGTCTCCATTGTCAACCGCTCTGAAAGAGTGAAACATACTCTTATCAGCACACACATGACGGGTAGCCCCAGTATCAACCCACCATTCCCTGTTGTTTGAACCTACCAGGTTAACTTCAGAGATCATGGCAATGACGTCAGAAACCATAGCAATCATGTCCACATCATTCACCATATTTGCCTCGCGTGGAGTCACCCGCTTCGGCATCTTACAGTTAGCAGCACGGTGACCTGGCTGGTCACAATTGAAACACACCCCTTGGAACTGTTGTTTCACAATTGCAGCTTTAGGAACAAGGTACTCAGACTTCCCTTTGCCCTTCTTGTCATTCTTTCCTTTGCCCTTGCCTTTTCCCTTGACATGAGACTTTGAAGATGACGAAGCATGCTCAACCAAATTTGCCTTGGCAGAATCAGGTGTATAAGTGTTTTTCTGAGCCAGCTTGTTGTCCTCTTCAATACGAAGACGAACAACCAAGTCTTCAACACTCATCTCCTTTCGCTTATGCTTCAGGTAGTTCTTGAATTCTACCCAGCTTGGAGGTAACTTTTCAATAATAGCAGCAACTTGAAAAGTTTCACTCAAAGTCATTCCTTCAGCATGAATGTCGTGTAGCAAAATCTGCAGATCTTGAACCTGACTCATCACTTTCTTTGAATCATCCATCTTGTAATCCAAAAAGCGTGCTACCACGAACTTCTTTGTACCAGCATCCTCAGTTTTGTACTTGCGTTCCAATGACTCCCATAATTCTTTGGCAGTCTTGGTCTTGCAGTACACGTTGTACAAAGAGTCGACCAAACCATTCAGAACATAGTTGTGACACAAAAAGTCTGAATGTTTCCATGCTTCCAAGGCTTGCACAGCCTGTTGATTAGAGGATTGACCTTCAGCAGGAGGTTCCACTTGAGGTGCGTTCTCTTTTAAGAACCGCGCAAGGTTCAAAGTAGTGAGATAAAAGAACATCTTCTGTTGCCACCTCTTAAAATTCTGCCCATTGAATTTCTCTGGTTTCTCAGCATGATTAACAACTGCGTTGGTAACTGGCGCACCAGATCCATGCACAATAGTCGTCCCAGGAGGAGTAGTGTTTGTCATCCTGAAAGATCAACACAAACAGTTAAACAAACTGTTGCAAATCGGTATCTACTTGTACCAGATCTGACTGTACGAAACTCTAACTTGGTTTCGATAAATCAGTTAATAGAAACTCAATCTTGGTTTCAATAAACTGATTAGAACAACTGCTTAAAAAAAAACGTTATAGATCTGTACACCAAATCTGTAAATAAAATCTGTTTAAATAAAACTGATTTCCAAAGAAACTCAACAAGGTCTCGATAGAAAACAGTTTATAAATCTGTTAAAAAAAATTAATCTGATTTTAACAAAGTGTTTAAATTCGGTTAAACCGAATCTGTTTTAAGACTGTGGGAAACGGTGTACACTTTTATTAATAAATCAGATTACAATAAATAATAAAATTAACAGAATGTAAATAACAGAAAATAAATACAGACAGAATGGAGTAGAAGCAGAAGACAGACACTATTTTAACGTAAATTAAATGAAAGCAGTAGATGCACGAGGCTCGTGTTAGACACGATTCCCTTAAAACAGATTCGCCGTCTGTTTCCCAGGGTACAACGTTCAAAGCTGTTGTACAGCCGGACTTAACAACTTGCCTGAAAGATCTCGAAAACCTGTGTGATTCTGATCGAAGAGCTGCTGGAATTCGTCTGATAAAGAGCTACGTATTCTGTCAATTAAAAACCGAATGAGACTATGGCTATATTTATACTGAAAAATTATCTTGTCCTCCAAGATAATATATCTTCCAGTATTATACAAATCAGTTATTTTCAAAACTGATTTGCACAGCTTTTTACACACGAAAAATATATGCCATAATATTTGTATATCTTTTGTAACACGAAATTAATCTATTCTAAAAATAGATTTACAGAAAACTGGAAACTTGAGCAACCCGAATCTGCAGCAAAAAGATACGCACGTAGGCGAGGTTTCGGAGCTGCATTCGTGTCCGCAGGTCGCGCGGGCTCGCATGAGTTCAATAGCTTCGAACTCATTTTAGTCCAGAAATCCCACAATCTGCACCCCCCCTGCGCGCTCACACGTAGGAGTGGGAGCATAGCTCACCTAAAGGAATGTGGAAGCAAATACCAACTATTCCTTATAAACAAGTATTCACTTCTTGTTTTGGGCGATGTGGGACTTTTCCAATTTTGTGTTTCACGTGCCTCACTTTGAGACACGATATCTCATTCATTTTAGCTCTATTTTGGACATACTTTAGCTTGTTACGAAGCTCTCTTGGAGGAGAACACAACGCCCCCAATAAACACTAATATATATAACATATACATATATTAAATTATGTCCAAACTTTGCAAAAACACATTTTGCAAAACCATTTTCCAACAATAGAACCTCAACCCGAACACAATTTGCTTTACTAATTTGGTCAACAGTGTCAACTCTAACCCGCTTCACATAGCCCGGACACGCTCTATATAACCCGTTTATCCTATGAGTTGGTGGTTAAGCATGTTACACGAGCTAAAGGGTCAGCGGGTCGACCCATTAAACCAACAAATTGCCATGTTACAAGGTTTAAACAACTTCAACGGGTTGGTGGTCAACCATTCTAACCCATTAAACCCGTATAACCAAATATGATATATTCTTTACTCTGTATTATTATTTAATAGTAATCTTAAACAGGTTAGCGGCCGACCCATTTAACTTACCTCTGACCCGAACACGACTTGTTCAATAAATAGCTTAAGTGGGTCAACCCAAACACAGCGTAAAACCTATTTATACCCAACCCCAACCCCAACCCCAACCCCAACCCGTTTACTTTTATGTCGGCCTCGGGTCCTGTCGCAAATTTCCACGCCTAGGCTCCCCATTCCCAACCCAGGCCCTCACTTATTTAATGGGTTAGACACATTAACCGGTTTATACCCAAAACCCCAAACCCAACTCAAACTCAAAGTCAACCTCTTAGAACATACGAGTACTAGAAATCATCAAGAACTTAATCAAACTAGACCCAAAACAATTTTTTAAAGAACATGCAAAAGGGGTAACATAACATTAGTACTGTATATATAAGTAGGACCCACCTGAACAAAAATCCCTCTTTTTGCAGTTTCTTCATAGAATCTTAGCACAAGGAGAGAAACACACGTGCTGAAACCCAATGCACAAACATCTCCAAAAATAGTTGTAGTACCCATGATCTTTTTTTCCTTAACTATTCTCAGGAACTGCAAATTTTATAGTTAGACTTTTTTTTGCCGTATGGGGTGGGGTATGGTTTATATAAAATGAAAATGTAATCTATATTAACTATCGTTACCCTTTTTTGAATCTGTCTACGGAGTAGTTAACTAGATACAGTAAAACTAATACTTGATAAATTAATAACATTAACAAAACTAATAATTTGTCCCGTCTCAACTTGAGAACAGTACAAATTTGGACTCCAATCGATAAAATAATAAGATAATAATTTTTTTGAAACCCCAATGTATATATATTAGTCCCAACGAAACTATAAATTAATAATTGCTAAAAATTCTATATATATGCATATGTGTGTATGAAAGATACACTTCAAAATGCTAAGATTGTTTAGTAAAAATTGAATTCATTGTCACTTATTATTTTTTGTTAAACTTCAAATCTATATTGTGTTTATCTTAAAATCTCCTTATTGTATTAAAGTGTTAGTGTGTTGTCTTCTCGCATTGCAAAAGAAAAGTGTTAATTTTATTTTCATAAAATGTGAATATGAATCCATAAAATTTTAATTAAAACTTGTTTTTTAAATTTATTTTTCATCTCTAATGAGTAGTACTTGTAACTAATATATTATATTTGAAAATTTAAAAGTTATATGTAAAACCCTTTTAAATTAATAAATTATTAATTTATCGATATAATAATATCTCGCTAAATTAATAAAATACCCTGATCCCAACACTATTAATTTATAAAGGTTTTACTAGATATTTTAGTCTATTTGCTACTTTGGTGAATAAGCCATACTGATTAATATAAGGTGGTGTTTAAACGATATTCATGCCTAAGATTTATGTCCAATCACAAGTTCAACACATGCGTCAAGTGAAGATTATGAGTGAGGAAAAATGTATGTGATGTCACATGATAAATTAAGCCTTTTATCATTTCTCTATTTAACTATCTTATAATGAATACTTAAAATTAATCAATACAATTTTTAAAGCTATAAATACAACAACTAATGCTACTTATAGAAATTCTCCTTATATTTAATTCTAACATACAATTAATACTAACATTAAATACAATAAATAAATCATTATATACATTAAATACAATTAATTAACTGGTCAATAAATATAATTAATGCACTTATTAAAACACCACTTACTAGGGGTGAAAACGAGCCGAGCCGAGCCCGAGCCTGCCAGAGCTCGAGCTCGGCTCGTTTATATTTTATAGAGCTCGAGCTCGAGCTCGGCTCGTTTCGAGCTTTAAGATTTGAGCTCGAGCTCGGCTCGTAGTATGATATAAAAAGCTCGAGCTCGGCTCGGGCTCGGCTCGTATGAAAAATAAATCTAGGCTTGCTTACTTATTCGAGCTCGTTTATCTAGTGCTCGTTAATGAGCTCGTTAGTTATTTTGGTTCCTAACCCATCTCCATCAATTACAACAGCCAACATCATCTCTTCCATCACAATCAAGAATCGAAACTAAATACTAGTAATACAAAAACAAGATCTCAGTTTATATTCCGTTCAAGACAAAAGATCTTTAAGATCTATACACAAGAACCCATAATTGATCTTTGTAAATATATGAAAATGGTTAAGAAAGAACAAAAAGAAACTTGTTTTCATTCCTTCTTACTTTCGGTTTAAACAAAAACGAAAAACAAAACCTACCCGACACCCTTGTAAGGATCTTGAAGCCGATATAACGCATTATTTAGGTTGTTGTCTTTCAAGTTTCACATAAAAGAAATAAAAAAGTTCTACGGATGGCTGGTACTTTTTTTGTGTGTGTTTGGTTATCACAAGCACAAAGAAAGATTATTTAAGTTATTATGATAAGTGAAAAACAGATAAGGAAGATTTGTTGGAGAAACTAGGTGCATCTGATCTTTGCAAAGAAGAGACAAGAAAGTTGTGTGATTCAAGATACAAAAAAGCAAGATGTTATTTAGATTGGTTTGAATAATCAACGGTAAATAAATGATACATGTGATCAAACGGATGTAAATGATCCAAGGTAGGTGTAGGAATAAATGTAGGTTAGGCAGGGAGTGGTTATAGTATAATATTTACTAAAGCTCGTTTAGGCTCGCGAGCCTATTCGAGCTTTGTATGCAGAGCTCGGGCTCGGGCTCGATTATTAAATGAGCTTTAATGTAGGCTCGAGCTCGGGCTCGAGCTCGTTTAGGCTCGGCTCGTTCGAGCTTTTTACCGATCCGATCTCGAGCTTTTCACGAGCAGCTCGGCTCGTTTCCACCCCTACCACTTACATAAGAAATACAAATTATCAAGCATATTGTACAACCAACTTAAACACAATTCCTGCATTAAACGTCACTAATACAAATAATAAAGCGTATTATACAATGGGCCAAATGGGCTCGAGCCCGAACGGGCACGGGTCAAACGGGCTCGAGCCCGAACGGACACGAGCTAAACGAAATTTTTGATATCCGTAAATTTATTGTCAAAAAAATAATAAACTAAAATATGTTCACATATTGTAAAACCAAGCAAACTACTAAAAAAAAAAAAAAAAAAAAAAAAAAAAAGCAAAATTTCATCAAACTTTTGCTATAAAAAACTGATCAGTAAAGCTATTGCCAAAAAACGTATAAATAAAATATATTATTAGCCGTAAAAATTAAATTACAGGGTGCCCGCAGTTGCATCGCGCGAGGACCCTGCTAGTATTCAATTTAAAAATAACAATAAAATGAAAATTTTCAAAAACTTAGAGGCCGTTTAGTTGGTGAAAAATTTCTCAATTTTTCCATCTCTAAATTCCTTGAGAAGGGATGATTTTTCTTCTCTAGAGAAGAGTTAAAAATTTTGAAAACGCGTTTAGTTTGAGTGATATTTTTCTTTTTTAAAAATGATAATAAGATTACCTCAAATTGTGACGGTGGCGGCGACGGCGGGAGGTGGCGGCGACGGTCGGCGGTGGAGGATGACACGAGAGTTTAGGGGTAGAATGGTGTATGTGTTTTTTTGGAGTTGAGAAAAAAAAATGAGAAAGAAAAAAGTGAGAATACTAGAATGGACTTTTAAATTTCTTAGTTAAAATTTAGAAAATGAGATTTTCATTTTTTTTTGAAAATTGTTGAAAAAAGTGCGACTAAACGCGTTTTCAGTTTTTTCATTTTCTTATGATTTTTTTTTTTGAAAAAATAGAGAATTTCTCTCTAACTAAACGTACCCTTATTCTCCGACTAAAACTTTAAGGAATGTTTGGTAAAAGGAATTGAGATAAAGAAATGGAAATAATCATTTTCAATGTTTGATACATCTATAAAAAAGTAAAATGGAAAATTAGAACTTTTTAGAAATAGATCCTTTGCTAAAAATGGAGAATTGATTTCCACTCACAAATTGATGGAAATAAATTCTCCCTTGACGCAAACCAACATGGCTGATTTTGTAGGTGGTCGTGCAGTGGCCGAAGCTGCACAACGCAAGCGTGTCAAGTACGAGACTGGATGCGCGGACATTGGATATGGATTTCTCCCCTTCTCATTCTCTTCCTTAGGAGAACTTGAGAAGGATGCAGTGACCTTACTAAAGCGCATCCGAAGATTCTCGGTGACCCAGGACATCAGGGCACGTGTTGCTGATCATATTTTTAGTATGATTGGTTTTGCTATAGCTAGAGGAGTGGGGGGCCAGTTAGTATCTCGGCTCCCCACTAATTTCTTGTAAATCATATGATTTTCTAATGAAGTGATAATAATAATAATAATAATAATAATAATAATAATAATAATAATAATAATAATAATAATAATAATAATAATAATAATAATAATAATAATAATAATAATAATAATAATAATAATAATAATGATGATTTCTTGAGTCAATTATCTGGTGTTACCAAATACTGGAATTTATATCGAATTTCTATGAGAATTCTTCTGTGATTTTATTTCTGCACTTCATTTCATTTCTCTGAATTTTACCCTACCAAATGTGCTCTTAGGTTTTTGTAGCAAGAATTACAACACTCACCCTACCTAAAATTCTAAGAATTCTTTGATGTTTGATTCATAGACTCTGCTAACCTTTTCTTAATGACAGAATGAAGTAACAACGAAATAGAATGAACGTCGTAATAAAATAAATGAAGTAACGGAATGACGCATTATGATTATAATTATGTTTGGTTGTTATGATAAAATGAAATGTAATCGATAATAAAAAGACTAAAATAGCCTTTAATGATATATTTTTTTGTTTGGTGGATAATTAATAGAGGGCTTTTATGTAATTATTATTCTATTCCAAGATATAATGAAATAACAATTGAATGAAATGGATAACGTAATGGAATAAATGATGTAATGGAATGACTCATTACCATTATTAGTTATGTTTGGTTAGTACAATAGAAACGTATTATAATCAATAGAAAAAGACTAAAATACCCTATTTATAATAGAATTTTTTTAGTATTATGAGTATTTAAAAAATAGGTTTTTATATAATTTTGATTTTATTACAAGATATAGAGAAAAAAAAAAAAAAAAAAAAAAAAAAAAAAAGAATGAGCCCTTTACAGAATCAAAGTGATGATTTTTGATGTAATGAATAATTGCATTACATAATAGTAAACAAACATGTTTTCTTCATTATACCACAATGATCTTTTCCATCCACCCTTTCATTACAACATACTAAACACTATGCAAGAGGCCCATAATGAATGAAAAAATTGATGATTTCATGTAAGGGTTTTTACATATATATCTTTCCGAAAATGCATAATTGCATATATATTCAAAGTATGTGTTAATACAAATATCGCCTAAAAACGTTATTTATATTTTACGATCTTTGCTAAGTTTTGTTAATGACAAAATATGAAGTTTAGCTATAAGTAAATCATCACTTTAAGTGTTTAAGTCTTGTTTAACTAAGGTTAACATTTCTTTTTAAACAAAACATTGTTTTTACTTCTTAAACTAAAATGAGTCTTGTCACATCATATTTATTTCTTAATATAGTAAGGTCACATCACACTTAGGGCAAGTTTTGTCATTATGCATTTATGAAAAGAAATGTGTTTGACTAGCTTTGATGTTGCTTACAAGTTTTGTGTTTGACTTGATTTAAGTGATGTGACATTGTTTGGTTGCTAGGAGTTATGAGACAAGACCTTGTTTGGTTTGAAGAGTTATTGCAAAAACCTACTGCAGACCCGGCGGTACCCTTGGGGTACACGGGCGGAACCCATCTGAGGGTTCCGCCTGATCCGCCAAGCATGCAGTGTGGTGTGCTATAAATACCAAGTCATAACTTGATTTTTGGCTAACCCTTTTAGGACATATATTCACATACTCTCTCAACTAACTCAGTAACCTTTTGATTTGTGATTCTCTTATGTAGCAAGGGACTTCACAAGATCATTCAAGAAGTTACAAACTTCAACTCTAAAGTTGCAAGTCTTGATAGCTTGGTCATGTATGAGCTTTGATAGTTTGTACTTCATATGTGTCATGTATATAGAAGTAAGTGGTTAGTATTTTAGGCCTCAAAATACGTAGTGTATCGGGAGTTGTTGTACCCTTGTAAAAGAACTAACGGGAGTGGTTGTACCCTTGGAAAAGAACTCGACATCTAGCTTAGTGTCGGTAAAAGTGTAAGCGACGTACGGGAGTGGTTAAACCCATGTAAAAGAACTCGACATCTAGCTTAGTGTCGGTAAAAGTGTAAGCGACGAATGAGAGTGGTTGTACCCTTGTAAAAGAACTCGACATCTAGCTTAGTGTCGGTAAAAGTGTAAGCGACGTTGTAAAGGTTTTCTCCGCCGGTGAAAGGAGCTTGTTGATTAGTGCTTATAACTCTCGAGTTGGAAACTCGGGGCGTGGATGTAGGGCAAGGAAAAAGAGTCCTTGTAGCCGAACCACGATAAACAATCGTGTTGTGGTTTGATCGTTTCTTTCTTTATCTTTGCTTATTACATGTTGTCTTTTAGTTATAATTGCTAATCACATATAAAGCTTTCCAAAAGAATTAAAACAAGTAAAGTTGTATTTATATCTTGAAACAAATGTAAAGCTTTTCAAAGAACTAAAACAAGCAAAGTTAGGATCATCACAAGTAAAGCTTTTCAAAGTATGAAACAAGTAAAGTTAGAATTGTTATTCACATGAAAAGCTTTTCAAAGAATCAAACATATAAAGTTGTGTTTATATCTTTAAGCAAACGTAAAGTTTCTAAAAGGATATTTAAGCTAAATAAGAATCGAAAAAGCGGTAAACTATTCAACCCCCTTCTAGTTTTCCACAGTATGCATAAAAATCATTATACTATGTGCATCAAAAACTTGTACAAAAAATATATATGCAATTATTCACTTTGGAGAGATATATATGCAATTCTGCCTTTCATGTAAAATGAGTCATTGTATTCTGTAATTGACTAACTGTAAATAAACATAATATTTTTTATTTCGCTGTAATAATCTTTTCCATTCATATTTCCATTACGATGTACCAAACACTATATTAAATCTATATTTTTCTATGGGATTTTCAAATAAAAAATATTTTGTAGATTTTTGTCATTTTTCAAATAAAAAATATTTTATTTATCCTTTTTGTAGATCTATGAATAAAAAGGACACACGATACAACTTCTTATCATGTGCTAAATAAACATGTTAGAAAAACCCTTTTTCTATTACACTGTAACGTGAAATGAAAAAGTAAAAGCAAATATGCGGTTAGCTAGGGATATGGACCCTCACTTCCAACAATATTAATGAGTCCGTGAGTTTCATTAAATTTCGTAAGCGCACATGAACTATTTGTATAATCTAGTCTAATTACTATACCAAGTAATTATGTTATGGTCAAAAATAGTCGCTAATCTACATGTTTCCATATTGTTGTTCTCTTTTGGAAGTCCACTTAAGACTATATGCCGAAAATGAAGATGGGGCATGTTAATTTTTTAAATCTCATTTTAAAATAATTTTTTGAACTTGTTTTCCCGTGCTCTTCTAGAAAAACCGTTCAACGAGAAAGAAATATGGGAAGCAATTGAGGGCTGTGGGGGGATAAAGTTAATGATCCTATTGGTTTGGGGAATTTTCGTCCCATTAGCCTTATATGCTGTTACTATAAAATTATTACGAAAGTTCTAGCGGAAAGGGCCAAACGCAGAAGCGGAGGCAGGGGTGAATAGCGGGTGCTACCCCCCCCCCCCCCCCCCAATGAACCCAATACGTTTGATATTGTATAAGCTCGTAGGCTTAAGTTTAAGGAATACGTACAATCGGCATGCCCTAACATTCGGTGATATTCATCTACGGAATGGTCTAATCTTATTAACTGGTGTTTTGTGATGAATTTTTTACCTTTTATTTTGTACGTGTGTTTATGCTTTAATGGAGGTTGATTACTTTGTTGTTGATAAAGTAGTAGCTGAGGAAGAAGATGATAAGATTATTGCTTGTGGGACCGCTACACTTTTTATTTTGTCATATAATCTTATTATTATATAAAGTTTCACTTTCCCCCTTTTAACTTTAATAGTTGTTTAATTAGATCTTCATGTTAGATATTGAAGGCCAAAATGCAACTCACATATTCTTTGTATTTCCTTAACTTCTATTTTGTTTGGACATTAAAGATTTTATATTTTAGCGTTAATAGTTTATATGTTTTGAAACCAAATAACTTACTGACATAGTTAGCGTTAACAGGAAAAAAGAAATGAACAAATTTCTAATGCTATTAAAGATACAATGTAGAACTGATCAATTGAAGTAAAATAAGCAATATGTATATTGAATAGTTAAACTTTTTTTTTTTTTTTTTTTTTTTTTTTTTTTTTTTTTTTTTAATAAAGGGAATATTTCATATTTCGGCACAAGGTCTTCGAAATTCACAAGACGGCTATGCTTGAAGCCTTATGTATTATATGCTTTCAAAAATTTCTATTCAACTTAAGATTTCAGTTTTCAAAGTAAATTATCATTATGACTCTAAGTATCAAAGTTGAAAATCTGTATTCACAGTTTCTTTTTTGTTTATGATGCATTTTGTTAATTATCTTACACTAGCCAGGTCTAAAGCAATTACTTAAAGTTGGACCTTTAATTACTAACTATGATAAAAGAACTATCAATTCCATTTACGAAAAAGTATATACGTTTGGTTGTTACAATAAAGTCTAGCCCGACCCCCTTAACACAAAATCCTGGCTCCGCCCCTGGCCAAAAGTGTGGTGGGGTGCGTGGTCAGGGAGGTACAAAACGCATTTATAAAAGGTAGATACATCCTTGATGGGGTTCTTATAGCAAATGAAACAATGACATATCTGAAACAAACGAAGTAAAAGAGCTTAACATTCAAAGTGGATTTCGAAAAGGCATATGATAGTATTAACTGGAAATTTCTAATAAGCATTATGAAGAGGATGGATTCAGGGATAAATGGTGTAAATGGGTGGGGGCGTGTCTCAAATCTTCTTCAACGTCCATTCTCGTTAATGGTTCACCATTGGTGGAGTTCGGGATTGAAAGGGGTGTGCACCAAGGTGATCCGTTATCTCCTTTCTTATTCATATTGGCAGCGAAAGGTTTAAATGCTATTTTGAACGAAGCGGCTGAGAAGGGAATCTTTAGTGGAGTTAAGGTTGGGTCAAATCATGTTACGGTCTCTCATTTACAATATGCGGATGATACAATTTTTTTTTGGTGAATGGAACAAAGAAAACACGAAGTCACTCATGTGTATACTTAGATGCTTCGAAGAGGTGTATGGATTACGGGAAAAGTAAATTATATGGTTTGGGTGTTAACGAAGAGGAATTGAGGGATATCGCGATTTGGATTGGATGTGATATTGGGGAATTTCCCTTTACATATTTGGGCTTACCAATTGGTGAAAATATGAGTCGGGTGAATGCATGGAAACTAGTGATTGAAAAATTCAAGAATCGGTTGACTGGGTGGAAAGCTAAATCGATGTCGTTCGGGGGTCGGCTAACATTGGTAAAATCGGTTCTCATTAGCTTGCTATTATATTACTTTTCGATGTTTCGTGTGCCTATGAGTGTTATAAAAACTCTTGAGAGAATTAGGAAAAACTTTTTTTGGGGCGGGTTGGGGGAGGGTAAAAAACTTTCTTTGGTCAAATAGGATACTATACTTGCTTCGTTTGGGGATAAGGGTCTTAATGTGGGTCTCTTAGTGCAAAAAACTTGGCGTTATTTGGGAAATGGTGGTGGATATTTAAGAGGGAGGGTGAGGGGTTATGGGTTAGGGTCATAAAAAGTATACATAGGGTGAATGGGGTTTAGGGAGATGGGGGTGGGGTTTTGACGGGGGGGGGGGGGGGGGGGAGGGGGTGTGGGGCGATATTGTGAAGATTGGTGGGGAGTTGGACGAGTTGGGATTAGAATTTACTTCCTCATGTGTGGGGGTGTTGCGAGACTAGAAGGATATTAGATTTTCGGTTGATAGATGGGTGGATAATAGAAGACTTTGTGATAAGTTTCCTAGAATTTTCCATTTGGATAGTAGAAAAGATGGTAGTGTGATGGATAGGGTACTTGGGTAGATAGTGAGTGTGTTTGGGCTTGGGATTGGAGTAGAAATATTAGGGGTAGGGTGTGTAGGGAATTTGAGGATCTAATTGAGGTATTGCGAAATGTGGTTGTTTCTAATGATTGTAGGGTTAGATGGAGGTGGACACTTGATGAAGACGGCGAGCTCAAAGTTAAGATTCTTACAAGTTTGATCGAGGAGAAGATCCTTCAAACGGAAGGTGGTGGCCAAGATACGCTTTGGAACAAGTTGGTGCCTAAGAAGGTCAACATCTTCGTGTGGAGAGATCTTAAAGGAAGACTACCGGTTCGTGTGGAACTTGATAGGCGAGGCATTGATCTAGATTCAGTATTGTGTGCGTGTTGTAATGATAGTGTGGAAACATGTACTCATTGCCTTGTCACGTGTGACCTTTTAATGAGTGTATGGACCAAACTATTTAATTGGTGGAAGGTAGGGAGTGTTGATGCTTTCACTATTGAAGATCTTTTTGCACATAGTGGGAATATTAATGTTCCCTCCCCTCTAGCTTTACTTTGGCAAACGACAATTTCGACCTCCTGTTACTTCATTTGGAAAGAAAGGAACGCTCGTGTGTTAGATAAAAAAGTGTCAAGCTCTAACAAGATTATGCAAGACATTCAACTCAAATCTATGATGCATCGAAACGCCTATTAAGGCCGCGTACCCGTTTGGGACCGAGGTGGGAACGAAAATGCCAAAGAAACGCCCCCAAAACGTTTCCATGCCGTTTCTGGATTTCCATGCCATCTCCCAAGCCGTTTCTAGATTTATGGAGGAAGAAAAATATTTATGGGATACGAAAAATATTTATGGATGAAGAAGATGATAGGAAGAAGATGATGAGTTTTTGGAGAGAGAAAGTAATATGACAAATTGTATTTGTTCACGTGGGTAGTTGGCCAAAGATAGACTATTTTTAATATGTTTAATAGAAAATAGTTGCTTTATCATTATTACATAGTAGTTTGTAACTTTGTATGTTAATTTCTTCAAAAATTACAAAGTGCATGCAACTTAATATGATTAAAAAAAATCTACCATTTTGCAAGCTACTAATATACTTATATACATATGTTTATGTGGAAGTTATTTTTTAGTTAGAAACTTATATTCTTAATATTGTAACACATGTTGATTATACTTATTATAAAGAGCTAAAGTTCTAAAGATATACTCGTACTTTTTTTAATGTATATTATAATAACTTTTTTTAGATTTTGTGATACTTTTTAGCATTATTAACTGTTATAAGATAATTGATTTTTACAAGTTCAATGATTTTTTAAATGTTTTGTTGTTTTATATAGTTTCTAATCTATTTTGGATTTTCTTTAATATACTTTTAATTTTTTTAATATTTTTTTTATGCGTATCTATGCCATTCTCGTATCTTGAATTTTTGATTTTTGCCGTTTCCCGTTCCCGTATCGTCCCCGTATCCCTTTGTCGTTCCTGTTTCGGTGCTACATAGACTCAAATGCTTCGAATGGATAGTGAGAAGATGAAATAAATATAAATCTTTAGATTGGCAACAATGGTTACGGGACCCTCGGAACATTCGGCTACAATGACTTCTAATTTATTTTGTTTCTGCTACAGTATTGTAAGTATTATGTGGGATTCGTATCAGAAGCTATGCTGGGACAGAAAGTTGAGTAAGCATCAGGTTTTAATTATGTGTGATGGTAACACCAGGTATGTGCATAGTCTGCAAACTCTCTATGTTGATTGGCTGCTAATACTGCTGTTTGGATTCGTGTCTGCAAACAGTTCTTTTCGTCTTTAACTCAGGTGGTCTAAGTTTATGTTTGAGATTATTTTAAGCGACAGCAAGTTGTCAATGATGGCTATGATTCCATATGGATTTTTATATTCCCATGTGGCAGTTGTTGGCATTTGTCCATCACAGTGTTTGGTTCACATACTACCTGGTACTATAATAAACGTATCAGTCAAGGATTAGAGGATCAGAGGTTATTTTTGTGTCTGAGAATGGTCTGTGTGATATCAAGTGACATTTGGTGGCTTTTATTCCAATTGAGAAGTTTATATTCTAGGTTGGCAATTTTGCAAATCACTATTTGGTGCACATATATATATTTGTTAGTATAAGTCTAGTGGCAGTCATTTGTATGTCAACTTCGGGATGGTATCTTTGTCTTAGTTTTGTTTTTGGTTTTTTGTTTTTGGGTCTCATCCTCGTTTAATTAGCTTGTTAATTGAGGTGGGGCGCCATGTATTGTATCTTTTTTCTTTTGTGGTTCTTTTTATAACATTGCCTTTCTTATAAAAGAAAAAAAAAAGTATTTCATTTCGCCCATTATTTTTAACCAAGGAATATCCTCTTCTAAACCTCCGGCTTATCTTTTTCCCTTGTTGTTCAGTTCTTGTTTTGCCTTATTGCATGAATATGCCCAATGGTCACTTGTGTGTAAGAACATCAACATCCAGCCCAAATTAAAATAAATGATTGTCACATTGTAAACAAGAGGTAAAACGGATCAAATGGGTCAAAGATGTTGAAAGTGATCCAACGTGTAACTAAGTAGGTAAACCTCCTACATTGTTTTATGTTAAATCTATTATGTTGTTGATTACAACATGTATATTTTTCTAATCTTTATTTAACATATTAATATACTTGAAAAATATAGACAAAAGAGTTTCCAGGTCAACCTAACCCACCCATCCATCTGTCTGTCTGCATACGTGTAGAAAATGCCTGTTTTTACCCATTACCTTTTGTGACCTCTAACAGTAAAAATATAGAATGTAAATGGATATACAGGGGACTGATAAGTGGAAGTTTTCTGGTTATCCTGGAGAATAGCATGGATTACCAAACTATAAACGGTGATTATGATTTATGAACAAAGGAATGTTAAACCGATGCTTTATTGGGTAGGTATGAGAAGCGGCTAAACCAAATACTTGCATCAAGGTTGCATTTTTTTCCCGTAAGAAGGTATCTTCCGCTTATTAGTTCATCCCTTCTCAACAGATTTTGTTAGAAAGGTATCAGACATAAATACAAACCCAAAAGGCAATTTTGATTTGACTAGCAAAATATACCATATATGACAAATAACACCATCCACAACGCCTCCCAGTAGAATCGATTTAAATCGACGATGTCTCCACACACTTTCATTGGATGACCTAGATTACTATTATCAGAATAGTATTGGACAACCTAAACTAAATGGAATTAAACGAACATTGATCAATGTTTCACTCAATCACAAAATGCATATATTCAAATGACTTGTGCAGAAGCAATTACTTGAGTTTCCTCAGCAACATATCCATCAGTCAATCCCAACGCGTAAACCAATGACGTATAAACAATCTTCTCAACCATCCAAATCTCCTCACACGCTCTCATCAACAATCACATTCTTCAGTCCACCAACATTCACCTAACAAAAAAAATCACAAATTTCACAGCTACCATCACTAACTCACAATATTAAATCTAGAAGCATCTGGTATCCACTGTTCAACTAACGCAACCACGTGAAAGATGACACGGCAACCAGAGCAAGCAACAAGTACTTACGGATAGCTGATGACATTACCGTAAGTGAGTTCAAGAGTCGAGGACTCGAGGGAGAAGATAGGGAGCTGAGAAACGCACTAATGGTGTCGTTGTGATTGAGGGGTGCATGGATGAATTTTTCTGCCGAAATAACTTGAAGCACCGATACTTTTAGGGGCGAAGCCAGGATTTTTAGTTAAGGGGGGCCGACCGTGCTTAAGGCAAGTCATAGTGATGGATATTGTTTCAGAATTTAATCTATAGTGTTTTTTTTTATTGTTTAAGTTATTCATTATTGAATTTTGTAGGTATGCTTATAAAATAAGGGTGACTGAATGTAAAAAACTAGTAGAAAAATGGCTCGTAGTCTAAGTAAATAATGAATGAAGTGGGTTGATTAGGGGTGGCTCAGCACCAGTAGTCACCCTACTAGCTCCGCCCCTGGATACTTTTGTCATGTTTTTGTGTTCTCAGTGGTGGTCATTGAGGTGTCTGATTTGAATTTGATTCACCCGTGAAGAAATTGAGTGATGGCGACTTGTTTTAACACATACAAAATCGATATGAGTGACAAGTTCCTTAATTTTTTAGTCAAACCACATGGATGATTTCTATAATTTATTCTACTTACTAGAAATTTTTTGGTCGAAAACAACCTAACTACAGTATTAGTATATTTCCAGATTGCTGTGCTCTTTTGATAATAGTAGCCCTCCATGTCCACTTATGAGATTGTGCCTAAACAAAATTTGGTTCCACCTAACAAATATTGAATTATATATACAATATCTTGCTTCAGTTCTTAATGCTACTCATTACTCATTAGTCAGGTTCCCAAATAAGTAAGGCTTAGAATCATCCATGTTCATTTTTGACATGAAAGCGCCAAGACAGGGTTCTTATTACTAAGACTTTAAGAAATAGTTGACATATGCCAATAATGGAGCTTGTTTATTTCAAATATGTAATATAACTTGATGGCGTGTAGTACGGATAGCAGGCCTACTGGTCCTGGACTATGTTATATACGTGGGCCTAGACTATTTCATACAAATTAGGCCTGGACCGCATTATGCGTAATTGGGCTTTGGCCTTACAAATAAACTGGGCTCCGGCCCACAAACTGACAGACCCGGACATAACCCAAGCCCAAGCCACGAGCAAAGCACAGTCCGGGTACACAAGGGTGTATACAGACAAATTGAGTGGCGTTCCCGAAGCACGCTCACGGACCGGCCCCCAGTCTGGAAAATGATCCACGTCCGAAAACATCGATTAAGCTGCGGACCCTTGCCCGACAAGGGCCCCATCTCGACCACTATAAGCAATATGCGAAATGCTAGGAAACTCAAGCATTTCCATCGCCTCTAAAAGGAAACCGCGACACACACTTTCGAGGTATGACTTTCTCACTCATCCCAACTCACATATATTTCTTTGACAACATGAGTACTTACTCCCACACCGAAGCTTAATCGTGGGGTCCATCCCCACGATAAGGCTAACAGTTTACTCTTACTTGTGCAGGGATTCAATCTTTTACTTGGATTAGTGCATAAGCCTCATAGCGGACGACTCACCAAGGTCGGCCCAACACGGACTAAGCCCAATCTTAACCCAGCCACACTTTTTACACTAACAAGTTGGCGCCATCCATGGGACCCAGTACATAACTGCGTTCTTGGAAAATACTCACCACGAGCAAACAATCTAGCGGCATCATTTCCGTATCGTTATCCGCCTTGCGGAGAAAGATGAGGAAAGTTGAAATGCGAAAAGGTCAACCTAAACCGACACTCGGTACGGCCCCCTGGGAGCCAGGTGGTGAGCATGACCTTCAGTTACTAATGGACTTGAATGAGAAAGCTCATCAAAAATAAAGTTCTCCAGAACAAGCCTAGAGATAGGCAGGTATGTTCGAGCTCCAGAGCAAACCGACGAAGCCTTGAAGCAGACATGCTCTACCTAGATAATGGTTCAAAGCAACTGAAGGGAAACAAACGACCCGACGGCACGCCTAAAAATCCTAGCGACGGGTACACAAATCCGAACGCACTAAAAGAAAGATTTTTTTTGGGTAAAGGGGAGTAATCCTGCACTCTGGTAAAATATATTATCCAAAAAACATTGAAGTACAACGGATGAGAGTGAGTCCCTCAGCCTATATACTCACACCAACACGGTCTGACGCAGCAAGCATACCGCAGTACGAAGAGAAAAGCTGCAAGGAATAACCGTGGTATGCGACCTAAAGAAATCAAGCCTGATTCTATAAAGAACGATGAGGTACTCACTGGAAGCATAAGAACCAGAGACGGAAGCATAAGGCGACGGCCGGAGTGTGGAAAAGTAGACCCACAACTTGCTAATCTGCAACATCAGATTATCAGGAAAACTACATACGCCGAATTCTGTCAGATGGTCCGACAGAATTATGGACCCAATGGGTTACCTCAGTGTCCTTCAAGCAATAGCACGAATGCGACATTTGGACACACCCGCCCAACATTGCATGCTCAAATCTACAATCTACGGATCCGCTAGGATCAAGTTCAACAGCGTCCCCCCCGAAATCCGTAGACAACTACCGAGAGTAACAGGCAGCACCTTTACAGACTTTCCGTGAACACGAAAAACTTACTAAAAATGGTGCGGAGCTTTACAACCACAGGCAAAAAGAGGGCGAGTCTGTAAGAAAATACGTGTGGCGATTCCGGAACGAATGAGGATATAAAAAACATGTGCCACACGCGAATTATCTGACTCAGAGTCAGTAAGACGCCTCTGAAAAACGGGATAAGGAGGATACCATGCCTGATTCCGTAGACTCCAAAATGGTGCACAAATTGAAAAAGATTTTGGAAAGATACTAGTCTGATGCTAGAAGCTGACAAAGACCAGCTAAACAATAAATGCAAGACAGACGTACTGAATAAGCCGTCAAAAGGAGGCGCAGAATAGGAGTCTATGACATTAAGCAGAACTCGCACTACAATACAAACTCTTGCGACAGGGAGACCGCGATACAACATTAACGCCTCATAAAAATAAAAGACACCTCACTCCGTTGACCACCTCTAGAACAAAGCAGCCCCAATATCGTGGAATAAAACCCAAAAGAGCTAAAAGTCAACAAAGCTTCGCAGAAGCTTGAAGACAAACCAAAGCCGCTTTCTAGTTATCCCGCAAGGATAACACACAGACTACCTGAGCAGAAGCCCGGAGTGCACCATAAATATTAAGAGGAAAGGGTGAGAAGGGCGGAGGAAAAAGTGTACCTTCCCAAGGCATCGGAAGGGTAGAGAAAGTGCAATTTGTGTCACGTCCGACAGACTAAGGGTACTTAGACCACAGGGCTCAGCACGTGCCAACAAGCCTAGTCTTCAGGAAAATTAACTGCTCTCACGTGACGAGACAGTAAAATCCTCCCCTATAAAAGGCTACTATATGGAGGAGTAGCAAACACACCACCCAAAATAGCAGTAAAGAAATGAAGCATAATACACACCAGTGCATGCCTTCAACGCTTCAAAAGCCTACTCAATCGACCTCCACAAAGAGCATACAAGCTCAAAAACAACATCAAAGCAGAAGATGGTCTCCCGATGACTAATACGACATTCTTAAATGACTGCTAATAAAAATTAGTCACTCTTAAATGACGACTAATAACAATAAAGAATAAAGCTCTACAGAACCCCATCACTAAAACACCCCTCTGTCCCATATTAGGGCATTCTTTTGCCCAAGACGGTAGGTTTCAAACCATTCTTGTGCCGAAAGGCGTCTCAATTTGGTGACCCTCCAACCCACCAGTGCAACCATTCCTAAAGCCACCAGCCCAAACCAGGAAATATCCTGCCTGGCCAATGCAGTTCGGAGCGGAAATTCTTGCTCTCGAATAACACGCGGACAACGAAAACATTGTGACCAGCAAGGTTCATGTTGAATGTCCGAGTGGTAAAAAACAGGAATAGTTTTACTGCTGATTGAGCATAACAGCCGCACGCGGGAACAGGTCACAACAGGACAGAAAGGGAAGATAAATGTGGGTAAGAGCATGCGCTGATGGGGAGGGATGCAAAAGAAAGGTCGCAGGCGATTCACTTCTAAAATATGACCCCGACTATCAAAATCCTTACCTCAACGCCAAGCAACAAAGGATGAATGATGCCCTCGCCATTGTTGCTGACTAGAGCAGACCCAAGGTTACTAGATTGCAGGCTGAAGGTACCTTACCAAGCCCTGCCACCGACAAGAGTCACAACGATAGATCGGCGTATAGCTCTCAGTCACTGAAACATCTCCGACTCGTTTTCGGAGCATGATTTCATACGGGAATCAGCTTCCCCAATTCATCACGTACAGAGGGAAGATCAAGCATTGCTTAGGCGCACCAACTGAGGTTCGTTGGCACATGTGCACGGGCTTAACGAACTTCTCTATTAAGATCTGCAATACATTGGGCATCCAAGGGATCATAAGGCACCCGCGGAGCTACATGCGGTGCCAAAGATTTCCAAAAATGGAAGAAAATGACAAAAGATCTAAGACTACGAGTCAATGAAAAATATCAAGCTCTGGCAAATAGCAAGCAAGCATAAAGACATAACAGTACATCGCTAAGACCAACGGTCAAAGAACAAAAAAGTGTTACACGAAGATGAACGAAGCTAACAATGCAAGCCGGAGCTCAGGCTCCGCAAAAACCTGTAAAAGCCGGAGAAATCTACAAAATGCACAAATTGTAAAGGAAAATTAAGTCCGCTCAGGCGAACAGTTGCAACGAATACTTGTACTCATAATCCTTTGTTTGTATTCTTTTACTATATTTTCAATAAAACAAAAGTGGAGACTAGCTACATCTGCTAAGCTTAAATTTTTCCAAACTTACTTTATTTACTGTACAGAATGACACACAAACGTGAGTATGCCGCGCACACAAAGGGCACACCCCAAAATAGTAATTCCGAATAACAAAAGGATGAGTAACCTCATAATTAACTCAAAGTACATAAGAGGTATTGCAAACCCGGTACTGGGAGGATAACCCGCACATATCCAACTAAGACTATACAATAGAATTCGTGTCAGTACGTCTTTTAAACGTAGCATAGCACAACGATCAAGTGCAACAAAGACGCACAAAGGTTAGACGTACTTTAGCGCAAATAATACACATGTTCGTAAAAGCTAAACCGTGAACATTCATGATAAACGCTAGAACGTAAACAAACAACACCGACAAGGCGTAATGTAATAAAATCATGGCGTAAGTAACAACTTGCCAACAAAAAACAAAGAGTATGTCTAGATACATACAAGCCGTAAAAAATGACCACATGTGATCATGACACAACAAAAGTTACCCTACGCCACCACACGGGAAAGCTACTTCTTCATCAAAAACTATTTGCTAAAAAAAGCAAAACTACTCTAACCCCGAGAAACCATAGTCATCAACTGAAAGCTGAGACGGTTTGGAGGTAGTAGAAATGAGGACAGTAGAACTGGTTTCAGGCTCATCCAAAGGGAAATCATCTGAACTAAACAAAAACTCAGTAGACACAGGCTTCGCCAGAAGGGTAAAGATGTTGCTGATATAAGAATGACCGGCAGACACATCACCTTTAATCTTCTTGGCCCTATCACGAGCAGCATCAGAAAGGGGAGTCTCACTGACCATCAGATCACGCCCGATCACATGCGTGGGAACGGTAAGCTGCCCCACGTCCGGCTGCAACTCAGCCATACAAGGCTTTTCAGCAAGCTTGTCATCAAGACGGAGAAGCGTCATGATACTCTAGATGGAGGTATCCTTGTGCGATATCAAACTATCCAACAAAGGAAACTCAAGCCCCTGGAACATAGCTAAGGCGGAATCATAATCCACTTTGGCAGAAGGCTTATGAGCAACAAGATCCGTGAGTTCCCTACCATCTCTACCATGCTCAATACCGGCAGCCAAACCTTCTTGTGCCCCTTTCACGTAAACGTAGGACAAAAGCTTCCTCAAAGAGTCAAGATACTCAGAAAAGTTAAGGCATTTGGTCAGAAATAGCCTTAGACCACGGGACAACAACCATCGACAACTAGCGATGACCGTAAGCAAACAAGGATGGAGCTCCTCATTAAAACTGACAGCCGCTCTATCAGTAATGCCCTTAATTGGAGAACCCAAAGCAGCCAATCTATCAGTAATGCCCTTAATTGGAGAACCCTGGGCCTCCTCACACTTTTCATTTAAAACATTCATCGCAACCTCCAGCACTTGTACCTACGAAAGAGGCAAAACGCACGCAAAGTGAGTATAAAAAAAAAAGAAGGAGAAATCAAAAGCAGTATGACTGAGAATGTAAAACAAGTACCTGTTGAATAAGGTCTCCATTCTGGCTATCGAAATCCGCAACAGAGGCTTTAAGGATGGAAATCTCTAAATCCTTATCAACAAAAGCTACCTCAAGCCCTGATAGCACCATACTTATGAAAGCACGTTCTCTTCAAGCACAGAGGATTGCCTGCTATGGGAAGACTGAAGATCTCCTTCGAGCCTTGAAACCTGTGCTTTTAAGGATGCAATTTCAAAAGCATGAGTACTTTCAGCGGACTTCAGTACAACACGAAGATGCTCTACTTCGGCCACTCCGTCCCTTGCCGATAATGCCTCGGACCTTAACATATTAATCTCCTCATCTTTTGCCCTCAGCAAAGCATCTTGTTGGTCACGGAGAGCTAAAAATCTTCTCTCCTCTACGGCAAGGCACTCCGCACGCATCCGTAGCGATGAACAAAAAGCAGTTTGACGAGAAGCATTAACGTTGAACTCATCAAGAAATTGATCAAAATGCATATTACGGATATGCGCAAAGGCCTTGGGAGGGGCAAAACCATCCAACAGTTCGCAACATTTGGGCGCCGTATCCATGCGAGACCTACAAGTCACATTCCAGTCCAGAACATAAGTCTCCGATGGCTGATGGAGACTTGCACCCGCAATAGTATGGATCCTCGCATAAGGGTTCTCCGGGGCTTCTTTCTTCTTCTTCTTCTTCTTCTCTCTCGAAGAGGGCCCGGGAATGGTAGAAGGAGCAGCCATAGCACCAGCTGAAGCTGCTGGAACTGGAGGTCTAGAAACAGAATCCATCTCAGTATCATAATAACTGCAAGAAGATGAAGAATCTGAACTAAGGACCAACCTTTCAATGGGACCAATAAAGCGGTGCTGATTCCCAACGCTATCTTCGCCCTGAACATCAGTATCACCCTTCGGTGTAGCTGACATAGAAGAAGAAACAAAAGGAATGATAGGTAACTGATGATGTATAGTACGGATAGCAGGCCTACTAGGCTGTACTATATAATCGGGCTCCGGCCCAACAGGTACGGATCAGGCTCCGGCCCAACATGCATAACTGGGCTCCGGCCCTACAAGCAAAACGGGCTCCGGCTCAACAAGCCAATAATGCCAGACATGGCTAAAGCCCATGCCACGAGCATGGCACGATCCGGACAAACAAAGGATTTATACGAGTGGCACTTCCGAAATACGCACGCGGATTGGCCCCCGGTCCGGAAAACCATCCACATCCGCGACAATCAATTAAGCTGTGGATCCTTGCCCGACAAGGGTCTCACCTCGGCCACTACAGCAATATGCGAAATATTAGAAAACCCTAATACTTCCACTGCCTATAAAAGGAAACCTCGCCTCACACTTTCGGGGTATGGCTTTCTCACTCATCCCAACCCTCAGATATTTCTTTGACAACATGGGTACTTACTCTCACGCCGGAGCTTAATCGTGGGGTCCGTCCTCACAGTAAGGCTAATGGTTTACTTTTCTTTGTGCAGGGAATATCACTCTTTACTTGGATTAGTGCACAAACTCTACAGCGAACGGCCCACCAAGGACGGCCCGCTCCTGACTAAGCCCAATTCTAACCCAGTCACACTTTTTGCACTAACAAGTTGGCGCCATCCGTGGGACCGGTACATAACTGCGTTCTCAAAAATACTCACCATGAGCAATCAATTTGGCAACACTACTTCCACGTCCACATCCACCATGCGGAATACGATGGGAAAGGGTAAAACACTGAAGGATCAAAGTGTGCTCGTACCCGCTGCAACTCCACTACAGCATGATCACCAGTTGCTGCCAAACATGGCTGAGAAAGCTCATCAATTGAAGTTTCGTCCTGTCATGAAGCTACGCGCGTCTGGACATATTTTATTTTTTGGTATTCTCGGTCGCAAGCTCCGGCTCATGAGGATATAGCTGTAAAAATAGCCAAGCTAGAAGCTTCGTCCTTTCATGACGCTCCACGCGTCCGGACATATTCTATTTTTTTGGTATCCTCAGTTGCAAGCTCTGACTTATGAGGATATTGCTGTTAAAATAGCCAAGCTTGAAGCTCCATCCTTTCATGACGCTCGGCGCGTCTGGACATATTCTATTTTTTGGTATCCTCGGTCGCAAGTTCCGGCTTATGAGGATATTGCCGTCAAGATAGCCAAGTTAGAAGCTCCATCCTTTCATGATGCTCCGCGCGTTCGGAAATATTCTATTCTTTGGTATCCGCGGTCACCAACCACATCATTGCGGCCTCGAGCCTTCGGAGATAAATACCGGTCAACAAACTTGGATGTTTCCGAAAGTCTTTTTATCTCCGAGTGGAAAGTTTATTTGACAATGGCGAACATCATGAGCTGAGAAACCTTTAACCACACGGCATGTTCCAGTTACTAGTACAGCGGATATCCGCTCTTTTGTCTTAACAACTTCCATTGCTTGCCCAAGCATGGAGACGCGGATCTACAACTCCTCCGTGCAATCACATATGGTACCAAGACGGATGCCATATCCGCACCAAGTACGTAAGAGGCATTGCAAGACCGGTACCAAGGCGGATGCCATATCCGCACCAAGTACGTAAGAGGCATTGTAAGCCCGGTACTAAGACGGATGCCATGCTACTTATCAAGAACCGAATCATTAAACTTGGGGGGCTACATTGGTATAATGATACCATTATAATTATCTTCGTGCATGTCACGTAAGTATCTTCGGATACAGAAAGTACGAAAGAGGCATTGCAAGCCCGGTAATAAGACAGATGCCATATCCGCACCAAGTACGTAAGAGGCATTGCAAGCCCAGTACTAAGACAGATGCCATATCCGCACCAAGTACGTAAGAGGCATTTCAAGCCCGGTACCAAGACGGATGCCATATCCACACCAAGTACATTAGAGGCATTGCAAGCCCAGTACCAAGACGGATGCCATATCCGCACCAAGTACGTAAGAGGCATTGAAATCCCGGTACCAAGATGGATGCCATATCCGCACCAAGTACGTAAGAGGCATTGCAAGCCCTACTAAGACGGATGCCATATCCGCACCAAGTACGTAAGAGGCATTGCAAGCCCGGTACCAAGACGGATTCCATATCCGCACCAAGTACGTAAGAGGCATTGCAAGCCCGGTACCAAGACGGATGCCATATCCGCACCAAGTACGTAAGAGGCATTGCAAGCCCGGTACCAAGACGGATGCCATATCCGCACAAAGTATGTAAGAGGCATTGCAAGCCCGGTACTAAGACATATGCCATATCCGCACAAAGTACGTAAGAGGCATTCCAAGCCCGGTACTAAGACAGATGCCATATCCGCCTCACCTGGCTACGGAAGTATGTCTTCCATAAGTCATAAGTCGGATTCTATATCCGCATTACCCGGCCATGGAAGTACGTCTTCTGCCGGTACTAAGTCGGATGCTATATCCACATCACCTGGCCAAGGAAGTACGTTTTTCGTCAGCCATAAGTCGGCTGATATATCCACATTACTCGGCTTCGGAAGTATGTCCTCCATCGCCCTTTATTATACGGGGTCCACCCTCACCGATATAAACCCTCCTTTTCATCCACTCATACGAGATAAGACGAAGGTATCCTGTCAACACTAGCGTTACCCCGACTACAGAAAATATATTCTTCTTACGGGGTTTTTACCATCCAGCCACGGGAAACCAAGCGTCCAAGCATCCAAGCGGCCAAGTGCCCAAAGCGGAGCAATCTGTAACATAGTCTAGAAACATTCATCGCACGCTGCAATAGCAGGCCTACTGGGCTGTACTATACAATTGAGCTCCGGCCCAACAGGCACGGATCAGACTTCGACCCAACATGCATAAATGGGCTCCGGCCCTACAAAGAAACTGGGGTCCGGCCCTACAAGCAAAACGGGCTCCGGTTCAATGAGCAAACTGGGCTCCGGCTCAACAAGCCAATAAAGCCAGACATGGCTAAAGCCCATGCCACGAGCATGGCACGATCCGGACAAACAAAGGATGTATACGAGTGGCACTTTTGAAGTACGCTCGCGGATTGGCCCCCGGTCTGGAAAACCATCCACGTCTACGACAATCGATTAAGCTGCGGATCCTTACCCGATAAGGATACCACCTTGGCCACTACAACAATATGCGAAATATTAGGAAACACTAATATTTCCACTGCCTATAAAAGGAAACCTCGCCTCACACTTTCGGGGTATGACTTTCTCACTCATCCCAACACTAAGATATTTCTCTGACAACATGGGTACTTTCTCTCACTCCGGAGCTTAATCATGGGGTCCGTTCCCACGGTAAGGCTTATGGTTTATCTTTCTTTGTGCAGCGAATATCACTCTTTACTTGGATTAGTGCACGAACTATATAGCGGACGACCCACCAAGGACGACCCGCTCTTGACTAAGCCAAATTCTAACCCAGTCACACTTTTTGCACTAACAGTAACAGATCAACTCCACGTTTACATTCCAACATACTACTACGCAATAAGCTTTGGATGATGGCTAAAGAATTACCAACAACAGTTGGCCTTGGCGTAACCACTTCATCGTGCTTCTGTTTCTTCGAGGGCCAGGATGACTCACCAGTAATCAATGGCACATCCGCTATTTTCCTTTTGTCCTTGCGGCCAACAACAACATCAATCGGTCTAACAAAACCAACCACCTGCCCATCAGGATTAGCATCAGCATCACTCGGCTACGCGATACCCTCACCCACGACAGGAGCACCAGAACCAGAATCCCCTTATCATCAAACATTAGATCAATATCATCGGACAATTGCTCAGCAGAGATATCAGGAGCAAATGGAAGGAGAGGGACAAGCCTTTTAAGGTCAACATCCAGAATCTTGGATTCCCCGTCGCGGAGAGCCCTCCCGCGAACTTCCACTTGACAAGGATCTTTCAAACGAAACAAATCCACAACATCTGACACTGCATACAGAAGAACACGCAGAACAAATGTTAGGATGAATTCAAGTCTCAAAATAAAAAGATGGGCAAAAACAAAGGGAAAACATATATATTTACCTTTGCTCTGATAGAAATAGACAGGATAAGCATCTTCACCCAAAGAGTAGTAGCGACTCAAATTAACCCAGCAGAGGAAGGGCTCTGGAAATATCAGAAACGGAGTTTTGTTAGTAATAAGAGTATCAATGTCCCTAATGTTGTACTCATCAGCAGCCCGAGGCTTGTCCTTTGGCATGAAAGTCTTAGAATAAAAATCATCAAGAAAAGGACATGCGAACCTGTCAACCCAAAAAAATTGGTTCTGCCAATTCCTTAACGAATCCTCCACTTCCGTATAACATGTACCCTCGGAACATTTAGCAAAGGATAACCGACCATTCTTCTTCACCTTTGCATAAAAATAACGGAACAACACAAACGATGGTTCAATTGCACATACGCAACAAAGGATCTCAAGATAAGAAATCCTAGCCGCCCCAAGGGGATGAAGCTGCGAAATGTGAATGCTATAATACTCAAGAATACTGACGAAAAACTTCATCAACGGCAAGCGATACTGAGCGTGGTCAAATAGATGGGTATAAACACCTATCTTACCCTCAGGGGGATGACGGATACAAGCGCCATTGTCTGGACGAATCGGCCGTACTTCATACGGAACATGACAATTTCTCTGAACTGCATTAAAATCATTTTGGGAAAGGTTACACTTAACATCCCAAAACTCAACCATGACGATCACTTGAAAATGATATACGAAGAAAAATCAAGAAGAATCGAAAGCACTTCTAGCAAAGGACGAAGCAAAATAAAAAAGTAAAAACAAAAAGAAGAAATGGGTATTTATACCCGCGGTACATCCATATCAAGAATAGACTAGATAAACGATGCGTGTCAAGCAAAAATCTGATCAACGGACGAGATCAATAGTAAAAAGATATAGATAACAGCTAAGCGGCAATCTAAACTGTTTTAAAACGGTCCACGTCCCCCCCACCCCCACCCCCGATCTCAACCGTTGACCAAAAGCAATTGGCTACGGACAAGCATGCGAGCCTAGAAGAAGAGCGAACAACAAAATTAGTCTAGAAGTATTCACCGCACGCTACGCAACGAAGACGTGCAATGAACACACTAGACTGGGGGACTTGATGACGTGTAGTATGGATAGCAGGCCTACTGGGCCTGGACTATGTTATATACGTGGGCCTGGACTATTTCATACAAATTAGGCCTGGACCGCATTATGCATAATTGGGCTCCGGCCTTATAAACAAACTGGGCTCCAGCACACAAACCAACAGACCCAGACATAACCCAAGCCCAAGCCACGAGCAAGGCATAGTCCGGGTACACAAGGACGTATACGGACAAATTGATCGGCGCTCCTGATGCACACTCACGAACCTCCCCCCCCCCCGGTCCAGAAAATGATCCACGTCCGCAAACATCGATTAAGCTACGGACCCTTGCCCGACAAGGGCCACATCTTGGCCACTATAAGCAATATGCGAAATGCTAAGAAACCCTAGAATTTCCATCGCCACTGAAAGGAAATCTCGACACACAATTTCGAGGTATGACTTTCTCACTCATCCCAACTCACATATAGTTATCTGACAACATGAGTACTTACTCACACGTCGGAGCTTAACCGTGGAGTCCATCCCCAAGATAAGGCTAATAGTTTACTCTTACTTATGCAGGGATTTAATCTTTTACTTAGATTAGTGCATAAGCCTCATCGCGGACGACTCACCAAGGTCAGCCCAACACGGACTAAGCCCAATCTTAACCCAGCCACACTTTTTGCACTAACATAACTAAATCCTGCCATTCATATTCTTTTTGTTAGTATTTAGTTTTGCCCAAGTTTTTCAACCAAGGAAGAACCTCTTGTAGACCTTCGGTTAAGCTATGTGGATTGTATGATGACTAAGAATCAAGTGTTTACTTGATTTACAATGTATTGTATTTATTTATTTTTAGTCATTGTATGATGTAAGTTTAAAATGTGAGTTATAAGAATGGCCTGTCATTCTTATATAGTGGTTAGGTAAGTGTCCTAAGGGATTGAGACGACGAAAGTCACCCTCGTCCTTTGTACTTCAATGTTTTTGGTGTAATGATTTTTACCAGGGTGAAAACTCCCTTTTACCCAAAAAGCTCTGTGGATTGTAGTTCAGTTCTATTTTCGCTTTCTCGCAAGAATAAGCGCACTGGTGTCTTAAAATGTCAACAATTTGTCCCAAATTAAAACAAATGGTTGGCACATTGTATGCAAAACGCAAAACAGGTCAATAGTGCTCTAATGTGAAATTTTATGCTTAAAACCTCCTAAATCATTTGATATCAAGGGTACAATATATGTATTTTAAAATTTTAACTAAACACATTTAAGTATGCACCAAACAAAAAAAAGGAAAAAGTGTTAAGAGGTCGGGTTGACCCACTTGTCCGCACACGAATAAAAATTTTTCCCGTTTTGACCCATTACCATTTGTGACCTGTAGGTAATTTTATGCTTAAAACCTAAACCGTTTGATTTCAAGCATGTATTAACAATATATGTATTGTAAAATTTTATTTAAACACATTAAATATACACCAAACAAAAAAGGACAAATATGAGGTCAGCCTGACCCACCTGTTTACACACGTATAAAAAAAACATGTTTTGACCCATTACGAGCTGACAGTAAAAATAAAGCATTGAAAAATGAATAAACCAGGGGCTTATTAGCGAAAGTTTTTCGGTTATTCTGAAGATTAACACAAATAACCATCCATAAACGCCCATTATGAACAACGGAAACCAAGGTTTTTTTTTGTTGGTTACAGAAGCAGCTATATCAAAAACTTGCACGAAAGATGCGTTTTCTCCCGTAAGAAGGTATCTTTCACCTATTTGACCTTTATCTAAAGCTAAAATGTGAACCATCTACCACATCGTCTACAAGACTGAAAGATGAATAAAAAATTTCCCCGTTTTGATTCATTACCATTTGTGACATGAAGGTAATTTTATGCTTAAAACCTAAACCGTTTGATTTCAAGCATGTATTAACAATATGTGTATTGTAAAATTTTATTTAAACACATTAAATATACACCAAACAAAAAAGGACAAATATGAGGTTGGCCTGACCCACCTGTTTACACACGTATGAAAAAAAACCCATTTTGACCCATTACGAGCTGACAGTAAAAATAAAGCACGGAAAAATGAATAAACTGGGGGCTGATTAGCAGAAGTTTTCTGGTTATTCTGAAGATTAACACAGATAACCAGCCATAAACACCCATTATGAACAACGGAATGTTAAACCAAGGCTTTTTTGTGTTGGTTACAGAAGCAGCTATATCAAAAACTTGCACGAAAGATGCGTTTTCTCCCGTAAGAAGGTATCTTTCACCTATTTGACCTTTATCTAAAGCTAAAATGTGAACCATCTACCACATCGTCTACATGACTGAAAGAGAATTTATCGTTTCCATCACCACCTATATGGCCAGGCAAGCGTCCATTTAAATAGTTGAACAATCTGATAATAAAGAATAAAGGGTTTTTAGATGTTAAGCACATGTTAGAGCCATCAAATTCTATTTCTAATGGCACTCTTACATTCTAATGCAACATAATTAATATCTAGCAAGGGGTCACAAGTATCTAAAAGTGTTTTATTCGACTTACCACTAATATACTCGACTTATTTACTTATAGATTAAATCTAGCAAGGGATCACAAGTATCTAAAAGTGTTTTATTGCATCCAAGTATGAAACGGAAAGATACATGTAATCTAAATGTGAAATCATCACTTTACCTACAATCTTTTTTAAATATATACTGATATACTAATTCAGTAATTGTCAAGGACAATAACCAGTAGACCTTCACTCTATTGATAAAACACATATCTACTTATTTAGTCTGAGTGGCAGTGGGCTTAAACTCCATGGATTAGTCAGCAACAAGGTAATAAATCATGGTTACCCAAAAAACAGTATCTATAGTTTGACTTGGTAAGAATTCTTGTTAAGCAGATATAAATGTTCAGTAAATATCAGTCATTTTCCCTAATTAATTCTTCATTTGTCAACAAAAAAAAGGAGTAAGAACCACAATTGAAACAATAAGTCTACCAATTAGAAAAACCAAACAAGTCAGCTATAATTTGACTAGTGGTGTGTATTAATTTACACACCTTTTCTTTACCAAATACCGGACCAAAACAACCAAAAACCCGACCATAAATGCCAAATATTTGTTGTTTTTGTGTTTTTACGTGTGCAGGTACGGATATATAAGAAATGGACATAAATCATGCAAAAAACTGGAAAAACCGAGCACGAGAGTGGAAAAGAGGTCAAAAGCCGAGGCTGGGGAAGGATTTCTCGATTACGGATCAGATTTATGCTCAATTTGTCAAAGTTATCCTTGAAGAATCATCAATTTGCAATAATAGCCCTTGGAAGTAATTTCTCAAGTTTGTTAAGATTTGTCCTTGGATTTTCAGAAGTTACAATAATGGTCCTTGTGAATTTTGCTCAAAAGGTTAAAATTATCCTAAGCTTACATAACTGGTCCAGGTCCAAAGTCAAATTAAATCTAATCTATTTCTTAAACCCAACAATCCCATACATGGCCCAAAGAGTAAATCTGAGCCCAATTTTACTCTGGTCAAAATTTTGGTCAAAGAAAGGGTTAAAACCAAAATAATAATAAAACTCTTCCCTTTCCCTTTCCTCAAATTAACCCCGTACATCACCCCCTTCACCATGAACCCTAATTTTTACATAACCAAAATTACTTCAATTCACCTAAAATACCAATAATTACCAATGATTAAACCTTCTAGAAGTTCAGTCACATGCGCAGGTGATGTCAGAGAAAGTGATTGAGAATCACGAGGATACTTGGCAGGGCCTAATTGGGGGGAACACGTCAGTTTTTAGCATTGGATCCTTCTGACAAGGACAGAGAATGTGTATGCACATGGATTGCCAGCATGGAGGATTGTGAGTATTTCATTGGACGAGCCACATCACTAATTTGATCCAAGGGTTGTAATTAGAGCAAATGATGAGGCAATCAATCAAGGGACGTGATAAAAGATCCAGAGCCTTCCAAACTACCACGCTCCTCTTCTCAGTTCCTATATAAAGCACTCCTCATCCATCATTTTGATGCTGTTAGTTTTTAGGATTAGGAGTAGGGTAATTTAGCTTAGGGTAGCTTTTAGTAATAGCTTATTGTAGTTTAAATCTAAGCTTTTAATTTATGTCTTTCTAAAGTTTTGTAATTCGAATTTCAAGTATTTGTAAACTCAGGTTTTAGTTTAAATAAGATTTCAGTTGTTCTTTTTAATTTCTGTCTCACATTGTCTTTTTGAATTTGTTTACTGATTTTAATCCGTATATTACTGTTTCATCAGCTCTTATAAGCTAACTAATAGCTTATTTAGAGCTTATTTTGGTTTAATCTTGTTTTCACATCTTAATCTCATAATAGTTTCATTATAAGTAGTGTTTAGCACTGGTTGACTTCCGTGGTCATATGCCTGTTTAGGCTTTTAGCTGAATTTCAATTAGGTCTCATTTACATCTAGGAGTATAGTAAAGGTGATTTTGAGCGTTTACAAGTAGTTTTGAAGGTTTTGAACTAGTTTTCTTAATATGGTAGGATTCAACTAATTGGATTAGTTACTAGGTTAGAATCTAGTTTAATGCCTCTTGGTTGATTTTGTTGCTTGATACCAGTTCTCAATAGGATAGTATAAGTGGTATATAGCTGAGATTTGACTTTCCAAGTCAATTTAGTAACAATTCCATCCATTTTAAGCACTGCTTCATCAGTTGGTTCTGTCTCAGCTTAAGATAATTAGATGCATTTTCTAGCTTTTTATCTTTACCTCTAGTTGCTTGTTTCTAGTAGTATGTAGCTTTTATACATTAGTTTTATCCTTTGCTAGTTTATTCCTTGGCTTATAAGTTCCCATTTGACTGATTTTAATGTCTGCTGATTGCATCAACTGTCTCAACTAGCCATTTTCTAAACTTTGCAAACAGCTCATATAAGCTCATCTTTGGTTGAATTTTGGTTTGCTGATTCATTGGTTGGTGTGTTTTGTTGTTTTGAAGGTTTTAGAGATTAGCTTTTTAGAATTGAAGCTTGTGTTTTAACTTAAACTTTCCTCCTTAGCCTAGTTTAACTGTTGCATCCCCTTAGTTTTAGCTTCTGTCATAACTGCTTGATATTTGCCCCTTGCATCTAGTTATCTGCTTTATATGTACTGTTTTATATGCTATGTTTAGCTTGTTTAGACTGCTCTTAGGATTCTCTTAGTAGCTTGTTCCCCTAGTTTAGCTTGTTAGTTACCCTTTATAGCTTTTAGGACTTCTTATTCACCATAGTTTAAGCTTTTTAACCATACTGTTCCATACTTGTGTTCTTATTTGTTTAATTATAGCTTTTCACAAAAAGTTTTAGTTATAAAAAATGTTTACTTTTCTGTGCTTAATTAGTTTTCATAATAAAATTTCAAAAATAAAATAAAGAATAAAAATGAGGTGCCAGGGTTCGAACCTGGGACATCTTGCACCATACTGCCTCACACACACAACACAATACCAGTCGCCCTAGGGTCTTTATCTATTATAGCATTGCACCTTTTTAAACTTAACCATATTTCTATTTTAGCTTAATAGGTGTTCCGGCTTTTAAACTGCTTATTTCTGCTTGTTCTTTTCTGATTTTTCAAGTTTAATATTTTTCTTAAGTTTTTCATTACTTAAATTAGTTTCCATAAAAAGTTAGGATTTATTTGAGCCTGTTTAGAGTTTATTAGGATTTAATTAGTATTAAATAATTTTTAATTCATAATAAATAAATAAAAAGTCAAAAAAATATTTTTCTTTTTCCCGTAATTTTCTTTTATCATTTAGAACGTAGAAAATTCATTTTCATGTCCGTAGAATTAGGAATGCTTTAGATTCACTTTTTATTTCGCGCTCGTATGTAGCTTTTTATTAGCTTTCACGTTTTTTTAGTTTAAATCGCGTTTTTAGTTTAATTTTTCTTTACGTTATCATTTTGTAGTAGTTTAGATCACTATCATATCTCACTTTTATTCTTATTCACTTCACGATTCACGAACCGAAATCACGATTCCATTCAACCTTCGTTGGGAGAACGACCCGGGAAATACTTTCGAGAGTATTTCTTTGGAAAAATAAACCAACTATACTAAAACGATCAAATCAACTAGCAATGAGCTATTCAAAAATTTCACCCTCCCTAATCCATATATAATCGGCTTAAATTAACTATTATCCCATCACTTTTTATATGTAATCGGATCATGATCATAAAATCCTTGGACGACCTAGATTAAATGAACATTATGCAATCACATTATAGTCATAATTCAATGGTCTTGATTAAACCACCATCAAGGTGGCCTAGTGGTCAGGCACCCTCATAAAAGTTCTGAGGTTCAACTTTCAACCCTCACTAGGTAATACATCTTGGGGGTGGCCAGGGCAAGACTCTCAATGGGTCACAAAGATACCAGTTAAGCTGTGTACATCCAGGTTAAAGACCCATCCGTTTGATCACATTCTTACATAACTACAAGTCAAAAATATAGAAATTCAAAACACATTTACAGAAGTAATTATTACTTGGATCTCATTCATCAGCAACATATCCATCAGTTGACCCCAATACCAAAAACAATGATGTATAAACAATCTTCTCAACCGTACTAATCTCCTTTCATGCCTTTATGT
Organism: Artemisia argyi; assembly: GCA_030686995.1. Lineage (NCBI taxonomy): Eukaryota > Viridiplantae > Streptophyta > Magnoliopsida > Asterales > Asteraceae > Artemisia > Artemisia argyi. Next base: position 152,560,848 of record CM060688.1, on the reverse strand, counting down.
AAAAATGGTATCAAAACAATCACTATTATCAAATCACCCAACCAACCTCCCCTTGGTGATCTTTTATTTATAACAATATACACAGAAGGCTTGTCCCCAAATGGATGCAAGCCAAGTACAATAAAAAAGAAAATGATAGTCCCTCTATTAGGTGCTATCTACAAGAACTCACACTCTAAACCAAACCTAGAAAGCTAAACAATGAAACTAAATTAGAAAACACTTATCAGATCAAGTAGACCTTGATCTGATCAATACAATGAATCAAACTATACTAGAAACCTAGAAGATGATCATCAACAATAAGAGAGGAAAACTTTGTAGGTGAGAATGAGCCAACTGATCAAACCCTAGCTCGTATCATTCCTTATATAGCCCAACTTTTCACTTAAGTCCCGACACATCACAAACTTACACAACTAACACCAAAATATTTACATATTAGACCTCTGAGTTTAATAAGTTTGTCATAAAAGATATTTTCCAATACCCTCCCTCAAACTTATTAAACAAATAAGTGCAACATGCCAAGTTTTTTAACCAAGAAAGAATGCTGCACAGACCCAAGTGCCTTAGTAAAAATATCTGCAGTTTGATTTTTAGAATCAACATGCACAATTTTAATAAGACCAGAAGCAACCTTTTCCCTTACCAGATGCACATCAATATCAAAATGTTTAGTTTTTTCATGCATCACTGGATTAGCAGCAATTTGAACAACACACTTATTATCACACATCAAGTCAACTAGAAGTAACCCAGTTATGCCCAGGTCCTCTAAGACCTTCAGAACCCACATCACTTCACAAGTTACAGAAGCCATACTTCTATATTCTGCTTCAACAGAAGATTTAGAAAGTGTGGCTTGCTTCTTGCTTTTCCATGAAATCAAGTTATTGTTAACAAACACACAATACCCTGAAACAAATTTTCTTGTTATAGGACATTTGGTCCAATTTGAATCAGAGTAAGCCGCAACTTTGAATCCATTATTATACTTATCAAAACTAATACCATTACCAGGTGCCAACTTTAAGCATTTAAGAACTCTTAAACTAAGATTAAGATGAGACTGCAAAGGAGCATGCATATGTTGACTCAAACAATAAACAACATAAGATATATCAAGTCTAGTCATAGTGAGATAAATAAGCTTTCCTACCAGCTTTTGATAATAGGTAAAATCTTTTAAGAACTTATCATCACTAGACTCTTTATGCTCAAACACAATATTTTCAGGCAAAGGAGTCAAAACAGGTCTGCAAGCTAACAATCCAAACTCATTTAAAAATTCAAGACAACATTTTCTTTGATTTAAGCACAACCCAGTTTTAGTTCTTAAAACCTCAATTCCAAGAAAGTACTTAAGCTCTCCCAGATCTTTGATTTTAAACTTGGTTTTTAAAAACTGTTTTACTTTTTCAACTTCAACATCACAATCACTAGTGATAACCAAATCATCCACATAAAAAAGCAAGAAAACAACAGTCTTGTCATTTGATGAGGCGAAAAATGATCCGTTTTTAGGGGGTCATTTAAGCCCGAATCCGAATTTATTTGATCAAATATTGCCCTAAATCGTTCCTTTTGTGATTTTAGGTACTTTGGGAGTGAAATCTGGAAAAGGAAGCAATTCGGACGTTTTTGCAGCATAAAAGTGAAGAAAACGCCAAAGTCTTAATTTTCCATGCTAGGAACAGTGCATGACGGCGTCAAGAGTAGTTCCCTGACGGCGTCAAGAGTAAAATTCCATGACGACCTAGAAGAGTTTTGACGGCGTCATGAAGGTAGGGCATCAAGAGTAAAAGTCATGATGGCCTGGAAATGAATTGTTCTTGACGGCGTCAAATGTAGATCTAGGCAGTCCGAGGATTGTTTTGGCGGCGAGGTGGCGGCGTCACCTATTTGGTCTTGACGCCGTCAGACCCCTTTTTCTATATATAGTTTTCTAATTTTTCACATTTAAGGAGAGAAGTTTTGGGAGAAACCCTAAGTACGATTTTGGTGTAACTTTACAGGTTTTTCAAGGGTTCCAACCCCTTGATACCTTGCATGATTAATCAAGATAAGTGTTCTTCTAATTCAATCAATATGTCTATGTGTTGGTTGTCTATATCATGTTCTTGTCTTAATTCTATCATGCCAGGCTAGATCTATCTTGTGTTTGCTTAGATCTAATGAAACCTAGATATTGATTATGTGTTGATTACTTGTTTATTCTTGTGTTGGATGAATGATTTATATGTTAGGCTTAAGAAAACTGGCAGATCTCCAATTGGTAACATGCTTGAACGTCTTAAGAAACATGAACCAACGCGCACTAGGTCTTTATTGGTTGTATTTAATGCATGAGCCACTGTTTACAATCCCTATAGTTGTGCTCGGCATGGTGTAGGAGGAGATAAGAGCTCATAGAATTGGGGAGTTATGTGTGCCACCCCATGAATGGTATTAAGGAATACGATCCGTCATCCATGCAATTATAACAAGTAATTAACATGTAAAAGATATCTAGGGAGTAGTGAAATCTAAGTAAACACATTTTCTCCAATTACTGCTCACAACTTTAGTATAAATTAGTTTATTTTCATTTTTAGTATTTTATTTTGATTGCATCTTAGTATTGGGTTAGTTGATTAGCAACTAATTCCGCCCAAATTCTTCAAACCCGAGATTTTAATTTGCTTTCCATAAAATATAAAAACACAAAAAATAATCATCCCTCACCTTTAGAACTTGTATTTAGGCTTTCTAATCCTAGCGACACTATTCCTAAGCTGAACGATCAATCCCCCGGTACTTGTCACTATACTATACTACAACGATCAGGTACACTGCCTGGTGGGGGTTGTAAGCTTCTCGAGATCCCTCGAGAGGTAAAGCCTGTTGCGATTCCCACGCATCAAGTTTTTGGCGCCGCAGCCCGGGGAATAGTTATTGTCTAAGTTAGAATTTCTTTTTATTAGGTCTACTTGCTAGATTCCTTTCTAGTAAGATTTTATTTTTATTTTTAGGTCTTCTTTAGTCTATCTCATTTCTTTGTGCTTTTGTTCGTAACTCTTTGCCATACCGACATCATGGAAGGTGGTAACATCTTTGTCATCCCACCACAACAAAACCCACCACTAGAACCCCTTAGGCCCCGAACCTTAGGAGAGTATTCCCGACCTAGCCATCAAGGCTACCGAAACACCATTGAGCTCACCGGAGTCAATGTGACCCCCTTGCGATCCGACACCATCTGGTTGGTGCAAAGCGGATGTGCATTCCGTGGACTTCGTTCCGAAGATCCAAACCAACATCTTAAGGACTTTCTCAAAATCGTAGATTCCATAGACCTAGGTGTTGAAACTAGAGAGACCACCCGTTTACGCCTATTCCAATTCTCTCTACGGGATCAAGCTAGTCAATGGCTTGAGCGTTTACCCGCGGGATCCATCACCACATGGGATGATCTCACCACTCGTTTCCTTGCTCAATTTTTCCCACTGGGGAGAACTACTAAGCTTAGAAATGACATCTTGATGTTCCAACAACATCAAAAAGAATCTCTTTATGAAGCATGGACTCGTTTCAAGGACTTACTCCAAAAAGTCCCTCATCATGGCATAGATCTTTGGCTCCAAGTCCAAATCTTTTATGACCATATCGACATCTCCACGAGGCGAGCCATTGACCAATCGGCCGGTGGTAAGCTACGTGATCTTAGTGCGGAACAATCATGGGAACTCATAGAAGATCTTGCTCTCTATGACAACGAAAGTTGGAATGATCCCCGTGATTTGAACAAAACGGTCAAGGCAATATCTTTGCCTTCGAACAATTCTAGCACTCCCGACCGTAGGATCATGGAACTTGAGGACCAAGTCAAGTTTCTCATGAAATCTTACGAAGCTCCGAAGCCTTCAAGCCAAGTGAACAAAATCACTTCTTCATGCGAATTATGTAGTGGTCCCCATGACACTCGTGATTGTATGGAACTCCCCGGAACAGCTTTTGCGGACTACGCATCCACGCGTACCGACGAAGCGGGAGATAAGTGGTACACTTTCAAGCCCGAGCCAAACACTTACGGTGATTCATACAACCCCTCATGGAAAAATCACCCAAACCTTAGGTGGAAACAAAATCAACCCAATTCATCCAACCCACCTAATCGTTACCAACCAAATGGTCCACCATCCAATCGTACTTTCAACAACAATCCTTCTAACAACTATGGTGGTACCAACAATCTTGAAGGATTGATGTCAAAATTCATGGCATCTCAAGAAGCTCGCATAGCTAGGTTCGAAACCGAATTCAACCAACAACAAACGGAGGTGACCAACAAGATTGACAACTTGTTGAAAGCCCTCAACAACCAAGCATTAATCACACCTAGGAAGGACACTAGGGACACCAATAGTGGAACCCAAATTAAGGACCCCTCATCATCCAAACATGTCCACTTTGTCAATGTTGTCACCATTAAGCCGATAGATAAGGAGATAGAGGAGAGTGACAAGGATGAAGTTAGAGTAGAAGCTGATAGTAAGGATGAGAGTAGGGAAGTTGAGGTTAATAAGGATGAGGAATTAGAGGAGGTAGAGCCTATAGAAAAATACTTTGATAAGTTGCCCACCGAGGAAGAACGGGAGTACCATAAGGATTTATTCGATAGTCCCGAGAGACCATATATCTTCGGCACACCCCTCATCAAAATGGGAGACCCCTCTAACATTAACATCCCATGCAATATCAGACACATGCATATATGGAAAGCTTACATCGACCCTGGATCCCCCGTTAACATCATGACTAGGACTTATTACAATTGGGTGATGAAGAAGCAACTTGATTTTAGGATGATGCCCGGTAAGAATCTGATAAGTAATTTTGCAGGAAGAGTGAAGGGACTGCATGTGATTATAGGGAATCTCATTTATGAGATCGATTTTATGATAGTTGAGGACACTCGTCCGGTGATTGATGCTTGCCTAAGCCAAATAATATTCGGAAAACCATTTGTTGAGGCCACTAGGATGAGTTATGATCCGACTTTAGGGATAGTTAGATTTAAGGAAGAGAATGATGAGGTTGCCTATCAAATGCCCTACAAGATTGAGCAATACCGCCTTCTCTCTAATTTCGAAACAGAACACAAGCAAGCGGCTTATTATAGGAATGAGGAGGATAGACGTAGAGGAGTAGAATATGTAAAGAACAGGATGCTTGGTTTCTATAAAGAATGCCTACAACTAGGTCCGGAATACAAAACTGGTTTAGAAGATGACCTAGAGAATGAGACCAATGATGAAGTCACGTAGTAACCCATGACCTTGAGTCTAGCTACAAGACTCGTAAATAAAGAAAAGCGCTTCTTGGGAGGCAACCCATGTTTTGTGTGATTTTATTTGTTTGTTTGTTATTTGCTTCCGTATGCATGCTTTATTTTTATTGTTGGTAGATCATGTTTCTAAACTAAAATAGTGGAAATACTTTACTTTGTTGTTTAGCCTAGTCTTAACTCCACCTAAAAGTATTTTTGCAAAAGATAAGTGTAAGGGGAAACCCCAAATATGTTTTTAAGAAACAAACCGATCATGATTCTCCACAATATTAAATGAACATGTATATTCGTATTTGTTAGAGTCAAATGCTTGTATTGAGTCATAATGAAGTTTTGCAGGATTTTCCAGGAAGTAGGACCAAGTTTTTCCAGAAATTTTCCGAAAACTTAACATAAGAATTTCTGCAGGTCAATTCTGACGGCGTCAGGGGTTTACTCTTGACGGCGTCAGGAGTAAAAATCTGGAAATTTTACCGGTTTTGTTTTTCTAACGGAGTCTTATGGTTTTTGTGAATTATTAAGTTTTATAATCTCCAGGAGATCTGCAAACTTCATTCCACAAGCATGATATCTTATCTTGTTTTCTAGGATTTAGTAACTTATATAGGATGCCGCCGATTTTACGCGAGGTTGTCTTGTCTATTTTGTCAGATTTTACAGGTTATGTATGACAAGAAGATGATTTATATTCTGGAAGGGAAGCTTTGATTGTTCATTTTCTTGGAGGAAGATTTAACCTGGCCATCCTATTATCCATACCGAGCGAATCAGGGGAGTATTTGATTTCATTCTCTTAACTTTTTCACTTTTACATTCTTTACTTGAACATTGGGGACAATGTTCATCTTAAGTGTAAGGAGAGGGTAAAAAGATGATACCTTACATATGCACTTTCGCTTGAGTTTGTTTTGTTTAATGGTAGATGTGAAATAAAACTATGAGAAATACTTGTTAGTGCAATTTTAGCGCCAAATTTAAAATTTTTTACAACATTTAGGAGTGAAACTTTAGCCATAGCAAGCGTCTCATAGATAGGAGATTGTATGACTAGCACATAACCGTACTTTCAGAAAAATTTTCCACCCAAAAATGTGAGGTTCGCCTTTAGATTTGATAGGAAAAGCATTTACTATTAGTGCTTATGAGTGTACCGGTAGCATTTAGATTCTAGAACTTGCGTTAGTGATGCATCCCGAGACCGCTAGTGAGACTACATTCGTGTAGTAGGATTTACTACATGATAAGAGGCATTAGGATCACCCTTGTGTTAAACCCGTATTATAATTACTTGACCATTTAAGTCATATTACTTGGCTAGTTAAGTCAACTAATTTTTCCCACACCCTTAGCGTTGTACTCATTTTTAGTACACGAAACCCCTAGTACACCCCTCCGAGCCTATCTTTTCATTTCTAACTTTAAGCATTTTACTTAAAGGAAGAATTTGTTACACCCCACTTAAATGTACAAGCAAATCGCCTTAGCCTTCCGTGTATGCGCTCATTTTTAGTGCATTATTGTTATTTGTTAAACCCTAAGTTAACTATCTAATTGATTACATGGTTGCTAAGTCGAGTCATATCCTTGTACATATTGTTTTGGGATGATTGGGACTCATGGGTAAGTACTTATTTTATGGAGTAATGGGGAAGAACATCATTTATTACCCCCATATGTACGATAATCTTAAAAGTGCTTCAAGTGTTTAAATTTTCTTAATTCGAGTCATTAGATTAGTTAATTGTAAAGTATGTAAAGATTCAAGAAAGATTCAAGTGTAAGGGGAATATTCATTCCCTATGATGTATTATTTTGGATGGTAGGGTAAGAGTGTATTCAAAAAAAAAAAAAAAAAAAAAAAAATCAAAAAATCAGAAAAAAAAGAGAGAAAAGAACATACGGACTACCATCCTGTTTCATTCTATGATTATTTTATGTTTTTGTTAATTTTCATTTATTAGCTTAAGTCGAGTCTAGTCTTGGCTTAGCAACGCCATATTGTACATGTAATTAACTAAGATTGTTAACTCGCCACCAGTAAAACTTCCTTTATCCAACAAAACCGTGTATTTCATATCCCCTACACCTAACGTTACAACCCTTTAAAAGACCTCTTTGATAGTTTATCCTAGGTGCTTACGCCATGTGGTGGAGGTTTGATCCTTTCCCAAGCCTATGGTAATTTATTTTGCTATGACAGGTAGTGAGAGATATTTTCCGTTTCCATATTGTAATTTACACTTTATTACACCCGAGAGATGTGAGTATCTAAACACTATTTGTGAGGTGCTTGTGTATGACCTCCGTGCTTGTCTATTGGTCTTTAGTGGAACGATTATTTGTTGTAATTACTTTTATATTAGTGTTAAATGACCCCTAACTTGTCTTTTGAGTAGAATAAAAGCGCATTTGCTTGAGGACAAGCAAATCTCAAGTGTAAGGGTATATGATGAGGCGAAAAATGATCCGTTTTTAGGGGGTCATTTAAGACCGAATCCGAATTTATTTGATCAAATATTGCCCTAAATCGTTCCTTTTGTGATTTTAGGTACTTTGGGAGTGAAATCTGGAAAAGGAAGCAATTCGGACGTTTTTGGAGCATAAAAGTGAAGAAAACGCCAAAGTCTTAATTTTCCATGCTGGGAACAGTGCATGACGGCGTCAAGAGTAGTTCCCTGACGGTGTCAAGAGTAAAATTCCATGACGACCCAGAAGAGTTTTGACGGCGTCATGAAGGTAGGGCGTCAAGAGTAAAAGTCATGACGGCCTGGAAATGAATTGTTCTTGACGGCGTCAAATGTAGATCTAGGCAGTCCGAGGATTGTTTTGGCGGCGAGGTGACGGCGTCACCTATTTGGTCTTGACGCCGTCAGACCCCTTTTTCTATATATAGTTTTCTAATTTTTCACATTTAAGGAGAGAAGTTTTGGGAGAAACCCTAAGTACGATTTTGGTGTAACTTTACAGGTTTTTCAAGGGTTCCAACCCCTTGACACCTTGCATGATTAATCAAGATAAGTGTTCTTATAATTCAATCAATATGTCTATGTGTTGGTTGTCTATATCATGTTCTTGTCTTAATTCTATCATGCTAGGCTAGATCTATCTTGTGTTTGCTTAGATCTAATGAAACCTAGATATTGATTATGTGTTGATTACTTGTTTATTCTTGTCTTGGATGAATGATTTATATGTTAGGCTTAAGAAAACTGGCAGATCTCCAATTGGTAACATGCTTGAACGTCTTAAGAAACATGAACCAACGTGCACTAGGTCTTTATTGGTTGTATTTAATGCATGAGCCACTGTTTACAATCCCTATAGTTGTGCTGGGCATGGTGTAGGAGGAGATAAGAGCTCATAGAATTGGGGAGTTATGTATGCCACCCCATGAATGGTATTAAGGAATACGATCCGTCATCCATGCAATTATAACAAGTAATTAACATGTAAAAGATATCTAGGGAGTAGTGAAATCTAAATAAACACATTTTCTCCAATTACTGCTCACAACTTTAGTATAAATTAGTTTATTTTCATTTTTAGTATTTTATTTTGATTGCATCTTAGTATTGGGTTAGTTGATTAGCAACTAATTCCGCCCAAATTCTTCAAACCCGAGATTTTAATTTGCTTTCCATAAAATATAAAAACACAAAAAATAATCATCCTTCACCTTTAGAACTAGTATTTAGGCTTTCTAATCCTAGCGACACTATTCCTAAGCTGAACGATCAATCCCCCGGTACTTGTCACTATACTATACTACAACGATCAGGTACACTGCCTGGTGGGGGTTGTAAGCTTCTCGAGAGGTAAAGCCTGTTGCGATTCCCACGCATCATCATTCCTTTTAATAAACAAGGAATGATCATTCTTAGACTGTACAAACCCAACTTCAAACAAAGCCTCAGACAACTTATGGTTCCAATGTCTAGGAGCTTGTTTAAGCCCATACAAAGACTTTTTTAACCTGCAAACCTTATTACTTCCTTCTTTATAATAACCTGGCATTATTCACATCCATCTGAAAAATTTTCCAAGACTTTTGAATAGCTAAGCTAAGCAAACACCTAACTGTTCCCATTTTAACCACAAGACTAAAAGTTTCCTCATAGTCTACATGTTGATCCCAGTTGAGTAAACGATCTTATATAGAAGTTGACTTAAAGTAAACACTTAAGCTTGAATGCGGAATGTAAAAGCTTAACTTAAGAAGAATAATTCTCTATCAACACTTCAATATTATTAATACGAGCACTCAACAATGCTATGGTTTTACAACCTTGAAGTGTAAACGAAAACTAAACAATACGTACATAATCTAACCCTATGATCCTCCTTTTATAGGCCAAGGAGTCCTACTAGGTTTACAATAACTTTCTAATCAAGATAAGAATATTCTAGACGTATAAGATATACATTCAATCTATTCTATAATTATCTGCTACAAATACATGCTTATCTCTTCAGCAGTAGTTTCCTTCAACATTTTCCTTAGCAGCACTTTGTCATCAGCAGCAGAATCATTTACTCTAGCAGCAGTTTCATCATAGCAGCAGTTTCACTCAGCAGCAGAACTCAAAACCCAACAATCCTCCCCTAAACTTAATATTTATTTCTAAATCATTAAGTTTCTTCAAAGCTCATCTAAACACCAGGAGGATGCTTCCAAACACTCAAGTCTTGAGATGTCTACTGATCAAGTATCTTCTTATACTTTGACAGCAAATTGAATGCTTGATCATCAGTATCATAGTCTTTCTGCAGGTTGAGTAATCCAGCACCATTAACCATCTGATTGACAGTATTCCAGTATCTTACCACTGGGTAATCTTTTTCAGCTAGCATATACAAAGTAATTGGTCCAATTTCCAGCATATGAACTCCAGAATCTTGAAATAGTCTCCATCTTCTTACTTTGTATTGTACTATCTATGTCCACTCAGAATCATCCATTGAAGGTTCATACATAAGTTTTAGAGCTCTCCACAGAACATTATCTGACATAGTTATGATATGATCAATTTGATCTTTCTCATACTTTTTACCATCAAACTTCTCAGCTCCAAACTTTACTTTGTACAACTTCCACAAGTCATCAACATCCTCTCTATCAAAGTAGTGTAACATCTGTTGAAATCTAAGAAATCTGTGAGTCTTACCATCAGATCTCTCAACATCATGAAATGCTCCAATGTTAGTATCATATCCTGTAGTTACTTTGATAATAGGATATTTGATTCCTATTGGTTTGGCATCAACTACTTCAGGATCTTCCATCTTGCCAACCATAGTGTAAACCTTCAATTGTTCTTTTAAATGCTTAGGAGGAATATGATCACAATCATTCTTGAACTCATCTCCTTCTGGCTTAGAACTGCTTTCTTCCCCTGTTTTCCTCTTCTTCTTTGCAAATGATTTTTGAACCACACATTTTCTTTTAACACTTTGCGCAGAAGAAGTAGTCTTAACTGCATCATCAAGCTGCTTAACAACATCTGCTTCTTGAACATGCTCTTCTTCAGCTACTTTTTCAGGTACCAACTTCTTATTCATCTGAGCAATATGTTCCAAGTCTTCAGCACAACCCATAGGATAAAAGGTATTTGTTTGTCTTTTAGCCACTTGATACAAATCATAAACCTCTTTATCAGACTTAGGTTTTAACTGCACTAATTTCCATCCTTTCATATTCTTCAGATATCTTTCATACTCTTTTCTTTGTTGTAATGGAGTTGGACCTCTAAGTACCTTTTTATTCTTTCTAGTAGCAGCATCTTCTTTCTTTTTCTTAGCTGTGAACTTACTTAACCAAGATCTCACATCTAAAGTTTGATCTTCATTATCCTCAATCTTGATCATCTTGTTGAGTTCAATATCAGCCTCTATTCTTATCTTCTCATCCAACCATTCCTCATACCTCCTTAAATCTTCTGTCTCCTTTTCAATCTTTTCCTTTTCTTTCTGAGCTAGCTGTAGTTCTTCTTGATCAATCATCTCTTGTTCTTTCAAAGCAATAACTGAGTCATGTTTAAGTTGTAGTTCCTTAGGCCACATATGAAAAGGTAGTACAGAATAGTCAAACCCCTTATACATCCATTGAGGTTCTGCAACTTGATTGCCCTTTCCTTTGTCAGTAGATGATGATACTATTTTCTTTGGTTGAGCAGCAGGTTCTCTAAATACAACTCCTTTTAGAGGTAAACTAGGTGTTGATGATGTGGTTGTTATTTTAGGTTGTTGTGGTAGTGATGGTGTTGGTAGTGGTGTATGTTTTGAAGATGATTCACTTGGAACTTCTGAAGTCTTCTTACTTAACAAAACCATTGCTTCAGCAGCAGCATTATCACTAGACCCAGTAGCAGAGTCTTGTGCATCAGCAGAAGTCACTTCTCCACTAGCAGCAGGATCAGCAAGATCCTTAGCAGCAGAATCATGAGCAGCAGTAGAGTCATTAGTCTTGTCAGCAATAGCAGCATTTTCAAGCTCTTTCACCATTGAATCCCCCAAAGTCTTTAAGGCTTCACCCATTACCCCTGTTGCCTTCACTAATTGCTCAGGCTCCAAAGTCTTGAGTTTTTCCACCACCTTTTCTTGAGTAGCAATCACTTTTTCCATTACAACCTCATTCCCTGATTGATCAGAAACCACAAAATTCTCAGCATCTTCAGGACTTTCCACATCCATGTCTCTAATCACTGGAACCTCCCCTGAAACCATTTCTTCATTCATAACCTGAGCACTTTCAACCCTATTCAAATTTGCCTCCCCTGAACCCATTACATCTTCATTCCTCCCCTGTTTGGAAGCATCATCCTCTTCCAAATGTGTAGAGAGTTCAGGTGAAATAATAACTTGAGAAGTGCCCACCTTCTTTAGCCTTTTCAATGAGGTTGAAGTTTTTGATTTCTTCAATTTCTTAATCTATTTCTTCAATGTTGTGATTATCTTGCCTTGACTTGCAACCACTGTAGACAGAGTAAGAACCTTATCTTCCAAAGTAGTACACTTCAACCCCAAATTGGTACAAGTAACCGTCAATTCGTTAATGAGTTGCATAGTAGTCTCATCACTTCGACCTGTGTTACCTGGTCCGAGAGGTGAATCATGGACATTGTCATCATGTACAAGATTTTCCGTCAATACATTGGTCACTGGCCTGTCCTTATCTAGATGTTGCCTTGGATTGGGTCTTATTTATGTTATCACTATCCTGCTCTGCTGCTAAGCTAGAAGCAGTAGTGACAGCCCTCACTAACATGTCCCCTCCATCAACTAGGACAGCCTCATCTGGTACAGCCATACTAACACTATCCTGAGGTAGATCAGTGTTCTTTTTGGTTTTCCTACAGGTATAGTGTATTTTGGGTTGTGTAGCAGATGCAGAAAAATTGGGTGTGTGATGGGAATCAGTGGGATTTCCTGATCCTTCACCCTGAATATTTTGCACAAGTTGCACCATATAAGGTGTAAGATTTGTATGTGTGCCTGAAAAACTTTTTCCATGCTTAACCAAGAAAGTGAAAGTTTTTTAAATCAATCTTGGAGCTTCAGAATAACCAGCATGGGATCTAAAATCAGTAAGTTGGTCAACAATAAAGAGCTGGAGAAATCTTGGATAAAGCAAATAAGAACCAGACTCTTTAACACTTTTAGCAATCCCCTCCAAAATCATATTTGAAAAATTAAATGGTTGACCTGTGCTTAAGCATACCATTGCAGAAGCAATAGTAGCACTAAACTTATGCCACCCAGAAGTTTTAGGACTCAAACAATGAAGGAGAATATGTACCAAAAACTTGTATTGAGGACAGAGGAGAGCTTTTTGAAATTTTAAATTGTTATGCTTGCCCTCATACCCCAAAGTTTTTAAACCATCAAAAATAGCAGAATTAGCGAGACAAGTAGTCTCTGTTTCATCATTTAAGAGAAGAGATTCCCTTATAGATGATTCAGTGATACGAACCTTTTGCCTATCTACTAAAGCACTGACATATTTTTCCCCATTCATAGATTTGACTTTAGCAGTAAGCCAAAACTGTTTGATGTAGGAAACATATATAGTAGGATTCACAGTGAGTGCATACCTAAGAGAAGTAGCATTCAAAAATTTAACCATATCTATGAGCCCTTCAGGAACCAACTCTTCATCCAAAACAACCACACTATTGTGTTGCTCTGCCCAGGTACATATACAATCCATAAATTAGGGTTTAGGGAAATTGGGGATAATTGATTTTGACAATAATGGAGTGTTAGGGTTTGTGATAACTTCAATTTTGAGCGTGTAGAAACCAATTATGAAGATTAATTAGGTTTTAAACTGATTGGTTGAAGTTACACATACCACCCTCTCATTTACAACCGAAGCAGCATAACCCAGTCATCCACAACTAGCAGCATAATGAAACAACTAGCAGCAGAGTGAAAATAAGCCAGCAGCAGAGTTGACTATTCAAACTTGGTCAAAAAGTCAATAACCCATAACAATTAATGCGCTTGATACTCCTAAATCCCTATAAAACCGGACGCAATCTTTTCCCTAAATTACCAAAATCAAACCCTAATCACAATTTGAAACGCCAATCACACAATCAAATTTTCAAATCACCCAAATCAATTCATCCAATCACAATGAAATCTTCACCCGAAATAATTAACATCTCATCCGATTCTTCTTCGGAAGATGAATCTCCTTTTGAAACACATGTCCCTCCATTTCGTCCTCCTCAAGATGGTTGTAGAACCAAGGAGCAAGCCAGAAAGAGGAAGCATGACCTTCCAGTCTTCAAAGATCTCCTACATTTGAATCAAACCCCAAGTACATCGAGGGGTAAAGAGGTGATGTCTCCCAAGTCTCCATCGTCTCCAGAATCATCAGAAGACCCTGCTTGGATCCCAATCAGACCATCATCTCCCAAGGAGCTTGTTTCCCCCTTCATCTACACATCATCAGATGAGGATGAACCAGACTACAATCCACCATCCACTCCAGAAAGACCATCAACATCAAGACCAAGATCCAAGACATCTACTAAGGCAAGGAAGACAAACCCTCCTCTTCCTAAGGAGAAGAAAATTGTACTTGGGTTTCCATGCCCTAGAAAATGATGTTTTAAGTCTTTTAATTTTTGTTTGTGGTCTAGCAGTCTTTTGTTATGTCAGAACTTGATATGGATGAACTCTTTTGTTGAATGTACATTTGTAATTGATGAATGAAATCTTGTGAATTTCTGTTTAACAATCTTGCAAATCATCAATTTTCTACTTATCCTGCAAAATGTTAGTCCAAACACCACAAAGTATACAAAAATTATACTAGCAGTAGAGTAAAATAGCAGCAGAGTACATTACAACTTAATCACTTGCTTCTTAAAAAGCAGCAGAAACAGATGAACAATGAGCACAAAACCTTTACACATTTTACAAAAACAATAAGAGATAACTTTTTCAAAGATTAATCATACTAATGTTTGCAACTAAGAATTGAAATCTTCCTACATCAAAATGTTTAGTGAGAAGATCAGCAACATTGTTATCAATATGAATTTTGACAATTTGAATTAACTTCTTTTCATAGCAATCCCTTATGAAATGATGTCTTATCTCTATATGTTTTGTTTTTGAATGATAAACAACATTTTTAATTATGCAAAGTGTGCTGTTGTTATCAATATGAATTTTGGTGTTCATGAAATTGTACCCATAATCCAGTAGCTGGTTTTGCATCCATAGCACTTGACCACAGCAACTTGAAGCAGCCACATACTCAGCTTCAATTGTAGAATTTGCAACCACTGTTTGTTTCTTGCATTGCCATGACACCAATCTGTTTCCAAGAAATTGACAACCTCCAGTTATAGACTTTCTATCCAAGCAAGCACCAACATAGTCACTGTCTGAATATGCCACCAAATCAAAAGGTGAATCCTTAGGATACCATAGGCCCAGTTTAGGTTGATGCCTTAGATACCTAAAAATCCTTTTCACTGCCTTGAGATGTGATTCTTTGGGACAAACTTGGAATCTTGCACAGGCACATACAACAAACATGATATCAGACCTTGATGCTATAAGATACATCAATGAGCCAATCATAGACCTGTACAAGTGAACATCTACTTCTTTTCCATGCTCATCCTTCAACAAAGGTTTGTTGGTATCCATGGTTGTCTTAGCAGGCTTAGCATCTTCAAATCCAAACTTCTTCAAGATGTCATTAACATACTTATCCTGACTAATAAATATGCCATCTTTCTTTTGAACCACCAGTAGTCCCAAGAAAAAGTTGAGTTCTCCCATTGAACTCATTGCAAACTTATCCTTCATAAGCTTCTCAAAATCAACACACATTGCTCTGTTTGTAGAGCCAAATATGATGTCATCAACATAGATTTGTACCAGCAAAATATCATCCTTTTGTCTTTTGAGAAACAAAGTCTTGTCAATCCTTCCTCTACTGAACCCAGAGTCCAACAAATATGTTGACAAGGTATCATACCAAGCTCTGGGAGCTTGATGTAGTCCATACATTGCTCTATTCACCTTGTAAACTTTGTCAGTATAATCAGGGTCCTCAGAACCTGGTGGTTGAGACACATACACTTCCTCTGTAATGGTCCCATAAAGGAAAGCACTCTTTACATCCATCTGATACACCACAAAATCTTTGAATGAAGCATAAGCCAAGAATAGTCTAATGGCTTCTATTCTTGCCACTGGTGCAAATACCTCATCATAATCAAGTCCCTCTTGTTGTGTGTATCCTTGAGCTACTAATCTAGCTTTATTTCTGATGACTATCCATCTTTCATCTCTTTTACATCTGAAAACCCATTTAGTACCAATAACTCTTTTTCCATTTGGCAAATCAACCAAAGTCCATACTTCTTGTAGCTTAAATTGCAGAAGCTCATCTTGCATTGCTTCCACCCAACTAGCTTCTTGTAGGGCTTTGTAAGTATTCTTGGGTTCAATTTGAGATAGAAAGCAGGCAAACAAACAATTTTGTAGATCTTTATGACTGTTTCTTTGATGCAGAGATCTAGCAAAGAAACTTTGATGTTGAAGATCTTTGAGCTCTTTGGTCATTTTCCTTGTTTGTACAGATGATTGAGGATCACATAAAATTTGTTCTTTAGGATGATCCTTGTGAATTCTTGTAGTGGTAGTGGGACTAACAGGAATATTGAGTTCCAGATTAGTATAGTCTACTTCAGCTCCAAATAATGTACCATCAAGAGCTTCATCATCTGTGTCATCATAGATATTCTCTAGAGGAGGCATATTTGGATCTTCAGGATAACTTGTATCATCAAAAGGTTTATCCTGAGCATTCAAAGAAGGAAACTGTGATGTAGAAGCAGAGTGAGTAGGCTTAGCAGCAGAATAGATAGAAGTAGTAGTTGCTTGTTTTGGTCTAGCAGTAGAGTCTTCTGAGTCAGCAGTAGAGTCTTCTGGTCTAATTGGAGAGTCAGCAACAACTTCTTTTGGAGCTTCATTGGGTATCTTTTCTGCATCAATAGGAGTTACAACATCTGCTTGAGCTTCCTTAGGTTTCTCTTGAGGAACATCATCTTCTTGTGTATCTTGATTTTGCTGTAAAGGTATGAAAGTAGGACCAACCTTCAGTTTATCAATCAAAGCAATGTCTTCTTGTGGTTTGTTAGTGTTAACACTAGCAATAACAGGTACATAATTCATTGTCTTGGTTAGGATGTCAACATCAAACATCCATTCAGGTCCTTTTCCAATAGCATTAGATGTGTTCTCACTAAACTTGATATGCAAATTCTCCTCTACATGTTTGGTTCTCTTATTATATACTCTGAAAGCTTTACTATGTACAGAGTATCCAACCAAATTCCCTTCATCAGCTTTCTCTTCAAACTTGCCTAACTGATCTTTAGTGTTCAAAATAGTGACAGGACATCCAAATGGCTTAAGAAAATCAATCATTGGTTTCTTCCCATGAAAGAGCTCATATGGAGTTTTGTTATGAGGCTTTACTACCTTACTTCTGTTCTGCACAAAGCATGCAGTGTTTACAGCTTCAGCCCAAAAAGGTATAGGTAGTTTAGAATCAGCTAACATTGTTCTTGCAGCCTCAATAAGTGTCCTATTTCTTCTCTCTGCAACACCATTCTGCTGTGGAGTTCTTGCAACACTATACTGTCTTAAAATGCCTTTTCCAACACAGAATTGGTTCATCACACTATTCTTGAACTCAGTACCATTGTTACATCTTATAATCTTCACTTTGTGGTTATGCAGGTTTTCAACTCTTGTAATGAATTCTTTAAGTACCACTGGGGTTTCATCTTTAGTAGCTAAGAAGAACACCCAAGTGAACCTACTGTAGTCATCTGTGACAACTAGGCAATATGACTTCTTATTCAAACTTTTCACAAAAACAGGCCCAAATAAATCCATGTGTAGTAAATGCAAGGGCACTGTATTTGAATTCACAGTCTTTGACTTGAATGAGACTCTGTGTTGTTTTCCCTTCTGAAAAGCAATACAAGTCTCACAGTTTTCAAACAACTTTGTGGGCATTCCTCTTACAAGATTTCCTTTCACCAACTTGTTCATAGTTTTGTAGTTCAGATGCCCAAGTCTTCTATGCCATAATTTGGACTCATCAACAGTGGCTTTTGCAATCAGACAAGTTAAAGCTCTTTTAGGAACAATGTTCTTAATATGGTCACTGTATATATTTTCATTTCTAGGGACCTTCAATAGCACAAATTTATCATTTGGCAGCTGAAAATCAGGAGAAAGGATCATACATTCAGTGTCTGTAAAAAGAACAAAATTCCTTTTGTCACACATTTGTGAAACACTAAAGAGGTTAAACTTAAGCCCTTTCACAAGAAACACCTTCTCAAAGTCCAAATTCCCTGTCTTTAATGTGCCTCTACCAATAATCTTTCCACCTTTTGGATCATTCCAAAAAGCAACATAGCCACCATCAAAAGCCTCAAAATCATCAAGCTGAGACTCATCCCCTGTCATATGTCTAGAGCATCCACTATCAACTATAACCATGTCTTTAAGCTCATCCAGTAGATTACCCTGCACATGAAAATAGAGAAATTAGTTTCTCTTGGGGACCCAAGCCATTACTGACTTGGATCTGCCTCGTGCATCAACATAGTTAAATTTCTTTAAATCACTTGATGCATTGCTGGTTATGGAAACATTGTTTGTAACATTTGATTTTGGTTTCCAAACCCAACAAGCTGAGGCCTTAACAGCATAAAAATGATTTCCAACAACTGTATTTGACAAAACTTTTGGCCCAGAAGTAGAAAGTTTTGTACTAGCAGCAAATTGCTTACTAGCAGCAGAGTGCTTGCTAGCAGCAGAGTGCTTACTAGCAGTAGAGCCAGCAACAAAACCAGTTGTGGTTTTAAAAGTACCATTTGATTTAGCAGCATAAATTGATCTAGTTGCACCAGATCTTAACAACACAACCCTAGGAATCATGTTTCTATTTGGATGAGGGTGAGTATTCTGATTAACAAATTTGTGATTCACCCTAGAGTATTGATTCCAAACAGGTTTCTTGTGATCAGGACAGCTATTAATCAAATGTTCAAAGCTACCACACTTATGCCTTTTTCCTTAATTGAAACTCACTACCTAATTTGTTTGAAACTAGGTTATTAAAGTTTCTCTGATTACCCCTAGGCTTATTATTGAAACCATTCATTCTTTCTCTAGAAACCTCTTTATACTCAACCATTCTCCTAGAGATACCTTGACCTAGCACAGGTTTCACAAACTTCACTTGTTCAATTTTAGGTTCAACTTTTTCAATCTTAGCAGGAATTTCTTCCTTTACTACATTATGTTCTGGTTCAACCTGTTCTTGTCCTTCATCACTATCTGAGTACCAATCTTCAATAATGGGAGCATCAGGAAATTTTCTACCCTCTACCTTAGGTGTTTTTAAGACACTTGTACTAGACTCACCTAATGGTTTTTCTATATTCAGCTCACTAATGAAGGACAATTCTTTTCCTGGTGGAGCATAGGCACTCTTAACAGGAGGAGCAACCTCATTGTAACCTATTCCACTTCCTTTCCTCATTATTGTACTCTCAATAGATTTATTAACCAAATCAGAAGCATATTGCTGTTTGTTTACTCTTACTATATGTTTTTCTTTTTCAGCAAGAGCTTCATCTCTATCTTTTTTTGCTTCTTCGAATTTATTTTTAAGAAACTCAATTTCACTGTTTTTCTTAAAAATCTCAACATCTTGTTGGTTAATTCTATCTACATATTCCATCTTACACTCTTTTAAGTACTCAAGTCTTCTTTCAACATTTTGAATACCTACTTTATAACCTAAGTTATCAAGTTTTAGGTTTTCAACTTCTTTATTTAGACTCTCATTCCTAGACTTAAGTTCTTCTATAGTGTCAGCACAAGACTTAAAAGAACACACAGATAAATCAGAATCATTATATACCTCAGAGTCAGATCCAGAAGATGATGATGAATAAGCCATAAGTGCAAAGTTATGCACTTCAGGCTTGACTTGAGCCACCAAGGAATAATTTGGTTCTTCATCAGCCAAATCACTCCAATCATACTCTCCCAATCCATCACAAGACACCAATGCAGTAGTAGTATTCTTTGTCTCTTCAACCTTCTTTGATGCTTCACCATTCTTCTTTGGAGCTCTACATTTTTCCTGTTACAGTTGTAACAATCTATCTTTGACTTGTCAAAGCCAACATTTTCTTTAGGTATGTACTTGATCTCTTTTCCAGTCTTCTTCTAGAATTTTCTAGCTCTTAAGGTCAACATGGCCATCTGCCATTTAAGATCCATCTCTTCAAGATCATCTTCATCAAGGTGATCTAGATCTTGATTAAGTGCCTGTGACCTTATACTTGATGTTAGATCAGCTAAGAATGCACATAAATCCATATCACTGGTGGAGTTATTATCATGAGAACTAGCAGCAGATCCATCAGTAGTAGATACTCCATAAGCAGCAGAGTGAGATTCTTTAGACCCCTTTGACTTTGAAGATACAAAGGCAAGATTTTGTGAACCAGAAGTAGATGAAGTAGATAATTCTAGTTCATACACTCTTAAATTGTTATAGAGGCTTTCCAACTTCATGGTTTCAAAGTCAGGCTTATTCCTCCAGACAACAGTGTGCATACTCCATTCAGGTGCAAGACTTCTGAGAAACTTGAGATTCACATCTTCTTGTGGAACCACATAGCCAACAAGCTTTAGATGATTAACAAGTTGATTGAGCCTGTTGTAGGTGCCAATAATCTTCTCTCCACTTTCAGCAGTAAAGTTCTCAAACTGATGCTTCAACATGTTCTTTCTTGACTTCTTGGTAGCATCATTCCCACCAAACCTGAATTCAATAGCATCCATTAATTCTTTAGCAGTCTCACAACTCTCAAAGTCCAACTGAAACTCATTAGGTATTCCCATCAAGAGAATACTGTGAGCTTTGATTTCCATCTTCCTAACAGAGTTCTCTTCAGCAGACTTGATTGGTATATCTTTACCATCAGGGCCTTTCTTTGGTAAAGAGTCACCATTCATGATAACATTCCACATGTTAAAGTCAATCATGCGAATGTATTGTCGAATTCTCATCTTCCATAGCTCATATTCACCAGGGTTGAGCATTGGAACCTTTGAAGCAGTCACCATATGTGTGTCATCACCCATCTTCAGCAGTTGATTAGGAACAACAAACTTGTAAAGAACAGTTCCTTCTTGATTACAACTTCTAGATCACAAGCTCTGATACCACTTGTTGATCCCAGTTGAGCAAACGATCTTATATAGAAGTTGACTTAAAGTAAACACTTAAGCTTGAATGCAGAATGTAAAAGCTTAACTTAAGAAGAATAATTCTCTATCAACACTTCAATATTATTAATACGAGCACTCAACAATGCTAGGGTTTTACAACCTTGAAGTGTAAATGAAAACTAAACAATATGTACAAAATCTAACCCTAGGATCCTCCTTTTATAGGCCAAGGAGTCCTACTAGGTTTACAATAACTTTCTAATCAAGATAAGAATATTCTAGACGTATAAGATATACATTCAATCTATTCTATAATTATCTGCTACAAATACATGCTTATCTCTTCAGCAGTAGTTTCCTTCAGCATTTTCCTTAGCAGCACTTTGTCATCAGCAGCAGAATCATTTACTCTAGCAGCAGTTTCATCATAGCAGCAGTTTCACTCAGCAGCAGAACTCAAAACCCAACACTACACCTTCTTTTTTACCAAAATCTTTAGCCACTAACCTAGCTTTATACCTTTCAACTTCACCAGAGGACTTATACTTAATTTTTAAAACCCATTTGCTGCCAATTGGTTTTCTACCAGCTGGTAACTCAGTTTCTTCCCAAGTGTTATTTTCATGTAAAGCATGAATTTCCTCATTCATAGCATTTATCCACCTAGGATCTTTGCTAGCCTCTTCATAAGTACTAGGTTCAACAGATTTATTCAAATTAGACACAAAACAGCAATTCTCAGCACTCAGTAAAGTATGATTAGCATATTTATTTAAGCCATATCTAACTTTAGTATCAAACACATAATCATTCAACTTAGTAGGCAAATTAGAAGTTCTTTTAGACCTTCTTTGACTAACTTCCTCATTATTTTCAAAAACATTCTCAAGGTTATCATTATTAGAACCAATATTTCCCTCAGATCTTACATTTTCACCTAAGGGAGTAGCAAGGTGTATCTCATCATATCCAGGTGACTGTGAGTCATTCTCAGATCCTGAAAATTGTATCTGTTCATCTAATTCATGTAACTGAGTATTCACAACCTCCTCTGGTTGGTGATCCCTACCCTCTCTACTAATAGATGTATTTCCTTCTCTATTATTATCATCATTGGGAGGATCAGGAATAGAAGTTTTAGGTGTGTTTTCAGACTCAATATTATCAAAAAATTTAAAACTTGAAACCTTAGACTCACATTCAAAAACAACATTTTTGTTTGCTTTATAAGGAAAAATAGTATCATAAAATTTAACATCCCTAGAATATAAAACTGATCTGTTTTCAAGACTCAAAAGCTTATATGCGTTTTTACCACTAGCATATCCAATCAAAACACATTTTTCAGACCTAGAAGAAAACTTATCAATCCCTTTCAAACTAGTAGCAAAACACAAACACCCAAAACTTATAAGATGGGACAAATTAGGTTCTCTATTTTAAACCATTGAGAAAGGAGACTTGCCATTTAAAATAGAGGAAGGAAGCCTGTTAATCAAATAGGTAGCAGTTAAAATACACTCAGGCCAAAACACAAGAGGAATCCCTCCTGAAACATAAGACTTCTAGCAACATTCAATAGATGTCTATGTTTCCTCTCTGCTATACCATTCTGTTATGGTGTGTATGCACAAGAAGTTTGCTGAATAAGACCCTTAGTATTAACAAAATCATTCATTTTATGATTTATAAACTATGTTCCATTATCAGACCTAATAACTTTAATTTTCTTATCAAACTGAGTTAAAACCAGTTTATAAAAATTAACAAACATACCAAAAACTTCATCTTTGGTTTTAAGCATATACACCCAAACAGATCTGCTATAGTCATCAACTATAGTAAGAAAATATCTAAAACCCTTCCTGCTAATCACTTTGTAAGGATCCCATACATCAAGATGTATGAGTTGTCCAAAAACAGAAGACCTATTCTCACTTAAAGGAAAAGGATCCCTGCTCTGCTTTGCCTTATGACAAACCTCACAAGGACCTTCATGATTCAAATTAGTTAAGTTTAAAGAATTTTTTAAAAGTTTCAAAACCTGATTAGCAGGATGCCCAAGTCTATTATGCCACACTTCTTTAGACACATAGCATATATAAAACTCACTCTTATTCAAAACAGCAGAACTAACACACTCATTATCAAACATGTAAAGTCCGCCAAATTCACTACCAGTCCCCAGAACTTTCTCCTTTTTCAAATCTTGAATGTAACATTTAGTTTCATCAAAACCAACACAAAGTTTACTATCATTAATCATTTTACGAACAGACAAAAGACTAACAGAATACTCAGGAACAACCAAAACATCAAACAAAACCACATTGTTATTTAATCTCAAATTTCCTACATGAGTAATTTTGGCCAAAGTACCATTAGGGTGTCCAACAGTCATTTTTAAATCAGATATATCAACAACCCCAAACATTTTATCAGTATTATTAGTCATATGTTAGTTAGCCCCTGAATCAAATAATCAAACCTAGGTGATAACTCACACCATTAACTTTCAAATTGGTACAAAAGAACCTATAGAAATTTTGATTAAAAAACACATTATAATTAAAGAAGGAACAAGATGCACTACCTGCCATATTGACATGTGCAGAAGTACTGGTTTTGTCATTCAAAAGACTCATCAACTTTAACACCTGCTCATTAGTGAAAGATAGAGTACTAGCATTTTTAACATCACTATCAACATTATTCCTCTTGTTAAACCCACTAACAGGTTTCAAGTTAGGATTCTTTTTGAATCCAAGTGGATAACCAATTAGCTCAAAATATTTGTCAATAGTGTGTCCTTTTAAACCACAATGCTTACAAAGCAAACTATCATAATTTCCCCTGTTCTTACTCACATTGTTACTAGGCCAATTATTATTGTTATTATTATTATTATTATTATTATTATTATTATTATTATTATTATTATTGTTGTTGTTGTTGTTGTTGTTGTTGTTGTTGTTGTTGTTGTTGTTGTTGTTGTTGTTTCTTCTGTTATTACCATTTGGTCTAGCCACAAATGCAGAAACCTGAGACTTCTCAGATTTCACAGAGGTATTAGGAATGCCTCTATGAGACTCTTCTCTAGATATGATGACAAAAGCATCCTTAACTTCAGGAAGGATTTCCCTAGTTAAGAGAGTACTCCTTATAGGTTGATAAATGTCATCAAGACCCATAAGAAATTGCATCAATTTTAACAGTTTAGCATGATCAACCAATTTAGTTCTAGCCTCACACACACAATCAGGTAAATTGGTAAGAATGTCAAACTCTCTCCACAGAGAGTTTAGCTTATGATAGTATTCAGACACAGGTGTAAACCACCCTGTTTAAACTAGTAATCTTTTGAAGCAAGTTAAACACCACAGAATCATCAATTCTATCATAAGTATCTTTTGAATCTTTCCACATAATAGAAACATTATCAGAAAACACATGACCAAGATAAACATCTTGGGACAAAGATGTTAAAATCCAATTTTACACAACTGCATTGCACCTGTCCCATTGGGCTTCCAATAGAGGACTAGCAACATAAGCAGACCTAACACAAGTACCATCAAGAAACCCCATTTTATTTTTAATTTGTATAGCCAATTTGATAGCACTAGCCTAGATCCTATAGTTCTCTACTCCAGTATATTTCACAGATACAATAAAAGCACAATTAGAGTCATTTTGATGCAAATGCAGAGGATTACTCTGATCCAAACTACTAATCATAATAGCCATGATGAGCAAACAAATAAACAAACAAAAAACAGCTAGAAACAACAAACCAACTAAACACAAACAGAATAACAACAACAAACCAAACTACTAACTAAACCACCAACAACCACCAACTCAACTTCCAAGACTGCCCAAAACCTAAACCAAACAGAAAACTTAAAACTCACACCCAAGAAATTCCAAATACCCAGCAGAGCAGACTGGGACAGACCAGAGCAGGTTTCCGTACCAATCTAATGTTGGAAGGTCAAGAAGTTAGTATGCCCGTTTGCACCCACTCTTACTAAGGTAAAGGACTCTTAAAGGAAGAAAAATGAACTTACAGTGCAATTAAGACCACAAGCAGCGGAATACCAAGCAATAACTCTAGATTCACTTAGTCTAGAGTTATTACTACCAAGAACAAGCCCAATCATTCCTCAGAATCACCAGAACCAAAAAACCCCAAATGTCAAATTAGGGTTTTCTTGAAAACCTACCAAGAACTTATAACTAATCGTCAAAAATCCGATTAATTGGAACCAAACCTTCTGAATCGTAATAGAATCAAGAACCCCCAAAAATTAGGGTTTCAAGAAAAAACCCTAATTCTTCAATTGAGAGTACCAAACACCAATTAAACCCAATAGAACCAAGATTCAACTCCAAGCATGTTGAATCAACCAAACCCGTAACCAATAATTACCAAGAAGAAACCCAACCAGAACCTAAAACTCTGATACCATGTAAAAATGGTATCAAAACAATCACTATTATCAAATCACCCAACCAACCTCCCGTTGATGATCTTTTATTTATAAAAATATGCACAGAAGGCTTGTCACCAAACGGATGCAAGCCAAGTACAATACAAAAGAAAATGATAATCCCTTTATTAGGTGCTATCTACAAGAACTCACACTCTAAACCAAACCTAGAAAGCTAAATAATGAAACTAAACCAGAAAACACTTATCAGATCAAGTAAACCTTGATCTGATCAATACAATGAATCAAACTATACTAGAAACCCAGAAGATGATCATCAACAATAAGAGAGGAAAACTTTGTATGTGAGAATGAGCGAACTGATCAAACCATAGCTCATATTATTCCGTATATAGCCCAACTTTACACTTAAGTCCCTACACATCACAAACTTACACAACTAACACCAAAGTATAGTATTAGTAGAAATAGGCTAAAATATTTACATATTAGACATCTGAGTTTAATAAGTTTGTCATAAAAGATATTTTCCAATACTTTATTACATTCTTCAATCCACCAACATTCACCTAACCACCAAATATCACAAAATCACATAAAAAGAAACGAACTAATCACAGATTCACAACTAACTTAACTAACTCACAATAATGAATTTAGAAGGATTAGGTATCCACTGTTCAGCTAATGCAGCCACGTGGAAGATGACGTGGCAACCTGAGCAAGCTGCGACTAGTGACTCATACTTGGTGATGTCACCATACTCATAGTCGGACGAACGCGCAGACGGTGTGGTTGTGGCTGTAGTTGAGGAGCGCGTGGATGAGACGTTCGCCTAAGTAGCAGGATGCACCTGTGACTAATATGTTCATGTTTTTGGTTTTTGTTATAGCTTAATTTTTGGGTATATTTGCTTTACTGTAATTTTAAAAGAAAAGTTGATGGTGAAAAATAGTTAATGAAGTTATAATAAGCCTTAAAGTTAAGTAAAGATATGGATGGTTTGATTGGACTATTTGGGACCAAAACTGGAACCAAAGTAGTAACCTCCGTTTGCATTTTATAGCTAACCGGCCAACTTTATTTCAAAACCAAACCAGCCTAAGTGATCAAAATTGGTTTGGTTGTCTGTTTGGACCATGTACAATATATATGTATGATTTTATATCATATTATTTAACACCTTACCAGACATTAAAAATAGACAAAAGGGTTGTCTACTCAGTCTGCACGTGTATAAAAAAACTTCCCATTACTTTTTGTGACCTCTAACAGTAAAAATATAGCACAAAAATGGATATACCTGAGGCTGATTAGTGGAAGTTTTCCGGTTTTTCTGGAGAATAACAAAGATAACTAGTCATAAACGTTGATTATGGAACAAGGAATAATAAACAAGGCTGTTTGTGTTGGCAATAGAAGCAGCTATGGGCATGTTTGGCGCGCGAATTTGGCGCGCGAATAAGTCTCGTTTGGCTGACACAGCTTGAAGGAGCATGTAAAAAAAAAATAAGCTACTAAATGAAATGCTAGTTAGATGAGCATGTAGAAAAAAGCTCCAGCGACATGCTCCAGCAATCCGCTCCAGCTCCTACAAGTGCCAAACATACCCTTAATCAAATACTTGCATGAAGGATGCGTTTTCTCCCGTAAGAAGGTTCTTTCACCTATTTGACCCAGGGTTGGACCTACATGAGAGCCGGGTGTGGCACGGGCCACACCCAATTTTAGGTCACGAAGTGTAAATGTTTTTATAAAAGATGCATTTTCTGGGCTCGTGCAACACCCTTTTACCTAATAAATTCTTTGTCGGGCAACTTTAGTACTCACAGTTTAAAAAAAAAAAAAAAAAAAAAAAAAAAGTTGTGCAACACCTTTTCAAAAAGTCCGTCCCTTGAATTTTGACCTTTATCTAAAGCTGAAATGTGACCAACTGACCATCTACCACATCGTCTACATGAGTCTATAATTTATTGTCTACATCACCTACGTAGGGCTAGCGTCCGTTAAATCATTCAAGTTTAGAACAATCATAACTTAATGTCTAATGGCATCATAACTACTCCCTCCGTCCCAAATTATAAGTCCATTTTCCTATTTTTGGTTGTCCCAAAATTTATGTCCATATTCTTAGTTCAACCAATCAAAAGACATTTTAGTGGAGAGATAAGATTTTTGATTGGTGAATAGATTAGTTAGTGGGATTAAACTTTGTGCAAATTGGAAATGGACTTATAATTTGGGACGGAGGTAGTAGTATCTAAAATGTGGTATAAAGACAATGATGGCATTGCATGCATGTGAAGATCTAAACTCTTGATCATGACTCAATGTGATCAATATTCACTTGATCACAAATGTATATATTAAAATGAAATGTGCAGAAGCAATTACTTGAGTCTCATCAGCAACATATCCATCAGTGGATCCCAATGCGAAAAACGAAAACGTATATCACATCCTTCGATCCACCAACATTCACCAAACAGCAAATCACAAATTTCACAGTTACAATCACAATAACAAAAACAAAAGTAACTTAAACGTAGACCTCAACTAACTCACATAATAGAATCTAGAAGCATCAGGTATCCACTGTTCAACTAACGCAGCTACGTGAAAGATGATGTGGCAACGGAGCAAGCATCGAGTAGTGATGGATGGTCAGTGACATCACCATATGCAAATTCAAAAGTAGACGCGGAATAGGTGGGAGGAAAAATCGCTGGCACGTTGGACAACGCACATACACGTTGAGGAGCGTGTGGGGATGCACCGGTGACCACATGGTTTAGTGTTCCCAGTGGTGGTCAACGAGTGCCTAATTTGAATTTGAATTTCCAGTGAATATATTGAGTGACAACCATTTGTCTTGATACATGGATGATTTATGTAATTTACTCTGATTATGAAAAGGTTTTTGGTGAAAAAAAAAATAAATAAATAAAATAAACTACAGTATTAATATTTAGTTTCATGTTTTCTTAAGGTAAGAGTGCAAGGTATCATCACACGTTATTGGTGTGTCACATCATCCCCTCCCAATAACACACCAATAACTAAACATCACTCCTTCATAACACACCAATAACATGTTATTGGTATATGTAGGTCTCACAAAATACCCCACCAAATATACCCACTCACTCACAAAAACAAAAACAAAACAAAACCCACGGCGTAAGCCATTCAAATGGCGAAGGTGCGTTTGGCGAGCCAATGGCGTGACCGGTGGTATGGTTTTGGCAGCGCCATTCGTCAATTTTGGTGCGTTTGGCGTGTTAATCGACACCATATAGTGCCCTCTAATAGTAGCCCACCATCTCCAGTTATTAGGTTGCAGACATACTTACATAGCGCAGCCTACCAAAGTTGATGATACCCTAAAAATAGTGTTCCACCAAACCATATTGTATTATTGATGCTATTTCTTGTTTCAATCTTCAATGCCAGCCAAATTAGCTGGGACTAAAATCATGCCATGTTCATTTTTAACAGGACAACTGTTATTTCATTAAGACTTCAAGAGAAAAGTGACATATCCCAACATCAGGATTGTTTCTTTGAAATCTATATACATGTGCCTAACATACTTTTTGAGCCTTCCCCCAACTTAAAATAAATCAAAATGCATTTGTTACACACATACTTTCATTTTAGTACTGCTATCCAGCTTATACAAGTAATGTCAGGAAAGTACTCTCATTTGTATTCATGTTGTTAGTATTTAATAATTAATATCACCCATGTTTTTCAACCAAGGAAGAACCTCTTCTAGACCTTCAGTTAAGCTTCTTGGGTTGTAGTTCAGTTCTCGTTTTGCCTTCTCGCACGAATATGCCCACTGGTGTCTTAAAACGTCAACAGCCTGTTTCAAATTAGAACAAATGCTTGTCAAATTGTAAGCAAGGGGCAAAATGGGTCAAGCGGGTCCAACGGGTCCAACGAGTCAAAGATGTCAAAGTGATCCAAAGTATAATTAAATGCATAAACCTCTTGCATCATTTTATTTCAAAGATATTATACTGTTTGATTTACAATATGTGTATTTTTAAGTCTTATTTAACTAAAGAAATTATACATAACACTAAAAAAATAGATAAAAAGAGTTGTCACATCAGCCTAACCCACCCGTTTGTACACGTGTAAAAAATTCCCATTTTGACCCATTATTTTTGTGACCTCTATCCGTAAAAATATAGCAAGGAAATGGATATACCGGGGGGCTGATTAGTGGAGGTTTCCCGGTTATTCTGGAGACTAACACGGATAACCAGCCATAGATATTGACCATGAACAAAGGAATGTTAAACCAAGGCTTTTTTGTGTTGGTAATAGACGCAGCTATATCAAATACTTTCATGAGGGATGCATTTTCTCCCGTAAGAAGGTATCTTTCGCCTATTTGACCTTTATCTAAAGCTGAAATGTGACCATCTACCACATCGTCTACATGGCTGAAAGAGAATTTGTCGCTTCCATCACCCACGTAACCAGGCAACCGTCCGTTAAATCGTTCAACAATCTGATAATAAAGAATAAAGGATTTTCGGATGTTAAACAAATTTAGAACAATCAAATAATATTCCTAATGAACGGTGGCTAGTATCTAAAATACTAGTAGCTGTGAAAATGATAACGTTGCACGCATGTGAAGATCTAAAATCTTAATCACAGGTGATTTCATTAATCAAGCATGACTAAATTATTTGTGGACTAAATAGAAAAAAAAAGGGATCACAAGTATCTACATTCTAAAATGTGTTTCTTTCCTGTATAGAAGCATAAAAGAGAGACACACAAGCAATATATTTAGCATCTCTATTGAAATAAATATACCAAGTACACCACACAAAATTGATCACCTTTCATAGTTTTCGTTTGGTACTATTAGCTCACGCAAGAAACACATTGCACTTGATCAGGGGTGACATAGCTGATTCAATTCTATGTGCAACTAATTTTTAAAATCCAACTTTTTGGTCTAATCGTACACTCCAAAATCAGAAAGTTACAATTAATGCAGATGATATAACACTAGCTGGTGTGATATGCAAAATTATCAAGTTATAAACCACTAACTACACCTTCAAGTTTCTGGAAAGGCTGATGTTCCAGTAGGTTTCTTGCCGCTATGTTGCGGTTTTAGTGATTGGTAAACTAGTGGTCTTTATGTGCTTCATAAGATTTTTAAACCCCACATCTTCAAGTTTTGGAGCTCGAATGCATGTCTGAAAACCAAAAGTTTATTGTTGGTCTAGTGAATAAGTATGTGGGTTTTGTTATTAACTATTTAGGTTACAAGTAATTTCGGCAGTTTCAATGTAGTTAGGGTCGATGGTCATTGTAATGATCCCAAACTATGGTTAGCATCTTGCAAGTGTGAATCTGTAACTTCGAAAGAATATTTTCGATCATAATTCAATACAACCTTACTTTCGCAAGATGACAAAAAACACGTAGTCAATTGTAGAACTCCAGAACTGCATGATGATGGCGTGAATTACATGTCTACCCTTGATTACACTAAAAGGAACTCCAAACTGGCATAAGTATGTCGTAACATTACATTTGTACCCAAATGATCGCAAGGGATCCACGAATTAATTGTAGTTGGAGCTCCAATGTATTGTTCAAGTTAAATGTCTGGATTATTCAAAAATGGTTCTAAATTTCTACAAGATTATTGTGTGTAAAGCACATAAGCAAGCCAGTTTTTCGAAAATTACCAGTCGGGCCACCATGTTTCCTGAAGTGACTTTACCAGGTCCGTATATAACTCCTGGATAAACAGCCACTATAGGTACACCTTCTTTTGCAGCTTCTAGTGCAATCTGATCAGAAACAGCCTTTGATTTTTCATACTCGGTGCAAAAATACTTAGCTGGATGCATCTATCACCGAAAACAAACTATATTTTAGCAAAAACTCCTTGGTAATCAAAAAAAGAATACATTAGCAAAAACATATGACCTCAGACATGTGTTTAGCGACAAACAAATTACCACTATAATGCTGATTATAGATTCTAACTATCCTAACAATCCCTTCCGAGGTTACTCCTTGCCAAACAAAAGGAGCACTTTGAACAGGAAGTGAAAGAGTTACGTACATAAGCAGCATAGGGATAACGACGATTAACATTTGTATTGGGGATTACTTCCAAAGATATTCAATTATAATTCTGGTTAAACGAATAAATATGTTTAATTCATTTGATCATTCATTTCCCCTCGCCAATTCTTCATTTGTCCACAAGTACGAGGCATAGAAAACCACAATTAAAACTAGTGCAAACATTAAATGATAAAATTAAGTTACCAAAATCTATTTTAACAAATAATAATTCGAGAAACCAAAAAGGTCAACTCTAAGTGACTAGAAGTATATCATGCTATATTGCTATGCAGAAAATCAACCTCCCCAATTACTATATATAATCCGGTCAGTTTCCACATATAACTATATCATAATCATAACTCATACGCGCCTAGATAAAATAAACAGTATATAACCGAATTATGATCATAATAGTCTTGTACGACCTAGAGTAAATTAATACAATCATAAGATTAACTAGTAATAGTATACAATACCTGCATTATACGAAATTACCCTCCCTAACAGTCTAATCCCAATGAATTCCGCTCAAATGAACTATTTAATCGGATCATGGTCATAACAATACTGAACGGTCTAGATTAAATTAACACGATCACATTTCTACTTAACAACTAACCTACAACATATTAATTCAAAACACATTTCCAGAAATAAATTTTACTTGAGTCTCATCAGCAACATATCCATCAGTCGACCCCAACGCGAAAAACGACGACGTATAAACGATCTTCTCAACCGTCCCAATCTCCTTACACGCCTTTATCACATTCTTCAATCCACCAACATTCACCTAACAACAACAACAAAATTATCACAACTAACTTAATCTCAAACCCTGACTAACTTAACAAACTCACAGTGTTGAATCTAGAAGGATCAGGTATCCACGGCTCAACTAACGCAGCCACGTGGAAGATGACGTGGCAACCGGAGCAAGCTGCGAGGAGTGAGTCGCAGTCGGTGACGTCACCGTAGGCGAGTTCGAGAGAGGGTGAGGGGGGAGGTAGGGAGGTGAGGTCGCTGGCGCGTCGGACGAACGCGCGGACGGTGTGGTTGTGGTTGAGGAGCGCGTGGACGAGTTTTCCGCCTAAGTAGCCTGACGCGCCGGTGACTAATATCTTCATGGTGTTGGTCAATGGTATTTTGGTTTGAAAGTGATTTTATACCTTTGGCATTTAGGGGTGTTTGGTTTAGCTTGTTTTTGGGTTGATAAGTCAATTTGGACCTATATGTAATATGTTATTGTTGAACACATGTGTTGCATGACTTTTTTCTCTTTACATATATAATTGATCTTTCCGTATGTATTAAGATCCTTGTTATGCATAAAATTAGGCATGCAAATCAATACTCCAACTTTATTTACGAAAAGGCAAATAAGCTTGTTTTGAAGTTCTTAATAAGCTTATGGGTTTAAATAAACTTAGAGCAACTGCAATGCTAAAACCTTTAAAAGCTTTTTAACATTTAATTATATTACTTTTTTAATATCAAAAAGTTATTGTAATTAATGTCTTCCAATTGCTAAAACCTTTAAAAGCTTCAACCGGTTTTAGTTTGCAAAGTCATTGCCAAAAGCTTTTGGAAAAGTCTATATATGCAATGCAAAAAAGTCATTGAAAGACTTTGTCAAATAGTAAAAAGCTTTTATAAAAGCCTTTCAAAAACCTTGCGGTGCAGATGCTCTTATAAGTTTACAAAACGTGAAGGTGAATGTGTCTGCTTCAAATTTCGATAAATTGACAAGCTCAAAAGAGAATTGAAATCAAACACTATGTAAAACATAGGAGCAGTGATTAGTACACTAATCACAAGTTTTAAAACCCTTCGGATACAAAAATGATGTAATTAAAACCCTCCATGTCAAGAAATGTTACATATCAAAAAAAAAAAAAAAAATCACAATTACTTGAAGTCGATTACTCTTCAGGTCGTCCAATGTAGTCGAGCTTCTTATGCTATGATATACGCAACTCAGTCTCTTATCTCAAGATGTTCACTCAGAAGATTAGAACATTGGTCTCTTATAAAACTTTGGATCACCTTATCACTAGCTATTAGAATTGGAATGTCATCAAAGTGAACAAATATTATCAACAAGTTAAAAGTAAGATATCAATCAATATAAATATGATAATAACACAAAATGCACAAGCTAATACAAGGTTTGTCTAGTCAATGTAGTAAATGGAACTAACATCGTGTTGGTACGAAGTTTTTAAAATAATGGGATTGTGGATTGTCAACTAATCAAAACTGATTGGTGAATCATAATAAAAGGGCATCAAATATCAAACAAATCCATAAGACATGTCGAACAAATCACATAGGTATCCATACAGTTGTTACAAATAATCACATACAGTCGTTACCAATTATGTTATGTACTATCGTTAAGTTTTCCTTTGATGTCAAGTTACCCTTTTAAACATTTTGTAGAAAAAAATGACGATACTTTACCTAAAAAAATAAGTACAATGCTCCAGATAGAATACTACGAGAATGCACCACATTGTTATCTGAAAGCGTAAAAGCAATAGCAAATACTAGTACTCGTTTACAAATCCAGCATAATCTAAATTAAAGCACACAAACACATCCAGCCAACTAAAGGTAAAACAAAGTTCACATAAGATTCGAAGTGAAGAAGTGAAATCTGTTGGTCCATAGTCAGGTACTGTTACCATAACTCCATAAGGAAGATCACATCTTTCCGTTAGTATTCTTCTTGCTAGTATTTGACAGCGCCCATTTTCTTCAACCAAGGAAGAACCTCTTCTAGACCTTGGGTCAAGCTTCTCGGCTTGTAGTTCAATTCTCTTTTCGCTTTCTCGCAGGAATAAGCCCATTGGTGTCTCAAAATATCCACTGCCTGTCTCATATAAGAAAAAACAATTGATACATCAGACATAAAGAAATTTGAACATCAATGTAGATTATATTAATCCTTCTACTTAGAGGTGACCTTTTTAACCATTATACTATTTATTAATAAGAGGGAGATCTTGAGTGTTCTTATTTACTAGTAATAAACTGATCAATTATTTAACCAAAATAAAATAAAATAAAATAAAATATAAATAAATAAATAAATTAAAGTATAAGAATGGAAATACCGGGGGAGTAACTAGTGGAAGTTTTCCTGTGATTAAACAGAACAACACGGATAACCAGCCATAAAGCTCGATCACGAACAAAGGAATGTTAATCCATGATTTTTTTGTGTTGGTGATAGTGGATGCTATATCAAAAGCTTCATTGAGTGATGCATTATCACCCGTAAGAAGATATCTTTCGCCTATTTGACCTTTTTCCATAGCCGAAATATGACCATCTACGACATCATCTACATGGGTGAAAGAGAGTCGATCGTTTCCATCACCAAGGTATCCAGGCAAGCGTCCATTAAACCGTTCAACAAACTAATAAGAGAAAAAAAAAAAAAAAAAAAAAAAAAAAAAAAAAAAAAAAAAAAAAAAAAAAAAATTGTGCATCAATATTACCCATTTTGACTTTTCACCTGACCCGTCTAGTTTTAGACTTTGAGTAAACTATTAGGAAATTACCGTTCGGGCTAAAGCATTCCCAGGAGTGATTTTACCAGGACCATACACAACTCCAGGATAAACAGACACGATAGGTACCCCTTCCTTTGCAGCATCAAGAGCAATTTTATCAGCAATACTCTTTGACTTTTCGTACTCCATACAAAAATACTTGCTTGTATGCATCTATCATCAAATACAAACTATATTTAGTCAAAAATATTTTGGAATCAATAATGCAGAAATATAAAATTATAGCAAGATGACAGTATAACAACTACAGTAGAGCAAGTTGACAGTATAACAATTAACTATCATTGCCATTTTGGCTTTACCAGTTAGGTCACTAGACAATTAATTTTGTAAAAGAAAACGGGTACTTAATTGTTCTGTTAAGATTTAACAATATCGTCAGGTTGCGTATCCTGATTTCTTATTGATTTAGTGATTGTCTTGTTTAGCTTAAAAAAAACAACAGTTCTTCAAGTGTTATTAATGACCACCGCTGATAAGGAAGTGATGTTTTTATACTGAAAATATGATCTCTACAAAATCTGAATTTAAACGATTTTGTTGAAGTACTTACTTGAGTCTCGTCCGCAATATAGCCATCAGTGGATCCTAAAGCAAAGATGGACGACGTATAAACAATCTTCTCTATGGTATCTGTCTCCTTATAAGCTCGAAGTACGTTCTTCAAACCTCCAACATTCACCTAATGATCATTTCAATTACCTTAGATGTATTTTTTTTTTTTGGTTAGAATACAACACATAAACAGTATCTAAGGTGTTTGTGATCGATTGCTTATATATCCAGACTGCTTATACTTTTTTACAAGCAATGAAATAAACAGAAATAAGCAACTCACAACCAGGTATCTTAATGATCAAAAAAAACATATAATAAAAATGCACTATTTTCTTTTGTATAATGCTAATGTAATCTATCACTATACAAGCTATCAACAAAGGGTAGTCTGGTTCTTGGCTCTTCGGTTAAATAAGGTGCAAAAACAGTTTTTGGAAGCTACGTTCTTGTCGCTATGGTGGCATGTGTGGTGTCATAGAAACGCATGCGTGTTTGGAAAGGTGAGACCGAAGAACAATTTATTTTTTGATAAATTTGTAACGCAATCGTTTGTGTGGGTCAATAGTAGATGTAGATCCAAAAACTTGAGTTGGGTTGGTTGGCTTCAAAACTCATCTCTTCTTATTTCCGGTATGTAATTTCTGTTTGTGTTTTAGTTTCTAGCTTCTTGCTAGGTTCAATAAAATCTTTGCCGTTCAAAAAAAAATAATAATAAATAAATAAATACTAAACAAGCTATCCTAGAGAAAAATATAAGTTTTAAATCAAAAAGACAAGAGTAGATATATTTATACCAACAAACTCTAGATACTCTAACAGAACTTAATTCCTGTTGGTAAAGTATATCTAGCTTACAATAAAAAACATGGAAGTATCCGGAAGCCATGTGTCGACTATAGCAGCTGCATGAAAGACTACTTGGCAGCCAGAACAAGCTTCTAAAACCGACGAATAATCTGTAACATACCCATATGCAATTTCTAGAGCTACGTCTTTAGAACATGCAGGAAGGAAAGAAAGATCGCTAGAGCGACGAACAAATGCTCTAACAGCGTGACCATGACGTAGTAGTGCATGGCAAAGTCTTCCACCCAAATAACCCGAGGCACCAGTTACCAACACTTTCATATATAGTTCTAGTGCAGAAATCTAAACTATATGATACTTTCCTTATAAAGAAAGCTTATTAAAGAACACATAGCTTTTAATACATTGACGATGACATTCAACAACACAACCTTATTATCTGTAGTTTAAATAGCAGGGTGGTTCATATGAATTAAACAAGGGGGTGGTTGAACTTTAAATGAGTAGTTATGTAAAATTTATGATTTTCTGGTATCAGGTCCCCTTGAGGAAACCGTACAAGTACAAGAATTGATATCATCCAGGGTAAGAACTTAGGTCTCGACCCATTCCATGGTGAATCTGTTAACACTCATTATCAACTTGGTCACTTTGGGGCATGGGTGGATTCATCGTAACAAAAGTTAAAAAATACAAGCCAGCTTCCCCTCTGTATGTGTTTATGTTCATGTTCATGTTCCTAATCTCTACTACATATTAAGTGTTTCGGCTTAATCTTGAAAACTTAAAAAGTTTTAAAAATGAGTAAAGTTGTTTACCTAATATACCTCTTATAAATGGTAAATTTAATTAGTTGAGCTGGAGCTGAGTTTCCAGAAAGGAGTGAACTAGTACATGATGTGTCTAATAAATGGTAAAGACACCACTAATTCGATATGTACATGACATTTATCCCATGATCACATCAAGTCATATAAACTAAAACTATAAAACGTAAATTCCTAAAAATGTTAGACTTGATTTTGAGTAATTAGCTTATTTTATAGGTTGGAGATTTACTCATCTACTTATGAACAGGTCGTGTGAGTAAAATAAATTTTAACTTAAAAAAGGAATTGAAATGGGTGAGATGCATCAATTATGTGAAATTCGTCAAACGCGTAAAATATAATCTTAACACATAAAAGTCACCCACGAGATATGAAGAAGAAAAGCAACTTTCTAGGAATAAGAAAAGCAAATGTGATAGGTCTAAATCAGAGACTCTCCATCGAAAACAACCGACACACTCCAATAACTTCTTACTCTCGACAAGAACAACCTACAAAATCATACACCGAAGATAAGTCCAAGAGAAAATCTATATCACAAACACACATATGTCTATTAGCATATCCAGTCAACCATAATCTTCACTTAGTCACAATAAAGCATGGTATTTGTTCTGTTCTTATACACACTCCGTATCACAAAAAAAAAAAAAAAAAAAAAAAAAAAAAAAAAAAAAAAAAACCGTAATGAACAAATATATTTGATGGACTTTCGAGAGGTTGATTGGCTCTACAACCATTTCTTTCGGAGAGCTAAAAATTGGATATTTGACATTCACCAAACCCACTCTCAAAGGAGTGAAGGACTAAAGAACAGTCTCAATAAATCAGGATATACTGTATGTATGGATTCAACATTAATTAATGAGCAAAACATGAAACAAGCTAACCCATTCAAATATTAAAATTTACCTTATACAACTATTGGCTATTATCAGTGATAAATGGCACATAGAGTTGGCGGCCAAATGAGACTGTCAACATACGGAACAACTTTGGTAACGCTATGTGGTGTATTCATAATACCATTAAATAATTTAACAGCGGCTGCATCAGGATCGTACAAAGCAAGATGACGACCAATTCCAAAAAGGAAGAGATTATTTGGTGTGAAACCAATTGGCATGATTTTACCATCAAAGGGTGGTAATACATGGTGTTTGACCCACTTATGATCCATGAGTAGCCACACCTCACAATCACCATTATAAATGCATGATATCACACAAAGCTTTTGTGACAAAACTCCCAAAACATTCAATCTATCACTCCCTGTATAATTTTCCATAGAGTTTGGAAGTGATATCTCATGAAAGGTTTCATGAGCCAAATCAAAAGCAACGATTGTTTGTCGCCTAAACATGGCATCAACAAAACAAAGCCAATACGCATGCCCATCTACACAAACTTCATCAGTGTTGCAAATCATTGACACGTGGGACGGAAACCCAATAACTAATTCCCAAAAACCTTTTCTCAAACTATACACCTCAACTTCCAGCGACCCTTGAACTATATTTAAATGTTCATCAAGAGTTAAGGAAATTTTGACAACCTTATAATCATCATTTAGGGGATCAAACCCGAACCTGAAAAGCATGTTATCGCCAATAGTAGTATTAGTATATGATGGGAGAGGTGTTAAGGCTGAGAGAGATGGGTTCCATATGTGAATGACATGATAATCAGCAAAGCATATTAAACCGTTAACGGAACCAATGAAAATAGATGAGCCACATGATGGTGTACTATTAGGGAGTTTAGGGAGTTGGATAATGGAAGATCGAGAGGGGTGTGTTAAGAATTGGTGACAAAAGTCAAAATATCCATCTTTGAATACCAACAGAATTTCATCATCGTTCATGCGGCGAATTGAACGATGATCAAGATGGGATTTGACGAAAGACTGTTGAGATAAGAGAGCATTCAAGGGTTTAGAGACACACCTCATCTGAGCAACCTGTTTTGCGGGTAACCGGATAAATATATTCCACAAAACATCATCAGGGACGTTGTTGTCCGCATAGGCGGCTGCACATGTTCGTTTTCTTGAGCAAATTTTCTCAACGTTTTTTTGTAAACTCATATTCTGTACTTAGTTTTCTTCTTTTTGAAACAAAGGAAATCGATGATTTTAATTATGTTCATGTTTTTCAGGTTTTATTGACACAATTTTCCTTCGAAAACGCATTCTGGACACAGGGAGAGAGGGAGTGAGGGAGTGAGTTATCATATTATTATAGATATACATAAGCTAGACATTCTAGATAAACCCTCCTCTCAAGGGATTTGAATTAATCAAATAAGCGAGTCATTTTAACATCTTTTTTATTTAATAAAGAAAAATATCAAGTGAACTTGGTCACTTTGGAGCATATGGGTGGATTCATCCTAACAAAAGTTATGAAATACAAGCCAGCTTCGCCACTGTATGTTTTTGTGTTAATGTTGCTAATCTATACTACTATATAATGCATTTGAGACTATTCTATAATTAGAAAGGCTTAAAATTCAGCCTTTTTTCTTGCTTATTATAGAAAGATTTCAAAATTAATTTGTTAGGAAGCAAGTTGGTTAAGAAGTTTGTTAGGAAGCGGTTGTTTGTTCAAATTAAAATTATTTGGTTTAACCATCTCTAATATCTCTACTTATAAAGTATGAAGACAACTAAACGTATAACCAAATAACGCAAAATATAATCACATAGTACCCGCCGCCGCATTGCGCGGGTACCGTTCTAGTATGATATAAATGAGGTACGATGTCATATGAACGGAGGATAAGAAGGGAAGGTGTAGTGGCAAGCCAAATTACTCATTTGGGGTCACGGGTGCCACATCACATTAACAATTCTTCACAATTACCTCCTTCTCACTAACAACTAACTTCAACTTACTCATTTTGAGCCCACCACCTACAACTTTATTTTTTTATTCAATTTTTCAAATAACAAAAAATCATTTTATTCAAATAAAAATATAAATAATATTTTTTTTTTACAAAAAACGTTAAAAAAAATAAAAATAAAATAACTGATAAAAAAACAAAAACCAAAACAAAAACCAAAACGTTATCATTTTACCCACCTTCCATCACTCATCACTCAGATCTGTAAAAAAAAGTAAAAAATAAAAAAGCCCTCCATATTTTTCTCACTAGAAGCACACAAACAAAAACACAAATACTTATAGATCTGAAGAAAAAAAAAAGAAAAAAAAAAACTGCAAAATGTCACTCTTGTGCTCATCGTGCAGATGAGTAGCAACAAAATGGCGAGAGATGAGGAGGGGAGGGTGCAGTGGCGAGCTACGGCGAGGGAAAAATTAGGCCACGTTGGAGTGGCAAGAGTGCACTAGCGAGCCACACCTCTCCCTCTAATTACTTTAAAATGTAAACTAAATGTCACTTTTTCAAGTGTTTTTTAGCTAACTTTTTTTTTTTTTTTTTTTTTTTTTTTTTTTTTTTTTTCCTAAACTTTTGAATTTCGACCTTCATATGTATTTTGTTTATGTGCAAAGATCATTATACCCCTCGTTGTTAATACATTAGTTAAAAGAGGCAAGGGTAAAACTGTCACAAAAAACACATATAAGTTGAAATTCAAACATATGAGAATACAATATTTATGTTAAAAAAAAAAAGTTATCTACATAGGTTCAGATAATTATCTCTAGGAACTATTATTTCGTATAAACAGTGTTGATCACTCCTAGGGGATTTTTGTATAGTTTACGAACCCTACACATCAAACATTATGCATTTAACTACGAAGATTGTCACTGAAGTACAATAGTAAATGCATCTTTTGGTCCAAGCTACATATGAAAATAGTCTCCACAAGGTCAAGTTTTTGTGTTCGATTAAATATG
This sequence comes from Artemisia argyi, assembly GCA_030686995.1. Taxonomy (NCBI): domain Eukaryota; kingdom Viridiplantae; phylum Streptophyta; class Magnoliopsida; order Asterales; family Asteraceae; genus Artemisia; species Artemisia argyi. Next base: position 152,519,493 of record CM060688.1, on the reverse strand, counting down.
CACGCCGAAGTGGCCTAAGTGACTAGTGACGCGGATAAGAAGTAACAAGTGATCATTTAATTAACTGGTCCTTCTTGAGTACAGACTAGCCCTTTATAGGGAATAGATATTTTCGCCAACATCCCCTTAGTGTCAATCTTCATTAAAAAAGTTTTTATAAATACCAAGTTTTTGTTTTCGTTTGCATGTTATTAACCATTTTCACAAACATGGTTGTCGCTGACGGTGAAGAAGTATGCCAATCTATAGGTGCTATTTTTTACATGTTCCATTTTGTTAATTTCAAATCTCTTTCGGTTCATTCACATATATTAAAATGTTGAAAAGACATAATATATTAATAAAATCAATCAAATCGTTCATAATTTTTTTCTATTAAAAGTTTTAACAATATTTGTGCTATCAAACATGCAGGTGCTCATATAAGGTCGTATGTTTATGATTTTTATCCACGAGCTTGCACAGATGTTGCGTGCATTAAGACCTGCAACGCTCACCAGCCTAAAGCTAGGAGAACTAATAGCAATTGCAATGTGCCGTGCAACTTCTTACATTTGTTGTATGGGCCATAAATAAATCATCTAAGATGGAACTAAGTCCCTTGTAGTTACTCTTTGGAAGTGTTTGGTTCGATGAAATGTAATAAGAAATGAATTGTTGATTTGATTCTTCTGTCAAAAAAAAAAAAAAAAAAATTGTTTTAATTGTATAAATTAATTATATTGTGTTAGCATATGGAGATATGTTCCCTAACGAGGTGCAGGAACCCATCGCGTTGCGGCGGGGGTGTTTGCTATAATTTTTGGTTGTTGCAAGTGTAAAATCTGCACTGCCGAATGGATAGGTAACTGGATCTAACAGAACTTACTGTTGGTAAGGTATATCTTGCTTACAGTAAAGAACATGGAAGTATCCTGAAGCCATGAGTCGACTATTAAAGCAGCTCCATGAAAGACTACTTGGCTGCCAGAACAAGCTTCTAAAACCGACAAATAATCTGTAACAACATCCCCATGCTGCCATGCATATGCAATTTCTAGAGCTATGTCTTTAGAACGTGCAGGAAGGGAAGAAATTAAGATCGCTTGAGCAGCGAACAAACGATCTGACAGTGTGACCATGACGTAGTAGTGCATGGCAAAGTCTTCCACCCAAAAACCCGAGGCACCAGTTACCAACACTTTCATGCTTCTAGTGTAGAAATAGATCGAGTAACAAATAACACCAATAGTGGAATACCTTCTTATGAGAGGGTTAGACTTTTTGAATTAAATCATCAATTGCATTAAATACAATAATAAGTATCCAAATATCCAACCACATAATCTGATCACTGGTATAGTACTTCAGACAAAGGGGTGGTTGAATCTGATGTACTATGTTGATTCCATTTAAATGAAAACTTTAAATGAGTAGTTATGTAAATCATCCAGGGTAAGAACTTAGGTCTCGATCCATTCCATATCATGGTGAATCTGTTACCACTGATCATTATCAACTTGGTCACTTTGGGGCATGGGTGGATTCATCGTAACAAAAATTAAAAAGTACAAGCTGCCAGCTTCGCCAGTGTATGTTAATGTGATATAAATGACTTGCAACTACTTTTTATTTTAAGAAACTCGCGTAATAATTAACTGCTTTTTAATACTAACCAATAGAAAAAGTGCTTATAAATACTAAGTTTTATATTCAAAGGTGATAACATAAATTAATCGACATCTTTATTAGTCGTAGAAACCTAAGTTCCCGATGGAGAAGAATATTATGTGTTTTGTTTTTGTCTGCATGTTAGTTACCATTTTCACAAACAAGGTTGTTGCTGACAGTGAAGAAGTATGCCAATCTATAGGTACTATTTTTTACATGTTCCATTTTGTTAATTTCTAATCTCTTTCAGTTCATTCATATATATTAAAGGGATAATTGCTTGGAAATGTATCTTACTTGTCATTTTTTGCAGTTTTGTGTTGCCTACTTATTTTTTTGCAAATCCGTGTAGCCTACTTTTAAATTCCGTCTGTTCCGTGTACCGGGTGACCTATAAACTTGCTAGCACTTATGTGGCAGTAGGTAGGTTAATTTGATAATGTGATTAGTTATGTGGCATAGGTTTTTATCAGTACGTGGTTCTTAGAAAAAAGTTTCGATCTTGAGGCGCCGGTAGACTTTTGGTTGTGGGCTACCAGTAACTTGTCATGGTGGTTGTATTTGTTAAGCGATGGAGATCTTTACAGCCACTTTTTCTGATAATTAAAATGATAAAACTATGTAGCATTTATGAACCTAATCACTACCTGGTTCTTAGAAAAAAGTTTTATTGTATGGGAAAAGAGTGGAATTTATTTTCACGCCTGACGTAGGGGAAAGTTAATTTGATAATGTGAGAAATGGAACGACGCTTGATTATTATTGGAAAAACTGGATCAGTTGAGAACAGGAGGTAAAGTTAATTTCATAGCAAATAGTTGGTCATGTGGTTCACGGGTTGTCAACCTTGATATGAAGAGCAGTTTTATCTAAGAATGGTTACTTACTTTTAATGGCCAATTTATCAGTCATGAGGAGGTTTTGTAGCATAAGTTATTTATTTAGTGCATCCCAGTTTTCATTCCAGTTTGGATATACGTTGGTTTTATAAAGGAAATCGGGACTGTAGTAGCATCATCCCTCATCTGAACCAAAGGGTAGTTAATTCAGGGTTCTGTTTTGGTTTTTATTTTGTGTTTTGATTTAGAGTTTTAGTTTGAGTGTTGATTTTGAATTAGTATTTCTATTTTCTAGTTTAAAGGGTGGTGGTGGCAGTTGAATAAAGGTGCAGGGTGGTGGTGGTGGCTGCTATGGTGGTAAAGGGGTGAAGGTGAAGGGGGTGTTTGAGAATGAGTTTTAAAAGTGTATGGTGGAATTTATATTTTGACATGGCATAAAAAAAATAAAGGAAAATTGTATGATAACCTGTAACCTTCTAGCGGGTCATCGAGTACACGGAACTGACAAAATTCAAAAGTATGCTATACGTACGGATTTGCAAAAAAAATAAGTAGGCTACATAAAACTGCAAAAAATGTCAAGTTAGATACATTTACAAGTAATTATTCTATATTAAAATGTTGAAAAGACATAATATACGTGTAAAATCAACCGAATCGTTCATAATTTATTGCTTTATATTTTCTCTATTAAAAGTTTTTACAATATTTGTGTTGTCAAACAAGTAGGTGCTCATATAAAGTCGTATGTTTATGATTTTTATCCAAAAGCTTGCACAGAGGTTGCGTGCATCAAGACCTGCGACAATCACCAGCCTAAAGGAGAATTAATAGCAGTTGCAATGTGTCGTGCAAGTTCTTGCATTTGTTGTATGGGGCATAAATAAATCATTTGAGATGGAACTAAGTCCCTTGTAGTTACTCTTTGAAAGTGGTATGTAATAAGAAATGAATTGATGATTTGATTCTTATGTCAAAAACATATTTGTTTTCGAAAAGTAGATGTTAACAACAAACCTAATGGTTGTTGTTAGCAAAACCTTATATTAATTATTGTGTTAGCATAGGGAGAAACTATGTTCCCTAAATTTTCTCTTTGGAATTAAACTAGCTGTGTACAATTCGAGACATATGCAGCTCTAACAATGGGCCTCAATCATTTAATTTCATTGGGCTGCTAGATCTACTTTGTGAAATCATGATTATAGAATTTCTTATTGTTGCTCAATAAGCTTGGGATATGGGTCAAGGTTTGGTCGGGTCTATTTGGAGACCATTTTTTTTTTTTTTTTTTGACTTGGAACCTCTAAAGAAAGACACTCTAAGTGAAGCCATCAAGTTTCTATCCCACTCATGATACTTCACTAAACAACACTTTCAAATAGAATTAGAATATCTGGGTCGCAAACTATTCTCCAGAAAAATATAAGCTTTTAATTACAAAGACAATAGTAGATATATTTATACTAATAAACTCTTTATACTCTAACAGAACTAAATTACTGTTGGTAAAGTATATCTAGCTTACAGTAAAAAACATGGAAGTATCCGGAAGCCATGAGTCGACTATAGCAGCTGCATGAAAGACTACTTGGCAGCCAGAACAAGCTTCTAAAACCAACAAATAATCTGTAACATCCCCATATGCCATTTCTAGAGCTACGTCTTTAGAACGTGCAGGAAGGGAAGAAAGATCGCTTGAGCGACGAACAAACACTCAACAGCATGACCATGACGTAGTAGTGCATGGCAAAGTCTTCACCCCAAAAGAGGCACCGGTTACCAATACTTTCATAGTTCTAGTGCCGAAATCTAATTAAACAATGATACTTTCTTTATAAAGAAAGCTTATTACTTTTGGAAATAATACATAGCTTTTGATACATTGGCGATGACATTCAACTACACAATCTGATCATCTGTACTTTAAAAAACCACCAGCATCACAAACTTACCAGACACCTTACACAGTTACACTACACAAAATATTTGATGGACTTTCGAGAGGTTGATTGGCTCTACAACCATTTCTTTTGGAGAGCTAAACCAGCTTAATTATTTTAAAAAAGGACTAACATGCCCAATTTTAAAGAAGATAGAACTTATATGCATACACAATAAACAAGTCGAAATGCAATGTCAAGTGCATCTTCTGTGCATGATACTAACAAGCGATCGACAAAATCGACATAACACACTAAAAATTGGATATTTGAGATTAACCTAACCCACTCTCAAAAGGACTAAAGAACAGTCTCAATAAATCAGGATATATTGTATGTATGGATTCAACATTAATTAATCAGCAAAGCATGAAACAAGCTAACCCATTCAAAGATTAAAATTTACCTTATCCAACTATTGGCTATCATCAGTGATTAATGGCACGTAGAGTTAGCTGCCAGATGAGACTGTCAACATACGGAACAACTTTGGTAAAGCTATGTGGCGTATTCATAATACCATTAAATAATTTAACAGCGGCTGCATTGGGATCGTACACAGCAAGATGACGACCAATTCCAAAAAGGAAGAGATTATTTGGTGTGAATCTAATTGGCATGATTTTACCATCAAAGGGTGGTAATACATGGTGTTTGACCCACTTATGATCCATGAGTAGCCACACCTCACAATCACTATTATGATGAATGCATGATATCACACAAAGCTTTTGTGACAAAACTCCCAAAACATTCAATCAATCACTCTCTGTATAATCTTCCATAGAGTTTGGAAGTGATATCTCATGAAAGGTTTCATGAGCCAAATCAAAAGCAACGATTGTTTGTCGCCTAAACATGGCATCAACAAAACAAAGCCAATACGCATGCCCATCTACACAAACTTCATCATTGTTGCAAATCATTGACACGTGGGACGGAAACCCAATAACTAATTCCCAAAAACCTTTTCTCAAACTATACACCTCAACTTCCAGCGACCCTTGAACTATATTTAAATGGTCATCAAGAGTTAAGGAAATTTTGACAACCTTATATTCATCATTTAGGGGATCAAACCCGAACCTGAAAAGCATTTCATCGCCAATAGTAGTATTAGTATATGATGGGAGAGGTGTTAAGGCTGAGAGAGATGGGTTCCATATGTCAATGACATGATAATCAGCAAAGCATATTAACCAATGAAAATAGACGAGCCACATGATGGTGTACTATTAGGGAGTTTAGGGAGTTGGATAATGGAAGATCGAGAGGGGTGCGTTAAGAATGGGTGACAAAAGTCAAAATATCCATCTTTGAATATACCAACAGAATTTCATCATCGTTCATGCGGCGAATTGAACGATGATCAAGACGGGATTTGATGAAAGACTGTTGAGATAAGAGAGCATTCCAGGGTTTAGAGACACACCTCATCTGAGCAACCTGTTTTGCTGGTAACCGGATAACACTACAAAAAAAAGCGCTACTCTCCACACTTATTTTGCCACGGTATAGTCAACCGTGGAGTTTTTTTTACATGAAATCATAATTTTGCTACATTTATAGATGTAACAAATATTTTAAAAAATACTCCACTTATATAATTGTGGACAATTATAATAATGCTACACTTGTAATTGAAGTAAAACAAATTCTTAAAAAGCCACACTTATAATTGTAAGAAAACACTTAAAAAATGCTACACTTGTAAATGTAAAAATAACTAAATAAAAAAGCCACATTTATAAGTGTGGAAACAAAAGCTACACTTATAAAAAAAACCACTAAAAACCATTACACTTACTTCCCTTATACAAAAAAATAAAAATAAAATAAATAAATAAATAAATAAAAATATTTTCTTTATCCATAAAAAAAGTATCAATTCCATCATTTTCAAAACTATCCGCACATAATATCAATTCCATTATATCCACTTGTAAACTTTTCCAGTAACAAAACTATCCGCACATAATATCAATTCCATTATCTTTTGATGAGCCATTATATATGCATCTGATGAGCCACTATCTCTTAATTACAGCAGTTGCAACAAATAAAATGGCCGTGGTTCACTTTCTAATAAAAAATAAAATCAAACCCTAACTTTTACCTCACTTTCTAATCGCCGTGGTTTTACTGTTCCGTTCACTTTCTAATCGCTGTGGTTTGTAATCGTTGCTGTAATAGTTTCTAATCGTTGCTGTAATCGCCGTGGTTTCGTAATTATCGCCGTGGATCTGTAATCGCCGTGGATCATCAGGTCATTCAAGTGACTTATTGCTAGCTGATTAATTGTTATAGTAGGATTATGTTGCTAGCTGATTAATTGTTATAGTGACTTATTGTGTGCAAATGTATTTCGTGTTTCGTGTTGTACAATATGATAACGATTATTATTATGGTAGAGTTTGCGTTGAACTGAAGGTGTTTGAGGAAATGCCTCTTAAAGAACTGAATGTGTTATTTTGTGATGGTTAAGTAGTTTAGGTACAAGTGAGATATAATGTGCGTGTTTAGGAGACGATAGCTTATTTTGTTATAGAAATGTGCACGTTTAGGAGATTGTTATAAGTGAGGCGAATATGTACAAGTGAGATATAATTAGGGGTGGCAATCGAGTCGTGTTCGTGTTGACATATTCGGGTTCGCGGGTTGGCGGGTTGAAATAACCTCAACCCAAACACAACCCATTTATTAATCGTGTCAAGAAGCTCAACCCTAACCCAGACCTGCATAACACGTGTAACCCGTTTGTGACCCGTTTAACCCGTTTAAGTAAATAGGTAAAGTAGTGAATAAGATTTGTGGTTTGTTTATTTAACTAGCTTAAATGCAAAAATGATATAAGGATCTAAAATATGATAAAAATAACATACAAATAACTACACGACAATTTCAATGATATTTGAATTATAAGTTATAAGCGTCAATTTCAATAAAATCTGAGTTATAATCATAAGAACATACCAAAATACATTTAATCCATATCCAACATTAAAACCAAGTTATATATATATTTTTTTTAGAGATTTATATACTTAAACGGGTTCACGTGTTGACCTGTTTAACACTTGCTCAACCCAAACACGACCCGTTTATTAAACGGGTTAGACGGGTTGACCTGTTTTTGACCCAAACCTGTTTATCCTCAACCCAAACCTGTTTAACTTCGTGTCGGGTTCGTGTCGTTTATCGTGTCGTGTCGAGAATTGCCACCCCTAGATATAATGTGCGTGTTTAGGAGACGATAGTTTTTTGATGAAAAAGTTGCACGAGGTTGTAGAAACTCCAAGTCTGTGTTGAAGAAGTATATGAATGGAATGTGTTCTTCTTTAGGCTTTCCAACCAGGGGTAGAGGTTTGGTCCAATCTGTGTAGTACGGCCCTTGCTTCTTTGAGTAGTAGTCAATGTTGGACTCGGGATTGATCCAGTCGATGTTGTTTGACATTGCTCGGGCAATGTTTTCCAAATGGTACTCGAGTTCAACAGAGTTTGCAAAGCGGTCTTTCAACAGGTTGAATGCAGCATTCTTTACTATTCTCAACTCTTTCTTGCTCAATTCCTTTAAACCGTAGTCCCGTTGTAGAAGTTGTGCATATTCCACGGTTCGGCCATCGAGCGGTAATTGATTTTCTGCAAGGGGAGGTTGAGCTTTGACCATTTCATCAAACCAGGAGTACTCAGCAGTATTGTCTTTGTCTAGCCATTTGAGAACACGTTTGGGTTTCTTTTGATCTTGGCCTTTTGAAGAGGTGTCGGGTTTGTGCTGAGGATGTTTGCCTTTCTTTTCTTTCCTTTTTGTTGATGATGGTTCAGGTATTTCATCGGGCTGAGGGAAGTCGTCTCCGCCGGTGTACTCGAAGTGGTCATGGGCTTTTGGACCGGAACCTGACGCCTTTGGTTGTTGAGTGGAAGTTGTTGTAGTGGTTGGAGGGATGACGGGTTCTGTTTGTTGAGATGATGATCCTCTGACATGCTTCTGCTTCTTTGCTTGAGTGTTGGGATCCTGATCGTCTTCATCTCTTTGTCGTTTCAGTTTTTCGGCTTCTGTACTGCAGGATTCCTTGGACATTGTGGCTTGTAATGCTTCCTAGAGTCTGATTTCTTCAGGAGTCATTGTAGTTTTGGCAACTAATGCACCGGTCTGCTCCGGTCAACTGGACTTGTAATTCTTCCAAGGATAACTCTTGTTTTGGTGAGGGGGCTTTGTTGGCTCGGAGTGTGAACGTAGTAGATCTAATCACTTTCTTGACTTCATGTTCAACAATTTTGATAAGTTCTTCTCTTATTGGGTTGAGAAGATCCTTTAGTTCTCTAGTCAAATGCTCATCCATGTACTTATTGGCTTGTGTTGTGAGAGTTGTTTCCATGTCTTCTTGTACATCTTTGGACAAGTATTCATCGACTTTGATTTTCATTTCTTTAACATCAGTCATTTGCTGAGATAATGCAGCAACTTGAGAAGTAAGTAAGTCGACCTTTTCTTCAAGTTTGCTTTGTTTCTTCACTCGTGCCTCCTTGAATGCCCTCTTTACCAATTTCCTTTAGTTCTCTAGTCAAATGCTCATCCATGTACTTATTGGCTTGTGTTGTGAGAGTTGTTTCCATGTCTTCTTGTACATCTTTGGACAAGTATTCATCGACTTTGATTTTCATTTCTTTAACATCAGTCATTTGCTGAGATAATGCAGCAACTTGAGAAGTAAGTAAGTCGACCTTTTCTTCAAGTTTGCTTTGTTTCTTCACTCGTGCCTCCTTGAATGCCTTTTTTACCAATTTTGAGGCTGCAGTGACATGTAAACTGGTGGGTTTCCTGACTGATTTGTCAGTTGTGAGTTGTGTTGCTGGAGGTGATGACTGAGAAGATTCTATGAAGGTGGTGGTCTCTTTGTCATCTCCTTTTGGTGATTCGGTTTTGTCAGTGGTCACTTCTTTGTCTTTTGCCAGCTTGTCTGCTTCTTCTTTTAGTCTTTGTTCTTCAGCCTTTTGAGCTTCTTCATCAGCTTGCTTTCTGGCTTCTTCTATTAATCTTTGATCTTCTGCAAGTTTACCTGCTTCTTCATCTTTTCTACTCTCTTCCATCCTTATGGATTCCTCCAGCTTGATGTTTTCTTCTTCTTCTTTCAGTCTCATTTCTTCTTCTAGCCTTGCTTCATCCGCTTCTTTCTTTTTCTTCAACTCTTCCTCTTAAGCTTTTTCTCTCTTATCAATCTCCTCTATTGTCATGAGATGTGGAATATCAGTATCCATAAGGTCACCCTCATCATCTTCCTCTTCTTCAGTAGAAGATGTCATCTCTACATCTTCTGGTGTTACATTTGGAGATTCATAGGGGATTATAGATTTAGAACCTGTTTCTATATTGGTTTGAGTGTCGGAAACTGGTTCAGGAATACTACTGGAACCTCCCACTTCACTAGATTGGACAACTGGTGGAGGTGGAGGTTGATCTGCCTGAAAAGAGTCGATTTTGCTGTGGAGAATGCCCAATTTAAGTGCTCTTTCATTTTCTTCTTCCACAGTCAGACCAATGTTGGTATGTGCCTCTTTTTCTTTTTCTTGCTCTTTAGTCATAGGTTCCTTCAGCTTACCCTTCCTTAACTGTTCTTCTTCTAACCTTGCATCTTCTTCAGTCAATGGTCTTTGAATGAAGGTTTTTGGGTCTTCAGATGCTGCAACAAATTCATCGATGTCTCTATCCCAATCCTCGTAAGTCATGTCATAATCTTCATCCTGAGGATTTTGAGCATATGCTTCTTTGTGAACTGGAGGACCATCGAATTCGGTTTCAGAATCTGATAGCTCTGGTGAAGGTGGTGGAATAGGTTCAGGAGCTGCTTCTGGAATGGTAGTTGTTTTCTTGACAGGTGTCCTTATCTTCTACGATCTCTTTTGAGGCTTTTGGGTTGACTTGGATGAACTTTCAGAACTTCCAGACTTTCCTCCTTTCTTTCCGTTTTTCTGCATTGAGGGGGAAGAGGTACCTCGTCTAAGAATTCAACTTTGTTTTCTTTGAGAGCTTGGACGTAATATTTGTAGTGCTTGGAGGCTTTGACTTTCTCATTGAGGAGGCAATCAGGTAGAGGTAGACCTTGCTTCCTTGTACTGGTGTCTAATCTCTTTAATTGCTTAAGAGTTGGCTCATTCTTGAATGTGTGCTTTTCTTCATCGTCCCATCTATGTGGAATGTCATCAAACTCATGGAGAAAGTTTTGAATCAAAAGCTTGATGAAACGAACAAAGGGAATCTTTGAAGATTTGTGTTGGATGTGCTAGACCAGATCTTCCCAAATGACACTAGCGTAGTCAATCAATTTGACGTTAACCATTCCCCAAAATAGCTTAAGATGAGGCAGCTTGGGGTGTTCCTGACCAACATCTCTTCCTGATAGTGACTTGGCTATGAGAATGTATAGAGTTCTCCAGGGTTGTGGGAGAAATCTAATGTTGACCTTAGAGTGTCTTGTGATCACTTCTTGTGACTCATCATAACCGATCTCTTGTAGAAACGTGATTAGTTCTTCTTCGGTTGGAACGGGATGGTATTGTTCTCCTGGACCCAGTTCAGGTAGGGCAAAAACAGAACGGAGAGAATCAATGTCCACTGTTACTTGTCTTTTGTGAAGCGTGCATGTGAAGAATTGTTCACCGAGATCCAATTTGAGGGTGTGCCAGAATTGGTGAATGTAGAAGTTAGCGACTGATGTAGATTTGGTGAGCAGAATTTTGTAAGGATGATAGATGAGAGCATCAACAACTACTAGGCATGAAGATTCATTGCAGGTGATTTTGTTGAAGTTGACTCTGAGATTGTTCTTTCCAATAGATATTGTGTAGTCATCGGGGAATGTTTCTTCCCATGTGAGCTTTGGTTCAGGTTCCTGTTCTTATGGAATGTTTTTAGGTTGAGCCATCTGAATTGATCATGCACACAAATACAGACATTGCAATCATATACTTTGTTAGCACACAAATTAGTTACATGTTTATGCTTATATCATGAATTGGATTGATCAGTGGATGTTTGTGTTGAGTGTTTTGTTATGTGTTTCTTGTTTTACTTGATGTTTAAATTGATGAAATTAAGTACAAGCAAAAACAAAACATGAGTTGTACAATAATATTGATAATACATTTGTTTACACAATACTTAGAAAATTTTTTCAATGAATATTACAATCTTACGTGTAAGATTAAGTAATCCTACGCAAAACATTTCTTATGCGTAAAACAGTGACTTAGGCGTAAGATCAAAATTTACGCGTAATCCATAAACTTAGGCGTAAGATAACTCTTTTGCGTAGACCAAATCTTAGGCGTAAAGACTAATCTTTAGCGTAAGATCTAACTTATGCAAAGGAATTAAACTTATGCGTAAGTTGTGACTTATGCGTAAGTTATGACTTATGCGTAAGTATGACTTAAGCGTAAGAAACACTTATGCGTAAGAATAAACTTATGCGTAAAACATTGTCTTATCCAAGACAGGTTTTCCAAAGAGTGGAATCTTACGCGTAAGATTTCATCTTATGCGTAAGATGAGTTATCTTTTGCGTAGAAATGATCTGTTGGAAAATAACCTTTCCAAGTTGATTTTCTTTGATTCCTGAAAGGTTTAAACATACAAACCACTGATCAATAATTAATCCAAACTGATCCTTAACAATTTTTGCACAGAACATATGCGTAAACATGCCATAAATAGTCTTTTGCGTAAGAACGAAAGAACACACAATCCCTTTATCCTTTAAAATGTTTCTGGTGTGAATTTGATGTTAGGCGAGGGTTACACACATGCTTTAGAACATTTTGACCAATTTATAACAACTTTTAACCATAGAAACGCATAATCAAAACTGCTAGTGTCTTTGAACCCTAACTCATCTATTCTCAATCAAGACATGTTTTTGAAACAATTAAACCACATACACATGTTCCTAAACACATAAAAACACTTTCCCAAGTAATCAATTGCACCAAAACACAATCAATCAAAAATACCCAATTAATACGCATGAACCCTAATTCGAAGTTGAACAAATTGGTGTTTCTGGGTACGATTAGACTATGAGAACATGATTAGAAACATCCTAGGAACAAAACCCACTAACTAATTTAACCACAAACACCTTTAATCACTTAGCTCTAATTTAACGCAAACCCTGAAACTATTTTAACGATTTTAGACAAAATTAGTCGTTGGATCTTGATAAGATTAAAGACCATTGTTCATAATCATGATCAAAACATATAATCACTTACAGTTTTGAAGATAAACAATTGGATTTGAAGATTCGATGAGAGCCATAGATTAAGTTTGGTGAGAGTAGTAAATGTGAAAACAGATTTTTGCAGGTGTAGTGAATGTTGTGGGTCAACATGTTTTGACCTAGGGTTAATGCTAGTTTCAACTTTAGACATATTAAGTCCCTTAACCTAAGCATGAGTTACAACCAATATACCATTTAACTCATAAGCCAACTTAAGTTATTTAAACTTGTTTTGGAAAGAACGTCTTGTAAAATTTGCTCCCTCTTGACCTTAGACAGATATCTTTTTCAATTATGAAATTTTTTATTTTAAGAGTCAAGGACAATTACCCGAAAAACCTTTTAAGCAACTCATTTAAATCATAAGAAAAAGAAATATTTTTGGTAAAATGCAAGTACGATGTAAAGTTTTTGAAAATTTAAAATGCCATGACTCCCCCTCAACACTTGTTTGGAAATTATTTGTAATTTTTTAAATAACAAAGTGTTGAAAGAGAAGTTTGTACTTGCATTTTTTAAGAGAAATAAAAAAAAAGAAAAATCTTTTTGTGTTTTTGTTGGTTTTATATTTTTTTATTTTGTTTTAGAAAAACATATTTACAAAGATTGTTTTGATGTTTGACAATCAATTGTGTTTTAAAAACTTTTCCAGATCTTTTGGAGTCAAACATCGCATACCAATTTGGTGGACTAGATCAGCAAACCTTGTTGGAGGTAATGCTTTGGTAAGCAAGTCTGCCAATTGGTATTCGGTTCCCACAAAGTATAATTCAACTATACCCTTCTCGATATGCTCCTTGATGAAATGATAGCGGAGATTAATGTGTTTGGACTTGCAGTGATGAACGGTGTTGCAGGAAATTGCTATAGCATTTTTGGAGTCACAGTAGATCAGAATCTTGTTGAATAGGTAGCCATAGTCCTTAAGTTGTGATCGCATCCATATGACTTGAGCACAGCAGGCAGACATAGCTACGTATTCTGATTCTGTTGATGACAATGATGTGCAATCCTGCTTCTTTGATTGCCAAGACACAAGCTTATCTCCGAGAAACTGTAATCCACCTGATGTACTTTTGCGTGTGTCTAAACATCCTGCATGGTCAGCGTCTGAAAAAGCAATTAGTTCAAAACCAAAATCCTTCGGATACCAGATCCCTAAGTGAATGGTTCCCTTTATGTATGGAAGGATTCTTTTTGCCTCATTGAGGTGCCTTTCAGTTGGTTTAGACTGATAACGAGAACACATGTACACTACAAAGACAATATCAGGTCTACTAGCTGTGAGATACATGAGTGACCCAATAATACTACGGTATTTGGTAGGGTCAACTGGAGTCCCATGTATGTCAGCATCTAGTTTTGTGCCAAAAGCCATTGGTGTATTATAAGTATCACAACTTATCATTCCGTGTTTCTTTAAGATTTCCAAAGCATATTTAGATTGATTTAGAAAAATTCCACGAGGTGATTGATGAACTTGTAGTCCTAAAAAGAACGAAAGTTCACCCATCATGGACATTTCAAAATTATCTTTCATTAAATTTGCAAAATCATTTGAGTATCTTTTGTTTGTTGAAGCAAAAATAATGTCATCGACATATATTTGAACAATTAATAAGTCCACCCCGTATGTTTTAGTAAATAATGTTGGATCCACCGAACCTTTAGAAAATTTATTGGCTAGCAAGAAAGCAGATAATTTGTCATACCACGCCCTTGGGGCTTGCTTGAGTCCGTAAAGAGCCTTTTTGAGTCGGTACACGTGATTGGGACGTTCAGGATCAACAAAGCCTTCTGGTTGACTAACATAAACTATTTCACGAAGTTGGCCATTCAGAAATGCCGTTTTCACATGCATTTGATAAACAATCATATTCCGATGAGCAGCATATGCCAGAAAAATCCGAACAGCTTCAAGTCTAGCCACTGGAGCAAAAGATTCTTCAAAATCAAGTCCTTCTTCTTGGAAGTATCCTTTAGCTACCAAGCATGATTTGTTACGTATGACAGTGCCTTCTGCATCCAGCTTGTTTTCCAAATCTATTTAAGTCCAATGATGTGTCGAAGGGTGATGTTGGTGGAACGTATGCATATTAGACGGATCCAAATAGCGAGAAGACGACTCTGACTATATAGGAATGGTTGGAGCTGGTGCAAATGGATTGAAGAAAGCATTTCCGTCATAATCTGCAGCTTGTGGTACAGATTGTTGTTATGGATCTTCAGCTGATTGTCTGGAGTTGGAAGCGGTTTGTCCTGCTGTTGTTGGAGATTCACTTAGAGGACCGTCTTTCTCAACAGTGGTTGTTGTTTGTTGAGATGTGTAGGTACTTGAATATTCTCAGGGTGTGCAACAGAAATTGGTGAGACCTCTTGAGGACGGTTTTCAATTGAATCATCAAACAGTGGAGCAAACAGGGTTTCCAATTCTTTGCGGGTGAGAGACAATTGTTCAGCCGAAGAGTCTGGAAAGTTCAGACGGTTGGATGCGGGTCCTAAGCTGTTGTGCTCAGAAGCCATTACTGAAGTGCTTTTAAACAGTTGGTTGCGGGTCCTAAGCTGTTGTGCTCAGAAGCCATAACATTAAGCTCGGGTCCGAAACTGAGTTGTTCCGAAGCCATTCCTGTTATATCTGTAAAGAAGAAAGAATATACAAAACAGAGAACATGGATCCCCAAGCGTAAATGGGTTCCAGATGTTAGAAGCATAAAGTTGTAGTGTCAATTATCTTCTTGACACTTGTACACACAATATCAACGATTTCCTTTCTCGCCTCAGGGATAGATGTTGTGGATTCCACATTAGTTTTGGTGCAAATATCTAAAATCTTTCCTGTAGGAATCCACCTAAGACCAATCGATTTGAAAATTTTACCCGTGGGTACCCACCTAATGTTAGATCTAGGAGTTGTTTTCCTTTTAGATGCAGTGGAATGAAATGTGGGAGCATCACTTCTTTGAGAAAACCTATGTCCTATATTAATCCACTTCTTAGGTTTTTGAATCTTGTCTTTTGGTTCAACGGGTTTGTTTGTCTTAGTCGATTGTGCCTTTGCAAGTGAATTTCCTTTTTGAAGATATTTTACAGCACAGACAACATGATTATTTATGCAACTACTCTTAGATGCTAGCCAATTCCTATTAGTTTGTTGAGTACTCTTAGGTTTTGGTGTGCTACTACAAGCAATGTTCTGTACTACAGTGGAAGGCATCACATGAGGTTTTGAACCTAGAATTCCATCCTTTTGAAGTAGCGCCTTTTTCCTAGCCTTTTCTAGATCATAGTTCTTGTACATGTCATATGTGCCATAAGACTTTTTACTTTTAATGCTCGTTTTAGACACTGTTTTCGAACTAATCCTAGATGAGCCATGTATAATCACGTGTTGAGATTTAGCAGACATAGATGCATTTTTCTTAGGCCAACAATGTGGAGTGACTGGTTTTGTCCAATTGTTTTTCTCAACAACTTGGGAGGCAAACCGAGATTTTGAAAATTTAGGTCGTTCAGATTTAAATGCAGTTGGTTGTCTAACCACTGATTATTTTCTGATTTTTTGAGAAGGCGGTTTCCCCAAGATTGATGGTTTTGCAAACTTAGTATCCACACTCTGGCCAGTCAGTCTTCTTAATTTGTTTTGCAGTGTAGCATGTGCAAACACATTTGCTTGAATTTGACTATTTAAAAACTCATTTTCCTTAACTAATGTATCCACACGTTTACTTTGTTCATTCAAAAATTGACCATTGTTGCCCGAATTTAGAGATTCGTTTTGCAATTTAAGTTCAAGTGAGATGCAATGTGCCTCCAGTTTTGAAAAATCTTTATAAAACTGAGCAAGAGTTTGGTATGATGTTTCAGTTATAAGATTATCAGGTAAGGACCTAGACTCAGAACATTTGTCTAGACATTGAACAACATTCTGGTCAACCTCTCCTTCATTACTGAAGTTAGGTTGCTCAGATTGTCGTTTCTCATTTACAGGCATAATATGATCAATAGTAGATTGTACCTCAGCCATTTGCTCTTTGTCAAAGTTAGGTTCTGTGTCATAGATGGGTCTGACATCTTCCTCATCCATCTGTTTTTTTGTCAAAGTTGGGCTCTGAGTCATAAGAGGGTCTAATCTCTGCACAGTCTGCCTCTGTATCATTCCCCAATCTACTGTTGTCATCCTGCTCTTCTGATTCTGTCCCATTGCTTTCCATGACAACCAAATTAGCTTCCAATACATCAATTTTATGAACTTGCTCTTCTTGAATCTGCAACTTCTTTTTATTTACCCTTTTCTCATACTCATGTCTATGAAGTACTCTTTCAGCAATTGAATTCTCAATAGCCTCCATGTGTTGGAGCAATACATCTTTGAAGGTTTGAGCCTTGATGCGAGTGTATTCTAAAAAATACTTGCTTACATCTTCACAATCATAATTGATGAATTGTTGAAACTGTTCCTTGAGTACTCTGAAGGCGGCCTTGAATTCATTCTCGTGAAATTTTTCAGTTGCAAGTTGCTTTTCTAGTTGATTCACGTTGTTGAACATCGTATTAGTGAAAATATCAACTTTTTCACCAAAGAGGTCGAGAAATACATGTCTTAATAGACACTCGAAACGAGTTTCAGCTAAGTCTTTGTTAGAAAGGAGTTTGATGAGGCGAAAAGTGAACCGCTTTTAAGGGGTCATTTAAGCCCGAATTCGAGATTATTCGATCAATTATTGCCCTAAATCGTTCCTTTTGTAGTTTTAGGTACTTTTGGAGAGAAATATGGAAAATGAAGCATTTTGGACGTTTTTGGAGCATAAAAGTGAAGAAAACGGCAAAGTCTCAATTTTCCTTGCTAGGAACAGTACCTGTCGGCGTCAAGGCTCTCCACATGACGCCGTCAAGAGTTACAAAAGAGGTGGATGTGGAAAATACATGTGACGATCCAGAGAGTTTTTGTGCATAGGAGATGACGACGTCACCCAAGGCCGTCATGGTCCAAGTATTAGTGACGGCCCAGAGGAAAATCCTACATGACGGCGTCACAAGTAGATCTAGGCAATACAATTTCATTATGGCGGCGAGTTGACGGCGTCACAATCTAATACATGACACAGTCACCCTGTAAAATCTATATATAGTTTTCCAAATTTCATTCATTAGGGTGCAACTTTGAGGGAATAAACCCTAGTCCGAATTTTATCAGCTTTTCAAGGGTTTCAACCCCTTGAACCTTTCATGTTCAATTAAAGATAAGTACTCTTTCAAATCATTCAATATGTCTATGTGTTGTTTGATTATATCTTACGCTTGTCTTCTATTTAACATGCTAGGCTAGATTTCTCTTGTGTTTGCTTAGATGTAGTGAAACCTAGATGTTGATTGTGGGTTGATTGTTTGTTTATAATTGTTACGGATGATTGTATTCGATGTTAGGCTTGAGAAAACTGGCAGACTTCCATTGGTAACTTGCTTGAACGTCTTAAGAAACATGATCGGAGTTGTACTACGATTTTGGTTGTATTTAATGCGTAGGAGAACTCTAATTATTCCATGTTAGGAGCTTCTAACGGCTCGACATAGGAGTGAAGTAGGATCCTATAGAGTTAGGGAATATTGTACAAGGCCCTACGACTAGTATTAAGGAATATGACCCGTCATCCATGCATTTGTAACAAGCTGTCAACCTGTAAAAGATATCTAGGGAGTAATGAAACCTAAGTAAACACAACTCTCCTCATTATTGTTTCACCACATTAGTATATTAGTTTTATTTTCATTTATTTTATTTTATTTTGATTGAATCCTTAGATAAATTGGGTTAGTTGGCTAGCAACTAGTTCCGCCCACTCCTCTAAAACCCGAGATTTTACTTCCTTTCATAAAAATATAAAAATACAAAAAGAATCATCCCTCACCTCTAGACCTAGTTTAGGAGGCTTTCTAATCCTAGCGACACTATTCCTGAGTTGAACGATCAATCCCCCGGTACTTGTCACTATACTATACTACAACGATCAGGTACACTGCCTGGTGGGGGTTGTAAGCTTTTCAAGATCCCTTGAGAGTTAAAACCTGTTGCGAGGGCGCAATTCACACATATCAAGTTTTTGGCGCCGCAGCCCGGGGAATAGTTATTGTCTAGGTTAGGATTTCTTTTTATTAGGTCTACTTGCTAGATTCCTTTCTAGTAAGATTTTATTTTTATTTTTAGGTTTTCTTTAGTCTATCTCATTTCTTCGTGTCTTTGTTCGTAACCTTTACCATCCAACATCATGGAAGGTGGTAACCTCTTTGAACCCATCAACCCACCACAACAAAACCACCCACAAAACCCACCACTAGCAAACCAACCTCTTAGGCCCCGAACTTTAGGAGAGTATTCCCGTCCTAGCCACCAAGACTATCGAAACACTATTGAGCTCACTCAAGGAGCCAATGTGTCCCCCTTACGATCCGACACCATCCGGTTGGTGCAAAGCGGATGTGCATTCCATGGACTTTGTTCCGAAGATCCTATTGAGCTCACTCAAGGAGCCAATGTGTCCCCCTTGCGATCCGACACCATCCGGTTGGTGCAATGCGGATGTGCATTCCATGGACTTCGTTCCGAAGATCCTAATCAACATCTCAAGGATTTCCTTAAAATTGTAGATTCCATAGACCTTGATGTTACAACTAGAGAGTCGACCTGATTACGCCTATTCCAATTCTCTCTAAGTGATCAAGCTAGTCAATGGCTTGAACGTTTACCCGCGGGATCCATCACCTCATGGGATGATCTCACCACTCGTTTCCTTGCTCAATTTTTCCCACCAGGGAGAACTACCAAGCTTAGAAATGATATCTTGATGTTCCAACAACGTCAAGGTGAAACTCTATATGAAGCATGGACTCGTTTCAAGGACTTACTCCAAAAAGTCCCTCATCATGGCATAGATCTTTGGCTCCAAGTCCAAATCTTCTATGACCACATCGACCGCTCCACAAGGCGAACCATTGACCAATCGGCCAGTGGTAAGCTACGTGATCTAAGTGCGGAAGAATCATGGGAACTCATAGAAGATCTTGCTCTCTATGACAACGAAAGTTGTAATGATCCCCGTGATTTGAACAAAACGGTCATGGCAATATCTTTGCCTTCGAACAATTCTAGCACTCCCGACCGTAGGATCATGGAACTTGAGGACCAAGTCAAGTTTCTCATGAAATCTTACGAAGCTCCTAAGCCTTCAAGCCAAATGAACAAAATCACTTCTTCATGCGAATTATGTAGTGGTCCCCATGACACTCGTGATTGCGTGGAACTCCCCGGACAAGCTTTTGCGGATTATGCATCCTCGCGTACCGACGAAGCGGGAGACAAGTGCTACACTTTCATACCCGAGCCAAACCCTTACGGTGATTCCTACAACCCTTCTTGGAAAAATCACCCGAACATTAGGTGGAAACAAAACCAAAACATGCCCCAAAACAATTCTTCCAATCCACCTAATCGTTACCAACCAAACGGTCCACCCTCTAACCGTAATTTCAACAACAATCCTTCCAATAACTATGGTAGTACCAATAATCTTGAAGGGTTGATGTCCAAGTTTATGGCATCTCAAGAAGCTCACATATTTAAGTTTGAAGCCAATTTCAAACAAAAGCAAGGCGAGATGACCACCAAAATCGACACATTGTTGAAAGTTCTCAATGACCGAGAAATGGGAGCACTCCCAAGCGACACGGTCAAGAACCCGAAACTAAATGTTAATACCATATCATCGGTTTCGTCACTGATGAGGCGAAAAATGATCCGTTTTTAGGGGGTCATTTAAGCCCGAATCCGACTTTAGTTGATCAAATATTGCCCTAAATCGTTCCTTTTGTGATTTTAGGTACTTGGAGAGTGAATTCTGGAAAAGAAGCCATTTCGGACGTTTTTGGAGCATAAAAGTGAAGAAAACGGCAAAGTCTCAAATTTCTATGCTGGGAACAGTGCATGAAGGCGTCAAGAGTTGCTCTTGACGGCATCAGAGTCCCAAGAATAAAATACCGTGGTTGATGACGGCGTCACATAGGCCGTCATAAGTAGATCAAGGCCGTCCGAGGAAGTATTTGGCGGCGAGATGACGGCGTCACACCATTGCTCTTGACGCCGTCACCTCGATTTTCCTATATATAGTTTTCTAGTTTTTTACATTTAAAGAGAGAAGTTTTGGAGAAACCCTAAAGACGAATTTGGTGCAACTTTTACAGGTTTTTCAAGGGTTTCAAACCCTTGATACCTTGCATTGTAATTGAGATAAGTGTTCTTCTAATTCAATCAATATGTCTATGTGTTGGTTGTCTATATCTTGTTCTTGTCTCAATTCCATTATGCTAGGCTAGATCTCCTTTGTGTTTGCTTAGATCTAATGAAACCTAGATATTCATTATGTGTTGATTACTTGTTTATTCTTGTCTTGGATGAATGATTTTATATGTTAGGCTTAAGAAAACTGGAAGATCTCTAAATGGTAACATGCTTGAACGTCTTAAGAAACATGAACCGAGGCGTACTAGGTCTTTATTGGTTGTATTTAATGCATGAGCCACTGTTTACAATCCCTATAGTTGTGCTGGGTCATGGTGTAGGAGGAGATAAGAGCTCATAGAATTGGGAAGTTATGTATGCCACCCCATGAATGGTATTAAGGAATACGATCCGTCATCCATGCAATTATAACAAGTAATTAACGTGTAAAAGATATCTAGGGAGTAGTGAAATCTAAGTAAACACATTTTCTCCAATTACTGCTCACAACCTTAGTATAATTAGTTTAATTTTATTTTTAGTATTTTATTTTGATTACATCTTAGTTTTGGGTTAGTTGAATAGCAACTAATTCCGCCCACTCTTTCAAAACCCGAGATTTTACTTGCTTTCATAAAAATATAAAAACACAAAAATAATCATCCCTCACCTTTAGAACTAGTAATTAGGCTTTCTAATCCTAGCGACACTATTCCTAAGCTGAACGATCAATCCCCCGGTACTTGTCACTATACTATACTACAACGATCAGGTACACTGCCTGGTGGGGGTTGTAAGCTTCTCGAGATCCCTTGAGAGGTAAAGCCTGTTGCGATTCCCACGCATCAAGTTTTTGGTGCCGCAGCCTGGGGAATAGTTATTGTCTAGGTTAGAATTTCTTTTTATTAGGTCTACTTGCTAGATTCCTTTCTAGTAAGATTTTTATTTTTATTTTTAGGTCTTCTTTAGTCTATCTTATTTCTTCGTGTCTTTGTTCGTAACTCTTTACCATCCGACATCATGGAAGGTGGTAACATCTTTGAACCCGTCATCCCACCACAACAAAACCCACCATTAGAACCCCTTAGGCCCCGAACCTTAGGAGAGTATTCCCGACCTAGCCACCAAGGCTACCGAAACACCATTGAGCTCACCGGAGCCAATGTGACCCCCTTGCGATCCGACACCATCCGGTTGGTGCAAAGCGGATGTGCATTCCATGGACTTCGTTCCGAAGATCCAAACCAACACCTTAAGGACTTCCTCAAAATCGTAGATTCTATAGACCTAGGTGTTGAAACTAGAGAGACTACCCGTTTACGCCTATTCCAATTCTCTCTATGGGATCAAGCTAGTCAATGGCTTGAGCGTTTACCCGCGGGATCCATCACCACATGGGATGATCTCACCACTCGTTTCCTTGCTCAATTTTTCCCACCGGGGAGAACTACTAAGCTTAGGAATGACATCTTGATGTTCCAACAACATCAAAATGAATCTCTTTATGAAGCATGGACTCGTTTCAAGGACTTACTCCAAAAAGTCCCTCATCATGGCATAGATCTTTGGCTCCAAGTCCAAATTTTTTATGACCATATCGACATCCCCACGAGGCGAACCATTGACCAATCGGCCGGTGGTAAGCTACGTGATCTTAGTGCGGAACAATCATGGGAACTCAATATCTTGCTCTCTATGACAACGAAAGTTGGAATGATCCCCGTGACTTGAACAAAACGGTCAAGGCAATATCTTTGCCTTCGAACAATTCTAGCACTCCCGACCATAGGATCATGGAACTTGAAGGTCGAGTCAAGTCTCTCATGAAATCTTACGAAGCTCAAAAACCTTCAAGCCAAGTAAGCAGAATCGCTTCTACATGCAAACTATGCAATGGCCCTCATGAGACTCATAACTGCATGGAACTTCCAAAGTATGCTTATAACAAATTCACATCATCGTACATAGGTCAGGGCCCTCGAACTTCTGCCGAAGCCTATGAGGCATGGAAGGATAAACCTGATTTTAGAGGGTACCAAACGAGAAGCGTATCCTTCAATGACTCCTCACCACTCACTTGGTCCGAGCATTTTCCATCACAAGGCATTTCTAGGCAAAGCTGTGAAGATACTTTAAAAAAATTCATTCTCTCTCAAGAGCTACAGCTCGCTACGCTCGAGGCCAAATTTAAACAACAGCAGGATGATGTGAACAACAAGATTTGTAATCTGTTGACTGCTATCAAAGAGCATATTGATAATAAGCCCATTCCCGTTAATGAGGTTAAATCTGCTACCGTCATGTGTCCACCAGCCTCCCCTGTAAAAATAAAAAGTCCTAGCAAGTTATTTAAACATCTATCTCTCAACGGAAAAGAACCTGTCAACCCCCCTGGACCAATCCACTTCGTAAACACCATCACCACAATATCTGCTTCAACACCCAACCCAACCCAACAACAAACTAACAGATTCAGTCAGACAGCGAAAGATGAGACCTCAAGGGTCGACCATGCTTCGGCAAGGAAACCTACCGACTCACCCGAGCAATACACCGCGCAAGAATACGACAAACCGGATGAAAGGAAAGAGAAATCGGAAGAGCATGAGAAAGATCCAACCATTTTGGGTAAATCTATTATAGAAGAACCCGAGAGAAAAATGGAGGATGTTATTAGTGTGGGTAACAATCAGACTCAGGAAAGTAACCATAAAGTTTTCAAGATCCCCTGTACCATTAAGGAAAAGCTCTTAACCGATAGTCATATAGATCCTAACTTCCCAGTCAACATAATCCCCCTTTCCCTATACCACAAAACCTTCCCAGAGCACATTGCGTGCGAGAGAGTAATAGAAAATTTATCAATTAGGATTGGAGAGTTTGTTTACAATACTGACCTCACCATGGTTGATGATGTGGACCCTCTCACCAATCAAACGTTAACCAACCTTGTCCTTGGGATGCCATTTATCAATGAATCGGGAGCAATCCTTGATGAGAAAGATGGTAGTGTATTACTCACCGATGGTGTTAGGAAGGTAATTTTTTGTAAGGATAGTGAGGAGGTATACGAGTATCGTCCCTCCCTTGAGGGGAATCTATATGGGTTAAAGGATGGAGAGTTGAGGAAGATAAGACGGCGTGATCCAAGTAATCTCAAAATCCCCTGCATGATCGGTCATAAGTATTTCGATAACATTTACATAAATGTATTCATGCCTAAGAATGTTATGTCCCTATTCCATTACAACAATATCTGCAGATGGGGAATGATTTACAAAGGAGAGAAAGTGGTTGGTAAGGATCATGAAATCCAGGTGTTCGTAGGAAATATGGCATTCCCTATGGAATTCACGATTGTGGACAACATAGAGGACTATGTCGACCCTAGGTTATCACAAGTCGTCTTTGGGGCACCCTTTTGTGAAATCACTAATTTGATAGTGGATGACTTGAACGGAATCATGACCTTCACTGATGGGATTAGGAGGATTTCATACCAAACGCCATACAAGAGAAAAGACCTTAAGGGAATAGATTGTGACGGGCTTGATATGATGAGCTCCCAACTTATCTTGTGTGATGAAGATGTTGGGAGAGGGTGTAGGAATATTTCTGATTTATCATGTGGATTCTTTAAGAATGTTAGTAAGCTTGGTTCTAAGTATCGACAAGATGTTTTCGAATTCGAAGATCCGAAGTACTTGAACTATGAAAGCGATACTAGTTTAGAAGACGACCTAGAGAGTGGAACCAACGATGAAATCACGTAGTAACCCATAGCCTTGAGTCTAGCTACAAGACTCGTAAATAAAGAAAAGCGCTTCTTGGGAGGCAACCCATGTTTTGTGTGATTTTATTTGTTTGATTGTTATTTGCTTCCGTATGCATGTTTTATTTTTATTGTTGGTTGATCATGTTTCTCAATTAAAATGTGGAAATACTTTACTATGTTGTTTGGCCTAGTCTTAACTCCAACCTAAAAGTATTTTTTGCAAAAGATAAGTGTAAGGGGAAACCCCAAATATGTTTTTAAGAAACAAACCGATCATGATTCTCCACAATATTAAATGAGCATGTATATTCGTATTTGTTGGAGTCAAACGCTTGTATTGAGTCATAATGAAGTTTTGCAGGATTTTCCAGGAAGTAGGACCAAGTTTTTCCAGAAATTTTCCGTAAACTTAACATAAGAATTTCTGCAGGTCCATTCTGACGGCGTCAGAGTTTTACTCTTGACGGCGTCAGGAGTTAAAATCTGGAAATTTTACCGATTTTGTTTTTTTAACGGAGTCTCATGGTTTTTGTGAATTATTAAGTTTTATAATCTCCAGGAAATCTGCAAACTTTATTCCACAAGCATTATATCTTACTTTGTTTTCTAGGATTTAGAAACTTATATAGGATGCCGCCGATTTTACGCGAGGTTGTCTTGTCTATTTTTGTCAGGATTTACAGGTTATGTTCGACAAGGAGATGATTTATATTCTGGAAGGGAAGCTTTGATTGTTCGTTTTCTTGGAAGAAGATCTAACCTGGCCAACCTAAAATCCATACCGAGCGAATCAGGGAAGTATTTGACTTCATTCTCTTTACTTTTTCACTTTTACATTCTTTACTTGAACATTGGGGACAATGTTCATCTTAAGTGTAAGGGGAGGGTAAAAAGATGATACCTTACATATGCACTTTCGCTTGAGTTTGTTTTGTTTGATAGTAGATGTGTAATAAAACTATGAGAAATACTTGTTAGTGTAATTTTATGTCACACCCCCAAAATACCTGAATGGCAGCGGAATGGAATACCTGGGGTGACTGTCATAGCACCATAGTTTCAGTTATATTGAACGACCTAAAGTGTCGTTTAGAAAATACAGCGTTTGATCATTAAAACATTCAGAGTTTACAAAGCTTAGGTCCCAAAAGAGTTTGACAATATTGTTAAAATAAGTTCAACACGATCAAACGTTTCATAAGTGCAGAAAATATGGTGAGACGCGTCGACTCCGCGACTCCATGAAGGTCCAAATGTATGCACATGAGCTACCTTAATAACCTGAGAAATACATTGCGAAAAACGGTCAACATAAAGTTGGTGAATAATCATAGGTTTATAACTAAAATCTAGTGTACATATGCCATAAGTAAAGCCAAGAAATAGGATGTCCGGAAAATATATACATTGGCTCTTAAGCTCATGACCCCGAAGCTAGACGTTACTTGGCCCCAATGAGTGTTTACCAGACACTCTAATAATAAAGACATGAAATGCATTCGTTCCATTTGAAGCAACCCAAACACGAATGGAGGCGTCACCCTCGATAGATCTATCCACTCACTCTCGCTTAGTACCAGAAATTAACGGTCCATGATAATAAAGGGGACTTGTCAAGACGTGGTAAATAAGGCAACTTAAGCAATGTATGAAATTTTATACTTAGGCATGTACACAAAAACAAGTAATGCAATGTATTCTCCCCCGTGGGATTTGAAATCAAAATATAGAATTAAAACGGGGCTATGAAACTCACCTGGAGTGATAGTACAAAGATGGTACAACGATGGTAAAGAAATCAGGACAACGAGGCGCGTACACTAGCCGCAACCTAAATGAATAATCGTGATCTAATTTAGATCATGCCGTGATGTAATGAATGCACATGCACATGATACCTATACCACTCGTAATTTGGAAATACTAGTTATCGTCATAGTAAAATAGTTTCCATACTTAGGAAAAATAGGTCCAATTGGAGTTATAAAAACTTGTCGTAATATATATATCGTATAAAAATGTTAGCGTTATATTCCTCGTATCGAAAACCTTAAAATAGCGTCGTTAAGTCGTATAAATATTCTCTTGGGTCTTACGTATTCATTTGATAAGAAAATAGTCGTTAGCAACATTTCTAGAAAATATACCATTTAGTGCGTAAGTTATTATTTTTATTTGTGACCATATATATATATATATATATATATATATATATATATATATATATATATAGTTTTGTCAATGTTAAAACGGGTATAACTTGGTCGTTTTAAGCTCATTTTCCTTGTTCTTTATGTCCACGGATTCGTTTTTGTATATACTAGTATATTTTTGATAACTCGGCTCCTCTAGGTTACGTTTAATACCTCTATTTACCCGTCGAAATCTGCCAAACAGCAAGCAGTTTTTACAAAAATAGTTTTCGTCGTTAAATTTGCAAAAATCATAACTTCTTCGTTATAAGCTCGTTTTAATCCGTTCTTTCGCCTAAAGTTTCGTTTTTGAATGTATTTTCTAAATCTTTGGTCAAAACTTGGCCACCATCTACTGATTTTCCCACGAAATGAAAATAGGGACAGTAGGTATTTCAAATGTTTCAAAAACCATTTTCAAGTCTCCAAACTAGTTTTAATCTCAATCAAACCACTTTCAATCACCACAAAACTAGTCTAATCCTACCATACACCTTCTTAGGGTGTCATGGGTCCTTAAACATCATCAATCCACTAGGTCTAACAAGGGTTTCTTATGTGTCCATTTCTAGGGCTCAAAGTTACATATGTACAAAATAAAGTGGTATAAGCCATTATATGCATGAGTTCTTGTAAGAAATATATATAAACATGGTAATAACTTGTAAAAATCATAAAAATGAGTTTGTTACTTACTTGAAGGTTTAGGGAGTTTGGATGATAAAAACCTACTAATCCTTGAGTTTTTATTTCAAAACTCTAACAAGGATGATTATATAAACAAGTTTATGCCTAGATCTTGAAAAATCTTGTTGTTCTTGCTCCTTGACCACCTTGGTCGATTATACCATAAGAAAAAAAGAGAGAAGAAAAGTTTTCTTGCACAAGTAAAAATGATTTTGTGATTAAAATGGACGAAAAAGTTTATTTTATACTTAGGGGACAAAAGTTAGGTTAGCATTTAATTTGGTTGGTGAGTGTTTAGCTCATTAGGAGGCTTAGGAGGGGGGGGGCCGGTTCACAAAGGAGGGAAAGAGGGGTTTATGTTGGGTAATTTAATTAGAAAGTTAGTGGTAATATTGTGTAGTATTTGGTTAATTTTAGGTGAAATCGGGTACCGGGTTTGTTAGAAATAAATTTTATCAAAGTTATTTGGAACAAAATAAAGTCGTAAAAGTTGTAAAAATATGTTGGGTACAAGTATGGAGAGTTCGGGTGATTATTGTTTAGTTTCCACGAAAACCGTCGTAGTTTAAATTAGACGTACGATATTAATTTAAATAAATTTCCAAAATACCGGGTAAATTAATATAATAATTTTTATATTATTAAAATGAATATTAAAATATATTAGGATCATAGTCGGAAGTGTCGGTCGTGTTAGTCACATTATTGATCGTTTGTTAACGTTTATTTAGAAATAATTATACGTCAAAGTAAATTTTACCAAAAGTATTAATTTAATTATCCTACGAGTGGAATAGTATGCGAGTGCCATAATGAGGATATGCAGACTATTTCTAGTCTGTATGAGATGTCTCAAATGATAATGCATGGATTCGCTCCTGAACCAATACGGTTACGCGAATTTTTGAATACCCGTAAACTAAGTTTACGATGAAATGAGTAATGCACGTGAATAGTGGTTTCCTCTCGGGAATGAATAGTGTCAAGTGAATAGTAAAATTTCCGAACGCTTCTCAGAATATCAAATTGACCTCGAAAATGATGAATAGTAAAATGATGAATAGTAACTTGTGAATAGTAAATTATCGAGGTTTAGAAAATGACCGGAAATTACGAGTTGTGACAGTCTTCCCTTCTAACAGGAACTTCGTCCCGAAGTTCAGTTTTGGTTGGTCTCTGGAGTACATTTGGTAAAAAGACGTGGATACTTGAGTTGCATTTGGTCTCCTCGTTCCCAAGTAAATTCGGGATCTCTTCAAGAATTCCAGCGAACTTTCACGATAGGAATTCGACTTTGCTTCAACCGTTCGACCTCACAGTCCATGCTTTCTACTGGTTCTCTTATCAAGTCTACGTTTGTCTCAGGGTTGGATTCCTTTCCAAATGGGATTATAATTGGCTATTCTGAAAGTCATTTCCTGGAATTTGCATAGGAGAAACATAGTTGTGTAATCCGGCTGTTCCTTAACAAGGCTCAAGTCTGACGGCCACTAGGCCTACTCTGTCTGAACTATTAAGTGGTCCAGTGTATATCGGTTTTAACTTTCCAAATCTCTCCGAATAATATCATGCCTTTCCTAGGCAGAACTTTCAACGTAATCTGGCTACCAACTTGAGGTTTTAATGGTTTACAACTTATAGAATTTGTAATTGATTCTTGACTTGTAGGAAATTTCTGGTTATTTCATGAATGCCTACTGGAATAGTGAGTTTGGCTTTTTCCGAGTTCGGTTTGTCAATAGATGATCAGTGCTTCTTCAGGTTTATAATGTAATATGGGTAATATATGTTGCTGAACTCTGTCAGAACTCCAATCTTATATGCCAGCTGGTCGATTCTAACATGAATCTAAAATGGTCCAATATACTTAAAGTTTCAATCTCTCGTGTTACCAAAATCGTATCATGCCTCTCCAAGGCAAAGCTTTCAATTTAGTTCGTTCTTTCACGTGAATCTAGTAAATTTGCTTGTTCAAGGATACCCAATCCGTATGATGTGCGTCATGTACCAACCTAACTTCTACCTGTTTCTCGTTGCTTGTAACTGGTTCTTGACTTGTGAAATTTCCTTTGTTGTTCCATGGTCTAGTTCTAGACCAGTGAATTTAACTTTCCGATTTCGGTTGGTAAACGGGTAATTGGTACTTCGACCATAAAGTGCCTCAATTGATGTAGTCTTTATGCTCGCGCGATAACTATGGTTGTAAAAGAATCCGATTTATGGTAAATGATTAGTCCAACCATTTCTAGAGTCAATCACTCATACACTGTGTATAACTTTCCCATGTTTGAATCATTCTCTCGTTATGACCATCGATCTGAGGATGATAGGCGGTGTTTACATCTTAATGAGGTTCCGAAGGAAATCTTAGAATGATTGTTAGAAATCTGAGGTGATTCGATCACCTTTATCAGGAACAATTGAAATAGGTACAATAAATCTTGTGACTAATTCCACAACGTTATACTTTTCGAAAAGGGCGTTATACGAAGAAGATAGAATATGGGTAACACTTTGATTCCTTGTGTTTTGGTCTAAGGGATGCTAAGACATATGTCTTTCCTTGCCCACTGTGCTTGGTCTCCATTACTGACGTTTGTAATCGTTCTATGGTGTTCCTCCTAATTTCCTTCATCACATATTCCAATATTCCTTATTGTCAAATCACAAAGCCCTAAATGCATAAGCGACGTAGCATGGTGATTGGTTTTCAAAATTTATCTCGCGATTTTTGAGTTTTTGGTCGAAATCTTTTTCTGAATAAACGAATTTAGAAAATGGAGCAAATGGTTTACTAAATAATATCTTTCTTGATGATTCAAAATTCAATAGTTAGAAAATGCGACGCGGTTTTCAAATAGGTTGTGAATAGGACTGTTTACCAAAGTTTGATGTTTATATTTTTCCCATTGTACAATGGTTTAGCTAAATATTGGTTAAAAGGGTCGTATTTGTTCAAAATAGGCTATTCAAAAATTATTTTCTACGAGATATGTGATTTGGATAAACACAAATTTTAAATCGACTTTACTTAAAGTGAAAATACTATCAAGGATAAAATAGTAGGATAGGCAATGTTCGCATAAAGCATAGATGTCTAACGTTCGGTTTCTGATATTGGACGGTACCTATTGGTGGTTATCTGGCAAAACTACAAGCCTAGGTATTCAACCAACTTAAGTCTTGAGATGGTTTATCGTTGAATTTGCCATCATGTTGGCAATATGAGGGTTTCAATTGATACTATGTCGATGAATTTCCGTATTGTCTTCACATGTAGCTGGGGAGATATTCTTGAGTCTGATGTCTCTCTCGATGTATAGGTGAGGTTATCTAGAATTTCCTGAGAACATAATGCTTTAGGGGAATCTATATCGATATCCATAATTCGAATAAATTATTCTTTGCGAGAACTTACTGCAGGGAAGTTTGCGTATGGATGAGGCCATGTTTAATCAAATCGTTCTACAGTATCGGTTAGGAGGCTTGGTTTATTCCTACGGTGTTGCTTAGCGTACCTTCACAATGTGTTCGATCCTGTAGCTCAGTCTAGCTAGTACCTTTGAATAATAAATTGGATAACTAGGTCAGAGATGGTGAGTCGGATGGTCTCGTGGTATCTTAGGATTGCTGTTGAGTTATGAATTTTTCTTGCTATATACTTCCAGTCCTGGTTAGTAGTTCTGAAATCCTTTCCTTGCTTTTCTGGTATCGAGGAATCCTACTTGTAATTGATATGGAGAGTCTCTCCTAGCGAAGTCAATGGAACAATCCAACTTAATGGCTAAGTGGGTGACAGGTGAGGTAAGTATCCAGGGAGAGTTTGTCAGAAAAAGATACTTATAAAAGAGTTTACTTGTTTAAAACGTTTCTAAATGAAGATTGTTATTAGCAATACTTTAAAAAGTAACTATTTACTTCATGGCATAATCCTTCCTGA
Source organism: Artemisia argyi (assembly GCA_030686995.1). Lineage (NCBI taxonomy): Eukaryota > Viridiplantae > Streptophyta > Magnoliopsida > Asterales > Asteraceae > Artemisia > Artemisia argyi. The sequence continues at coordinate 152,487,922 of CM060688.1, read as the reverse complement.
AGTATACATAGGTGATCAGGCTATGTATAGTTGAGGACTAATGATGCGATGCTTGATTTAATCAAAATAATATTATTTTTCTCAAAAGCTTTAGATGGTGTTCAACGCGTTGTTATTAAAAATGGTATACTAAATATTTCCTTTCAAAGTAATATAAAAATTGTTTCGCGTAATAATAGTAAATATTTGGCATAGTATCGGAAAAATCAGTTTATAGTATGGTAACAAAACGGCTTATTTTAGAAATTTGGTAAAAACAATTTCTCCATAAGGTAGTAAAATAGTTTGAAATAAAACTCGTTAAATGGTGTATTGGATACATGGGTAAATCCTATGGAATGGTAATAATTTACTAATCCGTCAAATACGAAATCGGCTTAATCTCTAATAAGGCAATGACATAATGTTACGAAACGATTGAAAATTGAACGATTGGGATAGAAAGCGGAGTAAACGAAAGTTATGGTTATCATAGAGGTAACAAAAGATAGTCATTACATTGGATAGGAAAGTGCTTAATACAACTAGGTTACATCAACGTACTTATGGGAAGTACCAAAAGAAAGTACAACCCTAGAGGGCTCAAACTAAGGTCTAAATAATTAAAACATAAACTTCTTCTTCCAATTCTGGTTTCCCAACTCCGGGCATTCACTCCTGAAGTGTCCCACTACTCCACACTCGCGGCAGGTTACCGAGAGTTTCTGATGCTTTGTAAGGGTGAGAGCCTTGCAATCCTTGGTTTCATGTCCAAGCTTTTGGCAGTTCTTACATTGAGAGGGGCAAGATCCTTTGTGATGAAACTGACACTTGTTACACTCGGGTAATTTACCAACATACCTTTTCTTTTGGCTTGACCCAGCAGCACAGGTCTCCACCACTTGTTGTATCTTAAACTGTTGTTGAGAAGCATTAGCATCCAGATTACCGACCCATTTTCTCTTGTTGTTATTATTGTCTCCCGATGTCTTGTCGCGAACTATGAGTTCCTTTGTTTCGATTGCCATCTGGATAGCTTCAGACATGGTATTGGGTTCACATGCGATGACCATCCTACGAATTTCAGGAGAAAGTCCTCCGATGTACCTTTCGAGTTTCTTGCTTTCCGGTTCATCCATTGCAGAGCCTAGTCGAGCAAAATCATAAAAATAAGCAGTATACTTGACAACATCATCTCCTTCCATGGTAAGGTTTAGTGTTTCTTGTTCAATTGCTTGTAATTCGCTTTTCACACAGAACTTCAAACTCATCATCCTTTTTAGTTTCTCCCAAGAGTGTGAGTAAGCAGCATCAACTCCTACTACTTGGACATACTTAGTCCACCATTTCTGGGCATGCTTCTGAAAAGTGCAAGTGGCGAACTTAACCATGTCTTCCTTACGACAGTCACCACTTTGAAAGATTGTTTCTAATTCTTCGAACCATTTGAGAAATTCCTTTGTGTCTATATTTCCGCTAAAGGAGGAGGGATTACAACCCATAAATTCCACGTGAGTAAGTTCCTTGGTGAGGGCGGTAGTTACGTTCCTGGCAATGAATTGTCCAACAGCGGCTTGCGTCATGCTTGGAGTGGTTTGCTTAAATCTATTTCCATCAAATCATAAGAGTCCATGAGAATCTATAGGTAATAACAATCATCATATTCATAACACATGAATATAAGACATGAAAGTTTCGGTCAATATGGACCAATATCATAGATAGCACAACCATTCCCCTATAGTAGAGTCAATACTTGGTGATTCCGTTTGTACAACAATCAAAATACTACCAGTTTCTTTAACTATGCCACACTTCTTGTGGTTAGGATAATAGTAAAAGCTAGCAAAGATATAAATCTAGTCTAAAGACTTCCTGTAGTCCTTCTAGGTGAAATCAGGTTTATGGCGTCATAAAGTCGAGATAGTCCTGAAGTGGTATCTGTAGTTGTGCATCGATCAAGTCCTAGATAGTGTAGATTCTAAGCCATTCTTGAGGAACCTGCAGATGTTCCTGTTGAGTCCGTAATCTTGGTATTATCCACAAGGTGTTATCTAATTCATGGCAAGTGAAAATGGAAAAGGAAACTGACAATGGTGGTATTCTAAAGGATGAGAATAACATTGATGACGATGAAATCCCAGTGATGAGTTAGGAGATAATGGTGATAATAGTGAATGGGATACTACCCTCTTTCGCGCCATCTCGCGGCATCAAAGAGGTAAAGCTGAAGTACGCACTATGGGACGACCAATAGTGTAATAAGTAACCAACGGTGGTGGTAGTACCTAAGTAGTAAGCGTCCTACTAGTGGAGGAAAGAAAACATGCTATCTCCCTTGTAATAAGCATCCTAATAAGTCCATTAAAATTAAGTCTGAATACTCTACCAAACGGCATTCTATGTATAGGCTGAATGAGAACCCTGCTCTTATGACAATTCAATAGTGCTAATGGTGGTGTAAGTACAGTTGGTGGTATAATGGTAGTGGAAGATAACAGGGTATCTTAAACGTTGGAATCCGATAAAAGGATAACAGGGTGAGTATTTGAAGACATGTCACTTGTGAACCAGGTCAATATAATCATATATATATATATATATATATATATATATATATATATATATATATATATATATATATATATATATAGGAATATGGATATAAATAACTCGTACAGTGTATGCGTAAAACAACATGTATAGTGGATATGCACCTATGATGAAATGATGAGATGCTATGATGATGTGGTTATAGTCTAGGGTCCAAGATACATCCTAGTTCACTATAACCTTAGCTCTGGTACCAATCTGTCACACCCCCAAAATACCTGAATGGCAGCGGAATGGAATACCTGGGGTGACTGTCATAGCACCATAGTTTCAGTTATATTGAACGACCTAAAGTGTCGTTTAGAAAATACAGCGTTTGATCATTAAAAGATTCAGAGTTTACAAAGCTTAGGTCCCAAAAGAGTTTGACAATATTGTTAAAATAAGTTCAACAAGATCAAACGTTTCATAAGTGCAGAAAATATGGTGAGACGCGTCGACTCCGCGACTCCATGAAGGTCCAAATGTATGCACATGAGCTACCTTAATAACCTGAGAAATACATTGCGAAAAACGGTCAACATAAAGTTGGTAAATAATCATAGGTTTATAACTAAAATCTAGTGTACATATGCCATAAGTAAAGCCAAGAAATAGGATGTCCGGAAAATATATACATTGGCTCTTAAGCTCATGACCCCGAAGCTAGACGTTACTTGGCCCCAATGAGTGTTTACCAGACACTCTAATAATAAAGACATGAAATGCATTCGTTCCATTTGGAGCAACCCAAACACGAATGGAGGCGTCACCCTCGATAGATCTATCCACTCACTCTCGCTTAGTACCAGAAATTAACGGTCCATGATAATAAAGGGGACTTGTCAAGACGTGGTAAATAAGGCAACTTAAGCAATGTATGAAATTTTATACTTAGGCATGTACACAAAAACAAGTAATGCAATGTATTCTCCCCCGTGGGATTTAAAATCAAAATATAGAATTAAAACGGGGCTATGAAACTCACCTGGAGTGATAGTACAAAGATGGTACAACGATGGTAAAGAAATCGGGACAACGAGGCGCGTACACTAGCCGCAACCTAAATGAATAATCGTGATCTAATTTAGATCATGCCGTGATGTAATGAATGCACATGCACATGATACCTATACCACTCGTAATTTGGAAATACTAGTTATCGTCATAGTAAAATAGTTTCCATACTTAGGAAAAATAGGTCCAATTGGAGTTATAAAAACTTGTCGTAATATATATATCGTATAAAAATGTTAGCGTTATATTCCTCGTATCGAAAACCTTAAAATAGCGTCGTTAAGTCGTATAAATATTCTCTTGGGTCTTACGTATTCATTTGATAAGAAAATAGTCGTTAGCAACATTTCTAGAAAATATACCATTTAGTGCGTAAGTTATTATTTTTATTTGTGACCATATATATATATATATATATATATATATATATATATATATATATATATATATATATATATATATATATATATATATATATATATATATATATATAGTTTTGTCAATGTTAAAACGGGTATAACTTGGTCGTTTTAAGCTCGTTTTCCTTGTTCTTTATGTCCACGGATTCGTTTTTGTATATACTAGTATATTTTTGATAACTCGGCTCCTCTAGGTTACGTTTAATACCTCTATTTACCCGTCGAAATCTGCCAAACAGCAAGCAGTTTTTACAAAAATAGTTTTCGTCGTTAAATTTGCAAAAATCATAACTTCTTCGTTATAAGCTCGTTTTAATCCGTTCTTTCGCCTAAAGTTTCGTTTTTGAATGTATTTTCTAAATCTTTGGTCAAAACTTGGCCACCATCTACTGATTTTCCCACGAAATGAAAATAGGGACAGTAGGTATTTCAAATGTTTCAAAAACCATTTTCAAGTCTCCAAACTAGTTTTAATCTCAATCAAACCACTTTCAATCACCACAAAACTAGTCTAATCCTACCATACACCTTCTTAGGGTGTCATGGGTCCTTAAACATCATCAATCCACTAGGTCTAACAAGGGTTTCTTATGTGTCCATTTCTAGGGCTCAAAGTTACATATGTACAAAATAAAGTGGTATAAGCCATTATATGCATGAGTTCTTGTAAGAAATATATATAAACATGGTAATAACTTGTAAAAATCATAAAAATGAGTTTGTTACTTACTTGAAGGTTTAGGGAGTTTGGATGATAAAAACCTACTAATCCTTGAGTTTTTATTTCAAAACTCTAACAAGGATGATTATATAAACAAGTTTATGCCTAGATCTTGAAAAATCTTGTTGTTCTTGCTCCTTGACCACCTTGGTCGATTATACCATAAGAAAAAAAGAGAGAAGAAAAGTTTTCTTGCACAAGTAAAAATGATTTTGTGATTAAAATGGATGAAAAAGTTTATTTTATACTTAGGGGACAAAAGTTAGGTTAGCATTTAATTTGGTTGGTGAGTGTTTAGCTCATTAGGAGGCTTAGGAGGGGGGGGGGGGGGGGGGGGGGGCGGTTCACAAAGGAGGGAAAGAGGGGTTTATGTTGGGTAATTTAATTAGAAAGTTAGTGGTAATATTGTGTAGTATTTGGTTAATTTTAAGTGAAATCGGGTACCGGGTTTGTTAGAAATAAATTTTATCAAAGTTATTTGGAACAAAATAAAGTCGTAAAAGTTGTAAAAATATGTTGGGTACAAGTATGGAGAGTTCGGGTGATTATTGTTTAGTTTCCACGAAAACCGTCGTAGTTTAAATTAGACGTACGATATTAATTTAAATAAATTTCCAAAATACCGGGTAAATTAATATAATAATTTTTATATTATTAAAATGAATATTAAAATATATTAGGATCATAGTCGGAAGTGTCGGTCGTGTTAGTCACATTATTGATCGTTTGTTAACGTTTATTTAGAAATAATTATACGTCAAAGTAAATTTTACCAAAAGTATTAATTTAATTATCCTACGAGTGGAATAGTATGCGAGTGCCATAATGAGGATATGCAGACTATTTCTAGTCTGTATGAGATGTCTCAAATGATAATGCATGGATTCGCTCCTGAACCAATACGGTTACGCGAATTTTTGAATACCCGTAAACTAAGTTTACGATGAAATGAGTAATGCACGTGAATAGTGGTTTCCTCTCGGAAATGAATAATGTCAAGTGAATAGTAAAATTTCTGAACGCTTCTCAGAATATCAAATTGACCTCGAAAATGATGAATAGTAAAACGATGAATAGTGATCGATGAATAGTAACTGTGAATAGTAAATTATCGAGGTTTAGAAAATGACCGGAAATTACGAGTTGTGACATTTTAGCGCCAAATTTAAATTTTTTTAGAACATTTAGGAGTGAAACTTTAGCCATAGCAAGCGTCTCATGGATAGGAGATTGTATGACTAGCACATAACCGTATATTCAGAAAAATTTTCCACCCAAAAATGTGAGGTTCGCCTTTAGATTTGATAGGAAAAGCATTCATTATTAGTACTTATGAGTGTACCGGTAGCATTTAGATTCTAGAACTTACGTTAGTGATGCATCCCAAGACCGCTAGTGAGACTACATTCGTGTAGTAGGATTTACTACATGATAAGAGGCATTAGGATTACCCTTGTGTTAAGCTCGTATTATAATTACTTGACCATCTAAGTCATATTATTTGGCTAGTTAAGTCAACTAATTTTTCCCACACCCTTAGCGTTATACTCATTTTTAGTACACGAAACCCCTAGTACACCCCTCCGAGCCTATCTTTTCGTTTCTAACTTTAAGCATTTTACTTAAAGGAAGAATTTGTTACACCCCACTTAAATGTACAGCCAAATCGCCTTAGCCTTCCGTGTATGCGCTCATTTTTAGTGCATTATTGTTATTTGTTAAACCCTAAGTTAACTTTCTAATTGATTACATGGTTGCTAAGTCGAGTCTTATCCTTGTACATATTGTTTTGGGACAATTGGGACTCATGGGTAAGTACTTATTTTATGGAGTAATGGGGAAGAACATAATATTATTACCCCCATATGTGCGTTAATCTTAAAAGTGCTCCAAGTGTTTTGATTTTCTTAATTCGAGTCATTAGAATAGTTGAATGTAAAGTATGTAAAGATTCAAGTGTAAGGGGAACGTTCATCCCCTATGATGTATTATTTTGGATGGTAGGGTAAGAGTGTATGCAAAAAAAAAAAAAAAAAAAAAAAAAAATAGAAAAAGGAAAAAAAGAGAAAAAAAAACATACGGACTACCATCCCGTTTCTTTCTATGTTCATTTTATGTTTTTGTTATTTTTCATTTATTAGTTTAAGTCGAGTCTAGTCTTGGCTTAGCAACGCCATATTGTACATGTAATTGACCAAGATTGTTAACTCGCCACCAGTAAAACTTCCTTTATCCAACAAAACCGTGTAATTCATATCCCTATACCTAACGTTACAACCCTTTAAAAGACCTCTTTGATAGTTTATCCTAGGTGCTTACGCCATGTGGTGGAGGTTTGATCCTTTCCCAAGCCTATGGTAATCTATTTTGCTATGACAGGTAGTGAGAGATATCTTCCATTTCCATAATGTTATATTACTTTATTACACCCGAGAGATGTGAGTATCTAAACACTATTTGTGAGGTGCTTGTTTATGACCTCCGTGCTTGTCTATTGGTCTTTAGTGGAACGAATATTTGTTGTAATTACTTTTATATTAGTGTTAAATGACCCCTAACTTGTCTTTTGAGTAGAATAAAAGCACATTTGCTTGAGGACAAGCAAATCTCAAGTGTAAGGGTATATGATGAGGCGAAAAATGATCCGTTTTTAGGGGGTCATTTAAGCCCGAATCCGACTTTATTTGATCAAATATTGCCCTAAATCGTTCCTTTTGTGATTTTAGGTACTTGGAGAGTGAATTCTGGAAAAGAAGCCATTTCGGACGTTCTTGGAGCATAAAAGTGAAGAAAACGGCAAAGTCTCAAATTTCTATGCTGGGAACAGTGCATGAAGGCGTTAAGAGTTGCTCTTGACGGCGTCAGAGTCCCAAGAATAAAATACCGTGGTTGATGACGGCGTCACATAGGCCGTCATAAGTAGATCAAGGCCGTCCGAGGAAGTATTTGGCGGCGAGATGACGGCGTCACACCATTGCTCTTGACGCCGTCACCTCGATTTTCCTATATATAGTTTTCTAGTTTTTTACATTTAAAGAGAGAAGTTTTGGAGAAACCCTAAAGACGAATTTGGTGCAACTTTTACAGGTTTTTCAAGGGTTCCAAACCCTTGATACCTTGCATTGTAATTCAGATAAGTGTTCTTCTAATTCAATCAATATGTCTATGTGTTGGTTGTCTATATCTTGTTCTTGTCTCAATTCCATTATGCTAGGCTAGATCTCCTTTGTGTTTGCTTAGATCTAATGAAACCTAGATATTGATTATGTGTTGATTACTTGTTTATTCTTGTCTTGGATGAATGATTTTATATGTTAGGCTTAAGAAAACTGGCAGATCTCCAAATGGTAACATGCTTGAACGTCTTAAGAAACGTGAACCGAGGCGTACTAGGTCTTTATTGGTTGTATTTAATGCATGAGCCACTGTTTACAATCCCTATAGTTGTGCTGGGTCATGGTGTAGGAGGAGATAAGAGCTCATAGAATTGGGGAGTTATGTATGCCACCCCATGAATGGTATTAAGGAATACGATCCGTCATCCATGCAATTATAACAAGTAATTAACGTGTAAAAGATATCTAGGGAGTAGTGAAATCTAAGTAAACACATTTTCTCCAATTACTGCTCACAACCTTAGTATAATTAGTTTAATTTTATTTTTAGTATTTTATTTTGATTACATCTTAGTTTTGGGTTAGTTGAATAGCAACTAATTCCGCCCACTCTTTCAAAACCCGAGATTTTACTTGCTTTCATAAAAATATAAAAACACAAAAATAATCATCCCTCACCTTTAGAACCAGTAATTAGGCTTTCTAATCCTAGCGACACTATTCCTAAGCTGAACGATCAATCCCCCGGTACTTGTCACTATACTATATTACAACGATCAGGTACACTGCCTGGTGGGGGTTGTAAGCTTCTCGAGATCCCTTGAGAGGTAAAGCCTGTTGCGATTCCCACGCATCAAGTTTTTGGTGCCGCAGCCTGGGGAATAGTTATTGTCTAGGTTAGAATTTCTTTTTATTAGGTCTACTTGCTAGATTCCTTTCTAGTAAGATTTTTATTTTTATTTTTAGGTCTTCTTTAGTCTATCTTATTTATTCGTGTCTTTGTTCGTAACTCTTTACCATCCGACATCATGGAAGGTGGTAACATCTTTGAACCCGTCATCCCACCACAACAAAACCCACCATTAGAACCCCTTAGGCCCCGAACCTTAGGAGAGTATTCCCGACCTAGCCACCAAGGCTACCGAAACACCATTGAGCTCACCGGAGCCAATGTGACCCCCTTGCGATCCGACACCATCCGGTTGGTGCAAAGCGGATGTGCATTCCATGGACTTCGTTCCGAAGATCCAAACCAACACCTTAAGGACTTCCTCAAAATCGTAGATTCCATAGACCTAGGTGTTGAAACTAGAGAGACTACCCGTTTACGCCTATTCCAATTCTCTCTACGGGATCAAGCTAGTCAATGGCTTGGGCGTTTACCCGCGGGATCCATCACCACATGGGATGATCTCACCACTCGTTTCCTTGCTCAATTTTTCCCACCGGGGAGAACTACTAAGCTTAGGAATGACATCTTGATGTTCCAACAACATCAAAATGAATCTCTTTATGAAGCATGGACTCGTTTCAAGGACTTACTCCAAAAAGTCCCTCATCATGGCATAGATCTTTGGCTCCAAGACCTCTAGTGAGACTACATTCGTGTAGTAGGATTTACTATATGATAAGAGGCATTAGGATCACCCTTGTGTTAAACCCGTATCGTAATTACTTGACCATTTAAGTCATATTACTTGGCTAGTAAAGTCAACTAATTTTTCCCACACCTTAGCGTTGTACTCATTTTTAGTACACGAAACCCCTAACCCCTCTGAGCCTATCTTTTCGTTTCTAACTTTAAGCATCTTACTTAAAGGGAGAATTTGTTACAACCCACCCAAATGTGCAACCAAATCGCCCTAGCCTTTCGTGTATGCACTCATCTTTAGTGCATTATTGTTATTTGTTTAAACCCTTAGTTAATTATCTAATTGATTACATGGTTGCTAAGTCAAGTCATATCTTGTACATATTGTTTTGGGACGATTGGGACGATTGGGTAAAGTACTTGTGTTATGGAGTAATGGGGAAGAACATCATATATTACCCCCATATGTGCGTTAATCTTAAAAGTACTCCAAGTGTTTTGATTATCTTAATTCGAGTCATTAGATTAGTTTATTGTAAAGTATGTAAAAATTCAAGTGTAAGGGGAATGTACATTCCCTATGATGTATTATTTTGGATGGTAGGGTAAGAGTGTATGCAAAAAAAAAAAAAAAAAAAAAATCGAAAAACCAAGAAAAAAGAAAAAAAATAGAAAAAGAAAAAGAGAAAAACATTCGGACTACCATCCCGTTTCATTCTATGTTTGTTTTATGTTTTTGTTATTTTTTATTCATTAGCTTAAGTCGAGTCTAGTCTTGGCTTAGCAACGCCATATTGTACATGTAATTAACCAAGATGATTAACTCGCCACCAGTAAATATTGCTATTATCCAACAAAACCGTGTTTTTCCATATCCCTACACCTAACGTTATAACCCTTTAAAAGACCTCTTTGATAATTTATCCTAGGTGCTTAAGCCAAGTGGTGGAGGTTTGATCCTTTCCCAAGCCTATGGTAATCTATTTGCTATGACAGGTAGTGAGAGATTTTTTCCATTTCCATATTGTGAAATATACTTTATTACACCCGAGAGATGTGAGTATCTAAACACTATTTGTGAGGTGCTAGTGTATGACCTCCGTGCTTGTCTTTGGTTTTTAGTGGAACGATTATTTGTTGTAATTACTTTTATATTAGTGTTAAGTGACCCCTAACATGTATTTTGATTATAATAATAGCGCATTTGCTTGAGGACAAGCAAATCTCAAGTGTAAGGGTATTTGATGAGGCAAAAAGTGAACCGCTTTTAAGGGGTCATTTAAGCCCGAATTCGAGATTATTCGATCAATTATTGCCCTAAATCGTTCCTTTTGTCATTTTAGGTACTTTTGGAGAGAAATCTGGAAAAGGAAGCATTTTGAACGTTTTTGGAGCATAAAAGTGAAGAAAATGGCAAAGTCTCAATTTTCCTTGCTGGGAACAGTACCTGACGGCGTCAAGGCTCTCCACATGACGGCGTCAAGAGTTACAAAAGAGGTGGATGTGGAAAATACACGTGACGATCCAGAGAGTTTTTGTGCATAGGAGATGACGGTGTCACCCAAGGCCGTCATGGTCCAAGTATTAGTGACGGCCCAGAGGAAAATCCTACATGACGGCGTCACAAGTAGATCTAGGCAATACGATTTCATTATGGCGGCGATTTAACGACGTCACAATCTAATACATGATGCCGTCACCCTGTAAAATCTATATATAGTTTTCCAAATTTCATTCATTAGGGTGCAACTTTGAGGGAATAAACCCTAGTCCGAATTTTATCAACTTTTCAAAGGTTTCAACCCCTTGAACCTTTCATGTTCAATTAAAGATAAGTACTCTTTCAAATCATTCAATATGTCTATGTGTTGTTTGATTATATCTTACGCTTGTCTTCTATTTAACATGCTAGGCTAGCATTCTCTTGTGTTTGCTTATATGTAGTGAAACCTAGATGTTGATTATGGGTTGATTGTTTGTTTATAATTGTTACGGATGATTGTATTTGATGTTAGGCTTAAGAAAACTGGCAGACTTCCATTGGTAACTTGCTTGAACGTCTTAAGAAACATGATCGGAGGTGTACTACGATTTTTGGTTGTATTTAATACGTAGGAAAATTCTAATGATCCCATGTTAGGAGCTTCTAACGGCTCGACATAGGAGTGAAGTAGGATCCTATAGAGTTAGGGAATATTGTACACGGCCCTACGACTAGTATTAAGGAATATGACCCGTAATCCATGCAATTGTAACAAGGTGTCAACCTGTAAAAGATATCTAGGGAGTAATGAAACCTAAGTAAACACAACTCTCCTCATTATTGTTTCACCACATTAGTATATTAGTTTTATTTTCATTTCTTTTATTTTATTTTGATTGCATCGTTAGATAAATTGGGTTAGTTGGCTAGCAACTAGTTCCGCCCACTCCTCTAAAACCTAAGATTTTACTTGCTTTCATAAAAATATAAAAATACAAAAAGAATCATCCCTCACCTCTAGACCTAGTTTAGGAGGCTTTCTAATCCTAGCGACACTATTCCTGAGTTGAACGATCAATCCCCTGGTACTTGTCACTATACTATACTACAACGACCAGGTACACTGCCTGGTGAGGTTGTAAGCTTCTCAAGATCCCTTGAGTGGTAAAACCTATTACGAGGGCGCAATTTCCACGTATCAGAGTTTAAGGTGTGACTGAAGTAATCTAAAAGATGTCATGCATTTCTCTTTGTTTAATTTCACAAATGGATCTTCAGAATCATCATAATCATACTCTGGGCTTGTAACTTTCATGTGAAATTCCTGCATGTTTGCCATTAACATCACATCTGCTGTATCGTCTTCCAAATCCGATGTGTTGGCCTCTAAATCTTCATATTCATCATCAGATGGAATATCTGCCATAAAACTTTGCAAAATAGCATTGAAATTACCCCCTTCATCTTCCATGTGACTATGTGTGGCATCGTTTTCAGTATCTGCGTCAAAGAGTGGAGTTGAATCATAATCTTGAGCTTCCACATTTGCAATATATTATGTATATGCCATAAAAGCCATGCTTGGTTTGATAAGATCTTCTTAATCATCAGTATCTTCCATTGTGTTTAAGCATTCAGAAGTAGAAGTCATTACGCCTTTGCCTTTCTCAGTAGATCCTAGTGTAAGCTTCACTAGATTTTGTAGAAGAGATTGCATATGATCATTTAGTGTTGCAGGATAGTACTGTGGAATGAATATAGGCTCAGGTGCATTTGGAGGATTGAAGAAGAGACCAGTTGAGGTGTAAATTAAGGATCCATGGTCAACAACTGGGGATGGTGGAGCAGGGAGAATGGTCTTCAGTGGATTCATGCTTAAACAATATTCAAGAATTTGCTTCATTCTGATGTGATGAAGTGCTTCTGTACGATGCATAGCTTCAAGATATTTCCACATTTCATGAGCACTGTCTTGAAAGTCCATATTCATGTAAATTGAATTGGGAAGGGCTAATGTCATGAACCATGCAACTTCTTGGTCAGCATTGTACTGAGCAAGTTCAGTAGCATTCAAATCTTCATCAGTTGGTAGTCTGATAATCCCTGTTCAGTCAGCAAGAAATATCATTTTGTATGGACCATCTCGAATAGATTTAAGTATGAGATCTGCTTCAGGACGATCTGTGAGCCATTGTAGAAATCTCCATTTCCAATCGGAGTATGTTCCTGGTAGCAACATTGGAGGCCTTGATTCATTGCCAAAGAGCAGAACATGACGAATGAGGGAGTTGTGACTTTGTTGTTGATGATACTGTTGCTGATGAGAATATTGGTGAGGAAGGTAGTTGGAAGAAGGTGGTTGAGACATTATAAATGATATTTCTCTCCCCCTTGATCATTGCGACGTAATCGAAATAATCAAACAAAAATGTCACACTCAAGGTCGATATAGTGATTTTCGCGTAAAAATTGAACGCTTATTCTCCCCTAAAAAATAAATTTTACTCAAATTAACTTGTGTAGATGATGGATCTTTGTAGATGATTCAAATGAGAGTTCCTTTGGTTAAAACCAAAATCTTATGGATAACTTGAAACTTACGCGTAACTTGAAACTTAGGCGCAAACCTTAGGTTATGCGTAAAGGTAAAGTTAGGCGTAAACTTATAGTTTATGCGTAAACTTGACCTTTACGCGTAAGCTTTAGCTTATGCGTAAGATTTAGGTTTATGCGTAAGGTTAAAGAACCAAACAAATCTTTCAAACTTGTCCAAGCTTGAAAAATATCCCGTGTCGAAGTATTCCACTAACTTATCCAAGCTAGGGATGTACTGAGTCACCGTTGTACGAAGAGTAGACCGTTGAACCAACTTAAGCTTAGAATCAGTAAACTTACACGTAAGATTTCCAAATTAGGCATAAGATTTCCAACTTAGGCGTAGGATTGGAACTTAGGCATAGGATTGGAACTTAGGCGTAGAAATTCAACTTAGGCGTAAGATTTCCAACATGGGCGTAAGATTTCCAACTTAGGCGTAGGATTGGAACTTCGGCGTAGGATTGGAACTTAGGTGTAGAAATTCAACTTAGGCGTAGGAATGGTAACTTAGGCGTAGAAACTCAACTTAGGAGTAGGAATGGTAACTTAGGCGTAGAAACTTCAACTTAGGCGTAGCATTTCCAACTTAGGCGTAAGATTTCCAACTTAGGCGTAGGATTGGAACTTAGGCGTAGGAATTCAACTTAGGCGTAGGAATGGATCTTAGGCGTAGGATTGTAACTTAGGCGTAGGATTCTTAATCTTAGGCGTAGGATTCTGAATCTTAGGCGTAGGATTTTGAACTTAGTCGTAGCAAAAGGGTTTTATGCCTAAAATTCAATCTTAGTCGTAGAAAAAGGGTTTTTTGCTTAACTTTAGGCGTAAATAGTACAAAAAGTACACTTTTCAGAGTAGTGGTGTCCTTTTTACGCGTAAAGTGACCAGAAACTTTAAAAAATCACAACTTTTTGATGAAAATGCTTAGAAAAAGTTTCTTTTGATCAAGTAACTTCAAAACCAATTAGAAAACACTTAATCGGAAAGATTTAGCTATCAAAAACAAGTTTTCTAATACCAAAGAAGCTACAAAACTCAAGAAACTACAAAAAAAAGTATAAAAAACCTTAAAACATCACAACTTTATTCAAAATCTAAGCTTCTAAACACTATAGCAACCTTAAAACTTATCCAAGCTTTAAGATTTAAGTGAAAGAAACAAAGAAAAAAGCAAAAAATGAAGAAAAAAAATACTCTAAATCCCACGTTTAACCAAGAACTAACACTTAAATCTCTATATGGCGAATGATACCACTTGTTAGGTCACCATATTATGATCACACAAGTGTTGTAGATGTAAGAATGAGATAGATATAAGGATTGGTTGACTATATGATATAAGAGAAAAAAAAGTGCAAGAGTTTCATTAAGTAATCAAAATAACCAACAAGTAAAATGTTTACATAAGCTTAGTATATATAGGGGAGGAGTAGGGCAACACTCCCTTCCTCCCTTTCCTTCTAGATCGTGGGCTTTAAAGCCCATTGGACATGATAACTAAAGCCTAGTAACATAAAACTAAGCAACCTATTACAAAATGCAATGACCGAGACTTGAATAAATATAAAAGTATGTTCCCAACACCCTCACAAGCCCATCAACATGTTTTACTAATAAAAAGACACCCCATGGTCAAACTACCCTTTGACCATCTCCTTCCCCCCACAACTTGCACCCTGCAACACATCACCTCACCCCCTCAGCATTAAATGCCACGCCCCCCCCCCCCCCAGTTGCAATTTCTCAGAGAAAGGGACAAACCAAGTTTCCCGCCAAAAACACATGTAGGGCTAGGATGTGTTTCAGACATCCAATGGTCAAGTTTAGTTATGGGATTTGCTCAGAGGGATGCAGGAAACCCTAATGGTGCCTATATAATGAAGAAGAAGCAAGAGAAGAGAGTATGTAGTTTAATTAGCTTAAATATATGTCGTATTGATGTAATTTACATTCCACGTTATTTTCTTTCCAATAAAAGTGTAACTTCAATCTTTTCTGAGTAATAGAAATCTGTTTTAACCCTTAATTTCAAGTTCATATGTATGGTTTAGTTTTTCACTTCAATTTTATCCAAAAATCTCATATAAGCTGAATGTTGTTATAAATTATTGTTTAAAGTTCCTTTGAGCTAATCTCATTATCCTTATAAGCTTTTGGAAGTTTTTAAACCATTTAGAAATTAATTACTAATTAAACTCAAAAATACAATATATATATATATATATATATATATATATATATATATATATATATATATATATATATATATATATATATATATATATATATATATATATATAGGTAAAAAATCAAAAACAGGAAAGAAGATGATGATGGCTGGAGCACTGTATATAATGGATGGCAGTGGTGTAGAGCCTTAGGGGAGGCAATAGGATTGGTTCTTTGTTCATGGTTCTTGGTATTTAGCAGGAAAGCACTTTGTAAGATCATTTCTAATTTTTCATCTTCTACTGTTTCCATAGCTTATCATCTGCTTATCCTTGTTCCTTTAAGCTTATTTAGTGTTTGTTAGTGATAACCTTGATTAAAATCAGTTGCTTGTTAATTAGTATTGATAGTTGATCACAATTCCATTTTGGACTGCCAAATTAAGCATAAGTAGGAATCTTGGGTATTGGTACTTGTAATCCTTGTTTCTGTGGTCATTCAAGCTTATTAGATATAGATAAGTCATTAAAAAGCAGTTTCTAAGTCCTAGGTATCGAATTGCTTAAAAAACCAAAAATCAAGTAATATAACAGGTTGTTTGGATCTGCTGGTCATTGGATGAGCCAGGTTGTTTCAAGAGTTGGTTGTTGTTGTTTCAAGTCTCAAAAGGTTCTAGGATACTAGTTCAATCATAAAACACAGGCCTTGTGTGAGCCAAAGTCAAAATAGCCTTTGATCTTACCACATGTGATCACTGTTAGGATTTTAAGATCAAGCACTCATCAAATCAGCTCAATAGTTGTAATATATCTTATTTTAGTCTTACAATAGCTTAACATCACCTTTTTAGTTAATTAGAACCAATCAAAGTTCATATAAGTCAACCCAAGTTCAAAATCAAAAAGTCAAATTGCATAGACTAAGTAGAAATCCAAATTTTCCAAGATTTTTCCTGATTTGTGTTTTCAAAATTAAGCCCTGAGGTTTTCGAAGATTAAACTCTGTCAGCTAAACTAGGGAATCAACACTTTGGATTATATTTAGGAATTTTTCTGTGGCTTATTCTACTGCTTATTTAGGCCTGCAGGGCAAGACCCTCCCCTGCACCATGGAATTACTCCAATTTCATAAGCTCCTCTTGATCACACCTATGGACCCTAGCCCTCAACCTTGGCTTTTTAAGATAGCTTATTGGTCCACCTTATTAGTTCAGAGCTTATTTTAGTCTTAAGTTCCCTTGCCCCTAGCTTAATCAAGCCCTCAAGTTACCCAGTTCATACCTGCTGATTCATCAGCAGGAACCTAGGCCAGATTTCATAAGCTTCTCAATAGCTTATTTGTGAACCTTAAGCTCTGCTTATTGGCTTATTGGTTAGTTCCCAGTCCAACTTATCAGACCAAACCTCATTGTGGACCCCTGGTCAAACCTGTGGGCCCCACAGAGGGTTGCTTATTGGCCATTTTGGCCTGTTTTGGCCTAAGTGTTTTTAGGATTGCTTATTTGATCTCTCTGGCTTATTTCCAAATGCTTATTGGTCATTTCTAGCTTATATGTGTGCCTCTTAGTTGTTTGTAGCTTAATTATTCCTTGTAGCTTAATTGTAGCTTACTTCATCAAAAATCCATAAAAATCCTCATATAAGCATTCTGTCAAGCTTTTTGGCTTGCACACTGCTTATTTTTAAGCTATAAAAATTTTATTTTTGTAAAAATGACTTAATATTAGTATTAAAATAGTTCTGTAAAAGAAAAATAAAAAATATAAAAGAATTGATAGCTTCTATTTAAGCCATTTGGCTTATTTTTCTGCTTTTTCAAAAAGCAATTTTCAATTTTATTTTTTCCCTAAGTTTCTTATATATTAAAATACTTTCAGAAAAATTTGCATAATTTTCTGAGTATATTTAGTATTTATTATAATTAATTTAAGTTTAATTAGTTTTAATTAAAAAAGCAAAAAATAAATTTCTTTTTTTGCTTATTTATAAGCAAAAGTATCTTTTCATATTTTTCCTAGCTTTTATAATTAATAAAGTATTTTTAGGAAAATTTTCATAATTTTTACTGTTCATTTAGTATTTTTCATAATTAAATTAGTTTAAATAGATTTTAATTATTAAATAAGTAAATAATTAGTAAAATAGCTTAAATATAATTTTTATAAACTTTTTATAATTTTTTTAGGATTCCTGTAATGGTTAATTAGTTTTATAAAAAATTTCATAATTTTCAAAGTTACTTTAGTATTTTTCTTAAATTTAAATTAGTTTTAATTAATTATTAAATAGTTTTTATTAATATTAAATAATAAAATAATCAAAAAGATTATTTTGATTAAAATTTTATTTTAATATAAAGTTTGTAAAAAAGTCATTTTCACCCCCTCTAGTTTAATTTTGTTTAAAACTCACCTTTTTCTTTGTTCGCAATCATATTTGTTTTTAAATCAGTTTATGTTTATTACATATCCGTATTCCTGTAATTGTTAATATTGTTTATTTATCTTAATCTCAATCATTCCATTAGTGTAATCAACTCCAAATCATTATCTGTTACTTTCCTCAATCACCGAATCTCTCAAACGTTTCCCAAAACACAATTTCAATCTCGTTGGGACATAACGACCCGTGAACACACTGTGCTTTCAACGGATCATAAATTGATCTCTCCTCTCCCTTACTGCTTGACCTTGTTGACCAAGCACTCTTGGTTGACTTAGTTTGACTGTTGGTTTGGGAGGAGTCAACGAACAAACTAAATGGTTACGCCACAAAGGCTAAAGAATTAGGACAAACCATGGATGAATCACTTTTAGTATGAAAACTATTAGACTCCACATCATATAGGTTCATTCATATAGTAGCATCCATAGAACAGACAAGTGATCTAAATGACATCGCCTTAGATAAGATCACTGGAAAACTTAAGGTATTCGAGGAAAGGATAAAACTCTGAAAGGAAGGACAAGTAGAAAGCCAGGATAACTTATTATTCGTACAAGGCAAACACTCTAGAAATAAGAAACGATTTAACAAGTATAGGGGTAGATCAAACTACTCACGAGGAAACTGGCAAAATAGAGGAAATAGAGATAACTTGAATGGAGAAAATTCAACTCATAACGATAAGCCCAATAAGATTAAAGGTGAGTGGAATAAGAAGAAAGGAAAATGCTTCAATTGTGGGAAACATGGAAATTTTAAGAGTGTTAGCATTAAAAATATGTATTTAGAAGTGATGGTCATTCTCATACATATAACTTTGTAATGTGTCGTAGATTACAATAGAATAGTCAATGGGCTTATGGTTTGGACTAATCTAATAGGTTATAAGTTATGTATTACAACTAGTCCATACTTAATGTAAAAGTCCAATCCATGACCAAGCCCATCCAAGCCCATTAGGGTGTTACATCTCTTACTATATAAACACCTCAAATGAGTCATTTGAGGTGTGTGCTTGTGTGTGTATTGTGTGTGTTTTTAATAAAAGCTCTCTTCATCTCTTATCTCTATTTTATACATCTTAACGCCACATATCATACATCAAGTCACCATCTTTCCATCTTTCTTGTGCTTGTATTTGTGTTAAAGTTGATATATCTAAGGTCCTACAAGTGGTATCAATCGCCTAACAATGATTTAGGAGTGTGTGGAAATCGTTTTCATCAAACTTTCTCTTTAAAAGTTTCGTTTTTTATGTAAAAACGTGTACTTTTCATTAAAAAGTTTTAATTTTTAAGTGTTTTTGTGTTAAAGTTGTTGTTTTTATTGAAGCTTTAGTGATTCTAAGTGTTTTGGGAAAGATTTGATCATTTGAAACAAGTGAAAAAGGAGTTTTTGGGTGAAAAAATCGTATTTTTAAAGTTTTCTGGTCATCCTACGCGTAACTTGGGTGAATAGTACGAATCTACAGCTGTGAACAGTACTTTCTGTCCTTTTTACGCATAAGATTTGGTCAATACCCTTTTCTTACGCGTAATTTTAGTCAAAACCCTGTTTTTACGCGTTACTTGAAGTTTACGCGTTAAATCCTACGCGTAAGTTCCATTTCTACGCATAAGTCAGATCTTACGCATAAGATTTAATCTTACGCGTAAGTTTCAGAATTTTACGCATAACTTCATCAAAGGTCTTCTCTTCGTGCTACGGTGACTCAGTACTTCCCTGACTTGGATAAGTTTGTGGAATACTTCGACACGGGATATCTTTCAAGCTTGGATAAGTTTGAGAGATCAATTTGGTTGAAAAAACCTTACGCGTAACAATTCTTACGCATAAACTCTAAGTTTACGCGTAAAATCAAAGTCTACGCATAAACATTATTGTTTACGCATAACTTAGATCTTACGCATAACTTAAAGGTTACGCATAACATCTTACGCGTAAGATTATTCAAAGTTTACGCGTAAGATTCAAGGTTTACGCGTAAGATTTTGACTTTTTGACAACCAAACTTCAAACGGCCATAACTTTTGAACCGTAACTCCGTTTTTGACGAATCAGCTGTCAAAACGACCGTGAGACCGAGAAGAAGGACACGTTGAATTATCTAAAGATCATTCAAGCCCAGCTTCGAGGCCCAAATCCACTCTGAACGGAAGTTATTGAGGTTTTAAGGTTTCAGATCAAATTTTTCACCATAAAAACTTGCATCAACTTACACTAAACACAACTCCTACTTCGTTGGAACGATCCAAGAATCAACTTTATCAATCTACACTTCATCAATGGCTACTCAGCAAGATATTCATGCAGCCGGTGCGGAAAACCGACCTCCGATGCTCGAAAAAGGTGGATATCTCCCATGGACAAGCCGCATGCTTCGTTACATCAAAACAAAGCCTGATGGTAAATTAATGATCAACTCCATTACAAATGGTCCATTTAAGCCACGACAAGTTCAAATTGAAGGTAATCCAAATGCAACACCTCCTACTCAACCATTCGTGCGTGAACAAACAGAAGCAGATTACACAGAGGAAGACAAGAAGCAGATCGCCGCTGATGATATGGCAATGCATTTAATCCAACTTGGATTACCACGGGAGATCTTTGCTGCGGTCGACAGCTGTGAAGCTGCTTATGCTATGTGGGAACGTGTTAGGAGGATATGTCATGGAACAGAGATTGGACAACAGGATGTTGAGAACAAACTTCTTACGGAATGGGAGAATTTTACATCCACTAAAGGTGAACAGATTGAATCTTACTACACAAGGTTTTGCACTTTGATGAATGAGTTAATCAGAAACAAGTTGACACCTCGAACAATTGCAACAAACATCAAATTCATCAATAACCTTCCAGAAGAATGGGGTCGTTATGTTACAATTGTCAATCAAACAAAGGATTTACATAAGGTGAATTATGATCAACTCTATGACTTTTTGAAGCAAAACCAAGCTGAGGCTAATGAAGTAAGGAAAGAAAGATTGGCAAAGAATCATGATCCTCTCGCATTAATTGCTACTACACCAACACCGCTACCAGTGAACACACAACAACCATCATCATCTTCCACTCACAACTACATGCAACCATCATACAGTCAACAACCAACACCGGTCTACCAACAACAGTTCTACCCACAGCAACAACATGTTATTCCACAACAGCAATACCAACAATTCCAAGAACCAGAATTCACTGAAAATGATGCAGCTACTGCAGCATTGACCCAAGCGTTTGCTTTTCTGTCAAAGGCATTCCAAGGACGCTATTCTACACCAACAAACAACAACCAAAGGATTTCATCGAACACTCGTAATAAGCAGATTGCTCAGCCGAGTTTCAATATGGGCAACGGAGGCCAAATGGTTGGAGTTTATGGGAATCAGCAAGGATACGCTACTGGAATTAACATGGGGAATCAGAATATGCTAAATGCAGGGAATCAGAATGCAGGAAATCAGTATGGTCAGTATGCAGGGAATCAGATGGGTCAGTTTGTTGGAAATCAGAGGGGTCAGAATGTTGGTAATCAGGCAATGGGTAATCAGAATAGAAATGTTGCAGCTCCAGTAGTTGGGAATTTGGGAAATATGAATCAAGGTAATCCGGTTAAGTGTTTCAACTGTCAGGGTGTAGGTCATATGGCAAGGAACTGTCCTACTAAGCCGAACAAGAAAGACACAGCGTATTTGCAGAAAGCATTACTGTTGGCACAAAAGAATGAGGCAGGGTTTCAGTTGAACGCAGAGGAGAATGATTTTATGGCTCTTATGGATGACATGGAAGATAGAGAGGATATCGATGCGAACTGCATATTCATGGCGAATCTTCAGGAAGCTAAGTATGACACGGATTCTGATACACTTCCTGTTTATGACACCAATGCACCATCTGAGGTATCAAACTTCAACACATGTCACAATAATGATATATTTGATATGTCTCCTCATGAGGAACAGCATTCTGAGAAGCTAGCACCCACTTATGATACATACCTGGACACGCCAAGTAGTAGCAATACTCCTTCAGCAACTCCAGATGTGAATCATAATGGAGGCTTCGTTTCACAGCATGCTGAGAATGATGAGGAAACACGTGCTTTGTTTGAATCATTATTGAATAATTGTCGTATTGAAATTGAGAATGTGAAAAAGGTCAATCGCGATGTTAAGGCCGCGAATGTTAAATTGACCGCTGAGCTTGAGAGTTACAAAGAAAACGTTAAAGCTTTTGAATTTCATAACAAAAGATTGTCTGAATTAGAAACTGGTTATCAAAATTCCGTTTCAAGGGAAAAACAATTGCAACTCAAGTTTGATACACTTGATGTTAATTCTTTCAAGAAGATAAAAGCTTTAAACGCGGAAATTTCTGATTTGCAAAACCAACTTTCTAAACAAAAATCAGCTTATACCAATCTTGAAAAAGAAAGGGACGAGTTGAAAAAGGACTTTGCAAAGAAAGAAGACAAACTTTTGGCCGAAATCGTAGAGTCAGAACACATGATTGCTCATTTAGAAGAATTAGTGGTTAAATCGGGTCAGTCAAGTCAAACAATGAAAATGATTTCAAATCAAACTAATCCGGTTTACCATACGAAACATAAAGTGGCTCTTGGTAACAACACCCCCAGTAATCTCAAGAAAGCTCAGCAAGAACAGAATGTTTTGTATAATGGTAATATGATTTACACCAAACATGATCCTCCCGTCGTTCGGGATTCTGTGCAAACGATAGAACATGTCGAAGAGAGCATTACTAAAATGAAACAAAAGGATTTGAAACCCATTGATTACAACAAATTGAACAAACTTTCGGGAATTACTTTTGTTCCACAAAAAGAACCATCTGTGTTTTCCATAAAACGACCATTCTCAAAAATGTTTTCTAAGAAAGTAATCGTTTCCAAATCTCTTTCAAAAATGGAACAAATTTCTTCTAACAACACTTTTAATACAAGTGAGGCTAGAGAAATTCTGGATGACGTTAAAAAGAGAATTCAAGAACTTCAAAACATTGTTGCTTCTAAAACTACAATCGATATTAACAACTGGCATTCCAGTTTTCATATTGAGCAGAAAAAAGTTTTTGAAAACGAAATTACTATCCCACTGAATAACATTAGTGCGAGGGTAATCCATTTTGAACGTGCTTTCTTAAAAGAAACGGCCGACTTTGTCAAGGACCACAAATCCCTGGTAAACGAAACTAACGAATCTCGTGAAAACATGAATGTTTTGGAAAACCTAAATGATTCTCTCTTCGAAGCTGTTATGACCACTGACATTATGTCCATCATTTTACAAACATATTCTGTTCAAGACGATGAAAGACTGAGAGCGGAGACCTCCGAAATTGTTTTAAAATATGAAAATGCTCTTATAAAGCTTGAAAAAGAAAATGTGTCATATTTTAAACAACTTGATCGGAAAAAGGAAGAATGCAAGTATGCCAAATTGTCGTATGAGCGTGCCTTAAAGAACATGAAAGAGCAAAATGATCTTTTGAGGACTCAGCTTGAAAGTCAAAAAGGAAAGGGTGAGGAAACTAAGTTTGCAAAACCGTCGACTTCGGAGAAACCAAATGTTTCAAACACGATTCAAAAACCAAAGATGTCAATTTCAAGGTTTGCTCCAAAAGTCGCTGAGAAAAAGAATTTGACAAAACCAGTCACTCCAACACCCTTGCCCAAGAAAAGTGAAAATGATAAGATTGTTGATAAAGGAAAAGCGGTTGTCGAAACACCAAAAGTGATAGCACCTGGCCTTTTTAGGATTAGTCCCACTAATGCGTCTGCCTCCACTTCTAAGCCAAATGCGTGCAAAAAGGATAATTCTAAAGAGTCTAGTGATGCTAAAAAGGACAACAATATAAATCCTAACGTGTGTGCCTTACCTTCTACAGGATTAGACAGCACCTCTAGGAGCAGCAGACTAAAGCCTAAGAGCAATACAAGGAACAATAGAGTCTCGCCTGTTTCTAAGAGTAGTAGCAAGAATAAAGTTGAAGAAGTAGAAGAACACCCTAGGAATTTATCGCTTTGTAATAAGAAACATGATTCATCTGAATGTAATGTCGAAAGTACTGGTTCTAATGCATGTAATGACTCTGTTTGTTTAATATGCAAGAAATGTTTAATTAATGATGTTCATGATGAATGTGTTTCTAAGAATGTGAATGTTTCGCCTAAACAGAAGTATGTTCCAAAGGGAACTAGTGCCAGATCTAGATCTATAGAAAGATTAGTTTCACGCTTTAGGTCTACCACTAGTAGTCGAATGCCTAGGAACTACCTTAAGTTTTGTATGTGGATACCCACGGGTAGAGAGTTCACTCTTAAGGACGGCAAATTAGAAATAACTCAAGCTAAACAAGTAGCAACTGTCTCTGAGTGTGATTCTGCTTTTACTCCTAACCCCATGGAACCAAATTCAACACGGTTTCCAAATACAAACTCTTCTGTTCTTGGCAGGTTATCGAAATATGTCTTTGGATCGTCGACTCGGGTTGCTCCAAGCACATGACCGGGAACTTAAAGCTGCTGATCAATTTCGTCTGGAAATTTATGGGAACTGTACGCTTTGGAAATGATCATGTAGCAGCTATTCAGGGTTATGGAGATCTTCGGTTTGAGAATTTTTTAATCACTCGAGTTTACTACGTCGAAGGGTTGGGACACAACTTGTTTTCAGTTGGGCAGTTTTGTGATGCAGATCTAGAAGTTGCATTCAGGAGAAACACGGTTTTTATAAGAAATTTGGTTGGTGATGATCTTTTAACTGGTAATCGTGGTACAAATTTGTATGCTATCGACATCAACCAAATGGCTTCTACATCACCAATTTGTCTTATGACAAGGGCAACCGAAACTAAGTCCTGGCTGTGGCATAGACGTTTATCCCATCTCAATTTCGACACGATCAACAAGTTAGCCAAAGACAACATCGTCACCGGACTTCCTAAGTTCAAATACACCAAGGATCATCTATGTCCATCATGTGAACAAGGAAAAAGCAAAAGAGCATCATATAAACCCAAAACCGTACCTAGTTCGGAAGCAAGGTTACACTTGTTGCACATGGACTTATGTGGCCCAATGAGAGTTGAAAGCATTAATGGGAAGAAGTATATTCTTGTTATTGTTGATGATTATTCAAGATATACTTGGGTAAAGTTTTTGAGATCAAAAGACGAAGCACCAGGCATCATCATCACCTTTCTGAAGCGTATTCAAGTTCTACTTCAAGCTCCAGTAAGGATTATAAGAACAGATAATGGCACAGAATTCACAAATCAGGAGTTAAGAACTTACCTCGAAGATGTTGGAATTACACACCAAACATCAGTTGTTAGAACTCCACAGCAGAATGGGGTAGTTGAAAGAAGAAACCGAACTCTTGTGGAAGCTGCTCGCACAATGCTGATTTTTTCCAGTACACCACTATTCTTATGGGCTGATGCTGTAGCCACTGCTTGCTTTACTCAAAACCGATCCCTAGTCCATCCGAGATTCAATAAAACCCCATATGAGCTAGTGAACAACCGTAAACCTGATATCTCTTACCTTCACGTGTTTGGCGCTTTGTGCTATCCGACGAATGACAGAGAAGATCTAGGGAAGTTAAAAGCTAAGGGTGATATTGGAATCTTCATTGGATATTCAGAAAACTCGAGGGCATTCAGGGTGTATAATAGAAGAACGAAAAAGATAATGGAGACGATGAATGTGAAGTTTGACGAGATTTCACAGATGGCTTCTGAGAGATACGCTCTAGAACCCGCGCTTAATCCAATGGCTTCTAATCAAAACGGATTAGGACCCGAACCAAACCAGCAGACTTCTGGACACATCAGTTCAGGACTCGTACCTCAAGGAGCTCAGTCAACAAACACGGATAAACCTTCAGAACAAGAACTGGAAAACTTCTTCGAGTTAATGTTTGATGAATATTATGGTGGAACTTCGACTAATGCATCTCAACAACATTCCGCTGCACCCGCTCAAAACCATCAACCACCACCACCATCACAAGATGCATCTACCACAATCGAAGCTGAAGCACCAACTACATCAACATCATCTACATCTACTCAAGCAACTCCAGTACTTGAAACTGAACTACCAAGAGTTGATGAGCAAAACCAAAACACACATTTTCAAGAAGAACCAACAAATAATTCAAACAATGTTGCGTTAGAAGAAGAAGAAGAAGTATTTGAAAACCCGTTTGCATCAGACTCTGCTGAATCTTCTTCAAGGTTACAAGAACCATCTAACACACATTCATTCAACCAAAGGTACCCTTCTACGTTTCAATGGACAAAAGACCATCCGTTAGTACATGTTATTGGTGATCCTTCAATGCCAGTTCAGACGAGGAGACAACTTGCCACCGATCTCGAATTTTGCATCTACGTTTGCTCAATCAGCCTCAAAGAACCAAAGAACATTCGGGAAGCAATGGCAGAAAACCCTTGGATTGAAGCGATGCAGGAGGAATTTCTTCAATACCTGTTACATGACAGTTGGGAACTTGTTGAACGACCACTTGATAAACGTGTTCTTGACCTCAAGTGGTTGTGGAAGAACAAACTGGATGAGGAAATGACTGTTATTCGCAACAAAGCTCGTCTCGTGGCTAAAGGATATCCACAAGAAGAAGGGATAGATTTCGAAGAATCATTCGCGCCTGTAGCTAGACTTGAAGCAGTCCGGATTTTCTTAGCCTATGCCGCTCACAAAAACATCACAGTCTATCAGATGGACATTAAGACAGCTTTCTTGAATGGAACTCTGAAAGAAGAAGTGTATGTGAGTCAGCCAGAGGGATTCGTCGACAAAGATCATCCAGACTACGTCTACAAGCTTAAGAAAGCAATTTATGGTCTAAAACAAGCTCCAAGAGCGTGGTATGACGAACTATCATCTTTCTTGCTTAAAAACAATTTCACAAAAGGAACGGTTGATGACACCTTGTTTATCAAAAAGTTCAAAGATGACATTTTGATCGTTCAAATTTACGTGGACGACATTATTTTTGGATCAACCAATCCTAACCATTCAAAACATTTTGAAAATCTCATGAAAAGTAAATTTGAAATGTCCATGATGGGGGAACTAAAATACTTTCTTGGTTTACAAATACATCAATCCCCTCGTGGAATTTTTATCAATCAAGCTAAATATACAATAGAGATTTTGAAAAAACATGGTATGGAAAACTGTGATTCTGTTGGTACACCAATGGTCACTTCACCAAAAATAGGTGCTGATTTATTTGGGAAACCTATCGATCCGAAGAAATATCGGAGCATGATCGGTTCTCTCATGTACCTAACTGCTAGCCGACCCGATATTCAATTTGCTGTATGTTTATTAGCACGGTTTCAGGCAAAGCCTACCGAACTTCACCTCAAAGAGGTTAAACGGATCTTTCGGTACCTACGAAGCACCATTAACATGGGACTTTGGTATCCGAAGGATTCGGAGTTTAATCTAACAGCATTTTCAGATGCAGACCATGCTGGTGATCAAGTTACAGCAAAGAGTACATCAGGTGGAGCACAATTTTTGGGTGAAAAGCTTGTAAGCTGGTCGTCAAAGAAACAGGATTGTACTGCACTATCAACTGCCGAAGCCGAGTATGTGTCTCTATCTGCGTGTTGTGCCCAAGTTCTTTGGATGCGGACACAGCTCACAGATTATGGCTTTACTTTTGACAGAATACCTATGTATTGTGACTCAAAAAGTGCCATAGCCATCTCGTGCAATCCCGTACACCACTCTAAGACGAAGCATATCAAAGTCCGCTACCATTTCATCAAAGAACACGTGGAAGAGGGTACTGTTGAATTATTTTTCGTTAAGACTGATTATCAACTCGCCGATCTATTTACTAAAGCCCTTCCAAAAGAAAGGTTTGACTATTTAGTTCGACGAATTGGCATGCGAAGCCTAACTCCCGAGGAGCTAGAACGTCTTCTCGAATCTTCTTGAAAAATGTTTTCAAAATCGCTTCGCTGTAAATATTTTTGAAAAAAAAACAAAATACAAAATTTGAAAAACCAACAAAAACAAAATACAAAAATATAAAATTTTCAAAAATACAAAAACAATATAAAATCAAAAAATCCAAAAATATTCTTCTCACGACATGTCTCTCGTATAAATCAATATTCTGTACGTTTCTAGAAATGTCATTCAACAATGATACGGACATGTACAGATGCTTGAGCGGGAGTTCTTTTTTATGTTTTCCTAAAACATGTCGTTTCTCAAAATTTTCTTCACAATGGCTTTCGTATACATCAGTACGAAACCCGTACGTTAAACGATGACTTCTGATTATTTTCAAATCAAGGACTCGTACGTTCAATGGAGAACTCTTTTTCAAAAAGTTCGAGTCTAAACAAACGAAAAAGATTTCAAGCATAAAACTCGTTTTCAAACAAAATTCTTGAGCACTTTTTCAAGATTGTTCAAAAGATTTCTCAAAATCTCTCCAAATGAGTGCTCAAGATAACTCCCTCTAAACCCTTAATTGATTTTAAAATATGCTATCATTAAGGGGGAGTACAAAAAGAAAAATGTTCCAAATTCATGCATAATCTGTCTTTCTCTCCAAAAGTTTTTTTTCTTAATCTGTTGATATCAAAAATATCACGATATGCTATTTTTGAGGGGGAGAAGACATGATTAAAATGTGATCAAAGATGTTTAAAGCTTGTTACTGAATCTCAGAAGAGCTCGACTCAGTATGTACCAATGAATTGATTGAAGCTTAAAATGTCAGTAATCGAAAAGACTTGTCCTGGACGGGTAATAATTTCAAGCTAGTCTAACTAGTGATGTAAGCGTGTCTCGAATAGGACTTGTCTGAGTAGAGTGTACCATATCGAGAGACTTTCTTTGGACTTGACCAGGACGGGTAATAACTTCAAGCTAGTCTAACTAGTGATGTAAGCGTGTCTCGAATCGGTCATGTTTACTGAAAGTGGATCAATTCAAAAGTGCAAACTCCTCTCGCATGTGCAAATTTCTTAAATATTCATGAGCACATGTGAAGGGGGAGTCCTTCAAAAAGAAATACAAAACTCTCGAAGTGTCAACAATGTGTTTTATTATCGTAAACACTTTGAGAGATTTTCGTATGAATGGTTTTATGGCAATAATAGGATAGTCATGGAGTTAAAAGGTGACTAAGGTTAGGAAAAACCGTCCTATGATCCGCCAGAGCCGGAGGGATCTACCCAAGGACAATTCCAATAGTTAGAATTAGAAGTCCTTAGGTATGATTGAAAAAAGGAGAAAATGAGAAAGGAGAAAGAAGGGGTTGAAGAATTAAAAAGAAAAGTTATGAAAAAGGGTGAAAAGAAATAGCCCTCCATATGTTCAACCTTAGGGCAGACACCGGGTTCAACTCATATGCTACTGGTTGTTACTAAGGTGACACCGGTATTGAAGATAAAGACGTCATGGACCCAGTGACGCACTGCACTAAACCTTCTTAACCACTCAAGTTCTCTTAAAAGAGCTTGTTTCATTCTCACGGGGAACCGATGTAATCTATCGATCTGTCTCTTAGAGATGATTGATATTGAAACAGGAGACCTCTCCCTAATCTCCGCATAGGAAACCAAATGTGCACTTATCGAGTCTAGAGCCCCGAGATTAATCAAAAGATCTCATAGGAACACATGATATTTCTACACTGGTTGTTCAACATTAAGGACGCCAGATGTAAACTTAAGAGTCCTACGCAGATCTTAGCAATCTGCCAGAACATTTATGAGAGAATTCACACAAGTGTTTCTCAATGATTGAATGGAAATTCCTGCCAGGGTCAACATCAAGCAGCCCTGACAGCAGGTCACTTCGGTAATTCCTTATGGGTTACGCTTAGTGTTTGCGGTGGTTTCAAACGGTCTACAGTCGTGGAGTGATCCCCAGCGACTCACCCAGTCATTGAGCTACTAAGTAGGTCTTGTAAGCTCTCTCGAGAGTATCTGACATGGGAACGGCCTTGGTAAGGGTTAGAAGGAGTCTTCACACTATGCTGTTGACGATCTCTAATTCTTATCTGTAAGTACCAGATGTTTTATTGCTAACTGTTTATATGCAGGGACACTTCATCTCCATGGCGACAGATTCCACGTGCTCATACATATATCTGGAAGTCAAAGGAAAGTTCTCACAAAGATCAAAGCAAAGAAAGGTTCAAAGAAAGATTCTACGCAATGTGAAAGAATCTACAGAAGTAAAGTGACAAAGATCTATGTGAAAGAACGGGAACTACAAATGCATGTATCATAAAGACTGAAGATGTATGAGCATGTTGGAATGGCAAACAACCACCACAGACGCAGAAGTGACGAAAGGCAGATAACTCCACATCGCAAAGGAACAAAGAACGATGAAAAGTCAGTCATCAAAGATCACAAAGCATGAAGGAACAAAGACTAAAGACTATTCCACAACGACACACAAAGTTAAAGACAAAGAACACGGAAGACCCACTCACGTGGAACATCATTCGAATGACCACCCCTTAGGGGGAGATTGTTAGCATTAAAAATATGTATTTAGAAGTGATGGTCATTCTCATACATATAACTTTGTAATGTGTCGTAGATTACAATAGAATAGTCAATGGGCTTATGGTTTGGACTAATCTAATAGGTTATAAGTTATGTATTACAACTAGTCCATACTTAATGTAAAAGTCCAATCCATGACCAAGCCCATCCAAGCCCATTAGGGTGTTACATCTCTTACTATATAAACACCTCAAATGAGTCATTTGAGGTGTGTGCTTGTGTGTGTATTGTGTGTGTTTTTAATAAAAGCTCTCTTCATCTTACTCTCTCTTTTATAAGTTATACGCCACACTTTATTCATATCAAGTCACCATCTTTACTTCATCTAGTTCTTATATTTGTGTTAAAGTTGATATATCTAAGGTCCTACAAAGAGAGACTGTAAAAGTCCACCAACAACTCAGGAACAATCAACCTTATCTTAGAAGACGATGAACCATCACTACTAATGACTACACACGAAGAAGTTTTGTTAAATGAAGGACAAATACAACCCGGAAAGTATGCTACAACAGATGCTAGCATATGGTATTTAGATAATGGTGCAAGTAACCATATGACGGGAGCTAAGAGTCATTTTAAGGATATTGACGAAAGCATCATTGGACTTTTAGGAGATGGATCGTACGTAGAGATAAAGTGTAGAGGTTCTATATTATTAGGATGTAGAAACAAGGAACAAAAGATAGTTTCAGATGTTTACTATATTCCAAACCTCAAGAGCAACATACTTAGTCTAGGACAACTTACGGAGATAGGTTGTAAAATCATCATGGATGGAAACAAGTTGACTTTGTATGATAAGAACAAGAAGTTGTTGATGAAGGTAGAAAGATCTAAGAATAGACTTTACAGTATTAGACTGCAGATAGAAGCACATGTATGTCTCTTAGCAAATGTGGATAACCAAGCATGGTTATGGCACGCTAGATTAGGTCATCTGAACTTTGATGACATTAACAAGATGACAATAAAGGGTCTAGTAGAAGGGATACCAAGAATAAATCATGCAGGACAAGTATGTGTTGCATGTTTATTAGGAAAACACAGGAGAACACCATTTCCCAATCAAGCTAAATTCAGATCAAAGAACCCATTGGACTTAATATATGGAGATCTCTGTGGTCCCATAAGTCCAGCCACATACTCTGGAAAGAAACTCATCTTCTTATTAGTAGATGACTCCACACATTTTATGTGGGCCTACTTTCTAACATCAAAAGATTAGGCATTCAACACACTTAAGGAATTTAGACAGAAGATTGAAATGGAGTTAAGATGGAAATTAAGAATGCTAAGAACATATAGAGGAGGTGAATTTACATCAAATGAATTCACTAAATACTGTAAGGAGAATGGAATAGCAAGATAGCTAATAGCACCACACTCACCGCAACAGAATGGAGTAGTTGAAAGAAAGAATAGGACGATGTTATCAACTACTAGGAGTATGATGAAAGCGATGAAGTTACCCTTAACTTTTTGGGTGGAAGCAGTCAAACACGCCATTTATATACTAAATAGGGTACCTACACGAGCACTGGAAGATAAAACACCATATGAAGCACTCTACAACAGAAAACCGAATCTAGAAAACCTAAGAATATTCGGATGCACAGCTTATGCTAAGATAACGATCCCTCACTTGAAGAAGTTGGATGATAGAAGCATACCAATGGTTTACTTAGGAGTAGAGGAAGGATCAAAAGCATGTAGGCTATATGATCCAGTAGGAAAGAAGAAACATGTTAGTAGGGACGTAAAGTTTATGGAAACAAAACCGTGGGATTGGGATAAGAGTGGAAAGGATACAAGCACACAAGACACATTTTGGGCTAGTTTTGTGGTAGACGAAGTTGACAATGAAAATCCTACACCAGTCAACATAGAAAACGATGATAATACGTATCATGAACCGGATCAAATACAAGATCCAGACTCACCAATCACACCACCAGCATACACTTACAACCCTAACTCAAAAGATGAAGAGGAAGCTACTTTTAGCTCATTAGGAAGCTCAGAACAGAGATTTGATGATACACCAGTATGAGGTTTCAAAGAGATAAAGGATATATATAGAAATGCACGTGTAGTTGAGACTGAAAATCTACTATTCATAGAAGAAGAACCCCGTAACTATAAGGAAGCATCAACAGATGAAAGATGGATTGAGGCCATGAAAGCAGAACTGGATTCGATTAATAAGAATCACACATGGACTCTTACCACATTGCCTGCAAATCAGAAGGCAATAGGACTCAAATGGGTTTATAAATCCAATAGAGATGCACAAGGAAAGATCATCAAATATAAAGCAAGATTAGTAGCAAAAGGTTATGTACAAGAACAAGGAATAGACTTTGATGAGGTGTTTGCACCAGTTGCTAGAATAGAAACAGTTCGGTTGATATTGGCACTAGCAGCATATCATGGATGGCAAGTACACCACTTAGATGTAAAATCAGCATTTTTACATGGAGAATTGAAGGAAGAAGTCTATGTTACACAACCTGAAGGTTTTATTCAACAAGGAAACCTAGGAAAAGTATACAAGCTAACCAAAGCTTTGTATGGCTTATGACAAGCACCGAGAGCTTGGAATATGAAGCTTGATCAAACCTTGAAGTCACTAGACTTTAAGAAATGCAATCTCGAACAAGCAGTATACACAAAGACAAGTAAGACTTCTACACTTATAATTGGAGTATATGTAGATGATTTGATAATCACGGGCACTCCAAATAAAGAAATAGACTTGTTTAAATCCCAGATGGAAGATAAGTTTGAAATGAGCAATCTAGGATTGCTAGCATATTACCTTGGGATAGAAGTTACACATACAGGAGGAGAGATTACAATCAAGCAAACATGGTATATTAACCAGATCCTAAAAGAAACAAGTATGACGGATAGCAATGATACGAAGATACCATTGGATCCCGGCACTAAGTTGGTCAAGGTGGAAGATGGAAACCCAGTTGACAAAACTTATTACCGAAGCTTAATTGGAAGCCTCAGATACTTACTACATAAAAGACCGGATCTTAGTTACTCAGTCGGACTACTCAGCATTTTTATGCAAGAACCGAAGGACCATCACCTGAAGGCAGTGAAACAAGTAATCCGATATATCAAAGGAACAAAAGAACATGGAATAATATACAAGAAAGAAGGCGGCTGCAAAATTACAGGTTACAGTGATAGTAGTTATGGAATCAACACCGATAAAGGAAAAGGAACTACTGGAATAGTATTTTACTTTAGAGAGTCACCTATTACTTGGTATACTCAGAAGCAACCAACAGTGGCGCTCTCATCATGTGAATCAGAATTCATGGCAGCTACTGCAGCAGCATGTCAAGCCTTATGGTCAAAACATTTACTTAGTGAATTAACTGGAATGGAAGAAAGAAGGATAATGCTTAGAGTTGACAACATATCAGCAATAGCACTCGTAAAGAACCCAATATTTCATAGAAGGAGTAAGCATATAGACATTTGCTATCATTTCATTCGTGAATGCGTAGAGAATGGTCATATTAATGTGGAACACATTAGCGGAGAACTACAAAGAGCATTCATCTTAACGAAAGCTTTACCAAGACTCAAGTTCGTGACTATGCGACAAATGCTCGGAGTTCAAGACCTTGGACAAAGCAACGATCAAGATTAAGGAGGAGAATGTGAACCAAGTTTAATCTCGATATTGCTTATGAAGGAAACAGGAATGACTAAACGTGTAGAATAGAAACTTTACAACCACTAGTTAGTTAAATTAGTTAATTTCTGTAAAATTTAGAAAGGGTGTGTCGTTTGGATGCATGAACCCTTGAAGAGTCACATCGGTTCACAAGTACGGATTGACATAGTATATATACTCATATTCATGTAACGTTACAATAGTTAGACGAAATAAAAGTTATCTTGTTTATTGTTTGCAAATTTGTTTCGATTCACACATACGCACACATTGGGACAACAACATGTGTCTAGATTGCTATGAATAGTGAGTATTCCTTTGCCACGTTTCTATGAATTCGTACTTTTGGTGTGATCATAACTTATACTTGAAAGAAAGTACTTTTGGTGTTCATACACAAAAAAGTTTTATCTAATTCGAATGTAACTATAACATTTTGTAAGATTTGAAACTCAAAATGTATAAAGAGAAAATTATCCTAAAGAGAGTTTTAATATTATATGGTTTCAATCAAGGCGTGTTTTATTAAAAGTTCTTTTCTCATGAGTATATATAAGTTTAGAATGAAAACTCAAGAATGAAAAGGCTCTGGTCATACCACCACCTCCCAGGCATGCAGATTTTAGTTGTAGTGTCCCGTATGCACGTACTCGTGCTATGGCTATGTTAGGAATACAGATATTCCTGTAAAAGTCTCGGTCACCTAACTATTGTAATAGCATTAAGTTAGCTTGTAGTTAGTTTAGTTATTAGTTAGTTAGTATTAGATCAGTAACATCGTGGAAGAAGGACGAGTCTTTACCCACTGTATGCCTGATCCACAGCCCGGGTGTGGGCGTTTGTAGTTTAGTATAAATACCCCTCTCCACATGTGGAGAGGGTTGGACCTTCATTCACTCTAATCCAATCTTTCCATTTTTCTCTCAAGGTTCAACTCTTTCTTTCTTACTCTCACTTCTAACGCCACACATAACTACAAGGATTTCATGTTTGCAACTTGATTAGTATTCTACAATTGGTATCAAGAGCCAAGGTTTCATCTTAGGGCCTTGTAGAATCGGATTTTGTGTGGTTTTGTGTATTTTTTGTGAGTTTGAAGTTATTTTCTTGAAAAACATCTTGGTTTGATCTTTCTAGTGTTATTAGACATGTTAGAGATGTACTTTTATGATCCTTGGTGTTAGTATAACATTGTGTTTCAGTTGGTTATACCATATCTTAAGTCTATTTGAAGTTTGGATTAGGTTTAGGGCGTATATCATTGTTGCGGTTAGCTCTACTGTTACATTGCTTATCTGCGATTAGTTCCTGATCTCTGTGGTTAGTTTGTCTGCGATTGCTATTTTGGGAATACAAACAAATCGCAAGGAAAGTGACAGTTTTGGACTTTTGTCAACTGCGATTAGCTCCTGCGGTTAAGTGGTCTGCGGTTAGTTCTTTGTGGTTAGCTTCCTGCGGTTAAGTGGTTTGCGGTTAGTTCTTTGTGGTTAGCTTCTCTTGCAGTTTGATTAGTCTGTGGTTTGATTATTCTGCGGTTTGCTACGTGCTGCGGTTAGTGACTTGCGGTTAACTCTCGTTGTGGTTAACTATCCTGCGGTTTAATATTCCTGCGGTTTGGTCAACTTGCGTTTAACTCTCCCTGCGACTTGTGCACTTTATTGCGAGTATCTCCTACGCTGCGGTTTGGTGGTTTCAGTTGCGACTTTCTCTTATTGTTTAGCAATTTACTAAGTGATGAGATTCATGTGATAGGATAATCATTTTGCAATTCGTGAATTGTCGTAACTTTAGTCGTTTCAATTAATCTAATTGTGATCTGACGTTGTGAGTTAATCCTTACGACTTGACTAATCTCAATTGGATAGATTACAACTTGACTTGTCACAACTTAACACTTGATGCAAACTGTCACTCATCTGGTATCTCTCTCTTAGCTTAATCTGCTGAAAATATCATCCGGTTTCTTTTGCCCGTTTGAAGACTTTGTGATGTCGACAGCCTCGGATGACATTCAAACTGCTGGGTCCGACACCCGACCTCCAATGCTGGACAGAACTGACTATGAATCATGGGCACAAAGGATTCGTCTCTATTGCTTGGGTAAGGATAATGGAGTCAATATTTTGAAATCCATCGATGAGGGACCCTTTCAAATGGGCACTACTAGAGACACGGTCGCAGCGACTGATCAACAACCTGCTGTAGTTGGTCCAGATAGACCTCGCACCTACAATGAGCTGTCGGATGAAGAAAAGAAACGCTATGATGCCGACATCAGAGCATCGAATATTGTCATTCAAGGGCTTCCTAAAGATGTCTACAAACTTATCAACTACAACACAGAAGCCAAAGCTGTCTGGGATAACGTGAAAATGCTTCTTGCGGGGTCTGAGTTAACCAAAGAAGATCAGGAGTCTCAGCTATACGATGAATTTGAGCATTTCAAAATGAACCCAGGTGAAAGCATCACTGACTATTATGTCAGATTTCACAAGCTGGTCAATGATATGAGAGCCATCAAGATGACAATGCCCAATATTCAGCTAAATTCTAAATTCGTGAATAACATGGCACCTGAATGGGATAGGTTTGTTACTGCTATTAAACTCAACAAAGGTCTCAAGCATACTAATCATGAACAACTCTATGCATATCTCCAACAACATGAGAAACATGCTGCTTATGATCGGTTAATGCGAGAAAAGCTCAATCCTTCAACAACAAATGAATCTCTTGCCTTTGTCTCTAATGTTCAACAACTTACCCAATCTTCAAATGATCAATCTCAACCACTACAACCTTCTTCCAGGTCTACGCCAACAAATGGTCAATCATCAACTCCCTCACCATCTACTTTGAACATACATCTGGACTCTGGGTATTCTCACACTGACATGATGATTGATAATCTCTCCAACCAAGTCTCCTTACTAGTCCAACAGTTCAGGGCTGTACTTCCACCAACTAATAACCAACTTAGGACTTCGTCTAACCCACGTAATCAGGCAGTCATAGAAGATGGTAGGGTGGTGGTGCAGAATGTGCAAGGAAGACAAAACCTCAATCAAAGAAATGATGGTAGAGAAAATGGGCAGTACAGAGTTGGGAATGCTCTTCAAGTACAAGCCAAGCAGCCTAAGTGCTATAACGGTGGAGGGTTGGGCCACATAGCTAGGAATTGCACTCTCCCAAAGCGTCCTCAAAACTCTGAGTACTTCAAGGACAAGATGTTGCTAATGCAGGCGCAAGAGAATGGGACTTCTTTGGATAAAGAAGCTCTGCTCTTTCTGGCTGGTGATGACGGGAACACGTTTGATGCTGACGTGGATGATCAGCCTGTTCAGGACATGGCACTAAATGATCCGAACATCTTTCAAGTTGAAGAATGTGATGCATTTAACTCAGATGTTGATGACGAACCTACAGCTCAAACCATCTTCATGGCTAATCTGTCTGCAGCTGCTTCTTCTCCGCAGCATTCTGAGTCCTCCATCACATCTGCTATTTCTGAGGTACCAACGTCACTTAATCCTAATATGAATACTCCCACAAATTCACAGGGGGTGTGTGACTCTTTACAACTCAAGAATATTGTCAACACAGACACCACTGATATGGGAAATACCAATAATATCCCATATGAAAGGTATGTGAATGACAATAGACTGCCAGTTGTACCAAGTGACATGCCGTCTGTTGATTCCATTGAACATGAGCTACATGAGCACACGATATACAACCCTGATGATTCCTTGATCACTAGAGTTAACATCCTTAAGGATCAGGTGAATATATATGAACAGCATGCTAAATTTGAGCTTAATGAACGTGAGCAGAAAATGGAATGGCAAATGCGTACTTACATAGCTAAAAACAATTCCAAACAAGAAACATTGAAAAGGGAGTTAGTTTCTTTGAAAAAACAATTCGATCAAACTGTTAAACAAAAACAAGAATTTCAAAAAGGTTTGACTTCAATAAAACTCGAATACAAAGATAAAGAGACTAAACTTCTAAATGATTTTGCAAAACTCAAAATGTTGAAAAATAAATTGGAAGATAAGTTGTACACACAAGGCCAAACCATTCAATCTGCTCAAATGATGCAAAACCATAGGAAACTAAGTGATGAATTTAGTGAACAGGATGCCTCTAAGTCTAAAGCCAAATTCCTTAGAAATGGTATAGGTGCTCAACCTGCATTATATGATGCAAACACTATGCTTGAACCTAACCATGCCCCTCCTGATGTGAGATCCTATGACGAGATTGATGAGGCAGAGGATAGAACTAGGAAAATACTTGCTGAACGATTAAAGGATCCTAAGTGCATAGCTAAAAATATTGTGTTTCACTATGATTATGCGAATGACAATCATTCAGCCATTTTTGTTCCTCAAAAGAGAATCCTCCCTGACAAAGTTTTTTGGAATATAGACATTGAGAAAATGAAAACTGAAAGAATTGTGGGTAATACACGCACTATCTTTAGGATTGCTGACCCAACTATTTATCCCCTGAATACACCCAGGCACCTTGTACCATTTACTCTTCCCACACAGTGTAATACTCTAATTGGGTTATATGTTCTAGGTCAATTGTTTAATGACTTTGAGAAAACATGTAAAATGAGAATTACACCAACAGGGATTACAGAAGGGGAAAGGGGTTTTGAGCAAACAAAATAGTGTTACCTAACTGAAGTCATGCCATTTTTCAAACTTCTCAAAGAACATTTTGAGGGCCTCAAAAATACCATTAATGATGATGTGACTCAAATGAAAAAGGTTTTTAAAGAAGTGGAAAGTGAGGGTAACCAATTAGCTATTGATCTCAAATACAGTAAAATTGACAGGAAAAACATTCTCATTATGAATGAAAACTTGCTTGCTAATTGCATTGCAAAAGATGTGTTTTACACTGTGAAAGACTCAGCATTATCTGCTCGACAATTTCATGAAATGTCGGTCACTTTGAATATCTTCCAGAATCGTGTAATTGAGCTTGAGGGGGAGAATTACAAACTTAATGAAAAAATTCAAAACGAAGACCATGATAACATGGTCAGGAATTTCTCAAAACTAGAAGTTGATAATCTTAACTTACAACTAAAATATCAACATCTAGAAGAAAGCATAAAAATATCAAATGCCAAGACATCTTCGGATGCTCCTGAGTTTGACACATGTTTTGAATTAGCCAAAAAGGATGAAGTAATTCAAGCTCACTCAAACACGATTCGGAAATTGAAGGTCCAAATTGCACAATTAAAGTCTAACATGGGCAATGTAACCAACACCAGTCACCAAATGTCACTAGATTCTCAAAATTTTCAGAAACCAGACATCATTAATGCATTGCAACATGAGAATGAGTGGCTTCGTGCTGAAATGTCAAACGCTAAACAACGTTACAAAGAGTTATTTGAGTCTATTAAGATAACACGTGACCGAAACAATGATAGAGTCACTTCTTTGTTGAACGATAATGAGAATCTAAGGACTATGGTGAAAGGTAAAATGCATGTTGTATCATGTGATCATGCAATTCCCAATGCTCATGTTTGTAAGAAATATGCGTGTGATGCCTTAAACATCTCTTTTCCCCTTAGGAACAATAAGTTAGTTCATAGCAACTATCTTAGACATCTTAAGGATTGCCTTGTCATACTTAGTGAAACTGTTGAAAATGAGAGGTTGTCTAAGCCACTGGATGATGTTGTTGTTGGTGCTTGCTTCCTCACTAATAGAGCCCAGGAATTATTAGAATAAGCTATAGGAACATGCCCCAAGAATGATAACATATCGGACAGGTCGCTGGCATCACACTCTAAAGTTGGCAACAAACATGTCATATTTAATCATCCCCAAACCATGCCACAATCCACCTCCGTGATTACCGGTAAACAAGTAGCAATTAAGCATACTAATGTTCCCGTCATTGCTTCTACAGGAGTAACCGGTGTATCTAAAGCTAGCAAGTCACAGCCTAGGTGCAATACAAAGAATGATAGGACTTTGCCGGCTAAGAGTGCACTTATGAAGGAAGTAGAAGAATCCTCTAGGAACAATAAAGATATGATTAATGAAAGGAACCGAGTTGAATCAAACAATTGTGTTAACAATGATGTAATTAATTCGAATTCTGGGGCTATTTGTAAAACTTGTAACGAATGTTTATTTTTTGGTAATCATGATGCTTGTGTTGTGTCCTTCTTGAAATCCACTGTGCAATCTCCGGTCATGAATGTTTCAAGTGTTAAAAGGGTAAAAAAAGTATGGAATAAAATAGGAAAAGTGTTCACTAATGTTGGTTATCAATGGAGACCTACTAGAAGGAAATTCACCTTAGGAGATAAGTGCCCACTGACTAGGATCACTAACTCCAAAGTTGTGTCAATTAAGAAGTGGAGACCTACTGGTAGAATGTTCCCAATAGAAGCACTTAGTACCACTCCTAGTTCTAGTTCATCAAAATGTGAAAATTCCAGTGATATATCAGTAACATATGATAATCCAATATTTGTGTGTGCTAACCAAACGGACCCCAACTGTTTGTGGGGCTCCAGCTTTTTCAGTTATCCACCATTGTCTGGTTTCAAATGCAGGTCGTACAAATCGTCCTTTGGTATTTGGACTCAGGCTGCTCAAAATATATGACTGGAGATCGCTCGCGGCTCAAGAATTTCGTGGAAAAGTTCATTGGTACGGTCAGATTTGGGAATGACCATTTTGGATCTATAATGGGTTATGGTGATTACGTCTTTGGAGATAGTGTAATATCCAGAGTATACTACGTGGAAGGACTTGGACACAATCTATTTTCTATTGGTCAATTCTGTGACTCTGATCTTGAAGTTGCCTTCAGAAAGCACACCTGTTTTGTTAGAGAATTAGATGGTGTTGATCTCCTCAAGGGGAGTCGGGGCACTAACCTTTATACCATCTCTATCGAAGACATGCTGCGGTCCTCTCCAATTTGCTTGCTTTCAAAAGCCTCTAAGAACAAATCATGGTTGTGGCATCGTCGTTTAAACCATTTGAACTTCGGTACCATCAATGAACTCACACGTAAGGATCTTGTTCGAGG
Organism: Artemisia argyi; assembly: GCA_030686995.1. NCBI lineage: Eukaryota > Viridiplantae > Streptophyta > Magnoliopsida > Asterales > Asteraceae > Artemisia > Artemisia argyi. The sequence goes on along the minus strand of CM060688.1, from coordinate 152,446,398 downwards.
CTTGCCCAGACTTAAGTATGAAAAAGATCATTTATGTTCCGCATGTCAAATGGGCAAGAGCAAAAAGCACACCCATAAGCCCATAAGCCCAAAACTGTCAATTCCATCATGGAAGTTCTACATACTCTTCACATGGATCTCTGTGGACCAATGAGGATTCAAAGTATCAATGGAAAGAAATATGTGCTTGTTATTGATGAGGCGAAAAATGAACCATTTTTAGGGGGTCATTTAAGCCGGAATTGGAATTTATTTGATCAAATATTGCCCTAAATCGTTCCTTTTGTGATTTTAGGTGCTTTGGGAGTGAATTCTGGAAAAGGAAGCATTTTGGACGTTTTTGGAGCATAAAAGTGAAGAAAATGGCAAAGTCTTAATTTTCCTTGCTGGGAACAGTACCTGACGGCGTCATGCAGAATTTGATGATGGCGTCAAGAGCAATTTTGGTGACGACCCAGAGAAAACGTGACGGCGTCAGAACAAGGGCGTCAAGAGTAAAAGTGGTGACTGCCCAGAGCAGAAATACACATGACGGCGTCAGCTCTGGATCTAGGTAGTCCGAGAATTTTATTGGCGGCGAGATGACGACGTCAGAACTTTCCTCTTGACGCCGTCACCTCCTGAAATCTATATATACTTTTCTAATTTTCATTCATTAAAGAGGAACTTGTGTGGAGAATTTTAGGGCCAAACTTTATAAACCCTAGCTCGTTTGTAACAGTATTTTCAAGGGTTTTCACCCCTTGAAACCCTTCATGTTCAATTGAGATAAGTATCCTTTCAATTCATTCAATATGTCTATGTGTTGTTTGAATATATCTTACACTTGTCTTGATTTTAACATGCTAGGCTAGATCTATTATGTGTTTGCTTAGATGTAATGAAACCTAGATGTTGATTATAGGTTGATTGCTTGTTTATAGTTGTAATGGATGAATGATTTCAATGTTAGGCTTAAGAAAACTGGCAGATCTCCATTATGTAACTTGCTTGAACGTCTTAAGAAACATGAACCGATGTGTACTAGGTTTTTAAGGTTGTATTTACTGCATGAGCGAATTCTAGTGATCCCATGTTAGGAGCTTCTTGCAGGCTCGACATAGGAGTGAAGTAGGAGCTTATAGAATTAGGGAAGTAAGTACGCCACCCCATGATTGGTATTAAGGAATACAATCCGTCATCCACGCAACTGTAACAAGTAATTAACCTGTAAAAGATATCTAGGGAGTAGTGAAATCTAAGTAAACACAATTCTCCCATATATTGTTCACACCATATTAGTAATTAGTTTAATTTACATTTTTGTTATTTTATTTTTATTGCATTTGTAGTTATTGGGTTAGTTGACTAGCAACTAATTCCGCCCATCCTTCCAAAAACCAAGATTTTTAATTGCTTTTATAAAAATATAAAAAAATACAAAAAGAATCATCCTTCACCTCTAGACCTAGTTCTTAGGCTTTCTAATCCTAGCGACACTATTCCTGAGTTCAACGATCAATCCCCCGGTACTTGTCACTATACTATACTACAACGATCAGGTACACTGCCTGGTGGGGGTTGTAAGCTTCTTGAGATCCCTCGAGAGGTAAAGCCTGGTGCAATTTCCACGTATCAGTTATCGTTGATGATCATTCTCGTTTCACATGGGTAAAGTTTCTACGATCAAAAGACAAAACTCCGGAAACCATCATCAAACTCATCAAGCAATTTCAAGTTCGACTCAACAAAACAGTTAGGTTCATTCATACTGATAATGGAACGGAGTTTGTGAACAAACAACTTACTCAATTTTATGAAGGTGTCGGCATTAGTCATCAAAAGAGCATTCCGCGTACTCCTCAACAAAATGGAGTTGTTGAAAGGCGTAACCGCACCTTAGTTGAAGCCGCAAGGACTATGCTCATCTTCTCCAAAGCTCTTATGTTTCTTTGGGCTGAGGCAATTGCAACAGCATGTTACACAAAGAACCGATCCTTGATACATCCTCTCCACTGCAAGACTCCATATGAACTGGTTCATGGCAGAAAACCAGATCTTTCGTTTCTTCGAGTATTTGGTGCATTGTGCTATCCAACAAATGACAGTGAAGATCTTGGGAAACTCAAGGCCAAGGCCGACATTGGTTTCTTCGTTGGCTATGCTCCAGAGTGAAAGGGGTACCGAATCTACAACAAACGTACCAGAGATATAATGGAAACAATCCACGTTACTTTTGATGAGCTGACTGAGCAACCGGTTCCTGGACGATCAAGTTCTGGACCCGTACCTAACCTTTTGTCTCCTGGACCTATAAGCTCCAGGCTTGTACAGAATCCCACTCCTGTTACTCCTTTTGTAACTCCTACAAGTGAAGATTGGAAGAAACTGTTTGACCCAATGTTTGATGAATACTTTGACCCTCAACACATGGATGCTCCAGAAGCCACAGCCATTCCACAACCAGCTGCGGTATCAAATGTCCCAGATGATAATGCTGGGCCATCCACTTCGTTGTCATGGGATCCTGAAGCCCCCACCATCAGTCGTTCAGCTACCACATCTAATGGTCAATCTTCATTTGTACAATGAGTAGCATCTATGGATAATTCATTTGAAGTTAATCCTTTTGCTCCACCTGATAATGAGCCGTTCGTTAACATCTTTGCTCCTGAATCGTCAAATGATGCTACATCCTCAGACGAATCTAACACGGCTGCCTCAGTTCCCTATCCTCAACCCCATGAACACCTTAGGAAATGGACAAATGATCACCCAATTGACAACATTATTGGAAACCCTTCTCGTCCGGTATCAACCCGTAAGCAACTTGCAACCGACGCATTGTGGTGCTTTTTCAATTCTGTCCTCTCTAAAGCTGAGCCAAAAGATTTCAAGGATGCAATGTCTAAACACTCATGGTTCACTGCCATGGTAGATGAGATTCATGAGTTTGATCGCCTTGAAGTGTGGGAATTAGTACCACCTCCCGATTGTGCTATGATCATTGCTCTCAAATGAATATTTAAAGTTAAACTTGATGAGCATGGAGATGTATTGAAGAACAAGGCTAGGCTTGTGGCAAAAGGATATCGTCAAGAAGCAGGAATAGACTTTGAAGAATCCTTCGCACCTGTTGCTAGAATTGAAGCCATAAGAATATTTCGCAAATGCTGCAAGTCAGAATATGGTGGTTTATCATATAAATGTTAAGACTGAATTCTTAAATGGCGATCTAAAAGAGGTGGTGTATGTAAGCCAACCCGAAGGATTCGTGGATCCAGAACGTCCTAACCATGTGTATCGTTTGAAGAAGGCTCTTTATGGGCTTAAGCAAGCTCCTAGGGCGTGGTACGACACCTTGTCAAAATTCCTTCTTGCTAACAAGTTTTCCAAAGGTGCTGTTGATCCTACACTCTTTACCAGAAAAACGGGCAAAAACTTTCTTCATGTACAAATCTACGTTGATGATATCATATTTGCCTCCTCTGATCCCAAAGAGTGTGATCGTTTCTCCCAAGAGATGAGTTCTGAGTTCTAAATGTCCATGATGGGTCAAATGTCTTTCTTTCTTGGCTTGCAAATATCTCAAAATCCTAATGGCATCTTCATCAATCAATCCAAGTATGCTAATGACATTTTAAAGAAGTTTGGATTCGATTCCTGTGACTCAGTTGATACACCTATGATTGAAAGATCAAAACTAGATGAAGATGATGTTGGGATCCCGGTCGAACAAACCAAGTATAGAAGCATGATTGGTTCCTTAATGTACCTTACTGCTAGCAGACCGGATCTTCTGTTTGCAGTTTGCATGTGTGCTCACTATCAATCCAAACCTACCAAGAAACACCTGGAAGCTGTCAAGAGAGTATTTCGGTATCTTAAAGGAACTATCCACATGGGCCTATGGTACCCCAAGGACACCTCTATGGCGCTCACAGCCTATTCTGATGTTGACCATGCGGGATGTCAAGATACTCGTCGTAGTACTTCTGGGGGTGCTCAGTTCTTAGGGAATAAGCTGGTCAGTTGGTCTTCAAAGAAACAAATGAGTACATCAATCTCCTCCACAGAGGCTGAATAGATTGCCATGTCCTCGTGCTGTGCTCAGATCTTATAGATGAGATCTCAATTTTTGGATTATGGCTTCGTATGCAACAAGATTCCCATGTACTGTGACAACAAAAGTGCAATTGCACTCTGCTGCAACAATGTCCAGCACTTAAGGACTAAGCACATTGACATTCGACATCACTTCATCAGAGAGCAAGTTGAGAAAGGAATTGTGGAGCTTTACTTCGTGAGGACTGAGTTCCAGCTAGCTGATATCTTCACCAAAGCACTTTCTAGGGACCGATTTCAATTCATCCTCCCTCGTCTTGGTATGAGGAGTCTCATGCCTGAGGATCTCTTAAGTCTTCAAGAAGATCAGGAGGAGTCAAGGGGTTGCTTCACATATCCTTTGTACATAGTATTAAATCAAAAAGAAAATAGAAAAATATAAAACCTATAAAAACCATAAAAATCTGAAAAATCCAAAAATATTCTTCTCACGGCATGTCTCTTGTGTAATCAATATTATGTACGTTTCTAGAAATGTCATTCAATAATGACACGGAATCATACATATGCTTGAGCAAGAGTTTTTCGGTTTCAAATAAAGTTTTTTTTTTTCTAAAACATGTCGTTTCTCAAAATATTCTTCAAAATAATGGCTTACAGTCATTTCAGGCTATAACCCGGACTTCAAAACTATGGCTTGCTATTACTTCAGATAGCAACCCGTTTTACAAAATGGGGAAAACACGTCGCCAAAAAGACGGTTGTTCCTTTTACTGGGTGAAGTTCATCCGGGCATGGATTACTTTACATCCGTGCACCCTCGATCTAATGTACGCTTCAGTGCATTATTTCTTGATAAAGAAGAGAAATCTTCTTTTTATCGCAAAATACTTTCCCTTCTATGATTTTTCCGGAAAGTATTTGTGCAAAACTTGGTGGTACCATGAGATTTTGATTAAAAATCAAATTGAACTCAAAAGTTTGATAAAATTTTCACTCAATCAATGACTTTAATAGTTTATGAATTGATTGAGGGGGAGAGTGATTTCTCAAGATTTTATGTATCATCAGAAACTCCCCACACCTTGTACAAAATCTTGCAACAAAACGATTTGTGATGGTTATGTGTCAGAATGAGAACATTTTCAAAAAGTTTTCGTTAAAACTTCAAATCGTTTGTAAACTCATCAAATCTGACACATAACAACCTCCCTCACAGATTGAGGGGGAGCATGAAAAAGGTTCCTCTTATCAGAAAATATTAAAACTAACCGCATTTCTCTCCAAAACGTTTTCTAAATTATTTAAATCAAATAAAAAATCTCGAAAGATTTGAAATGTTTGATCGGGGGAGAGAATGTGATTTAAATATGAAATCTGATAATCAAACGTGATCTTTTGGACTCAATAAATGTGCTCCCACATATGTGCTAAACTCTTTCGAATATCGATGCACATATTGAGGGGGAGCAAAAGGCGTTTGTGGAAGTTATACCAAAGACCGACCATTTATTTTTATGCATGGAGTTATAAGGTTGGTTAAGGTTAGGTATGAGTTCCCATGATCCACCAGAACCGGAAGGATCTTACTAGGGACAATCCTCTAGATAGATTAGAAGTCCTTAGGAATGATTGAAAAAAGGAGTAAAGTGAGAAAGGGAAGAGTGCAGACTGAGATAGAGCTAGGACTGAAACAAACCCAACAAGGTTCTAGTGGTGAAGTCTCGGTAAGCACTGAAGGGGTTGAAGAATGAAAAAGAAATGTAATGAGAAAGGGTGAAAAGAAATAGCCCTCCATATATTCAACCTTAGGGCAGAAACTGGGTTCAATTCATAATCTACTGGCGGTTACTAAGATAACACGAGTATTGAAGACAAGACGTCATGGACCCAGTGACGCACTGCACTAAACTTCCCAACCACTCAAGTTCTCTTAAAAGAGCTTGTTTCATTCTCACGGGGAACCCTTTGCAATGTATCGACCGCTCATTGCGAGCCATGTTGATACCTAAAATAGGAGACGCCTCCCTAGTCTCCAGGGGCGGATCAAAACGCACTATTGAGTCTAGAGCCAAAGAGATCATCCATTAATCTCGATAGGACACATTCCAAATATGCTTATTTTTTCACACAATGTGGAAAATAAGATAAAATATTTAGATTCCTACGCATTATCCTTGTGGTATTGCCAGAACATCCGAGTGATATGAAAACATTCACAATGAAGATGGAAATCCTTCTAGAGCGAACATCTTTCAAGCTCTTGGTAGGTGACATGTGCGATCCATCTTGGATCAATGATCAAGTGACAACTGGAAAGCAACGATGGTGCGATTCAACATTGAATCAAACTTGTTCCAGGATATGGATTGACGGATACTTTTGCAAAAACCTTTCAATGTGCTCACAAACTTACTTTCGAGCACATTGATTGTGTATAATCTTTCAAACAAAAGTATTTTTGATGGAAATGTGATTCAAAGTATAAAACTCTCGTCGTGTCTCAAAAATGTTTATCATATGACACGCGAGTGACTTCTATAAATCAATTTCTCATCAATCCGTGAATATCAATTCACCGATTCACTCTATCGTGTTGTCTGCTTTGAGACGTTCCGGTATGAGAACATGCTGAGTATGAAGATTCCAAAGTGGATTCTTTGGAAAATTCATTACTACAAGCTGGAAATTCCTATCAAGGAGAGTCCTCTTTAAAAGAGTCTCTACCTAATCACAGGTCGGTTTTCACAAAACCGGAGGGTAGTCTGTCCTCGCAGAACGAATGACAAAGCCATATTCGTTCTCTATCTTTATTGCTAACTGTTTTATTTCAGGGACACATATAAAGATGGCGTTGATGGCTCCTATTTCCAGCTGAATCGGGTCAATCCATGCCTCATGCTCAAACATCCTCCACACTATCAATGACGATGAGAGACTTGCTACAACAGATGTTGAGAGACTACCAACAACGTTTCCGCAACTCTGATGAAAAAGTCTCATGATCCACAACTCTAAAGTAATGTCTCCTGATCTAGAAGGGTGTGAGCATGATGGTCCTTAAGTCACTACGTCACATGAAGGTGATACTACTATGGATGAGCTTGGAGATTTACTATGGCTGATGATCTCAAAGAAGCTCAAAGATCACATATCACAAAGGAATCCAAATCACAAGCTCGCTTGCTTGAAGTACAAAGTGTGCAGAAAAGTGAAGAATCAGAACCTACGAGCTACAAAGACTAAAGAATGCTTAAAGATCAAAGAGCTTAATTTCCAAGGTGACCTCGCTTAGGGGGAGATTGTTAGGAATACAGATATTCCTATAAAAGTCTCGGTCACCTAACTATTGTAATAGCATTAAGTTAGCTCGTTGTTAGTTTAGTTATTAGTTAGTTAGTATTAGATCAGTAACATCGTGGAAGAAGGACGGGTATTTACCCACTGTATGCCTGATCCACAGCCCGGGTGTGGGCGTTTGTAGTTTAGTATAAATACCCCTCTCCACATGTGGAGAGGGTTGGACCTTCATTCACTCTAATCTAATCTTTCCATTTTTCTCTCAAGGTTCCACTCTTTCTTTCTTACTCTCACTTCTAATGCCACACATAACCACAAGGATTTCATGTTTCCAACTTGATTAGTATTCTACAGGCTAGACAAATTTATCCCCTAAAATGTGAACGTGTAACCAAAAACTAATTAATTTTAGCTTTTTGTAAATTGTTTATTTTTATTATTATTATATACTCTGTATATTAGTGAACTTGGAAAACTCATGTTTGTTTTGCTACTGTGACATTCTTGTTGGTTTTACTCATTTCATGTTTCTTCTTTTGCTACTGTGACATTCTTGTTTGCTTTAGTCATTTTATGTTTCTTCCTTTGCTACTGTGACATTCTTCTAATCTTGTTACTACTATGTAGTTCAACACAAGCACATTCAATAGACTTGTGTATTATCCTTCATGTACATATTTAAACCTTTTCACAGATTCTTCATGATCAAGAATCTATTTGCAAGACATCATAATAACAGTGTGTTTCTACTAAATAACATAGACAGTGATGACGTATAGCCTATATTTGGGCCACAAGCCCAAATGATAGACATTACTTACACCTAAGCCCACCACAAATGGGCTACCATGACAATGGTATGGGTCGTAGTATTATTGCTTTAGGCTCATGAAGCCCAAAGGCCCAATCTAACCCACCGGGTACACGATAAGGATTATCTATTCAAGGAATAGATATCCTTACCTCGGATAAGCACCACGCGTGCGAAGAGTGAGGAGCAAGAAATACGGTTTCTTAGCCCCTATATATAGAATCACACGATTCTCATTCAAGGTACGATTTACACAATACCTAACTCTTCAACTAAACCCTAAATCGATTACTTACTCTCACGCCGGAGTCTAATCGGGGGAGACAATCCCTCGATAAGCCTAACGGTGTTGTTTTATTTTCTTAGTGCGCAGGTAACAAAGTACTAAGAAGCTAATTGATATAAGAGCAAAAGCCCAATAACCCGGTACGCCCAACTTTTGTATCAACAAGTGGCGCCATCCGTGGGACCCTACTAAGAACTAGAATGACGAAACATAAGAATTCGAGCCAGCGGACTCCGCAGTCAGAAAAACGTGACCATCAGAAGAAGAATCGACAAGATTCGACCTCTAGGCAGGTTGCTGGGACAACCAGCGCACCTGATCACCAAGAGGCAGGAACAACCCAGTCTGTTCCAGCGATGGAACTACCTATAATCTCTTCAGTGGTCCCAAGCGTTGAGGAACTCCAACGCACCCTCTTCACCACTCCTCATCAGGCTACACCCGCAGTGAACAACACTGCGCCGCCAGGCGCGCCTGAACGAAACAGGGCACCCAACACTGAGGCAGAAATTCTTGCAACAACTGAGGACATACCCGATCTAACTTTGGGAAACTTTGTATCCCAAAATTATGAAACTCTAACCGCCCTCATGCAAGAAGAAGCAACAAGAAGAGCAAACACGAGCCTACAAGTACGACTCAATTTTGCTCTGGAACGTGAACCATCACCACCGCGTCACCCACGAGGAAGACGCGCAGAACGTACCACTATCCATGATAGGTTAGGTACAATATCTGATTCGCAGTACTCTGGAGACAGCGAGAGGCGCACCAATGTCCACTCCAGACTTGGCAGTTGGGGAATACATGATCGATTAGGGCCTCAACATTCGCCAAGCCAAGGATCTTCAAAACCTGGGAGCAGGAGGATCCAAGATAGATTGGGAAGAAGAAGATCCCCAAGCAGAGATCCCTCAGGCTCCTCTTCTGAAAGAATCAGGCGCAAGCGCCGAAAGAGAGACTACCCTTCTTCCAGTGACTCCTCGGACAACGAGGATAAAGAAACAGGACACTGGAAGTCAAGAGGAAGACGTCGTGAGGAGGAGAATGAAGATATGTCCCTCCCATGGCGACGTCAAAAAATTGATGCGTTTACACGGCGCATCAGCGATTACTCAGACCACAAACGCAGGCGCATGCCCGCTAACGTAAAAACATATGATGGAACAGGTGATCCTGACGATCACCTAAAAATTTTCGAGTCAGCCGCAACAATCGAAAATTGGCCACAACCTGTGTGGTGCCACATGTTTAATTCCACGTTAGTAGGAAACGCGTGCACATGGTTTAGCAAACTCCCACGTAGGAGCATCAGTGGATTTGAGGAATTACGGAAAGCATTCCGCCACAACTTCACCCAGCGAAAGAAGTGCGCTAAAAACCCCGTGGAGCTAGCAAGAGTGAAACAGCGCCAAGGGGAATCCACCAGCGCTTTTATGGAACGTTTCAAGGATGAGTGCATACAAGTCAAAACATGTCCTGAAATTCTAAAAATTTCAGGGTTCATGAATGGGATCAATAACCCAGAACTCATCCGGAAGCTTAATGACAAAGTTCCACAATCCTTTGACGAGTTAACAAAGCGCACTAGATCCTTTATACAAGGAGAAGAAGCCACTGCGGATAGCAAAAAAGGATATTCAAACTATAGGCAACAAGAACAGCTGCGGAGACAATCCAATGATCAGAACAACAACCGCAGCAGGAACTACCGCAGTGGAAGAGACAACGACAAATATACTCCTCTCACTAAAACTCCGAGAGAAATATTTGTAACAGAAGGTGCGAACTTCCCAAAACCACCACCAATGCGCACGGCAGAAGCAAAGCGCCTAGGTAGTGGATACTGCGAGTGCCACGGCCAAAAAGGCCATGCAACTAACGAGTGTGTTCAACTAAAACAACTAATTGAAAAATTAGTTAGAGAAGGCAGGATGGACCACCTCGTAAAAAACATTAAGGAGGGAAAAGATAAGCAGAGAAACGGGGGCAAGAAAGAACCCCCAAAAGAAAAAGCTGATACTATCTACATGATACAATCATGGCAACGCAAGATAAAGCAAAAGGTCAGCCAGAAATTCTCTCCAGAAAAAGAGATATCCTTCCCTACCATAGCCGCGGACAACGCAGTCGTGGAGCCTCTAACCATTGAGATACATACAGGGGGACATGACATCCACCGCATGTACATTGATGGTGGAGCATCCACGGACATCCTGTACGATCACTGTTTCAAAAGGCTGCGACCTAAAATCCAAAGTCAGTTGATACCAGCCACAATGTCATTAACAGGATTCACAGGAGAAAAGATTTGGCCCATGGGGCAGTTACGCTTATTGGTGGTCGTAGGAGATGAACAACACTCAACCGCGACATGGATAAATTTTATGGTAATAAAGTCTCCTTCACCATACAATGGTATAATTGGAAGACCGGGAATATCATCCATGCGCGCGGTACCATCCACAGCGCACGGAATGCTTAAATTCCCAGTGGAAGGAGGGGTGGTCACTCTCTACAACACAACAGTACCACCAAAAGAATGCATCGCAGTAACAATTGAAGCGAAGACTATTCCAGAACAGCGCACGGAAAAAACGCCAAATTTAAAAGTCGCTATTCACCCAAATTATCCGGAACAACAAGTTTCGATTGGAGGATCTTTATCTGACAAAGGTAAAGCAGCCGTATGCGCACTCTTGCAAAAGAACCTAGACATCTTCGCATGGGAACCAAAGCATATGACGGGAGTACCGCGCTCTATCACAGAGCATAAGTTACAAATCCGACAAGGATACCCTCCAATACGACAAAAGAAGCGCGGCCAGGCCCCAGATCGTGCAAAGGCTATTTTGGAAGAAGTACACAAGCTAGTAGATGCAGGAATCATGCGCGAAGTATACTATCATGACTGGCTTTCTAACCCAGTTATGGTAAAGAAGAGCGATGGCAGTTGGAGGATGTGCGTGGACTTCACTGACCTCAACAAAGCATGTCCGCAAGACTGCTACCCACTGCCAGAGATAGACTGGAAGGTCGAATCCTTGTGCGGATACCCCTTCAAATGCTTCCTAGATGCATATAAAGGGTATCACCAGATCCAGATGGCAGTGGAAGACGAAGAAAAAACAGCTTTCCACACCAGTCAAGGGGTATACTGCTACACAAAAATGCCTTTTGGCCTGAAAAACGCTGGCGCGACATACCAACGACTGGTGGATACAGCCTTCGAAAAACAAGTAGGCCGCAACTTGGAAGTCTATGTTGACGACCTTGTCATCAAAAGCCATACAGAGGACGAATTGGTGCGCGACATCGAGGAAACATTCCGAACATTGGGGAGGATAAACATGAAGTTGAATCCCAAGAAGTGCACCTTTGGCGCAACTGAAGGCATGTTCCTCGGATACTTGATAGAACCCGATGGAATCAAACCGTGCCCAGAGAAGACAAAGGCCGTTATTGATCTCCCCTCCCCGCGCACACTCAAAGAAGTCCAGTCACTAAATGGAAAGTTAGCAGGGCTGAATCGCTTCTTATCTAAGTCAGCAGATAAGTCCCTTCCCCTCTTTAAAACACTTACGAAGTGCACAAAAAAGGGAGACTTTCGCTGGACTACCGAAGCAGAAGAAGCTTTCCAACAACTTAAACACCATCTGGCATCTCTTCCCAAACTCGTCGCACCGCGACCAGTGGAAGAACTAATCATGTACTTATCGGCAACCCACGGAGCAGTTAGCGCAGTACTATTGACAGACAGAGACTCCGTCCAGACACCCATATATTTTGTAAGCAAAGCCCTAAAGAAAACAGAGGTTAACTACAGTGCTATGGAAAAGCTGGTCTTGGCTCTAGTGTTCGCATCCAAAAGGTTGCGCCGATACTTTCAAGCGCATCCAATAGCGGTAATCACTGATCAGCCAATTAAACAAGTTATCTCTAAACCTGACGTATCAGGACGCTTACAAAAATGGAGTGTACTGCTAAGTGAGTATAACATCTCGTACAGGCCGCGCACTGCAATCAAAGGACAAGTCTTAGCCAATTTTATCGTGGAGAAGCCAGATAGCGACAGCCCGACCTCTGCAGCTAAAACAGACCTACAGGAACCGTGGACCCTGTTCACAGATGGATCCTCATGCGCAGATGGATCAGGCGCAGGCCTTATTCTCACAAATCCAGAAGGTATGGAATTCACCTACGCGCTACGCTTTGAGTTCACAGCCACAAACAATGAGGCAGAATACGAAGCCCTACTAGCCGGACTACGCATCGCAATCCAAATGGGCGTTCGCAACCTAGAAGCAAATGTAGATGCGCGTCTAGTCGCTAACCACGTGTTAGGGGAATACGAAGCCAAGGATGATCACATGATCCAATACCTGGAGAAGACAAAATCTTTGATCAAAAACTTTGATAGGTTCACAATAAAACAGGTACCTAGAGGAGATAACAGGAAGGCGGACGCACTCAGCAAGATTGCATCCACAAGCTTCGCACACCTTTCAAAACAGGTATTAGTAGAAACCCTAAAAAACAAGTCAATCTTGGATATGGAGATATCGACGGTGATAGAGGAACAAGATCCTACGTGGATGACACCTATCATCGAATTTATTAGCAAAGGAATCCTACCCCAAGATCATAAAGACGCTCGAAGAATACGGCGCACAGCGCAACGATTCGAATTACGCGACAACGTACTCTATCGACGATCTTTTCTACAGCCATGGCTCAGATGTGTCGGACCTCTCCAAGCAGACTACGTACTCCGCGAAATTCACGCTGGGTCATGTAGTATGCACTCAGGGCCACGATCCGTGGTGGCAAGTGCTCTAAGGTCAGGATACTATTGGCCAACAATGCATCGCGATGCACGCGATCTGATAAGAAAGTGCAGCAACTGCCAAGTACATAGGCCTATTCCGCGCCGACCACAACACGAGCTAACACCAATCACCTCACCATGGCCATTTTATAAATGGGGTATTGACATCGCAGGACCTTTCCCCGTCGCAGCTGGAGGAATAAAGTTTCTCATCGTAGCCATAGACTACTTTACAAAGTGGATCGAAGCAAAAGCTGTGGTGAACATTACGGGAAATCAAGTCAAACGTTTTGTTTGGGACAATATTGTCTGTCGCTTCGGCCTACCAGGCGAGATCGTATCAGACAACGGAAAACAATTCTGTGATAACCCATTCAAAGATTGGTGCACACATTTGAACATCACACAACACTTTGCTTCAGTCAAACACCCACAAACCAATGGCCTAGTTGAGCGCGCCAATCGCAGTTTAGGCGAAGGAATTAAAGCGCGCCTTGACAGACACAAAGGAAGATGGGTAGATGAGCTCTCGCACGTCTTGTGGGCGCATCGCACGACAATCAAAACCAGTACTGGCGACACGCCATTCTCCTTAGTCTATGGAACAGAAGCCGTCATACCAGCCGAGATAGGAATGCCAACTATACGCACGGCAGAAGTCAACGTCACAACAAATGACGAGGAACGGCGCATAGACTTAGATATACTGGAAGAAAGACGCGAACGCGCAGCTATACGTGAAGCAAAGGCTAAGGCAAAAATGAAGAAGTATTATGATGCAAAAGTCAAAGACACTTCATTCAGACCAGGAGACTTTGTTTACCGCGCCAATGACGCGAGCCACGCAGAAGACACAGGCAAGCTCGGACCCAAATGGGAAGGACCTTACGAGGTCACGGACGCGCCCGGCAACGGCGCATACAGGTTGCGCGATATGGAAGGTCACGACCTTGCGCGCACTTGGAACATTTGCAATCTCAAGAAATGTTATTTTTAGGCTACGGCCCTTACACAAACACCTTTGCACCCTACGAGGTGCCCAATAAGTGTTTATCTTTCTTTTCTTTTTTAGGAATCGTATTTTCTATATTTTCAAATAACTTGCAAGTATTAATAAAATGTTATGGTTTCTAGCTAACTCCATAGCGCATTTTACTTTATTGCATACATGTCAATATTGTTTATTTTATATTTCTGCCTACATGGCGTGCATGCACCACTTAAAGACCCACGAAGGCATAAAGGATGAGTTAACCTACTAATTTACTCGTTGAATAAGAGGGTTACAAACCCATCAACATTGGATCATGTATCCTTGCTAAGCGCCTTACTCTTGAGACGTCAAAGTAAGTTTCACATGCGCACCCCACGACGGATGCGCATATACCAAGTACACTGTACGAGCTTAGCAATATAACGAGCCAAGACACTTGGTCAAAAATAAAACTTAGCAAACAATGCAAGTATACTTAAGTCACGCACTTAAAAGACTTAGTAAAAAATAAAAACTTAGCAAAAAATGCAAGTATACTTAAGTCACGAACTTAAAACAAAATACGTATCTTATTCCACATTTATCGATAAATTACAAAGGAAAGATACATAAATATACAAAACGCCTATATACTATGGCGATGCTCAGTATTCTCCTCTAGAGCGACGGAACTCCCCGCTTCCTTAAGCTTACTCAAGGTTATGGCATCTTGCATAGATACGGTCGGAACGCTCACGGCTACGCCATCTGATCTAGGAAGGTGTGCAGCGCCAATACCGCACATCACGGCCTTGCCCTTGATACCCTTCTTCACAGCAACCCTCTAGGCATGTCGCTCCAGCACCTCTTTCAAAGGAATTTCCTTCTCAAGAGCAAAAGGCTTCAGGATATCACGAGGCCGTGCGAACACAGGGACTTGAAGCTGCGATACATCAGGTTTTAGATAATAATCTAATTCCTCTTCCGCGTTCTCCTCAAGATGGCGCTGCAAAGTTAGACCCGCCATCAGCACAGCTATGGGATCATCTTGATCGCGCTCCAACTTCCCTATGTGCGGCAACTCAAGAACCTTCAGCCCCGCCATTGCCTCCAGCAGCTCATCATAAGCTGTAGAGCTATAACCAGGAACCTCCGCCAAGTCTTTCTCCAACAGCTTGGCCTCACAAAGGTCCTCCATAGCCTGCGACCGACCACGCGCAATAGCGCAGTGCACAACCTTCCCAAAAGCTTCCACTACCTCAGCAGACTCTAGTGTGCTCAGGGCTGCCAGGCGCAGCCCATGGCTAATCAACCATCTGCATTCACAAAGAAACAATTGTGTAAGATAAACAAAAAAGCGATGAAGTAATTTCAAAGATAAAGAAGCAAGGATACCTGCGCTCGGCTATAGTAGACATTAGATGGGGGTACAGCTCCTCGTCATACTCTATGCTGAGAGCGCGCAGCTTCTCCTCATGTATCGAGACCGCCTTCTCGATGCCCTCTTTAAACTTCTGGAGGCTAGCATAATGCTCCGCCCTCTTTTCTTCGAGATAGGACACCGACCAGGTAGTCTTAGCCTTCATTTGCTCAAGCTTCGATCTCGCGTACTTCAGGTCAGCCAATATGCTCATTTTATCTTGAGCAATCTTCTCAGCATAGGCCCTCGAGGCCCCCAGCTCCACTTGCGCATCAGCCAACTGCGCACGGAGGGTCACCAACTCCTCCTCCTTCTGGGCAAGAGCACGGCTCTCCCCAGCATACTTCCCCTTTAGCTGAGCAACAAGCTCAGCTTGGCGGGCGGTAGTCGCAGCCAGCTCATCCATCAGCTGCTGCGCCTCACCACCATCAGCAGCCTTGGTATTCCCCTCCTTGTTTTCGTTCAGCGGAGAGGAAACCTCATCATCCTTCGCGCCGTCATCCCTACGCAACAAAGACAGTAAACAACAATTACAACAAGTAATTGACAAAAAAAAAATAATAATAATAAAAGTGCACACTTACAGAAACGGAGAAGCATCATCAACCTTCAACCGCGCGCCAGAGGTAGAGGTCTCCTCCGCGTTCGACCCAGCATCTTTGATGACGTGTCGACGCCTCTTTCTAATACCACTACCACCAGCCTCGGCCTTGCGCTTTGAACTCTGCGCAACTTCCTCCTTCAGCACCTCCTCAGGCTTCAGGATCCGGATGATGTCAGAAGACCCTGATCGCGCCTCCTCGCGCGCCATTTCCACTTCAGGCACCGCCTCCACAGTGGGCGCCACCACTACCTCCGGCGCCACGCTCTGGACGGGCGTCACCACAAGTGGTGGCGTATCCTCGGGGACCGTCGCGGGCAGAACAGTCAAATGCCCCGCGGTCGCATCAAGCAGGGGCTGCTCCCCTTCCTTCAGAGGACGCACCCCTATGGTCACCTGCTTTGGCTTATCTAGCTTCACCACCGCGAACAGGTCCATTTCTGCACACACCAAATAAAGCAAGAAAAAACAAAGAAGGATTCGTTAGTCAATGCGCGAAGACAAGAATAAAAGACTTACAAACAAAGAAGTACAAAGGATGAACACCCACCCCGGCCATCCTCACTCAGGAAAGTAGGAACCTCATCTGCAGCGCCAAAATAAGCGCGACTCAACCCCACATGTACCAAAAACTCCTTCGGATAGGGGTTAATGGCCAGTCGATTGGCATCTAAAGTCTGCGCGTCAGCAAGCCTGTAGGAACCGGGTGCTGGGCGCCCATCCTTTGGTAAGGATTCCTGAGTATAAAACTCAAAAGGAGAAGGAAAGACTACGTCGTCCACCCAGAAGAAGTACTCCCTCCAATTCTTGAGGGCATCAACCTTCTCCGTATAACATTGAAGCGCCCCCTGGCGCTTCGCAAAGGAAACCCAACCATTTGACCACGTTGTGTGGTAAAAGGAACGGAACAAGTCTACGGTCGGCTTGATCGCAAGTAAACGGCAGTTTACTTCAAAATTCGACACCTTCACCGCACCTATACAGTGCAGCTGAGAGATGTGAAGGCGATAGTGATTGAGCAAATCGCTCAGAAAAATAGAAATGGGTACGCGGTAATTCGCATACTCAAAAAATTTCGTGTATAGACCTATCTTCCCTTCGGGGAAGTCAGCTATACACGCGTCGACATCTGGAGCCTCTGGACGTACATCCAAAGGCACAAAATAGTCGGAGGAAAATTGCGTCACGTCCTCAATGGACATCGCGGAGCGAAACTCCTCTAATTGAGCAACCGTTTTCATCTTAAAACTATGTGGGACGCACGCAAAGATTACTTACGAAAGTTAAAAGGTTTCTTTGCTAAAAACGCTCTCAAAGAAGAAGATGAATAGTGGATTAAGTGTGTGTTTTACTGTGTGGTTAAAATAAAGGGGGGCGGCACTCTTATATAGGGTGGTAAAAACCCTAATTTACATCCACGTGGAACCCACTCACAGTAAATGTGTGGCTAGAAGATCAAAAGGTACATGCACTTTTTCCCGAATCCCAAGGACTACGTGGACACCACCCCCGACTTTCGAGGCATCCATTTCAAAATTATTAGGTGCATTGCACCTACAAAAAGGCGGTAAAATTTGTTCAACCCCCCGCCACGCTTACCGCTGATGATATTAAGTCTAGTACCCACGGCTATGCGCCGCGCACACTAGACTGGGGGGACATGATGACGTATAGCCTATATTTGGGCCACAAGCCCAAATGATAGACATTACTTACACCTAAGCCCACCACGAATGGGCTACCATGACAATGGTATGGGCCGTAGTATTATTGCTTTGGGC
The DNA here is from genome assembly GCA_030686995.1 of Artemisia argyi. Taxonomy (NCBI): domain Eukaryota; kingdom Viridiplantae; phylum Streptophyta; class Magnoliopsida; order Asterales; family Asteraceae; genus Artemisia; species Artemisia argyi. The sequence goes on along the minus strand of CM060688.1, from coordinate 152,428,354 downwards.
TCATGAAGCCCAAAGGCCCAATCTAACCCACCGGGTACACGATAAGGATTATCTATTCAAGGAATAAATATCTTTACCTCGGATAAGCACCACGCGTGCGAAGAGTGAGGAGCAAGAAATACGGTTTCTTAGCCCCTATATATAGAATCACACGATTCTCATTCAAGGTACGATTTACACAATCCCTAACTCTTCAACTAAACCCTAAATCGATTACTTACTCTCACGCCGGAGTCTAATCGGGGGAGACAATCCCTCGATAAGCCTAACGGTGTTGTTTTATTTTCTTAGTGCGTAGGTAACAAAGTACTAAGAAGCTAATTGATATAAGAGCAAAAGCCCAATAACCCGGTACGCCCAACTTTCGTATCAACAGACAGAATTCACGATCAAGAATCTTGTGTTGAACTACTAGAGATTTGATACTTGTGTAGTTGTGTTAAACTACTAGAGATTATTTGAGACTTGAATTTCAATCTCTATAATACATGCATGAACAACAAGTAGTAAAGCAAAACATTTGCGCTACAATGCTACATAAAGAACCAAGCAAAGAATCAAGTTAAATAATTTGCACTTTTGTAGTACATAACATCACATAAATGGGCCTTGAAAGAGAGAGGGAATGGAAGAAAGTGAGTGGGTACTTGTGTTTTTGGCTTTTTGCTCCTACTTTTATCCATAGTAAAGTGCACATACTATGAAAGTTTTATAAAGCGCGTTAGAGGATATCATCATTAGTGACTACATTTCCTCAATTGTGTCAGACATAAGTATTACCAATGTTCAGCAACTTCCTTTTATTGTGTGTAAACTGTGTGCAAAGTGTAATAGTACGTGGTCCCAAAACCAAGTAAAAGATAAAGAAATAAGTTCAGTATACTTTTTAATACTAAACTAAAATAAAAAAGCCTTTATAAATACCAAGTTTACAAGTTCAAAGGTGACAACATAAAATTATCGACATCTTTATTACTCTTAAAAATCTAAGTTCCCGATGGAGAAGAATACTGTGTGTTTTGTTTTCGTTTGCATGTTATTAACCATTTTCACAAACAACGTTGTCGCTGACGGTGAAGAAGTATGCCAATAGGTACTATTTTTTACATGTTCCATTTTGTGAATTTCTAATCTCTTTCGGTTCATTCACATATATTAAAATGTTGAAAACACATAATGTATTAATAAAATCGATCAAATCGTTCATAATTTTTTCTCTATTAAAAGTTTTAACAATATGTGTGTTATCAAACACGCAGGTGCTCATATAAAGACGTATATTTATGATTTTTATCCAAGGGCTTGCACAGGGGTTGAGTACGTTAAGACCTGCTACAATCACCGGCCTAAAGGAGAATTAGTAGCACTTGCAATGTGTCGTGCAACTTCTTGCATTTGTTGTATGGGCCATAAATAATCTGAGATGGAACTAAGTCCCTCGTAGTTACTCTTTGGAAGTGTTTGGTTCGATGAAATGCAATAAGAAATGAATTGTTGATTTGATTCTTATGTCAAAAACATATATGCTTTAATTGTATAAATTAACTATTGTGTTAGCATATGGAATTAAAGGGTTAATGATATAAAAATGTATCATACTTGTCATTTTTTGTTATTGTGTGTACTGAACTTTTTTTTCTTATTGTGTGTACTAAACTTTCAAATTTCGATTATTGTATGTACTTTTTTTTGACTATTTAGCCATGCAAAATGACCATTTTACCATTTGAAATTTAAAATAAATAAGTGTAAAATGGTCACAAAATACACACAATAAGCACAATTTGAAAGTTCAGAAAAAAAAATAAGTACATACAATAACAAAAAGTGTCAAGTATAATACATTTTCAAGTCATTAACCCGGAATTAAACTAGTTGTGTATAATTCGAGACATAAGTAGCTCTAACAATGGGCCTCAATCATTTAATTTCAAGTATTGTAATCCCATCATAAATGGCCCAAAATCTAGTCAATTCATTGGGCTGATCATGTATTCATGATTGTACAATTTCTTATTGCTGCTTAATAAATTTGGGATGTAGATTAAGGGTTGGTCGGGTCTATTTATTTACCCAAAAAAAACCTTCTCAATCTTAGTGATCTACAATTTGGGTTATTTGGAGACCATTTTTTTCCGACTTGGAACCTCTAAAGAAAGACACTCTCGGTTAAGCCATCAAGGTTTTATCCCACTCATAAATCATGATACTTCACTCAACAACACTATATATATTGTGTGATCCTTTTATACTTGCTAGTTTATATATATATATATATATATATATATATATATATATATATATATATATATATATATATATATATATATATATATATATATATATATATATATATATATATATAATCAAATGGGTTAAAAAAAAGTGTATATGTTTTAGAACTATGCCAAAATAAAATTGACAATAAACAAATTATAGATTAACCAACTAAGAAACTGACTGAAATAATAAAACCTTGAAATTTCTTTAGATTTCAACTTGGTATTGTTTGGGTGTTTGCATATATATTTCTCAAAAGATGCAAAATTACATATATATCTAAAAAATTGTAACACCCCCAAAAATGGATCGCGGCGGAAGATAATGTCACTGATGTGCTACTTCATAATAGAGATCAAGTTATAGAGAGTGACCTCTATATGACACGTTTTGAAAAGTTACCATTCGATACATGAAATCAGAGTTACAATGAGAGGTCCCAAAGTATTAAGTTGCATTAACATTTTTAAAAACGTTATCGAATGGTAATGAAATGTTTCAAAGTCTTCAAATGCCATGTGACTCAAATGTTCCAAATGCAAGCTATCGCCTTATGAACCTGAGAAATACATGCTAAAAGCGTCAACATGAGGTGTGTGAGTTCATAGGTTTGTATAAATAGTAATACAGAGTAAAAAAAATGAGTTTCAAAAGAAGTTTTTTTTTTTCTTAAACAACAAATTAAGATACAAAGATTGCCTCTAAATTTAAGCCATAAGAAAGAAACAAGACAAATATAATCAAAGATATCACTTTTCCTCATAGAATGAGAGTTAAAAGTGATATTATTTCTATACCGCCATAAGGTCCAATATGAAGCAGCAAAGATGGTGTAAGCACGGTCTTTCTTTTCCTTTGAGGTGTGCCATGACTGAAACCAAAGATCCCACTCTCCACATGAGGAGAAGGAAGGGAACATAAAACCTGACCAAACCCGAATGAGATGCCAAACAACAGAAGCTGTGTCACAAGAGAAGAAAATGTGGGCACTTGTTTCCACAGAAACGTTGCAAACTGGGCACATAATCGAATCAATGTCTAGACCTCGGGAAGACAAGTTTAAATGATTTGGGAGCTTATCTAAAAACATCCGCCACATGAAAATGTTAACCTTTCTAGGGATAGTCTTACACCACCTGGTACTTGGAGATAAGGAAGGAAGAGATAACTCATCAATATGTTTCCTAACCGAATTCACCGAAAATTTTTCGTCGTGAGAGAGACTCCAGGTGCAAGTATCATTATTGACAAGCTCTTCAGGCTCCAAGCTGGCAATATTAGAGATAAGGGCGTCGAATTCAGCTTTTGTTCTTCCGACATTAACCGATCTACTCCAATCCCAAAACAACCATTTGCGATGCGTTGTTGAATAAAGCAATATTTGTTTTTCTCCAGGTTATATCTAATATAAGGAGGATCATCGCCTAACCATGTATCTTTCCAAAAGCGAATGGAAGAGCCATCACCAACCTTAAAACGAATGGAGTTTAGGGGAACAATACCACTCGAGTGAAGGTGAAAAATTGACCTAACAATGCTAGCCTAAACCCCATTAGTATGACAGCCTCTAATATCAATATCTGCTTCATCACCATGGATCGCCTTAACCACATGAACCCATAAAGCATTCGGATTATGGAAAAGTTGCTATCTCTATTTCGATAAAAGGGACATATTGAACGCTTTAAGACTACCAACGCCGAGACCTCCTTTATCAAGAGAGGCTAGAATATTCGACCATTTAACCCAAGCAAGCTTCTTGGAGTCCTTGGAGCTACCCCAAAAGAATGAAGCATGTAAAATTTCGAGGGATTTAACAATTGTTTCGGGGACCTTAAAAATATATAAATAATAATTACCAAGGCTACCGAGCATAGATTTGATGAGAGTAAGGCGGCCACCAATGGAGAGAAGGTTGGCCTTAAAACGGTCAATGAGAGGCTTCCAATTCGCGATACGACTCATATTCGAGCCAATAGGTAAACCAAGATAAGTGAAAGGGGAAAAAACCAGCTTCACATCCCATGTAGGAAGCCATAATCTGTACCTTATTAGTCGAAACCCCAAATCCATATACATTAGATTTATGGATATTAATCTTAAGCCCGGAAGCAATGTAAAAAATATTGAGGATCCAAATAATATTTTCCATAACATTTAAATTCCAGTCAGAAAGGATAATAACATCGCCTGCATTAAAGAGATGAGAAAGGTGCATACCCGGGGAACCGACCTTGATGCCATGAAACATAGTAGCAGCTAAACAATCGTTAAGAGCCATATGAAGACCCTCCATAACAATAATGAATAGAAAAGGTGAGAGCGGGTCCCCTTGCCTCAAACCTCTTTTTAAAGAAAACTCTGATGTAGGGCTCCCATTAATGAGAATAGAAGTCCTAGACGACACTAATCCAGCTTTAATCCAATTACGCCATTTAATACCAAAACCCAATTTATCAAGAACAAAATCAAGGTACTTCCAGCTCATAGAATCAAAGGATTTTTGAAATCAACTTTGAATACCATCATTTTCTTTTTACGTTTCTTGTACCAATCAAAGGCTTGTTCAAAAGAAGTTTTGTGACCTTTATGTAACTCACAATGTCATGAAAACAAAGTTTACCTTTAAGTAAATTAATAAAGCGGACGGCAAGGTTTTCGAAAGTGTTTATAGAATATAAAGTCAAGTTTAGTATAAGTGTACACTGCCTTACTCAAAGTATCAAAAAGAAATATAGTAAAGTAGTTCATAAAGTATTAAGCACAAAATAGGACCATAAGCAAAGCATATGAACATTACAACGCATATAATGTCACACAAGTAACGTAAAGTCTATTACGCTAACTAAGTTCATGCAACCGAAGCTCGGCCCAGTATTAATGTGCATAAGCACCAAGTATAATACAAGGCCTCCAGCGAGTGTTATCCCGAAACACTCGTAAGTCCATATGTTATACGTCCGACAGGTTGGCACGAACAACCCGGACAAGATAGTCACCCCTGATAGATCTGTCTATGATGAGGCGAAAAATGAACCACTTTTAGGGGGTCATTTAAGCCCGGAATTGAATTTATTTGATCAAATATTACCCTAAATCGTTCCTTTTGTGATTTTAGGTACTTTGGGAGTGAAATCTGGAAAAGGAAGCAATTCGGACGTTTTTGGAGCATAAAAGTGAAGAAAACGCCAAAGACTTAATTTTCCATGCTGAGAACAGTACCTGATGGCGTCAAGAGGAAAATCATGACGGCGTCAAGAGTAAAAGTGGTGACGACCCAGTGCAAACCTGACGGCGTCACAAGAAGGGCGTCAAGAGTTAATTTTGTGATGGCCTGCATAAGGTGTATTCATGACGGCGTCAGACCCAGATCTAGGCAGTCCGAGGAACTATTTGGCAGCGAGATGACGGCGTCAGACATTTGTTCTTGACGCCGTCACCTTCTAAACTCTATATATAGTTTTCTATTTTTCATTCATTAGAGAGGAACTTGTGTGGAGAAACCCTAAGGCCGAACTTTGTACGTATTTTACAGCTTTTTCAAGGGTTTTCAACCCTTGAATCCTTTCATGTGCTATTAAGATAAGTCTTCTCTTAATTCAATCAATATGTCTATGTGTTGGTTGTCTATATCTTGTGCTTGTCTTGATTTCAACATGCTAGGTTAGATCTATCTTGTGTTTGCTTGGATCTAATGAAACCTAGATGTTAATTATGTGTTGATTACTTGTTTATGGTTGTATTGGATGAATGATTTCAATGTTAGGCTTAAGAAAACTGGCAGATCTCCATTGTGTAACATGCTTGAACGTCTTAGGAAACATGAACCGATGTGTACAAGGTTTTATTGGTTGTATTAAATGCATGAGTAAATTCTAATGATCCCATGTTAGGAGCTTCTTAGCCAGCTCGACATAGGAGTGAAGTAGGCACTCATAGGATTGGGGAAGTAAGTACGCCACCCCATGAATGGTATTAAGGATCCGTCATCCACGCAACTATAACAAGTAATTAACATATAAGATATATCTAGGGAGTAGTGAAATCTAAGTAAACACATTTCTCCCACATATTGCTCACAACTTTAGTTTAATTTAGTTTATTTTCATTTCTAGTATTTTATTTTGATTGCAGCTTTAGTATTGGGTTAGTTGACTAGCAACTAATTCCGCCAAATCCTTCAAAACCCGAGATTTTAATTGCTTTCATAAAAAATATAAAAATATATAAAGAACCATCTCTCATCTCTAGATCTAGTCTTTAGGTTTTCTAATCCTAACGACACTATTCCTAGCTGAACGATCATTCCCCCGGTACTTGTCATTATACTATACTACATCGATCAGGTACACTTCCTGGTGGGGGTTGTAAGCTTCTCGAGATCCCTCGAGAGGTAAAGCGTGGTGCAAACCCCACGCATCAAGTTTTTGGTGTCGCAGCCTGGGGAATAGTTATTGTCTAGGTTAGAATCTCCTTTTATTAGGTCTACTTGCTAGATTCCTTTCTAGTAAGATTTTATTTTTATTTTTTAGGTTCTCTTTACTCTATCTTTTTCTTCGTGCCTTTGTTAGTAAATTAAATTCATTGACTATTCCGTTGACCATTATGGAAAACGCGAATCCACCCCTTTCCCCTAGAGAAGTGGCTGTGTTACATGAACAAATTAAGAGTGAGATTAGGGAACTTAGGGAGCTTAATAGGTTGATTAAGGTTGAGCTCGACCATGCATTTAGTGACCTAGCGACCGCCTTGTATTCAAATGAGGACCTAGGGCCTAATGATTTTGTGAATGTTGTTGAGGAACTTGAAGAGGGAGAAATAGATCCGAAGCTAAATGATTATTTTAATCTATACCCCACTAAGGAGGAGATTGCATATTATAATAATCTTATTGATGACCCTCGATCTCCTTTTACTAGAATCGAACCTAAGATAAAGAGAGGCGACCCTAAGAATGCTAAGATACCATGTATGATTGGGTATAGACACGTTGACAATGCTTACATTGACTTTAAATCCACAATCAACATTATGTCCTCAAGTGTTTATAATGATATAGTGAAAACAAGACTTGAACCTAGAAGAGATCCCAAATACCCCGGTGGAGTTTGTAACTTTGTCGGGAGAGTTAAAGGTCTACATTTCTTTGTTGGGAATTTCACTTATATCACCGACTTTATGATTGTGGAAGATCTTGCTAATGTTATTGATTGTCAATTATCCAATGTTGTGTTTGGTAAACTGTTTGTTGAGGAGTCCAAGTTAGAATATGATGAGATAGAAGGGACAATCCGATTTGCAAGTAACACCGATAGGATCACTTATAGGATGCCTAATAGAATGAAAGAATTTCGCTTTATATCCCGATTTGACAAGGATAACATTGGTGCCTTTGAGGACATCAATGAAGAGGATAAGAAAAAGGGCATGGATTATGTATGGGAAAAGAGGAGTCTTTTCTACAAAGATTGCTTGACTCTAGGACCAAAGTATAAAGTCGATAAGGAATTTGCCCATAGGATTATAGGAGCGATTGAGAAAAAGGTGATTGGTTTCTACAAAGAACATTTACAATTGGAGAGTGAAACCAACGATGAGGTCACGTAGTAACCCATGACCTTGAGTCTAGCTACAAGACTCGTAAATAAAGAAAAGCGTTTCTTGGGAGGCAACCCATGTTTTGTGTGATTTTTATTTTGTTTGTTTGTTACTTGCTTCTGTATGCATGCTTTATTTTTATTGTTGGTAAATCATGTTTCAAAACTAAATAGTGGAAATACTTTACTTTGTAGTTTGGCCTAGTCTTAACTTCACCTAAAGGTATTTTTTGCAAAAGATAAGTGTAAGGGGAAACCCCAAATATGTTTTTAAGAAACAAACCGATCATGATTCTCCACAATATTAAGTGAACATGTATATTCGTATTTGTTAGAGTCAAATGCTTGTATCGAGTCATAATGAAGTTTTACAGGATTTTCCAGGAAGCAGGACCAAGTTTTTCTAGAAATTTTCCGGAAACTTAACATAAAAATTTCTGCAGGTCACTTCTGACGGCGTCACGTGTAAAAATCTGGAAATTTTACCAATTTTGTTTTTCTAACGGAGTCTTAAAGTTTTTGTTGAATTATTAGTTTTATAATCTCCAGGAAATCTGCAAACATCATTCCACAAGCATTATATCTTATTTTGTTTTCTAGGATTTAGTAACATATGTAGATTGCCGCCGATTTTATGCGAGGTTGCCTTGTCTGTTTTCTCAGGATTTACAGGTTATGTATGACAAGAAGATGATTATTATTCTGGAAGGGAAGCTTTGATTGTTCATTTTCTTAGAGGAAGATCTAACCTGGCCACCTTATTATCCATACCGAGCGAATCAGGGGAGTATTTGATTTCATTCTTTTTACTTATTTCACTTTTACATTCTTTACTTGAACATTGGGGACAATGTTCATCTTAAGTGTAAGGGGAGGGTAAAATGATGATACCTTATAAATACACTTTCGCTTGAGTTTTTTGTTTGATAGTAGATATGTAATAAAACTATGAGAAATACTTGTTAGTGCAATTTTAGCGTCAAATTTAAAATTTTTTACAACATTTAGGAGTGAAACTTTAGCCATAGCAAGCGTCTCATGGATAGGAGATTGTATGACTAGCACATAATCATATCATTCAGAAAAATTTTCCACTCAAATATGTGAGGTTCGCCTTTAGATTTGATAGGAAAAGCATTTACTATTAGTGCTTATGAGTGTACCGGTAGCATTTAGATTCTAGAACTTGCGTTAGTGATGCATCCCGAGACCGCTAGTGAGACTACATTCGTGTAGTAGGATTTACTACATGATAAGAGGCATTAGGATCACCCTTGTGTTAAACCCATATCATAATTACTTGACCATTTAAGTCATATTACTTGGCTAGTTAAGTCAATTAATTTTTCCCACACCTTAGCGTTGTACTCATTTTTAGTACACGAAACCCCTAGTACACCCCTCCGAGCCTATCTTTTCGTTTCTAACTTTAAGCATCTTACTTAAAGGAAGAATTTGTTACACCCCACTTAAATGTACACCCAAATCGCCTTAGCCTTCCGTGTATGCACTCATCTTTAGTGCATTATTGTTATTTGTTAAACCCTAAGTTAATTATCTAATTGATTACATGGTTGCTAAGTCGAGTCATATCCTTGTACATATTGTTTTGGGATGATTGGGACTCATGGGTAAAGTACTTATTTTATGAAGTAATGGGGAAGAACATCATTTATTACCCCCATATGTACGTTAATCTTAAAAGTACTACAAGTGTTTTGATTTTCTTAATTCGAGTCATTAGATTAGTTTATTGTAAAGTATGTAAAAATTCAAGTGTAAGGGGAATGTTCATTCCCTATGATGTATTATAAAAAAAAAATAAAAAAAAAAAAAATAATAAAAAAAAAATTGAAAAAACAAGAAAAAGAAAAAAAAAATAGAAAAAGAAAAGAAAGAAAAACATACGGACTACCATCCCGTTTCATTCTATGTTTGTTTTATATTTTTGTTATTTTTGATTTATTAGCTTAAGTCGAGTCTAGTCTTGGATTAACAACGCCATATTGTACATGTAATTAACTAAGATTGTTAACTCGCCACCAGTAAAGACTGCCTATATCCAACAAAACCGTGTATTTCATATCCCTACACCTAACGTTACAACCCTTTAAAAGACCTCTTTGATAGTTTATCCTAGGTGCTTACGCCATATGGTGGAGGTTTGATCCTTTCCCAAGCCTATGGTAATCTATTTTGCTATGACAGGTAGTGAGAGATATCTTCCGTTTCCATATAGTAATTTATACTTTATTACACCCGAGAGATGTGAGTATCTAAACACTATTTGTGAGGTGCTAGTATATGACCTCCGTGCTTGTCTTTGGTCTTTAGCGGAACAATTATTTGTTGTAATTACTTTTATATTAGTGTTAAATGACCCCTAACTTGTATTTTGATTAGTATAAAAGCGCATTTGCTTGAGGACAAGCAAATCTCAAGTGTAAGGGTATATGATGAGGCGAAAAATGAACTACTTTTAGGGGGTCATTTAAGGCCGGAATTGAATTTATTTGATCAAATATTACCCTAAATCGTTCCTTTTGTGATTTTAGGTACTTTGGGAGTGAAATCTAGAAAAGGAAGCAATTCGGACGTTTTTGGAGCATAAAAGTGAAACACCAAAGACTTAATTTTCCATGCTGAGAACAGTACCTGACGGCGTCAAGAGGAAAATCATGACGGCGTCAAAAGTAAAAGTGGTGACGACCTAGTGCAAACCTGACGGCGTCACAAGAAGGGCGTCAAGAGTTAATTTTGTGACGGCCTACATAAGGTGTATTCATGACGGCGTCAGACCCAGATCTAGGCAGTCCGAGGAACTATTTGGCGGCGAGATGACGGCGTCAGACATTTGTTCTTGACGCCGTTACCTTCTAAACTATATATATAGTTTTCTATTTTTCATTCATTAGAGAGGAACTTGTGTGGAGAAACCCTAAGGTTGAACTTTGTACGTATTTTACAGTTTTTTCAAGGGTTTTCAACCCTTGAATCCTTTCATGTGCTATTAAGATAAGTCTTCTCTTAATTCAATCAATATGTCTATGTGTTGGCTGTCTATATCTTGTGCTTGTCTTGATTTCAACATGCTAGGCTAGATCTATCTTGTGTTTGCTTGGATCTAATGAAACCTAGAGGTTAATTATGTGTTGATTACTTGTTTATGGTTGTATTGGATGAATGATTTCAATGTTAGGCTTAAGAAAACTGGCAGATCTCCATTGTGTAACATCCTTGAACGTCTTAGGAAACATGAACCGATGTGTACTAGGTTTTATTGGTTGTATTTAATGCATGAGTAAATTCTAATGATCCCATGTTCGGAGCTTCTTAGCCGGCTCGACATAGGAGTGAAGTAGGCACTCATAGGATTGGGGAAGTAAGTACGCCACCCCATGAATGGTATTAAGGAATACAATCCGTCATCCACGCAACTATAACAAGTAATTAACATATAAGAGATATCTAGGGAGTAGTGAAATCTAAGTAAACACATTTCTCCCACATATTGCTCACAACTTTAGTTTAATTTAGTTTATTTTCATTTCTAGTATTTTATTTTGATTGCATCTTTAGTATTGGGTTAGTTGACTAGCAACTAATTCCGCCAAATCCTTCAAAACCCGAGATTTTAATTGCTTTCATAAAAAATATAAAAATACAAAAAGAATCATCTCTCATCTCTATATCTAGTCTTTAGGTTTTCTAATCCTAGCGACACTATTCCTAGCTGAACGATCAATCCCCCGGTACTTGTCATTATACTATACTACATCGATCAGGTACACTGCCTGGTGGGGGTTGTAAGCTTCTCGAGATTCCTCGAGAGGTAAAGCCTGGTGCAAACCCCACGCATCAGTCTATAGCATTCGCGCTTCTCACCGTAATTTACGGTTCATGAGTGGGTGAATTGTGGGATATAGTATCTTAGTCTAGTCCATGTAATAGTTTTAAGAAAAGCATAAGTATAGTTTCTAGTCCAAATAAGAAAAGTTTTGCATGTTTCTCACCCCCAATGTTTAGTAAAACAAGTAATAAGAGTAAAAGTGGGGCTATAAACTCAGGTATATGTTTTTAAGCACTTGTGTCTATGAATAAGAAATCAAGTATGTAATAAGTAAATAAGTAATGCGTTCTAGTAACTGAACAAGTATTTAAATAAAGCAAGTAATGTTTTGAGTAAACAAATGGTGTATTCAAGTAAACCAAGTATTAAATTTAAGTAAAAACGAGCATGTATTCTTACCCTAAAATAGTTTAAAACAAGTAAAATAGGGGCCATAAACTCATCTCAGAGTATGATAACGAAAGTAACACAAACAGTGTCAAGAAATAAAGCACAGCGGTATAGTATCGGCACAACCTAAATAAATATATAGTCTGTCTCAGAAAATGTCCCGTAAAAATAGTATGATGCACATGAGTTTTCTAAAAACAATACGTTTTAGTTTTCGTGGAAGACTCGTATCAATGTTTGTATAAAGGCTAGTGTCGTTGTTCGTAAAAAGTTTAGTATCAACGTTCGTGTGGTGGTATAAAAGTATAGAATCGAGATACAATTCACGCCAAAGTATAATTTTTATCCCAATATATTATAGAGGAATAAAAGGATAACAATGAAAATGAATAATAAGTGAGAAGAATAAGAAAGAAAAAGTCAATGGTAAGTTTTGGTGTTTACCCTGTAACCCCAAATAGTTTAGAAAAGTCAATTTCATAGTTTGGTAAAGGCACTTAAGTTTTATTCAAAAAAAGACAAGTTAATATTTCTAATAATGAAGGATTTACAATTTAATAAAACTATCTGTTTTGATCTGTGTCGGGTTTTATAACAATAAAAGATGTTTCAAATAAAAGTATAAGTTTAGAGATTTTGTAAGATTTTGCCATGACTCGTCCGTTTATATAATGTTTCCAAGTCAATAGACTTTGGTAAAACTAGATTTTCTCAAAACAACATTTCCCGACGATTTCCCATTTAACATATATTCGAGTTTGGACACGCTGCAAATGTTTAAGCAAATAAGTATTTTATTTAATAAACTGGTTAATAATTTGTAGATTATTTTTGTTGGTTATCGGGCTTTGCAGCCCGATAATAGTCTAATAAGTGTTAAATCAATATTTTAGGTTCGTTATGAGTCTAAAAAGTCCAATATATGTCCAAATGTTATAAATCCGATATAAGTCCAAGTAATCCGAGTTATAATCCGATATATATAGTCCATTAAGTATTTGGTGTTGTCCAAATTCCAAGTAGCAATCCCCAAGTGTCCGAAACATACCAAAGAACAAAAATGTCAAAAATAAATAGAATATGTTAGTTCGTTACTCGATAATCCGCAAAATAATCAAACGTGTTAAATATAAATTTAACCAAGTCCAAACACACCCTAAATAGTCTTAATGGTCTTCGACCCATTAACAAAACAAACCAAACACCCATAGTAGGCTCGGCTCACTTAGACCAAAAGCACCCATGTGGGCTTTGGCCCAAAACACAAATCCAAACACAAACGCACCTACGGGAGTTCATTTTTTATCTGAGAACACAACAAAAACCAAATAAGCTATATGAGCTTATTGGAAACAAAATAAGCCATAAGATTTGAAATAAGCTAAAACAAAGAAATCCCATAACTACAAATCCGAACACCACCGAGACCAAAACAAATGAAACAAGCTCAACAATAACCAAATAAGCTATAACCCATAAAATAAGCTAAAGTATAACCAAAAATAAGCAAATCCAAGACCAAACCCGAGACTCAATCGGGTTTAACCCGAAATACAAACGTGTTTATACCCGACCCGATGCAAAATAAATCCACAAACACCATTTTTATACAAGTTTACAACACTAATCATTATCAAAAATGTTTTTAATCCGGTTTTAAATCCGTAAACTTGTACCAAATGTTTTGTATAAATTTCGTGTTTTAGTCAAATAGAAAGTAATGAGTAGTAGATGGTTGTGGGTGTGTCGGCCAAACCAAGAAAAAAAGGAAGAGAGGCGGCAGTGACGGATGAGATGAACCACGAACCAACACACGATCAAAACCCAAATGAAACCCTATGCGTGACCCTATATGTCACAGCTGAACCCGATCTAACACACGATAGTCAATCCCCTTGTCTTCTTTGCGTCTTAGAGGTGGTGGAGCGGGGTGATGATGACGGTACATGGTGGTGGTGATGGTGGCAGCGGCACTAGTTTATAGAGAGAGGAAGGAGAAGGGTATAGAGAGAGTGATTATGGTTAGCGTTATGAGAAAAACCTAAAGGTGGCAAAATGGTTGGGTCGGGTTGGGTCTTGGGTCTTAGATGGGTATGGGTCTTAGAGGGGTATAGGTCTAGATGGGTACGGTATTAGATAGGTCACTTAGAAGGATTGGTCTAGATGGGTACGGTGATAGATGGGTCACTTAGAAGGATGGGTCTAGATGGGTATGGGTCTTAAGGGTATGGGTTGGGTCAGTTTTTTTTTTGTTTTTGTTTTTTTTTTTTGTTTTTTTTTTTTTGGGTTTTTTAGTGTTTTTTTGGGCTATTTTTATCCGTTTTTGTTCTTTTTTTTACATTTTCGCCCGTTTTTATCTGTTTTCGTTTTTATATGTTTCGTTCATTTTTTTTATGTTTTCATCCATTTTCTTCCATTTTTATCCGTTTTCGTCCATTTTTACGTTTTCGACCGTTTTATTCCGTTTGTATTCGTTTACGTCCCTTTTTGTCTGTTTTTTTTACATTTTCGTCCGTTTTGTTCCATTTTTTACGTTTTCGTCTGTTTTTATCCGTTTTCGTCCATTTTTTTACGTTTTCATCCGTTTTTTTACGTTTTTTTTCCGTTTTTATTCGTTTTCATTCGTTTTCGTCCATTTTTTTACGTTTTCCCTCGTTTTTCTATTTTTTACGTTTTCGCCTGTTTTATCCGTTTTAGTCCATTTTTTACGTTTTCATACGTTTTTATCCATTTTTATAAGTTTCATCCGTTTTTGTATGTTTAGTACCTTTTTATACGTTTTGTACCTTTTTATATGTTTTTATCCGTTTTTTATACGTTGTGTACGTTTCCTTACATATTCATATGTTTTTATTAAAGGTGGCAAAATGGTCTGGTTGGGTCAAGTTTTTATTAAAGTTACAATTGCATTTTACCGCTAAATTGTAAACAAGACAATACATTGATTAAAATGGCAACACCAATTTATATATTGTCTTGACACCTATTTCATAAAAACAAAGTAAAAATGTTGTCAAATAAGGCCAAAGGATTACATGCCAACAAGTATCAAGCAGAAGTTGAAACTTATAAATGCATACTCAATTAAAACTTCTAAAGTTTTTTGTGAACTAAATTTTCAACCCAAAAATGTATATCCAGAAACATCAGACACGACAGTTTTCTCCACAAACAATTATCAGAAACATGTGAAGAGAACAATACTATAAGAATTTCAAAATGGACAAAGTACAAGTGAAGAGAATAATCAGCAACAATATATCCATGTAAGACAGCACCATGGCTTGCATAAAGTCTTGGATGTTTGTTCCTGATCCAACACTGATACTGTTCACATCACCTTCATATGGAGCACACATTAGACATAATAAATGCTACTCAACCCAAAATTTTTGAAAGTTCGAGTATCAGTCAAATATCCAACTTCCCCTCCATTATAACAAAGTAGAAGATTTCAGGCAAAGTACGTAACAAATTCAGAAACACATCAACATTTCAGGCTAATTCTCTCGAATGACATTTTTATACAAAATTTTAAATGACTAGCTGGACTATATGATGTTGCCTTATAACGATTACAACATACAATCCCAAATAAGAACCTTAAGTTAATTCTATGTGTTATGTTGTGACTTCTTACGCATTTGAGAGCTCATCCTCAACTTTAATGAAACTGGAAACTTAAAATTGAGGTAGAAAAAGAGTATTTATTGATTAAGTTTGACCTATATTATTACTGGTCGACCATGAGGAAGAATGCAAGTAGTCTTAGAACATATACTGCAAATGCTTATTTAGAATAAAACACAATTCTGGATGGAAACTACATAATTGTTGAAGTATAGAAGTATGCATTACCAGCTAGTCCAGGTAGTCAGTTAATTCATTCTTAACTTCGAAGGAACTTTGGTTACTTCTAACCCGAGAGCTTGGATTTTGGAACGCAAATCAACTTCTTCTTGATTACTTAAAGATTCCACCTTATGTTTGACATGTGCACTAGTTAATTTAGCAATACACAAATAAATGAGCCGATACAAACCGAGGAGTTAACTACAAGCGGCTATAACTTGCAACAGAACTGAATCACGTTGAGTGGGACCAATCGGCAGAAAAACTCTCGGCTTTGTTGCATCGGCCTACTATCAGGCACAAAATCCATTGTTTAATGTCCAATGTTATATAAGTCACAAGTTACAAAACTCGAAAAATATTTATATCGTTTTCAGTTAACTCTTGTGAAATCAGGTGTTTCGCCCAAGTGTATTAGAAATACACAAAACCTCTTTGATTGTTTTCTTAAAATATTATAAAACTACTGTAAAAGTGATGTGTTTGGAATCCTATTTGAAATTATCTTTAGGAAAAAAAATTGTGGGTTGGGGTGGCCTGAACTAAGAATTATCAGTTAACCAGTTAACCATCCTGCCAGGCCTGCCCATTGTGCCATGATTCAACAATTTTTATATATATAATTCTCCAAAAGATTTTCAAGAAATACAAATCCCGAGTTCGTTTCCCGTGTAAAGGAGTGAATGGAATCGTGATAATCGATTCGTGAAATCGTGTTGTGAAAAGTGGAAAAGTGAAAATTTGTGATAATGAAACTAAAATTATGATGAGAAACAATTTACAATGATAAATGTACAAGCAACTTAAGCACAACTAATCCAAATTGTAAAATGAATTATCAAACGCGAATTTAAAACGTAACGTACAAATTTAAAAGTGAATTTTAATGAAAAATGATCCTAAAAATGTAAAATAATTTTCTAAAAAACTTAAACAACTAAAAATAATTTTGAGAAAAAGAAAAATATTTTTTTGACTTTTTATTTATTTTCTATGAATTATTTTCTATTTTTGGAATATTAAAAGAAATTAAAAATAAAAGAAAATGTAAAAATAATGTTGAAAAATACAAAATAAGTTTTGAAAAATCTAAAATAACTGAAAAGAATTTTCTAAAATATTTTTGGAATTTTTCAAGCTTTTTCTGATTTTTTATTGATTTTTATTCATTAAAAAGTATTAAAAATTGATTAAAAACTAAAATAAAATGAGAAAAATAGCAAATAAACTCAGAAAAATATGAAATTTTCAGGAAAAATCTAAAATATTAATTTAAACCTAAGAAAAATAAAAGAAATAAAAAATAACCTGGAAAAAGTGCTTATGAGGTGAAAACAGCTTATTACAAGTGCTTATTTATAAGCACTTGCAACAAAACATTTTGAAACTGTCACAGAAGGTTTATTTTACTCAAATAAGATCATTTGAACTGATATCAGACCACAAGTAACTCTAAAACACTTCTAATGAACAATAAGCAGTTTTCAATAAGCCAAGCAATAAGCAAATTCCAAACAAATAAAGCCAGATGATCAGGATCAGTCTAAAACATTTTTATAAACTCAAATCTACTCAAATAATGTACAGATACCAGAATACAAATCAAAAAGCACATTTGCAGGCCTAATCTCAAATTAGCTTACTAGTTTAGAAAGTCCTAACTTGCAGGCTACAATAAGTAGTACAAATAAGCTCTAAACTAGGAAATGAGTGGGGTAAAAGCAAGATAGTATTACTGAGAGTCTGAAATAGCAAGAAGCCCTATCAATTTCCACCAATTGCTATCCTAATTGTTTACTAGTTCAGCATCCTATTGAGCACTTGATGTAACAGTTGACTAGTTTAATGCACTTGAAATTTGACCAATTCCAATCTCTTATCAACAAATTAAGTCCTAAATGTTGAATTAAGCTACTATTGCACTAGATTAAGTTTACTAATACTAATCTACACCTATCACTACAATTATATCAACTGTTAATACTAATATAAGTAGTTAACTATTTTTTAAATCCTAAGTTTGACTATTACTATGTCTACTTACTGATTTTCTGTGTAAACTATACTATTTTTACCTAAATTTAGCTACCTAAACTAGTTTTATCCAACAGAAACAACTAGATCTCAGCAAAAATTCTTATTCCAAACACTCCAATATGAACTGCTATGCACTATTTATGAAGCATCAAATAGATTTTAACCACAAAACTTCCACTTAGGATCAAACTATGATCAATCTCACTTGATCACTTGGTTTAAAAATGCGCACATCATTGCGCAAATTGCACGCATCATTGCATTGCATTTGAAATTTCGCATCGTGCTACCTAATGTGAGGCCATCCTAGATTGCGCTCGCAATCGGCCGCAACTTATCGCATTTGTATAATGCTAGCAATAGTCGCAATTAGCGCAATTTGGAATTGAGGTTGTTTAGATCATGTTAATAAAACTTCATTGATAAATAAAAGGGTCTAGCCATGATATATAGAACAAAAACATATGCATGTTTAGATTTACCAAAATTCATTATTACCAATTAATGATCTTGGATCATGTCTATGCTATTTTAGTGATCATGATTGTATTACCCATTAGTCGAGTACTTGTTAAGACATTATGCACTTTCATCTGCTTGATATTGCATTTGGAAACTTAAATTCTTTATAGTAATTGGTTTTTTTAGTGTAATAAAGCACACATCAACTGCACATTTAGTTGTGACGTTTCCATTTAGTTGTGATATGGCTGTTACGTTTTCATTAACTTAAAAGTTGAAATAGAAAATGTTGGATAAATACCTCAACAACAAACCCGAAGCTCGATCGCGGAACGCTAGATCGCGAGTTGTATCGAGCACAAGTAGCAAACACGAGAGACTACAAAGATTACAAAGATCTGACACGAATATGCACACGATATACCCTCAAAGAACCCTTTATTAAAAACCTAATAAATCTTTTACAATTGAGGAAGAAGAATAAATAACTAGCATCCCCTCATCTCTATTTATAGAGATGAGGAGGTGGAACCCTAGCTTGCCTTGCACTCCAAGCTACCTAATCCTAGTTTATGTCTAACACCTAATCTAATTACAAAGTACACTTTAGTCCCTAATCTATGTTTAAGTTACTACTAATATTTAACAATTTCCACCGTAGGAGTAACACTTAAACATAACCGATACTCAGCACCTTTTCCTCGTGCTGGAACCTCGGACCGGGGACCACCTTGTCGACCATGCATTGTACTTTAGTAATTTTCCAAGATTAGCTTCCGTAGACTCCTTCACTTTCGTCTTTTCAGCAACATTATCCTCTGCACCCTCTTGACCAGGTACTCCGGTTTCCGTAATGTCCGCCCCTACCTCTATACCAAGGTTTATCTTTTCCTGCTCATTTACCAAGCAGCCTGTGTTTATCTTTTCTTCAAGTCGTTTGTCCTCCAACTTTCTTTGAGCCACTGCAGCATCATCGTTACTAACCTGAACAACCTCAGCTTCACGATTCCCTTGAGCTCCCTGCAGTTCCACCTCAAACCAAACACGTTCATCAACCTGTACTCCATGGACTCCTGTTTTAACACCAGGACCAAGTTGTTTGAACCCAAATTGTTTATGACCAAGTTGTTTGAGACCAACTTGTTTATTACCAAGTTGTTTGAACCCAACTTGTTTATGACCAAGTTTTTTGAATCTAACTTGTTTTGAACCTCCATGCTTTTGTACACCAAAAGTCGTCACTTTTGCTTCAAGAGTATACACACAGTTCTCTTTCCTGATCCCGGTCATCATAACCCAACAACCATTGATCACCTTGACTCTACCCATCTGCATCTTCATAGTATAACCCTCTTTTTCAAGAGTACCCAATGAAATCAAGCTTTTTCTTAACCCTGGAACATACCTGACATCTTCCAGTATAAAGCTTGAACCATTATGCAACTGTATCTTCACTTTCCCTGCCCCTCTGATAATGCATGTTCTGTTATCACCTAACTGAACCGAACCACCATCAACATCCTTGAAGTCATACAAGAAATCCCTCCTAGGTGTCATATGATAAGACCCACCTGAATCCATTACCAATTCAGCCATCTCATCATTCCCGACTACCATCAAGGCTTCTCCAAAGTAGGCACAACCGTCGTCATCAGAAGAATCGGAATCCAGATTATGTTTACCCTTCCTTACAAACCCACCTGACTTCTTCCTTGGACAGTCTCTCTTCAGACGACCCTCTGAATGACATATGAAGCACTTGAGTTTACCAGTTCCACCCCTTGACTTGAACCGCGAACTTCTACCAGAATGAGCTTTCCTTGAATGATCTGACCCTCCCCTTACGTATAACCCGTCACCAGTTTCTTCCTTTGTGCCTTCAGTTCTTTTCTTCAACTCTCTTGAATTCAGAGTCACCAGAACATCCTCAATTGTCAAGGATTCCCTCCCATACAACAATGTCTCCACAAAGTTTTCGTAAGATGATGGCAACGACGTAAGTAACATAAGTGCCTGATCTTCATCCTCAATCTCAATATCAATATTCGCCAAATCAAGTATCAACTTATTAAACTCATCTATATGATCACCCAGTTTCGTACCTGGACTCATATAGAATGTGTACAGCTTCTTCTTCTTCTTCAGATACAGTCTATTTGCTAAGGACTTAGTCATATAAAGACTAGTCAGGTTTGTCCAAATTCCTGCAGCAGATGTTTCCTTGGTAACTTCCCGTAAAACCCGGTCTCCCAAGCATAGAATCAAGGTACTGTATGCCTTCTTCATCAAAGCAGCCTTTTCACCTGCTTCCATGTCCGCGGGTAATGTCTCTAATGCAGCATCACATCCTAGCTGTACCATTAAAGCACGCATCTTTATTTGCCATAACCCAAAGTCATTCTTCCCATCGAATTTCTCGATGCCAAACCTAGTTATAGAAATAGCCATTCTTCTTATCCCATGCTAAAAACTTTGTCAAGTTGTTTCTTAACCAACTTTACTGACAAGCCTCACAAGCCGTGTGCAATATTCACCTTGTTGCTATAAACCCTTCTTGCAAATCAAATTAATTAGAATAACCTTAAACCCTCGATTTCGAACAAGCAAACCCGATCATATACTTAAAACCTAAGCCAACCACCATCGAAACTTGAACCACAAGAATCCCGCAACAAAAACCTTCACTTTAATTAAATTTTAAAACCAAAAATCTAATCACGCGAAGTCGATTAATATATTATAAAATCCACAAGATTTGAAAATCACTTATGTTCACCGATTAAACTAATATAAAATCGATATCTAACCATCTCCTTTGTAGTGTTCACGCGGGAATAATAAACATCAACAACCAGGTCACCTATATGTTTACTTCACGTGAGTTAAAATCTTTATTCAACCTCTCGCTTATTTATCAATCGATCGCTACTCAAAATACGATTCAAAAACCGAAACCGAACCTCGATACCTTGATCTAGAACTCGAACTTCGATGTCCACAATAACCGTGGCTCTTGATACCACTTGCTGGATAAATACCTCAATAACAAACCCGAAGCTCGATTGCGGAACGCTAAATCGCGAGTTGTATCGAGCACAAGTAGCAAACACGAGAGACTACAAAGACTACAAAGATCCGACACGAATATGCCACGATATACCCTCAATGAACCCTTTATTAAAAACCTAATAAAGCTTTTACAATTGAGGAAGAAGAATGAATAACTAGCATCCCCTCATCTCTATTTATAGAGATGAGGAGGTGGAACCCTAGCTTGCCTTGCACTCCAAGCTACCTAATCCTAGTTTATGTCTAACACCTAATCTAATTACAAAGTACACTTTAGTCCCTAATCTACGTTTAAGTTACTAATAATATTTAACAGAAAACGAGTCTATGACATAAATAAATTTCAGGATCACGAGTCTATGACAATTTTGGAACCACGAGTCACATATTTATGACTTGGTGGTTTATTAAATGGAATATTGGCCAAATTTGAATATGTTAGTGATTTATATATAATTTCATTACATTTACTTTGTACTTGGTAAAATATATTATGTATAAATATTGTTTTTTGTTTTCTTTAATACTAAACGCATCGCGTCTAAATTGCGCTCGCATTTGCATCACGCATCACGCATCGGCCTCTGGGACCTTGAGCGCATCGGATCGCATAACGCAATTTTAACAAGCTTGATCAAACTCAAGTTAACAGTCAATAACCTTATTTAACCATGAATCTCAGATCTACTAGTATGAGTAGAATTTTTAACTATTAACTTGATATGAATGAAACAAGACTCACTATTACTACAACTGATCAAATAAGCTCACAAATGCATATAACAAACTAATGAAACTATAAAATTCAATCTACAACTACTCTAAACTATCAATCCAAGTAGCTGCAATATAGTACTGTTAGGACCGTAGTATTGATTGATTATTGTGATTCGGGAGGTCGGGGATGATGAAAGATTAAAGCTTCCATTGTTAGTGAGAGAAAGTAGAGAGAGAATGGAAACTTGTGTTTTATTGATAAGAAAGATGAAAGGAAAATACAAACAAAGTCTCACCCTCCTAGTGAAGTCTAGGAGGGCTTATATAGCTTAACACGAACATACTATTGCAATATTACATAACAAGTCCTTGTGTTTTGGCTAAATGGGATAACTAATGTAATCCTGATAATGTTGTCACATTTAACTGTTAGGAGCGATCCCAAAAATCTTCCCCCAATGTGGCAACATAAGGGATTACTTATAACATTTCCTACAAGCACAAATAAAAATAAAGAAAGGTCTTCATAAGCTCTTCAAATGCTGAGGATGGCTACAATTGACGCTCTTTGTCTTCATCTTGTACCTCGGCTTGAGAACTTTAACTTCACTTGTAGGCAAATGATGTAATGTGCATGAAATGGATTAAGTTCCCCCCAATTCATGCTGCATGTCTTTAGCAGCTTCTCCGTCCACTTCTTTTTGGCGAAGTTTCTGAATCAGTTTCCTCCCAAACTAACAACCGTCTTCAGCAGATTCGAAACTTTGATGTAGTCAACATGTCTTCTAACTTTTGAAGTTTTAAGTACGCAGCGGAATATGTAGATGACACCGTAAACCACACCAAGCAAATCTGAGTAGTTACTTAATCACGGTTATACTCTACGCGGAAGCTCCGTTCGGGGGTAACATGCAAGAAATCAGCAAGATCTTCTCACATATGCAGGCTACTTCACACTTCACAACCCGCGAGAGTTGAAACGATTACACCAAAATCACAAAACTGAACCACTGATCATCTCTGCGGACGTCTCTCCGATAGTAATAAAATTGTAAGCACGATCATGTGAGTCTATTATGCGTCCCCGATGTGCACATTTCTTCCCCCTAATTGCATATCCTCGTGGAAAATGAGTGTTTTCGCAAAGAAATCAAGAAAAGTCAAAGAAGCACAAAGAACACTCACTCTCTCTTCCCTCACGATGTCTTCACGGAATCAGAAGCATACACACTATGTTTACGATGGAAAACGGAGACAATGTAATCGCATATGTCTAATCAACCGATTATGTGTGAAGTATCATAAATAGCCCGTGAGAATCAACTGCTAATAACATCTCTACTCATTTATACTCCTCTCAACTAACTCTTTACCGACCCCATTATCATTCTGATGGCTTTTTGTAGTGACTACTGATGGAGAAAATCCAATATGATGAACTTGAGACTGAAGTAAAATAACCCGAACTTGTGACTTAAACTTGCACTATTGTCTGACTAAGAACCAATACTGAGAATTTCAATATAGGTAGAATCAAATACCCATCCAACCATCCTTAATTGTATATGAACTTCTCTTGAATTATCCACATCTTTTGGTGACACTTGAGCACTACAATGTAACTCCTTTAAAGTGATAGCTATACTCTGTGAGCACAAAAACGTAACTCCTTACATCAGGTATAACTAGACAACTCAAGTCTTGGTCATTTGTACGGATAAAAGCTCGAACAAGAATCTCGAAGAATCATGCATCCAACCAACCCCGATATCTTCAAGATGCTAAGTACACGCACCCGTGAAATCCCACTTCAACCTCAAATAAATAATAATGAATTAACGTCGTAGTCACATCCAGTGTTCTGAAAGGCGCAAGGCGCACTAAGGCGCAAAGGGGGTCAAAGAGCCTCGAGTCGAGGCGCGGGATTCATGAATGCGAGGCGCACTAAAAACATTAAGTTTTTTTATAACATATGTGACCATTTATATAGCTTAAATAATACAAAATAACATTAAAATACTTAATGCATAACACATATTGCAATATAAATATTAAAATGGATCGGTTGTCACTTCTAAACGGATCAACTCTTTGCCTCGATGACATATAGAGATTAAAATCTATATTAGACTAAATATGTTTGTGTCCTACACTTGTAGCTTACATCTAACAAAGCTCACAATTTAACCCAAAATATCAAGCAAGCAACATATTAATATTCAATGCACAATGCCACATTTTCATGATAATATGTCGTAAAAAAATACTTAATGAAACAAAATAACTTCTTAAAGAAAATTTCAATCAATAAAATAAACATAAAATCAATTCAAATTTACAAATCATATAAATACTCACCTATGACTTAAAAGGCCCATGTATTATATCTTAAAAAAAAAAAAAAAAAAAAAAAAAAAAAAAAAAAAAAAAAAGCCCCGAGGCGCAAAATATGGCCTAGGCGCAAAAATCCCCCAAGGCTCAAAGGCGCAAAAAGCGCCAAGGCGCGCGCTTTTTTGGGGAGTCATGCATGCCGTGCGCCTCGAGTCAAAAAAAGCCCCAAGGCTAGCGCCTTGTGCGCCTTAGCGCCTAGGCGCGCCTTAGGCGCGATTTTGACAACTTTGGTCACATCTTGCGGTTAAATGCCCAAAACTAGCCTTTTGACGGTTTAATGAATTAAATAATGGTTCCCGATCTTGTCAAAAAAAAATCACCCATGAAAATTTTGTCCAACCAAAATACCACTCTGTTCGCCAAAATATTATACCACAAAGCATTAGACCTTACAATAAATTAATTACTTTTAAAGCATTTTCCACCCCAACACAATTATTGTATACGGTCCAAAATAGACATACTAACCCAGTCCACCATATTTGTGTAATACTCGGCCCAAATGAAAATTATACCCATCCAAACCAACTTGAAGAACCCGATCCATACACACCCAGTTATAATATCCAAACCCTAAAAAATCTCACAATATTTAACCTAATCACACACAAAGTACGCCCCCTCTTTTCCCTTGTCAACACAAACGCATCTCACCTAACCAACAAGCTTATCTCAGCTAATCACCTATCATCAACAACCGAACACTAAACCTTTCTAATCGATTATCACAAGCACAATCACAACAATTCTGTGACCCTCTTCTTTTCATTTGTTGCTCGGTTTCAACTCAAGAAGATGTG
Source organism: Artemisia argyi (assembly GCA_030686995.1). Classification (NCBI taxonomy): domain Eukaryota; kingdom Viridiplantae; phylum Streptophyta; class Magnoliopsida; order Asterales; family Asteraceae; genus Artemisia; species Artemisia argyi. The sequence continues at coordinate 152,402,909 of CM060688.1, read as the reverse complement.
TAAAGGCTTCAATGTCCGATGTAGGGTCTCAGGTAGGTTTTGTATATGATATTGTTTTTGTTTAAACCGAATAGAGAGAAAGATGATAACAAATTTGTTATTGTCTTTTTCCTTTTAATATTCGGATATAAGTGAAGCTAGACTTGAAAAATTGATCAGTGATGTTAAAAGTTCACACACGACTATCTTATTAAAGATTGATGCACTAAGGTGAACAATGACTGAGATCGTAGTATATTTAATTTTCAGTTCCGTGTCTTGATTTGAGTGTTGGGAAGTGATTGTGAGGATGTAATTGTTGTGGCAAGAGTAGGATATGGTTTGGATTTATGGATTTGGATTGGGCTGTGGACAGCTTCGTTTTCATCGTTTTCAAATTGTTTGACTTGAGGTTCTATTTGCGTTGGACTGATGATGGTTAAGACCTGAGTCGTGGTATATTGTTTGTGGTCGTGGTCTATTTCTGCTTCATCTTGATTTCCTTATCTTTTATGGTCACTTGACTTATGCGTTAACTGTGCTTACACGTAACTTGGTTCTACGCATAAACAATCTTCTTACGCGTAAGCTTTTGCGTAAATCTTTTGCGTAAGGTTTTGCATAAAGAGTGGGCATACGCGTAACCTTAGGGTTTTACGCCTAAAAAATGCCTTACGCATAACTTTCCAAGTTATGTGTATACTGATCTGAAGATTTGCGCGTAAGAAAAGGGTTTTTGGCTTAAGCTTACGCGTAGATTGAGGGTTTTGACTTTTTTCCAACCAGATTCCGACCAGATTCAGACGATCTTTTCTGGCCACGTGCCGACAATGATTTAGACCAGTTTTAGACCATGTTTATGACCACAAATTCTTCACGGGATGGTACAAACAGTCACAAAATGATGTTTACCTTTGATATGTTGGATTGAAAGACCACAGTCATCTTTTGTAGATTTGACTATAAAAGTTATTAACTTGACAACTTTTTGATATAAGATCTGTATGAGACTGTACCACAAACGTATAATAAAGAATATGGACCATTTAAAAAATAGTGATACTACAGCTTCAAGACTGATTTGAACAAAAAAAATATACAATTTTGACAAGATAACACCACAATAAATCAACCAAAAACTAAAACCAACCTCTGATGCCACTTGTAGGACCATAGTATTGATTGATTATTGTGATTTGGGAGGTCGGGGATGATGAAAGATTAAAGCTTCCATTGTTAGTGAGAGAAAGTAGAGAGATAAGGGAAACTTGTGTTTTATTGATAAGAAAGATGAAAGGAAAATAAAAACAAAGTCTCACCCTCCTAGTGAAGTCTAGGAGGGCTTATATAGCCTAACACGAACATACTATTGCAATATTACATAACAAGTCCTTGTGTTTTGGCTAAATGGGATAACTAATGTAATCCCGATAATGTTGTCACATTTAACTGTTAGGAGCGATCCCAACAAGTACTAAATAAAGGAGTTTGGATCTTACAAGTTTTGCCTCGGCTAAACAGAGGACACTTTTGAACAATAGCCTATCTTTGGATAGGCTAAATACTTCCAAATCTCTATTTAGCATATCAATATAACCACAGGAACATCATCTTCAACTTTGAGTTGACTTTCATTGACCAGAATAAAATTTTTGAGAATATGATCCAAATGTACTACAATCAAACTTACAATAGCTATATAACCTAATATAAGCTATAAACTAACAAAAATAGCTTGATTGCAAGCTGGATTGAGAAAAATACAAAACTATTTTTGAGATTTTTTTATATTTTCTGATTTTTTTTCTATATTTCAATAAAAATTGATGAAGTAATGAAAAGTAAATGTGAGAAACAAAATGAGCTTAATAAAATTTGAATGAAACAGTAAACTAATAAGAGATTATTATAACTAAAGAAGATTAAACTGATAAGAAATTGGAGAAATAAAAGCAGACTAAATTCGAATTTTATTAAAAATTATGAGATTTTTACAATGCAGAAAATGAAATTACACTAAAAGAAATACATTGAGTGGAAATTTTGGCATTATAACACTATACTACAACTACTTACAGAAATGAGAATTTTGGGCTCTATTTATAGGAAAATAAGAGAGTGAGGGGTGAGGATGTCCATGCTGGCAATCCGTGTGCAAGCGTGCTTTCTCTTAGCTCCTTGCATCCATCAGATCATACTTGTGCTTCTTTCATCAAATTAAGGCCCTTAGATCACTATTGATGATTTGTTTAAGCCAATGATAAGCTGCCACATGTCCCCATTCGTGCAAATACCCTGCCATGTGCTGACATCTTCTAGAAGGAGGATCTAAGGCAGAAGAATTACGTGTTGCATCCAATGATGAGCTGCCACATGTCCAAGCTATCCACTCATACACCATTCTTCTCTTTGACACGCCCTGAACACGTGATTGACTTTCTAGAAGCATAAATGATTTGTAATTTATGATTAACTGAAGTGAATTGGGTTAATTTGGCTATGGTAAAAATTAGGGTTCATGGAGTTTGGGGATTTCTGGGTTAAGGGATAAAAATGGGGCGGGTAATGTTTTTTTTTATTATTGTTTTTTTTTTTGACCTGGTAAGTAAAACGTTGACCAAGAAGGGTGTATGGGCTCAAAAGGGACATTGGGCTTTGGTTGGTTTAGATTTGTGAATTTGGACTAGTATTTTGGACTTGGACTTCGCTTTTGCAATTTGTAATTTCAGATTTAAAGGAACAAGGACTAATTATGTATAAACTGAAACATTGAGGACTAATCCTACCTTTTCCCAAATTGTAATCCAAGGGCTTTTCATGTAATATTCTGATTCATTGAGGACCAATAATGTCACTTCTGCAAAGATATCTTTAAAGGACCAAATTTGACAATTTTTGAAACTCCAGGGACTGAAATTGAACATTTCCTCAAAGTTCATCCAGGGACTATTCTTGAAACTTTAAGCATTCCCAAGGACTTTCATTGACTTTCTGAGCTTTACTTTGACTTTTGGATCCCAGCTTTGACTTTTTGACATCATTCCACTCTCGTGCTCGTTTTTGCCGATTTTCGTTTGGTTTTTGTCTTTTTATTGATATATCCATACCTGCACATTCACAATCACAAAAACACACTTTCTTTGGCAATTTAGGTTAGTTTTTAGATTATTTAGTCTAAATTTGGACAAGAAAAGGTGAGTGAATAAGCACTCACCAAAATCCCCCGGACTAAAGTATTTTCGTGCCCTCACGCAATGTGATCAACTCACGCGTTTGGGATAAATAATTTCATAATTCTTCCTACTGATGTTGTAAAGTAGCAAGGAGGTTCAAAAGAAGTTACAAAATCATTTATTCCCAAAAAGGCCCTATTTTCCAATTTTATTTTTTTATTCTACTTATCACTACTATTTTTGGATTTTTCACTTTATTCTTGTGACGGTTTGTTGAACTTTCATTATTTTGCAATAATTTTTAGGGTCAACGAGTAGAAACACTTCTCATGAAGAAGTAACCATACGGATAAAAATCGTCATCCTTGATTTTTCACAAGCCCCCAAACTAAGCTTAAAAACGAAATCACAGCTTATCTACAAGTTAGATGCTAACAATACTCATAAAAGTTACTTGTGGAAACCTCGTACTCCCATTTTCTTAATGTATCTAGATTTTTTTTGATGAGAAATGAATTGCTTCATTTTTTCTCGTTTCACTATGATTTTAACCGATAGAGATACCAAGTTTAGATGCTAAGTAGTTTTTCATCTTCTTTCAAGAACCATTGCTTTAGAAATTTGGTCCACATCAAGGAATTGGGTACATACAATCTCATATAAGTTGTGGAGTACTACACGTGCACCCCATGTGACTAATTCAGAATCATCCACATGCACCTCACGCGCCAACATCTTTTGTAACACTTAAGCTCTTATTCATTACAAACTTTCACTTTTCACTTTTTTTTCTTTCATTTTTTCCTTTTTTTTAAATTTTCTTTCAACAATAACAATGGAACTTATCGGGTAGCTCCAAAACCACATACATATCAACTTTTTGCTTTTGACTTTTCATTTTTTTTTTTTACTTTTGATGTGTCCTTGATATGTACCCAACTTCTAAAGCAAAGATTCTTTTAAGAAGATGAAAAACTAAATATTGACCAAACCTAAATATCACTAATTAACCTAGAACATCTATTATTTTTGGTGAAACAATTTTGTAGGAACAAAAAGTACAAGTACCTTCATGAGCTCTAAAGAGAACCAACTACTCCACGTTTAGCATCTAACTTCTAAATAAACTCTATCATTTCTCGCTCTTCGCAATTTAAGATCTCAAGTAATGAAACCCGCGAATGCTTAGCCGATAATCAGCCACGCATATATAAAGTCAGATACGGAAACATACAAATTCTAGGAAAAGAATTCGCGTTTTATAGTTCCTTATGTAAAAGACTAGTGAAAGCTTTTAAGATGCGCATGTATAAAGTCAAGTACGGGTACTTGCAGATTCTTAAGAAAGAATTCGCATTTTATAGCTCATGGTGTACAAAACTAGCACAAGCTTATGTGACTATCATTGGTTAAGGGAACAAGCTAGGGCTCAACACGCCCGGTCAAGTCAAAATATTTATTCCTACTCTCGCCAGTTGGAAAGTCAACAAGGTGCCAAAACTCTTATTCAAAACTTATTATATTTGCACAATTTTTCAATTTTTCTCATTTTTTTGTGCTTTTTTATGACTTTTTCATTCATTTTACTTCAAAATTTTTCAATTTTTTTTTTCATTTTTTTAGGAAAAATGGAGTTGCGAGAGTAAACGACAAGGTGAAAGTGCTAGGTCAAATCAAATCGAAGATTCACCCTCCCACAGACTAGAATGAAACATTGTCCTTAATGTTTTACGGGTAAAGGCAATCCTAACAAAAATCTAAGGCCGTTTATTAATTATGCAAAAGAAAACGTTAGTCGATAAGATTTTCGGATATAGGATTTCCAAAAGCATCGATGAATGAGACTCGAGTGGAGAGAAAACAACGAGCACGAGAGTCATCATAAATCGGGGACAATCCTGGACAATCATTCACAAACAACCACGAAACACGAGAATGGAAGAGGTCACCCCCTCCTCACGTTATTTATTAGAAATAAGAAAATTAAGAAGATGAATTGGATAAGCATGGGTTGCCTCCCATGAAGCGCTTTGTTTTTGTTCACCGAGTCACGTAGCTTGACTCGATCCCCGAATTCAGTTGTCCTTGGGGAATGTTTGGAGATCCGGGACTACCATGGGTGGTATGTCCCCTCCGAAGTGATGTTTTAAATGATGACCATTCACCTTAAAGTTGGGACCATCGGGTTGAGCTAACTCAATGGTGCCATAAGGGAATACTTGGGTAATGGTGAATGGTCCGGACCAACGCGTTTTAAGCTTACCCGAGAAAATCTTCAATCGAGAATTAAAAAGAAGAACTTGATCACCAATGTTAAACTCACGGTTTTTGATCTTAGCATCATGAATCCTCTTTGTTTTCTCTTTGTAGATTACAGAATTCTCGTAGGCTTGATCACGAAGCTCAACTAATTCATTCAATTGAACTTTCTGGTGATCACTTGCGGTCTTAAGGTCAAAATTAGCATGTTTCAAGGCCCAGTAGGCCTTGTGCTCAAGTTCAAGGGGCAAATGGCAGGCCTTCCCGTAAACCAGCTTGTAAGGAGTACACCCAATGGGTGTTTTGTAAGCGGTCCGGAAAGCCCATAATGCATCATCTAACTTATCAGCCCATGAAGCACGGTGCTCTCCTACGGTCCTTTCTAAGATACGTTTTAAACCACGATTGGACACCTCAACTTGACCGCTCATCTGCGGATGATAAGCAGTAGAAAGACGATGTGTGACACCATATATAAGCATAACTTTAGCAAATTGGTCATTACAAAAATGGTTCCCACGATCACTTATAATAACACGAGGTGCACCAAATCGAGCAAAGAGACTTTTGAGAAATTTCACAACAACTCGGGCATCATTAGTGGTGAGCGCCTTTGCTTCAACCCATTTCGACAAGTAATCGACAGCCACGAGTATATATCTATTTCCTCTAGACGATGGGAATGGTCCTATGAAACCGATACGCCAGACGTCAAAGATCTCACAAACTTGAATAGCATTTTGAGGCATCTCATCTTTTTGAGAGATTTTTCCTTGACGCTGGCAAGAATCACATGACTTCACCAAGTCATGGGCATCCCGGTATATCGTCGGCCAATAGAAGTCGGAATTGAAAACTTTCTTAGCGGTGAAGTTGGCACCATGATGTCCCCCCATGGGTCCACTGTGGCATGCCATAAGAATGTCAGCGGTTTCTTTGCCGTGAACGCACTGCCGAATCACTTGATCCGCACATACTTTGAACAAATAGGGGTCGTCCCAGAAATAATGTCTAACGTCTTTGAAAAATTTCTTCTTTTGTTGGGACGACATCCCTTTTCTTATGAAATTCCCCGCATGGTAATTCGCAAATTCGGCGAACCATGGGGTACTAGGATCACTTTGTGATACACTCCCAAGTGTTTCGAGAGGAAATGTCTCGGTAATTTCCTTTTTCTCGATAGTACTTTGATGGGGATTTTCAAGACGCGAAAGATGATCGGCGGCAAGGTTCCCAACTCCTTTTTTGTCTCGAATTTCGACATCGAATTCTTGAAGGAGTAGAACCCACCGCATTAATCTAGGCTTAGCATCTTTCTTTGCCATTAGATACTTTAAAGCAGAATGGTCCGTATACACTACGCATTTTTTCAGAAGCAAATAAGGCCGAAATTTTTCAAAAGTATAAACAACGGCTGACATCTCTTTCTCAATAGTCATATAATGAGATTGAGCGTCATTCATTGTTTTACTTGCATAGTGTATTGGTTGAAAATACTTAGTTTTACATTGCCCCATGACTGCACCAATGGCATAATCACTAGCATCGCACATTAGCTCAAAGGGCATGTCCCAATCAGGGGCAACTAAGATCGGTGCCTCTCTTAACTTCTTCTTTAAGAAATTAAATGCATCGATGCATTCATTTTTGAAGTTAAACGAAGCATCTTTTTCTAGTAAGTGGGTCAGAGGCCGGGCTATCTTAAAAAAATCTTGTATAAAGCGTCGGTAAAAACCAGCATGACCAAGGAAACTTCGAATTCCCTTAACAGTGGTAGGATGAGGTAGCTTTACGATTACATCGACTTTGGCACGATCTACCTCAATCCCAGATTTCGAGATTTTATGGCCGAGGACAATGCCCTCTTTAACCATGAAGTGGCACTTCTCCCAATTTAGAACTAAATTAGTGTCTTCACACCGTTTCAGCATTCATTCTAAATGGGAGAGGCAAGAATCGAAAGAATTTCCATAGACCGAGAAGTCGTCTATGAATACTTCCATGGTTTTTTCAATCATGTAGGAGAAAATGGCCATCATGCACCTTTGGAATGTGCCCGGAGCATTACATAAGCCAAAGGGCATACGTCGGTAAGCAAACGTTCCATAAGGGCAAGTAAAAGTGGTCTTTTCTTGATCCTGTGGATCAATGGGAATTTTAAAATACCCAGAAAAGCCATCAAGAAAACAATAGAACTCGTTTTTCGCTAAACGTTCCAGCATTTGATCCATAAAAGGGAGCGGGAAATGGTCTTTACAAGTCGCATCGTTCAACTTGCAGTAATCTATACAAACTCTCCACCCGGTAACTAGTCGCGTTGGTATCAGCTCATTATCTTCATTTGTCACAACGGTCATACCACCTTTTTTGGGAGCACAATGAACTGGGCTAACTCATGAACTATTCGAGATTGGATAAATCATTCTAGCGTCAAGGAGTTTTATGACCTCCTTTTTGCTCACTTCATGGATTTTTGGATTAACCCATCGTTGTTGTTGGATAGATGCCTTATGGTTATCTTCAAGCAGAATCTTATGTATGCAGAATCAAGGGTCAATTCCCTTAATGTCGGAGATTTGCCAAGCGATGGCACTTTTATGCTTCTTTAGCACATCTAAGAGTCAGGTCTTCTCCTCATCTTTAAGGTCTTTTGAAATGATGACGGGCAATTTATTAGTCTCTTCTAAGTAAGCGTATTCGAGATGAGGAGGTAAATCCTTGAACTCGAGCTACGGAGGATTCTCTTTTGGGATATGAAGATCAAAGTACTTCTGGATGTTCAAAGTACTGCTTGTCTTGTTTTGAAAATGTACGTATCATTGCACAAATTGCACGCATCATTGCATTGCATTTGAAATTTCGCATTATGATGCCTAATGCAAGGCCAACCCAGATTGCGTTCGCATTAGACCGAAATTTACCACATTATTGTAATGCTAGCAATGGTCGCAATCTAGAAATTAAGTCATTTTTGTCAAAAATAAACTATATATAATAGATCTAAATATTTAAATGGGATTTTAAAGATAGCACTTGTTAAAAAGATATATAAAACAAACATAATAACGAAAATATAGTATCTTGCGTTTTGCTAAGTGTTTTACGTCAAGCTTTGCTTTCGGCTTATTTATTTTAAAAATGAATTCATGGCCTAATTTCAATATTCTAGTAACTTATTTCGTAAGTTTATTGTATTTACTTGGTACTTGGTAGAATATACTATTTATAAATAACTTTTGTACTTTGTTTAATACTAAATGTAATGTGTCCAAATTGCACTCACATTTGCATCACACATCATGCAATGGCTTTTGGAACCTTTAGTGCATCGGATCGCAAAACACATTTTTAAACCAAGCTGCTTGTGTCAAAGTGCTGCTCATGTTCAAAGTACTGCTCGTGTATGAATAATATTCAAAGTACTTCTAAGTTAAAGGACTGATATGCAATATCGTTTAAGGATTGTTATGTAATACTGTTAGAATATTCTAGAATTAGTAAGAGATAGTTTACTTGTCGTTCAAGTATTGTAAACCGACTTAAGGTTTTCCTTATGCCTATAAAAGGAGCCTTAGGATGGTATTAGACGTACGAATACTTGCATACGATTTAATAGATTAGAGAATACGATATTAGAGAATTAAGGATTGTTAGTGAATCTGCGTAAGATAAGGAGGTTCAAGTTGGTTTTAATATAATCATTCAAAGTTCTTCTTAGCTTTGTGTTAGTATATTCCGTATACTTTACAAGGTTATATCAGCGTTTCATTGTTAGTAGTTTTGAGTTATTCAAGATTGCTAAGACCATTACAAGTTATAGTTAAGTTTGGTCAGAGTATATTGATCCAACATTTTCAATAGACAGCTTTACTTCTTTTATGTCTGCCATTTTAAGGTCCATCGGAGGGGAAGAATGGGTCGTGTCTTAATTCAAAAGTTTTTCAAGCAAAAGAATATCCCCTCCAGATCACAATTGGAATTATCAATTTCTGGTGAAATAGAATCATTAGAAAGACAAGCCTTGATTTCTTCTCACTTCCCTCAAACGGAGTGAGGGAAGGGGAAGAATCGGAGACGATTGGTTCTGAAGAAGGAGTGGGATTACCACTCGAAGCATTATTTGTGAAACCGAGAAGCTCTTGAGAATACTCCTCCGTAGCAGCATCAATAACATCAATAACATCGATTCAAAGTTCTTCTTAGCTTTGTGTTAGTAGATTCTGCATACTTTACAAGGTTATATCAGCGTTTCATTGTTAGTAGTTTTGAGTTATTCAAGATTGCTAAGACCATTACAAGTTATAGTTAAGTTTGGTCAGAGTATATCGATCTAACAAGTGGTATCAGAGCTTGTGTGGAAACTCTGATTAAGACGAAACCCTTAAAACCGATTTTACAACAAACCCCTAAAAGATGTCGACAGAAGTTTCACCAGTTCCATCCATCACCTCAATTAGAATCCCCATTGTCAAGAAGGGAGAATATGATCTATAGAGTATGAAGATGAGGCAGTACATTGCCATCACATACCATGCTTTATGGGATGTGATTGTCAATGGTAATGTTGTCATTGATGAACCTGTATCCATTGAAGGACAACCTACACCACCTAAGCCAACCTTTCCAGCAGTTACTAAAAGAAATCAAGATAAGGCCCTCAACATACTGCTTTCTGCAATTCCTGATGGTCACCTATTGAAGTTTCATGATGCTAAGGATGCAAAACAACTATGGGCTGCTATTAAGACAAGATTTTGAGGTAATGATGCTTCCAAGAAGATGCATAGAAACCTATTGAAGCAACAATTTGAAACATTCACTGTTGGTGAAAGAGAAAGCCTTGACTCTGCCTATGACAGATATCAAAATCTACTAAGTATGCTAGAGTTATATGGTGCAAAGGCATCTGTTGAAGATGCAAACTTCAAGTTCTTGAGGAGTTTGCCATCTGCATGGCATGTGGTTGCTACTATGATTAGAGGACAACCTGGTTTGGACACTATGGACTTTGATGATCTCTACAACAATCTAAAGGTGTATGAGCATGAGATGAAGGGTAAAAAAGGTTCAAGTTCTCATAAAATTGCTTTTGTGTCTTCTGAAAACAGAAGCAGTACTTCCACTAAAAGTACTGCTTACCCTGTACAAAGTACTGTTGAAGAGAAACAGCACCCCTGTACAACCATGGTCACTACCACTTCATCACCATCAAACAACACCAACTCAGATGATGTTCTATGTTCATTCTTTGCTCAACAAGCCACTCTACCTGTTACATATCAAGAAGATGTCTTTCAAATTGATGATGATGCACCAGAAGAAATTGACATAAGATGGAAGGTTGCTATGATCACTGCAAGGATCAAGAAGTTCATGAACAAGACAGGGAGAGGTATTGATTTTAAAGCTAAGCAGGGTATAGCATTTGATAAATCTAAGATTGAATGCTTCAATTGTCAAAAGACTGGTCACTTTGCTAGGGAATGCAAGTTTGCAAAGTATCAGGCAAACAGAATGATTGAAAACCCCAAGGTTGAAAGAAAGGAGGTTCCTATTGCTGAACCAAAGTCACAAGCTTTGGTGGCTCAAGAAAAATCTATCAGAGGTTGACTGAAGCAATGAATTTGATGATGAACCAGTAACCTACTCTATGGTTGCATTGGAAGAGGTTGATTGGAGCACAGCTTTTGATGAGGAACCAGGATATGCTGCTTTGGAATCAAGAGATGGTCTAGGAAGCTTTGATTGGAGCATGGAAAGTGAAGAAGAACCTGTTCAGCTTGCTATGGTAGCTACTTCACCAAGTTCATCTACTATCTCTGAGGTATGCTCTAAATGTAGTAATTCTTATCAAAAATTGCTTAAAGAATATGAAACTGAAAGAGATAATTACAGAAGGGCTAGGTCTGAGATAGCTGGTTACCAATTGACTTTAGAGCCAATGGAAGCCAAGATAATCACTCATGAAAATAATGAAGTAGCTTGGGCAGAAAAATATGAATAACAAGATTATCAATTAAAGTTAAGTGAGTGGAAGTTAGGATGTAAGGTTTCTGAACTAGAAAAGATCACTAAAGAAATAGATAAGTTGTTAGCAAAACTTGCTGTTTGGAAAGAATCAAGTCTGTCACATGTTAGTTTTGTTGAAAAACAAAGAACAGCAAACATTAAAACTGGCCTAGGTTATGATGATAGTAGTTCAGAAGAAACCCCAACTAGGAACAAGGAACTAAGTCTTTCAGAAGAGACCTCAACTAGTAATGAAGAATTCATAAGCTTAGAGGAAAACACATCTAGTGATGAGGAATCACCTTGTTCAACACCTCCTGAATTTAAGAAAGACAAGGGATACAATGAAGTTCCTCTACCCACAGGTAGTTTCCAACCACCTAGGACAGATGTTTCTTGTTTTGGAGTAGACAATTTGGAGTTTAGGAAAAAGCTTAATGGTCAATCTAATTCAAGTCAATCTAGTTCTGAGTCCTTAAAGGAAACTATAGTCCTCACCATTTGATTAAGGACTGTGACTATCACTCAAAATACTTAAGAAAATTCCCAAAGACTACCTCTGCAAACCATAAGCACAGGGAGAATAAACCAGTTTGGAATCACTCACATAGGGTTCACCATAGTAATTTCTCAAAAGACTCTAGGTACCCTCACCAGAAAAGACCATTCTCCAAACCCCCAGTACCTTCAAGAGATACTTTTCAAAGTACTAGTAAAATAGTACTTTCTCAAAGTACTGTTAGGAATTCACCCAACCAATGTACTCCTAGCACTTCTTCAAAAGTAAGACCAAGGAAGTTCAATTCCTACAAACCTAGAAGGCCTTACACCTCAAAAAGAGTACCTAGATCAAAGAACCCAACACCAACTGTTAAAACTAAATGGGTTAAGAAAGAAAGTACTGATGGGGAAGAAATAGTACTTTCAGAGAATAAGGGTGAAAAGGGGTGTGTTGATGAAAATCCAACACAAGTTTTGGAATCAAAAATATTAATTCTTGATAGTGCTTTCAAAAATAGTGGAGATAACATACTCAAAGAATTTGAGTATGTCACTCCACAAGGGGAACACAAGTCAGTAATGGCTTGGGTTCCTAAAAGAAACTAACCCTTTTTATTTTTATGCAGGGCAACCCAGAAGAGGAGCTTAAAGATCATCTTATCATTGATAGTGGTTGCTCTGGAAGCATGACAGGAGAAATGGAGCTCTTGTCAGATTTTAAGCCTTATTTTGGAGGAAAAGTTGCATTTGGGAATGATCCTGATGGAGGGAGAATCACTGGCAAAAGAACCATCAAGACTGGATCCATTGATTTTGAGAATGTTAGATATGTGAAGGAGCTTAAATTCAATCTTTTGTCAGTATCTCGGATCTGTGACAAGAAATATCCTGTGTTATTCCTTGACACATAATGTCTTATTCTCTCCCCTGAGTTTAAGTTAGAAGATGAAAACTTGGTAATGCTGAGAGCACCAAGAACCAATGATGTGTACAGTTTAGATTTGAAGAATATCAATCCTACTGAAAGAGCAACATGATTGGTAGCAAGGGCAACAATGGAAGAAGCACATCTATGGCACAGAAGATTAGGGCATGTGAATTTCAAAAACATCAACAAGTTGGTCAAAGGCAATTTAGTTAGAGGTTTACCTTCTAAAACATACAAGAATGATCACTCATGCCTGGCTTGCAAGAAGGGTAAACAACACAAGGCTTCATGTAAAAAGATTGAAGAAAGAACTATAAGAGAGCCTTTGGAATTGTTGCATATGGATCTGTTTGGACCTGTTTCTGTTGCAAGTTTAAACAAGAAGAAGTACTGTTTGGTTATAACAGATGATTGTAGCAGATTTAGTTGGATCTTTTTCTTGGGATTTAAAGATGAAACCTTTGATGCCATTCATGATCTAATAATAGACCTTGCAAATCAGTTGAGACTCAAAGTTAGATCCATTAGATGTGATAATGGGACTGAATTCAAGAATCAGCTTATGGATGAATTTTGTGCCAAGAAAGGAATTAAGAGAGAGTTTAATATTGCAAGAACTCCTCAGCATAATGGAGTTGCAGAAAGGAAGAATAGAACTTTGATAGAAGCAGCAAGGACAATGCTTGCAGATTCTCCATTACCTGTTCCATTTTGGGCTGAAGCTGTAAGTGCTGCTTGATATGTGTTGAATAGAGTATCAGTGACAAAACCTCAGATGAAGACACCTTATGAGTTACTTATGGGAAAGAAACCAAACATTAAGTTTATGAAACCTTTTGGATGTCCCCTGACTATTTTGAATACTGTTGATACTCTAGGAAAGTTTGATGGGAAATCAGATGAAGGATACTTATTGGGTTATTGTACAAATAGCAATGGATTTAGAGTGTACAACAGAGCTACCAAGAAGGTTCAAGAATGTCTTCATGTTGAGTTTCTTGAAGATCAAGAAAATCAAAAAGGTAAAGGTCCTGATTAGATGTTTGATCTTGATATTTGGCCTCATCCATGAATTATGTGCCTGTTAGAGAAGAAAATCAAGTTGTTCACAATGAAGAAGAATTACAATACATTGTTCATGGAGTCAATATGAGATCTGAAGATGTTCCTGATGAAGAATCCATTGAAAAGAAGAAAAGTACTTTTGAACCTCAAAGTACTGTTGAACCTCAAAGTACTGTTGAACCTCAAAGTACTGTTGAACCACGAAGTATTGTTCAACCAAACTCCACAGTATCTGATGAAGACCAAGCTATCCAAGATGAACTTAATAGAATGCTTCTTCAAGAAACTATTGCAAGATCCTATGAAAATGATCAAAGGAGAGCTTATGAAGCAGAAAAGAAGAAGGTTAAAGGCACTGACAATACTTTGCATCAAAGTACTGTTGATCCATTTAAAAGTACTTCAAATGTCTTAGATACATAAAATTGGATCAATACTGATGATTTGAATGATCCAACCATGCCTGCCTTAGAAGATACTGATGATGAGTTGGAGAAAGAAGGCATTTTCTCAGATTCCAATGAAGACCCTGATTTCACAAATTTGGATGATAATCTTGAAGTTTCACCAACTCCTACATTGAGAATTCATAAAGATCATCCTGTCAGTAAGATTATTGGACCTTCTACCTCAGGAATGCTCACCAGGACAAAAGCTAAGAATCTCTCTCAGATACATACTTTTTTACTTAGCTTTGTTTATAAACAAAATAGGGTGAATCACAAGGATCAGCAATTGTGCTTATTTGCTTGCATTCTGTCACAAGAGGAACCTAAGACAGTAGCTTAAGCATTAGCCAAAGAGATTTGGGTTGAAGCCATACAAGAAGAACTTTTACAATTCAAGCTTCAAGAAGTATGGGTATTATGTGATTTACCTAATGGTAAGAGACTAATTGGTACAAAATGGGTCTTCAGAGTTATAAGAGATGAAATAGGGAATGTCATCAAGAATAAAGCAAGATTAGTGGCTCAAGGCTACAGACAAGAAGAAGGGGTAGACTATGATGAAGTGTTTGCTCTTGTGGCAAGAATTGAAGCCATAAGGTTGTTTCTGGCTTTTGCATCATATATAGGCTTTCATGTATATCAAATGGATGTTAAGAGAGCTTTTCTTTATGGCACTATCACAGAGGAAGTATATGTCAAACAACCTCCTGGTTTTGAAGATCCTGCACATCCAAACAAAGTCTACAAGGTTATTAAGGCTCTGTAAGGCCTCCATCAAGCCCCTAGAGCTTGGTATTAAAGACTATCCACTTTTCTATTGCAACATGGTTACACGAGAGGTGCCATTGATAAAACTTTGTTTGTCAAAAGAGACAAAAAGGATATTATGCTTGTCCAAGTGTATGTGGATGACATTATCTTTGGAGCCACAAAACAGTCAATGGTGAAAGAGTTTGAGGATATCATGCAAAAAGAGTTTCAAATGAGTTCCATGGGTGAATTAACATTCTTTTTAGGGCTTCAAGTTCAACAATCAAGCAGTGGAATTTTCATTAGTCTAGATAAGTATGTTACAGACATTCTAAAGAGGTTTAACTTCACCACTGTCAAGCCAGCCTCCACACCCATTGATGCTAACAAACCATTGGGAAAAGATGAAGATAGGGAAGATGTTGATGTTAAGCTCTATAGATCCATGATTGTATGTCTAATGTATTTGACTGCATCTAGACCTGACATTACTTTTGATGTGTGTTTATGTGCAAGACATCAGGTCAACCCCAAAGTTTCACATCTGAATGCAGTCAAGAGGATTTTTAGGTATCTCAGGCAACAACCTAAGCTAGGGTTGTGGTATCCTAGGGAGTCTCCTTTTCATTTGGAAGCCTTTTCAGACAGTGACTATGCTGGAGACAATTATGACAGAAGATCAACTACTGGAGGATGCCAATACCTTGGAAGAAGATTAGTTTCATGGCAATGCAAAAAGCAAACAATTGCAGCAACATCTTCCACACAAGCAGAATATGTGACTGCTGCAAGTTGTTGTGCCCAAGTGCTTTGGTTACAAAATCAACTTTTGGACTATGGATTCAATTTTAAGAATACTCCTATCAACATTGATAATGAGAGTACAATCTGTATTATGAAGAATCCTGTCTATCATTCCAAGACTAAGCATATTCAGATTAGGCATCACTTTATCAGAGATTGTTGTTATGAGCACAGACTCATAAATGTGGTTAAAGTTCACACAGATGATAATGTAGCTGATTTACTCGCAAAGGGCTTTGATGTTTCAAGATTTACTTATTTAGTTCTAAGTGTAGGGGGAAATTCTAGCTAATTTTATCACATTTTACCATCAAGTACCCCCGTTTTTGGCAAAAATTAAAAAAAAAATTCACTTGAGTTTCAAAATTTTTGTGGTTATCAGTCCACCATGTGTAAACGACATAAGGACTGGCTAATCCAGGAGCAAACGGCTCTTGGTAAAGATAACTTAAATCCGTTGACGGCTTACAATCTGCCTAAAATTGTATGGTATCTCAACTCACCATACTTATAGTTTAATTGGTTGAAACGTACCGCTCATAACGGTGATATTGTAGGTTCAATTGTGGTAAAGGCAGTGGAAAAACCATAATTGGTAATCAACTCACCAAGATGATGATAATTCCATCAAAAGTTGGCTAGTCCAGAAGCAAACGGCTTCTGGTAAAGACAAATCAAATCCGTTTATAAATGGTGGTTTGCTCAAAATCACATGGTTATCAGTGTACCATGGTTCTTACTTGAACTGAAACATTTGGCTACTCCAGAAGTAATGGCTTTTGGTAAAGAGATTCAAATCCATTAAGTTTTCTCAAAAGATTGCTAGGGACTAGCAATAGTTTAGTGTGGGGGATTTGATATGTGTCTAAATACACATATATTTTACATTGTTAAACCCACAAAAACGACCAAAAACACACAAATAAACCATATAATGTTACAAATATCTTTGGAATGTGTTTTTGTGTATTTCAGGTGCAAAAGCATTGAAAATAAATGAAAAACGAACAAAGTTTGCTTAATTGGCAATGTCAGTCCCTGAACTTCCAAAGATTGTCAGAAATGGTCCCTGGATAAAATATTTTGAAGAAAAGTCAACAATAGTCCCCCAGGAATAATGAAATGACAAATTTTACCCTTGGAGTTCAAATTTGCAAAAATGGCAAAACTAGTCCCTCAACTTTGAAAAATGACAATTTTGGTCCCTAGGGTTTCAAATATGGGAAAAATTACATTTATAGTCCTTGGGTCAATAAAAGGTGGCAATTATGGTCCTTGTAATATTTTGGGAAAGTTACAAATTTAGTCCCTTGATTTTCAGCTTTTACATAAATGGTCCCTTTTGGTTTTAAGCTTAAATAAAACCAATCCAAAACCTAATCCAGCCCAACCCCTAAACCCTTGGCCCATCCACCCAAAGGCCCATGTCCCCTTTGTAATATTAACCCTGGGTCAACCCCACAGTCAAACCAACTCACCCTGGTTATCAGTTCCCCCCCCCCCCTCACACCCGTGACTCCTAGCCTGCAACCCATAGCCAACACCATCATCACTCTCCGCTGAAACCCATTCACCAACACTCCACCCTATTTCAGCTTTCCTCCACAAGACTCCAAATCCCACACCCCTGCCACGTGATAATTCCCAAGTGGTTATATATGTTTTCCCGCCAAAAATGAAAGTAAGGGCTGAGATTACTCCATATTCATCCAAAGGTATAGAATGAAGGTGGGAAAGCACAAGGAGCATGAGAGATGAAACCCTAGTTTTATTTTGAGTATAAATAGCTCAATTGTAAGCCATTTTGAGGCCAGTAGGTATATTAGGGTAGAAGTAATTTTAGTTTAAATTTTAGAATTGTTGTTGCTTTAATTTCAGTTTGAAAGGGTTATTGTACTCAAGTATTTTAGATTAATGCAAATTCAAGTTTCTTTTAAAAAATCATTTTAGCTTATTCACTTATTGAACTGCTTACCCATAGTTTATTTTCTGCTTATTTACTCTTAAAATAGCTGAATGTATGTTTATTCTCCAAAAGCTTAGTTCAAATCTTGCTTTTAGTTCATAAAATCAAAACAACACCCCTGTAAAGGGGTGTTTGGAACAAGAATTTTCATCATCCAAAATCAGTTTTATTCCAATTTTCTAAGTTCCATTAGTTCTATTTAAGTAACATTAGTTAATTTGAGTCACAATTTTACACTTTCATTAAGTTTCTAGGAACCTTAGTTCGTTTTTGTAAAAGTCCCAACATACACTGTTTTAAAGAAATCAACAGGGTGGTATTTAACCTTATGTGTTTTAGTTGCTTGTTCATGGTCAATTTTAGATGCAAATAGGATTAAACAACTTTTGGTACCTGGTAGTTGACTTCAATGGGTCAAAATCTCCAAATTAGACCCATTGGCAGGCCTGTTGATCATCTCTCCCAAGCAGCAGTAGAACAGTATTTTTAGTTTGCTCAAATCTTGGCCTCTTGGCCTGAAACTTGGTTTACACCCTCTTTGGCAGTTTGTTTTCATGCTACAAATTTTATTTTATTTTTACGATTTATTTTTCAGCTTATTAGGCCTCCACAACTTGCCCCCTTGGGACTGCTGCTGCTGTTTGCATCAGTTAAACATTGAGCTTATGGATTCTATGATTGAGTTTGATTGTTGTTTTAGAATTGTTGTAGTTGTTTGATTATGATTGCCTGAGTTTGAGATAGAGTGTCTTTGCCTAGGTTTGTCCTTAAGAGCTTTTTGGTCTCATTGCTTATTTCAAAAGCTCACTGGAACACTCATGACCTCACTGTTGATTGTCATGAGCTTGTAGAACCTTGTGAAACTTGTAAGCTGAGCTTGCTTATCTGTTTAAAGGGTAATTTGGACTTGTCCATTGCATTCACAGCCCCTCAGAGTTGTTTGTAGCCCTGCACATAGCACTCAGTCCTTGCCTCCCTTTGACAATGTTTTAGGTTTGGTTTTAGTAAGATTTAGGTTTAAAACTTTGCTTACATGTTGCCAGTAGTACAGGATCTAGGATCTTAAGCTTATTTTGGACTTTCCATTTTAGTTAATTGCTTATTTGTGGGCTACAACTCCCCCCTGGAACCTGCTACATCAGAAGCTACCTGTTCCAAAACCCCCTCCTTTGATCTTGTTTTAGCCTAGTTTAGGTAGGATTCACTGCTTGATTTCTGTTTTATAAGTTTTTCATAGTTTGATTATCAAATCTCTTATCTTACTTAAGCATTTGGGACCTGTCAGATTAGCTTATTTTGGTCTGACATCTAGCCCCCAAGGGCTGCACATTTAGCCCTGTCCTCACAGCCATTTTCACAAGCTCACTTTGAGCTTGTTATTTAAGCTTGGGGTTTGCTATGTAGCATTTCAAGCTCACCCAGCTAGCTTATGGGATCAAGGTTTACTTTGGACCTTGGATCACCCCTGTGGGCCCCACCAATGCCTGCACATGGCCAATTTGGCCTTTGATGGTCTAAGTGACCTGTGGATTGGCTTATTTAAACTGTGTAGCTTATTCAGTGCTTGTCCTTGTCATTTCAACTTAATCTCAGTCATTGTCACCTATTTTTACTTAATCCACCCTTGAGTTCATCTGTGTAGCTTATGTGAGCTTTAAACTCCATTTTTTAGCCATATAAGCTCACTATTGGAATCTTAAGCCCCTACTGAGCTTATTTTAGTGTTTAAAAAAGTTTGTCTTTGTTAAAGTTTCATAATTTAAGTATTTTAGTAGATTTGTAAAAGAGAAATCAAGAAAAGCCAAATATAAGTTTTGTCATAGCTTCTATTTAATGTAATTTAGATTTTTAATTTTTCTTTTTAAATTTTTGTTAAGTACTTATATGTTTTTATATTTTTCTTAAATTTCTAGCATATTAAAGTGTTTGTAGAATAATTTTCAGAATTTTTTCTTTTCATTTAGTATTTATTAGAATTTATATTAGTTTAATTAGTTATTAACTAATATTAGTGAATTAAATAGTTTTAATAAATTTTGTTAAACAATAGTATCTTTTTATATTTTTCCTAGGTTCCTCATAATATTTAGTACTTGAAGTAATTTTCTTATAATTTTCACTGTTCATTTGATAATTTCTAGATTTAATTTTAATTAAATTAGTTTAAGTTAAAAAACCAAAAAGAAAATAGTTTTAGCATTTAGATTTTATCTCATGATGAGGCAAAAAATGAACCACTTTTAGAGGGTCATTTAAGCCCGGAATTGAATTTATTTGATCAAATATTACCCTAAATCGTTCCTTTTGTGATTTTAGGTACTTTGGGAGAAAAATCTAGAAAAGGAAGCAATTCTGACGTTTTTGGAGCATAAAAGTGAAGAAAACGCCAAAGTCTTAATTTTCCTTGCTGGGAACAGTAGGTGACGGCATCAAGAAGAAAATCCTGACAGAGTCAAGAGTAATTTTCATGACGGCCCAGTACAGAATTGAAGGCGTCATGAGGTAGAGCGTCAAGAGTAAAATACGTGACGGCCTGGAAAATGCTATAACGTGACGGCGTCAAAAGTAGATCAAGGCAGTCCGAGAAGTGTTTTGGCGGCGAGATGACGGCGTCACCAATTTGGTCTTGACGCCGTCAGCCTCAATTTCCTATATATAGTTTTCTAATTTTCATTCAAAAAAAAAAAAGAGAAGTTTTGGAGAAACCCTAAGGCCGAACTTAGTACGAATTTTACAGGTTTTTCAAGGGTTCTCAGCCCTTGATCCCTTTCATGTGTAATTGAGATAAGTATTCTTTTAATTCAATCAATATGTCTATGTGTTGGTTGTCTATATCTTGTTCTTGTCTTAATTCCATCATGTTAGGCTAGATCTATCTTGTGTTTGCTTGGATCTAATGAAACCTAGATGTTAATTATGTGTTGATTACTTGTTTATGGTTGTATTGGATGAATGATTTCGATGTTAGGCTTAAGAAAACTGGCAGATCTCCAAATGGTAACATGCTTGAACGTCTTAGGAAACATGAACTGACGTGCACTAGGTTTTATTGGTTGTATTTAATGCATGAGTAAATTCTAATGATCCCATGTTAGGAGCTTCTTAGCCAGCTCGACATAGGAGTGAAGTAGGCACTCATAGGATTGGGGAATTAAGTGCGCCACCCCATGAATGGTATTAAGGAATACAATCCGTCATCCACGCAACTATAACAAGTAATTAACGTGTAAAAGATATCTAGGGAGTAGTGAAATCTAAGTAAACACAACTTCTCCACTTATTGCTCACAACCTTAGTTAATTTAGTTTATTTTCATTTCTAGTATTTTATTTTGATTGCATCTTTAGTATTGGGTTAGTTGACTAGCAACTAATTCCGCCCAAATCCTTCAAACCCCGAGATTTTTACTTGCTTTCTAAAAAATATAAAAATACAAAAATAATCATCCTTCATCTTTAGAACTAGTATTTAGGTTTTCTAATCCTAGCGACACTATTCCTAGCTAAACGATCAATCCCCCGGTACTTGTCACTATACTATACTACAACGATCAGGTACAGTGCCTGGTGGGGGTTGTAAGCTTCTCAAGATCCCTTGAGAGGTAAAGCCTGGTGCGATTCCCACGTATCAAGTTTTTGGCGCCGCAGCCTGGGGAATAGTTATTGTCTAGGTTAGAATCTCTTTTTATTAGGTCTACTTGCTAGATTCCTTTCTAGTAAGATTTTATTTTTATTTTTAGGTTTTCTTTAGTCTATCTTATTTCTTTGTGTTTTTGTTCGTAACTCTTCACCACCCGACATCATGGACGATGGGAACATCTTTGAACCCGTCATCCCACCACAACAAAACCCACCACTAGAACCTCTTAGGCCCCGAACCTTAGGAGAGTATTCCCGACCTAGCCACCAAGGCTACCGAAACACCATTGAGCTCACCGGAGCCAATGTGACCCCTTTGCGATCCGACACCATCCGGTTGGTGCAAAGCGGATGTGCATTCCATGGACTTCGTTTCGAAGATCCAAACCAACATCTTAAGGACTTCATTAAAATCGTAGACTCCATAGACTTAGATGTTGAAACTAGAGAGACAACCCGATTACGCCTATTCCAATTCTCTCTACGGGATCAAGCTAGTCAATGGCTTGAGCGTTTACCCGCGGGATCCATCACCACATGGGATGATCTCACCACTCGTTTCCTTGCTCAATTTTTCCCACCAGGGAGAACTACTAAGCTTAGAAATGACATCTTGATGTTCCAACAACGTCAAAATGAATCTCTTTATGAAGCATGGACTCGTTTCAAGGACTTACTCCAAAAAGTCCCTCATCATGGCATAGATCTTTGGCTCCAAGTCCAAATCTTTTATGACCATATCGATCTCTCCACGAGGCGAGCCATTGACCAATCGGCCGGTGGTAAGCTACGTGATCTAAGTGCGGAACAATCATGGGAACTCATAGAAGATCTTGCTCTCTATGACAACGAAAGTTGGAATGATCCCCGTGATTTGAACAAAATGGTCAAGGCAATATCTTTGCCTTCGAACAACTCTAGCACTCCCGACCGTAGGATCATGGAACTTGAGGACCAAGTCAAGTTTCTCATGAAATCTTACGAAGCTCCAAAGCCTTCAAGCCAAGTGAACAAAATCACTTCTTCATGCGAATTATGTAGTGGTCCCCACGACACTCGTGATTGTGTGGAACTCCCCGGAACAGCTTTTGCGGACTACGCATCCACGCGTACCGACGAAGCGGGAGATAAGTGGTACACTTTCAAGCCAGAGCCAAACCCTTACGGTGATTCATACAACCCCTCTTGGAAAAATCACCCAAACCTTAGGTGGAAACAAAATCAACCCAATTCTTCCAATCCGCCTAATCGTTACTAACCAAACGGTCCACCCTCAAACCGTACTTTCAACAACAATCCTTCTAACAACTATGGTAGTACCAACAATCTTGAAGGATTGATGTCTAGGTTCATGGCATCTCAAGAAGCTCGCATATCTAAGTTTGAAGCCGATTTCAAACAAAAGCAAAGCGAGATGACCACCAAAATTGACGCATTGTTGAAAGTTCTCAATGACCGAGAAATGGGAGCACTCCCAAGCGACACGGTCAAGAATCCGAAACTAAACGTTAATTCCATATCTTCAGTTTCGTCACCCACTTCGTGTCCACAATACTACTCGGTTAAGTCAACGAGCACGTGTTTCAAACAAAACTAAATTCTTCAAAAGGACCAGGCAAGTAAAACACCCAATATAGAACCGGTCAAAAGTATAGTTGAAACACCTCCTACGCAAGACCTTGACGATGAATTCAAGGAACTTCACCTCGAACGCCCCGTCATTGATGTCTTAGCACGTGCTCCTTACTATAGTGCCCTCCTATAAAAATATGAGAAATTTAAACTAGGTAAAAATGGGACCGCCTTCGTTCAAAACAAGTTGCCTAAAAAGCTTGATGATCCGGGTATATTTGTTTTGCCTTGTAAGATAGGAAGATCCGAAGCTTTCGACACACTAGCCGATTTAGGGTCAAGCCTCAACTTGATTCCCTTATCCTTATTCATCGCTCTTAAGCTAGGAAAGTTAGAGGAAATGGAGGTATTGATAGGGCTAGCGGATGGGAGTATTGCCCACCCGGTTGGAATGATTAAGGATGTAGTTGTTCACGTAGGAAAGTTAACTATATTAGCGGATTTTCACGTCCTTGACATGGTTAGTGACACTACATGCCCATTATTGGTAGGAAGAGGATTTTTAGCAACTGCTAGCGCCATGATAGATTGTAAGGAGTCTAAGATAGCGGTAGGTGAAGGCGATACTTGGTCGGTGTATGATGTAAAGAAGCATAGTTATGATTGTGATGATGAACCGACACCGCATTGGGTAGAGATTAATAGGAGACCGTCTAGATATGGACCTTGGATAGAAAGGAACTTTATAGGACCTCAATGCCCATTTTATCTAGAAAAAGATTTCATTGAAAAAACACATTCGGTGGAACAACTCATAGCTAGAGATGAAGAGCTAGATCCCTTTGAGGACCCCTTAGTCTTTAGAAAGATGATTGAGTTCTTGAGCGTAATGCCTATTAATATAGAGATGAATAAGTGGAAAAGAGAGGGAGACAAGTGTAAATGGAGGTGGGACAAGCCACCTAAAGAAGGTGACAGATCATGGCATATGAGGATGACTTTGTATGATCCGGATGGAGAAAAGTTTGAAAGGTCATACCATACTAAGGAAACCGATAGGAAGTTGAAACCTAAGTTTGATCCCAAGGACGTCCTCAATGAGGAACTCACCCGTATCACGTAGTAATCCATGACCTTGAGTCTAGCTACAAGACTCGTAAATAAAGAAAAGCGCTTCTTGGGAGGCAACCCATGTTTTGTGTGATTTTGTTTGTTTGTTTGTTATTTGCTTCCGTATGCATGCTTTATTTTTATTGTTGGTAGATCATGTTTCTCAATTAAATAATGGAAATACTTTACTTTGTTGTTTTGGCCTAGTCTTAACTCCACCTAAAAGTATTTTTGCAAAAGATAAGTGTAAGGGGAAACCCCAAATATGTTTTTAAGAAACAAACCGATCATGATTCTCCACAATATTAAATGAACATGTATATTCGTATTTGTTAGAGTCAAATGCTTGTATTGAGTCATAATGAAGTTTTGCAGGATTTTCCAGGAAGTGAGACCAAGTTTTTCCAGAAATTTTCCGGAAACTTAACATAAGAATTTCTGCAGGTCACTTCTGACGGCGTCACGTGTAAAAATCTGGAAATTTTACCGGTTTTATTTTTCTAACGGAGTCTTATGGTTTTTGTGAATTAATAAGTTTTATAATCTCCAGGAAATCTGCAAACTTCATTCCACAAGCATTATATCTTATTTTGTTTTCTAGGATTTAGTAACTTATGTAGGTTGCCGCCGATTTTATGCGAGGTTGTTTTGTCTATTTTCTCAGGATTTACAGGTTATGTATGACAAGAAGATGATTTATATTCTGGAAGGGAAGCTTTGATTGTTCATTTTCTTGGAGGAAGATTTAATCTGGCTACCTTATTATCCATACCGAGCGAATCAGGGGAGTATTTGATTTCATTCTTTTTACTTATTTCACTTTTACATTCTTTACTTGAACATTGGGGACAATGTTCATCTTAAGTGTAAGGGGAGGGTAAAAAGATGATACCTTACATATGCACTTTCGCTTGAGTTTGTTTTGTTTAATAGTAGATGTGTAATAAAACTATGAGAAATACTTGCTAGTGTAATTTTAGCGCCAAAATTAAAATTTTTTACAACATTTAGGAGTGAAACTTTAGCCATAGCAAGCGTCTCATGGATAGGAGATTGTATGACTAGCACAAAACCGTATATTCAGAAAAATTTTCCACCCAAATATGTGAGGTTCGCCTTTAGATTTGATAGGAAAAGCATTTATTATTAGTGCTTATGAGTGTACCGGTAACATTTAGATTCTAGAACTTGCGTTAGTGATGCATCCCGAGACCGCTAGTGAGAATACATTAATGTAGTAAGATTTACTACATGATAAGAGGCATTAGGATCACCCTTGTGTTAAACCCGTATCATAATTACTTGACCATTTATGTCATATTATTTGGCTAGTTAAGTCAACTAATTTTTCCCACACCCTTAGCGTTGTACTCATTTTTAGTACACGAAACCCCTAGTACACCCCTCCGAGCCTATCTTTTCGTTTCTAACTTTAAGCATTTTACTTAAAGGAAGAATTTGTTACACCCCACTTAAATGTACACCCAAATCGCCTTAACCTTCCGTGTATGCGCTCATTTTTAGTGCATTATTGTTATTTGTTAAACCCTAAGTTAACTTGCTAATTGATTACATGGTTGCTAAGTCGAGTCATATCCTTGTACATATTGTTTTGGGACGATTGGGACTCATGGGTAAAGTACTTATTTTATGGAGTAATGGGGAAGAACATCATATATTACCCCCATATGTACGTTAATCTTAAAAGTACTCCAAGTGTTTTGATTTTCTTAATTCGAGTCATTAGATTAGTTTATTGTAAACTATGTAAAAATTCAAGTGTAAGGGAAATATTCATTCCCTATGATGTATTATTTTGGATGGTCGGGTAAGAGTGTATGCAAAAAAATAAAAAAATAAAATAAAAAAAAATCAAAAAATCAAGAAAAAGAAAAAAAAAATAGAAAAAAAGAAAAAAAAAAAAAAAAAAAAAAAAAAAAAAAAAAAAAAACATACGGACTACCATCCCTTTTCATTCTATGTTCATTTTATGTTTTTGTTATTTTTCATTTATTAGCTTAAGTCGAGTCTAGTCTTGGCTTAGCAACGTCATATTGTACATGTAATTAACCAAGATTGTTAACTCGCCACCAGTAAAGACTGCCTATATCCAACAAAACTGTATATTTCAAATCCCTACACCTAACGTTACAACCCTTTAAAAGACCTCTTGGATAATTTATCCTAGGTACTTACGCCATGTGGTGGAGGTTTGATCCTTTCCCAAGCCTATGGTAATCTATTTTGCTATGACAGGTAGTGAGAGATATCTTCCGTTTCCATATTGTAATTTATACTTTATTACACCCGAGAGATGTGAGTATCTAAACACTATTTGTGAGGTGCTAGTATATGACCTCCGTGCTTGTCTATTGGTCTTTAGTGGAACGATTATTTGTTGCAATTACTTTTATGTTAGTGTTAAATGACCCCTAACTTGTATTTTGATTAGAATAAAAGTGCATTTGCTTGAGGACAAGCAAATCTCAAGTGTAAGGGTATATGATGAGGCGAAAAATGAACCACTTTTAGGGGGTCATTTAAGCCCAGAATTGAATTTATTTGATCAAATATTGCCCTAAATCGTTCCTTTTGTGATTTTAGGTACTTTGGGAGAGAAATCTGGAAAAGGAAGCAATTCGGACGTTTTTGGATCATAAAAGTGAAGAAAACGCCAAAGTCTTAATTTTCCTTGCTGGGAACAGTAGGTGACGGCGTCAAGAAGAAAATCCTGACGACGTCAAGAGTAATTTTCATGACGGCCCAGTACAGAATTGAAGGTGTCACGAGGTAGAGCGTCAAGAGTAAAATACGTGACGGCAAGGAAAATGCTATAACGTGACGGCGTCAAAAGTAGATCAAGGCAGTCCGAGAAGTGTTTTGACGGCGAGATGACGGCGTCACCAATTTGGTCTTGACGCTGTCAGCCTCAATTTCCTATATATATTTTTCTAATTTTCACTCAAAAAAAAAAATAGAAGTTTTGGAGAAACCCTAAGGCCGAACTTAGTACGAATTTTACAGGTTTTTCAAGGGTTCTCAGCCCTTGATCCCTTTCATGTGTAATTGACATAAGTATTCTTTTAATTCAATCAATATGTCTATGTGTTGGTTGTCTATATCTTGTTCTTGTCTTAATTCCATCATGTTAGGCTAGATCTATCTTGTGTTTGCTTGGATCTAATGAAACCTAGATGTTAATTATGTGTTGATTACTTGTTTATGGTTGTATTGGATGAATGATTTCGATGTTAGGCTTAAGAAAACTGGCAGATCTCCAAATGGTAACAATCTTGAACGTCTTAGGAAACATGAACTGACGTGCACTAGGTTTTATTGGTTGTATTTAATGCATGAGTAAATTCTAATGATCCCATGTTAGGAGCTTGTTAGCCGGCTCGACATAGGAGTGAAGTAGGCACTCATAGGATTGGGGAATTAAATGCGCCACCCCATGAATGGTATTAAGGAATACAATCCGTCATCCACGCAACTATAACAAGTAATTAACGTGTAAAAGATATCTAGGGAGTAGTGAAATCTAAGTAAACACAACTTCTCCACTTATTGCTCACAACCTTAGTTAATTTAATTTACTTTCATTTCTAGTATTTTATTTTGATTGCATCTTTAGTATTGGGTTAGTTGACTAGCAACTAATTCCGCCCAAATCCTTCAAACCCTGAGATTTTTACTTGCTTTCTAAAAAATATAAAAATACAAAAATAATCATCCTTGATCTTTAGAACTAGTATTTAGGTTTTCCAATCCTAGCGACACTATTCCTAGCTGAACGATCAATCCCCCGGTACTTGTCACTATACTATACTACAACGATCAGGTACACTGCCTGGTGGGGGTTGTAAGCTTCTCAAGATCCCTTGAGAAGTAAAGCCTGGTGCGATTCCCACGTATCATCTCAGATCACTTTTTCTAATTTTCCTAGCTTCTATAAGTTGTTAAGTATTTGTAAAAATTATATTTGTAATTTTCTCTTTTCATTTGCTCTTTTTCTCATTTAATTTAGTTTAAATAGCTTTTAAAGTAATAATTAGGTAATTATTTAATTTTAAATCCACAAAAAGACAAAAAGATATATTTTTAGTTTTAAAATTTGTTTTTAGTTATTTTATAATTTTAGAAATTTAATTCTCATTTTTCTAGTGTTAAAATAATATTATATTGAATTTAAGTTATTTAAATATTAATAATTAGTATTAAATAGTATTTAATTAATATTAAATAATTAATTAGTGTAAAAATTCATTTTCTTTTTCTAAAAATTTTCTTTCATCCTTAGGTTTGTAAAAAAGTCATTTTCACCCCCTGAGGGTTTTCAGATTTCAGTTTTCACTTTTTATTTCGTACGTTCACGTAACTTTAATCTGAACGTACGCGTTTTTAGGTTTAGAACGTTTCTGGGTTTTCTAAGTTTACAATCTTGTTAATATAGCTTATTTAAGCTATTTCTTTGTATAAATCAGTAGTATAACCAATCACAAACCCTTTCCTGTCCAAATTCACCCGATCACAAACCCGTTTTGATTACCATCACACCTCGTCGGGACATAACGACCCGGGGAAACACTATACTTCCACGAAGATTGAATCTAGGCAGTTTGACCTTGTTGACCATCACCTGGTCAATTTAGGTTGACCGTTTTGAGCCAATCAAAGAAGCTGCTAGAACGTATCAAGCTGATTTGGATGCTGAATACTTAAGAGAATCAAGAAAGCCAATTGTTGAAACAAGAAGGCCACTATCCAAAGCTCAAGAAAGAAATTTTATGATAAGTTTTCTGAGAGGCAGAGGATTTAAGAATCTACAAAGGTTGAGACATCCACAGGTGAAAGAACTATATGACAGTGTTCAAGAGTCAATCAAAAGAGAGTTAGATAGTTTTGAGCCTATGGATTATGAGAAAGAAAAGAAGCTGGAAGAAGAAAGAAAAGAACTAGTTAAGAAAAGAAAGTTAAAGAGGAAGAGAGCAACTCAAGATGATCAGTTATCAAAGAGGCTCAAGATGCTAAGATCAGACACTGTTGATGAGCTGAGGAATTATCTTAGGGTTGTGGATTTTGAGAATCCAAAGAAGACAGAGAATGCTGAGAAGAAGTCCAAGATTTCTACATTTTTTGTGGTAGAATCATCTGATGGAGATTATCTCATTTTTCATAGAGAGGATGAAAGCTTTACAATATTTAATATGCTATGGGATATACTGCACAAGATAGATAGAGAAGATTTATACTATTTGTATCTACAATTGCAGGATTACTTTGAGAATACTGAGCCAACAGGAGTGGGATTGATCTTATTGGGTGATTTAATAACCATCTGGGAAACTAATGAAACAAGTAGTGATGCTCTATGGAATGATCAAGAGAATTGGGAAATAACAAGATGGAGATTCTTTGAGTCATCAGGGGTACACTCACTTGAAATGGAAGATGGAGCCATGATCCATATGTTTACAGAGAGAAGATATCCTATGATAAGGGAAATTATGGTCAGAATGTTGGATCATGGTATGGAAGTTGAGAATGAGACTGAAGTAGCATTAATGGTGATTGAATTATTCATACAGTGGACTACTTCAGATGATGATTGATGAGGCAAAAAACGAACCGTTTTTAGGGGGTCATTTAAGCCCGGAATTGAATTTATTTGATCAAATATTGCCCTAAATCGTTCCTTTTGTGATTTTAGGTACTTTGGGAGTGAATTCTGGAAAAGGAAGCATTTTGGACGTTTTTGGAGCATAAAAGTGAAGAAAAACGGCAAAGACTTAATTTTCCATGCTGAGAACAGTACCTGACAGCGTCAAGAAGGAAAATGTGACGGCGTCAGGAGTAAAATCCATGACGACCCAGAGAAAACCTGAAGGCGTCAAGAGAAGGGCGTCAAGAGTTATTCTGCTGACGGCCTGAAGATGGATTACACGTGACGGCGTCAAACCCAGATCTAGGCAGCCCGAGAACCTTATTGGCGGCGAGATGACGGCGTCAGACATTTACTCATGACGCCGTCACCTCACAAAATCTTTATATTCTTTTCTATTTTTCATTCATTAAGGAAGGAACTTGTGTGGAGAATACTAGGGCCGAAGCTAATAAACCCTAGGTCGTTTGTAACAGTATTTTCAAGGGTTTTCACCCCTTGAAACCTTTCATGTTCAATTAAGATAAGTCTTCTTTCAATTCATTCAATATGTCTATGTGTTGTTTGAATATATCTTATGCTTGTCTTGATTTTAACATGCTAGGCTAGATCTTTCATGTGTTTGCTTAGATGTAATGAAACCTAGATGTTGATTATAGGTTGATTGCTTGTTTATAGTTGTAATGGATGAATGATTTCAATGTTAGGCTTAAGAAAACTGGCAGATCTCCATTGTGTAACTTGCTTGAACGTCTTAAGAAACATGAACCAATGTGTACTAGGTTTTTATGATTGTATTTAATGCATGAGCGAATTCTAGTGATCCCATGTTAGGAGCTTGTTAGCCGGCTCGACATAGGAGTGAAGTAGGAGCTTATAGGATTGGGGAAGTAAGTACGCCACCCCATGAATGGTATTAAGGAATACAATCCGTCATCCACGCAACTGTAACAAGTAATTAACCTGTAAAAGATATCTAGGGAGTAGTGAAATCTAAGTAAACACAATTCTCCCACATATTGCTCACACCACTAGTTAAATTAGTTTATTTTCATTTTTGTTATTTTATTTTGATTGCATCTTAGTTATTGGGTTAGTTGACTAGCAACTAATTCCGCCCACTCCTCTAAAAAAAACGAGATTTTACTTGCTTTTATTAAAACATAAAAATACAAAAAGAATCATCCCTCATATCTAGACCTAGTTCTTAGGCTTTCTAATCCTAGCAACACTATTCCCAAGCTGAACAATCAATCCCCCGGTACTTGTCACTATAATATACTACAACGATCAGGCACACTGCCTGGTGGGGGTTGTAAGCTTCTCGAGATCCCTCGAGAGGTAAAGCCTGGTGCAATTCCCACGCATCAATGATAATGCAAATACTGGTATGATTTGTATTATATAAATATTTTTTGAATAATAAAGTACTTTATTCAAAGTACTGCAAGACAAACAGTACTTTCTCAAAGTACTGCTTGCTGCATAAAACC
Source organism: Artemisia argyi (assembly GCA_030686995.1). Taxonomy (NCBI): domain Eukaryota; kingdom Viridiplantae; phylum Streptophyta; class Magnoliopsida; order Asterales; family Asteraceae; genus Artemisia; species Artemisia argyi. The sequence goes on along the minus strand of CM060688.1, from coordinate 152,371,551 downwards.
AGTACAGTCTTTTAATATTGATTAAGTTTTAAAAGAAAAACTTTGTGAAGCATAAGATGATATCAACAAAGGTTTTGAGAAGTCACACATGGTGTTAGTATTTGTACTACACAGCAAATGGTAATCAACTCACCATGTTTAACAGACAAGAAAGAGTTTGACTCATCATGTGGATACGGCTCTGATGTGATAATCAAATCCGTTTTTAGTTGACAATTTACTAAAAATTGTATGGTTTTCAACTCACCATATCTGTAAAAGTGAAGAGTTGGCTAGCCCACAAGAAAATGGCTTGTGGTAAAGGCTGTGGAAAATCCATTTATATGGGAATTAGTTCACCATGGTTGTGATAAAATAACTAACTAGTCCAAAAGCAAACGGCTCTTGGTAAAGACTAAACAAATCCGTTGATAGCTGATGATTTGCTAAAAATCATATGGTTATCAATATACCATGGTTGTTCTAACCTAAACATTGGCTACTCCAGAGTTAATGGCTTTGGTAAAGAGACATCAAAATCCATTAAATTTCAATGATTCACCTCTCACAGGAGTTTACACACCTGAAAGTGATGAGAATAGTATGAAACTTTAAAGATTTGATGTACACTTTGTCAAAATATTGTTAAGTTGCTGAAAAGATTTGTTGTTGTGAAGATATCATCTGAAGCTGATGAAGAGTACTTTGACACACAAGTCAGATAAAAGTTAAAGACACAATTTTCCTTGAAAATAAAGATGCTGAAGATTAAAAAGATAACAAAGAAACTTGAAATCAAGCAAGTAGAATTCAAGTTAGGGGAGGATTGTTGGGATATGAAGATCAAAGTACTTATGGATGTTCAAAGTACTGCTTGTGTCAAAGTGTTGCTCATGTTCAAAGTACTGCTCGTGTATGAAGAATATTCAAAGTACTTCTAAGTTAAAGGACTGATATGCAATATCGTTTAAGGATTGTTATGTAATATTATTAGAATATACTAGAATTAGTTAGAGATAGTTTACTTGTCGTTCAAGTATTGTAGACCGACTTAAGGTTTTCCTTATGCCTATAAAAAGAGCCTTAGGATGGTATTAGACATACGAATACTTGCATACGATTTAATAGATTACAAAATACGATATTAGAGAGTTAGGGATTGTTAGTGAATCTATGTAAGATATGCAGGTTCAAGTTGGTTTTAATATAATCATTCAAAGTTCTTCTTAGCTTTGTGTTAGTATATTCTGCATACTTTACAAGGTTATATCAGCGTTTCATTGTTAGTAGTTTTGAGTTATTAATGATTGCTAAGACCATTACAAGTTATAGTTAAGTTTGGTCAGAGTATATCGATCCAACATTCTCAATAGACAGCTTTACTTCTTTTATGTCTGCCATTTTAAGGCCCATCGGAGGGGAAGAATGGGTCGTGTCTTAATTCAAATGTTTTTCAAGCAAAAGAATATCCCCTCCGGATCACAATTGGAATTATCAATTTCTGGTGAAATAGAATCATTAGAAAGACAAGCCTTGATTTCTTCTCACTTCCCTCAAACGGAGTGAGGGAAGGGGAAGAATCGGAGATGATTGGTTCTGAAGAAGGAGTGGGATTGCCACTCGAAGCATTATTTGTGAAACCGAGAAGCTCTTGAGAATACTCCTCCATAGCAGCATCAATAACATCGATTCGATTTACGAAGATATGATTATAATTGGAGGAGTATCTCGCGGTCTGGTCAAGATACGTAACAGCTTCACTTCCAACACGTAAGGTAATCTCCTCATCGTAAACATCAATCAAAACATGGCCATTCCTTAGGAATCCTCTCCCGAGAATGAGAGGAACCCGTGGATCGGCATCAAAATCGACAACCACAAAATCGGCAGGGAAATTGAATTTTCCCACATTGACGAAAATATCCTCGACTATTCCCATTGGTCGGGAAGTAGATTGGTCAGCAAGCCCGAGGGTCATGCAAGTCGGAGTCAAATCGGGAAGAGATAACTTTTTCCAAATCGATAATGGCATTAGGTTGATGCTAGCACCAAGATCGGCCAAGGCGAAACATTGAACTATCCCTGGAAAATTGCACGGAATAAGAAACTTTCCAGGGTCTTCAAGCTTTTCGGGAAGCTTTTTCAGAAGAACCACTGAGCAATTCTCATTTAATGGGGTTCTTGCCATCTCAAACAATTTTTCTTTGTTATTCAAAAGACTTTTTATCATAGATGCAAATTTTGGCATCAAAAGAATAGCATCCGCGAGGCTAATATCAAAATGCAATTCTTGAAAGATCTGATAAAACTTTTCCATCTGATTATTAACTTTCTCGCAGTGCTTTTGATCATTTAAGCGTGACGGATAAGGCAATTTTTTCTTGACGGGAATTTCTTTCTCAGCTTCGTAAACAACTTTTTCCTTTCCTTTAGATGTTTGTACAACCGGAGGTTGGATGTCTTCGGTCTTTCCATTATTAATAGGAATTTCCGTATCCGTTGTCGCCTCGGTTTCACGGTCGACTACCTTGGGAGGAAGAGAAGAAGAGGTAGTCGGAGCCGTTGGTCCATTGTATGAAACACCACTTCGAGCTGTGATCGTTTTGACATCGCCCCTCGGGTTAGCGATCGTGTAGCTTGGAAGAGTTCCCGAGCCCAAGGGTCGATCATTTAAACGTTTGTTAATTTCAACGATTTCCTTAGCCAATATATCTTGGTTTTTCATGACTTGCTTAAGAATCTCATCCGAGGGTGACGGATTTTGAACCACATTTTGATTTTGATTAAATTTTTCCCTTGGTTGTTTTGATTAAAACCCGGATTATGATTATGATTTCCATGATTAAAGTTTCCATGATTAAAGTTTCCATGATTAGCATTTTGAAAATTTCCTTGAAAATTCCCTTGATTCGGGACTTGATTTTGATTCCCTTGAAAATTCCGATTTTGATTAATTCCTTGGTTTTGATTTTGAAAACCATGATTTGCTCGATTTTGATTTTGATTGACTTGATGAGTACGGTTTTGCACATTATTATTATGACTCTGATTTTGGAAACTGGGTGGTCCAAGATAATTGTTCAAACGGTAGCTGAGAAGATTTCAATCTCCTTGAGGTAGGTAACTGTTACCACTCGTGTTTGTAGCATACACATTCTCATAAGCATAGGAACCAGTTGTCGGACACTCGTAATACGGATGTGGACCACCACAAGTTTCACAACTATGGTTCACTACATTCACTTGATGAGTTGGATTTGCAATAGACATAGCATCAACTTTCTTATTGAGGGCAGCTAGAGCATTCATGATTTCATCATTAGCTTTGCTACTAGCATTTGAAGCTTGAAGTTTGTGTTAGCCTCGCTCTTTTATAAAGATAACGTCACATACGTGAATTGGACTAGATACGTAGTTAGTTGTGCCTTTAGGGACTACTATTGTACAAAAGGCAAACATGTAATAGGATGAGCCTATAAATACCCCTCATGACTCTCCATGAGGGGTGTGGGAAATTGTGTAACTTTACTTTCATATTAATAAACTTCCATTTTCTTCACCCTCTCTCTACTTTATCTCTCTAGAACCAAACATGGATTTCATATACTTTGATCAACCTCGACCTCCCGAATCACATAAAAATCATTACTTTTCGGTCCTACAATTGGCATCAGAGCTATGGTGTTTTGTTTTGATGATTTTATTGTGGTTCGTATATATATATTTTTTTTTTTTTTTGCTGTTTTACCAATATTTACGGATCTAAAAAAAATTCTTATCTTTTGGAAATATTGGTAACAGTTTTTATTGTCCTTTTTGTATCCATGGTCAAAAGGTCACAGCTTTCATTTAAAGTTTACATCTGTTTATGTGTCAATCTTTGACCACATTTTTATACTTTTTGTTTTGTGACTTTTTGTTCCATACCGTGATTAAGTGGTCAATATTAATATTTATGGTCTCAACCTGGTCAAAAGGTGCCAGAAATATTGGTCTGTATCATGCTCAGTATTTTTTGGCCTGAATCTGAACGGAAAAGGACGCCGGAAAACTGTCTACGCGAAAAGTTATGCCAAAAACCCTAGGTCTACGCGAAACTTCAGTTTTTCTATGCATAACTTGGACAAGTTATGCGTAAGGTTCATCTTAGGCGTAAAACCCTAGTCTTACGCGTAATACTTACGCAAAAGCTAAGGTCTACGCAAAAGATACGTTTACGCATAAAACATGTCTACGCAAAAGTTTTCTACGCGTAAGATTTCTACGCAAAAGTTTTCTACGCGTAAGATTTCTACGCAAAAGATTTCTACATGTCTACGCATAACGTTTTGCGTAAACTGGCCTATATGAAAACTTATGCGTAAAGTGATCAACAGAAGTAAGATGAAGCAGAAAAGAGACCATTGACCACAAACCATTATACCAACTCATGGTGACCTCAGCTTAACACCATCATCAGTCCATTGTCAATATTAATTTAACGATAAGAAAGAAAAAGTTGAACATCAGTCCTCGTTAATCTAATCCTAAACCAAGACACAACCAAACCCTCACCGTCACTCACAAATCTCCTATACATCTAAAATACAACTCAAACAACAAGCTAATCGATCTCAGAAAAGTTCAATGTTGTTTCTAATCTTTAAAAGATTTTTTTTTGTGTTGAACTTAAATCATCACTAACCAATATTGAAGACCAAGCTTCTTTAATATCCGGAATCTTTTCAGAAAGAATAAAACAACTTGTGTTTTACTCACAGTTTTCATTCGGTTCAAGAACAACGAAACAACATATATACCTACCCGAGACCATTACGATCTTGAAGCAATCTTTACTTCATCATTGTGTCGACACCTTGTGTGATTTGAATGGGTTATGTGCTGAACGATTATACAGGGGTTTAGAGTCCCTCGTTTCGTTGGTGATTAATGGAGAAGAAGTTTAGTATATGTATTTATATAATTGGTTGTGATTGATGGTGAGATCGAGATTGAAGTGATGAGTTACATTTGGGGAGGAGAGAGTTTAGATGGGAGCGTGTAGGTGAAAGAGTGGTAGGCGGATTTTACAAGTTGTGTGTAGGGTTTGTGATAACAACCGTAATTTATCAATTTGTGTCATTAGATTTGGGCTTTGTGTTGAGATCCGGATTTTGGGCTTCAATTATTATGATCACATAGGCATTGGGCTATACGTTGGTAATCATAAACATGGATTGGGCTGTCAACTGCTTAAGGTTTCGGTTATATTGAAAACAAATGATATCCTAAACTTGTTTGGGATACATTTTGTTTAAATTATTTTAATACAAAAGAGTGGTATTTTGGTATTGCAAGTTTTCACGGGGATTCATTGTTCACGGCTAGAATTGTTTCGTTCAACAAAAATGACTACGGGGTTTTTGAACGGTATTATCGATTTGACTCTGAAGTGGCGTTTCAATAAGTGTACTTATTTATCTCAAAGTCTAGGGGTGGTTGGATGCATGACTTTTGAAGATAACTTGTCTGCGCAAATTAAAAAATTCAGTCTTGACAATCTAGTTATTACTGATGTAAGGAGTTACGTTGTAGTGCTCACAGTATAGCTATCACTTTAAGGAGTTACGTTGTAGTACTCAGTGTCACGCGAAGCAGTGGATTGTTCAAGCGGCGAATATTTCGTGCAACCTCATACTTAAAGGAGTTACATTGTAGTGCTCAGTATAGGTATTAAGTCACATCTATCGTACAAGCATTAAGTCACAAGATGGGATGATTACTTCTTTTTCAAGCTGGTCATATCGGGCAGTCTCCATATGTGGTCATTACTAGTAGCCGGTGAATTACAAGGAGGTTCGATTACAGGTTTATTTGAGAGAAACGTATTGAGAGCAATGTTGCAAAAATCATGAATCGGTCCCGAGGCGGTCGAGGGCCGTGTAGCGATTTTTGGCCGATTAATCGCCGATTCCAAGGTCCAAGGCCGATTAATCGGCCGATTACCTTGTAATTCGCTCCAAGGTCCAAGGCCTTTCAGCTTGTAATCGCCGATTAATCGGCCTTGTAGGCCGATTTTTGCAACACTGATTGAGAGTATATTTTTTCGACATATTCTCACAAATTATGCGTACACGATCTATCTATATTGCATCAGAAGTGTAAAGTACGGGTAATTATGGCATGTACACAAAATAGTATGATGATTTCGATAAATCGCAACCATCAGGAGGGAGAAGAACATGCCAAAAGAAGTAGTGTTTCATCTCTAGTACGTTGGTTGTTCGAGGGAATTGTGCTTACACTGGAACCGAAGAAGTACTAATGATGTGTACATCGGAGCGTATTACCAACCTTCTGTGCAATGTTATGTGAGTTATATTGTCAAGATGCTCCCTGAACGACAACCATGTGCCTACACTTTTGAATCTACTTTATCCGCTGCGTGATGAAAAGAGAGTTGTCGGTTCAGGAGGGAGCAGGAAAAAGAATAAAGGCTCACTAGTTAGGAGGGAGTAATAACCTAACTAGACCATTACAGTTGAAGTTCAGAGCAACAAAGACCTTTGTCGTCAGTGTCAAAGATCATACGCCGAGATCGTCGGAAGAGAGAACTTCAAGTCTGCCTCAGTATCTAGACTACAGAGACTCTGCGCTTCAACAACATCAACATAGTTTACTATTGTTGTAATTTACATTGTTTATGTATTTATAGGTCTCATTGTAACCATTCACGTGTGACGATATCTTGGAGGGAGATTGTTAGCCTCGCTCTTTTATAAAGATAACGTCACATACGTGAATTGGACTAGATACGTAGTTAGTTGTGCCTTTAGGGACTACTATCGTACAAAAGGCAAACATGTAATAGGATGAGCCTATAAATACCCCTCATGACTCTCCATGAGGGGTGTGGGAAATTGTGTAACTTTACTTTCATATTAATAAACTTCCATTTTCTTCACCCTCTCTCTACTTTATCTCTCTAGAACCAAACATGGATTTCATATACTTTGATCAACCTCGACCTCCCGAATCACATAAAAATTATTACTTTTCGGTCCTACAGTTTGCTTCTAGCCATCCTCACTCGAGCCTTATTCTCAATGATTGTGAAGGCTTCTTGAATGTTACGAGACAACAAGTTCCCACCCGCAGCATAATTGAGTGAGTCTTGATCAGCATGACACAACCCATTATAGAAAGTATCAATCGGATGCAAAGGTGAAAACCCGTGATTCGGACATTTTTCAAGCAAATCTTTAAATCGATCCCAAGCTTCGCTGAACAATTCATCGAAAGCTTGTTGGAATCGAAATATTTGAGTTTGGAGATTAGAAATTTTAGAAGGAGGATAGAAATGATTCACAAACTTGGAAGCTAAATCTGCCCAAATGTGAATCGAATTCGGTGGTTCCTTTTCCAGCCAAGTCCGGGCTGCCCCTTTAAGGGAGAAAGGAAACAATTTAAATTTCACCACATCGTAAGGGACTTGATTGATCTTAATAGTCTCAGCGATGTTGGTGAAATTCCTAATGTGAACATATGGGTCTTCATGTTCAAACCCGTGAAAGGAGATACTCGTGATGATGTTGAGTAACCCATGATTGATTTCAAATTGATTTGCGGTGATATCGGGAATCACGATGGCCCTCCTAACACCATTGAACGGTGATTGGAGTTGTTCTTCCATCGGACGTAAATCATAAGCCGGTTGGGGTCCCATCGGAAGGATCCCGTGATTTTGAGCACCACCCAGCGGCGGGGGTCCCATGTTTTGATCGTTTTGGTTCATTTCCTCAACGGTTGGGAAATGAACCCGGTGATTGTGACGTATTACCCTTTCGGGATCATAAAGTGGAGAAATAAGATTTTGAGAAGATGAGCGGGTGATCATACACCACAAAAATAAAAAAGAAAAAGAAAAAGAAAAAGAAAATCTTTTTGTATTTTTGGTTGGGAAGTATTTTTGGCCTTTTTAATTTATCGAAAAACAAAACTCAAAACTTCTATTTTGTTTTTGCAACTGTTACGTTATTCGTAACCGTTTCCTCTAAAACTACGCGCAACGGAACGGGAGAGAAGAATGGATCTCTCTTCGGTCTGCAATTCAATGTCAAGACCTCCGTATTCCCCGTTTATTTGGTTGTAGTAATAGAGTAATCCGATAACGTTTAATTTCACGATTTTTTTTTGTTGTTTATTCGAGAATGGTTTACAACACTCTTCCAAGAGTGAGGATGTTATTTTATTTTTGTATTATTAAAAACACTTTAGTAAAAGTGTTTTTGATTTTTTACTTTTTATATTTTTATAAGAAAATATTCACAATTTTGAGGAAGGTTTTTCAAAACACGATTTTTAAAACCGAAAACCAAAATTCACTTCAAACCTTCCCCGGTAGCGGCGCCAAAAATTGATTCAACAATTTATATATATCCAAAAGATTTGCAATAAATACAAATCCCGAGTTCGTTTCCCGTGTGAAGGAGTGAATGGAATCGTGATAATCAATTTCGTGAAATCGTGTTGTGAAAAGTGGAAAAATGAAAATTTGTGATTATGAAACTAAAATTATGATGAGAAACAATTTACAATACTAAATATACAAGCAACTTAAGCCCAACTAATCCAAATTGTAAAATGAATTATCAAACGCGAATTTAAAACGTAACGTACAAATCTAAAAGTGAATTTTAATGAAAAATGATCCTAAAAATGTAAAATAATTTTCTAAAAATCCTAAACAACTAAAAATAATTTTGAGAAAAAGAAAAATATTTTTTTGACTTTTTATTTATTTTCTATGAATTATTTTCTATTTTTTGAATATTGAAAGGAATTAAAAATAAAAGAAAATGTAAAAATAATGTTGAAAAATACAGAATAAGTTTTGAAAAATCTAAAATAACTGAAAAGAATTTTCTAAAATATTTTTGGAGTTTTTCAAGCTTTTTTTGATTTTTTATTGATTTTTATTTATTAAAAAGTACTAAAAATTAATTAAAACTAAAATAAATTGAGAAAAATAGCAAATGAACTCAGAAAAATATGAAATTTTCAGGAAAAAACAAAAATATTAATTTAAACCTAAGAAAAATAAAAGAAATGAAAAATAAGCTGGAAAAAGTGCTTATGAGGTGAAAACAGCTTATTACAAGTGCTTATTTATAAGCACTTGCAACAAAACTTTTTGAACCTGTCACATAAGGTTTATTTTACTCAAATAAGATCATTTGAACTGATTTTAGACCACAAGTAACTCTAAAACACTTCTAATGAACAATAAGCAGTTTTCAATAAGCCAAGCAATAAGCAAATTCCAAACAAATTAAGCCAGATGATCAGGATCAGTCTAAAACATTTTTATAAACTCAAATCTACTCAAATAATGCACAGATACCAGAATACAAATCAAAAAGCACATTTGCAGGCCTAATCTCAAATCAGCTTACTAGTTTAGATGGTCCTAACTTGCGGGCTACAATAAGTAGTACAAATAAGCTCTAAACTAGGAAATGAGTGGGGCAAAAGCAAGTTAGTATTATTGAGAGTCTGAAATACCAAGAAGCCCTATCAATTTCCACCAATTGCTATCCTAATTGTTCACTAGTTCAGCATCCTATTGAGCACTTGATGTTGTAACAGTTGACTCGTTTAATGCACTTGAAGTTTGACCAATCCAATCTCTTATCAACAAATTAAGACCTAAATGTTGAATTAAGCTACTATTGCACTAGATTAAGTTTACTAATACTAATCTACACCTATCACTACAATTATATCAACTGTTAATACTAATATAAGGAGTTAACTATTTTTTAAATCCTAAGTTTGACTATTACTATGTCTACTTACTGATTTTCTGTGTAAACTATACTATTTTTACCTAAATTTAGCTACCTAAACTAGTTTTATCCAATAGAAAACCCTAGATCTCAGCAAAAATTTATTCCAAACACTCCAATATGAACTGTGATGCACTATTTATGAAGCATCAAATAGATTTTAACCACAAAACTTCCACTTAGGATCAAACTATGATCAATCTCACTTAATTAAACTCAAGTTAACAGTCAATAACCATATTTAACCATGAATCTCAGATCTGCTAGTATGAGTAGAATTTTTAACTATTAACTTGATATGAATGAAACAAGACACACTGGTGTGTACTTATTCACACACCTTTTTCTGGCCAAATTAAGACTAAAACAGACACAAACTAACTATAATTGCCAAAGATATTGTGTTTTTGTGTTTGTGATGGTGCAGGAACGGATATTTCAGAAATTGGCATAAATCAGGCCAAAAAGAACAAAAACGAGCACGAGTTTGGAAAACGTGTCAAAAGCAAGAGCCGGGGAAGCAAATTACCACTTTTGAGCTCAAATTGTCAAAAACACTCCTTGTGGAATCACAAAATGCCAAATATAGTCCCTGGAGCAAAATTTTGCAAAATTGGCAAAAATGGTCCCTCAAGTTTCAGAAATTGACAGAAATGGCCCCTGAGCATTGGATTTGGATGAAAAGTCAACAAAGGTCCTTGGGAATTCAAAAATTATCATGATTGGTCCCTAAGTGAAAATATTGAAGAAATTACAAGTTTGGTCCCTAAACTTTCAAGATTTGGCAGTTTTAGTCCCTTGATGTTTAATTATGGAAAATTATCATTCATGGTCCTTATACTATTGAGACTTGGCAAGTTAAAGTCCCTTGGTTAACTTTGGAAAGTTTCCATTTCAGGCCCCTCAATTTTGGCAAAATTACAAAATTGGTCCTTGTCATAATACAACACCAAACGGACCCCTTTGTATTATATAAACCCACAACCAAAATCTAGTCCAAAACACAAACATAAAAACCCCCAAGCCCAATCCACCAGGCCCATCCCATTTTTATTAATAAAATGGCAGGGTCAAACGGTCAAACAAACACCTCCCTTCCCTCCTTTCCCCCTCACCACTTGACCTACAACCATGTCACCTCCACCACCCCCGACTAGTACTTTCATCATCACCCTCACCCCTCCATTTGCACTAAAAAACACCCACAATAAATGTCACCCCCTACTACACGCAACCTGTAATTCGTATCAAACCAATTTTCCCGCCAAAATGACATAAACGGCCAGGATCACTTCTGCTCATCCGAGGGTCCACATTTTTTATGGGATTTGCTCAGAAGGTTACAAGAAACCCTAATTTGCCCTATAAAAGAGGAGGGAAGCAAGAGAGAAGACTATCTAGTGTATTTTAGTTTAATGTATGTCGAATTAGTGTACTTTACATTCTCAGTTGTTTTCTTTTCAATCAAAGTGTAATTTCAACCTTGTTAGTGTAATCTAAATTTGTTTTAATCATCAATTTCAAGTTCATAAGTATTACTCAGTTTCACTTCCATTTGAATCAAAAATCTCATCTTAGCTTAATGATGTTAAATATTGTTGTTCATTAGTAAGTTAAGCTCATTTAAGCTTCCTTATAAGCTTTTTGAAGCTTTTAGATCACTTAGAGGACTGTTACTTAATAAACTCAAAAATACATAAAAATCAAGAAAAATAGATGAAAAATAAAAAAACAGGTTTGAAGATGGAAGATTGCAAGGAGCATGGTGTATTCTGGATGGCCATGGTTTAGTGTCTCTGGGGAGACTATAGGATTAGTTCTTGGTTCTTGGATATAAGCTAGAAGGCATTTGTAAGCAAAATCTCATTTTTTTCTTATTAATGTAGCATTGCTTATCCTTGCTTATTTATGTGCTTTTGTGCTCATTTAGTGTATTCTAGTTATATTGTAGCTTAATATTAGGTACTTGTTCATTAAATCTCATTGTTCTCATAAATCCTTATTTTTTGGGTAAAGGGGAACATCCTGCACCCGGTAAAATATATTAATCAAAAAACATTTAAGTACAATGGATGAGAGTGAGTCTCTCATCGAAGTCCCTAAGGACACTACCATTACCACTATATAAGAATGACATGCCATTCTTATAACTTACAGATCTAAATAAAACTAACAATGACTAGCAATAAAAATACAAGAAAACATAACACAACTTCTTAGTCATCGTAGCTATCCAGATCTTGAACATGAAGAAACCATAACCAACTTTCCCCGCCTTCCAAAGTAGTTCAAACTACCAGCTTCAAACAATTGCAAATTCTATTAGTATTATACAAAATGCATAATCTAATAACCTAATGAGAGTGACTTCCATAGCAAATCGACTTTGAAGCATAAACATGGTCTAATCGACCTAACCTTCCAGCATACCAAACATGAACCAATCTTCCAACAAATACGAGTGAAACACATGAAGATATCATTAATCAAGTCACAATGCCACCAAACCGCCCATGACAAGATTAGAGTACCAATGAGCTGTCAAATTTGCCAAAATCAGAATGCAAACCGAGGTATCATAGCATAACGATAGGATATCATCAACGTCCAAACAGATTATGCAGGTAGACAACCATAATCATCGATCAGCCATACACTAGACGAACCCACATGAGCTCGTTAAACGAGAAGCATGGTGGACACTGAAGAAGATCCACCAGTGCACAGCCATGATGAATGCGAACAAATAAACAACACTCTCTCAAAACCCACTTCCTTAATCGAACCTGATCTCTTCCACCCATGACCAATCATGCAGGTATAAACCACTTCCAAACTCAATCATTAAATAAGAAACCCTAAAAAGAGTTTCGACAATGAAGCACAAATCCAGAATCGATAAAAGTCGATTAAGGATCACCCAGCCAGATCCCAAAAACAACAGATATATCAATGAAGCTCAGGCCTAAACCGACTTTAAATATGAATTAGTAGGTCGGTTTAAGGAAACAAACCAATAACAAGAAAAACGAAACCCTAAATCTAAATAATAACCGAATAGAAGCCTAAGTCGGTTAAGGATTAAAAAACAAAACCCTAAACGATTTTTCAATAACAACAAACAAAACAGTACGATTTGCAAGAGTTAAGAAAGAAAAACGATTTAGGGATATTAAGGTTTGTTAATAAGTGGCCGATCAAAGGATAAATAGAAGGAGAACCGACTCCCCAACCCTCACAAATCCGATCTACAAGTAAATTCAGTTAATCCTAGTGAAGGATTAAAGGAAAAAAACATATGAGATGGGCAGAATTTTGGCCGGAATTTGATTTTTGGAAGTTAAAATTTGGGCAGAATAGGGTGTTTTTGTTGTTAGTTCTGGTTCATGCATGTCTCTTTAGGCCATAATAACTTAGTTTGATCATAAAATCCATTGGTCTTTTAAAGAAAAGTCAAATCACACTTAAATCTTCATTATATGTTTCACTGTTTGGATTTTGGAAGTCAAACTCATTCATAGGGTTCATAAGTAGTTAATCTAGCTTAGTATAGTCTCATTTTAGCTTAAAACTTCATTTTCAGTGATTATTGATCAAGAAAAGTTCACCATAGTCAACTTACGTCAAAATCTTAAAAAGTCAAAATTCATAGTTTATTAGAAAATCAAATTTTTGCAAGAATTTTCATGGTCTCATTTTTCACAATTAGCCTTTGAGCTTTTTGAAAGTTAAAATTTGGTAGCTAAACTTATTGAACCATATTTTGTTTAAATTTTAGAAATTTTTCTAGTAGCTTATTAGTGTGCTTATTTGGACCTGCAGGGCAAGCTTGTACCCTGCACCAGGATATTAGTCCCAACAGACCATTTTTCATAACCTCTCCCTGAGCTTATTTGTGGACCCCAGGTCCCAACCTTTAGCTTTTTAGAAAGCTTATTAGTCCAGCTTATTAGATTTGAGCTTAATTTGGATCTCAAGTCACTTGCCCATAGCTTATTTGTGCCCTAAAGTCACCTTGCCCATTCCTGCTGATTCATCAGCAGGATCCACAAGCCATTTTCACAAGCTCATAGCTGGCTTATTAGTGGACCCCAGGGTTTGCTTATTGGCTTATTGGAAAGCCCCCAGTCCATCTTATTAAATCAAGTTTCATTTTGGACCCTTGATCTCTCCTATGGGCCCTACACAGGCCTGCAAACACCCCATTTTGGCCTGCTTAGGAATCAGGTTTTGGATTTTGCTTAATTGCTTATTGTTGCTTATTCCTGTGGCTTATCTGTCTGTGTTAGCTTATTCTAGAATACTTTAAGTTCCTTTTAGCTTATTCTTTCAGTGTTATAGCTTATTGTTAGTCTTGTAGCTTAATCCACTCAAAAATCCAACTTTTTACCTCAATAAGCCATCTATCAAACTCATAAGCTTGCATCTAGCTTATTTTTGGGTTTCAAAGAAGTTGTTTTCACAAAAGTAGCTTATTTTCAATATTAAAATAGTTTTGTAAAGAAAAACAAGAAAAATCAAAAGTAAAAAAAGTGATAGCTTCTATTTAAGCCATTTGGCTTATTTCTCTGCTTTTTCAAAAAGCATTTTTCAATTTTATATTTTTCTTAATTTCCTGTCATATTAAAATAGTTGTGTAAAAATTTGCATAATTTTCTGATTAGATTTAGTATTTATATTAATTAGTTCTAGTTTATTTAGTTTTAATTGAAAAAATCAAAAATAAATTTTCTTTCTGTTTATTTATAAGCAATAGTGCTTTTTATAATTTTTCTAGGTTTTAATAATCATAAAGTATTTTTAGAAAAAATTTCATAATTTTTACTATTCATTTAGTATTTTTATAATTAAATTAGTTTAAATAGGTTTTAATTAACAAATAAGTAAATAATTATTAAATTAGCTTATTTATAATTTTTATAAATTTTTTATAATTTTTTAGGATTCCTGTGATGGTTAATTAGTTTTGGAAAAAATTTCATAATTTTCTAAGTCATTTTAGTATTTTTCTTAATTTAAATTAGTTTAAATTAATTATTAAATAGTTTTTAATTAATGTTAAATAATAAAATAATCAAAAAAATTATTTTTTATAAAATTTTCTTTTAATATTGAGTTTGTAAAAAAGTCATTTTCACCCCCCTCTAGTTTATTTTTGATTAATTCCCACTTTTTCTGTACGCAGTTACGTTGTGTTTTTAATTTGGTTTACGTTTTAGGTTTAATTACGTATATGTTTCCTGTAATTGTTAATACTGTTAATCTAGCTTAATATCAATCATTTCCATTAGCATAATCAAATCCCAATCATTATTTGGCTACTTTTCCAATCACTGAATCCCTTTAACGTTTTCCAAAATACAATTTCAACCTCGATGGGACATAACGACCCGGGAACACAGTGTGCTTACACCGGATCATAAATTGATCTCTCCTCTCCCAGGTTGACTTGTTGACCATCCTTGGTTAATTTGGACCGACTGTTTGGATGGAGTCATACACTATTACTACAACCGGTCAAATAAGCTCACAAATGCATATAACAAACTAATGAAACTACAAAATTCAATCTACAACTACTCTAAACTATCAATCCAAGAAGCTGCAATATAGTACTAAATAAAGGAGTTTGGATCTTACAAGTTTTCCCTCAGCTAAACAGAGGACTCCTTTGAACAATAGCCTATCTTTGGATAGGCTAAATACTTCCAAATCTCTATTTAGCATATCAATATAACCACAGGAACATCATCTTCAACTTTGAGTTGACTTTCATTGACCAGAATTAAATTTTTGAGAATATGATCCAAATTTACTACAATCAAACTTACAATAGCTATATAAGCTAATATAAGCTATAAACTAACAGAAATAGCTTGATTGCAAGCTGGATTGAGAAAAATGCAAAACTATTTTTGAAATTTTTTTATATTTTCTGATTTTTTTTTTTATATATATTTCATTAAAAATTGATGAAGTAATGAAAAGTAAATGTGAGAATCTAAAATGAGCTTAATAAAATTTGAATGAAACAGTAAACAGTAAACTAATAAAAGACTATTATAACTAAAGAAGATTAAAACTGATAAGAAATTGGAGAAATAAAAGCAAACTAAATTCGAATTTTATTAAAAATTATGAGATTTTACAATACAGAAAATGAAATTACACTAAAAGAAATACATTAAGTGGAAATTTTTGCATTATAACACTATACTACAACTACTTACAGAAATGAGAATTTTGGGCTCTATTTATAGGAAAATAAGAGAGTGAGGGGTGAGGATGTCCATGCTGGCAATCCGTGTGCCAGTGTACTTTCTCTAAGCTCCTTGCATCCATCAGATCATACTTGTGCTTCTTTCATCAAATTAAGGCCCTTAGATCACTATTGATGATGTGTTTAAGCCAATGATAAGCTGCCACATGTCCACATTCGTGCAAATACCCTACCATGTGCTGTCATCTTCTAGAAGGAGGATCCAAGGCAGAAGAATTACGTGTTGCATCCAATGATGAGCTGCCACATGTCCAAGCTATCCACTCATACACCATTCTTCTCTCTAACACGCCCTGAACACGTGATTGACTTTCTAGAAGCATAAATGATTGGTAATTTAAGGTTAACTGAAGTGACTTGGGTTAATTTGACCATGGTAAAAATTAGGGTTCATGGAGTTTGGGGATTTTTGGGTTAAGGGATAAAAAGGGGGCGGGTAGTGTTTTTTTTATTATTGTTTTTTTTTTACCTGGTAAGTAAAACGTTAACCGAGAAGGGTGTATGGGCTCAAAAGGGACATTGGGCTTTGGTTGGTTTAGATTTGTGAATTTGGACTAGTATTTTGGACTTGGACTTGGCTTTTGCAATTTGTAATTTTAGATTTAAAGGAACAAGGACCAATTATGTATAAATTGAAACATTGAGGACTAATCCTGCCTTTTCCCAAATTGTAATCCAAGGGCTTTTCATGTAATATTCTGATTCATTGAGGACCAATACTGTCACTTCTGCAAAGATATCTTCAAATGACCAAATTTGACAATTTATGAAACTCCAGGGACTGAAATTGAACATTTCCTCAAAGTTCATCCAGGGACTATTCTTGAAACTTTAAGCATTCCCAAGGACTTTCATTGACTTTCCGAGCTTTACTTTGACTTTTGGATCCTGGCTTTGACTTTTTGACTTCATTCCACTCTCGTGCTCATTTTTGCCGGTTTTCGTTTGGTTTTTGTCTTTTTGTTGAAATATCCTGATACGTGGGAATCGCACCAGGCTTTACCTCTCGAGGGATCTCGAGAAGCTTACAACCCCCACCAAGCAGTGTACCTGATCGTTCTAGTATAGTATAGTGACAAGTACCGGGGGATTGATCGTTCAACTCAGGAATAGTGTCGCTAGGATTAGAAAGTCTCCTAAACTAAGTCTAGAGGTGAGGGATGATTCTTTTTGTATTTTTATATTTTATAAAAGCAAGTAAAATCTCGGTTTTTGGAAGAGTGAGCAAAATTAGTTGCTAGCCAACTAACCCAATTAACTAAGATGCAATCAAAATAAAATGACTGAAATGAAAATAAAACTAATTAAACTAATGTGGTGTAACAATAATGGGGAAAGTTGTGTTTACTTAGGTTTCATTACTCCCTAGATATCTTTTACAGGTTGATAGCTTGTTACAATTGCATGGATGACGGGTCATATTCCTTAATACTAGTCGTAGGGCCGTGTACAATATTCCCTAACTCTATAGGATCCTACTTCACTCCTATGTCGAGCCGTTAGAAGCTCCTAACATGGGATCATTAGAATTCTCCTACGCATTAAATACAACCAAATATCATAGTACACCTCTGATCATGTTTCTTAAGACGTTCAAGCAAGTTACCAATGGAAGTTTGCCAGTTTTCTTAAGCCTAACAACTATAAACAAAAAATAACCCATAATTAACATCTAGGTTTCACTACATCTAAGCAAACACAAAAGTGATCTAGCCGAGCATGTTAAATTGAAGACAAGCGTAAGATATATTCAAACAACACATAGACATATTGATTGAATTGAAAGAGTAATTATCTCAACTTGAACATGAAAGATTCAAAGGGTTGAAACCCTTGAAAAAGCTGCAAAATTCGACCTAGGGTTTTTTCCCTCAAAGTTGCACACTAATGAATGAAATTTGGAAAACTATATATAGATTTTACAGGATGACGGCGTCATGTGTAAACATGTGACGCCGTCAACTCACCGCCTATAATAAAATCGTATTGCCTAGATCCAATTGTGACGCCGTCATGGGTAAATTTCTTCTGGGCCGTCACTAATACATGGACCATGACGGCCTTCGGTGACGCCGTCATCTCCAATGCACAAAACTCTCTGGATCGTCACGTGTATTGTCCACATCCACCTCTTTTGTTACTCTTGATGCCGTCATTAAGGAACTCTTGACGCCGTCAGGTACTGTTCCCAGCAAGGAAAATTAAGACTTTGCCGTTTTCTTCACTTTTATGCTCCAAAAGCGTCCAAAATGCTTCCTTTTCCAGATGTCACTCTAAAAGTACCTAAAATGACAAAAGGAACGATTTAGGGAAATATTTGATCAAATAATCTCAAATTCGGGCTTAAATGACCCCTTAAGAATGGTTCACTTTTCGCCTCATTAAATACCCTTACACTTGAGATTTGCTTGTCCTCAAGCAAATGCGCTTTTATTCTAATCAAAATACAATTTAGGGGTCATTTAACACTAATATAAAAGTAATTACAACAAATAATCGTTCCACTAAAGACCAAAGACAAGCACGGAGGTCATACACTAGCACCTCACAAATAGTGTTTAGATACGCACATCTCTCGGGTGTAATAAAGTATATATCACAATAAGGAAATGGAAAACATCTCCCACTACCTGTCATAGCAAAATAGATTACCATAGGCTTGGGAAAGGATCAAACCTCCATCACTTGGCGTAAGCACCTAGGATAAACTATCAAAGAGGTCTTTCAAAGGGTTCTAACGTTAGGTGTAGGGATATGAAATACACGGTTTTGTTGGATAAAGGCAATATTTACTGGTGGCGAGTTAATCATCTTTGTTAATTACATGTACAATATGGCGTTGCTAAGCCAAGACTAGACTCGACTTAAGCTAATAAATCAAAAATAAAAAAACATAAAACAAAAATAAAATGAAACGGGATGGTAGTCCGTATGTTTTTTTCTTTTCTTTTTCTTAATTTTTTCGATTTTTTTATTATTATTATTATTTTTTTTTTTGCATACACTCTTACCCTACCTTCCAAAATAATACATCATAGGGAATGTACATTCCCCTTACACTTCAATTTTTACATACTTTACAATAAACTAATCTAATGACTCAAATCAAGGTAATTAAAACACTTGGAGTACTTTTTAAGATTAACGCACATATGGGGGTAATATATGATGTTCTTCCCCATTACTCCATAACACAAGTACTTTACCCATGAGTCCCAATCGTCCCAAAACAATATGTACAAGATATGACTTGACTTAGCAACCATGTAAACAATTAGATAATTAACTAAGGGTTTAAACATGTAACAATAATGCACTAAAAAATGAGTGCATACACAGAAGGCTAAGGCGATTTAGTTGCACATTTGGGTGGGTTGTAACAAATTCTTCCTTTAAGTAAAATGCTTAAAGTTAGAAACGAAAAGATAGGCTCGGAGGGGTGTACTAGGGGTATCGTGTACTAAAAATGAGTACAACGCTAAGGTGTGGGAAAAATTAATTGACTTCACTAGCCAAGTAATATGACTTAAATGGTCAAGTAATTATGATACGGGTTTAACACAAGGGTGATCCTAATGCCTCTTATCATGTAGTAAATCCTACTACACGAATGTAGTCTCACTAGCGGTCTCGGGATGCATCACTAACGCAAGTTCTAGAATCTAAATGCTACCGATACACTCATAAGCACTAATAGTAAATGATTTTCCTATCAAATCTAAAGGCGAACCTCACATATTTGGGTGGAAAATTTTTCTGAATAGTACGGTTTTATGCTAGTCATACAACTCCTATCCATGAGACGCTTGCTAAGGCTAAAGTTTCACTCCTAAATGTTGTAAAAAAATTTAAATTTGGCGCTAAAATTACATTAACAAGTATTTCTCTTAGTTTTATTACACACCTACCATCAAACAAACAAACTTAAGTGCAATAGTATCCTATAAGGTATCATCATTTACCCTCCCCTTACACTTAGGATGAACATTGTCCCCAATGTTCAATTAAAGAATGTAAAAGTGAAATAGGTAAAAGAATGAAAGCAAATACTCCCCTGATTCGTTCGATGTGGATAGTGTGTCAACAAGGTTAGATCTTCCTCCAAGAAAATGAACATTCAAAGCTTCTCTTCCAGAAAAATAAATCATCTTCTTGTCATATATAACCTGTTGAACCTGAGAAAACAAACAAGGCAACATCGCGTAAAATCGGCGGAAATATATATATACTAACAAGTCCTAGAAAACAAATTAAGATATAATGCTTGTGGAATGAATGTTTGCAGATTTCCTGGAGTTTATAAAACTAAAGAATTAACAAAAACTTTAAGACTCCGTTAGAAAAACAAAACTCGCAAAATTTCCAGAATTTTACACATGACGCCGTCAGGAGTTAACTACTGACGCCGTCAGAAGTGACCTGCAGAAATCTTTATGTTAAGTTTCCGGAAAATTTCTAGAAAAACTTATGTCCTACTTCCTGGAAAATCCTGCAAAACATCATTATGACTCGATACAAGCATTTGACTCTAACAAATACTAATACACATGCTCATTTAATATTGTGGCGAATCAAGATCAATTTCATTCTTAGAAACAAATTTGGGGTTTCCCCTTACACTTATCTTTTGCAAAATACCTTTATATGAAGTTAAGACGAAGTTAAAAACAAAATAAAGCATTTTCACAATTTAGTTTTGAAACATGACCTACCAACAATAAAAACAAAGCATGCATACGGAAGCAAATACCATTCAAACAATTAAAAATAAAACTGAAAAATTAAACAACCATGAAATTAAAATCCTACATGCATAAAAACGAAAATAAATAAAAAGTATCCAAGGCCAACAGAAGCCACATCCTAAATTATTACAAGATAAATTGTTTTAGAGCGTACAACCACGAATAAATTATCCAAAGATCAAAAATAACATGACAAATCACTGGGGAGGGGGATCATAGCGGTAATCATAGCCAGGAGGGAGGTGCCCGGTGTACCCGTAGGGAGGGTAGTCCAGCTCGCGTCCATGGAATGGGTCGATCTGCAACTGAGGCTCAATGTGATCACGGGTCGAAAGATGTTGCATCTGGCGAATGGTGTGATCATACATCCAATAAAATCTTTGGTCAGTGGTGGTTCGCCATGCGTCCACCTGACTTATCCAAGCCCCTTGATGCGCCTACCAATCTCCCCTACCCATGTGCTGGTAGTAGTCCGCAGAGCCAACCTCATAGTCCCCATAATGCGGCTGCTGGGGTACACCCTCATCATCATCCTCATCATTCTCAGCACCCGCCGGTCCTCCCACAACATACCAAATTAAGGACCCATCCCCCAACTCCATCACAATACTCATATGCTTGAGGGACTTGGCCCTCACCACCCTACATGCCCCACAGTCGCTCAGGTACCCCATAATCTCCGGAACAAGGATCCAATAGGAACGAGCCAGGCGGGTCACAAACATCCCACCATATATCTTGTCGCTATCCCTCTCCCCCACACTAGTCTTCAGATAACTCGCTACCCAGAATGGGATGTTACAATACACATCCGCTGAAAACATGGCGTACAGGTAGAAAAGATCTGAAGCAGTGACGCGGTGAGTAGTGCCATGGCGTCCCGACAAACTGTAGGTGATGCATCTATGAGCTAACCGGATCATAGGGTCCCTAATGGAGGCTGCCCCAATGGTCGAAGTATACACCCATTCCCAATATTTGGCCAGAACATGGAACACCTAAACTCATTCCTCATAGTCTCCCCATTCATCAGCCTTTGGATAAAACCACCTTGAACAGCCTCTTCCCGAGTATACAAGCCTAATCTCCACCCAAACTCAGTAACCGAGCATGACCTAAGCTCTCCCCCCCCCCAGCCTAAAATAAATGGTGGTACCCCCATATTTGTCCTAGCCTCAGCCAAATCGAAGTGAAAAGTAGCAAAGAACTCCCTTACCAACTCACTATAAACCGTTTCCCTCATCCTAAACAACCTTTCCCATTGAGGACCCGTAAATGCATCAGTTTGGATCCTCCCAAGGAAATCACCCTCGAGGCCCTGGGACCTCAAAAAGTCTCAATCAATCACTGCCCCTGCATCGATATGGTGATAGAGTAGTTCCGCATATTTGGTTGTAGAAGCGTCATTATCAAACTCACTCCAACTATGATCCATGTCACCAAAGTTCACACGTTGGGACCTTGATGAACTCCCTCGGTGTTGTCAGGTGCGCTTGCTCATTTTCTTGGAAAAAGATTGAACGAAACGGAAGTGGTTAGAATAAGAGTTTTATGGAGTTATGCTGTCAGACCCATCTGACGCCGTCAGGCAATAGAACCTGATGCCGTCAGACCCAGCAGGAATTTAACCATGCAATTACGAGGGAAAAATCAATTTTCAAACTCTAAATCCATGACCCAAACACCCCTTTTTGCAGAAAACATGGGTGGGGGATCAAAAAATCCGGGGTGTGAAAGATTTTTCCGCAATTGACTCATGATTCATATCAACCACAACTACCTAAAGCTTAAATCATGATTACAAAACACCTAAAAAAGGGCATTATGAGTTCTAAGAATGGATCAATGTTAGGGTTTCGGATGATGGTGGTTTTCAAATTCAGTCCCTGCACTATTGTAGATAGCTAATCAAAGGTATAAACTATGAGTAGCCATTCCTGTTAGTGAAGTCCACTAGAGTCAAACATTTTGTTACTGTCACGAAGTGAGGTGTGGTTATGAATAAGGCTGGTCAGAATTCCACTTAGGTCGTGATCTTCATATTGGTAAACGTTGAGTACGGGAAGGAGTTGTTCCATAGAGGTTTCTGAAGCTGCGGTGTTTTTCAGGTGCAACCTTTTCACACCAGGTTTAAAACCAAATGATCGTTTCTTATGCAAATTGGGGAGCGTGATTTGCAAACTTCCAACGAAGATGTTATGAAATTGCAAGTTCTTTTCTTCCTGAGGACGCTCATAGAAGTAAGGGGTAATTGAAGGTGAATCGCTTGGACAGGGTTTTCCATCATCCTCTCCGTCACACACCAAAGGGGTTGGGAGTTCAAAGATTTTTTCGATTTTCCTCGGTGTGGATCTTTCCCTAATCTTCTCCTTAATTCTTGATATGAATTCATCAGCTAAGCCCATAAAAGCATTACGAGTGCTTTCCATGCGAGTTTCTAAGTGTTGAATCTGTTTCTCCTAATTATTTATGAAGGTTATCATTATCCCTTCAAACTCCTCTTGTTGTGAACGTTCAGGAAGATTGTATTTGCTAATTGCACTCACATGTCTATCAAGACTCATTGTGGTTTTAGCTGCAGGCATCTCAGCCCTCATCAATTCCTTAACCTGCCTCTCGATATTTTCTAATAATCGTTCTTGGGTAGCATTTAGGTAAACTAGATTTCCACCTCTTGAAAACATCGGATCCTCCCATCCTTCTTCTTCGTATTGTGCTAACCCCTCAAGAACTTCCCAACATTTATCAATTCTAAGTCTGTTTAGTCTACCATTGGCGGCGTAATCTATGGCCCTTCTCGTTTGATGATTAACTTTATCGTAAAAGATTTGAATTTGGAGCCATGGTTCTATGCCATGATGAGGGACTTTTTGGAGTAAGTCCTTGTATCGATTCCATGCTTCATAGAAGGTTTCCTCTTGACGTTGTTGGAACATCAAGATATCATTCCTAAGCTTGGTAGTTCTCCCTGGTGGGAAAATTTGAGCAAGGAAATGAGACGTGAGATCATCCCAAGAGGTGATGGATCCCGCGGGAAAACGTTCAAGCCATTGACTAGCTTGATCATGTAGAGAGAATTGGAATAGGCGTAATCGGGTCGACTCTCTAGTTGTAACATCAAGGTCTATAGAATCTACGATTTTAAGGAAATCCTTGAGATGTTGATTAGGATGAAGTCCATGGAATGCACATCCGCTTTGCACCAACCAGATGGTGTCGGATCGCAAGGGGGACACATTGGCTCCTTGAGTGAGCTCAATAGTGTTTCGATAGCCTTGGTGGCTAGGACGGGAATACTCTCCTAAGGTTCGGGGCCTAAGAGGTTGGTTTGCTAGTGGTGGGTTTTGTGGGTGGTTTTGTTGTGGTGGGTTGATAGGTTCAAAGGGGTTACCACCTTCCATGATGTCGGATGGTAAACGTTACGAACAAAGACACAAAGAAATGAGATAGACTAAAGAAAACCTAAAAAAAAAAATCTTACTAGAAAGGAATCTAGCAAGTAGACCTAATAAAAACAAATCCTAACCTAGACAATAACTATTCCTCGAGCTGCGGCGCCAAAAACTTGATATGTGGGAATCGCACCAGGCTTTACATCTCGAGGGATCTCGAGAAGCTTACAACCCCCACCAAGCAGTGTATCTGATCGTTGTAGTATAGTATAGTGACAAGTACCGGGGGATTGATCGTTCAACTCAGGAATAGTGTCGCTAAGATTAGAAAGTCTCCTAAACTAAGTCTAGAGGTGAGGGATGATTCTTTTTGTATTTTTATATGTTATAAAAGCAAGTAAAATCTTGGTTTTTGGAAGAGTGAGCGAAATTAGTTGCTAGCCAACTAACCCAATTAACTAAGATGCAATCAAAATAAAATGACTGAAATGAAAATAAAACTAATTAAACTAATGTGGTGTAACAATAATGGGGAAAGTTGTGTTTACTTAGGTTTCATTACTCCCTAGATATCTTTTACAGGTTGATAGCTTGTTACAATTGCATGGATGACGGGTCATATTCCTTAATACTAGTCGTAGGGCCGTGTACAATATTCCCTAACTCTATAGGATCCTACTTCACTCCTATGTCGAGCCGTTAGAAGCTCCTAACATGGGATCATTAGAATTCTCCTACGCATTAAATACAACCAAATATCGTAGTACACCTCCGATCATGTTTCTTAAGACGTTCAAGCAAGTTACCAATGGAAGTCTGCCAGTTTTCTTAAGCCTAACATCGAATACAATCATCCGTAATAACTATAAACAAACAATCAACCCATAATTAACATCTAGGTTTCACTACATCTAAGCAAACACAAAAGAGATCTAGCCGAGCATGTTAAATTGAAGACAAGCATAAGATATATTCAAACAACACATAGACATATTGATTGAATTGAAAGAGTACTTATCTCAAATTGAACATGAAAGATTCAAAGGGTTGAAACCCTTGAAAAAGCTGGAAAATTCGACCTAGGGTTTTTTCCCTCAAAGTTGCACACTAATGAATGAAATTTGGAAAACTATATATAGATTTTACAGGATGACGGCGTCATGTGTAAACATGTGACGCCGTCAACTCGCCGCCTATAATGAAATCGTATTGCCTAGATCCAATTGTGACGCCGTCATGTGTAAATTTCTTCTGGGCCGTCACTAATACATGGACCATGACGGCCTTGGGTGACGCCGTCATCTCCAATGCACAAAACTCTCTGGATCATCACGTGTATTGTCCATATCCACCTCTTTTGTTACTCTTGACGCCGTCATTAAGGAACTCTTGACGCCGTCAGGTACTGTTCCCAGCAAGGAAAATTAAAACTTTGCCGTTTTCTTCACTTTTTTGCTCCAAAAATGTCCAAAATGCTTCCTTTTCCAGATTTCACTCCAAAAGTACCTAAAATGACAAAAGGAACGATTTAGGGCAATATTTGATCAAATAATCTCAAATTCGGGCTTAAATGACCCCTTAAAAATGGTTCACTTTTCGCCTCATCATATCCGTACCTGCACATTCACAATCACAAAAACACACTTTCTTTGGCAATTTAGGTTAGTTTTTGGATTATTTAGTCTAAATTTGGACAAAAAAAGGTGAGTGAATAAGCACTCACCATGCCACCACCACGAGGATTATAACAGGAGTTCCTAACATAAAATACTAATGGCACATGGGCAACAAATATTCAACCTCTTAACAATTTAGACACACTTTCTCTATCTACCTTCTATGAATATTACCCATGACCACTAAAAGCCCTGCTAATTCAATTCTAATGGCAGCAAAATTCCCGTCAGCATTCAATTTATTGCAGGTATAAACCATTAATCTTAGTCAGGAATATATGTGAGATGATGAGAACTGGTGAGCACAAAGCTCGAGTTTGTGCTTGGCTGACTAACCAAGCTGAGCGTGGGCCTAAGCTTGGTACCAACTAAACCAAACACCATATCAAGTGCAGATAATTGTTGACCCACTGAACCAATAACCCATATAGCTGTAAGTCAATCGCGAGACTGTACTAACCTTAAAACTGCAGAGCACACTTAAAACTAAGCACATCACAGCACCTTAACTACATATCTGTTTATGGCAGTATTGCAAAAAAAGTTCTACAAGGCCGATTAATCACTGATTACGTGCTACAAGGCCACCAACCTTGCTGATTTATGTAACTGGGTCAAACACATAGGTCCACCATGGTCAACGGCGGTCAATGGTTGTCAAACTTTCTGGAAACCTATAAATCTTAACGGAAGTACCCAAAACTCACTATTAACTTATTTTGATCACTTATAGTAAATGTTTAAGTCTATTACAAGTTGTTTTTTAGAAAATACCTTGTCGAAAATACCTAAAACTCACCGAAAATACACAAACCTTGCCGGAAATAACCAAAATTTGTCAGTATTTCCAATTCGATTAATCACCGATTAATCCCACCTAGATCGATAACAAGCCACAAGGTGGTCGACCGCCCGACTATCGATTCGCGATTTTTGCAACCTTGGTTTATGGTCATTCTAGACCAACTTATAACCCGTCCATAAACAGCTTTTACATGTTCTGAATTCTTTGATTCTACTATACACTTTTGTATCTCTATGAATCGTATTTGTTAATTCAACTTCTTCATCCTCAACATGCACATTCAGACTATTATATCAGACACAACGCAAACTACTTTCGATTTTTAGCAATGTGCATCTCTTATGCCAGAAAACAACCTACGGAGTAGTTTATTTTTGGTCAATTTCATTTAACTTAGTTAACCATCTGCTAATTTTCACAGGTTCATGAAAACTCGTATGCATTGGTATGAAATCTTTTCAAGTAGTTACTTTGTTCCAGCATATACCCATAAATTCAGCATAATGAAAACAATAATAAACTAACCTAAATTGCAAAGTGTACAAAGCGAGTGAATTTACCTTACTAGAGAGTCGAAGCCAACTTTTCAATACCCTTTATTAGTTCTTCTTCATCGATTTCTTCTTCATCTGCACAAATTAATAGGTTAACGTATATACATATAAAAATGTCGAAGCATAAAAATAGAATGGAAAAACTATATACCTTTTAGATCAAATAGCCAATCACGAGTGCAAAGCAGTGCTTAGCATTTTCAGATGATAGTGAGCTTCGGCATTTGCTTATAATCCGAGCACCTATGCTAAAAGTAGACTCCGAAGTTGTTGTAGTGATTGGGATACTTAATATATCGCGAGCCATAAGTGCCAACTTAGGATACATTGCTTGGTTTTCTTTCCAGAATTGTAAAACTTCGATCTTCTTATTTTATCAAGTCTTGGTTCATCTAAATATTGATCTAGTTGAGACTTTTGTGCCTTTGGCTTCTTATATTGACTTTGAAACGTCTCAAACCCTGCTAAATCATCTTTCATATCATCACACAAATTTGCGCCTCTTGAACTTGGTCCTTCAGTTGAATCATGTATTACATTCGCTCGAATCTCATATGCACTGTAAAGCTTACACAACCCATACCCAACACTTGCTACTCTGTCTATTAGATCTTGACCCTCTATACCAAGCTAAGATAAGTAAACTCAACAATATTTAACATATAACGTGGATCCAAAATGGTCCCAAACGACAAAGCCATGGTATATGTTTCTCAATATTTATCAAATTTTGTTTTCATCTCTTTTGCCATTCTACTAATTATATCATCAGGATTCCACAAATGACGTTGAATAACCTTTTGAATTTTATAGACATTGTGAAAATAAAGATTGGATGTCGTGTTGGGTTTTGACCAAGTGACACTACTGCTATGTAACTCTGCTGCTGAGTAATACTGCTGCTACAATGAAACTACTGCTGGTATTAATGACTCTGCTGCTGAAGACAATCTGCTGCTTGGTGAAACTACTGCTGAAGGGATTAACATTGTATACGATGGGATAATTATGGAATAGATTCTTTGTATAGTTTATCTATTTAGATTATTCTTATCTTGTAGAGAAAGGTATTGTAAACCTAGTAGGACTCCTTGGCCTATAAAAGGAGGATCCTAGGGTTAGATTATGTACGTATTATTATTCACTTCAAGGTTGTAAAACCCTAGCATTATTGAGTCCTCGTATTAATAATATTGAAGTGTTGAAAGAGAATTCTTAATCTTCTTAAGTTAAGCTTTTATATTCCGCGTTTAAGCTTAAGTATTTGTTTAAGTTAACTTCTATATAAGATCGTATTAGCTCAACTGGGATCAACAAGTGGTATCAGAGCTTGTGATCTAGAAGTTATAATCAAGAAGATTTTGTTTCTTTAAAGTTTGCTGTTCCAAATCGTTTGCTTAAGATGGGTGATGAAACTCACATGGTGACTGCTTCAAGGGTACCTATGCTCAATCCTTCTGAGTATGAGCTATGGAAGAGGAGGATCAGACAATACATTCGCATGATCGACTTCAACATGTGGAATGTGATTGTTAATGGTGATTCTGAACCAGAAAAGAGTGCTGATGGTAAGGAGATACCAATCAAGTCTGCTGAAGCTAATGCAACTAGGAAGCTGGAAATCAAGGCTCATAGTATTCTCTTAATGGGAATACCTAATGAATTTCAAATGGACTTTGATGATTGTGAAACAGGAAAAGCATTGATGGATGCTGTGGAATTCAGGTTTGGAGGGAATGATGCTACTAAGAAGTCCAGAAAGAATATGTTGAAGCATCAGTTTGAAAACTTTACTTCTGAACCTGGAGAAAAGATAATTGGCACATACAACAGGCTAAATCAACTTGTTAGTCATCTAAAGCTTGTTGGGTATGTTGTTCCACAGGAAGATGTGAATCTCAAGTTTCTAAGAAGTCTTGCACCTGAATGGAGCATGCATACAGTGGTGTGGAGAAATAAGCCTGACTTTGAGACAATGAAGTTGGAGAGCCTCTACAACAATTTAAGGGTGTATGAATCTGAATTGGCTACTTCTTCTACTTCATCTTCTAGTACACAAAATCTTGCTTTTGTGTCTTCAAAATCCAAAGAGACACAAGATACTCACTCTACTGCTTATGGAGTATCTACTGCTGATGGATCTGGATCTGCTGCTAGTTCAAATGACAAGATTTCTACCAGTGATGTTGCTTTATGTGCATTCTTGGCTGAGCTTACTACTACCATAAGATCACATGTCATAAATCAAGATTTGGATCATATTGATCCAGATGATCTTGAAGAAATTGATCTCAAATGGCAAATGGCAAATGGCAATGTTGACTTTAAGGGCAAGAAAGTTCTGGAAAAAGACTGGAAGGGAAGTTAAATACAAGGCTAAGGAAAGTCCAGGGTTTGACAAGTCTAAGATTGAATGCTACAATTGCAACAGAAAGGGACACTTTGCCAGAGAGTGTAGATCTCCAAAGAAGAATGCTGAAGTTCCAAAGAAGACTGAAGAATCAAAGTCTGCAATGGTAGCATGTGATGGGCTGGGAGAATATGACTGGAGTGATATGGCTGAAGAAGAACCAAATTTCTCTTTGGTTGCTGCTGTTCAACCCAAAGTGCATAACTTTGCACTTATGGCATATGGTTCATCATCAGGATCTGACTCTGAGGTATCTAATGACTCTGAATCATCTGGTTGTTCTTTTAAATCTTGTTCTGACACTATTGAAGTTCTTAAGGCTAGGAATGAGAGTTTAAATAGAGAAGTTGAACACCTAAAACTTGATAACTTAGGTTACAAAGTAGGTATTCAAAATGTTGAGAGGAGGTTAGAATATCTCAAAGAGTGTGAAAAAGAATATGTAGATCAACTTAATCTAAGAGATATAGAAATTTTTAAGAAAAACAGTGAAGTAGAAGTTCTTAAAAATAAGTTGGCAGAAGCAGAAAAAGAAAAAGAGGAAGCTCTTGCTGAAAAAGAAAAACATGTAGTAAGAGTACAAAAACAACAATTTGCTTCTGATATGGTTAATAAGTCTATAGAGAGCACCTTGATGAGAAAAGGCAGTGGAATTGGATATAATGAAGTGGCTCCTCCAGCCAAAAGTGCTTTTGCTCCACCAGGAAAAGAACTATCCTTCATTAGTGAGCTAAATATTGAAAAACCTGTAGGTGAATGTAGCACAAGTAAAATTGAAACACCTAAGGTTGAGGATAGAAAATTTCCTGAAGCTCCAATTATTGAGGAATGGTATAGTGATAGTGATAGTGAAGAGGAACAGGTTAAACCAAAACAAAGTTTTAAAAAGGAAGAAATTCCTACTCAGGTTAAGCCTAAGGTTGAACAGATAAAGTTTGTTAAACCTGTGTTAGGAAATAACTTCTCTAGAAAACTGGTAGAGTACAATGAGGTACCTAGAGAACAGATGAAAAGGTTCAATAATAAGCCTAGGGGTAACCAAAGAAACTTTAATAACCTAGTTTCAAAAAGATTAGGTGATCAGTTTCAATTACAAAAGAAGGCTTGTTATAAGTGTGGTAGCTTTGACCACTTGATTGTTAGATGTCCTGAACACCAAAAGCCTGTTTGGAATCAATACACTAGGGTGAATCACAAATATGTAACTAAACAAACTCACCCACATCCTAATAGAAACATGGTTCCAAGAGCTGTTTTGTTGAGATCTGGTGCTACTAGATCTATTTATGCTGCTAAATCAAATGGTGTTTTCAAATCAACAACTAGTTCTTCAAATGGCTCTACTGCTAGTAAGCAATCTGCTGCTAGTTCAAAATTTTCTACTTCTAAGCCAAAACATCTTCCAAATACAGTTGTTGGTAATCACTATTATGCTGTTAAGGCCTCAGCTTGCTGGACTTGGAAACCAAAAACAAATGTTTCAAACTCTGTTTCCAAGAATAGTAGTGCATCAAGTGATTTGAAGAAATTTGATTATACTGATGCACAGGGCAGATCCAAGTCAGTAATGGCTTGGGTCATCAAGAGAAACTGATTTCTCTATTTTTCATGTGCAGGTCAATCTACTGGATGAGCTTAAAGATATGGTTATTGTTGACAGTGGATGCTCTGGACACATGACTGGGGATGAATCTCAACTTGAAGATCTTGAGGTTTTTGATGGTGGTTATGTAGCTTTTGGGAATGATCCAAAAGGTGGAAAGATTGTTGGTATTGGAACTCTAAGGACTGGTAATTTGGACTTTGAGAGGGTGTTTCTTGTGAAAGGACTTAAGTTTAACCTTTTTAGTGTCTCACAAATGTGTGACAAAAAGAATTTTGTTCTTTTTACAGACACTGAGTGTATGATTCTTTCTCCTGATTTTCAATTACCAGATGACAAATCTGTGTTGCTGAAGGTTCCTAGAAAGGAAAATATATACAGTGACCATATTAAGAATATTATTCCTAAGAGGGCTTTGACTTGTCTAATTGCAAAGGCAACTATTGATGAGTCCAAATTATGGCATAGAAGACTGGGACATCTGAACTACAAGACTATGAACAAATTGGTGAAAGGCAATCTTGTGAGAGGCATGCCTACAAAGACTTTTGAGAACAGTGAAACTTGTGTTGCATGTCAAAAGGGTAAACAACACAGAGTTTCTTTCAAGTCCAAGACAGTAAACACAAATACTGAGCCATTACACTTGCTACACATGGATCTATTTGGGCCTGTATTTGTAAAAAGTTTGAATAAGAAGTCATATTGTCTTGTTGTCACTGATGACTTTAGCAGGTTTACTTGGGTGTTCTTTCTAGCCACCAAAGATGAAACTCCAGGAATACTCAAAGCTTTCATAACAAGAGTTGAAAACCTGCACAATCACAAGGTGAAGATCATCAGATGTGACAATGGTACTGAGTTCAAGAATAGTGAGATGAATCAATTCTGTGTGGGAAAAGGAATACTTAGACAGTACAGTGTAGCAAGAACTCCACAACAGAATGGTGTAGCTGAAAGAAGAAACAGGACACTTATTGAGGCTGCAAGAACTATGTTATCTGATTCAAAACTACCTGTACCTTTTTGGGCTGAAGCTGTAAACACTGCATGCTTTGTGCAGAACAGAAGTAAGGTAGTCAAGCCTCATAACAAGACTCCATATGAGCTATTTCATGGAAAGAAGCCAATGATTGATTTTCTCAAACCATTTGGATGTCCTGTTACCATTTTAAATACAAAGGATCAGCTAGGCAAGTTTGATGAAAAAGCTGATGAAGGTAATTTGGTTGGTTACTCTGTAAATAGTAAAGCCTTCAGGGTTTATAATAAGAGAACCAAACATGTAGAGGAGAATCTGCATATCAAGTTTAGTGAGAACACATTTAATTCTGCAGGGAAAGGACCAGAATGGCTATTTGATGTTGATATTCTTGCCAAAACAATGAATTATGTTCCTGTAATTGCCAATGTTGATAAACCACAGGAAGAGTTTGTTGTGATTGAGAAATTGAAGATTGGTCCAACTCTTTTACCCTTTCAGAAAGAACAAAGCCCTTCAGATGATGTTGTTTCTCAAGAAAAACCTATGGAAACTGAAGAAGGTATTGAAATACCTGTTGCAGCAGAAAAAGAAGTAAATGAAGCTCTCAAAGTAGTTGGTGATATTTCTCAAATAAGATCAGAAGACTCTACTGCTGACTCAGAAGACTCTACTGCTAAGCCAAAAGATGCAACTACTGCTCCAACACACACTGCTGCAAAGCCTACTAACTCTACTGCTACTTTCTTGTCTCCTAATTTGGACACTCAGGGTAGATCTATTGATGATACTATCTATCCTGATGATCCAAATATGCCTGATCTGGAAAATATCTATTATGACACAGACAATGATGCTCTTGATGGTCAGTTATTTGGAGCTGCTGCTGATTATACTAACTTGGAACTCCATATTCCTGTTAGTCCTCCAACCACCACAAGAATACACAAGGATCATCCCAAAGATCAAATCTTAAGTGATCCACAATCATCCATTCAAACTAGGCAGATGACTAAAGCCTTGAAAGATCTTCAACATCAAAGTTTCTTTGCCAGATCTCTGCATCAAAGAAATAGTCATAAAGATCTTCAAAATTGCCTGTTTGCATGTTTTCTATCTCAAATTGAACCCAAAAACACTTACAAAGCCTTACAAGAAGCAAGTTGGGTAGAAGCAATGCAAGATGAGCTTTTACAATTCAAGCTGCAAGAAGTGTGGACTTTGGTTGAACTGCCAAATGGTAAAAGAGTGATTGGCACAAAATGGGTTTTCAGATGCAAAAGAGATGAGAGAGGAATTGTCATAAGAAATAAGGCAAGGTTAGTAGCACAGGGATACACACAACAAGAAGGGCTTGATTATGATGAAGTATTTGCACCAGTGGCAAGAATAGAGGCTATTAGAATATTCTTGGCTTATGCTTCATACAAAGACTTTGTAGTGTATCAAATGGATGTGAAAAGTGCTTTTCTGTATGGGACCATTACTGAGGAAGTTTATGTGTCTCAACCACCAGGATTTGAAGACCCTGATCATCCTGACAAAGTCTACAAGGTTAATAAAGCAATGTATGGTCTACATCAAGCTCCTAGAGCTTGGTATGACACCTTGTCAACCTACTTGCTAGAGTCTGGGTTCAGCAGGGGTAAGATTGATAAAACCTTGTTTCTCAAAAGACAAAAAGCTGATATTTTGCTGGTTCAAATTTATGTTGATGACATCATCTTTGGGTCTACAAACAAAGCTATGTGTGTTAGTTTTGAGAAGCTTATGAAGGACAAGTTTGCTATGAGTTCAATGGGAGAACTCACCTTCTTCTTAGGTCTGCAAGTTACACAGAAAGAGAATGGCATCTTTATCAGTCAGGATAAGTATGTCAATGATATTTAGAAGAAGTTTGGCTTTGAAGATGCTAAGCCTGCCAAGACTACCATGGAAAAAGATAAGCCATTGCTGAAGGATGAACATGGAAAGGAAGTGGATATACACTTGTACAGGTCTATGATTGGATCATTGATGTATCTTACAGCATCAAGGCCTGATATTATGTTTGCAGTGTGTGCTTGTGCAAGATTTCAAGTGTGTCCCAAGGAATCACATCTCAATGCAGTGAAAAGAATTTTTAAATATCTGAGGTATCAACCAAAATTGGGCCTTTGGTATCCTAAGGATTCACCATTTGATTTGGTATCCTACTCAGATAGTGATTATGCTGGAGCTTCTTTGGATAGAAAGTCTACAACAGGGGGTTGTCAGTTCCTTGGAAGCAGGTTGGTGTCATGGCAATGCAAGAAGCAAACAGTGGTGGCTAATTCAACTACAGAAGCTGAGTATGTGGCTGCTTCAAGTTGCTGTGGACAGGTCTTATGGATGCAGAATCAATTATTGGATTATGGGTACAATTTCATGAATACTAAAATCCATATTGATAACAACAGCACACTTTGCATAATTAAAAATCCAGTGTTTCATTCTAAAACAAAACATATTGAGATAAGGCATCACTTTATAAGGGATTGCTATGAAAAGAAGTTAATTCAAATTGTTAAAATTCATACTGATAACAATGTTGCTGATCTTCTCACTAAACAGTTTGATGTGGGGAGGTTTCAACTTTTAATTGCAAACATTGGTATGATTAATCTTTGAAAAACTTATCTCTTTATTTTTGTTAAAGTTTGTAATGCATGTGCTGCTTGTTATTCTGCTGCTTGTTAATGTGTATATGCTTGAGATATAATGTACTATGCTGCTCATTGACTTTCTAACTCTACTGCTAGTACATATGTTGGTTGTTTGCTTTGTGGTGTTTGGTCTAACATTTTGCAGGCATATGAATGGTGATTTGCAAGAATTAAAACAAGAAAGTTCATTCATTCATTCCCGAAAAGTACAAAGATTCAACATCAAAAGACAAAATACAAAAGCTGATATCATAACCTAACACCTAAACCTACATCTTCCTAGGGCATGGAGGCCCAAGCACAACCTCTCTATCCTTTGGGAGAGGAGGGTTTTGTCTTGATGGTCCAAGAGAAAGACCAGGTGATGGTTGTGGCCTCGACCTTGATGATTGTGGCCTTGGCCTTGAAGATTGTGGCCTCTCAGGAGTGGCAGGTGGATTGGTTGGTGGTTCTTCCTCATCTTCATCT
Source organism: Artemisia argyi (assembly GCA_030686995.1). Taxonomy (NCBI): domain Eukaryota; kingdom Viridiplantae; phylum Streptophyta; class Magnoliopsida; order Asterales; family Asteraceae; genus Artemisia; species Artemisia argyi. The sequence continues at coordinate 152,336,146 of CM060688.1, read as the reverse complement.
GATGATGTGTAGATGAAAGGGGATACAAGCTCTTTTGGGGATGATTGCCTAACAGGGATCCAAGCTGTATCTTCTGAAGACTCTGAAGATGATGGAGATTGTGGGGTCATCACAGCTTTACCCCTGGATGTGCTAGGGGTTTGATTCAAATTGAGGAGATCTTTGAACACCGGAAGATCATGTTTTCTCTTCTTTGCTTGCTCTTTGGTTCTACAACCACCATGAGGAGGACGGAATGGCGGTACATAGGTTTCAAATGGGCTCTCATCTTCGGATGATGAATCGGATGAGATATTGATAATTTCGGGTGTTGATTTCATTGTTTGGTGAATTGATTGTAAAGATGGATAGTATTGATTGTGATTGTGGCGTTTTTGAACGAGATTAGGGTTTGATTGCATAATTTGGGGAAAAGATCTCGCCGGTTTTATAGGGATTACGGAGTGATATGTGCATTAATTGTTATGTATTGTTGACCAAGGTCGATAGTCAACTCTGCTGCTGGCTCCAGTTCACTCTGCTGCTAGTTCTATCACTCTGCTGCTAGTTGTGAATGACATGGTTCTGCTGCTATGGTCGAAAGTAAGAGGGTGTTATGTGTAACTTTCATCCATCAGTTTAAAACCTAATTGACCTTCATAATTGGTTTTCATATGTTCTAAATTGAAGTTATCACAAACCCTTACACCTAATCATTCCAATAATCACAAATCCCCAAATTCACTAAACCTAATTCATGGAGCTAACACGTACCTGGGTTGAGCAACACAACAGTGTGGTCGTTTTGAATGAAGAGTTAGTTCCTGAAGGTTTCACAGACATGGTAAAGTTTTTGAATGCTACTTCTCTTAGGTATGCACTCACTGTGAACCCTACTATATATGTTTCTTACATCAAACAGTTTTGGTTTACTGCCAAAATCAAAACTATGAATGGGGAAAAACATGTCAGTGCTTTTGTTGATGGGCAAAAGGTTCGTGTAACTGAATCATCCATAAGGGAATTTCTTCTCTTAGATGATGAGACAGAGACCACTTGCCTTGACAATGATGCTATTTTTGCTGGTTTAAAAGAATTGGGATATGAGGGGAAACATACAAATTTAAAATTTCAAAAAGCTCTCCTCTGTCCTCAATACAAGTTTTTGATACATCTATTCCTTCATTGTTTAAGTCCTAAAACATCTGGGTGGCATGAGTTCAGTACTACCATTGCTTCTGCAATGATATGTCTGTGCAAAGGTCAACCATTTAATTTTTCAAAAATGATATTGGCTGGGTTGTTTAAAGGTGTTGAAGATGGTTCTTATTTGCTATATCCAAGATTTCTTCAAATCTTTATTGAAAAACAAATTTCCAAAACAAGAACCCATGTTTCTGAATATGATGCTCCAAAATTGGCTTCAAGGACTTTTACCTTTTTGAATAAACATGGCAAAGGTTTTTCTGGTGCACACACAAATCTTACTTCTTTTATGGAACAAATTGTGCACAACAACCAGGGTGAAGGATCAGGAAATCCCACTGATTCCCATCACACACCCAATGTTACTACATCTGTTACACAACCTACAAAACAATATACACGTAGGAAAACTAAAAAGGACACTAATCTACCTCAGGATAGTGTTAGTATGGCTGTACCAGATGAGGCTGTCCTAGGTGATGGAGAGGACATGTTGGCAAGGGCTGTCACTACTGCTTCTAGCTTAGCAGCAGAGCAGGATAGTGATAACATCATTAAGACCCAAACCAAGGCAACATCTAGAGAAAAGGATTCTTATGAGTCTGCTTCTCAGGATGGTAACCCTAGCCAAATGGAAAACATAGGGGGCTCAGATGATCAAACTAGGTTTGATACTGAGTTTTTGTCCCAAGATTCACCTCTCGGACCAGGTCACACAGGTCGAAGTGATGAGGACAGGCCAGTGACTCATGAATTGACGGATCCACTTGTACATGATGACAATGTCAGTGATTCACCTCTCGGACCAGGTAATACAGGTCGAAGTGATGAGACTACAATGCAACTTATAAAAGAATTGACGGCTACTTGTACCGCTTTGGGGTTGAAATGTGAGTCTTTGGAAGATAAGGTTCTTAATCTATCTGATGTTGTTGCTGGTCAAGCCAAGGTTATCATCAAAATGAGAAAACAGATTAAGAGCTTCAAGAAATCAAGATCTTCAACCTCCTTGAAAAGAATGAAGAAAGTGGGGACTACTCAGGTTGTAAATTCTTCTGAACCATCTACTCATTTGGAAGAGGATGCTTCCAAACAGGGGAGGAAAGAGATTGTCATGGATTCAGGGGAGGTAAATCTTGAAAAAGTTGATAATGTTCAAGATATGGATGCTGGAATAGTTTCAGGAGAGGTTCCAGTGATTGATGAAATGGATGTGGATAGTCCTCAGAATGATGAAGGCTTTGTGGTTGCTGATAAGTCTGGGAATGAAGTTGTTATGGAAAAGGTGGTTGCTGTACAAGAAAAGGTGGTAGATACTCTTAAAACTTTGGAGTCTGAGCAACTAGTGAAGGCAACAGGGTTGATGGGTAATGTGTTAAAGACTTTGGAAGATTCAGTGGAAAATGCTGCTGCTGACTCTACTGCTATTCATAATTCTGCTGCTAAGACTTTTGATGGTTCTGCTGCTAGTGGAATAGTGAATACTGCTGAAGTACAAGACTCTGCTGCTGGATCTATGGATAATGCTGCTGCAGAGGCAATGGTTTTGCTAAGTAAGAAGACTACTGCTGACTCACATACACCTCAGTTACCAACTCAATCATCATCACAACCTATCACAACAACTAACATAACTTCAGCAACAAGAAAACCTCAAAAAGGAATAACAATAAGAGAACCTGCTGCTACTCAAAAGAAGACAATCACATCATCTTCTACAGATAAGGGTAAAGGCAAGCAAGTTGATGTTCAGAGGTGGATGTATAAAGGGATTGATTTTACTGATGTACCTTTTGATTCTTGGCCTAAGCCATTGCAAGTTGAACATGATGAAGCTGCTGCTATTAAAGCACAAGAGTTGATTAACTTGGAAGATCAACAGCTGGCTGAGAAAGAGGCTGAAGGTTTAAGAATGTATGATGAATGGGATGATGAAAAGATCAGAATTGCTGCTGATATTGAATTAAACAAGCTGATCAAGATTGAAGAAAATGAAGTTCCAAATTTTAATGTGCAATCTTGGTATAGTAATTTTGCTTCTAATAAGAGAAAAGAGAATGCTGCTGCTAGAAGAAAAGTTAAAGTATTCAAAGGTCCAACAGTTAAACAGCAAAGGAAAGAATATGAAAGGTATCTAAAGAATATGGGTGGATGGACATTGGTGCAGTTGAAAGCTTATTCTGACAAAGAAGTTTTTGATTTGTATCAACAAACAAAGAAAAGAACAGATACTTTTTATACTATGGGATGTGCTGAGGACTTGGAACATATTGCTCAGATGAACAAGAAGTTGGTGCCTGAAAAGATAGTTGAAGCAGAGCAGATACAAGAAGCTAATGTTATTGAAAAGATTGAAAGTGATGCAGCAAAGATTACTTCTTCTGTGCAGGGTGATAAAAGAAAAGGTGTTATTCATAAGTCAGTTGCAAAGAAGAAGAGAAAGGTTGGAGAAGGAAGTAGTTCTATGCCTGAAGGAGATAAGTTTAAATATGGTCTTGATCACATTCCTTCTGAGCATCAAAAAGAACAATTGAAGAGTTATACTGTGGTTGGCAAGATGGAAGATCCTGAAGTGGTTGATGCTAAACCATTAGGAGTCAAGTATCCTATTATCAAAGTAACTACAGGGTATGATACTAACATTGGAGCATTTCATACCACCTGTTGGATCGTTGTAGCTCGAGGTTGTTTAGACCTCATAGTATCTAGGATACACAATAACATTGAATAACATGATGCAGCGGCATAAAACAAATCAATTGTTATTGAAACAAGGTTTCGTCATTAATAACACTCCAAGCCTCAAATATTATTTGATCAGAATAATACGGTTACATCAACAAACTATAACAGGAATCAAGAGATTCTTGAGGCTACGAAACACTTCTAGTCTAGGCGTTTATATTCTACGCCCTAGACACACACACACCCCCTTTAGATATCTACATTATGAAAGACTTAATATAAAAACCTGTACCCTTAATCTCTTTATATAATAGAGAATTAGGGTTTACAAAAGACTACGAAGGACTAAAATATAAATCTTCTTTTGCAAGCAAGTCCTTCTCCATCTTTTGTAGAATTCCTTCTTGTCATATTAAGTCCCTATTGTTTCATTCTTTCTTGTTTTGTATCATCAAATCTAATAGACCCAACATGTCGAATATAAAGTTCCTGAAAATAGCTTGGTAATGTCATAAAAAGGCCTAAAAAACTTGGCAATTTCTTTTATCCTTGTCCATTCCTCTGGCGTTGGACATGTCTTAAAATTTGTATCCACTGATTTCAATAGAGCATATGCACGACGATAAACCAATGCACAATCAAGCATCAAATATGTGTGATTCCATCTTTTAACTACATCTTGTCGCACATGTTTACCACATTGTAGTTTGAGTTGTGCAATGCATTCAGCAAACTTTATCTTTCTGGTTGCACTTCCTCTAACATATTTCACCAATTCTCGCACCTTTTCAATGACTTTCAAGCCGGATTGTACAATTAAGTTTAATACATGTGCACAACAACGTACATGTATAAAATCTCCCTCACAAAGTAACGCATCATTTATACTCAACTGGTCTTTCAAACAATCAACTAAACCATTATTATTCGTTGCATTATCTAATGTGATGGTTAACACTTTCTTTTCAATTCCCTATTATCTTAAAGAACTAATCACGGATTCCGCCAAAAGAGATCCTATGTGAGGAGGGAATAACCCTAAAGTTCAAGACCTTTTTCCATAAAACCCAAGTTTCGTCAATGTAATGAGCAGTCAATGTCATGTAATCGTCGCTGGTAATTGAAGTCCACAAATCCAATATTAAATAAACTCTACCTTTTATTTTCTCCAACTCCTCTCTAACCTTAAGTTTTTCTCTTTCATAGATATTTAATACTACCTTCTTTATTGTCTTTCTGTTTATTGGTTTTTCGTCCGGGTGTAAAAACTTGTGCAAGTCTCTTGTTCCCTCGTGCTAAACATAATTAAACGAATAGTTATGCTTAACAATAGAAACTGCCAGGTTCTTTTTATATTTAGCTTAATCTAAGCAAATACGTTTCGGTGGTGGGGCATCCCAGTCCGCCTTGTTGGACAAATCCACCTTAAAACAACTACGTATATGACGCCGGATATTAGATATTCCATGTACTTTTAACACCTTATTGCAAGAATTACAAGCCGCCCTTTTAACCCCATCAGGTTATAGTGGTATTATTGTAAAATATTGCCACACCCTTTAATATAAATTACTCGTTGTTGATGAACTAGCATCGCGTGCATATTTTGTTGTTTAGCTTTTTCTACTTTTCTCACATATTAGCCTAATCAATACCAAAAAAACAAGAAGACGTACTAATTTAAGCACCTATCATTTAAAAACGTAATAACATCAAACATAAGCAAATAAGTAATCTGTAACATCACCTAAACAAAAATATATCTAAAACAGCACCTATACAATAAGTCAATAAGCAATCCTAATCGGACCCAAATAATATGTGATTCTAAAGTCCTAAATAGTAAGCATTCCCAATCACCCCTAAATAATAATAATCAATCACAAACAGCCCTAAATTAGAAGCATTCCCAAACACCTCACAAATTAATATAATCTTGAATAATAATTAATAATCACCTAAACAACAATTAATTAACTGGTCTTCAATCACATATTCATTGTTACCAAAATTAAACACAAAATATGAAAACCCCAATAGATTACAAAGTGCAAACGAATGTAAAAGTGAAGATTGAGATTTAAAAACATACTAAAAAAGTGATACGAAATTAAATGATTGAATCTAATCGATTTTGTATATGGTGAAGAATTACGAATGAAAAAGTTACTGAAAAACTTGAAGAATTAGTGAATTACGAATGAAAATATGAAATGAATTGTGTGAGAGTGGGAGGGAGGAAGTGGGAAATTTATTTTGGGTTTTTATCCAGGTGACCCAACAATAGTAATTAATTAAAATCCATTTAACCCATTTAAACCCATCTTTATTTTTTTAACAAAACCCAACTATACCCCTCCCACTTTAAAATTTTAACCAATTTGACCCAAATTTAACCATTTGGTTAAAAATTGCTACCTCTAGAAAAACCTTATTATTTTCTATTTATACTCAAAATCTTATAAAAACAAAATTGAAAGTTATAGAAAGTGTAGGGGGCGGCGGGTAAATATCACCACAGGGACCAATGTTGTAATTTTTGTGCCTTTGAGGTTTGGGGACTCGTTTAGGCTCGATAATGAACTATTTGGGACTCAAAATTTGCATTGTTGAGTTTAAAATAATTTTTTCACGAAAAACGAAAGTTACATGACTAGTAACTTATAAAAAAAATTATGGAAATCACATTAAAACGTTTATTGGGTTTACAGTTGTGCCGATACGCATTGTGTGCGGTTTTTACGTTTTGCTAGATAATCTCTCTTTTACAAGTCAAATGAGTTCGGAAAAGTTCGAAAGTGAAATATAGGTAATAAAAAATATAATTTATTATTTAAATAAATTTGGAAAAGAGTTAACTACATTTTTAGTCCTTGTGGTTTACCGGGTGTAACGATTTTGATCCAATAATTTGAAAAGTAACGGATCCTATCCAGAATCTGATGACCCGTAACACTTTTGGTCCAATTTTTGGTCCACCGTTAGTTTAACCAATTTTCACTGTTAAATATGAGGGCATTTTGGTCTTTTCATATGTATTGATGAATAAAAGAGTTAACTACATTATTTTTTATCCTTGTGGTTTGTCGGAACTCGGATGTTTGACTTTTAGTCTAATAGTTTGAAAACGAATATATCCATAACTTTGAAAAGGGCTAATTTGCTTGATAGTGTTATATAAGTTTTTATGCACATTTTTATGCACGTTTTTATACATACATTTTTATACACATTTTTATGTACTTTTTTATATATGTTTTTATCTATGTTTTTATCTACGCTTTTATATACATTTTAATAAATGTTTTTATATATGTTTTATTATACATTTTTATATACGTTTTTTTAAATATATATCTATGTTTTTATCAACGCGATTTTTATCTACGTTTTTATATATTTATGTAGTTTTCATCTATCTTTTTGAAAACGTAGATAAAAACGTATATAAAGCGTATATAAAAACGTATATATATATATATATATATATAAATGTATATAAAAACTTATATATAAATGTATATAAAAATATACACAAAAAATATAGATAAAAACGTGGATAAAAACGTAATTAAAATGTATATAAAAACGAAAATGAAAACATATACAAAATGTATAAAAATATATAAAAACGTGTATAAAAAATATGCATAAAAACTTTATAAAAACGAGTATAAATTTTAAAAGTTATTAGAAAACGATACTTTTTTTAAGAAAATCAAAGATTTTTTTAATTTTTTTAAAGAAAATTAATACTCGAATTTTTGTCAACTTATAAGCAGTTTTTATAACTATTATAAATTTTATAAAAATTTTGTATTTCAGTATTATTGTATATAGATTAAAAAGCAGTTTTAGTTACTAAATCGTTAAACATAGTTTTGTAAGTTTTAAAATTCACTTTCTTTCTAACAAGAAAATTAATTCTTACTTAAGTTTAGTTGTGATAAAATTTTCAGAGTGTATTTCAAGTTTTTAGATAGTTTATAATTTCTATAAAAGTTTTTAGTTGTTAAAAGTTTATTTTTTTAGTTTTATAAATTAATGAATTAACTACATTTTTGGTCATTATGGTTTGCTGGGTGTAACACTTTTAGTCCATTAAGATGAGGATATTTTAGTCATTTAAAGTGTCTTAATTGGTCAAACTAACGGTCAATGAAAAATTGGACCAAATCTGTTACGGGTCGTCGGATTTTGGACAGGATCTGTTACTTTTCAAACTATTGGACCAAAATTGTTACACCCGGTAAACCATAAGGACCAAAAATGTAGTTAACTCTTTGGAAAATTACGAGTTGTTACAGTCTACCCTCCTTAAAATAAGTCTCGTCTCGGAATTTAGTTTTTGTTATCCGATAGTGTAGTGTCTGAGATGAGGTGGTGATACTGGTAACAAATTTGAGTTTCACTGGGTTTTTCCTTTGTTTGCGGGAGTGTACTTAGGTTGTTTGCTATTTGTTTGTCCCTTTTTAACCATTTGGTGAGGCACAATGACTCTAGGTACAAGTTCAATATGACAATGTCACTAGTCTTAACTTCATGGTGTTTTACAACTTCATCAGTGCGGGCACCTCTAAATTTTCTCAGTCTTAATCCAATATACGGTCTATACCCTAGTGACACAAAATCCAACCTGTTTTGATGTAAAGTGATAAGAAAGGCATGATGGCTAGTATTCAAGATTTGTTCCGGAATTGCGCGTTTTTCTTCTTAGAGGAAAAAAAGAAAAATTTTGTTCGAAATCTTTATTTGAGTAAGTGTTTATACGAATTTGACCAAAATAGTATTTCAAATAATAAATATTTCTTTGTTTGAAATTAATAGTTAGGTAAATTGATGCGGCTTCAAAAGATGTGTAAGTTTAGTAAAAACGAAGTCTTTAAACATGGTGTAGATAAAACGTTTAGTCACTCCCTAATATGCAAAAGTCTTGATAAATTTTGACCAAAAAAATTTTAACTTATCAAGATGAGTATTCCAGAAAATTATTACTATGAGTCTTATGATTGATATAAACGGATGTTTAAAGAATGTCCTTAAAAGTAAGAACGTCAAAGAAGAAGGTGTAGTCGGGTTTGTTAAAATCTTTTGGCATCTCGATTTAGGAGTGGGTCATATCACTATGGATTTTGAGTCTGAGTTGTATATAACTCCTAGAGAGCAAAATGTTATAAAGATGATGGTATATTGATAACCTAGTTCAACGCATTTACTGCCAATAAAGGAATCTTATCGTATGGAAATGGGGTAACTTGTACAGTGATGAAATAGTATAAAAACTTGGTAGATTATTATCTATAGTTTCAGACAAAGGTATGTGATTTACTTCTAAGGTTTGGTTTAATTACAAAGGAAAATATTGGTTATTCTATTTATATAGTAGCATAAAATACCTTTCAATGGAGTAAATAGTTCACATGATGGTTGCAGAATAGTTTATAAAACGGTTTGTAAAATAGTTTATAGAGTAATAGGAAATAAATTTATTATTTGCAAGATAGTAACAAAGTTGTAGTTTGGTTTATGATATAGTAGCAAGGCAGCAAATCGGTTTATAAAATTGTTTGTGAAGTGATTTGTAAAACAACTTATAAGAAAATAGGAAACAATTCGTTTTTTTATAAAATAGTAGTAAGTTCGAAGTTTTTGATTGTTATGATATAGTAGTAAAACTGTTAGTAGGATGACCGCAAAATGGCTTGTAGAATAATTATAAACAATTTGTATGTTTATAGTGACACAGTTTATTAGTTTATAAGAGAGTAGTAAGGTAGACAACTGGTATTCCTGAGGGATGAGTGAAGGATTAGGTATCTATTCCAGAGATAGTGGCTCGGGTTACGTAAAGTTTGAAGGACTTTGTTGGGTTACAAGTCAACTTATTGTATGTTTTATAGACCATGTCAAAGGTTCATTGGTTCATTGTTTACTTCCATCAAGAGATCCTTCTCATAGGTAGTATGGAGGGTCGTTCCTAGAACGGCTAGTGATGTAACTCGGTTCATCAATTTGCTTGTAATAATTGGTATATACATTAATGGAAACCATTATTGGAGCATTACTAAAGCCTTACTCCCTTCATTTACATGCATATACGCAAGCCTTTCCCTCTTTTCAATCTCTCTACTATAAATACAAGTTGCATGTGAAACCAAAGAATATATACCCCACGTGAAGTTGTTAAGAATTTCTATAAAACACACCATTAAACTAACCTCTTAAGGCTATAATAATCAAATCTCATGCATCGAGGTCGTCTATAAATACCCACGTATAGTTCATTCTCTTCAACATCAACCAATAACCACTGAACAGTTCATTCTCTTCAACCTTTCCTTTTCTAGAAAATGAAAACTCGAAACCAATTTTCTCTATCAATGGCATCCACCAACATTGAAATGCAAGAGTTAAACCAGCTACCCTGCCAACAAATAACCGCCACCACCACTACCACGACCCCCGCCATCAAACAAAAGAAGATAGACGATGGGAAATGTCATTGTATTGGCATTCTCTTCTATTTTCCTTTTGTTTGTCGGTGGTTTACTCTTTATTCACCTGCTCATGGAAGTGGGTAGCATGAAGGTTTTCGTGCTTGACGTACAAGATATGTACGTTAAGCACAAAATTGTAACTAACAAAAGTGTAGCACTTGGAGCCAATGCGAAACTTAAAGTCACGTTTAAAGCTATTGGAGATATCAACCCGATCCTGGGCTTTGCATTTTTCAACTTGACAATACTTACCTTCGGCAACTCCACCATCAGCACCTTTGTGAATGCCTCCTACTCCATCTCTAAGAAGAAAGAGCAGAGCACAGCTTCTGGTGATTGACTTTGAGCCACATGTGAATCAACTGTTGGAAGAGGAAATATAGGTACTCGACAGATGGATGGCAAACGAGGATCCGTACATGCTACATAGTAGTAACGACGGATTTCCATTAGAAGCTAAAGAACAAATAGGGTGTGCTCATATCGCCACCTTCTAGATACTGGTTTTAGTTGTATTGTCCCATGTGCATATATTTGTGCTTTTGTTAAAGAGGTTTGATATACTTGATAACAAACGTACATGCCTTCAATTATTGTTTTTGTATCTTTTAAAATATGCTTGAACTATATCAAATCTTTCGTCTACAGTAACTAAAAAATAACATCTATAGAAAGAAATTAGGTTTTGTTGCCCACATGATGTGGCGTATAATTTCGGATGTCTGAATTTCTCTTCTGCAGAAAAATTTTGGATTTTTAACTTTAATTTCGGATGTCCAAAATATTTTTATACTTAATATAAAACAATATTCAAAAAATTTATATAACTCTAATGACCATCATAATAATATTCTCTTTTCAAATGCATAATAACTTCTTTATAAAAAATTATGGAACAAAAGTAATGGATATCGCGTCTCTTTTTGACAAAATATTCAACATACATTCTAGGATTTCTTAATTTAAGTTGTGTATGTTCAAATGATATATGTATTTGGATATCCAAAAGATTAATCAAAATTTATTAAAAATTTGAGTTTTATGAAATGTCAGTTTTGTAACTCATATAAAAGTTGTTTTAAAAATTATAGATATTTGGATATTCGGATATATAAAATTGTTATTCGAAATTTCAGATATCCAAATTTAAAGAACTTAGATAAAATAGAGTCTAACTTAAAAATGTCATCTTATATATCCGGATTTAAAGAACTTATATTAAATAATGAGTCTAATATAAAATTGTCATCTAAAATTTCGGATATCCGAAAACTGAAAGCCAAATCGCAAAAACCAAAAACTAGAAAAATCATACCGAACTTTTGGTGCAGGGGTTGGTTTTAAAAAACTTAAAACTAAACGTTTGGTTCAGGGTTTGGTTTTTGCCAAAAACCGCCTCATGCTCACCCCTCTTTTTATAGATGGATGAAAGAGGAGTATCCGCCCATGCTACTGATATGGTTTTCCATTGGAAACTCAAGAATGAAAAGGCTCTGGTCATACCACTACCTCCCCGGCATGCAGATTTTAGTTTTAATGTCCCCTTTGCACGTACTTGTGCTATAGCTAGACAAGTTTATCCCCTAAAATGTAAATGTGTGACTGAATAATATTAGTTTTCTATTGTTTATTATTGTTGTTGTTGTTGTTGTTGTTGTTGTTGTTGTTGTTGTTGTATCTACAAGTTGGGTTGTTTGTATATCACGTTTGTTTTGACATAAAAGATTCAAGGAAAGCCATCATCAAGTTCTATCCTTCCCATGATACTAAGATACTTCACCAAAACAACACTTTGAAATTTAATTGGAATGATTGGGCCTTAAACCCAATATATCTTATGTGATCCATTTGTACTTGCTAGTGTTTTTTTATAATGAAATGTCGTTAAGAAAAGGATTACATACATGTGTGCATCTAAGTTTAATGTTGGTTTTTTTGTCCTCACAACAACTTAACAAAGTATAATATAGAAATTGCTTCATTCAAAATATTTCTTGTTAATCTAAAGCCTTCAAGAAAAATAATGTATGTATACAAGTAAATGATCCCTGCACGTTTACCAAACACTTTTATTATCCGTAGAGTTTTCCATTGCCTTTCGAACTAATTCTAATTTTACGATTTTTTTCATAATATTGTGAGTTTTAGTGACAACTATTTTTTTTTTCTTTTAGAATCACTTTTACAATTTTAACGACACTTAATGTTTATCTTTTAGTGATACTATTAGAAAACTATGTGTAGGTGTAAAAGATGTGTGATTAAGTGAACTTCAAAACCATTTTGTGAGTAATAACTTTCTCATTTTTTTCAAAAACAATATATTTGCAAAAGTTATATTCACAATAAAGCCCCATTGGAAAAATGCGACCAACTTTTTAGCTAAAAGGCTCATACAATACTTTTAGATTGTATAGCCCAAGAAAATTAAAAAAATAAAAAACAATTTCCGCAGTAAACAATAGCTTAGAACTCGCGTCCCTCAACAAATGGAACATGTATGTTAAACTTTAATACGACAACTTTGATATTTGTCTTTATTAATATTTTTTTTCTTTGAACAAAGTTTTTATTTATATTTATTAATTGCTTTTCCCTTTTATCTAAGTAGGCATCAAAGGAAAAATAAAAAAGCACATCTTTCATTTAGCTACGGGGAGGATCTAACTCGTGACATTTTACATAATTGAATTGTTACCGTCTTAACCCCCTGTTCTTGCACTCCTTTTAAGTTGATTATGATGTTAACGTACAAAAAGAACAGATTCTAAATAAAATACAACTTTTTTTAATACTGGTAAGGTTAGAAAAGAAAAAATTTTGTGGTAAATAACACTTTAAGTATAATATTTGTGTCGTATATATGTTTAAACTATGGTGGTCCAAAATGAATTCCTTTCATTACAAATGCTAGAACTTGTCACGAGTCACTACATAGAAAATGGATAATTTCTAAGTTTAGTACTATTTCAAAAGTTATCGAATTTAGTGTTTCAACTTAAAATGGTTTGTGGTAGCATTATCAAACTTAAACTAACTTTAGCATGCATTTCTTTTTTTAAAGTTCATTATCACACATAACGAATCTTATCAAGCTATACATAGAGTAATGAAATGATAAAGACTCATATCTCAATTTAAATTTGGCATAAATGTTATAACCACTTGTATTCATTTCAAAGAATTCATATAGTTACAATATAACAAGGACTAATTTAAGCTTGACATAGTTAATGATAGTAATTTGGTTGATGTGGCTTGGTGTATATTTGGAGATTTTATTGAGGTAAGAAACAATGAAGAAAGAAGGAATGTGGGTTTTATTATATGGGGAGCGTTAAACATTAACAACTATATAAATGGTGATTGTTTGATTGACATTCCAATGGGTGGGAACAAGTTCACAAGAATAAGTAATAATGGTTTAAAGTTTAGTTAGAGTGATAGATTCTTAACAAATTCTCTTATTTGTCAAATTGGGTTATTGCAAAGGAAAGAAAGCTATCGGATCATTGCCTACTAGTTCTCATGGATAAAACTATTGATTTTGGTCCTAAACTATTCCGTTGTCTTGATGTTTGGATGGGAAGAAAAAGAATGTGAAGATATAGTGAAAGATTGTTGGGAAAAAAATTGTATTTTCTTTGAATCCAGATTCAAGATTTAGAGATAAGTTGAAGAATGTGAAAGAAGGGTTGAAACTTGGAGTAAAATCAAGTTCGGTGATGATTTGCATGAAATAGAAAGTCTTAATATGCTATGGCTAGAAAATTTTATTCCCTAAGATGTAAGCGTGTGACGAAATAATAAACAATTCAAGCTTTTTATTGTTATATTATTTGTATAGTATATTGATTAGATTATACTTTTTGTTCATTTTATTGTAAGAGTTTATAAATTATTATTGTTTCATAAATTTTGTTTGGATATTTGAATTATGTTTTACATATCATTTCAATTATGGTCATGTAATTGCTTATTAATTTGTACAACACTTTTTCTTTTTTACGTGTTCATAATCTAAAAGATTTGTTTTTGATGAATCTTTTTATTGAGTTTGAGAAAGTTTTAACTTTATACACATTGAGTTGTGTAAAAGATTACCAGGTTGTAGTTTCTGGTACAATTTTCTTGGATAAAAATAATTTTGGTCCAAGTTTTAGTCCAACAACATGTACATACATTGTTATGGTTCATGTTTTAATCAAGCAAAGTGTACATACATATATACACGTATATAGTAATTAGTGTACATGTTATGTAATCTTATTATTTTTTGACAAAATATTGAACATGCATTCTAGGATTTCTTGATTTAGGTTGTGTGTACTCAAAAGATATATGTATTCGGATATCCGAAAAATTAATCAAAATTTATTAAAAATTTGAGTTTTATGAAATGTCAGTTTTGGAACTCATATAATTTTTTTTTTAAATTATAGATATTTGGATATACGGATATATAAAATATTATTATTCGAAATTTCAGATATCCGAATTAAAAGAACTTAGATAATGAGTCTAACATAAAACCGTCATCTTAAATTTTGGATATCCGAAAATCGAAAAAAACAGAAAACCGAAAAGCAAAAAACCAAAAACCAGAAAAACCATACTAAACTTTGGGTGTGGGATTTGAATTTTCATAAAAAACCTCCCGCAATCATTTTCCCTCTAAAATATTGCACTACCAAAAGACCCTCTTTACTTTTTTCAGCCCTTTTACACTTCTACCCTCATGGTCTTCCCCCTATATATAAGCAAGCATTGTTATTTGTTACTACTACTTTCCAAACTCATAACATAACATAAACTCCAACAAACTTTATAAACCATAATTAACAACCCCATTTGAGACTTGTTCCATTCACACAATACTACTGCTACCGCTGCCATGGCGTCCTTTATCAAAATGCAACCCCATCACCAACAAACCACCACTACCACTACCACTGCCACGCCAATATCATTGAACCCCGCCAAAAAACCACCACCACTGCCACTGCCACTAACACCAAACCCCCACCGTCAAACAGAGGAATTTGGACAGTAAATACTGTCATAATTTTGGCAATCTGTTTCATTTTCCTCTCGTTTATCGCTGCTTTGTTGATAATTCATCTGATTATGGATGTGTGTACGATGAAGGTGTCTAAGCTTGACGTACGTCAAGCACATAACTGTAACTAACACAAGTGTCGTACTTGGAGCCAATGCGACACTTAGATTCAAGTTCAAAACAACTGGAGTTGTCAACCCGACCCCGGGCTTGGCATTATTCAACTTGACGATGGTTACCTTCAACAAATCCACAATCAGCATCTTTGGGAATGCCACCTATTCCATCTCCGAGAACAAAGAGCAGCTTCTCTTGATTTACTTCGAACAACATGTGAATTAGCTGCTGAAAGAGGAAGTGTGGGTCCTGGATAGATGGATGAAGGAGGAGGATCCGTACATGCTACTGACGGTGGATTTCCATTGGAAACTCAAGAATGAAAAGGCTCTAGTCATACCACCACCTCCCCGACATGCAGATTTTACTTGTAGTGTCCCGTATGCACGTAATCGTGCTATAGCTAGACAAGTTTATCCCCTAAAATGTAAGCGTGTGACCAAAAACTAAATAATTCAAGAACCTATTGTTTATTATTTATAATATTATTATATTATTTGTATTTTGTTCATTTGTTGTAAGAGTTTATAAATTATTATTATTCCATAAATTTTGTTTGGATATCTCAATTATGTTTTACATATCATTTCAGTTATGGTCATGTAATTGCTTATTAATTTTTACAGAACTTTTTCTTTTGTACGTGTTCATAATCTAAAAGTTTGGTTTCTGATGAATCTTTTTTTTGTGTTTGAGAAAGTTTTAACTTTTATATATACATTGAGTTGTGTAAAAGATTTATGAAGTTTCTGGTACAATTTTTCTTAGATAAAAATAATTTTGGTACATGCTTTAGTCCAACAACATGTACATACATTGTTTATGGTTCATGTTTAA
This sequence comes from Artemisia argyi, assembly GCA_030686995.1. Taxonomy (NCBI): domain Eukaryota; kingdom Viridiplantae; phylum Streptophyta; class Magnoliopsida; order Asterales; family Asteraceae; genus Artemisia; species Artemisia argyi. Next base: position 152,319,766 of record CM060688.1, on the reverse strand, counting down.
TCTAGCAAAGTGTACGTACATATATACATGTATTTAGTAATTAGTGTACATGTTATGTAATCTTATTATTTTTCGACAAAATATTGAACATGCATTCTAGGATTTCTTGATTTAGGTCATGTGTACTCAAAAGATATGTAGGACCTTAGATCTATCAACTTTAATAACAATATAAGCACTAGAAGAAGGAAAGATGGTGACTTGTATAGATGTGTGGCGTTAATATGTATAAAGAGAGTATAAGATGAAGAGAACTTTTATTAAAGAAACACACACAATACACACCCAAGCACTTCTTACAAATGAGAGGTAAGGTGCCTTTTATAGTTCCATACATAGGCTTTCTATGGGCTTGGGCTTGGGCTTGGGCTTGGGCTTGGACTTGGTTTACATGAATTATAAAGGCTTATGAAACATAACTAATAACATATTAGCTTACCAAGACCAAGGCCCATTGACTATTCTTATAACACAAACTACGACATATTACAACGTTACAATAAATGAGAATGACCATCACTTTTTAATATAATTTTCAATGCTAACAATCTCCCCCTAAGGGGTGGTCATTCGAATGATGTTCCACGTGATTAGGTCTTTTTTGTTCTTTGTTGTTTACCATTGTGTGTCGTAGTAGAATAGTCATTAGTCTTTGTTCCTTCATGCATTGTGATCTTTGATAACTGACTTTTCATCGTTCTTTGTTCTTTTGTGATGTGGAGTTATCTGCCATTCGTCACTTCTGCGTTTCTGGTGGTTGTCTGCCATTCCAATATGCTCATACATCTTTGGACTTTGATATTCATATGCACGTAGTTCCCTTTCTTTCACTTTGATCTTTAGTCTTTATACTTTGTAGATTCTTCTTTTTGGCGTAGAATCTTTCTTTGAACTTTGTGTTGTATAGATCTTTGAGGGAGCTTTCTTTAACTTCCAGATGTATGTATGAGCATGTGGAATCCTTCGCCATGGAGATGATGTATAGCTGCAGGTAAACAGTTAGCAATAAATCAACCGGTACTTACAGATAAGGAATTAGAGATCGTCAACAGCATAGTGTGAAGACTCCTTCTAACCCTTACCAAGGCCGTTCCCATGTCAGATACTCTCGAGAGAGCTTACAAGACCTACTTAGTAGCTCAATGACTGGGTGAGTCGCTGGGGATCACTCCACGACTGTAGACCGTTTGAAACCACCGCGAACACTAAGCGTAACCTATAAGGAATTACCGAAGTGACCTGCTGTCAGGGCTGCTTGATGTTGATCCTGGCAGGAGTTTCCATTCAATCATTGAGAAACACTTGTGTGAATTCTCTCATAAATGTTCTGGCAGATTGCTAAGATCTGCGTAGGACTCTAAAGTTTACATCTGGCGTCCTTAATGATGAACAACCAGCGTAGAAATATCATGTGTTCCTATGAGATCTTTTGATGAATCTCGGGGGCTCTAGACTCGATAAGTGCACATTTGGTTTCCTATGCGGAGATTAGGGAGAGGTCTCCTACTTCAATATCAACCATCTCTAAGAGACAGGTCGATAGATTACACCGGTTCCCCGTGAGACTGAAACAAGCTCTTTTAAGAGAACTTGAGTGGTTAAGAAGGTTTAGTGCAGTGCGTCACTGGGTCCATGACGTCTTTGTCTTCAATACCGGTGTCACCTTAGTAACAACCAGTAGCATACGAATTGTACCCGGTGTCTGCCCTAAGGTTGAACATATGGAGGGCTATTTCTTTTCACCCTTTTTCATAACTTTTCTTTTTAATTCTTCAACCCCTTCTTTCTCCTTTCTCATTTTCTCCTTTTTTCAATCATACCTAAGGACTTCTAATTCTGATCTATTGGATTTGTCCTTGGGTAGATCCCTCCGGCTCTAGCGGGTCATTGGACAGTTATTCCTAACCTTAGTCACCTTATATCTTCATGACAATCCTATTGTTGCCATGAAACCATTTATTGAAAAATCTCTCAAAGTGTTTATGATAAAAAAAAAAAAAACACATTGTTGACACTTCGAGAGTTTTGCATTTCTTTTGAAGGACTCCCCCTTCACATGTGCTCATGAATTTTTAAGAAATTTGCACATGTGTGAGGAGTTTGCACTTTTTGAATTGATCCACTTTCAGTGAACATGACCGATTCGAGACACGCTTACATCACTAGTTAGACTAGCTTGAAATTATTACCCGTCCTGGTCAAGTCCAAAGAAAGTCTCTCGATATGGTACATTCTACTCAGACAAGTCCTATTCGAGACACGCTTACATCACTAGTTAGACTAGCTTGAAATTATTACCCGTCCAGGACAAGTCTTTTCGATTACTAACATTTTAAGCTTCGTCAATTCATAGGTACTTCCTGAGTCAAGCTCTTCTGAGATTCAGTCACAAAATTTAAACATCTTTGATCACATTTTAATCATGTCTTCTCCCCCTCAAAAATAGCATATTGCGATATTTTTTATATCAACTGAGTAAAAAAGCTTTTTGGAGAGAAAGACATATTTCATTTTGCATGAATACGGAACATTTTTGTTTTTGTACTCCCCCTTAATGATAGCACATTTTAAAATCAATTAAGGGTTTTGAGGGAGTTATCTTGAGCACTTATTTGAAAGATTTTGAGAAATCTTTTGAACAATCTTGAAAAAGTGCTCAAGAATTGTATTTTGAAAAACGAGTTTATGTTTGAAATCCTTCTCGTTTGTTTATACTCGAACTTTTGAAAATGATTTCATCTTTGAACGAACGAGTCCTTGATTTGAAAATAATCAGAAGTCATCGTTTAAGTCCTTATTTGAAATCTTTTCGAGTTGTTATACCCGGACTTAATTTTTGAAAAGATTTCACTTTGAAGCACAGGTTGCGTACTGAAGTATACGAAAGCCATTGTGAAGAAACATTTGAGAAACGACATGTTTTAGAAAAACATTTTAAAGAACTCCCATTCAAGCATCTGTACATGTCCGTATCATTGTTGAATGACATTTCTAGAAACGTACAGAATATTGATTTATACGAGAGACATGTCGTGAGAAGAATATTTTTGAATTTTTTGATTTTATATTGTTTCTGGATTTTTTGAAAATTTTATATTTTTGTATTTTGTTTTTGTTGGTTTTTCAAATTTTGTATTTTGTTTTTCCAAAAATATTTACAGCGAAGCGATTTTGAAAACATTTTTCAAGAAGATTCGAGAAGACGTTCTAGCTCCTCAGGAGTTAGGCTTCGCATGCCAATTCGTCGAACTAAATAGTCAAACCGTTCTTTTGGAAGAGCTTTAGTAAATAGATCGGCGAGTTGATAATCTGTCTTAACGAAAAATAATTCAACGGTACCCTCTTCCACGTGTTCTTTGATGAAATGGTAGCGGACTTTGATATGCTTCGTCTTAGAGTGATGTACGGGATTGCACGAGATGGCTATGGCACTTTTTGAGTCACAATACATAGGTATTCTGTCAAAAGTAAAGCCATAATCTGTGAGCTGTGTCCGCATCCAAAGAACTTGGGCACAACACGCAGATAGAGACACATACTCGGCTTCGGCGGTTGATAATGCAGTACAATCCTGTTTCTTTGACGACCAGCTTACTAGCTTTTCACCCAAAAATTGTGCTCCACCTGATGTACTCTTTGCTGTAACTTGATCACCAGCATGGTCTGCATCTGAAAATGCTGTTAGATTAAACCCCGAATCCTTCGGATACCAAAGTCCCATGTTAATGGTGCTTCGTAGATACCGAAAGATCCATTTAACCTCTTTGAGGTGAAGTTCGGTAGGCTTTGCCTGAAACCGTGCTAACAAACAAACAGCAAATTGAATATCGGGTCGGCTAGTAGTTAGGTACATGAGAGAACCGATCATGCTCCGATATTTTTTCGGATCGATGGGTTTCCCAAACAAATCAGCACCTATTTTTGGTGAAGTGACCATTGGTGTACCAACAGAATCACAATTTTCCATTCCATGTTTTTTCAAAATCTCTATCGTATATTTAGCTTGATTGATAAAAATACCACGAGAGGATTGATGGATTTGTAAACCAAGAAAGAATTTTAGTTCCCCCATCATGGACATTTCAAATTTGCTTTTCATGAGATTTTCAAAATGTTTTGAATGGTTAGGATTGGTTGATCCAAAAATAATGTCGTCCACGTAAATTTGAACGATCAAAATGTCATCTTTGAATTTTTTGATAAACAAGGTGTCATCAACCGTTCCTTTTGTGAAATTGTTTTTGAGCAAGAAAGATGTTAGTTCGTCATACCACGCTCTTGGAGCTTGTTTTAAACCATAAATTGCTTTCTTAAGCTTGTAGACGTAGTTTGGATGATCTTTGTCGATGAATCCCTCTGGTTGACTCACATACACTTCATCTTTCAGAGTTCCATTTAAGAAAGCAGTCTTAATATCCATCTGATAGACTATGATGTTTTTGTGAGCGGCATAGGCTAAGAAAATCCGGACTGCTTCAAGTCTAGCTACAGGCGCGAATGATTCCTCGAAATCTATCCCTTCTTCTTGTGGATAACCTTTAGCCACGAGACGAGCTTTGTTGCGAATAACAGTCATTTCCTCATCCAGTTTGTTCTTCCACAACCACTTGAGATCAAGAACACGTATATCAAGTGGTCGTTCAACAAGTTCCCAACTGTCATGTAAATCGTATTGAAGAATTTCATCCTGCATCGCTTCTATCCAAGGGTATTCTGCCATTGCTTCCCGAATGTTCTTTGGTTCTTTGAGGCTGATTGAGCAAATGTAAATGCACAATTCGAGATCGGTGGCAAGTTGTCTCCTTGTCTGAACTGGCTTTGAAGGTTCACCAATAACATGTTCTATTGGATGGTCTTTTGTCCATTGAAACATAGAAGGGTACCTTGGGTTTAACGAATGTGTGTTAGATGGTTCTTGTAACCTTGAAGAAGATTCAGCAGAGTCTGTTGCAAATGGGTTTTCAAATACTTCTTCTTCTTCTAACGCAACATCGTTTGAATTATTTGTTGGTTCTTCTTGAAAATTTGTGTTTTGATTTTGCTCATCAACTCTTGGTAATTCAGTTTCAAGAACTGGAGTTGCTGGAGTAGATGTTGATGATGTTGAGGTAGTTGGTGCTTCAGCTTTAATTGTTGTAGATGCATCCTGTGGTGGTGTTGGTGGTTGATGGTTTTGAGCGGGTGCAGTGGAATGTTGTTGAGATGCATTTGTCGAAGTTCCACCATAGTATTCATCAAACATTAACTCAAAGAAATTTTCCAGTTCTTGTTCTGAAGGTTTATCCGTGTTTGTTGACTGAGCTCCTTGAGGCACGAGTCCTGAACTGATGTGTCCAGAAGTCTGCTGGTTTGGTGCGGGTCCTAATCCGTTTTGATTAGAAGCCATTGGATTAAGCGCGGGTTCTAGAGCGTATCTCACAGAAGCCATTTGTGAAATCTCGTCAAACTTAACATTCATCGTCTCCATTATCTTTTTCGTTCTTCTATTATACACCCTGAATGCCCTCGAGTTTTCTGAATATCCAATGAAGATTCCAATATCACCCTTAGCTTTTAACTTACCTAGATCTTCTCTATCATTCGTCGGATAGCACAAAGCGCCAAATACGTGAAGGTAAGAGATGTCAGGTTTACGGTTGTTCACTAGCTCATATGGGGTTTTATTGAATCTCGGATGGACTAGGGATCGGTTTTGAGTAAAACAAGCAGTGGCTACAGCATCAGCCCATAAGAATAGAGGTGCACTAGAGAAAATCAGCATTGTGCGAGCAGCTTCCACAAGAGTTCGATTTCTTCTTTCAACTACCCCATTCTGCTGTGGAGTTCTAACAACTGATGTTTGGTGTGTGATTCCAACATCTTCAAGGTAAGTTCTTAACTCCTGGTTTGTAAATTATGTGCCATTGTCTGTTCTTATAATCCTTACTGGAGCTTGAAGTAGAACTTGAATACGCTTCAGAAAGGTGATGATGATGCCTGGTGCTTCGTCTTTTGATCTCAAAAACTTTACCCAAGTATATCTTGAATAATCATCAATAATAACGAGAATATACTTTTCCCCATTAATGCTTTCAACTCTCATTGGGCCACATAAGTTCATGTGCAACATATGTAACCTTGCTTCCGAACTAGGTACGGTTTTGGGTTTATATGATGCTCTTTTGCTTTTTCCTTGTTCGCATGATGGACATAGGTGTTCCTTGGTGTATTTGAACTTAGGAAGTCCGGTGACGATGTTGTCTTTGGCTAACTTGTTGATCGTGTCGAAATTGAGATGGGATAATCTTTTATGCCACAGCCAGGACTTGGTTTCGGTTGCCCTTGTCATAAGACAAATTGGTGATGTAGAAGCCATTTGGTTGATGTCGATAGCATACAAGTTTGTACCACGATTACCAGTTAAGAGATCATCACCAACCAAATTTCTTATAAAAACCGTGTTTCTCCTGAATGCAACTTCTAAATCTGCATCACAAAACTGCCCGACTGAAAACAAGTTGTGTCCCAACCCTTCGACGTAGTAAACTCAAGTGATTAAAAAATTCCCAAACTGAAGATCTACATAACCCTGAATAGCTGCTACATGATCATTTCCAAATCGTACAGTTCCCATGAATTTCCAGACGAAATTGATCAGCAGCTTTAAATTCCCGGTCATGTGCTTGGAGCAACCCGAGTCGACGATCCAAAGACATATTTCGATAACCTGCCAAGAACAGAAGAGTTTGTATTTGGAAACCGTTTTGAATTTGGTTCCATGGGGTTAGGAGTAAAATCTAAATCACACTCATAGACAGTTGCTACTTGTTTAGCTTGAGTTATTTCTAATTTGCCGTCCTTAAGAGTGAACTCTCTACCCGTCGGAATCCACATATAAAACTTAAGATAGTTCCTAGGCATTCGACTACTAGTGGTAGACCTAAAGTGTGCAACTAATCTTTCTATAGATCTAGATCTAGCACTAGGTCTTCTTGGAACATTCTTCTGTTCAGGCGTAACATTCACATTCTTAGAAACACATTCATCATGAACATCATTAATTAAACATTTCTTGCATATTAAACAAACAGAGTCATTACAAGCATTAGAATCAGTACTTTCGACATTACATTCAGATGAATCATGTTTCTTATTACAAAGCGATAAATTCCTAGGGTGTTCTTCTACTTCTTCAACTTTATTCTTGCTACTACTCGTAGAGGCAGACGAGACTCTATTGTTCCTTGTATTGCTCCTAGGCTTTAGTCTGCTGCTCCTAGAGGTGCTTTCTAATCCTGTAGAAGGTAAGGCACACGCATTAGGATTTATATTGTTGTCCTTTTTAGCATCACTAGACTCTTTAGAATTATCCTTTTTGCACGCATTTGTCTTAGATGTGGAGGCAGACGCATTAGTGGGACTAATCCTAAAAAGGCCAGGTGCTATCACTTTTGGTGTTTCGACAACGGCTTTTCCTTTATCAACAATCTTAACATTTTCACATTTCTTAGGGAAGGGTCGGTGTTGGAGTGACTGGTTTTGTCAAATCCTTTTTGTCATCGACTTTTGGAGCAAACCTTGAAATTGACATTTTTGGTTTTTGAACCGTGTTTGAAACATTTGGTTTCTCCGAAGTCAATGGTTTTGCAAACTTGGTTTCCTCACCCTTTCCTTTTTGACTTTCTAGCTGAGCCCTCAAAAGATCATTTTGCTCTTTCATGTTTTTGAAGGCACGCTCATACGACAATTTGTCATACTTGCATTCTTCCTTTTTTCGATCAAGTTGTTTAAAATATGACACATTTTCTTTTTCAAGCTTTATAAGAGCATTTTCATATTTTGAAACAATTTCGGAGGTCTCAGCTCTCAGTCTTTCATCGTCATGAACAGAATATGTTTGTAAAATGATGGACATAATGTCAGTGGTCATAACAGCTTCGAAGAGAGAATCATTTAGGTTTTCCAAAACATTCATGTTTTCACGAGTATCATTAGCTTCGTTTACCAGGGATTTGTGGTCCTTGACAAAGTCGGTCGTTTCTTTTAAGAAAGCTTGTTCAAAATGGATTACCCTCACACTGATGTTATTCAGTGGGATAGTAATTTCGTTTTCAAAAACCTTTTTCTGCTCAATATGAAAACTGGAATGCCAGTTGTTAATATTGATTGTAGTTTTAGAAGCAACAATATTTTGAAGTTCTTGAATTCTCTTTTTAACGTCATCCCGAATGTCTCTAGCCTCACTTGTATTAAAAGTGTTGTTAGAAGACATTTGTTCTATTTTTGAAAGAGATTTGGAAGCAATTACTTTCTTAGAAAACATTTTTGAGAATGGTCGTTTTATGGAAAACACAGATGGTTCTTTTTGTGGAACAAAAGTAATTCCCGAAAGTTTGTTCAATTTGTTGTAATCAATGGGTTTCAAATCCTTTTGTTTCATTTTATTTATGCTTTCTTCGACATGTTCTATCGTTAGCACAGAATTCCGAACGATGGGAGGATCATGTTTGGTGTAAATCACATTACCATTGTACAAAACATTCTGTTCTTGCTGAGCTTTCTTGAGATTACAAGGGGTGTTGTTTCCAAGAGCCATTTTATGTTTCGTATGGTAAATCGGATTAGTTTGATTTGAAATCATTTTCATTGTTTGACTTGACTGACCCGACTTAACCACTAATTCTTCTAGATGTGCAATCATGTGTTCTGACTCTACAATTTCGGCCAAAAGTTTGTCTTCTTTCTTTGCAAATTCCTTTTTCAACTCGTCCCTTTCTTTTTCAAGATTGGTATAAGCTGATTTTTGTTTAGAAAGTTGGTTTTGCAAATCAGAAATTTCCGCGTTTAAAGCTTTTATCTTTTTGAAAGAATTAACATCAAGTGTATCAAACTTGAGTTGCAATTGTTGTTCCCTTGAAACGGAATTTTGATAACCAGTTTCTAATTCAGACAATCTTTTGTTATGAAATTCAAAAGCTTTAACGTTTACTTTGTAACTCTCAAGCTCAGCGGTCAATTTTACATTCGCGGCCTTAACATCGCGATTGACCTTTTTCACATTCTCAATTTCAATACGACAATTATTCAATAATGATTCAAACAAAGCACGTGTTTCCTCATCATTCTCAGCATGCTGTGAAACGAAGCCTCCATCATGATTCACATCTGGAGTTGCTGAAGGAGTATTGCTACTACTTGGCGTGTCCAGGTATGTATCATAAGTGGGTGCTAGCTTCTCAGAATGCTGTTCCTCATGAGGAGACATATCAAATATATCATTATTGTGACATGTGTTGAAGTTTGATACCTCAGATGGTGCATTGGTGTCATAAACAGGAAGTGTGTCAGAATCCGTGTCATACTTAGCTTCCTGAAGATTCGCCATAAATATGCAGTTCGCATCGATATCCTCTCTATCTTCCATGTCATCCATAAGAGCCATAAAATCATTCTCCTCTGCGTTCAACTGAAACCCTGCCTGAACCTTTTGTGCCAACATCACTGCTTTCTGCAAGTACTCTAGATCTTTTTTGTTCGGCTTAGTAGGACAGTTCCTTGCCATATGACCTACACCCTGACAGTTGAAACACTTAACCGGATTACCCTAATTCACATTTCCCAAATTCCCAACTACTGGAGCTGCAACATTTCTATTCTGATTACCCATTGCCTGATTACCAACATTCTGACCCCTCTGATTTTCAACAAACTGACCCAACTGATTCCCTGCATACTGACCATACTGATTTCCTGCATTCTGATTCCCTGCATTCAGCATATTCTGATTCCCCATGTTAATTCCAGTAGCATATCCTTGCTGATTCCCATAAACTTCAACCATTTGGCCTCCGTTGCCCATATTGAAACTCGGCTGAGCAATCTGCTTGTTGCGAGTGTTCGATGAAATCCTTTGGTTGTTGTTTGTTGGTGTAGAATAACGTCCTTGGAATGCCTTTGACAGAAAAGCAAACGCTTGGGTCAATGCTGCAGTAGCTTCATCATTTTCAGTGAATTCTGGTTCTTGGAATTATTGGTATTGCTGTTGTGGAATAACATGTTGTTGTTGCTGTGGGTAGAACTGTTGTTGGTAGACCGGTGTTGGTTGTTGAATGTATGATAGTTGCATGTAGTTGTGAGTGGAAGATGATGATGGTGGTTGTGTGTTCACTAGTAGCGGTGTTGGTGTAGTAGCAATTAATGCAAGAGGATCATGATTCTTTGCCAATCTTTCTTTCCTTACTTCATTAGCATCAGCTTGGTTTTGCTTCAAAAAGTCATAGAGTTGATCATAATTCACCTTATGTAAATCCTTTGTTTGATTGACAATTGTAACATAACGACCCCATTCTTCTGGAAGGTTATTGATGAATTTGATGTTTGTTGCAATTGTTTGAGGTGTCAACTTGTTTCTGATTAACTCATTCATCAAAGTGCAAAACCTTGTATAGTAGGATTTAATCTGTTCACCTTTAGTGGATGTGAAATTCTCCCATTCAGTAAGAAGTTTGTTCTCAACGTCTTGTTGTCCAATCTCTGTTCCATGACATATCCTTCTAACACGTTCCCACATAGCATAAGCAGTTTCACAGCTGTCGACCGCAGCAAAGATCTCCCGTGGTAATCCAAGTTGGATTAAATGCATTGCCATATCATCAGCAGCGATCTGCTTCTTGTCTTCCTCTGTGTAATCTGCTTCTATTTGTTCACGCACGAATGGTTGAGTAGGAGGTGTTGTATTTGGATTGCCTTCAATTTGAACTTGTCTTGGCATGAATGGACCATTTGTAATGGAGTTGATCATTAATTTACCATCAGGCTTTGTTTTGATGTAACGAAGCATGCGGCTTGTCCATGGGAGATATCCACCTTTTTCAAGCATTGGAGGTCGGTTTTCCGCACCGACAGCATGAATGTCTTGCTGAGTTGCCATTGATGAAGTGTAGATGGATAAAGTTGATTCTTGGATCGATTCAACGAAGTAGGAGTTGTGTTTAGTGTAAGTTGATGTAAGTTTTTATGGTGAAAAATTTGATCTAAAACCTTAAAACCTCAACAACTTCCGTTCGGAGTGGATTTGGGCCTCGAAGCTTGGCTTGAATGATCTTTAGATATTCAACGTGTCCTTCTTCTCGGTCTCACGGTCGTTTTGACAGCTGATTCGTCAAAAACGGAGTTACGGTTCAAAAGTTATGGCCGTTTGAAGTTTGGTTGTCAAAAGTCAAAAACTTACGCGTAAACCTGAACTTATGCGTAAACAGTGAATAATCTTACGCGTAAGATGTTATGCGTAAGATCTAAGGTTATGCGTAAACAATATGTTTATGCGTAGACTTTGATTTTACGCGTAAACTTAGAGTTTATGCGTAAGAATGTTACGCGTAAGGTTTTTTCAACCAAATTGATCTCTCAAACTTATCCAAGCTTGAAAGATATCCCGTGTCGAAGTATTCCACAAACTTATCCAAGTCAGGGAAGTACTGAGTAATTTCTGATCGTTGAAGAAAAACTTATGCGTAGGATCTTTCGCGTAGGATCTTTTGCGTAGAGGTTCACCTTATGCGTAGGATTCAGACTTTTGCGTAGAAACAGACTTTAGCGTAGGAAGTTATGCGTAGGATTCCAATCTTATGCGTAGAAAAAGGGTTTTAAGCTTAAACTCACGCGTAGAAAGCTGTTTTACGCGTAGAAAGAGGGTTTTAAGCCAAAACTCACGCGTAAACAGTACTAAAATACGAAAACTTACGCGTAAGATGTCCCAAACAGCTAAAAATCCGATTTTTTCAACCAAAAACACGTTTTCCACTTGTTTCTATTGATCAAATCTTTCCCAAAACACTTAGAATCACTAAAACTTCAATAAAAACAACAACTTTAACACTAAAACTTGTAAAAATCAAAACTTTTTGAATAAAAAGTACACAAAATGAAAGAAAAGTGTAACTTTTTAACAAAAAACTTGATAAAAACACTCCTAAATCATTGTGAGGCTCTGATACCACTTGTAGGACCTTAGATCTATCAACTTTAATAACAATATAAGCACTAGAAGAAGGAAAGATGGTGACTTGTATAGATGTGTGGCGTTAATATGTATAAAGAGAGTATAAGATGAAGAGAACTTTTATTAAAAAAACACACACAATACACACCCAAGCACTTCTTACAAATGAGAGGTAAGGTGCCTTTTATAGTTCCATACATAGGCTTTCTATGGGCTTGGGCTTGGGCTTGGGCTTGGACTTGGTTTACATGAATTATAAAGGCTTATGAAACATAACTAATAACATATTAGCTTACCAAGACCAAGGCCCATTGACTATTCTTATAACATAAACTACGACATATTACAACGTTACAATAAATGAGAATGACCATCACTTTTTAATATAATTTTCAATGCTAACAAGATATACGTATTCGGATATCCGAAAAATTAATCAAAATTTATTAAAAAATTGAGTTTTATGAAATGTCAGTTTTGGAACTCATATAATTTTTTAAAAATTATAGATATTTGAATATTCGGATATATAAAATATTATTATTCGAAATTTCAGATATCCGAATTAAAAGAACTTAGATAATGAGTCTAACATAAAACCGTCATCTTAAATTTCGGATATCCGAAAATCGAAAAAAAACAGAAAACCGAACCGAAAAAAACCAAAAACCAGAAAAACCATACTAAACTTTAGGTGCGGGATTTGAATTTTCATAAAAAAAAAAAAAACCTCCCGCAATCATTTTCCCTCTAAAATATTGCACTACCAAAAGACCCTCTTTACTTTTTTCAGCCATTTTACACTTCTACCCTCATGGTTTTCCCCCTATATATAAGAAATCATTGTTATTTGTTACTACTACTTTCCAAACTCATAGCATAACATAAACTCCAACAAACTTTATCAACAATAATTAACAAGCCCATTTGAGACTTGTTCCATTCACACAGTACTACTGCTACCGCTGCCATGGCGTCGTTTATCAAAATGCAACCCCATCACCAACAAACCACCACTACCACTACCATTGCCACGCCAATATCATTGAACCCCGCCAAAAAACTACCACCACTGCCACTGCCACTAACACCAAACCCCAACCGTCAAACAGAGGAATTTTGACAGTGAATAGTGTCATAATTTTGGCAATCTGTTTCATTTTCCTCTCGTTTATCGCTGCTTTGTTGATAATTCATCTGATCATGATGTGCGTATGATGAAGGTGTCTAAGACCTAACTGTAACTAACACAAGTGTCGTACTTGGAGCCAAAGCGACACTTAGATTCAAGTTCAAAACCACTGGAGATGTCCCGGGCTTGGCATTATTCAACTTGACGATGGTTACCTTCAACAACTCCACAATCAACATCTTTAGGAATGCCACCTATTCCATCTCCGAGAAGAAAGAGCAGCTTCTCTTGATTTAATTTGAAGAAGATGTGAATTAGCTGCCGAAAGAGGAAGTGTGGGTCCTGGATAGATGGATGAAGGAGGAGGATCCGTACATGCTACTGACGGTGGATTTCCATTGGAAAGTCAAGAATGAAAAGGCTCTGGTCATACCACCACCTCCCCGACATGCAAATTCTACTTGTAGTGTCCCGTATGCACGTAATCGTGCTATAGCTAGACAAGTTTATCCCCTAAAATGTAAACGTGTGACCAAAAACTAAATAATTCAAGAACTTATTGTTTATTATTTATATTATTGTTATATTATTTGTATTTTGTTCATATGTTGTAAGAGTTTACAAATTATTATTATTCCATAAATTTTGTTTGGATATCTCAATTATGTTTTACATATCATTTCAGTTATGGTCATGTAATTGCTTATTAATTTTTACAGAACTTTTTCTTTTGTACGTGTTCATAATCTAAAAGTTTGGTTTCTGATTAATCTTTTTATTGAGTTTGAGAAAGTTTTAACTTTAAATATACATTGAGTTGTGTAACAGATTTATGAAGTTTCTGGTACAATTTTTCTTAGATAAAAATAATTTTGGTACATGTTTTAGTCCAACAACATGTACATACATTGCTTATGGTTCATTTTTAATCCAGCAAAATGTACGCACATATATACATGTATTTAGTAATTAGTGTACATGTTATGTAATCTTATTATTTTTCGACAAAATATTGAATATGCATTCTAGGATTTCTTGATTTAGGTTGTGTGTACCCAAAACATATATGTATCCGGATATCCGAAAAATTAATCAAAATTTATTAAAAAATTGAGTTTTATGAAATATCAGTTTTGGAACTCATATAATTTTTTTTTAAATTGTAGATATTTGGATATTCGGATATATAAATTATTATTATTCGAAATTTCAGATATCCGAATTAAAAAAAACTTAGATAATGAGTCTAACATAAAACCGTCATCTTAAATTTCGGATATCCGAAAATCGAAAAAAACAAGAAACCGAACCGCAAAAAAACAAAAACCAGAAAACCCATACTAACCTTTTGGTGTGGGATTTGAATTTTCATAAAAAAAAAACCTCCCGCAAATCATTTTCCCTCTAAAATATTGCACTACCAAAAGACCCTCTTTACTTTTTTCAGCCCTTTTACACTTCTACCCTCATGGTCTTCCCCTATATATAAGCAAGCATTGTTATTTGTTACTACTACTTTCCAAACTCATAGCATAACATAAACTCCAACAAACTTTATCAACAATAATTAACAAGCCCATTAGAGACTTGTACCATTCACACAGTACTATTGCTATCGCTGCCATGGCCTCGTTTATCAAAATGCAACCCCATCACCAACAAACCATCACTACCACTACCACTGCCACACCAATATCATTGAACCCCGCCAAAAAACCACCACCACTGCCACTGCCACTAACACCAAACCCCCACCGTCAAACAGAGGAATTTGGACAGTGAATACTGTCATAATTTTGGCAATCTGTTTCATTTTCCTCTCGTTTATCGCTGCTTTGTTGATAATTCATCTGATCATGGATGTGCGTACGATGAAGGTGTCTGAGCTTGACATACGTCAAGCACATAACTGTAACTAACAAAAGTGTCATACTTGGAGCCAATGCGACACTTAGATTCAAGTTCAAACCCACTAGAGATGTCAACCCGACCCCAGGCTTGGCATTATTCAACTTGACGATGGTTACCTTCAACAACTCCACAATCAGCATCTTTGGGAATGCCACCTATTCCATCTCTGAGAAGAAAGAGCAGCTTCTCTTGATTTACTTCAAACAACATGTGAATTAGCTGCCTAACGGGGAAGTGTGGGTCTTGGATAGATGGATGAAGGAGGAGGATCCGTACATGCTACTGGCGATGGATTTCCATTGGAAACTCAATAATGAAAAGGCTCTGGTCATACCACCACCTCCCCGACATGCAGATTTTACTTGTAGTGTCCCGTATGCACGTAATCGTGCTATAGCTAGACAAGTTTATCTCCTAAAATGTAAACGTGTGACCAAAAACTAAATAATTCAAGAACTTATTGTTTATTATTTATAATATTATTATATTATTTGTATTTTGTTCATTTGTTGTAAGTGTTTATAAATTATTATTATTCCATAAATTTTGTTTGGATATCTCAATTATGTTTTACAAATCATTTCAGTTATGGTCATGTAATTGCTTATTATTTTTACAGAACTTTTTCTATTGTACGTGTTCATAATCTAAAAGTTTGGTTTCTGATGAATCTTTTTATTAAGTTTGAGAAAGTTTTAACTTTATATATACATTGAGTTGTGTAAAAGATTTATGAAGTTTCCGATACAATTTTTCTTACATAAAAATAATTTTGGTTCACGTTTTAGTTCAACAACATGTACATACACTGTTTATGGTTCATGTTTAATCCAGCAAAGTGTACGTACATATAAACATGTATTTAGTAATTAGGATACATGTTATGTAATCTTATTATTTTTCGACAAAATATTGAACATGCATTCTAGGATTTCTTGATTTAGGTTGTGTGTACTCAAAACATATATGTATTCGGATATCCGAAAAATTAATCAAAATTTATTAAAAAATTGAGTTACGAAATGTCAGTTTTGGAACTCATATAATTTTTTTTTTAATTATAGACATTTGGATATTCGGATATATAAAATATTATTATTCGAAATTTCAGATATCCGAATTAAAAAAACTTAGAAAATGAGTCTAACATAAAACCGTCATCTTAAATTTCGGAGATCCGAAAATCGAAAAAAACTAAAACCGAACCGCAAAAAATCAAAATCCAGAAAAACCATACTAAACTTTAGGTGCGGGATTTGAATTTTCATAAAAAAAAAAAAAAACCTCCCGTAATCATTTTCCCTCTAAAATATTGCACTACCAAAAGACCCTCTTTACTTTTTTCAGCCCTTTTACACTTCTACCCTCATGGTCATCCCCCTATATATAAGAAATCATTGTTATTTGTTACTACTACTTTCCAAACTCATAGCATAACATAAACTCCAACAAACTTTATCAACAATAATTAACAAGCCCATTTGAGACATGTTCCATTCACATTTCACACAGTACTACTGCAACCGCTGAAATGGCGTCGTTTATCAAAATGCAACCCCGTCACCAACAAACCACCACTACCACTACCACTGCCACGCCAATATCATTGAACCCCGCCAAAAAACTACCACCACTGCCACTGCCACTAACACCAAACCCCCATCGCCAAAGAGAGGAATTTGGACAGTGAATACTGTCATAATTTTGGCAATCTGTTTCATTTTCCTCTCGTTTATCGCTGCTTTGTTGATAATTCATTTGATCATGGATGTGCGTACGATGAAGGTGTCTGAGCTTGACGTACGTCTAGCACATAACTGTAACTTACACAAGTGTCGTACTTAGAGCCAATGTGACTCTTAGATTCAAGTTCAAAACCACTGGAGATGTCTCGGGCTTGGCATTATTCAACTTGACGATGGTTACCTTCAACAACTCCACAATCAGCATCTTTGGGAATGCCACCTATTCCATCTCCGAGAAGAAAGAGCAGCTTCTCTTGATTTACTTCGAACAACATGTGAATTAGCTGCCGAAAGAGGAAGTGTGGGTCCTGGATAGATGGATGAAGGAGGAGGATCCATACATGATACTGATGGTGAATTTCCATTGGAAACTCAAGAATGAAAAGGCTCTAGTCATACCACCACCTCCCCGACATGCAGATTTTACTTGTAGTGTCCCGTATGCACGTAATCGTGCTATAGCTAGACAAGTTTATCCCTTAAAATGTAAACGTGTGACCAAAAACTAAATAATTCAAGAACTTATTGTTTATTATTTATATTATTGTTATATTATTTGTATTTTGTTCATTTGTTGTAAGAGTTTATAAATTATTATTATTCCATAAATTTTGTTTGGATATCTCAATTATGTTTTACATATCATTTCAGTTATGGTCATGTAATTAAATATTAATTTTTACAGAACTTTTTCTTTTGTACGTGTTCATAATCTAAAAGTTTGGTTTCTGATGAATCTTTCTATTGAGTTTGAGAAAGTTTTAACTTTATATATACATTGAGTTGTGTAAAGGATTTATGAAGTTTCCGGTACAATTTTTCTTAGATAAAAATAATTTTGGTACATGTTTTACTCCAACAACATGTACATGCATTGTTTATGGTTCATGTTTAATCCAACAAAATGTACGTACATATATACATGTATTTAGTAATTAGTGTACATGTTATGTAATCTAATTATTTTTCGACAAAATATTGAACATGCATTCTAGAATTTCTTGATTTAGGTTGTGTGTACTCAAAACATATATGTATTCGGATATCCGAAAAATTAATAAAAATTTATTAAGAAAATTGAGTTTTATGAAATGTCAGTTTTGGAACTCATATAATTTTTTTTTTAATTATAGATATTTGGATATTTGGATATTCGGATATATAAAATATTATTATTCGAAATTTCAGATATCCGAATTAAAAGAACTTAGATAATGAGTCTAACATAAAACCGTCATCTTAAATTTTGGATATCGGAAAATCGAAAAAAACATAAAACTAAACCGCAAAAAACCAAAAACCAAAAACCAGAAAAACCATACTAAACTTTTGGTGCGGGATTTGAATTTTCATAAAAATAACCTCCCGCAATCATTTTCCCTCTAAAATATTGCACTACCAAAAGACCCTCTTTACTTTTTTCCAACCCTTTTACACTTCTACCCTCATGGTCTTCCCCCTGTATATAAGCAAGCATTGTTATTTGCTACTACTAATTTCCAAACTCATAGCATAACATAAACTCCAACAAACTTTATCAACAATAATTAACAAGCCCATTTGAGACTTGTTCCATTCGCACAGTACTACTGCTACCGCTGCCATGGCGTCGTTTATCAAAATGCAACCCCGTAACCAACAAACCACCACTACCACTACCACTACCACTACCACTGCCACGCCAATATCATTGAACCCCGCCAAAAAACCACCACCACTGCCACTGCCACTAACACCAAACCCCCACCGTCAAACAGAGGAATTTGGACAGTGAATATTGTCATAATTTTGGCAATCTGTTTCATTTTCCTCTCGTTTATCGCTGCTTTGTTGATAATTCATCTGATCATGGATGTGCGTACGATGAAGGTGTCTGAACTTGACGTACGTCAAGCACATAACTGTAACTAACACAAGTGTCGTACTTGTAGCCAATGCGACACTTAGATTCAAGTTCAAAACCACTAGAGATGTCAACCCGACCCCGGGCTTGGCATTATTCAACTTGACGATGGTTACCTTCAACAACTCCACAATCAACATCTTTGGGAATGCCACCTATTCTATCTCCGAGAAGAAAGAGCATCTTCTTTTGATTTACTTCCAACAACATGTGAATTAGTAGCCGAAAGAGGAAGTGCGGGTCCTGGATAGATGGATGAAGGAGGAGGATCCGTACATGTTACTGACGGTGGATTTCCATTGGAAACTCAAGAATGAAAAGGCTCTAGTCATACCACCACCTCCCCGACATGCAGATTTTACTTGTAGTGTCCCGTATGCCCGTAATCGTGCTATAGCTGGACAAGTTTATCCCCTAAAATGTAAACGTGTGACCAAAAATTAAATAATTCAAGAACTTATTGTTTATTATTTATATTATTGTTATATTATTTGTATTTTGTTCATTTGTTGTAAGAGTTTATAAATTATTATTATTCCATAAATTTTGTTTGGATATCTCAATTATGTTTTACATATCATTTCAGTTATGGTCATGTAATTGCTTATTAAGTTTTATAGAACTTTTTCTTTTGTACGTGTTCATAATCTAAAAGCTTGGTTTCTGATGAATCTTTTTATTGAGTTTGAGAAAGTTTTAACTTTATATATACATTGAGTTGTGTAAAAGATTTATGAAGTTTCTGGTACAATTTTTCTTAGATAAAAATAATTTTGGTACATGTTTTAGTCCAACAACATGTACATACATTGTTTATGGTTCATGTTTAATCCAGCAAAGTGTACGTACATATATACATGTATTTAGTAATTAGTGTACATGTTATGTAATCTTATTATTTTTCGACAAAATATTCAACATACATTCTAGGATTTCTTGATTTAGGTTGTGTGTGTTCAAAAGATATATGTATTTGGATATCCAAAAATTTAATCAAAATTTATTAAAAATTTTGGTTTTATGAAATGTCAGTTTTCGAACTCATTTAAAAGTTTTTTTTTTTTTTTTTTTTTTTTTTTTTTTTTTTTTTTTTTTGTTCCGATTAAATCGAATTAGGTTAGCCGATTAGTTTTGTATGACGAATTAGGGATTAGTTTTGTTAGTATAATTTCTGTTTTGTTCAAATGAAAGATTATAAAGTGTTTGATCAAAGTCCTGAATGGAAAAACTGTTGTTCGGTTACAGTCACAAAACCGACCAAACCATGCTATATGTATAGTAGAATCCTAACAAAACTTTAGTAGTTTTGGTTTTATGTTCTATATGAGGTACATATGCACAAACGAATAACTTTAGTAGTTGCATTTCATTCAAAACATTTGTTGCTAGAGGAGATCTTATGTGTTAGTTTTCATGTACCACATTTATCAGCCGTTTTAGTAAAATTACAAAGTTTCTGATTATGTTCTAAATACAGTAGAAACTCGATAAATTAATACTTGATTATTTAATAAACTCTCTAAGATAACATTTTTTGCCGGTCCCGACTCGGGGATAGAGTGCTAAATTAATAATTCGCTAAAATTATAAGATAATACATTTTTGATAATTTCTTTAGACCCTATATAAAATATAAATTAATAATTCTTTATATATAGCATATTACATGAATGATTTATGAAGGTTTCTTGAAAAATGACTCAATTGTCTTTTGTTTTTTTCACACCTTTAAGATGGGAAGCCATGTTGTGTGTATGATTTATTTGTGTTAACCTATTTTGATCTTGTATTTATATAGAAAATATTTTTAATGTCCATAAAGTGATACATTGAACACAAGAAGCATAATAAGGTGGGAGATTGAAGGTTTCTTTTAAATTGGGCCGTTCATTTGATATACATGCATTGTATACAATAATTAAGTGGAAGCTTGAAAGGTGTTTGTAAACTAAGTATTCTACTATAAATTAGTAAAATATTAATTAATATATAAATTAATAATTATTAATTTATCAATTAATTAATAACTTTTTTAATTAATAAATTTTGGTCGTCTCAAATGTATTACGGAGTACATATTATAGAGTTTCTACCGTACATGGATTGTAATTAGATTCCATATTGCTTTCACTGTTGTACGTTTACTTCGATTTTAGCACACTTGTACTAGAATGGTTTAATATGCTAAGTGGAAGAAATTAAGGCACTAATATCCTATGAGTAAGTTTCTGTTTATGTCTAAATACGAAGTCACAACAGGTTGCAATTACATAAAAAAATATCGGTTAACGGGATGCCTTTGAAAAGAAGAAATGAAGGCATGATCATCTCGATGCAGCGTGTTTATGACTTATTTATGTCGGAGAATAAAGGTATTAATCATTATCTCCTTAAATGCAACTTTCAAAACATGTATAAGCTCTTAAGTCTTAAGCGTAAACTTAGCCAAACAGCCCATCGTCATATATATGGGACTACATATGACACATCACTAGTGCTTAGTAGGCACATTAATGATGACATGGAGCATCTATGATGACATGGCATCATTTCAGGATGAAAGTTTTAAAATTTTGTGAGTTGCAAGGTTCGAACTGGGTCTGTCAAACCGAAGACATGCGCCTCAACCACTGGAGTAATCCACAAGTTGTGACACAAATTGCATTCCCAAACAGATATTCTTGAAAAACACTTACCATCTTCACCCAAAACAAAGTATCAAAACAGACTCCTGAAGAATCGCTCCTAAATAACTCCCCCTTCAATGCCGGTCAAACAAAATCTCATCCTTCCAAATTCAAACCTATTAGTGAGATTGTTTCTCCACCCTATCAAACGGTAATTGGTTCTTTATTGTGTTTGGTGCAAAACTTCTATTAACCGTGTTCCCAAAGGGCTGCAACTGTCAACTTTAACTATCTTTCAAAAGCTTTATTTTTACATATTTTACTAGCTTTATTTTGCACAGCAGTTGTTGAAAACAAGTATCTTGACCATATATTAATCTAAAACTCTATAGTGGCAAGTTGTAGATAGGAAAAAGACAAGTGTATAAAGTTCCATTTCTATTGCTTAGAGGGAGAGGTGTGGCTTCGTTGTGTTGCTTCGTCGTCCGACGTGGACTTCGCCGGAGCTCGCCACCACACCAGCTGCAGCTCGTTGTGGCTCGCCATGGAGGACCTCGTCGTCTGCGTGACGAGGGAGAGCTCCTGCAAGTGTTGTCCTTTTTTTTTTTTTTCTTTTTTTCTTTTTTGGGTTATATATTGTTTTTGTATGTATTTTGTAGAAAATGATTTGTATGAAATGTTAAGTGAAGAATGAAATTGTGAAACACCGATTCAACATAACATTGATATTACTTGAAACAACGACTACAACAAAAGCACTTGCATATCGAGCTCATAATGTTCTTCCTCAGTCAATTGACGAATGATGGGTTGGTTTGGTGGTTGATTGTTTGGTGGTTGATTTTTTGGCGGTGGAAACATAACTTCTGGTGGAGTTGGATGTGGTGGGTTGTCATACTGAAACACCGGAAACAGATCTTCCGGCGGTGTGTTTTGTGGGGAATTGTCTTCAGGTGTGCTTTGTGGTGGAGTGTGAGACATTCTTTTTGAAGAACTAGACAGAATTCTTTGATGAATGTGAGTGTGAAGTGTGTGTGTATTTAGCAAGGTTCCCCAATGGGTTATAAATAGGAGGAGGAGGAGGTGGAAGTATCCCGCTCAGAAGTTTGAATTCAAATTTTCAAAAGTATCCCGCTCAGAGTTTTGAATTCAAAATTCCAAATGTATCCCGCCCTCTGTTTTTGAATTCAAAATTTCAAATGTATCCCGCCCTCTGTTTTTAAATTCAAAATTTGAAATGTATCCCGCTTTCAATAAACCCCTATTTATACCATGCAATATCCCTCTGTTTTATAGACACTGCAATATTTACACACACTACAATATTTACACACACTACAATGACAAACCGTTGGTCAATGGAAGAAGAATACGTCCTAGCTACCATTTGGCTTGAAGTTCATGATTCTACATCCGCTGTGACTAAACGTTCCTTTTGGAATGAAGTTACAGAAAGGTTTAACAATCAAAGTGATGGTCCGCACCGTAATAAAAATAGTATTACGGCTCTATGGAGTAGGATGAATGCTGAATGTCAAAACTATAATGCTATTTACAAAGAGTTGCTGCGTACAAGTGATGACCCTTGTCGTCTCAGCAATGCAAACTGTATTTACTATGAACGCTATGGGAAAGGGATTAAGTATCAACATGTGTGGTTCGCTCTAAGAAACACAAGGGCATGGGACAGAGACGATTAGTAGTTGTGCTTTATGTTAACTATTTCCGTATCGTGTTTATTTCTGTTTCCGTATCGTGTGTATTTCTTTTCCGTACTGTTGTGTAATGTTCTGTGTTGTTGTAACCACCCTTTTATGTGAATTTGAATTTTCAGTTTGAATTCTAAATTATCCCGCTCAGTTGAAATTTGAATTTTGAATTTGCACACGTTTTCATTGTTTTGTTTGAAATTTTGAAATTTGAAATTTAAAAATTTTAAAATATCCCGCCGTCTTTTTTGAAATTTTGAAATTTTAATAATATCCCCGCCCTCTGTTTCGAAATTTGAATTATTATTTTGTATAATTTGTTAAATAAATTTAGTTTATTTATTGAAATGAATTAAAAAAAAGTTGTAAGTGGTGGGCCCCAAATGAGTAAGTTGGGGTTAGTTATGAGTGAGGAGGGGTTAGTTGTGAAGAGGTGTTGAGGTGATGTGGCACCCGTGGGCCCCAAATGAGGAGGTTGAGGCTTGTCACCACACCTCTTGGTCTTAATAATAATCTTAAGTACAATCACTTCCTATATCATGATGGCAAGCTATAGAAACTCTGTATTGACTTTAATAGTTTATATTTGATAAGAATCCGAACAACTACTTTGTGGCATGTGTATCTGATTTTGGCTTTTGCTTTTATTTTTCTACTCATTTCTCATAGTTTTTCATGTTGCTGGCATGTATAGTTCTGGACCTGCAGCTGGAGTCTGGTGTGATACAAAATCTGTTGTCATCACCCCACGGACAAGACGCTTTAGGCATGCTGCCGCTGCTTTTGGTGATTTTATATTCATCTATGGTGGATTACGTGGAGGTAAGACTAGACCCTACACTCTTAGTTTTGAAAGTATAATGCGTTTGGGTGTAATGATAGTGTCATTTATTTAACTGGCACTGTAATTGTTTGTAAAATATGCTTAACTGAAATCTTAAAGTCTACTATGCCTTCATAATAGTTATTCGTGTATATCACTTTGTCAATTTTATAAAAGCTATAATGAAGATACATGGTGTTTCCGTTGGAATTTCGTGATATTTATTCACTACGATCTGTAAATTCACAAATTCAAAGTTGCATGTGCAGCTTTAACCAGGGCATAATATGCTAACCCGCGAATTACAAAGTAATATCCAAATAATAAGCTTTGAACTCGAATAAACTATAAACAGAAGTGACAACGGGGGTCAACCTACAATTTTGGTTATTTATTTATTTTGCTTCTAACAAGTCATATACGTAGATTTTAACAATATAATTTAAAGATCAGTGTATTAAACGAGCCTCCTGCATTGTTTTCTTTGCAAATGTACATTATTCTGGAAAATAGACAGTTTTTATAATGATTATTCAACACAAACTGTTTATATAATTCAAAAATTTATTAACTAGTATACGCTGAAAACTGACCCATGCCTTCAAAGTCAGTTACCAGGCAGTCTCATGCCCAATGCCCTGGTTGATTACACCTAAAGCACATGCCAGACGCACCACTATTTCAACTTCTTGAAGACACACCACTGTTAACTCTTTCTACCAAATTACAACATCTGACCCACGGTCTCGAAAATGAATATCATACTTGGGAGGATATCAGTAGAAGGTATAAGTTATCCACTATTATATCTTATGGTGTACTTCGATAATCTTCAATTTATGACTGCTTTATATTGAATAATTATTAAAATATAAGGTGTCAATAGGTTTTCAATTAGCACAATTAAGTGTGGTTAGAGGATACGTCTGACCTATAGCTTATGACTACGATTGGGACTATGGTTTTTGGCCTGTACAAATAGATTACCCATTTGGCCCATTATCTAAACCCACTCATTGTTTAACCTCTATCATGCACATACCTATAAATTATATGTAAGAAACTAAATGAAAAGGTCTCGACTTTTTGCTACTAGAAAATGGACGACCTATAATTGCCAGCCTGTAACCAATTTTAACAGTCTATTGGCTCTAAATTTAAACTTTTTTTTTTCCACTTTTAAGTACACAGGTCACCCAAATTTTCGTGAATATAAAATTTTATTTTGTTCTTAGTTCAAATCTTTTTCTCGCACCTTGGAGTGTTATTAAACACATCATGGTATCCAACTATCCATTACTAAATAACAATGCCATTAGTCAACCAAAATTGCATTTCTGTTAGAAATTCGAGCAATATATTAATGAAGTAGGTAATCTCTTTATAGATTTGCATTTTTAGGCCTAGTACTTAACACCAATCCTAACCGAGCATGTTTTTAATCAGGGTTGCTCCTAGATATACCCCTGCACAGTCCTAGTTCGACTTACGTACAATCATTCACATTTGGTCTAACCTGTCGTATCCTGACCAGGCTTTTGTAAAAAGATTATGACCTAGATATAATGAACCGAGCTAACCCAGCCGTCCAGGACCAGTCCATGAGGTACCAGACAAAATGACGTCATGTTGCATGATGCAAATAGCAGACTGATGATACAACGTGAGAGATACGTAAGAACCAGAGTAGTCATCAAAACTTCCTTTTTATTGCCAATAGCATAAAAAAAGTCAGCGACTCTGAATATATGTGTATATACATCTCATGTTAAAACTTAAAACTGTTATTCTTCAAACCAACTCTTTTAACTTCTTCAGTAAAATACACAAGTATCCGTAAGTGATCAGAGTCTCGATCTCCGGATACATTTTATTGGATTAAAATGTGAATGTCTTCGACCCGAAGCAAATGTAGAATAGGAAGATGACGATGACTTTAAATCCCAATCTTCAACATTCTTAGGGACACAAACATCAAAGAGCATTTGACCAAGAATCCCATTAGCATTGACTTTTGGTGGTGATGATCGTGGGATGAAACGTTCTTTATGTTCGTCTTGAACGGACCCCACGTCTCTACCTTCATGGTACTCGACTGAGCCAGGAACGACAAAGTGGTCATTTAAATCGAGAGTGATTCTATGGAAGCTTTGGTATTGGTTAGAACTAGAAACTGCTTCCCTTAAGTGGTTTAACGGTTCTGAGGTCTGGCTGTGGGACCCACTAACTTGTTGACTTCTTTGTGAGTAAACTGATACTGCCTTTATTAGGAGCTCGGACACAGCAGCCTTGTACTCATCTGGATGATCTCGATAATGACCTGCACAAGTGATTGTTAGCCTGTTCAAATATTATACAGCTTGTAAGTGCGTTTATGCAAGTGATTATGTCACTTTGAATAAGCATAACCACACAATTGACTGAGCAGGAGAGAAATGGTTATTTACTTGTTTGACAAATTCTGATAATTTAGCGGATTGATGCATAAAAGATAAAAAGAGTTAAAGACCAAACTAGTTTTAAGATGGTAATCAAGTCTTCCATACTAGGTTTAAAAAAAGGGTAATTATGTAATCGAAGAATGCTACACTCACAAAATTTTTACAAAAAAACTTCCACACGCTTACATGGCAACCAAACATGGAGGGTGAAAAATAAGAGAGTAGAATACAATATGATTGGTGAATTACATTTGCCACATTTGTGTGTGAAAGTTTTTTTTTTTTTTTTTTTTTTTTTTTTTTTTTAATAATTTTGTGTGGATGTAGCATTACTCTTATGTAATCTTATTTTACCTTTTTGATAATCAGTTTTGCTGCAGTTAGTATGAAACTAGTTATTTGTCCAAACCAATAAAAAAATTATTTATCCAAA
Organism: Artemisia argyi; assembly: GCA_030686995.1. Taxonomy (NCBI): domain Eukaryota; kingdom Viridiplantae; phylum Streptophyta; class Magnoliopsida; order Asterales; family Asteraceae; genus Artemisia; species Artemisia argyi. The sequence continues at coordinate 152,293,062 of CM060688.1, read as the reverse complement.
AGACCCTGATAATCAATTTCAAACGCAATCTAAACACTCCCTATAATGGTCTCTGGACATCTAAATTGTTCAAATTGTAGTAAAAGAGAAACTACCGGACAGGCCCCCTTTCCTAACTTGATATGCACTACCATTACAGATTTATATATTTGGATAGCATCATTACAGCTTACTTTTAGTGTGCTTAACTTGTGCCCCTAGGGCACAAGTTAGAAAAACCCTTTTGCTATTGAAAGCATACTAAGAGTTTAATTGGTTTTACTTATATTTTCCAAGGACCAGGATGTTCTTAAAAACCAATGTGCTTAATTAATCCCTGTGGAAAATTGGTATTGGATAATGGAATGATATTTAATGTGGGGGCAGATACAGGGGAATGACTCCCAGCCCCATATTTGTCTTCTTGTCATCTGTATAATGCGTACAATACAAGTTTAAAAATATAAATGGAAGAATCCATGCAAAGTTGCAAACAATTAATGAACTTACAATAGCCGTAAAACTACAAATAAAGGGTACAGGGGAGCATACCTACATGAGGGGAGCTACTCCATTTTACAAATTTAACATCACCGCCAAGCCTTTCTAATCGCTGAGCAAAGTTACACACGATTTGATAAGGGGCAAGATCATCATCTTCTGAGCAAAGTATTAGATATGGTGCTCTCATGCTCTGCATTATTATCAAAATAAGAAATGGAAAGAATAAATAAAAGATAAAGGATTAACTTGAGAAACGAGCAACTAAAAGAAACTTACAATAGTTGCGTACAAAGTCTGCCAATATTCTGCACGTTGTGACTCATATTTAGTAAGAAACAAAGCATCAAGACTAGACGAGATACCATTTGCAATCCATTTTGCTATTACTGGAGGACTTGACATTTTAAGAATGCTTGGGTGAAGAGCAAACCGGGTGCCTAAATCACTTGTAAAATCCACAGGAGAAGAATCAAATATGTGTCCAGAAAGACACTCTCTAACGAGATGATAGTCATCCTTCACCTAAGAATAGGAAACAAGCATTCAGATTAGTGTAGCCCATAATACTCGGGGCACTGGGAAATGGGTAAAGTGAGTTCAGTTGGAACGGGTCATATAATAGTAGGCTGGGTTGGGTTATTATGATCACAAATATTTCTTTTTCCATTTCTTAAAAACAGAATTACTAAATCTAATGTGGTAATTATGATCACAAAAAATACAACATTATTAAAATTATTACGAAGTTCAAAAAAAAAAATAAAAAAATAAAAAAAAATAAAAAATGAATAAAACATTCTAAGAATATGTATGCATAAGACACAGAGTTTGGGCAACTCTCAACCCATTTGATCTGTGATCTGTCACCTTTTCAGCTAACTTGTTTATTTGATCCGTTCAAGATAAGATACAACACGAATTAACACTCATAAGTAAACGAGTCAAAATTACCACTTCTAGGTCAAACCCAAATCGTGAGTTACTGATGTTTTGGCTGAATAGACCTTGTCATAAAAACTACCAACATTTTGAAGTTTGTTCAATCATATAAAGCGAAAATCAATACAAAGGAATAGAGTGGAGTACAGATCAAAATCGTACCAGATTTCCTTGAGATTCACCCATCGAGTCCATTAACTACACCAAAAAGATGCCAAGTACAAAAATCAGAACGTATGAAACCCTTTGTGAAAAGGGTTAATTACTGAATAACCAAATGTCATATGAGTCCGATTTTATAGCGTACTTCAAAAAATTTACCACCATGACAAATGAGTAATCTACCACCAAAAGCGGTTGTTTCTATAAGAATATTGCCGAATTGGTTTTGATCATCATCATTTTTATTCAAATTGAAAAGCGGCTAATAGTATGTTTTTTCTCTAGTAGCTAACCCTTAGTAAAATAACACTAGATGTGAAGATGAAAGTTCTATTTACCTGCAAAGCTTTATACATGCAAGCTTTTGGACCACCGGAAAAAGATGCAAAGACAACCGGGCATGGCCTTATTTTTAGTTCCTTTATTTACAAAATAACAGAAATCAGTTATTTAAATATATATTTAACAAATACATCATCAACAAAATTGAGAAACAGAAATTTTCTAACTGATAAAAAAAAAAGGAAATTTCAGTAGCAAAAACACATTTTTTTTCTGATTGAAAGTCATGGAACGAACCTTAACAAGCTCATTTAGAATGTCTTGTGCTAACATTTTGGCTTTATCAGGGAAGAACCTGCAAATCTCTTCATGTCAATGCATAAAAGCAAATGTAAACAGCAATAATAAAGTATTTATACGACGGTAAGAACCAGTATCGACTAGTTTATTTTATTGATTATTGAGCATCATTGTTAATTACAAGGTTGATAATTGTACTAATTTCAACAACTTAATTTTCAATTTTAGATCAACATCAGAACTACGAAGCTCGTACATAATTGACAGCCTACCAACCATAATGTTCTATCCAAAGTACCACACGCAATATATTAATTCATTCACCCCAAAAAGCAAATTGATTTCTTTTCATATAAATAGCAACAATTTTAACAACTTTTAAGCAAAAATGACCTACTTGCAACATGTGCGATCCAAAGTACCACACGCAAAATGTTATTCCATCAACCTAAAACAGCAATTTCTTCCTATACTAATAGCTCGTTTTTAGCAAACTTTAAGCTAAAATGACCTACTTTCCCCGATGTAATATCTTCACAAAGTGCTCATGGTACCAATTTTGATCCACAATAATTGCCTTATAATATTCCCTCCATCCCATAATCATCGTTCACAAACAAAACAAAACAAAATCGAACACTTCCTAAATATGTACAACTATGGCAAATCTTATCTGACAGAATGCCAACTCTACGCTTAACGCATTTAACATACCCATTAACTTCCAAAACTTGCAAAGTTTCTCATTAACTTACAATAATAATAGGGTGTTCTAGATACACTCACCCAGTCGTATAGAATTAACAATAGTACTAAAAACTGTATCAAAATTCATAACACCCATTACAAACCCCAATATCACTAAAAATCCAAACTTTATAACCAAATAAACATCAAAACAAAAAAATTTAAATCTTCCCAACCCCAAATATCACTAAAGATACCAAATTTACAATCAATAAAATATCAAAAACCATAACTCAAATCCTTACAACCCCCAATACAACTAAAGATTCAAACTTTTTCCATAAAAAAAAAAAGTCAAAGTCCAACATATGCAAACACACAAACTATGAAATCCCCAAACTTTAGAGCTAACAACCCAAGAAACAATACTAAAAACATAAAATCAAGAAAAGGGTATTAAAGAATGTTACTAAAGATTCAAATTTCATAACCAATCAGCATCAAAACCCAAACTTCACATATTACTAAAAAAGATTCCAACTTTAGAACTTATGCAGCAAACAAATCACTAATAAACCAAGACCCAATACTAAAAACATAAAAACAAGAAAAGGGTATTAAAGAAAACATACAGATTAAGAAACTGGGAATGACAAATAAGAGAATCAAAACCAAGTGATTCATAAAGATGAACATAGTTTCTCAAATGTTTATCTTGACTTGACATCCATGCAAATACAACCACAATTCCACCTTTATTTCTTCTTGTTTTATTACCCCAGTAAAATCTGCCCCCAAATCCCCACATTTTTGTTTTTACTGTTGGGTAAAAAAAAAAGTCAAAACTGAAGATGTAGGATAAAGAGTGTTTGTATGTGTGTGTTTTGGGGAGATGAGATTTTGAGGTATGGGTGATGTGATTGGTATTTATATTTTTTGTGGAAGGAGATAATAATGATGATGATGATGATGATTGTTTTGATGATGGAAGATGGGTAGAATAAGATAAAAGAATGGGGGGGGGGGGGGGGGGGGGGGGGGGTTCAAGAGTTTGATTTTTTCTAACAAAAATCAATACTTTTTTGACTAGAAAACTACAGTAAAAGTTAACAAAGTCATCAGTGAAATATTTGAGTTTTTGACAGTGAAAATTCATATGGCTTGGCGTAAAAATAATAATATTATTTACTTTTTGATTTTAAGCTAGTTTCTCATCTCGTGCACAGGGTCTCTATTAAATAAGAACTTTTATAAAATTATGTAAAAAATTTACATTTGTGTACCTATGAACGACCGGATTTTTACATATACTTTCTATTACATATTGATATCTATTAATATTGTGTATATACTTTTGTTTAACGAAATATTTGACTTTGCTTAACTAATATGATGTTAAATTTGATGTTGTTTAAACTTAACAATTGATATTATGTTTTATACATTATGTGTGTTTAATATAACGTAATGAGGAATTATATGTGTCGTTGCTATATGTATAATTTCGTGTAATTATTTTCAACTCACGGTAACCGGTGGGGTCGTGTAGGGCTGAGCATCGGGTCGGAACCGACCCGAACCGAAAAAACCGATGACCGAAATTCATGGAAAACGAACCTGAAACCGAACCGACGGGCCGTCGGGTCGGTTCGGTTTTCGTCGGTTCAATTCGGGTTTGTCGGTCTAAGTGTATTTTGGTATGTTTTGTCGGTTTTGGGCCGAACCGGACCGAAACGACCCTACCCGAAACCGAAATCATGTAAAACCTGAAACCGAAACCAAACCGACGAGCCGTCGGTCCGGTTCGGTTTTGAACCTTCGGTGCTCAGCCCTAGGGTCGTGTCTCATTTTGATATTTGTATTCATGTTAATAATAATTTCAGCCATATTTGATTTTTAAATCCGTATATAAGGGGGTTAAACTTATAAAGAGGAATAACATGAGTAGGTCGTATATGTACAATATTGTGTATTCATTTACTCACTCGTGTTTTCTTTTTGATATTTATAGTTACGTGCATATACATAAATTTAATATATTATGATCATAATATTTAGTAACAAACGACGTATATGTTTTTTAAAACATAAAGTCTATAGGGCATTTACTAAATTTATAAAGTTATTAGAAACATGAAAACTAATAAGTTTACTTGAGTCGTTATAATTTATTTAACAATTAAAAATGGTTTTATTAATTACTATCTCTCTATTTTTTTATTTTTTTTAAATCAACGCATGTTTTTTATTTTTATTTATTTTGTTCTATGAAACTTAGATAGGTTTGATCAAATTGAAGCCAAAGTTAATTTTTGTTAGTCAATCAAAAAACTCGATTTCAAAACTGAGCTCTCCTATTGTTTAATTAGAAAAATCAATTTTCCTATTTTGTACTCTCTTATTATATAAGAGATGCGCTATTGTAATGTTTTAATAAAATTATGAGTAAATTGCAAGCGTCTTTTTTAAACTTTTCACAATTTAAAGAATGCAAGTGCATTGTTTGTACAGTTATCTTTTTTAATAGGACTTTATAAAGAAAATTGATTTGCATATTTTTAATAGGACTTATGCAATATTGATATTCTACTCCAACTGTTTGTATATTAAAGTATACAAATAAAAGAAATTGAACTGTGCAAATCATCTTCCTTTTACAAAGGATAATAGTTGTATACCTTTTCATTTATTTGTTTTTACTTTTTACTCTAACAAAAACACTTTAAATAAGTTAGTTGACAGTTTGACACCCATTTTTAAAGCAAACACGCTTAAAATAAGCAATCACAAGTACCTCACATATAAATGTAACTTGTTGTCAGAGGCTATGAATTTGAATCTGAGTCTGAGTCGTAAATGTGTGAATCTGAATCTAGAATCTTGTTAAAGTAAGGTGTTGTGTCATTTGCTTGCTCATGCTAACTTTTTTTTTGGTTATTTTGTGTCAACAAGAGGTATTAAGACACCCCTCTCAAGTATAGACAATTAAAATCTAACTGCATCTGACTTCGTCTGAACGAAAAAAAAAAACGGTCTGAACGCCCAAAACGTAGACCGATTAAGAGGTTTGGCTCATTAAGACATTAAAAAAATAATAATAATAAATAAATAATAATAAAAATAGATAAAAAAAAAAAAAAAAAAAAAAAAAAAAAAAAAAAAAACCCTCTTAACAGAAGCCCCCAAAAAGTGCCATGGGTCAAGTTATTGCTTCGCAATTCTTGATTGATCAAAGATTTGCGCAACTTGTTCAAATTTGGTGAGATCTTAATGAATTCACGAAAAAGGGTTAAAATAGTGTAATGTAGGGGCAAATTATTGTTTGCACGGCACATAAATGATTAAGCAAGTAATTTATTACGGATTTTAAGGGTAGTTGAGTGAAGTATTTGGTTTATAAGCACTTTAGTGTACTTCCATGTTAAATGCTCTCGTCGTTTTCTTTCATCATATCATATATATATTTTTTTTTTAAATTTAACGACAACTAAGTATTTCACGATATATATATCCCAAATATATATCACATTTTTCAATCAGAACTTTAACTTACAACCATTTCGTAAGAAAGATTTGCACACAACATGAGGTTAGGGTACCATCGAGAATAGCACGGTGCTCGGGTGAAGCGACAATGACGAATACTTTATGCGGTTTATTGTTTTTTAATAAGTTGCGGGCAGGACCATATAAGTTTAAAAAAAAAAAAAAACTACGTACAAGACAAGGACGGCTACTATAATTAGAAACTATTAGAACATAATTCATAATTTCGGTAGAACCACGATGACGAAACAAATAATTTACTCATCTACTTATGATTTTTGATAGTATTGATGTCGATCTTTATTTTGTATCTAGTATATGAGAAGCATCAAATAAGTCGTTTCGACAAAACTGATGTTTCAGAATAGTCGAAATTGCTTCTTAATAAGAATGTTAATTAGCCGTTTTCATGGCTACGTATAAAAGTTATGATTTCCAAACATCATAATATTGATAATCAATATAAAAAAGACATATTGGCCCCCCATTGAACGTTATATTTTGGGTTTTCAAAACACTATAATGCCAATATATTAATTTGCATATTAAAACATGATTGACTATGTGGCGCTATATTTAAATGAATTAACCATTGATATAATGGTGATACTTGACTTTTTTTGTACAAAGGTGATACTTGACTTATGAGATCATTAATACTCTATATCAATAACTAGTTTCAACTTGTCCATTAAGCTTGGTTAGTTTCGTTAAAAATAGAGCGTTTGCATTATTTCATATTGCTTAGACTTAGAGTAGAAGCCATAGACTCGTGTAAGTAGGTTTGCTCAAAAAACAAACTACAGAATCACACGTTCGAACATAAAGAGAGGTTAAACGTTCAACATGAATCATCATCAGTTTAGTAATTTCGGCCATCCACGTTATAAGCTGCGGTACTTAACAACGGATAACTAAACTCAACTTATGCATATTAATTAAAACTAGAATTAATGCATGAACTGTACTAAGACCAAAAGATTTAGGCATAACCTAGCCTCGTGTAACCTAACCTAGTGGTTCGGTTCTAAGCTGATCAATCCTAGTCCATAAGGTTCAATGACATCTTTTAGCGGATGGATACAATTGAATGGTTCAAAGTGGCAATGTAACTAACTAATGGTCCCTCTAATGCTCACAAGGTGACCTAATAATTTCCTATCATTGTCAATAAGCCATATGAAATACTAGTAGTACAATACATCTTAAGTCATGTACCAAATGGTCCAAACCTAACCATTACATCATCTTTTATGTCACAAGTTCTACCTGCCAACATGTTTGCTCAAGATGATTACACATGGTAAGCTCAATAAATGATGACAGATGAATTTACTTGTCCTGGCAAATTTGGCCCAACGGGTCATTTAAGTCGAAGTGATATGCTGGTAAACTTTGGGAGCCACGTGAGCACATGGCAATCTCCTATTAGTTCATCTCTAGCACCGGTTATTTCACGTACATGGCAGTCTTCTAACTTTGACCAGTTCGTGATCTTTGCATTCAAGAGACCAGTCACCAGAAACCACTCTCTACAGCTTGTGAACAAGACGTCAATGGGCATTCCATTCCTGAAAGTAAACAAATGCTTTCAGTTTCATGTACATAAGTAGGTTGGTAGCATGGACAAAAAACAAGGGATTTTTAGTATGGGTGAATCAGCAAACACTTTTATCCATTTCTGAGATATCTGAGAATAATTTAGAGAAAGTTGATTAAACCGAAGTTGTTCAATCAAAAAATCTTATTTTGTCACTTTAGATGCGCAAATTGAAATTCCAGGTGTAGATCACTTTCGGTGGGTAAAACTCATGATGACCAAATTTCAACTGAAAAAGGAGCACCTTAACACAAAAACTAAAGAAAACAAAATTCAAATTCTATGACAAATTTATTTACCTATAAATGGGTCCATTCGGCTTTTTACTCTAGTGGGTCAAAAAAGTCAATATAATTAGCTATAAAGGAAACAGGCGGTATGGTTTAAACGTCATCAAAGTGTATTGTTTACTGCATAAAACATTAAAACCTCCAAAATCTATATTTGGTCATGTCCTTATCTCTTATCTAGCAGAAACTAATCACGCTCCGTTTAATCTCATTCTGTTAAGGACCTAGAGTATTATTCAAATAACATACTAGTAATAGCTATAACTTAATTGACTCACTTGTTTATGAAAAAACTACTATTTCAGGGAATAATGTTTTTGGCCAACCCGTGCCTTTTGACCGTACCAAATATTTACCATTTGACATATTACCCAACCCGCCCAATTTGCCAATTCTACACGGTCGTAGTCATCTACTCATCTACCACCACAGAAAAAATAAATTCTGTTCCTTCCTCATCAGGATGGGCTAGTTGATGTTCTGCATGAACTTGGAAGACACTTTTGGGTGTCAAACTTTGTAAGACTATTGGTTGACAATTTAGGAAGTCCCACCATGAGCGAGAATAAGAGGATGGAATACTCCTTCTATCTTGTATGGTGCAAACGTAAGAACATGATGCCTACACCAGTTGAACTGTACGTGAACCATTTTTTGTCCCCAACTGTCCGTTTTTAATATTAGAGGTGGCGTGTTAGGCCCATTTACTTTTAAATGGGTCGATTCAGGTTATGTTTTATCCCTATTGGGTCAAAGAAGTAAATTCAAAAGAATCATCTCAAAATATCAGCCTAAAAGGTAGATCATCGTTGAAATGTATAATTTCCTGTAATCATAAACGGTACACTAATTAATGTAAGAAGCCTGAAAGTTATGAACAAAATGTGTTTCGGGTCAACCCAACCCATACAAAACTTACGTGTTTTGACAAGTTACCCACCAATTTGACATTTCTTGGTGCTATAAAATAGTGGGGATCTAAAGAAGACTATAAACTATATGGCAGTTGAAGCTAATATGGCAACAAGTCAATGTGGGTTAAAGTGACCTACACTAAGTGAATAATGTTAAATTAATATGGCAACAAGTCAATGTAGTACTAGATATTTAAGTTATAAATATCATGTCAAAATAGACCACTTTTTGGTAAAAGATCTAAAAGATATCATTTCAAAAAACCAATTCCAAATATAATCCATTTTTCACCTGCATTATTGCATAAAATTTTGCATTAACTTTATGGTTTATCTTTACCAAAATAACTGGATACAATGCAAAAAGAGGCTATTATTAGAGATCAGGTTAAAGGTCGCGCAAAGTGTGATTTCTAAGTAGAATACCTTTCAGATAACTGTATTCAGAAAACTACACTTGTCATTGAAATATGATTATGTAATCATATTTGACATTACCCAACCTGTACAACCAGCCATTACGCCGCCTCTAAAAAATGGTAAAATGAAGGAAATATCATAAATGAGGCATTCGTAACTAGATGGATTCTACTTACAAAAACGAGATGGAATCACATCAAAAATTGAATAATTAAAATAAGATTGCACAGCTTAACATAGAAAATGTTCAAATATATGTCTTTATGGACTTGGTAACATTGGGTCAATAGTAATACTCAACAGTAACTTGGTGCGTGTTTAAGATTGACTGAAGATATCTATTAACGACAATCATGTTATACTCAGTTATCTTGAAAAATTTAGTGCACTTGAGGGATTAATTCACACCTGGTAATGGGTTTGGAGGTACGGAGTGTACACCTATTTGGTCACTGAATCCCCTGACTCAAGAGTGGTTATGTATTGTTTCTGTTGATAGTATGATTCTATTGACTGTGGATACTGCTGTCAATTTTCACTGCTAGTGTTATTTTACCACTGACAGTTTCCACTGCAAATGATATTTTACCACTGCTAGTGTTAACATTACTACTGCTAGTGTTATTGTTTCCACTGTTAACCACTGATTCCTACTATTATGGAAAATATTATGATATAATTAATGGGCCGTTAATTATACATAATTCCATGGGCTAGGGTTTGAGTAAACTCTATTATAAATAGAGGTCATAACTGATTTGCATGGATAATAAGGATACAAACCCTAAACACTAAATACGCATCTGGTTCTTGATTTGTGCCTAAAACAAGAACTTCACTTGGTCTTATCCCATAAAGATATTCGTGTAACCCAGGCATAGGGTCGAATAGTTTCTATTGGAAAGTGATACCACGATTTCAAGTGAATATCCGGTACCTTTATTGATTATCTTAACCCTAATCTGGGAACCTGTTTACACTTAACAACCAACAATCAATAGAAACTATTAGTGATAATCAATGGTTGCTGCTATGAGACAAATGGCTGCTAACTTTTCCAAGTTGGAAAAGTTTGAAGGTGTGGATTTCAGAAGATGGCAAAAGAAGATGCACTTCTTGTTGTCAAGTATGAATGTGGTGAATGTTCTCACGACTGAGATTCCAGAAGACTTTGGAGATGATGCTACTATGGATCAGATGAGGGCAAGGAGGAAGTGGGAGAATGATGACTACATATGCAGGGGTTTAATTCTCAATGGTATGCCTGATTCTCTTTTTGATATTTATCAGAATGTTGAAACTTCTCAAGAACTATGGGATTCCTTGGAAGCCAAATATATGGCTGAGGATGCATCAAGTAAGAAGTTCCTTGTAAGTAATTTTAACAATTACAAAATGGTTGATTCTAGACCTGTCATGGAACAATACAATGAACTTCTTAGTATACTTGGTCGGTTCACACAACACAAGATGAACATGGATGAGGCTATTTCAGTCTCTTGTATCATCGATAAACTACCTCCTTCTTGGAAAGAATTCAAGCATATGCTTAAGCATAAGAAGGAGGAGTTAACTCTTGTTGAGTTGAGCAGTCACTTGCGCATTGAGGATTCACTCAAAGCTCAAGACATTGACAAGCCAAAGAGTAGCACTGCTACTGGTCCATCAGTTGTCAATATGGTGGAGCATAACAACTCCACCAAGTACAATGACAACAAGGGCAAGCGTAAGCATCAAGATAACACCAAATCTGATCCTAACAAGAAACCTAAGGTGACTTGTTGGAAGTGTGGGAAACCTGGACACTTCAGGAAAGATTGTAAGGGTGGTAAAGTTGGAAACAAATCCAATGGATCAGGCACAAATGGAGGGAATAGTAACACCAATTCTCTGAAATGTCAGAATGTGTTTAATAAGTCTTTTAAGATTTATTATGTTACATATATATCTGACATTTACTTTGTGCAGGATGATGATGTTGCGTGGTGGGTTGACTCTGGAGCAACAATTCATGTGTGTAAAGATAGAAGCTGGTTCAAGACCTATAAGTCAATGAATGATGGTTCTATTCTTCACATGGGAAACGAGTCAACTGCCCTGGTGCATGGAAAAGGATGTGTTGAGTTGAAGTTTAGTTCTGGAAAGATTGTTTCTTTATTTAATGTTTTACATGTTCCTGATATTAGAAAGAATTTGGTTTCTAGTGGTGTTTTGAATAATTGTGGTTATAAACAGGTTATTGAATCTGATAAGTTTGTTTTATCTAAAAATGGTGTGTTTATTGGTTTTGGTTATTTATGTAATCAAATGTTCAGACTTAATATTGTTCATGATAATATTGATTCTGCTTTTATATCTACATCTAAACTTAATGATTCAAACCTATGGCATGCAAGACTTGGCCATGTACATTTTAAAAGGATGCAAGATATGTCTAAGGATGGGTTAATTCCAGCCTTTGATGTGAACACTGAAAAGTGTAAAACTTGTAAGTTGAACAAGATAACTAAGAAACCTTTTCAAGAAGTAAAACGTGAAACTAAAGTTTTGGAGTTAATTCACAGTGACCTTTGTGATTTACACGCTACTCCCTCTTTAGGGAATAAAAAATACTTTGTAACTTTTATTGATGATGCTTCAAGGTTTTGTCATGTTTATTTGTTACATTCTAAAGATGAAGCATTAGATAAATTTAAAGTATTTAAAACTGAAGTTGAATTGCAACAAAGTTCTTTGATCAAAAGATTAAGGACTGATAGGGGAGGTGAGTACATGGATACTCTGTATTTTCAGTCTGTTGGTATAATCCATGAAACGACTGCCCCTTATACTCCTCAGCAAAATGGTATTTCTAAAAGGAAAAACAGGGTGCTGAAGGAGATGGTTAATTCCATGTTGTCCTATTCAGGGCTGAGTCAAGGGTTCTGGGGTGAAGCTATGTTAACAGCTTGCTATTTATTAAATAGGGTTCCCAACAAAAGGAACAAAGTTACCCCTTATGAACTGTGGACTAAAAAGAAACCTAACCTTAATTATCTTAGGATGTGTGGTTGTAGGGCTGTTGTAAGACTCCCTGATCCAAAGTAGAAAACTTTGGGTGAAAGAGGCATTGAATGCATCTTTGTTGGATATGCTGAGCATTCCAAGGCATATAGGTTTTATGTTATAGAACCTAATGATTCTGTTTCAATTAACTCAATAATTGAATCAAGGGATGCAATCTTTGATGAGAACAGATTCTCATCTATCCCTAGACCAAGTCAAAGGATTCCAAATGGAACCAATGACAATGGTGTTTCAGAGGTTCCTACTGATGAGGTTCCTGCTGATGAGGTTCCTGCTGAGGTTGTGGAACAACAACCTGAACCTGAGCTCAGAAGGAGCAATAGGGTGAGGACTCCAAAGTCATTTGGACCTGAGTTTCAATTATACTTAATTGAAGGTACAAAGAGTGAGGTCTCTGACCAATACTCCTATTGCTTCATTGTGGAGGATGATCCCAAAACATTTGAAGAAGCAATGAAGTCCCAGGATGTTGCTTTCTGGAAAGAAGCAATTAATGATGAGATGGACTCTATCATGGGCAATAACACTTATGTGTTGACTGATCTATCACCTGGTTGCAAACCTTTAGGTAGCAAATGGATTTTCAAAAAGAAAATGAAGGTAGATGGAACTGTTGAAAAGTTCAAGGCAAGATTAGTTATTCAAGGCTTTAAACAAAAGTCAGGAATAGACTACTTTGATACTTATGCTCCAGTGGCACGTATCAGTACCATAAGATTGCTAATTGCTTTGGCATCAATTCACAATCTGATTATTCATCAGATGGATGTGAAAACAGCTTTCTTGAATGGTGATTTAGATGAGTAGGTTTACATGAACCAACCTCAGGGCTTCATCATGCCTGGCAATAAAAACAAGGTGTGTAAACTAGTTAAGTCTTTTTATAAACTAAAACAGGCACCTAAGCAATGGCATCAAAAGTTTGATGAAGTGGTTTTATCTAGTGGTTATTTACTTAATCAAGCTGACAAATGTGTATATAGCAAATTTGATGAATCTGGTAAAGGAGTCATCATTTGTCTATATGTTGATGACATGTTGATCTTTGGCACTGACCAAAATCAAATTGATCTTACAAAAGAATTTTTGTCATCAAAGTTCTCCATGAAGGATATGGGGGAGGCAGATGTTATCCTTGGCATTAGGATTAAACATGAAAGTAACAAAATTTCTATTTCACAGTCTCATTACATTGAGAAGGTGTTAAAGAAATTTAATTACTTTGATTGTACTCCAGTGAGTACTCCTATGGATACAAGTGAGAAGCTAATGCCTAATACTGGCAAAGCTGTATCTCAACTTGAGTATTCTAGGGTGATTGGCTGCTTGATGTATGCCATGACTTGTACAAGACCTGATATTGCTTTTGTTGTGGGTAAACTGAGCAGGTATACTAGTAATCCTAGTGCTCATCATTGGCAAGCAATTCAGAGGGTCTTTAAGTATTTGAAGAGAACTATGGATTATAGTCTCTCATATACTGGTTATCCTTCAGTATTAGAAGGATACACTGATGCAAGTTGGATCAGTAACACTGAAGACAATTCGTCTACAAGTGGAGGTGCAATTTCTTGGGCATCCAAGAAACAAACTTGCATTACCAGTTCAACCATGGAATCTGAATTTGTGGCTTTAGCTGCTGCTGGCAAAGAAGCTGAATGGTTGAAAAACTTGCTTCTTGAGATTCCATTGTGGTCTAAACCTATAGCACCTATTTCTATCCGTTGTGATAATGCTGCTACATTGGCAAAGGCTTATAGCCAGATGTACAATGGGAAGTCTAGACACTTAGGTGTTAGACATAGCATGATTCGTGAGCTTATCATGAATGGGGTGGTATCTATAGTGTTTGTTAAATCTCAACAAAACTTAGCTGATCATTTGATGAAAGGTTTGGCTAGAGACTTGGTTTTGAAGTCTGCTAAAGGGATGGGTTTAAGTCCAACTAGTCACTGAATGCAAGGATACCCAACTCCCTTCTAAGGAAACTTGGAAGCTGAGTTCAATGTGGAAAGCTGATCATTTAGTGGACTGAAGCACATGTATTACAAACATCCCAAAGTTGTGCTTGTTACCTGCTGAAAGGAGGATGAAGTCTTCACTTCTTAATGGTTAATTTTCTTTGAAAAAGTGCTAAGCAGGAGTATGAATTAAAGATGAACCACCTATGTAAATGTTGAAGTTTTGCCGCTTCAGGAAGCTTTTGGACTTTTAGCTTTTACAACATTTATGAATTGGATATGGACACATGGCTTATATAGTGTCAGGAGTATTTTAGTGTTTGAAAACTTGTGTGTATTTATCATCAGGTATTCAAATGGGTTGAAGGGTTCAATTCTTAGAACACCCTGATTCTCGAATATTTGAAAGTATATGTACTAATGTGGAAATTCAATCCTCAGGATATTTTCATTTATGCAATTGTTTTGTTTTGTGTTTAATTTTTCATGCAAAGGAAATGAACTAAATTTGGGGAGGATTGTTGGAAAATTTAGTGCACTTGAGGGATTAATTCACACCTGGTAATGGGTTTGGAGGTACGGAGTGTACACCTATTTGGTCACTGAATCCCCTGACTCAAGAGTGGTTATGTATTGTTTCTGTTGATAGTATGATTCTATTGACTGTGGATACTGCTGTCAGTTTCCACTGCTAGTGTTATTTTACCACTGACAGTTTCCACTGCAAGTGATATTTTACCACTGCTAGTGTTAACATTACCACTGCTAGTGTTATTGTTTTCACTGTTAACCACTGATTCCTACTATTATGGAAAGGAAAATACTAGATCCACCTACACTTTACAAAAATTTTCCCACACGCTGACGTGGCGGAGTGTTGATTGGTTGGTTTTCTGTGGGCACAGAAAACCAACCAATCAACACTCCGCCACGTCAGCGTGTGGGAAAATTTTTGTAAAGTGTATGTGGGTGTAGCACACCTGGGAAAGGAAAATATTATGATATAATTAATGGGCCGTTAATTATACATAATTTCATGGGCTAGGGTTTGAGTAAACTCTATTATAAATAGAGGTCATAACTGATTTGCATGGATAATAAGGATACAAACCCTAAACACTAAATACGCATCTGGTTCTTGATTTGTGCCTAAAACAAGAACTTCACTTGGTCTTATCCCATAGATATATTCGTGTAACCCAGGCATAGGGTCGAATGGTTTCTATTGGAAAGTGATACCACGATTTCAAGTGAATATCCGGTACCTTTATTGATTATCTTAACCCTAATCTGGGAACCTGTTTACACTTAACAACCAACAAGTTAGGGCTGTTAAAGCAAAATCTTGAATCAGTTTTCTTTGATCCAAAACCGTACATTAAAGGACCAAACTCCTACATTTTAAAGTTGAAAAGAAAGCACGTTTCATTGGTAACCCACCTTCAAATCACTTAACTCATCCACCAAAATACATAAAAGAATAATATGGCCATTCATCGTCTACATTTTCAGTCACGTTATGTCGTTCTTATTAACTTTTTTGGTGCTGGTGTCACTTTGAACTGTTAAGCACTTAAACATACTATTTTAAATTCAAAATGACTATATTCGCCTACATACTGAACTATAATTACAATAAAATCTGCATAGTAGAAAATAATCATATGGAAATGTAAATACCTCAACTCAAAAACCCACTCATTATACAAACTCCTGTAGCTATTTATCATTAAAGCAATTTCTTTCCCGTGCTTTGGCTCAATCTTAGACATCTCAGCTCGAAAATCCTGCAGTCTCACAAATTTAAAGAGATACTCTTTGATACACCAAAGAACTACCTCTTGGATTTTTAATTGCAAGATCAACTTTTTGATTCTAACCTATCGCATCCTAAGTAATCAGACTACTGTGAAAAGTTAAGACATAAATATAATTATCCGAGCTAACCCAAAATTTAAAACAACGTTGAGGTGCCAGGGTTTTATTGCTTAACTTGAGTCTTGCAGAGACAAAATTTAAAACAACGTTGTTTTGTATATTGTATATTGATGATGGAACAAAAAAGATGTGTAAAGAACCAAGTAGTCATCAAAATTTCTTATTGTTAATATTCTACAGAAACAGAAAGGTCAACAACTTGACTATATATGTATTAATACATTTTACGTTAGAAACCTACTTTCACCTTCATCAAAATACACAAGTATCCGAAAGTGATCAGAGTCTCGATCTTTGGATACATTTTATTAGATGGATATGGGAATGTCTTCGGCCTGAAACACATTTAGAAAAGGAAGATGAGGATGACTTTAGATCCCAATCCTCAACATTCTTAGGGACAAAAATATCAAACACGGTTTGACCAAAATTTCCATTAGCGTTGACATTAAGTAGTGATGATCTTAAGATGAACCATTCTTTTTGTTCATCTTGAACAGATCCTGTGTCTCTACCTTCATGGTATTCGACTGAGCCAGGAACGACAAAGTGGTCATTTAACTCTTGAGTGATCCTATGGAAGCTTTGGTATTGGTTAGAACTGGAAACTGCTTCCCTTAGGTGATTCACCACTTCCGGGGACTGGCTGTGGGATGCACCTACTTGTTGGGTTCTTTCTGAGTAAACAGATACCGCCTTTGTTAATAATTCAGTTACAGCAGCCTTGTACTCATCTGGATAATGTCGATAATGACCTACACAAGTCAAATGTTAGCCTATTTTATGTATTCTACACCTCACAAAGGGGCTGTTATAAAGTGTTTTTGGAAGTGATTATGTCACTTTAAATGATCAGAACTTCGGGCTTGTATATCATAAACGGTAGGAGATAAAGCTATTTACGTGTTTGACAAATTCTGATTATTTGGTAAATTAATATAGAAAAGATAAAAAGACCAAAAAAATACTTTTGTGTAAAAAAGAGATACTGCTTATAAGATGATAATCTAAGTCTGTCAAATCAGGTTCTAAAAAGGGTAATTAGGTAATCATATTTTATATTTCAATAATCGGTTTTGCAGCTAGTTTAAAACTGATAGATTGAAGCATAATCTTTTTATTTAAACATTAGAATTTTGATTATTAAAAAAAAAAAAAAAAAATCAGATATTCAGTTTCAAAACGCAATCCAAACACCCCATACAAGGCTACAATGTTCTCTGGGCATCCACATTGTCAAAAAATTGTAGTAAAAGAGCAACTACCACTCTACATAGAACCATAGGCAGACGGACCCATAGTTCTAACTTGGTATACACCACAATTACAAGATTCTATGTGGAAATGCTCGTATTCTATGAATTTTTCATGACAGTAGAATAAAGTCGCGTTATGCAACATGCAACCCCAACCTCGTATATAAGCCCGCCCGTGGAATTTGCACGAGTGTTTTTGATGTAGTAACTTGAAAGTATATGCTAACGTGTATATCATTTTTTGTTATATTTGTGTACAGTTTGAATGTTTATAAAACATCAAGTGTCATTAAAAAATGCCCTAGGTAAAGTGGTAATGGTGAATGAAGGCATTAAGGATATATGTCTTGTTTCCATCTGAATATGTCAGTCTAGAGTTAAAATAGATGTAAGGTTAAACGCATGTAAATCCACGCAAACGGCTATAGTTAAGTTACATTAGCCGTTAAAAACATACCTACATGAGGGGAGCTGCTCCACTTCACAAATTTAACATCACCACCAAGCCTTACTAATCGTTGAGCAAAGTTGCAGACGATATGGTAAGGGGTAAGATTGTCATTTTCTGAACAAAGTATTAAATACGGTGCTCTCAAGCCCTGCAAGATTTTGAACATAAGAAATAGATAGAAAAAACAAAAAAGGAATAAACATGGGAAACTAGCAAAGAAACTTACTATAGTTGAGTACAAAGTCTGCCAATACTCTGCACGTTGTGACTCAAGTTCAGTAAGGAACAAAGCATCAAGACTAGAAAACATACCGTTTGCAATCCATGTTGCTATTAGTGGCGGACGGGACAGTTTAAGCATGCTCGGGTCAAGAACAAATCGGGTGCCTATATCACTTGTAAAGTCTATAGGGGAAGAATCAAATATGTGTCCAGAAAGACAGTCTTTAACGAGAAGATAGTCATCCTTCACCATAGCATGAAACAAGTATTCAGATTAGCGTAGTGCATAATAGAAAGATGGTTGGGTTGGGCATTGGGAAGCGAGTAAAACAGGCAATTTTAGTAGGTCGTTTTCAGTTGACGCGCAAACACTTTTTAGTCCAATTTCTAAATAAATAAAAAATTGAATGTGTTACAATGATTAGGAAAACATAATAATATTACAATATAATCAAAATCATTAAATAAAACACTTTTAAGAACATGTGCGGTTAAACTATATATGAGTTTGGCCAACTTTCAACCCGCTTGACCCGTTCCTTTTTTAGCTAACAATATTTTCGACTCATTTAACATAAGATACAAACCAAAGTGACACACTCAAAAGTAAAAAGGTCAAAATTTCCACCTCTACACCCAAATCGCGAGAGTTACTAATGTTTTTGGAAGAAGAAACCTTGATATAAAAATTAATGTTCGAACTTTGATCAATCATATAAAGAGAAATGTAATACAAGGATAAACAGAAGAATACAGATTGAAAACATACCAGATTCCCTTGAGATTCGCCCCTCAAGTCCATTAGCTACACCAAAAAGATGCCAACTAAAAAACGATAACATATAAAACCCTTTGTGAAAAGGTTAATTACTTAATGACCCGATGTTGTCTAAGTCACTCGCCTAACCGGGGTGTCCCCGTGACAATTTCCTACCCTTTCCCTGGCCACACCTAAATGTGTAACCCGGTGAGGTCTGAACCCTAGACCTTTTGTGAGGACATCACACGTTGGTGGTGGTTTCGCCAATTTAATAGGGTCCTTTAAAGAAAATTAAAAAAGACAGTACCATGACAAATATGTAATCCACCACCAAAAGAGGTCGATTTGGAAATAATATTGGCAAACTGGTTTTAACCATCATCATTTTTCTCAAATAGACAAGCTGTTAATAATATGTTTGTTTCAATAGTAGTTAAACCTTTGTAAAAGAACACTACATGTGAAAATTTAAAGTTATATTTACCTGGAAAGCTTTATACATGCAAGCTTTTGAACCACCTGAGAAAGATGCAAAGACAACCGGGCATGACCTTATTTTTAGTTCCTTAATTTACAAAATAACAGGAATTAGTATAAAACATATTAAAATATATTAATCCACGAATTAATTATCAAAGAAAATGACAAAAACAAATCTTTGAACTTATCAAAACAGGAAATTTGAGTAGTCAAAACTCTTTTTTTCTGATTAAGAAGTTGCCGAACTGACCTTGACAAGCTCATTTAGAATGTCTTGTGCAAATAATTTGGCCTTATCAGGGAAGAGCCTGCGAATAACTTCATGTCAATACAAAGAAGCCAAATGAAATTAACAAGAACAAAGTAGTTATCTGAGTATGAGTAATAGTATTCACTCGTTCATTTTACAGCTATATGTTTAACTAGCTTATATGAGTAGTTATTACTAAGTTAACATTAATAATAAAAACAATACGAGTAATTCATAAGAACTATACAATAAACTTAGAATAATGATAAAAACTTTCACTAAAATAGAAATAATACACATGCTAAACTAGAATAAACACAAGAAGACTACAACAAGATTCATAACAATTTAGGATAATTCAATATTTTGGAAGGTTGTCGCCATTTCATCCAGATCAATATACGAGTTAAATCCGTCCAACATATGGTGAATCAGTGTTCCGTAGACGGAAACTTGATACTTATCCCTACACATTACTAGAGTTGTTGAAGGACACAATGACTACTTCATGCAAAGAATGGATGCATCTCATAAACTATGATTGTATAGTTTTAACAAAAGTAGCAGCGCCCCTTTGAATTTTGTGTATTGTGTAACGAGTGATTCTACATTGCAGGCGTGCAGCTTATCAACTTGAGTTTTGAGGTAATACATGTTATGTATCATAAATTTTGTGGTTATAGTATATAGTACGTAAAATTTATTTATATGTAATAGTAGAAATAACTTAACTAAGTTAAAATGATTAAAATTATTAAGTTATTCAATATAAGAATTTGGTGTACATATTAAAGATGCTCTTAATAAATCAAGAATAATACTAATGACATGAAATCAAGATAAGAGTTCTTAGAACACATACAGATTAAAAAACTGAGAATGACAAACAAGTGAATCAAAACCAATTGATGAATAAAGATCAACATAGTTTTTCAAATATTTATCTTCACTTGACATCCATGCAAATGCAACTACAATTCCTTTCTTTGTTCTTGTTTTAGAGCCCCAATAAAATCTCCCCCCAAATGGCCACATTTTTTACAAACTTTGACAGTTGGTTTTGGTGTTTTAGGAAGTTATCATGTTAATGAAATTGAGGAAAAAGATATGGGATTCTGTGTTATGGGTTATGCTTATTGGTACGTATTTATACTACTGTCGGTTTTTATATTTATTAAATGGTGATAAACTTGCAATCAAGATTATGAAAATTGTAAAGAACATGTATAGGATTCAAGGCTTTGTCTAGAAAAAGTGGAAAAAAAGGTGCATCTTCAATATATAAATTTAAAAACTTACATTTTTATAAAGTTTTCACTTCATGTTTAACAATGCCTTTCTTTTAGTTATGGCGTAAGGGGCGGCCCTGCTTGCTAATAACTACTACTAAAGTTTAAAACTGTGTGACGGCAATGTAGGGGACAAGTCAATGTGGGTTAAAGTAGCATACACAAACATTAATGCACCTGATATTTTTACCCTCAAATAATTAAATTTATAATTTCTTTAAAGTGTGTAACAACATCCTCACGTGAGAGTAATATAGTAAACTCGATCTATATTTACTATCCACTTTTGAAAGTGAACGATTAATTTAGGACAACCAAAAAAGAAAATGTGGACAATAAATTTAGGAGAGTAAAATATTTTTTTAAAAACTAGCTATTCACACAATAGCTGATAGCCATCTTTCTAGTCACTCATACCATAGCTGATAGCTCTAACCAGCTATAAAAATTTCAATTCTAAAATAATCTTCATTTTGGACAGCATATAACAAATTTAAGGCATAATCTAGCCCAGTCTAGCCAAACCTAATAAGGTTCGGTTCTAAGCTAATCAATCCCAGTCGATAAGGTCCTGGTCACATCTTTTAGGGATGGCATATTGATGGTTCAAAGTAGCTATTAACCAACTAATGGTCAGAAGTCCAAACATAACCGTTACATCATCTTTTATATCACAAGTTACAACGCGCCAACATTTTTGTGCAAAAGATGATTCAGCATGCACAACTCTTATAAATGATTGACAGATAAATTACTTGTCCTTCCAAATCTGACCAGACAAGTCGTATACGTCCCAGGAATATGCTGATGAAGTTTACTGTGTTAGGAAAGGAAGACACAAGAGCATGTGACAACCTCCTATTGGTTCATCTCTTGTACGAGTTTTTCAAGTGCATCTTTTGAAAGAGGAATGTGAAGACAATCCTGCCCTTCAGAGTGTCTCCTGACTTTGACCAGTTCATGATCTTTGAATTCCGTCAAATGGGAATTTAATGTGACTAGGCTACTCACCAGAAACCGCTCTCTACAGCTTGTGAACAAAACGTCGATGGGCATTCCTGAGAAAAAACAAATAAAGGCTATCAATTTGTTTTGCAAGATGGTGGGCTGGGTCTGATAATTGGTCAAAACGGGCAATTTTAGTAAGGGTCAACCAGACAACCAGCAAACGTTTTTTTCCATTTAAAAAGAAATCAAATGTGTTTATGATAGAAGAAACAGTATAATCAATTACTAAAGCAAATCTTTGTATGTAACGATTTAGAAGGTCGCATGCATTAACATAGACTTTGGGTTACTTTCACCCTGTTAGACCCATTCCAATTCAAAGTTGCAAAGGTCTATTATATTGTGGTCCAATAACATACTCTTATTTGATCACATTAGGACATTTTCTATAATAGCAAGCCTCTAAACCTAAGTAACCAATTTTCAAAGTGCAGGGATAGGGTAAAAACTTTTAGCTTGGAAAATAACAATGATATGTTGAGTTGTTGAAATATGTTTAACTTGAACTTAACACACAGTTAAAAGTTGGCAATTTTACCCCATTTACTTTTATATGGGTCATAATCATATTCGATATGCTATTTGTTTGTAATTTTTTGTAAAAAAGTGTTTTGGGCCAAACCGTCCCGTTTCAGTCATACCAAATATCACCAACGCAATGGATCCTAAATACAGAAAAAGTTAAACATGTACCTTCTTCATCAGGATGGGCTAGTTGATGTTCTGCAAGAACTTTAAATACGCTCTGAGCATTGGGTGTCAAACTCTGCAAGACTATTGAAGCAGTCTTGACACTTTGAGATGTGCCACCATGAGCAAGAATAAGAGGATGGAAGACTCCTTCAATCTTATATGGTGCAAATGTAGGAACATGATGCCAACACCAATTGAACTGAACATGAACCATTTTCTTGTCCCACACTGTCATCAATTCGTTATACCATCAGTTTCCAATATTAGATATAGCAATTTAGACCCATTTACTTATGAATGGGTCAATTCAGTTTATGTTTAATCATTATTCGGTCAAAGGGGAAAATTCAAAAAAGTTGGCTTAAAAAGAATCGGCTCAAGTAGATTGAAACTTGTAAGTGGCCGGAAGTTTTAACACATAATACCTCAAACATCATTTTATTCAAACAGCTATATTATTATTGAAATACAATCTTTGAATCATGATTAATACTAACAGTTACAAAAACCACCAAAAGATTTGGAAAGAATGTGTTTTGGGTCAACCAAAAACTGTGCCCGTTTTGACATCTTACCGGGTTATTTTGAAGAGTGGTTTCTATCTAGTAGCCCGAGGAAAGTAGGGATCTAATAACTACTACTATACACTATGTGGAAGTTAGTGATAATATGGGGGAAGGTTTAAATTTTAAAGTAGCATACACTAAGAGTCTACAACAATAACTTCATAATAAGAACTTAAGTTGGAACTAGCATGTCAAAATTGACAAGCTTATAGAATAATTTAGAGATAATTGTCTCCTAGCACAGGGACGGATACGGAAACGGAGACGGGAACGGAAACGGGTACTTAGAAACGCCAATATCCCAAAATTCAAGAAACGGGTACGGCTAGAAACGTTTGTGTATTTTATATATTTTATTAATAAAATAAATAAATATCAAACATCCAAGAACTTTTAATAAACCCAAAATTCAGATTATACAATAAAACCCATTTAACAGCCCAAATTCTTTTAACCCTAAGAGTTATATAAGGACACTTTACCCTATTTTGTAGCAACCCTAATCACAAAACACAGCCACTGAACTACAGCCATCTCCATAACAACACTTATTATAAACTGCCTCTATCTCTTAAATCACGACAAAACAAACGCATCACCCTTTCTTAGTTCCATCTCAAACTTAAAACACAGTTATGACAATCTCTTCACCTTATACCATTTTAGTTCTTACTCCCAAAATTGAATTACACAAACTGATAATCCTTTATATCTCAATGACCTTAACCGAAAAACAAACAACTCCGTCCTTATTACTCCAACACAAAAACACAGCCGAGAAACGCTTTTAAATGGCCCGGAAACGTTTACAATTCATTTCCTGCCCAACACTAGACTTTTCCAAGTGACGTCAAATGTTTCCTATTTGCCAGAAACGTTTCTGCCGCATTTCCAGGCGTTTCCCGTTTCCAAAACGTTTTGGGTACGGGAGACGGCACCCCGACAGCGTTTCCGTGCAACATATTTGTCTCCAATTCTCCAAATATTAGTTGCAGAAAACTTGTTATCATCATGAGTTTGAAACCATTAATGAAAAAGGTATAGATGACAACTTTGACCACACTTACAAAAGAACGCTTCGGGTTATCTTTAACAAGACAAAACTAATATCAACTTACAAGAAAGCTGGTCAAATGGGTGGAACGGGTCAAAAGTCGCCCCAAAGTGTAGTTATATTATTTCTACTGCATAAAAAACCTTGTAATAAGACTGTCACTGATTGGGTGTGCCTTATATAATCATTTAATACACTACTCAGTAATATAAGAATCTACAATAAGCATTATGACCAACCCAACTCGACCCAAATCGTCACCTACACATTTCGACACCTCTAAGAAGGTATGCTTGAAGAAAAAACTCGTAAATGAAAGACTCGTAGTTTGGAGTCCACTTACAAAGAGGTGCGTTCACATGGTCTATAGAAGCAACAATACGAACATGAGAGCAAGCTGCAATTCTTGCTAAAAGATGCTGAGTGTCAGAATCCCGCAATCCAGGCCCATCAATATTGTGAATGACAAGACATACTAAGCATTCATTTTCTGTTTTGTGTGGCCCATCGAGAAATGCAATAAGGTCATCCATTGACCGGGAATTGAATGGTTGTTGATCTCTGGGGGTGCCTCCAGAAGCAGACCTTAGTTGCATTTTCAGTTGATCCCATAGTACTTCAGCCATTGCTGTAGCAACCTGCAATTTGACATTATTAATTAAAAAAATAAATTTTTTTAAAGCTTACATATCTTAATTTTTTTATTTTTTATTTTTTATTTCTCTTATGTATTTGGTACCATTGGCACAAATGCACAATAGTCACTCGGTTACTAGTTCTATATGTGTTTTGATGGCATGCCGAGCAAATTTGACAAGAATTCCATCAGACATTAAAAGAAGTTAAGAATATTAACCAAGATTTAAAAGAATATAAAGTTAAAAACTGACTGAGACGAAATGTACTGGTAACTCTCCTTGTGAACAGCATGTTAAAATTAACTTTTGTTACAGCATTCATGCTAAAAATTAGCAGAGTTCTCATCTCTAATCAATTTTGAAGGTCAATAAGTGCGGATTGAAGTCTTCTTGCTGATATATTTTCAGAATTTACCATTTCTAAAAGAATTTCAGCCAATTTTCTGTCTATGAATTATGAATAACAACATCACTCTACTTTCTAGATATGATAACTAGTCAGCATGTTTCTTTATCTTTTATGTTTACATATTTGCATTACAATTTCTATCCGGATCAATACTAAAAGCAGTAGCAACGTATCAAAGGTAAAGAAGTTAGATAAAAGTAGATAAATCCTAATCGTGACTCACAACTGGTTAACAGCTGATCCTACAAGAGTAACAGAGAAGTGGCTAATCCATGATACATTCATATCATAAAAGAAATAAAGTTTAAACATCATAACTAAAGTTGTAGGAAGAACGCCTTTTAACTAAGAACCAACACCAAATTAGGTTATGCATAAATCCATAGTTTTTATAGTATCTAATGTCTGCCCCTCCAAAGTGCGTGTGAACTCATGAGCCAGACAACCCTAAGGGATAGCAAGACATAAGCAGCATCTCTAACTGCGAAGTATGCACGAGGATCAATCAAATGTTACAAGATTGGATGATAACAGCAAATAAAAGCTAAACAGAAAGATCACGTGTTCGTACAGATTTTAATACTCCTATTACTAATTGATACCATAATTTTATCTCCAAACAGAACATGATTAATTGCTAACTAGAATTCTTTCTAATAATAACTCCAGCAGACCATTACTAAAATCAAGGTCATGAAACTTTGGCTATAACAGATCTATATGATAAGTTGACATTGTCGCACTCAACCGAATCCCATAAATACATACAAGCACTATCAACTATCTTGTCAATGTAGTGCCTTGAACTGGTTATTGAATATGTGATAAACTTTCATGACTGCAACTTTTCAACAGCCGACACATAAGCAAGAGAGTGACATTTTGTGCAAGTACAAACAGTATACCTGCTTAAGATTTATTGACTGGAGATATCCATTAACGACAATCACACTGTACTCAGTTAAGGCTGTTGAAGCAAAATCTTCAATCAGAGTCTTCTTAGATCCAAACCCATACATTAGAAGACCAAAACCATATCTGCAACAGCGAAAAACAGAAAGGTAACACTTCAGTGGTTACACAACACTAGATCGGTTAACTTAATAACATGCGCAATCAGTGTCTACATTTAAACCTATCAATGTTCAGTCCCAGTACTATTAACATTTTCTTGAGAACATCACAAAAAAGTAATTAACTGATTTTTATTATATAAAAACCTTAGCTGCTAAAGAAAATCCATTTTTGACTCTTTTAAGTATTGAATATTCAAATGAACTAGCTTGGTGCAAATAATTGTCAATTTATATGTGTAAAGGAGATATCTTATCAAGGTATTACTATTTGTTTCGGTAAATACGCTCTTCAGACACTTGAACCCGCTCAAACAAATGGGTACATAAAACCTTACGAACATCAAACTACACACTAGGAAAGCAATTAAATCCAAAATGTGCATATACCTCAACTCAAAAACCCACTCATTATACAACTTTTTACAACTATTTATCAGCAAAGCAATTTCTTTCTCATGCTTTGGCTCAATGCTAGTCACCTCAGCTCGAAGCTCCTGCAATATTCCAGATTCATAACAAAATTGTTAACTTCTCCCTCTTTCCCCAAAAATAACCCATCTTCACCTTTTTCTTTTACAAATGCCATCTTTTTTAATCCTAAATCTTTAACAAAATTCAAAATATATATATATATATATATATATATATATATATATATATATATATATATATATATATATATATATATATATATATATATATATATATATATATATATTTGAAGGCCTAAAACTATGACTTATTTTATGACTAAACTTGTGTTTAAGTATTATACATTGGTTTGTGATGAAATGGGTCCTAAGCTACGACCATCAAAATATTGTCATTAGTTTAGGCATATTTTAGGCCTCCCAGTCATTTCAAATTTTAAAAAAATCCCCAAAACCACATTGCCCCAATGGTATCACAAACATCGGTCAAAAGGGCTTCGGAAAAATAGGTCATGGACTCAATCCTGACTCCTGGCTAAAGGTAAACAGAACTTGGGTAAGGGTCAGTCGAAAATATATGCATAGGCCAATTTAAACATTTCAAACAAAAATCCCAAAAAACACAAAAATCTATCCAACATTCTACTTTCGGGCGTTTGCTCACAACAAAATCAGTCTACAAAATGAATCAACTTTGATAAAGATCAAATAACCCTTTTTAACACTATACTGTTTAAACTTCACAAACCCATAACACGTTACTAATAATTATAGCTCACACACTAATAATCCTTGGAACATCTAGTTTTACATCCGGGTCGGGTCGGGTCGGGTCGGGTCAAAAGAGAATAATTTAAGAAAGATAAGATGATAACCTGTTCGTCAGCAAGATTGAGTTCAGAAACTTTATGAGCAGATGATTTCTTGACTGATTTACCAGATTCTTTCGCTAAGAAATAGTTTCTTGAGAATTCATACTCTTCTTCATCTATCATATCATTCTCATCCATTTTACTCTTTTTTTTATATATAAGTATATAAAAGAAGTGATTGGATCAATATAATAGATCAATTCTTGCACTGCAGATGATAGTGAAGATGAAGATGTGTGTGCCCTAGTTATGCTTCAATTTTCCCGCCATTTTTCATACGCAAAGATAAGTTGGTCCCGGTCCAAAGGTTATAGCCGGCCTATTGGGCCAATAGAATTTTAAGATTCTATTTTGTTTTAAGGGTCCGTTTGGTTCATAGATGTTTAGGATTTAAATTTGGACAAGAATGGCTAGGAACGCCGCGTTGCCGGCGTGTCTGTTTACCCGGATAAATGGTTTTTCAGTGATTGCACGGCTGTTAATTTTGTAAATTTTTAGTTTAGTGGTTGGCAATTCGTTACGTATTATTGTTTGTGTGATATTTACGTTACATTTATTTTGTATCATATGTAATGCAATATTTATTTGTTAGAGGAGTTTTTTTAAAAGTTGTAAAGATAAGTCATTGTTTATTCGGATACAAACGTGTTTATTTTGCAAGTTTCAGTGTTAATATTTGGTAGTTACGGTATTTTTTATATTCAGTATACGTTACACAAATATTTGGTAGTTACGGTATTTATTTTGTATCATATGTAATGCAATATTTATTTGTTAGAGGCGTCCCTGTTTATTTTGTCCAATGTTTTTTTAGTCTTTGTTTTTCGTTTCTTTTTTTGTTGCATAAGCAAAGTATAATGTTTAACTGGCAGTTGTTCTATTAATTTAACTGGTACTTGTTTCGTTTGTCGGTTATTTTAAGGTATGAATTTTTTCGGCATATAATTTTTTTTTTTTTTTTTTTTTATGGAGTAATGGTTAATCACTAACGGGTCAAAAGAGTTTAAAGGGTCTTAAGGTTTGTTTAAGCTTTTTTCATGTGCATAAAGAATAAATCATTGTGACAATAAATATAATGATTCTAAAGGGTCTGTTAAACATGAACCAATTTCTATTGTTATACATATACAGAATTGTAAATTGCAAAGACACCATGTCAGGGATCATTCCAAATGAATCAAAGAATTAGTCACTTGTATGTTGATGAAATCTGCTCCTAATGGTATATAGGAAGGTCGGTTTTGCTGCTACTCGCTATCGACACCATGGTGCACATGTTCATAGAAAGCGTAACAGGCTGAATCCCAGATGGTGTATCTGCAGGGACGAAACAAATAAATAACCACGCGCATTGCCCGCTTACACATCATATGCATTAACACCTGAAATAATCAGAAGGTTATGGTAAACTACATTTTGTTGTAAGCTTTCAAATAAGCTTTCCAAAAAACTATTTCAGTAACAGGAAATGATTCCTGCAAACTGCAGTTTGTTGCAAGGTCTTAGAAATGCTTATTTGTAATTATTTAATTGGTAAACTGATGAAACTTACATAACAGCTTATGGTTAACTATGAGGTAACGTACCCGTAATGGCAAGAAATGAGGGTCACGTGTATATCCGTAGCAGCACCAAAAAGCCGACAATGGCTGCAATAAAACATAGCTATTTGTGTATATAGTGATTCTACACCATTTGGAATCTGTACTTACGTTGTGGTTTGTTGATAAAGGTGTGTGGCTGTCCTTCTCTTGTGTCCTCTGTCGTGCCAAAGGCGCTATTTTATGAGTCATTGCCTGCCGCCCTTACTCAGCTGTGACTGCATGAACCATCACTGAGGTTTAGAATGACATCAATGTGGATATATAAAATGATAGTATAATACTTCTTTACACAAATCTAAAGCGTTCCAGATAGTAGTACCTGTCATTTGAATTATACATTATAATTAAACCGAATCATACATCAAGTGTATATAGTAGTACCTGTTTACTAATTACTCCATCAGTATGCGACTGGTTGCTTGCTGTAGTCTTGTAGCATGTTCCATTTATACTACCGTACGCAATTTTCTTGTAAATTGCTTAACTGCACGGGTGAATTGGAAAGTATCGAAAGCCTACAGATCAAATAAAAATAAGCATCAGCAATTCGAAATGCTCAGAAAATTATCCAATTCTTTTTTACAATTATATTCTTAGTTGAAGTTGTTTCCATACAATTTTCTAAAATTCTTTTTTGTTAGTTTATGTATACTTTTTCTTTTTCCTTCTTAAGTAAGTTACACAATAGATGTCGTTTTCAACCAACTAACCTATGGGTTAAAAAAGCGCACCGTTCAATCCGGCCCATTGTATGTTGTTAAGTCTAAATGTAAACTGTGCCAATCATATTGATTAGGACCCATCACATCATTAACCGGTACCAATCAATCATCCAACTCCCTATCTCATCTTTTGTAAGCAAATTTTATTAGAGCTGGTGCAATAGTGTAGTACTTTCAAGTTTCAACTAATCTTGGTATAATGGTTACGATGTTCGCCTACCAATTTTAATATATCTGAAAATACATTTTTCTGATTGTCACTTATTATTTGACTTATTTGAGATACTTATTTCAGCAGCAAGTATGACAACTCAGTACTTTTGTAGTGGATGAAGCAACTGAAATGACGTTTATAAGACACTGATGAGTGACAGTGGCGACAGAAAGATGATACCTCGGCACGGTGTATATCATCTGAGTTGTAGTTGCCAATATCCTCATTCTGAGTTTGTTGGCATTACACAGAGGGACAGTGGTTCCTTAAATGACTATGTCGCTATTCGCTAGCATAATCAAGGTATGAACTGTATCACGGGAAAAAGAAATATTTTCAAATTGAACATAATAAGTAATCAATTTAAACGTAGTAAAAATGAATGTACATAAGAACTTTTGGCTTTACCTTAGCTGTTGTTTTGAAAGCAGCTTGATCCACTTAAAATGTTGCAACTATGTCCAACTGCAATAGCCATATGTTATGTTACATTTCAATGACGACTCTAATAGATGGAAGAGTTGAATTGAGTTATTCATGTACCTGTGTAGCTTACCGTATTTGAACTGGAACTATTGAACTGGCCTCAACGTTGATCTCTTTAAATTCTTGACCATAGGATCTTAAATTTTCAGTTTCCTCGACTCGGTAATGAATTAGATGAGTTCCAGTCTTTCTAGGTAGTACAACCATTCTTAGGTAATACCACCATTCTTGCAACATTCTATTACAAAAACTTACATCAATACATATGGTATATAGTAAGGCACATCATTTTTAATAAACACCAATAGATAATAACATACAAAAAGAGTAGCCGAATCCGATTGACCAACATAATCCTAGAATCAGTAACATAATCCTAAGTGACCCTCCTTTTCTTCATCCATCTGTTTACATATAATAGCGATAAGGAAACATTTTTTTTATTGCAATTGAATGATTGATATAAAACATAAAAGTAAAATCCATATAACTTGTATCAAAGGTCTATTGTATATAGTTATTTCCTCAGTGGGTTGTTTGTTGGGATCATACTTTTGTATTTTAGTCAAGTCTCGGTCATTACCTTTTGTAATAAGTTGCTTAGTTATTTAATCTACTTAGTTTATGTTACAAGGCTTAAGAATGTAAGTCCATGGGCCTTAAAGCCCACGTCTAAATGAAAGGAGGGAGGAAGGGAGTGTTGCCCTACTCCTCCTCCTATAAATACTAAGCTTATGTAACATTTCATATTGTTGGTTATTTGATTATCTTAAGGAAACTCTTGTTCTCTCACCTTTCATATTGTCTCATAATCAACCATCTCTCATTCTCATTTTATTTCTTTCATTATCATACTTGTGTTTACATAAATGGTGACCTAACAAGTGGTATCATTCGCCAAATAGAGATTGAAGTGTTCTTTCTATAGTTAACGTGGGGTTTAGGTGCTTATTCTTCATCTTTTTGCATTTTTCTTTGTTTCTTTCACTCAAATCTTGAAGCTTGGACAAGTTTCAAGGTTGATATAATGATTTGAAGCTTAGTTTTTGCATAAAGTTGTGATTTTTTAAGGTTTTTTAAGGTTTTATAGCTTCTTTGATATTGAAAAACTAGTTTTTTGGTAGCATAATCTTCAATAGTTAGTGTTTTCTAAGTATTGGTGAAGTTATTTGATCAAAAGTACCTTATTTCTAAGCATTTTTCTTCAAAAATTTGAGATTTTTCAAGGTTCTGACCAGTTTACCCGTAACTATAGTGAACAGTACGATTTTAAAGCTGTCAACAGTACTTTTTGTCCCTTCTACGCTTAAGTTTTGGTCAAAACCCTTTTCTTACGAGTAACTTAGGTCAAAACCCTGTTCTTACGAGTAACTTGGAAGTCTACGCCTAAAACCTACGAGTAAATTCAATTTCTACGCGTAAGTGGGAATTCCTACGCAGAAGACAGATCCTACGCCTAAGCTTTACGCATAAGTCTATCTTACACGTAAGTTTCAGTTATCTACGCCTAACTTCATCCAAGGTTATATCTTCGTTCTTCGGTGACTCAGTACTTCCCTAGCTTGGATAAGTTAGTGGAATACTTCAACTTCGAATATCTTTCAAGCTTGGATAAGTTTGGAAGATTTGTTTGATTGTTTAACCTTACGCATAAGTCTAAACTTACGCATAAGCCAAAGCTTACGCGTAAAGAGAAAACTTACGCATAAACTCTTTTGTTTACGCCTAAACTACTCTTTACGCTTAACCTAAAAGTTTACGCGTAAGATTATAGTTACGCGTAAGAATTCAACTTACTCCAAGGATTTTGGACTTGATCAAAGGAACGTGCATTTCAATCTTCTACAAAGATCCATTTCTACACAAGTGTTCAAAGATGTCTCAACCACCTAATTACTACTTCCCTCATTCTCAGCAACAGCAACATCAGCAGTATCAGCAACAACAATACCATCAGCAACAACCGTATCAACAACCTTCACAATCACACGTTCAACAAAAACCGTTTAATCCACTACATCATTACCTAATGATGCAACAACATCAAATCATTCCTCAACAACAACCATATCAAATGCCACAACAAAACACTCAGTTTTCCTCCAAACAACCTCACTGGTTTGACAGAATGTGTGAAGTTATTACAACTCAACAATCCCGACATGAGGCAGGATCACTTGAAACACCTCCAATCCTAACACCTGGGAACTATGTTCAATGGTCAAGTCGATTCTTACGATTTCTTGAATTAAAGAAACCTCATGGGAAATTCTTGAAGCAAGTGATACTTGAAGGACCATTTGAGTGGCCAACAAGATTTGAAATTGGTGATCCAAATGCTGATCCTCCACGTCCTCCTGGTGATAGACCTCTTCCTGAATCTCAACTCACAGAAGAACAGAAATTACATCGTGAAGCTGATGAGTATGCAATGGCTTATATACTTCAAGGAATACCAAATCCAATTTATCGAAGTGTCGATGCTCAGAAAACAGCCAAAGCTATGTGGGAAAATGTTCATCTCCTTATGGAAGGCACTCAATTGAACAAAGATGATATGGAATCCAAACTCTACATGGAATACACAGACATCACAATTGAACCAGGAGAGTCACTTGAATCCTACTATCATCGTTTCACAAATGTGGTCAATGATCTGGAACGTCACAAAATCACAGTACCAAGGATAGCAGTGAACTCCAAATTCCTCGGTAGTCTTGGTCCAGATTGGCACAAATATGTGACATTTGTTCGTCAAACAAAAAATCTTCATGATGCTCCATATGGTTTGTTGTATGATTTTCTGAAACACCATGAACCTGAAGTTGAAAAAGATCGAGCTCTACGAGGAGGATACACACCAACACCAACACCAACACCAACACCAACACCAACACCAACACCAACACCAAATTCTTTGGCTCTCGTAGCTCAATCTCCCTATGCTCCACCACCAATGTCAAATCATGCATATGTTCAAGAGCAGAACTACTTCAGTTATCCACAGTCTTCTACCTCGAACCAAATGGTCCCTTATGATTCATCTCCACAGAATGCTTCTACTCAACTGGTTCCATTAAACAACAATGATGCAGTGTATTACTCAAATTCCAATGACGATGACGATGATGACTTTAACACGTTGAATCAGGGACTTGCTCTTATTGCTCGTGCTTTTAGCAAATTCTCTAACAAAACAAACAACCGTCAACGTTCATCTTCTAACACAAGGAATCAAGCTGTTGTCAATGATGGAAGAGTGGAAATTCAGAATCGTAGCTATGGTCGATCTGGTTCAGGAAGTTCTTCAGGAAACTTTGGGAATGGTCAGAGGTTTAGTAACAATGCAGGGTTCAGGAACAACTCAGGATCTTCTCAGCAAAGGTCTGAACCAGTTGCAACAAGGAACTCCAACTCAGGGAATGCAGTATGGTGCTACAATTGTAATGAACAAGGTCATATAGCGACAGCATGTCCCAAACCGAGAACTCGGGGCAGTAAGTTTCACAAGCAGGCATTACTCATGGCTCTTCAAGATGAAAAAGATGGACATTTCCCTGAACAAGATAACAACTTCATGGCAAATGTGTACAATGATGATGACATGGAAGATCTGGAAGCCAATGCAGCTGTGATGCTTATGGCCAACATGCAGGAACTTCAGTTTAATGATTCAGGTCCAGTGTATGACACTGACGGCTTGTCTCAGGTACATGACCATAAAGCATGCCTAATACATGAAATAGCCTCACCCTCTGCTTCTGAATCAGATATGGCGCAAGTTGTTCCATCTACATCATCTTCATCTTCTCAAACAGATGAACAAATAAGCACAGTTGTCATATTCGATGATGACACAATTGTTTCATTTGATGATCCTATTGAGAATGATAAACATGATCAAATAGAACAACATGAACCATCATTTGATCCAGACCCTGACCTAATATTGTTATATAAACAATTGGATGCACAACAATTGCAAATCATAAAATGCAACGAAAGAAACAAAGTTTTAAAAGAACAAAATGTGTCACTTGCAAGAGATATTGAGTGTTATAAAATTCAGCTTTCAAATCAGGAAGACAAGATTAAAAATGCAAAAAGTTTTGAAAAAGCTTTTCAAGATTCTTACAGCAAAGAACAAGATCTTCAACGCAAAATGCAAGATTTAATTGAGTCAAACGGAAAGTTGATTTCGAAACTCGAAAGTGAAAAGTGTGAATTGAAAATGTAAGTTGAACGTCTTCAAACAGTACTTTCAAAAACAGAATCAAAATTGTCAAGTTGTAAAAAGGAGTTTTGTGAACATAAAATACGAAAAAGGAAGTATATAGATGACTTACTCGGTGATATTGTTGATCTTGAAAAACAACTCAAAGAATTTCGTAACATTGTTTACAAACACGGGAACTCTGTCACAACAATTCAGAAATTTACTTTAAAACCGAGACCCGATAAAGGATTTGCACTTGGCGATTACAATTCAATGTTTCTTCACACGACATTCAAAGAAATTCCTAAAATTTACAGTATGGACCATTTGCTTGATAATACGATTGTGCGTGCTGTTGTTTTTTATACTGAGGAAGAAGAAGAACTTGAAGACGAGAGTCGATCTAAAATGAGTAATGTTCAATATTGGACACCATATGACTATTCAAAAGCTCCACCTCTTTCTAAATCTTTTGTGACTCAAAAAGAATTACCTGAGAAATCATGGTATGTCACAGAGTCATATGTTTCATCCTCTAATACGGCACCTGTCCAAACTGTAGCACAAGTTAATGGTCCTTTACCATCATCCGGTGAACTTACACCTTTACCGAAAAATTGTCGTGTCTTAAATTATTTCAAAACTTTTATGGAAGACATCGAAATTTTGGAGGAAACAATTGAACGCAATTCTGAAATAAAAATTGAAACTTTTCAATCCGCTTACGAGCGAGAAAAGAGAGATATTTTTCAAAAACAAATGTTGCCAATTGTCAAACACCTCCGTCTCTGTGCTACACGTTGGGATCAGGAACTTCAAAACGAGGTCAAAAATATGATAAACGTTTTCAATTCTACTGAAAATGAGAATTTGGTTCAAAAGCAAAGAAATAGAGTTTTAAAAAATGATGCTGATCGACTCTTGGAACAAGTTCTCAATGCTGATATTTTGTCTGTTATCATGAATGATCTCTATAAATCTGGTACTTCTATGCTTATGGATGATCTTTGTGTTGATAATAACTTGTTGAATGTGAAAATTGAGACACTCAAACTGGAAAATGATAAGTTGAGAATTACAAATGATGATGTAACAAAACAATTTTCAAAAGAAATTTCTCTACTCAAACAAAGGATTGAATGGTGTCAAGCTCAAAGTCTTTAAAGGGAATTGAAACTTCAAAATCAAAATATTTCAAACTCTTGTCAACTCTGCAAAAACAATGAGTCTTTCAAAAGTCTGTGTCTCAAATACGAGAAAGAAATTGCGGATTTAAAAATTGAAAACGCCGACTGGCAACAAAACCGCGATGACATCAGACATTGCAATGGTTTACTTGAGTCTGAAATTCAGGACAAAAATCACATCATCATCGATTTGAAAGAGAAAATTAAGCTACTTCAAAAAGGAAAAATGGTTGACACCACGGTGATAGCACCAGGATTGTATCAATTAGACAAAACTACTAAAGGAAATATTGTTCAAACCACTAATGTTGATAACTCCACTTCTACAGGACTAGTCTCCACTAATAGCGTTAGCAGACCCAAGCGTAAAAGTAAAAGGAAGAATAGGCTCTGGCAACGTAAAAGAGGATCACTAGAAGCTCACGAAGTAGAAGATCAACTTAGGAATTTGAATAAAACTCATGTTGCATCAGATTTAGATTCTAATCTGGCAAATTGTAATCAAAATCTAAATGTAACGAATGATGAACCTTTGAATGTTTTGAATATTAATGCATCTTGTGTGTTTTGTCGTAAAAGCGTTTCATCTGGTGATCATACAAAATGTATAGCTAATTCTCTACTTAATCGTCATAAGAAACGTAGGACACGCATTCCTTTTAGGTCCACTACTGCCTCTAAGTCTATCTTAGGAAAGCCGCTTTCTACGGTTTCTAATGAAGTTGATGTTACCCCCATAAGTGCAGAGAACAAGTCTAGGAATCATCCAAACACTAGTGAATTCACCATTAAGAAAGCTCGAACTAGTTGGATTTGGCAACGTTGGTTACAACACAAACCAGACTTTAAATGGATTCCTAAATTGTTGAATACATGTGCTTCTAACCAACAGGAACCCGCAGTTTCTTTGGGTTCCACCCTTACTTCTGTTCCATCCGTGTCTTCTTCTTGTGATGCAGGTGGTGAAGATTGTTCTCTGGATTGTTGATAGCGGATGCATCCGACATATGACAGGCAATCTCAAACTGTTGCAAAACTTTGTCTTAAAGTTCATTGGTACTGTCAGATTCGGGAATGATCATTACGCTTTAATCATGGGATATGGTGACTATGTCAGTGGGAATATTGAAATCAGTCGTGTTTATTATGTGGAAGGCCTTGGACACAACCTTTTCTCTGTTGGTCAATTTTGTGATGGGGATCTAGAAGTTGCATTTCGTGAGAAAACCTGTTTTGTTCGTGACTTACAAGGAAACGATCTAATGTCTGGCTTACGTGGTTCTAACCTTTATACAATATCAATGTCAGATATGATTGCTACTTCTCCGATATGTCTTCTCTCCAAAGCAGAATCGACTAAATCTTGGTTATGGCACAAACGTCTTTCGCACTTGAATTTCAAAACTATGACTGACCTTGCTCGGTTCAAACTTGTTGATGGATTTCCAAGATTCCGTTTTACCAAAGATCACTTATGTCCTGCCTGTGAACAAGGAAAAAGTACTCGGGCTCATTTTCCTTCAAAACCTGAGCACAGTACGAATCATGTCTTACAATTGCTACATATGGATTTGTGTGGACCGATGCGTGTTCAAAGTATCAACGGTAAACGCTATATTCTTGTAATTGTGGATGATTATCCCAGATGGACTTGGGTTTATTTTCTATGAAGTAAAGATCAGGCTCCTTCCATGATCATCACCTTTCTCACTAAAATTCAAGTTCAGCTACGCAATACGGTACGAATAGTCAGAACTGATAATGGAACTGAATTTAAGAATCAGACACTTCGGTCATACTTCGAGAAAGTGGGAATTGAACATCAAACATCTATTCCTAGAAGCCCAGAACAGAATGGAGTTGTTGAAAGACGCAACAGGACGTTAGTGGAAGCTGCTAGAACTATGTTGATTAATGCTCAATTACCAGATTACTTGTGGGCGGAAGCTGTTTCAACTGCATGTTATACCCAAAACCGTTGCATGATCACAAAACGCCATCGCAAAACACCTTATCAAATTGTTCACAAAAGGAAACCGAACATCGATTACTTTCATGTATTTGGAGCACTTTGTTATCCGAAAAATGATCGTGATGATTTAGGTAAACTTAAAGCAAAGGCTGACATCGGAGTGTTCGTTGGATACTGTGAAAATTCCAAAGGCTTTTGGATATGGAATCGTCGTACAAGAGAAATTCAAGAAACCATTCACGCTAATTTTGATGAACTCACACAAATGGCTTCTGAGCAACACAACTTAGGACCCGAATTCAACCGTCTTAACTCTCCGGAATCTTCGGCTGAACCATTGCCACTCAACCGCAAAGAATTAGAAACCTTGTTTGCTCCACTATTTGATGACACAATTGAATACCGTCCTACTGAGGTCTCACCCAATTCCGCTGCTCAACCTGATAACATTCCAGTACCAGACTCACCTCAACAAACAACTACAAGTGTTGCGAGAGACGGTCCTCCAATTGTATCACCATCTACAGCAGAACAAACTGGTTCTACTTCCCACCATCCAGCTGAAGATCCAACACCACAATCAGTTCCACAACCCGCACAGCATGATCCTGATGCGTTCTTTAACCCATTTGCACCGGCTCCTACAGTTCCTGATATAGCTGAGTCGTCAACACGCAATTTGGATCCTGCTAACATGCGAGATACTTATCAACTACACCCTTCAACACACAAATGGACTCGAGACCATCCACTAGTTCATATTATTGGTCATCCAGACGCACCTGTCATGACAAGACAACGACTTCACACTGATGGAGAAACTTGTATCTATGCACTCACAGTTTGTCACGAAGAACCTAAGAACATTAAAGAAGCAATGATTTATGACAACTGGATTGAATCTATGCAAGAGGAATTTCAGCAATTCATAAGATTAGAAGTCTGGGAATTAGTTGAAAGACCTGACGGAGTCTTTGTCATCGGGTTAAAATGGATCTGGAAGAATAAGCTTGATGCAGAAGGGACTGTCATACGTAACAAATCACGTCTGGTAGCGAAAGGATACTCCCAACTAGAAGGACTTGATTTTCCTGAATCCTTTGCTCCAGTGGCTAGACATGAAGCTGTTCGGATCTTTTTGGCCTATGCTGCTCACAGGAACATGGTGGTTTACCAAATGGATGTGAAAACAGCATTTCTTAATGGAGAACTCCGTGAAGAAGTTTATGTTAGCCAACCTGAAGGCTTCGTTGATCCTGAGCGTCCTAATCACGTTTACCGACTCAAAAAGGCACTCTACGGACTTAAACAAGCCCCACGGGCGTGGTATGACAAACTGTCCACTTTCTTGCTGGCCAATAAATTTTCTAAAGGATCGGTGGATCCAACACTATTTACAAAAACCTACGGGGAGGACTTACTTGTTGTTCAAATATATGTCGACGACATTATTTTTGCCTCAACAAAAAGAAGTTACTCTAATGATTTTTCAAAATTAATGAAAGATAATTTTGAAATGTCCATGATGGGTGAACTTTCGTTCTTTCTAGGACTACAAGTTCATCAATCACCCCGTGGAATTTTTATAAATCAGTCCAAATATGCTCTTGAAATTTTAAAGAAACATGGAATGATGTCTTGTGATACTTATAATACACCAATGGGCTATACCACAAAACTAGATGTTGATTTACATGGGACTCCAGTTGACCCTACCAAATACCGAAGTATGATTGGGTCCCTCATGTATCTCACAGCTAGTAGACCTGATATAGTATTTGCTGTCTACATGTGCTCTCGCTATCAGTCCAAACCAACTGAAAAACACCTCAGTGAGGTCAAGAGAATCCTTCGATACATAAAGGGAACCATTAACTTGGGAATCTGGTATCCGAAGGATTTTGGTTTTGAACTAATTGCTTTTTCAGATGCTGACCATGCAGGATGTTTAGACACACGCAAAAGTACATCTGGTGGATTACAATTTCTCGGAGATGGCAATCAAAGAAGCAGGACTGCACATCACTGTCGTCAACAGAATCTGAATATGTAGCCATGTCTGCTTGTTGTGCTCAAGTCATTTGGATGAGATCACAACTTAAGGATTATGGCTACCTATTCAACAAGATTCCTATCTACTGTGATTCCAAAAGTGCAATTGCTATCTCCTGCAATACAGTACATCATTGCAAATCCAAACACATCGATCTCCGATATCACTTCATCAAAGAGCATGTGGAAAAGGGTACCGTTGAACTTTATTTTGTTGGAACTGAGTACCAATTGGCGGACTTACTTACCAAATCCTTGGCACCATCAAGGTTTGCTAGTCTAGTTCACCAAATTGGTATGCGATGTTTGACTCCAGAGGATCTGGAAAAGTTTTTAAAACACAATTGATCGTCAAACATCAAAACAATCTTTGTAAATATTCTCTCAAAAAAAAATAATAAAAAAATGCAAGTATAAACCACCTCTTTCAACACTATTTTATAAAATGTCTTCAATTATTTAAAACAAGTGTTGAGGGGGAGGAAAAGTAATTTTTCAAATTTCTCAAAAATATATTAACTTTTATACTTGCATTTTACCAAAAATAAATACGTTTTATCAAAAGTGTTGATTCAAAAAGTGTTTCGGGTTACTCTCCTTGACCAATATAATAAAAAAAATTTCAGTATTTTTTGACTACGGTATAAGGTCAAGGGGGAGTACCACAAGTTGTTCTTATCGTAACTTGGTGTTATTAACGAAAGTTACTTGAGTTAATGTATTTAGGCATTAGGAGTAAATGTCTCATGAGGTTAAGGGGCCAATATTGCCAAACAATGAAACTTGTTTTAACCCATGGTCAAAACTCATTTGACCCACACATTAACTGCACCTGCAAAATTAGTTATCACATTCACCTACTCAATCAACGATCCACAATCATTCCAATAATCCGTGCATCAATCTTCTAATCTGTAAGTGGTTACATGTTTTGATCATGATTTCTAACAAGGGTTTTTGATATTAACTTAATCCAACGGTTCAATAAGTCACAATCGATTCATTGCTCTTAGGGTTATGCGTAATCATGTACCCAGAAATTTGTGATGTTAATTGTTAAAATTGTTTGTGGTTTTTGATCCTTGAATGATATTACACATGATTCTAAACTCCAATCGTACCCAGATACACTAATCGATCGATTTGAAATTAGGGTTCATACGATGAAATTAGGGGTTCTTGATTTTGTGCTTTAGGTTTGAAATTAGTGATGAGGATTGTGTTATTACATGCCTAGGAACTCATACATGTGGTTTAATTGCAACAATTACATCTCATGTTCATGAATCAAAGTTTTAGGGGTGAAACGCACTAGCAGTTTTAATCTTGTGATTCTGTGGTCAATTTGTGTTACAATTTGGACCATATGCTCCTTAGGGTGTTAGAAACACTTGCCCTATGTTTAATTCTACCCAGAATCATGTTTGATTGTATTAGTGATTATGTGTTCATGCGTTTCTACGCGTAACTCAGTTTTTTTGGCATGTTTACGCATATAATGTGCATATTAAAGTGTGTGGGAATGTATATTGATCAGTGGTAATGTTTGTACACTTTCGGGAATCAAACAATTCATATTACTAAAGGTGAATTTCTGGAAAATAACGTTCTTACGCGCAACTTGTTCATCCTACGCGTAAGATTGAATCTTACGCGTAAGATTCGACACGTGGACAAACTTTGTCTTGGATAAGACAAAGTTTACGCTTAAATGAGAATTCTTACGCATAAGTTTTGACCTTACGCACAAGTCTTGAACTTACGCATAAGTCATAACCTACGCATAAGTTATACCTTACGCTTAAGGATAATCCTTTGCATAAGATCAATTCCTACGCCTAAGATTTATCTTACGCGTAAGATTGACCCTACGCATAAGATTCACCTTACGCGTAACATATAAGTTTACGCGTAGAATTTTTTGCTCTTACGCCTAAGTTCACTTCTTACGCTTAAAATCATGTTATGCGTAGACTTTTCAAGTTACGCGTAAACTTGTCCAAATCAAGAATTTTTCTAAGTGTTGTAAAATGTCCTAAGTGTAATCTCTTGTAATGATAAACTAATATTGTAACTTAATTGTTAGAAGATTCTACCATGTGATAATAACACAAGTTTGTCATATAACAAAAGTTTTTCACACACAAACACCCACTGATCAATCTAATATGTGTGCACCATAATGTAATTGAATGTCTTTGCTAACAAAGTAAACAATTGCCATGTTTGTGTTTGTTTATGTTCAATTCAGATGGCAGAACACAACGACATTCCTTACGGACCAGAACCAGAACCTAAACTTTCATGGGAAGAGACATTTCCAGATGATTACTCCAGAAAGATTGGAAAGAACAACCTCCGAATCAACTTCAACAAAATCACTTGCAACGAGTCCTCTTGTATTGTTGCAGTAGATGCTCTTCTATATCACCCAAATAAGCTGTTGTTCACCAAGTCTGCCTCAGTCTCCTGCTTCTACATCCACCAGTTTTGGCATACACTTCAGCTAGATCTTGGGGAGGCTTCCTTCACCTGTATGCTTCATAACCGTCAGGTCACTGTGGACATTGATTTGTTTAGGAATGTACTTGGGTTACCAGAACTCGGCCCAGATGAAGTATATGATCCAGTCCCCACCGAAGAAGAGCTGATAGAGTGGTTACGGGATATTGGGTATGACGAATCAGAAGAAGTTATTACAAGACATTCTAGGGTCAACATTAGATATCTTCCACAACCATGGAGAACCCTATACATTCTGATTGCCAAATCCTTATCTGGCAGAGATACTGGCCACGAACACCCAAAGCTCCAACACCTCAAACTTTTCTGGGCAGTGGCTAATGTGAAGAAAGTTGATTATGCCAGTATCATTTGGGAAGACCTTGTGTGGCACATTCAACACAAGACCACCCACATTCCATTTGTCCGCTTCACAAAACTACTCATCGAAAGCTTCCTTCGTGAGTATGACGATATCCCACAGAGACATGATGACACAGATAAGAACACGTTCAGAAATGAAGATACTCTCAGAGTCATCAAGAGACTTGATACCAGCACACGCAAGCAAGGAAAGAAACTTCCCGATTGTCTCTTGAATGCCAAAGTGAAGGCTTGCACGAATTACAAGTATTACGAACAA
This sequence comes from Artemisia argyi, assembly GCA_030686995.1. Lineage (NCBI taxonomy): Eukaryota > Viridiplantae > Streptophyta > Magnoliopsida > Asterales > Asteraceae > Artemisia > Artemisia argyi. The sequence goes on along the minus strand of CM060688.1, from coordinate 152,249,421 downwards.
GCTCTTAAGGATGACAAAGTTGGTTTCCTTGACGAAATTGTTCTACCCTCTTGCATGCAAAAGAAGGGAAAGAAAGGCAGTAAGACTGGGAGCTCTGGCAGTTCCACTCAGTCTAAGAAGAAGAAGGGTACTCTCAAGAGAAGGACTCCTGCCAAGAAGCCAGCATCCATTCCTGAACCTGGGTGGTTTCCCTCACCACAATCTCCTCTAAAACCGTCTGACTCTGAACAAACCGAATCCGACGAAGGTCCAGTTTACAGGGAGGCCTTTGCCAATATCACCGAGGATGTCAACCTTGATGACATTGATGATAAAGACTTGACCTTCGAAGATTGGGAGAAAAACATTGATGAGTTTGCCGATAATGCCAAATATCCATCATACCTCAATCAAAGAGCATTCGCTGAAGCTCAGATAATTTTGGAAGAAGAAAGGATTAGGAGAGAGAAGATGAAGGAACCAGTGACTGCTGAACAAGAGTCTGTAGGCCTTTCAGTTGAAGAAGAAAATGAAAGGGCTCTAAACCTGGGTCTCCTCCACAGCCGAATTGATGCATTCAATGCTGATCTACCTCCACCTCCAGTGTTCTCTCAAACCACCGAAGCTGGCGGATCAAGCAGCATTCCTGAGCCTACCACAGGGATCAACACAGACTTGGTCGTTTACGACAATCCCTCGGTATCTCCCACAGACATTGAAATGACTAATGCTACAGCAATGGGAGAAGAAGAAGAGGAAGATCCCATGGATACTGATGCTCCAAGGTTGATGACTATGGAAGAAATGGAGCTCAGAGAAAGGGCTCAGGAAGAGGAACTAAAGAGAAAACAGGAAGCTGAAGAGGCTAGGCTTGAGGAGCTTGCACAAACCAAACTGGAAGAAGCTATCCGTATGGAGGAAAGCAGGAAAGCTGAAGAGGCAGCCAAGCTGGCTGAAGAAAAGTTGAAAAGGGATGAAGAAGCCAAGCTTGCTGAAGAACTAAGGCTTAAGGCCGAAGCTGAAAGACTGGCTGAAGAACAAAGGTTGGAAGAAGAAGCAGCCAATGCAAAGAAAGTTGATCAACCCGAACCACAAAAAGTTGATGACAAAGACCTTACCACCATCATTGAATCCTCACAGTCATCACCTCCTGCATCCGAATCAACACACGACAAAGCAATCAAGAAACCAAGCACCAAAGCCTCTGCTGCATCAAAGTTACTAAAGTTAGCATTCAGAAGAGTACATGAAAAGAAGAAAAGCAGACTGGAAGATCAGGTTGCAACATTAGTAACCCAAGTTGCTGAATTGACTAAGCTGAATTCGAACGTCCAAGAGCTGCAAGATAAAGTTGATACTTTCTTAGCTAAAGACGTACAAGAGAACTTGGAAGCCACATTGGCTGCTCAAGCACAAGAGTACATGGCACAACACTTAGTTGCTGAGTTGAAAGATCTGCTAGCACCCATGAGAGATGAACTCACCAAGTTCGCAGAGCAAGCTGTCAAGAAAGTGATCCGATCGACCTCATTTACTCTTCGAGCTGACAAGTCTACTGTTCCACTACCAGGACTATCTATGGACGAATTGGAAGCTCAACTCTTGGACAAACTGGCAAGCAAATTCACATTGTCCCCTGAAGAAGCCAAAATCCTGGAAGCATTGAAAGACAAGATGAACAAAGAGACTTGCAGCACAGAGGCCGATAAACTGAAGCGTCAAAGAGATGATGAAGACAGGGATCCTAATTCTCAGGCAAAGAAACAGAAACAAGCCGAAGGACCCTCATCTCAATCTAAAACACCGGTCATCCCTCCAACAACAACAACTTCCTGACAACAACCAAAGGCATCAAGTTCTGCTCCCAAGGCACACGACCACCTTGAATACACCGGTGGTGACGAGATTCCTCAACCCGATGAAGTTCCAGAACCGTCCCCTAAGAAGAAGAAGAAAGATAGGAAAGGAAAGCATCATCAATCCAAACCGGACACCTCACCAAAAAGCACAGAACCAAAGAAACCGAAAACCGTCCTTAAATGGCTAGACCATGACGATAGAGCCAAATACTCCTGGTTTGAGAAAATGATCAATTCGCAACCACCTCTTGAAGACAATCATGAACCTCAAGATGGTCGAACGGTGGAATACGCTCAATTGATTCAGCAAAAGTTTAAGATGAAAAAGATGAATAAGAAAGAGCTGCGAAGAATCAAGAATGATGCTTTCAATCTTCTGAAAGATCGGTCTGCTAACTCAATCGAACTTGAGTATCATCTGGAAAATATTGCTCGAGCTATGTCAAGCAATATTGACTGGATCAATCCTGAATCTTACGTCGATCCGGTCACAAGGAAAACCGCACCCTATATTACTGACTGGTCCAAACCACTACCGATGATTGGGAAGCCTAAGGAACCAAAGATCCCGTACAAGTTCTTCTTCAACACAGACTTGGAATTTCTGAAACTTGGTAGCAAGAATGAGAAGTACGTTACATCACTCGCCTTTCTCCCTGCAGCTCGATATCTCAACAATGCCATCGAAGAAGAAGCTTCAGCATTATTCCTTGACAAAGTTGTTGAATATGACCGGAACGCTCTTTACGGTATACATCATTGGCCAGACAACCGGGCACAGTACTATCGTAGCAGCAGACTCAATCAGACAATGGGCGATGTGACAAGTGATTTGAAGATAGTCTCGATTCAGTTCATTTCGACTGTCACTCACTTTGGGTACCCCTTCCTCAGCAAAATCACATTGAAAAGACTTGATGAAAAGGAGTACGATATTTCCGAGTCAGACTTTCCACGACTACTTCTCAATGACATCGAAGACATGTACCTGCTCAAAGTTCAAGGAAAGATGTGTAACTTGCCTAAAGAGATGCAGCTTGCCTTTATCCAAGCTCTCCTAATCTTCATCAGGCAGATAGTCATTAGAGAAAGAGTAGAAGATCTTCAATTGGGAGTGGAAAGTTATCAGAAGAAGCTCAATCTCACCAAACCCAACATGTTCGACATCCCCGACCTTCCACATCTACCTCAATACACCTTGATCAGGCAACCATTTGGGTTCACCTACCGCAGCATAAACGGTCGCAACTGCTTCATGGCTTACGACGAAATACATAAGTTCTGTGATGAAACCTTGAAGTTCGTCAGAGATGGAATAAAAAGCAGATTGGATGACATTGCTCTGGGTAAATCTAAAAGGTGGAAAACCAATGAGGCCAGGGATGCTCGCAGATTCATCTTAAGGATTGAGAACAGATTGAAGCACAGGGATCAGTTTCGAAGGTTGGAAAGTTATGTGGGAGGCAGACAGAAGTTTCCGGTGTTGACATTTCAGAGACTTGATTGGTAGAAAATTGTAAGAGTTTGATTTGATTTGTCGATTATATACTTCATAATGGCTTGTGTATGTATTACAGTGCACAACCCGTACTTGTAAAGAAAGGACCCTGAGGTACGCATCAGTGCCTCAATCCTAAATATAAGGAGCGAAGGCTTCTTACTTTTGAGTAGAATTAATCAAATGTTTATGAATTTTCATAATTCTGCTCAAAAGGACAAGTATTTCACCTCAATAAGACCTAATCACTTGTTGAGGGGGAGCACTTGTCAAAACAAAATACTTTGCTCAAAATCAAAAGCTCTTGGTGAATCTCCCCGTAAGACTCAAAAGGCATATTTTAATCTAAAAGATTGTCAAAAACATTATTTTATATGCTATTTTTGAGGGGGAGAAAATGAAAAAGTGATTAAAATATACGAAGTGAATGCTTAAAAGTTGTATCATGTGCGAGCTAGACTCAGTATTGACCCAGGAATTGACGAGACAATAAAAGTTAGTAATATCGAAAAGACTTATCCTCGACGGGTAATAACATCAAGTTAGTTACTAGGGCTAGTTGTCACCTAAAAGCTGACAATGTATCTCTTAAACTAACCACGTAAGCGTGTCTCGAAAAGGATTTGTCTTAGTAGAAATGTACCGTCACGAGAAACTTTCTGTGGACTTGACCAGGCCGGGTAATAACTTCAAGCTAGTTTAACTAGTGATGTAAGCGTGTCTCGAATCGGTCTTGTTCACGGAAAGTGGATCAATTCAAAAGTGCTTGCTCCTCCCGCATGTGCAAATTTATTAAACACTTATGAGCACATGTGCAGGGGGAGCCCTTCAAAAGTATACACAAAACTCTCAAAGTGTTAACCAAAACATTTGATTATCACAAACACTTTGAGAGATTTTCAATCAAAGGTTTCTTGGCTACTGTCGGAGTTATAAGGTGATTAAGATAGGAATAACCGTCCTATGATCCGCCAGAGCCAGAGGGATCTACCCAAGGACATCTCCCATAGTTAGAATTAGAAGTCCTTAGGTATGATACAGAAAAAGGAGAAAAGAATGAAAGGGAAAGAAGGAGTTGAAGAATTAAAAGGAAAAGTAAAGTAAAGGGTGAAAAGAAATAGCCCTCCATAAGTTCAACCTTAGGGCAGACACCGGGTTCAATACGTATGCTACTGGATGTTGCAAAAGACAACACCGGTATTGAAGATTAAGTCGTCATGGACCCAGTGACGCAATGCACTAAACCTTCTCAACCACTCAAGTTCTCTTAAAAGGACTTGTTTCATTCTCACGGGGAACCAGTGTAATCTATCGACCTATCTCTTAGAGACGGTTGATATTGAAGCAGGAGACCCCTCCCTAGTCTCCGCATAGGAAACCTAAGTGTGCACTCATAGAGTCTAGAGCCTTGAGATACATCAAAGATCTCTTAGGAACACTTAGTATTTCTACAACTGGTGTTCTACATCAATGGGCATCAGTTGTAAACTATCGAGTCCTTCGCAGATCTTAGCAATCTGCCGAGAACGTTTATGAGAGGATTACGTAAGTATTTCTCAATGATTGAACGGAAATCCTGCCAGGGTCAACATCAAACAGCCCTGACAGCAGGTCACTTCGGTAACCTCACAAGGGTTACGCTTAGTGTTTGCGGTGGTTCCATTACGGTCTACAATCGTGGAGTGATCCCCAGCGACTCACCCAGTCATTGAGCTACTTAGTAGGTCTCGTAAGCTCCTTCGGGAGTATCTGATACGAGAACGGCCTGGATAAGGATTAGAAGGAGTCTTCACAATATGCTGTTGATGAGCTCTAATTCCTTATCTGTAAGTACCGGTTGTTTTATTGCTAACTGTTTACTCGCAGGTACCTCACTTCCATGATGGTAGATTCCAACATGCTCATACATACATCTTGAAGCAAATGATAGCTCCCCCAAAGATCTTAGCACCACAAAGGTCAAAGAAAGATTCTACGTCAATAAAGAAGAATCTACAAAGTATAAAGACTAAAGATCTCAGAGTATGAAAAGGAACTTCATGTACGTGAAAGTATAAGTCTGAAGATGTATGAGTATGTTGGAATGACGTACAACCACCACAGACACAGGAGTGACGAACAGCAGATTACTTCATAACACAATCACTACATCATCACCAAAGAACAAAGACAAAGAGCAAAGTACATTCATTATCATTCAACCAATTTTTGAAGACATCTAGAGTTTTACATGTCACAAGTCAACGACAAAGATGAAGACGTCAAGCAACCGTGATGACCGACCCTTAGGGGGAGATTGTTGGGATCATACTTTTGTATTTTAGTCAAGTCTCGGTCATTACCTTTTGTAATAAGTTGCTTAGTTATGTAATCTACTTAGTTTATGTTACAAGGCTTAAGAATGTAAGTCCATGGGCCTTAAAGCCCACGTCTAAATGAAAGGAGGGAGGAAAGGAGTGTTGCCCTACTCCTCCTCCTATAAATACTAAGTTTATGTAACATTTCATATTGTTGGTTATTTGATTATCTTAAGGAAACTCTTGTTCTCTCACCTTTCATATTGTCTCATAATCAACCATCTCTCATTCTCATCTTATTTATTTCATTATCATACTTGTGTTTACATAAATGGTGACCTAACATTGTTCTACTTATTTTTCTAATTTTCTTCCACATGATGGTGGTAATTTATCCGAGGACACAGGTAATACAGACCAACATGTTTAAAAAAAATGGTTTATCACAGTTCATGAAAGGCAGGGAAGAAAATTACAAAGCTGACTATGGAGCTGATTTTTTTTTAAATTATTACTCAATATACCTGTAAAACACTGTTTCCAATAGCGTCCGAACCGGTTTCTGTCAGCGTCTGTGTAAGGTGTTTCTTATTATACACCTTTGCTTCATCGGTTTTCCTCCATTGAACCACAACCGTTTTAACTCTAGCACTATATCTCTAAACACCTTCAGACGAAGTCCCGGTTTCAGTTTTGAAAATTCTAACCACGAAACTACCTTCAACACTGATCTCTCTACCACCACCCCTAGAAACAATGCAAACAATATTTTACGTTTATTTGCAAGGATAGAATTACATGTTTGTATTCATCAAAACTAATCAATGGGCATTATCCATTAATCACCTAATCTCTACAGCATCATTATGAAACTATTATCGACCTTAGGTTAAGGCAAAAGTTTAAAGGAGTATCTACCTTAACTTACATAACAGGCTTATAAACTTCTATTAGCTTTTATTTAAAATGTAATTAGCTCATAACCCTTTTTTTGATGTAGCTGTGAGTTTAATAAGCTCACCCTCTCACAAAAAAATTAGGTGCCGAATACCCAAATACTTGCAAGAACACTCGAATAATCCATTTCGCCAACACTTAGATACAAACAGCATCACCAAAGTAACAAAATACAGCTAACCTTGAGCTCAAATGAAGCATTGGGGTCTATTTTTTTAAAGCGAAACAGTTCAGGCTCATCATAGAGTGGCAAAATATTGCTATCACTCATGTATCCGCCATACCCACAACAACAATACGCTGCCACGGAAAAATGCAGAGAATCTCAAGTCAAATCGAACCCATCAAAACTCATCACATCAGAAGCCTACAATCAATACCCAAACAAAACTTATCAACAATAGCTTCAAACCATCTAACCCCCAAACCTATTTATAAAAAAACCCCAAACCTAAAAACCCAATGAATATTAACATCTTCAAATCCTTTAAGTCCAAAAAGTATTTATAAAAACACTCAACTCTAAAATCATAAGTAAACCCTTAGTTTCATCTCTTTTTTCACAAATCATACGTAGATAGTTTCATCTCTTTTTTCACAAATCATACGTAGACACTGACTTATCACTACCTGGTACGAAGGCACGCAAATTATTTCAAAAGTTGTGGCAGATTAATTCATGCCCTACCTACGCACGTTGAGGTTGCTGACACAACTTGTTTATAATTATATTCGTGGTTTAATAGATATAGAAAAATGAAAACTTAGCTCAGATTAGTTAATGCCCTGCCTGCGCACGTGGAGGTTGCTGAGGCGACTGTTTTTCGCACTCTACCTTGAAGGCATCATTCATCAGGTTCCTGTAACGGCAACTGCAAGCGTTAACAGGAAATGAATACATGTCGCTGAGAAAAACCATAAAAAACAGTATGATCATACATAGAAACACAAATCATAGCAATATAAACATCGTGGATAACCTAGCAACCTCGTCAACTTTTGGATTCTGAATTAGGGAGTGTTTGTTTCTATTTTTTAGCGGCGATGGAGGCTTTGTTTTTCGCTTTATACTTCATAAGCTCGATAACATTACTTAACTAATTATTTTTCAACTCGTAAAGGTATAACACGAAAACAACAATAACGCCACCAACCAAAATTGTTTCCATCACATTAAAGCCTAACGCCACCAACAAATAACACATAAGCAACAAATTCAAGTAGCATCCAACACTAATTGCCAAGACCATATTGAGAATCCAATAAGCAAATACCACAACTACTTAACAACCTCTTATTCTTTTTTCGTTTTTTTTTTTACTCTTGAAATTCTTTATTTATTTTTTCATTAAGGTCAAAGTAAGAACTTGTTGGAAAAAAAAATAATCTTAGCACTTACCTTTAACGCGGAACACAAACAGAAAAGCAATCCAACATCATGTTAGCCTGAAAAAAAATAATTAAAATAATAAAAAAACAGGTAACACATATCAACAATCTTACAAACTTATTAAGGAAATCAAGAATATCTTTTTTTAATGCTGAAACAATCTATAAGTATAAACATACAAATAAAACCATTGGTGGGTTATGAATCACAGTTTCTTGACACAATCGAAAAATTAAAAAGATTAAAACAGACATGAATCAAAACCAATCAAGAATTGCAATAACTATTTATGAATAATCAAAACCTGATCACCTCTTTTTTTGCATTAATCGTCTTTTTCATCTAAACCCATTGTGGCGATGGGATAAGAAGTGTGTGGGTGGGTGGAAGATAGCGTAAGTTATATAGTTTTTTTATTTTTTTATTTTTTTTTTGACCGGGCAAGAGGCAAGAGATGGATATTAAAAAGCCCAACAATTGGCCCGGAAATTTGGCGGGAAAACGGGGTGCCAAAACGGCAACGTTTATAGTGAGTTTTAATATAAACTTTAATTTGGATTTAAATTTGGATTTATATTTAGATTTGAATTTGAGTTTTGAATTAAGTTAAGAGAGAGAAAATAATTGATGAATAAGTTTATTTTACATATTTTTCTAGAATAGAAAAATAAAATATAAGAAAAAGAATAGCATAATTTATGGCTAAAAAATAACCATCAAATAATTTTTTTTTATTGGTTCATTTGTGGAAACCCACCCAAAAGACACCAAAATAGGGTGGAGTGAAATATCACTGTTGGGAGTGTGTTAGGGGAATTAAAATGTATCAAACAAAATTTTTAAAAAATCTATGAATCCAAACCATTAAAAAGAGGTGTACCAAACGGGTCATAAACTTTTAAACCAAATTAGATTATTCACCTTTAGAGCATACGGTACTCTTCATGCCGTCCAGTTCGTGTTATGGGAAAAGTGATGTCATATCAGCGGCATTTTCTGTAACACCAGAATTCACCACAACACCAAAAATACCCCGCCCTTCTATAACACCATACTTTGGTGCCGTCGTGGAACCCTAGACCCCAATTTTTTTCATTTATTTAAATAAAATAGCACATTCAACTAAAATTAAAATTTTATTAATAAAAAATTACATTAAGAAATTAACCAAATACTACAATTTTATAACTAAACTCGGATTAAGCCACATTTAGACTAGTCTTTTGCAAACAACTTTAAGCAATCTTTCAAGCACATAAAAGGATAAAACCTTTGATGATTAGTAGACAGTAGTATAATTATTTGCTCAAAAAGATTAATAGTATGAGTATATTTATACGTTATTGTTGTTGATTCATAATACAAAAATGGCAATGTACCTGGCCCAAAAGAGCCCAACCCAAAGCATATCTAGGGCACAAATTATATCGCTTCACAAATCTATACAAAAACCTCCGTCTCTACGTGAAAACGTTCATCTCCACACAAGTCCTCCATCTCTACCCAAATTATCTCTCTAGAAATCCACACAGTCCTCTATCTCCACAAAACACGAGCTAGAAACCAAGCACAAACATACAAAAAAATGAAAAACGAGACCATTTGACAGGAAAACGTGAGGTCCGGTATAGGGTTGGCGTCGTCGCGTTGTGTTTTGCGGGACCATTTCGGCTGGTCATGACGGCACGAGACATGAAAACGTGAGGTCCGGTATGGTGCTGGCGCTGTCCAGTGGTGTTTTGGGGGAAAACACAAGGCTTAGCACAGCCACGCAGGTACCTAGCCCTCTTATGGTTAGGAGAGTTTGTTTGTCACTTCTTGAGTTGAGTTGTAATACACGTTTTTATACTATTATTATTATTATTATTATTATTATTATTATTATTATTATTATTATTATTATTATTATTATTATTATTATTATTATTATTATTATTATTATTATTATTATTATTAGTTAAGTTATCAAATAGTTGAGATCAAATAAGAAGAAAAACTAAAATGAGAAGGGTGAAAAAATTTCACAACCACATATTTTAATTTTTCTTATCACTAGATGTCTTCTCAATTATTAGAATGTTTATTGGTCCTAAAAGTTAAACTAATAAGAAAGGTAATTGAAATAATGCTTTAAAATACGAATTTGTTGAATTGGGTTTGGGATATGGCTATTATCGTGATAGTTAAGACGGTTTCCAACACCTATAAAGATTATAACTACTCATTCTCCCAAGATGATTTGCACACATTGCATTAAAACCAAGTGAAAATCAATTCCCAAGTAATAAACGAATTAAACCCAGAAAATGACATTTTGGAGGAGAAAACGATAATCATAAAAGAAAAGGTGTCTATTATTATATTGCGATCCAGTTTTTGGTACCAACAGCATTAAGGTGGCTTTAATAAGTAAGATTGAAAACTAGTCGAGAATATCAAGTGAGATTCAAGAGACGTTTCCTTAAACTTTGAGATACATGCTTCGTACCGTGTACATATGCGTTTTTGCATATTTAGCTACCGGTGCTTACGTTTTGAAAGTTTAGTATATTATTTGATGTTAGAACTATTTAAATGTGTGATAGTAAATTGTATCATGACATGTTTGTTTAGTAATTTAGATGTTTTAATGTAAACAAATATGTCGTGTAGTAATCTGAAACTGTAAAGTTATTTGCAACCCTACGTGTAGCCATTTTCCCAAAGATAAAATCTTATAGTTTTTCCTATTTGACTCGAAAATGATCTATCTAGCAATAAGCTGGTTGTAGAGAGCTCCTGACATATCTTGAAGGACCAACCCTACGTATGTGAAAATTTTACTGGGATGACCAATGGCTAGCGGTGAAAGGCCAATTATAACATTCTTAACGGGGCCGCCCTCGACAATTTGGAGGCCCTAGTAAAAAACAATGTATTTGAGACACTCAATAGTTAACACCAAATAAAAAGTTTTAAGGTTTTATCTTATATAATATAAACTAGCTACGTTAAAAACATCATACTTTTAACTTACTCAAATGATGCACAAATAAAATTACTTAGATGATAAAGAAACTTGATTCAAATTATGACACCTCATATACATGGAAGAATTTTTTGAATCCTTTTATTTGATCATGTCCAAATTGGTTTAGTTCAAATTATCACACTAGAAATTATGTTGTTGATTGTTTACAAATGTTATGACAGAGAGAAAAGGAGGGTGGTGTGATGGATAAGGGTACTTGGGTAGATAACGAGTGGGTTTGGGCTTGGGAATGGAGTAGAATCATTAACATAGTGTTTGGAATGTCATAATGAGATTATGAATTGACAAGATTATTACAACAGAATGAGAAAATTATGATTGTTTGCAATTATAAAATGTAATGACTCATTACATGGAATCGCTCATTACATCAAAAACCACCATTTTCATTCATTATTGGAAGGGAATCATAATGACATAAATGTCATTTATTAATTGTCCACCAAACAAAAAAAATATATCATCAATGGCTGTTTTAGTCTTTTTATTATCAATTGCATTCTATTCTATCATAGTAACCAAACATAATTATAATCATAGTGCGTCATTCCATTAATTCATTTATTCCATTACGACGTTCATTGCATTCCGACACTACTTTATTCCGTCATACCAAACAGACCCTAGGGGTAGAGTATGTGGGGATAATGAGAATTTAAGAGGGAGGGTGAGGGTTATTGTTGGGATTAAATAATCAGAAGAATCAGCATATAGGTTTAAGGAAATACATCAAGTACGTTTCTGCTGATAAAGCACAAAGCACGTTTCCACTGATGGATTCTGCTGAAGAACGTTTTCTACTGAAAGTGTTTCTGCTGATGGATTCTGCTGATGCTACTATGACTCATACAACAGCTGTGTAGATAAAGTACGACTTATTCTACTGACTCATATACAAGAAAAATATCTTTGTTATAGTCATCAAATTGAACACTCCAAGTGAGTTGTAATCTTAGATACATGTTGTATCTTAATGACTGACATGATAAGTCATCAACTAGCTAGAATGAAGCTTAGTCATAAGCTAGTAAATTAGATGAGTCATATAGATTGTAAAAGATCTTTCCTTGGACTATAAAAGGAAGATCTTAGATATGTGATATGTGCATGTGTCGAGTGTGATAGATATAGACATATACATACAGAAAAACATTAGAACAAAACACAAGATTCAAGGTCTTTGTAACCCTAGTGATAGTAAAGATCACTCGTATTATTTTGAATAATATTGAATCGTTTGGTGAAATACTTTCATTGTTCTTTGTTAAATAAACACAAGCATCACAGTTCCATTTCCAATAAACATTCTAAGTGTGGTTAAGTAGATTCCACATACTTAATCATATTCACTCAAAGTATCATATATACACATTACAAAGGTCCAACACCTTTAGTGTGTGATCAAATCAAGTGATCCTCTCAATTGGTATCAGAGCATCCAGGTTGATATCTTTGATTTAGAAGAAGAAATGGATACAGAATCTATTCAAACAAATGTTGCTGCAAAGTTGCCAGTTCTCAAACAGAATGAGTTTGAATTGTCGAGGTTAAGAATAGAACACTTTTTCCAGGTGCAGGATTACACTCTCTGGGAAATCATTGAAGATGGAAACTCTTTCAAACCCACAACCACTTTATCAATAGTTGAAGGTAGGGAAATTTCAGTTGTTCAAACTATTCCTACAACTGCTGATGAAAGAATAAAGAAGAAGAATGACCTCAAGGCCAGAAGTATGCTGATGATGACCATTCCAAATGATCAACTTATAAACTTCACCAAATTCAAAGATGCCAAGTCATTATTTGAGGCAATTGTTGCAAGGTATGGAGGGAATGAAGCCACCAAGAAGACCCAGAAAACCCTTCTAAAACAGCAGTTTGAAAATTTCTCATCAACCATGAATGAATCTCTTGACCACATGTTTACAAGGCTACAGAAAATTGTGAGTCAACTTGTTGTTCTTGGGGTTGATATACCTCAAGAAGATTTAAACTCAAAATTTTTGATAAGCTTACCAGAATAGTGGGCTATGCATGTTGTTGTTTGGAAGAATAAACCAGACATAGACACTATGGATCTTATGGATTTGTATAGCAACTTTAAAATTGTGGAACAAGAAGTAAAGAAAACTGGTGTCTCTAGTTCATATACCGGGAACATGGCTTTTATGTCATCTCCTAGTATCTCAAACCCAGTTAAAGATGAAAAGGTTGATAGTGGAGCTGGTGCTGCTAGTTCATCAAGCAATACCTTTGGTATATTGAATGAAAAGGCTTGTTGTGCCTTTTTCACAAGCCAGAATAATGGGTCCATGCTTACTCATGAAGATCTCTTAGAAATCAATGATGATGATTTAGAAGAGATGGACCTAAAATGACAAATTTCTCTTCTTAGCATGAGGGCTAAGAAATTCTATCAGAGGACGGGGAAGAAACTCACCATCAGCAGCAATGATACTGCTGGTTTTGACAAGGCAAAGATAGAATGCTATAACTGTCATATGTTGGGGCACTTCTCAAGAGAATGTAGAAGGCCAAGGTAGCAAGATAGCAAGAATAGAAGTTTTGGAAGCAAGTCCAAGATAGGGGAATCAACCAATCCAAAGGCTATGGTAGCCATTGATGGATTAGGATTTGATTGGAGCTTTACTGCTGATGAAGAAGAAACTTCTCCTCAGACAGCTCTTATGGCTTTCAACACAGAGGTACAACCTGATAAAGTTTGTTCAAATAATTGTTCTGCTCTTAAAAGTTTAGAAACCTTAACCAAACTTTATGAGAATCAAAGGAAAGAATTAATTGATACTGCTCATAGCTTAACAAATCATAAAAGAGGTATAGCTACTCTAGAGGAACAAGTCATACATTTTCGAACAAATGAATCTACCTTTACTGATGTCAAAATTCTTCTTGAAAGAGAAATAATGTTTAAAAATAATGACATTAGTAATTTGAAAGTCGAAGTAGATAGGCTTAGTAAGGCTAAAGAGAATATTCAAATGAGTGTAGAAACACTAGATTATGCATCTAAGGGTGTGACTAACTTAATTGAATGTCAAGTAATTAATAAAGCTAAGTCTGGTGTTGGATACAAATCTGTTCCTCCACCATATAGAGGTATTCCTTCACCCCCAGGAATTGACCTAGAACACACATGATTACCTGAATTTCAACTACCTGAATTAAAATATGGTGTTCAACCAAAATCTAATGTAGTTGATAATGAACCTTTGATAGAAAGTGAAAATTTGAGTAAAACTTCACTTCCTAAGGACAAGGTGTGTTCTTGTAGAAAGTCAGATGGTCCAATTATTGAGGACTCAACATCTGATGATAAAAAGTTACTACAGGTTATCTCTAAACCTGAAGTGGTTAAGAAAGCAAGAACAAGAGTTCCTAAGATAGTCAAACACAATAATGATAGGCCTAAGACCAATGAAAAACATGTTAGGCAACCAGTAAGATATTGTGAACAATATAGAACCATAAACAAGCCTAGAGGTAACCAAAGGAATTGGTATAGCCTCAAGTCTCTTCAACAAAGAGATAACAAAGTTTGTTACACATGTGGTAGTTTTGACCATCTTGCAGCTTTCTGCAACCAATGGGTATATGGGTATGAAAGTAATAGAGTGAACTACAAAAGGCAAACACCTAAATCTCATTTTCACTCTAATTCTAAAAGATCAAACCCAAAACAGTCACAAAAGCAGTTCCTGCTGATAGAGCAAAAACTGTTCCTGCTGAAAGGAAAATGGTTTCTGCTGAAAAACCATATATGACTGTTTACCCAAAATTAACAATTAAGGGTGCAAAAACAACTTTCAAACATGCATCTAATATTGTTCAAAGGCCCATTCAAACAAAAGTAGTGGTCCAAAAACAAGTTTGGAGACCAAAGGATACAACTGCAAAGCCATCAGTTTCTGCTGATAGCCAAACAGTTCATATCACTGCTAAGGGAAACAGGGCAAATGCTGTTAAGGCCTCAGGATGTTGGATTCTTAAATCCAATGTTGCATCAACAATTCTCAAAAGATTACATCCCATTGATGCAAGAGGCGGATCCAAGTCAGAAATGGTTTGGATCCCAAAACAAAACTAATTCCTTTATTTATGTGCAGGGACATTCATCAGCAGATACTGAAGATCAAGGATTCTCAGATAGTGGATGTTCAAGGCACATGACAGGCAACAAGTCTTATCTCTCAAATTTTCAATCAGTAGATGGAGGCTATGTTACCTTTGGAGGAGGAATTGGAGGAAAAATTACTGGTAAAGGTACTATTAAAACCGGTAAACTAGATTTTGAAGATGTGTACTATGTGCAAGAGCTTAAGTATAATCTTTTTAGTGTTTCACAAATGTGTGACAAAAAGAACAAAGTTCTCTTTACTGATACTGAATGTCTTGTATTTTCTTCTGATTTTAAAATGCCTGATGAAAGTCAAGCACTTCTTAGAATTCCAAGAAAAGGCAACATGTACAGTGTTGATATGAAGAAAATTGTTCCAAAAGATTCTCTTACTTGTCTTATTGCTAAGGCCACATTGGATGAATCTATGAAATGGCATAGGAGGCTTGGTCATATTAACTTCAAAACCATAAATAAGATTGTCAAAGATGGTTTGGTTAGAGGTTTACCTCAAAAACGATTTGAAAATGATCAAACATGCATTGCTTGTCTTAAAGGCAAACAACATAAAGCCACTTGTAAGCCCAAAATTTTTAACTCTATCAATCAATCATTGTTTATGCTGCATATGGACTTATTTGGTCCTACAAATGTTAGAAGTTTGTTGCATAAGAGATATTGTCTAGTTATTACTGATGACTTTAGTAGATTTACATGGGTATTCTTTTTAGGTACTAAGGATGAGACTTCTAGCATCCTTAAGACCTTCATTACAGAGATAGAAAACCTAGTAAGCAAAAGAGTAAAAGTCATTAGATGTGATAATGGGACAGAATTTATAAATAGAGTTATGGATGATTTTTGCAAAGAAAAAGGTATTAAAAGAGAATTTAGTGTTGCAAGAACTCCACAACAGAATGGAGTTGCTGAAAGGAAAAATAGAACACTAATAGAAGCTGCTAGAACTATGTTAGCTGACTCTAAGTTGCCTATAACTTTTTGGGCAGAAGCAGTCAACACTGCTTGCTATGTTCAAAATAGAGTTTTAGTTGTAAAACCTCACAATACGACATCATATGAACTTTTTAGAGGTAGAACTCCTGAAATAGGATTTCTTAGACCTTTTGGATGTCATGTGACAATTCTGAATACCTTAGACCATCTTGGAAAGTTTGATGGTAAAGCAGATGAAGGATTATTAGTTGGATATTCTATCAATAGCAAAGCATTCAGAGTATACAACATGAGAACTAGAAGAGTAGAGGAAAATCTACATGTGAAGTTTTTGGAAAATAAAACCAATGTAGAAGGTCAAGGTCCCAAATGGCTATTTGATCTTGAATCTCTATCCAAATCAATGACTTATGTGCATTTTGTTGCAGAAACTAATGAATTTTCAGGTTCACAAACTGCTGATGCAACAAATGGAGAAGGATTAGAGAATGAGGCAAATCAAGATTATGTGATAATGCCAATATGGACAAATACAAGTGTGGATTCAACTTCAATAAATGGTGAATCTTCTTCTGGTAATTCTAAAGAAGATGTTGAAGATGAATTCAAGGAAGAAGGAGCTAAGGAACAAGAGTTTCAAGTCAGAAGTAACACTGCTGTTTCTGCTGATAAGCAAATCGTTCCCGCTGATGAGCAAAATGTTTCTGCTGATGAACCATCAGAAGAAACACAAGCAAATCTCTCAGACAATGAGGTGGATTTCAACAACCTTCCACCTGATTATCAAGTTCTTTCTACTCCACACTCAAGGATTCACAAAGTCCACTCCCTGGACAATGTAATTGGAGATGTACAATCAGGAGTGAAGACAAGACAACAATTGATGTCTTCAGATCAACAAGGGCTTCTTGATGCCCTTTATACTTCAAAATAGCATGAGTTTTCAAACTCTTGCTTATTTGTATGTTTTCTCTCACAAGATGAACCAAAGAATATTCATAAAGCCCTAGCGAATTCAAGCTAGTTGGAGGCTATGCAAGAGGAGCTTCTTTAGTTTAAGATTCAAAAGGTATGGGTGCTAGTTGATTTACCAAGTGGTGTAAGGGTAATTGGCACTAGATGGGTTTTTAGGAATAAAAGGGATGAAAGGGGCATAGTGATAAGAAATAAAGCTAGATTAGTAGCTCAAGGGTACACACAAGAAGAATGGATAGACTATGAAGAAGTTTGTGCTCCAGTAGCAAGGATTGAAGCCATTAGACTCTTTTTGGCTTATGCTTCATTTATGGGATACACAGTTTATCAAATGGATGTCAAGAGTGCTTTCTTATATGGTACTATTGAAGAGGAGGTGCATGTCTCATAACCTCCTGGTTTTGTTGATCCTGACCATCCAGACAAAGTGTACAAGGTTGTTAAAGCTCTATATGGCCTACATCAGGCACCAAGAGCTTGGTATGAAACACTGGCTTCCATGGGGGAACTTACATTCTTTTTGGGTCTGCAGGTTAAACAATCAAAAGAAGGAATCTTTATTAGTCAAGACAAATATGTTGCAGAGATTCTTAAAAAGTTTCAATTTGCTGATTCCAAAACAGCAAGCACACCAATTGATCCTGAGAAGCCACTTCTTAAAGATGTAGAAGGAACTAATGTGGATGTACACACATACAGATCTATGATAGGTTCTTTGATGTATCTCACATCATCAAGACCTGATATCATGTTCTCTGTTTGTGCTTGTGCAAGATATCAAGTAACTCCTAAGGTTTCTCATTTAACAGCAGTCAAGAGAATTTTTAGATATCTCAAGGGTCAACCTAGGTTGGGTCTGTGGTATTCTAAGGAGTCATCTTTTGACTTGGTAGCATACTCAGATAGTGATTATGCTGGTGCTAGCTTGGACAGAAAGTCAACAACTGGAGGATGTCAATTCCTTGGGTGTAGACTTATCTCATGGCAGTGTAAGAAGCAGACAATGGTGGCTACTTCAACAACTGAAGCTGAATATGTAGCTGCTGCAAATTGTTGTGGTCAAGTCCTATGGCTTCAAAACCAACTTCTTGACTATGGGTACAATTTCTTACATACCATTATTCATATTGATAATAGTAGTACAATTTGCATTATTAAAAATCCAGTGCAATATTCAAAAACAAAACACATTGAAATTAGACATCAGTTTATTAGAGATTGCAATGAAAAGAGGTTAATTCAAGTAATGAAAATTACTTTAGAACAAAACTTTGCAGATCTTCTTACAAAAGCTTTTGATGTTGGAAGATTTCAATACTTGGTAGCAGGTATTGGAATGCTTAATCTTTAAATTTTTCAAAATAATGTGTTCTTGTATATAGATTTTGTTAATGCATCTAACTTTGTCATCTAAAACTACTATTACCAATTTGAAGTTATTCATACAGTTAGTCCTATGCATAATTCTAATTCAAGACAAGTACTTTGTACTTTGTTCTTTTGGTTTTAGACTAACAATTTCAGGTATGAATGTTTGAGCTCAAAGGCTATTTCAAGTGAAATCTGTAAGCAACAAATTTATGATCATTGCTGCTGAATGCTGATCATTGCTGCTGATATAATAGGTTCATGATAGAAAGAGTTTGGGATTTCAAAACTCCTTAAAACTTCTTTCTTGGAACCTGATTATGATGTTTTCACATTGAATTGATAAAATCAGTTGATCAGTTAATAACTGATACAACTCACTTTCTATCATTTTATACTCTCAAGTATAATGTGACTAATCTACGGATATCTGATAGAAAGAACAGCGAGCAACAGTGAATCTAACACTTGTGTTAGAGGTAACAAATGCCACGAGCTGGAAACCCTGTAAAGAAAGCCTTTTGAATAGGTTTATCTGTACACAGGCAATTATTTATAACTGAAAACATTGGTTCTCACACAACCATAGGTTGCTTTAAACCGAAATTTTGATTAAGTGTTAGTTACCACACTTAATCCCTTCAAAATGGTTAAAAGCAGTATGATTTTTAATCATAAAATCTTGTTCATACTGCTAAGTCAAATATTTCTTAAAAATGATTTTCAAAGAGGCTCAGAAAATCATCTAATGATGGATTATGAGTCAATGCTCAGTGATTCACCACTCATAGGAGGTTACACACCTAGAAGTGATGAGGGCAGCATTTAAACTCTTAAGGAATTGATGGCTTCATGTACAAATTGTCTGAAAACATGGAAATTGCTAGATCAGATGATATGATATGATTGTGAGAGATCTTCCAAACAGGGGAGGAAATTGCTCAAGAGAGAAATAAATCTCAGGGGAGGTTACAAAAAGCCCTTTAAAAAGAAGATTATCCAAAGAAAAAGAAGGAAAAGATAAGAGCATACAAGATGATGACATGGTTTCTACTGATAAAGAACAAGAACAGAGCTGATAGGAGAATGTTCTATCTATATCAAAAGATGAAAGGATTCAACGTCAGTTCACTACGTTTATTCATCACTTCCAAAGACATGCTGAAAGATGATTTCTACTTCTTGGAACAAGCATCCAAGATACACAGCATCATTGCCTCTTATAATTCTTCAAGTTGAATATTGCACCATCTTTTAGTCCAAGATTGGAGCAAAGAACACAGAGAAAGACATTCAATCACTCAAAAGAGAAGAAAGTTCAGATCAAAAGTCTGACAATGAAGTGTTTGAAAGATCTTCACAAAGTCCTCATTTAATTCAGAAAAACATGTTTGAATGGGATTCACATGTTTAGGGGAGGATTGTTGGGAATTAACTAATCAGAAGAATCAGCATAAAGGTTTAAGGAAATACATCAAGTACGTTTCTGCTGATAAAGCACAAAGCACGTTTCCACTGATGGATTCTGCTGAAGAACGTTTTCTACTGAAAGTGTTTCTGCTGATGGATTCTGCTGATGCTAGTATGACTCATACAACAGCTGTGTAGATAAAGTACGACTTATTCTACTGACTCATATTCAAGAAAAATATCTTTGTTGTAGTCATCAAATTGAACACTCCAAGTGAGTTGTAATCTTAGATACATGTTGTATCTTAATGACTGACATGATAAGTCATCAACTAGCTAGAATGAAGCTTAGTCATAAGCTAGTAAATTAGATGAGTCATATAGATTGTAAAAGATCTTTCCTTGGACTATAAAAGGAAGATCTTAGATATGTGATATGTGCATGTGTCGAGTGTGATAGATATAGACATATACATACAGAAAAACATTAGAACAAAACACAAGATTCAAGGTCTTTGTAACCCTAGTGATAGTGAAGATCACCCGTATTATTTTGAATAATATTGAATCGTTTGGTGAAATACTTTCATTGTTCTTTGTTAAATAAACACAAGCATCACAGTTCCATTTCCAATAAACATTCTAAGTGTGGTTAAGTAGATTCCACATACTTAATCATATTCACTCAAAGTATCATATATACACATTACAAAGGTCCAACACCTTTAGTGTGTGATCAAAACAAGTGATCCTCTCAGTTATTAAAAGTACTCATGGTGGGTGTAGGGGTTTGGGGGTAATTACGGGTGTGGTGAGGATTTGTCGATGGGGGTGGGGAGGTGGGGAGATATTGCGAAGATTTGGTGTGGATTTGGACGTGTTGGGGTTAGATTTTACTTCATCATATGTGGGGGTGTTGGGAGATGGGAGGGATATTAGGTTTTGGGTTGATAGATGGGTGGATAGTAGAAGGCTTTGTGATAGGTTTCCTAGACTTTTCCATTTGGTTAGTAGAAATGAGGGTAGTGTGATGGATAATGGCACTTGGGTAGATAATGAGTGGGTTTTGGGTTTGGGAATGTAGTATAATCATTAGGGTTAGAGTATGTAGGGATTATGAGAATTTAATTGAGGTGTTGTGGAATGTGGTTGTTTCTAATGCTTGTAAGGATAAATGGAGGTGGACACTTGGTGAAGATGGGGAGTTCAAAGTCAAAACTCTTACAAGTTTGATCGAGGAGAAGATTCTTCATGTGGATAGTAATGGTCAATACACCGCTTTGGAACAAGTTGGTACCTAAGAAAGTCAGCATCTTCGTGTCTAGAGCTCTTAAAGGAAGACTACTGTTTCGTGCGAAACTTGATAGACGTGGCATTGATTTAGACTAGGTATTGTGCACGTTTTGTAACGATAGTATGGAAACATGTACTCATTGCCTTGTCATGTGTGACCTTGCAATGAGTGTTTGGATCAAACTATTTAATTGGTGGAATGTAGGGAGTGTTAACGTTTTCATTATTGGTGAACTTTTCTCATAGTGGGAATGTTAATGTTCCCTCCACTCTAGCTTTATTATGGCAAGCGACAATTTGGACATCCGGATACTCAGGTCTTTTGATATTGACTGCTGGAAAAGGAGATATCGTTAGATTGGTGCCACCGTTGATCATCTCGGAGCAAGAACTGAATTGTGCTGTCACGTATGAATGTTTGCATTTTCTTAAAAGAAGATCTGGAACATGCACCAATCTAACGATATCTCTTTTTTAAGATGTTGTTTATCTGAACCGTTTTGTTAATTGATTTGTGAAAACACATGAGCAGATCTGAAAACTTGGATGAGTTGGATCTACACATGAGCAGATCTCAATGTTTTGTTAATTGATTTGTTAATCGTATCTACACTTGAGTTGGATCTACCTTAGGAAGTAGAGAATATGGTGGATCATTGGGATCTCATCTATTGGAATAAAATCGTCCACCAGCAGATGCCAATTGATAATTTAACCAATTAAATAAATGCGATGATGATTTCTTTGATCGAGGGCTGTTGGTTGTTTGAGTATTCTTGGTAGTTCTAGTTGTTTATTGCAAAGTCTGGATTTGTGTGTGCATAAATATGATTGGAATGTGTCGGCATTATTAGATCCACGTTGAAGCTGCTTCCATTTCATTCTTTTGTTGTAACAGATCTGGATTTTTTTGTAAAGGGTGAGCAGTTGGTTCACGATTATGCTGCTGCTTGTACTAAGAATAGTGCTGCTAACGTTATTTTTTAAATACTGTTCAGATACTGTTGCTTCATGATAATTTGCAAGATTTGTTTATGTGTTGTTTAGGACAAAACGTATATTTGATTAGTGATATGGAAAGTAATAGAATTATATGTAATTATTTGAGAAATGAGCAAAGATTATTGTAAGATTTGTTACTACCGACTTTGCATATTGTATTTAGGCGAATTTGAATGTATAATGTTTTGGGATCGCCGGAATCTGGGTTGGATTGGTGGTGGTTGATGAGTGTGTAAATACTCATCATTTTTACCTAATCTGAGCTGCCAAAACATCCAAAAACACTCAAATATGTATCAAAATACTGAAATTATCCCAGAAGTGTGTTTTATATGTTTCAGATGCAAAATGATCAAAAACATATGAAATATGAACAAAGTTTGCATAATTGGCAGTTTCAGTCCCTCAACTTTCAAAACTTGTCAAAACTGGTCCCTGGTTATTCTAAAAACAAGAAAAAGTCACCAAAGGTCCTTTTGAATCACAAATAAACATAATTAGTCCTTTGGTGCAAAGTTTCACAAAATTACAAGTTTAGTCCCTTAACTTTGCAAAATTGACAAAAATGGTCCCTAGGATGTAAAAACTTTGAGAAAATCAATTTTGGTCCTTGTATTACTCATCTTTGGCAAGAATGGTCCTTGGGAGAAAAGTTTGGTGAAATTATATGTTTGGTCCCTCAAGTTTCAAAATTGACAGATTTGGTCCTTAGGAATTTAAAAAGTGAAAAATCAACATGGTACCTTGGACTATGGAAACTTGGCAGGATTTAACCTTGAAACAACCTTGGGAAAAATACCACAGCCACCCCCAACTTTTGGTAAATTACAAAAGTGGACCTTGTGATAACTATACAACCAACTTGACCCTTTTTATTATTATAAACCCAAAGCCAAATCCAATCCAACATACAATCATCACCAGCCCACTCCCAAGCCCAAATAACATAAGCCCACCCCAACCCCTGCCATTGACCGGTCAACCCAAACCAATACAACCCTTACTGTTCATCCCTGCCCTCTCCCACACACTGCAACACCAACACCACCCTCCAATACCACTGGTATTCCACCCCAACTTGCCCCCAGCTGGCTATCCACCTCATCCCCCTCATCATTCACACCCACTGAGCATTAATGCTTCCCCACCACCACACACTCAACCTCCATACTCACAGCTATGGTTTTGGTACCAATTTACCCATCACCATCCCATCACACCGCCCAAACCCACTACACACCACCCCTCCACCTCTACAACAAGCCAAACTTCTTTAATTGCTCTGAAAACAGCCCCAATCCTCCTGTCTCCTTTTGGCGCCAAAAGTATATTTAAACGGCTGTGATCAATTGAAGCAATCCAAAGGCTACAAATTGGTGGGATTCACTCAGAAGCTCATGGGAACCCTAATGAGAGCCTATAAAAGGAAAGAGAAGCAAAGAGAACAGATGTGTAGTATAATTTGGTTTTAATCCTTTCGTTTAAATTGTAGTTTCCATTTTTAGTTAAAAATCAAGCTTTTAAGCATTGTACTAGTGTAATCAAGTGTAATCTCAACTGTTTCATTAATCAATTTCAAGTTTTAATCTCTATCTCAGTTTATGCCAATGTCTCTTTTATTTCAAAATTATTATTAAGCTTTATTGCTGTTGCTGTTTGATCATATGGACTCTTAAGCTCACTTAGGCTCCCAGAAAGCTTAACAAAGCTTTTAGAAACCTTAAAACACAATCTAGCTATAAAAAAAATCAAAAATACAGTCAACAAAAGTCAAAGTTCTGGTTTAATGGAGATTCAAGCTGGAGCAGGGTAAATTGTGGATTGCCCTGGGTTTGTTGCATTGTGGAAGGCTTATAGGAAGTGATTCTTGGTTCTTGGTACTTGGAAGAAAGGCTTGGAAGGCAGTTGTAAGCCTAATTCTCTCATTCCATCTTTTCTAGTATAACAGTGGTTCATTATTGCTTATTTAATTTGCTTCTTTATAGCTTATTAGATTGTTATTAATCAGTAGCTTAGGTCTCTATTTGTGATCAAGATTGTTCTTGTTGTTGTTTCTTGTTCATACAAGTATCTTAGTGTCACTTTAACTCAGAACAACACTTAAACACAGGCTTTGTTCACCAAAAAGTCAAAATCACACACCATTAGGCCTAATTAACCCTCTGTGTTGGTTAAAGAGTGGCTTATGCCCCATTTCCATTCACAAGTGAGTGGTGCAGCTTATTTTAGACTTAATACAGCTTATTAAACCTTAATCAGTCATAAAATTAAGGTTTAAGTTCATAAAAGTCAACTTGGTTCATAATTTCAAAAAGTCAAAAATACTTTTGTCTCAGAAAACAAAAAATGGAAGGAATTGTTTTGATTTTTGTGATTGGATTGGGACCCTGAGCTTTTCACAAGTCATAGTTTATCAGCTTATCTTTCAAATCCCATGCCTGACTTATTTTTGTGAATTTTTGTGTCGCTTACACAAGGCCTTATTTAGACCTGCAAGGCAAGGTACTGCCCTGCACCAGGGTACTTGTGATTTTGGTCAAATTTCATTTCCCCCTCCTGTGTGCATTTGGAAACTTTAGGCCTTGATTTTTAGATTTTTGAGAAGCTCTACAGCTTATCTTTCTAGATCAAGTTTTAAATTGGATCTCAGTTCTCATATAGATAGCTTATTTTGGCCTTCAAGTTTGCTTATTTTTCTCTTGTTCTCAGTATATATAATCACCAATATTCCCTAGACCATAGCTAGTTCATTAGTGGGCCCCACCCTTAGCTTATTGGCTTTTTGGAAAGCCAAGCAGCTCATCTTGATATTTCAGGGCTTATCTCACCATTTCAAGCTTATTTGATAGGGCTGCAAGTAGCTTTTAGGTTGTCCATTTCTCTGAGTACACTGAGTGACTCAGGTTTTTCACCCAAGTTCCATACCTCACCCAGTGCTCAATAATAAGCCATAAGCTTAGCTTATTGGCTTATTCCAGAGTTGACCAGGTCAACTTCAAGGTTCAAAGCCTAGTTTGGACCCCCTTAACTTCTGTGGACCCCACAGAGGTCCAAAAGTCCCTGTTTGAGGCCTGTTTTGGCCTAGTGTTTTGGTTAAGTGCTTATTGGTTCATAACAGCTTATCCATAGTGCTTATTTGTGCCTTTTGTCCTATTTCAAGTTAATATTCATCTGTTGAGGCTTATTTGTTCATTTCCTAGCTTTTTCAAAAGTCCACAAGTCCTAATAAGCTTTATAAGTCAACTGTTAAGCACAAAGGGGGTGCACATAGCTTATTAATAAGCTATATCAAAAGTATCTTCATAAAAGTTTTCTATTTTTAGCTTATAATCATCTGTCAATAACAAAAACCAAATTAAAAATAATGATAGCTTCTATTTAATAGGAATTATCTTTTTAATTTTTCTTTTCAGCTTATTATTAAGCACTTCATCATTTTTATATTTTTCTTAATTTTCTTTCATCCTAAAGTATTTTCAGTAATTTTCCTAGATTTTTCTCGTTTGATTTAGTAATTATTAGAATTAATATTAGTTTAATTAAATAATTAAGTAATATTAGTAATTAAATAGTTTTCTCAATTTTTAATTAACAACAGTACATTTTCATATTTTACCTAGGTTTTATAAATCATTTAAAATTCTTAGAAAATAGTCTCTTAATTTCTACTGTTCATTTTCTAATTTTCTTAATTAATCTAGTTAAATTAGATAATCATTAATAAATAAGTAAGTAATTAGTAAAATAGTCTAAAAATTATTTTTAGAAACTTTTTATAATTTTTTAGGATTTCTGAGATGGTTAATTAGATTTATAAATTTTTCTTTAATTTTCTAAGTCATTTTTAGTATTATTAGCAATTTAAATTAGTTTAAATAGTTTAATTATTATTATTAGTATTTAATTAATATAAAATCCAAAAAAAGACAAAAATAAGTATTTTTAATTTTTAATTTTACTTTAAGTTATTTTAGAATTTTAAAAATTAAATTTGCAATTTTCTAGTTTAAATTTGTATTATTAAGTTTTTAAGTTAATTAGTTTTAATTAAATAGTTAAATAGTTTTTATTTAAAATAATTAATATTAAATAATAAAATAGTCAAAAAATAATAATTTTCTTTTTAATTTCATTTTCTTTTTATAATTAAGTTTGTAAAATTTTCATTTGCACCCCCTGTAGTTTTAAATTGTTTAAAACTCACCTTTTAATTCTGATTTCTGATTTGTGTTTGTGTAATCATATTTGTGTTTCTGTTATTGTTAATACTGTTTCAATTGTTCAAATACCAAGTAATCGGTAGTATAATCAATTCCCAATCATCTTTGGTTACTGTCCTTAGTGCCACTCATTCCCATAAACGTTTAAGATACTATTTCAATCTCGTTGGGACTTAACGACCCAGGGATTTCCCTGTACTTCCACGGATTTTAAAACACTTTACTTTTTCTCCTAGGTGGGCCTATCAACTACAACCGGTTGACTGGTTGGTTTGGGAGGAGTCAGTGGTGTTGGCCGGAGAAGATGAAGTGGGTAGCCCAATACCAAAGGTAGCCCAGGGTGAAGTGGGTAGCCTGATGCGTAGGGATTGCACCAGGCTTTACCTCTCAAGGGATCTTGAGAAGCTTACAACCCCCACCAGGTAGTGTACCTGATCGATGTAGTATAGTATAATAACAAGTACCGGGGGATTGATCGTTCAGCTAGGAATAGTGTCGCTAGGATTAGAAAACCTAAAGACTAGGTCTAGAGATGAGGGATGATTCTTTTTGTATTTTTATATTTTTAGGAAAACAATTAAAATCTCGGGTTTGAAGGCTTTGGGCGGAATTAGTTGCTAGTCAACTAACCCAATACTAAGATGCAATCAAAATAAAATACTAAAAATGAAAATAAACTAAATTATACTAAAGTTGTGAGCAATATATGGGAGAAATGTGTTTACTTTGATTTCACTACTCCCTAGATATCTCTTACACGTTAATTACTTGTTATAGTTGCGTGAATGACGGATTGTATTACTTAATACCATTCATGGGGTGGCGTACTTACTTCCCCAATCCTATGAGTGCCTACTTCACTCCTATGTCGAGCCGGCTAAGAAGCTCCTAACATGGGATCATTAGAATTTACTCCTGCATTAAATACAACCAATAAAACCTAGTACACATCGGTTCATATTTCCTAAGACGTTCAAGCATGTTACACAATGGAGATCTGCCAGTTTTCTTAAGCCTAACATTGAAATCATTCATCCAATACAACCATAAACAAGTAATCAACACATAATTAACATCTAGGTTTCATTAGATCTAAGCAAACACAAGATAAATCTAGCCTAGCATGTTGAAATCAAGACAAGTAAAAGATATAGACAACCAACACATAGACATATTGATTGAATTAAAGAGAAGACTTATCTTAATAGCACATGAAAGGATTCAAGGGGTGAAAACCCTTGAAAATACTGTAAAATACGAGCTAGGGTTCACAAAGTTCGGCCCTAGGGTTTCTCCACACAAGTTCCTCTTAATGAATGAAAAATAGAAAACTATATATAGAGTTTAGAAGGTGACGTCGTCAAGAACAAATGTCTGACGCCGTCATCTCGCCGCCAAATAGTTCCTCGGACTGCCTAGATCTGGGTCTGACGCCGTCATGTGTACACCTTATGCAGGCCGTCATGATTTTAACTCTTGACGCCCTTGTTGTGACGCCGTCAGGTTTGCACTGGGTCGTCACCACTTTTACTCCTGACACCGTCATGATTTTCCTCTTGACGCCGTCATGTACTGTTCTCAGCATGAAAAATTAAGTCTTTGGCGTTTTCTTCACTTTTATGCTCCAAAAACGTCCGAATTGCTTCATTTTCCAGATTTCTCTCCCAAAGTACCTAAAATCACAAAGGGAACGATTTAGGGTAATATTTGATCAAATAAATTCAATTCCGGGCTTAAATGACCCCCTAAAAGTGGTTCATTTTTTGCCTCATCATAGCCCAATTGTAAGAAGAGGGTATATATGTCATTTATAGCAAGACATAATAAGACAAAACAGGACACGTGTCAACGTTTTAACTATGGTAGCCCAGGTCCAAAGTAGCCCATGTCTAGAATGAGAAATTTTTAGATTCTGGTCCAATAAATCTCAACAATTGGGCTACCGGTCCATTTCAAGAATTAACCCACACACACACACACACACACACACACACACACACACACACACACACACATATGTGTGTGTGTATGTGTGTGTGTGTGGAAATTAAGCTAATATTGCAATAGTTTAGTATAAAGGTTAGATAAGTTACTAAAGACTTAAAGCAACTTAATAAAGCAATTCTAACCTCAAATAAGCTGACCTATTAAACAGATAAGCTAAAAAGCAAACTAAAATTAATTCTATATAAAGCAAATCAAACAGCCTAAATGCCTTACTTGTAGACCTAATAATAAGCCTCAAATAAGCTCAGAAACCTCAAATAAGCCAAAACAGATGAAATTATACTATAAACTACCTATAAACTAAAAATCAGCCCATGAGTACTTACATATAAGCAGGAAATAAGCTACAAAGATGGCTTATTCAGACAGATGAGGGTTGTGCAGACAGAGAAACAGTCTGAAAGGGCTTATTTTGGACTATAAAATAAGCTACTAAATGAATGAACTAGGGCTTATGATTCAAAAACAAATTGAAACAAAGAAGAAATGAATACAGGAAAACATTTTTTAGAATTTTGGAATTGAGAATAAGCTTTTACATGATCTAATAATCAAACAGTTGAGAATATGTTTTTGTTTTTCTTATTTTTAGACACAGATGCAAATGGACTAAAATTACTTAGACTCTTATGACACTTTATCATGGACTTGAAAACTCACTTAGAAACCTATTTTTGACTCAGATTGAAAGCTAAAAAGGACTTTAACTAAATGACTATAAACAAATTGATGCAACTGAAGTAAACTATAGATTTATAAATACTGACTCAAAAACCTTCAAAATTGGATAAAATTGCTTTAAACAACTAAATTACTACTATTACAACTAATTTAGAGTTGAATCAAAGTCACCAAATGTAAGAAACACATAAAATAGGCTTATCCCAAACACTCCTCAATGTGACTGTTTTTTGGTTTCTCAAAGGATTTAGATCAAGTAAGCTAAGATTTTGAAAGACAAAGGTTCCATAAGCTAGATGAAAGACTTAAAAGCTAATATTAACCGAGAATAAGCACTTCCAATAAGCAAAACAATTTTAACTATTTTTTGTATTTTTATGAGTTTTTGATGAAAGTTTAAACAAACAAGCTAATAACTAGGTATAAGCTACTAAAAGCAATAACAAGTACAAATAAGCTAATAAACAAGCAAATAAGCATAATACTTAGCAAAAAGCATAAAATAAGCTAATATTGAATTTAAATGAGAACTTACAAAGCCCTTGGTTAAAATAGGGCAAATAATTAATCAACAAGCTCTAGCTTGTCAAAAGACAAGCTAGTAACAGCAATAAGCCCTTCCCTTATTGGCTTATTGTTAGAATCGTATTTTTATTTATAAAAAGTGTCGGTCATTAATGTGTAGTCATAGGTTGCTTTAGAATATCATTATGATGAAGTTTATGCTTAGTATTCATGTTTTGTAAGAGTCTAAGGGCCATTAATGTAATAAAGTAAAAGATTAGAGATGCCCTAGACTATGAGTATAAATACTCTTGTAAACCTCATTTGAGAGGTTGGTTCTCTTAGTCATAACAAGGTCATTATCTCACACACTAGAGTTCCCACTCACTCTCTCTCTACTTACTTTCTCTCTCTAGGTTTAAGCTTGATTCAATAGTGATTTAGGTTGTTCTACGGTCCTACAAGTGGTATCAATCGCTTAGGGATAATATAGGTTGTTTTAGGTTTGATTTGGTTGAAAAAACTTGGTATAAAAGTGATTTTTGTGATTTAGGTTACTGTTCATCGTAACTCTATCGAGTTAGGAACATAATTTTAGCGAGTTTGGATTTTCTATCGAGTTTGGAATTATTTTAGCGAGTTTGGATTTTCTATCGAGTTAGGAATTTTTATCTTAGCGAGTTTGGGTTTAAGTTTTACCGAGTTTGACTTGTTTTCTATAGAGTTAGAACTTGTCTATCGAGTTAAGTGATTTTCTATCGAGTTAAGGTTCATTTGGCGAGTTAGCCAGTTAGCGAGTTAGCTAACATTCCTTATCGTTTATCGAGTAAGGATTTTTGTACTCTAAACTTAGACGAAACTCTGCCCAAATTTTTTAAGACTTACCGAGTTAGAAACTTAAATTTCTATCGAGTTAGATAATTTCCATCGAGTTTGAAAATTTCCAGCAAGTTAGGATCCAAGGTTTATTGAGTTTGGGATTTGTGAAAAATACCGAGTTTGGAGTTTTAAGACATATCGAGTTTGGAGTTTTAAGACATATCGAGTTAGACAGCTTACAGACTTACCGAGTTAGACAATCACAAACATTACCGAGTTAAAAAAAAAAAAAAAAAGTTTTTTGGCGGGAAAATTTGAGTAAAATTTAATTTTTACACGAGACTTAACGTTCAATTTTTACGCGAGATTCAAATTTTGGTATAAGGTTGAAAATTTTGGCCCGAAATTCAAATTTTTAGGCCAAAATTCAAAAAATTTCGGTAAAATTTAGCGTCAAAATTTTTAAAACTCAAATTTTTCTAGTAACATTAGAATTCCATTTGTTAGTGATTTTCAAATTTGGGCGAGAAAAATTTTCAAATTTTATTTTTGGAGGGAAATACGAAATCACTAAAATAATTACCGAGAACGTCTTTCAACTTCACCAAACCATCTAATCTACAACAACAACCTTTGTTATCTTTCAAAAGATCCTCAGAACAACGTTTCACTTTGAATTCAAATCATGGCAACTCAACAAGACATTCATGCTGCCGGTGCCGAAAACCGACCTCCAATGCTTGAAAAAGGTGGATATCTTCCATGGACAAGCCGCATGCTTCGTTACATCAAAACAAAGCCTGATGGTAAATTAATGATCAACTCCATTACAAATGGTCCATTCAATCCAAGACAAGTTCAAATTGAAGGTAATCCAAATACAACACCTCCTACTCAACCATTCGTACGTGAACAAACAGAAGCAGATTACACAGAGGAAGATAAGTAGCAGATCGCTGCAGATGATATGGCAATGCATTTAATCCAACTTGGATTACCACGGGAGATCTTTGCTGCGGTCGATAGCTGTGAAATTGCTTATGCTATGTGGGAACGTGTTAGAAGGATATGTCATGGAACAGAGATTGGACAACAAGACGTTGAGAACAAACTTCTTACTGAATGGGAGAATTTCACATCCACTAACGGTGAACAGATTGAATCCTACTACACAAGGTTTTGCACTTTGATGAATGAGTTAATCAGAAACAAGTTGACACCTCGAACAATTGCAACAAACATCAAATTCATCAATAACCTTCCAGAAGAATGGGGTCGTTATGTTACAATTGTCAATCAAACAAAGGATTTACACAAGGTGAATTATGATCAACTCTATGACTTTTTGAAGCAAAACCAAGCTGAGGCTAATGAAATAAGGAAAGAAAGATTGGTTAAGAATCATGATCCTCTCGCATTAATTGCTAATACACCAACACCATTACCAGTGAACACTCAACAACCATCATCATCTTCCACTCACAACTACATGCAACCATCATGCATTCTACAACCAACACCGGTCTACCAACAACAGTTCTACCTATAACAACAACAAGTTATTCCACAACAGCAACACCCACAATTCCAAGAACCGGAATTCACTGACAATGATGAAGCTACTACAACATTGTCCCAAGCGTTTGCTTTTCTGTCAAAGGCATTCCAAGGACGTTATTCTACACCAACAAACAACAACCAAAGGATCTCATCGAACACTCGCAACAAGCAGTTTGCTCAGCCGAGTTTCAATATGGGCAATGAAGGCCAAATGGTTGGAGTTTATGGGAATAAACAAGGATATAAGAATATGCAGAATGCAGGTCAGTATGCAGGGAATCAGAATGCAGGTCAGTTTGCAGGGAATCAGATGGGTTAGTTTGTTGGAAATCAGAGGGGTCAGAATGTTGGTAATCAGGCAATGGGTTATCAGAATAGGAATGTTGCAGCCCCAGTTGTTGGGAATTTGGGAAATGTGAATCAGGGTAATCTGGTAAAGTGCTTCAACTGTCAGGGTGTAGGTCATATGGCAAGGAACTGTCCTACTAAGCCGAACAAAAGAGACCTAGCATACTTGCAGAAAGCAGTGTTGTTGGCACAAAAGAACGAGGCATGATTTCAGTTGAACACAGAGGAAAATGATTTTATGGCTCTTATGGATGACATGGAAGACAGAGAGGATATCGATGCGAACTGCATTTTTATGGCAAATCTTCAAGAGGCAAAGTATGACACAGATTCTGACACACCTCCGGTTTATGACATCAATGCAGTCTCTGAGGTATCAAACTTCAACACATGTCACAATAATGATATATTTGATATGTCTCCTCATGAGGAACAACATTTTGAAAAGCAAGCACCCACTTATGATACATTCCTGGACACGCCAAGTAGTAGCAATACTCCTTCAGCGACTCCAGATGTGAATCATAATGGAGGCTTCGTTTCACAGCATGCTGAGAATGATGAGGAAACACGTGCTTTGTTTGAATCATTATTGAATAATTGTCGTATTGAAGTTGAGAATGTGAAAAAGGTCAATCGCGATGTTAAGGCCGCGAATGTTAAATTGACCGCTGAGCTTGAGAGTTACAAAGAAAACGTTAAAGCTTTTGAATTTCATAACAAAAGAGTGTCTGAATTAGAAACTGGTTATCAAAATTCCGTTTCAAGGGAAAAACAATTGCAACTCAAGTTTGATACACTTGATGTTAATTCTTTCAAGAAGATAAAAGCTTTAAACGCGGAAATTTCTGATTTACAAAACCAACTTTCTAAACAAAAAACAGCTTATACCAATCTTGAAAAAGAAAGGGATGAGTTGAAAAAAGACTTTGCAAAGAAAGAAGACAAACTTTTGGATGAAATCGTAGAGTCAGAACACATGATTGCACAGTTAGAAGAATTAGTGGTTAAGTCGGGTCAGTCAAGTCAAACAATGAAAATGATTTCAAATCAAACTAATCCGATTTACCATACGAAACATAAAGTGGCTCTTGGTAACAACACCCCCAGTAATCTCAAGAAAGCTCAGCAAGAACAAAATGTTTTGTATAATGGTAATGTTATTTACACTAAACATGATCCTCCCGTCGTTCGGGATTCTGTGCAAATGATAGAACATGTCGAAGAGAGCATAAATAAAATGAAACAAAAGGATTTGAAACCCATTGATTACAACAAATTGAACAAACTTTCGGGAATTACTTTTGTTCCATAAAAAGAACCATCTGTGTTTTCCATAAAACGACCATTCTCAAAAATATTTTCTAAGAAA
Source organism: Artemisia argyi (assembly GCA_030686995.1). Lineage (NCBI taxonomy): Eukaryota > Viridiplantae > Streptophyta > Magnoliopsida > Asterales > Asteraceae > Artemisia > Artemisia argyi. The sequence continues at coordinate 152,215,762 of CM060688.1, read as the reverse complement.
GTAATTGTTTCCAAATCTCTTTCAAAAATGGAACAAATGTCTTCTAACAACACTTTTAATACAAGTGAGGCTAGAAACATTCTGGATGGCGTTAAAAAGAGAATTCAAGAACTTCAAAATATTGTTGCTTCTAAAACTACAATCAATATTAACAACTGGCATTCCAGTTTTCATATTGAGCAGAAAAAGGTTTTTGAAAACGAAATTACTATCCCACTGAATAACATCAGTGCGAGGGTAGTCCATTTTGAACAAGCTTTCTTAAAAGAAACGGCCGACTTTGTTAAGGACCACAAATCCCTGGTAAACGAAGCTAATGATACTCGTGAAAACATGAATGTTTTGGAAAACCTAAATGATTCTCTCTTCGAAGCTGTTATGACCACTGATATTATGTCCATCATTTTACAAACATATTCTGTTCAAGACGATGAAAGACTGAGAGCTGAGACCTCCGAAATTGTTTACAAATATGAAAATCCTCTTCTAAAGCTTGAAAAAGAAAATGTGTCATGTTTTAAACAACTTGATCGAAAAAAGGAAGAATGCAAGTATGACAAACTGTCGTATGAGCGTGCTTTCAAGAATATGAAAGAGCAAAATGATCTTTTGAGGGCTCAGCTTGAAAGTCAAAAAGGGAAGGGTGAGGAAACTAAGTTTGCAAAACCGTCGACTTCAGAGAAACCAAATGTTTTAAACACGGTTCAAAAACCAAAAATGTCAATTTCAAGGTTTGCTCCAAAAGTCGATGTGCAAAAGGATTTTACAAAACCAGTCACTCCAACACCCTTGCCCAAGCAAAGTGACAAGAATAAGATTGTTGATAAAGGAAAAGCGGTTGTCGAAACACCAAAAGTGATAGCACCTGGCCTCTTTAGGATTAGTCCAACTAATGCGTCTGCGTCCACTTCTAAGACAAATGCGTGCAAAAAGGACAATTCTAAAGAGTCTAGTGATGCTAAAAAGGACAACAATATAAATCCTAATGTGTGTGCCTCAACTTCTACAGGATTAGACAACACCTCTAGGAGCAGCAGACTAAAGCCTAGGAGCAATACAAGGAACAATAGAGTCTCGCGTGCCTCTACGAGTAGTAGCAAGAATAAAGTTGAAGAAGTAGAAGAACACCCTAGGAATTTATCGCTTTTTAATAAGAAACATGATTCATCTGAATGTAATGTTGAAAGTACTGGTTCTAATACTGTTTGTTTAATATGGAAGAAATGTTTAATTAATGATGTTCATGATGAATGTGTTTCTAAGAATGTGAATGGTACGCCTGAACAGAAGAGCGTTTCGAAAGGTCCTAGTGCAAAATCTAGATTTGTTGGAAACCTATTAAAAGAATTAGGAACACCACTAATAGTCGCACACCTAGGAACTATCTTAAGCATTGTGTTTGGATTCCAACGGGTAGAGAATTTATACTCAAGGATGGCAAATTAGAAATAGTTCAAGCTAAACAAGTAGCAATTGTCTATGAGTGTGATTTAGAATGTACCCCTAACCCCATGGAACCAAATTCAAAACGGTGTCCAAATACAAATTCTTCTGTTATTGGCAGGTTATCGAAATATGTCTTTGGATCGTCGACTCGGGTTGCTCCAAGCACATGACCGGGAATTTAAAGCTGCTGATCAATTTCATCTGGAAATTCATGGGAACTGTACGCTTTGGAAATGACCATGTAGCAGCTATTCAGGGTTATGGAGATCTTCAGTTTGGGAATATTTTAATCACTCGAGTTTACTACGTCGAAGGGTTGGGACACAACTTGTTTTCAGTTGGGCAGTTTTGTGATGCAGATTTAGAAGTTGCATTCAGGAGAAACACGGTTTTCATAAGAAATTTGGTTGGTGATGATCTCTTAACTGGTAATCGTGGTACAAACTTGTATGCTATCGACATCAACCAAATGGCTTCTACATCACCAATTTGTCTTATGACAAGGGCAACCGAAACTAAGTTCTGGCTGTGGCATAGAAGATTATCCCATCTCAATTTCGACACGATCAACAAGTTAGCCAAAGACAACATCGTCACCGGACTTCCTAAGTTCAAATACACCAAGGAACACCTTTGTCCATCATGCGAACAAGGAAAAAGTTAAAGAGCATCATATTAACCCAAAACCGTACCTAGTTCGGAAGCAAGGTTACATATGTTGTACATGGACTTATGTGGCCCAATGAGAGTTGAAAGCATTAATGGGAAGAAGTATATTCTTGTTATTGTTGATGATTATTCAAGATATACTTGGGTAAAGTTTTTGAGGTCTAAAGACGAAGCACCAGGTACCATCATCACCTTTCTGAAGCGTATCCAAGTTCTACTTCAAGCTCCAGTAAGGATTGTAAGAACAGATAATGGCACAGAATTCACAAATCAGGAGTTAAGAACCTATTTTGAAGATGTTGGAATCACTCACCAAACATCAGTTGTTAGAACTCCACAGCAGAATGGGGTGGTTGAAAGAAGAAACCGAACTCTTGTGGAAGCTGCTAGCACAATGCTGATCTTTTCTAGTGCACCTCTATTCTTATGGGCTGATGCTGTAGCCACTGCTTGCTTTATTCAAAACCGATCCCTAGTCCATCCGAGATTCAATAAAACCCCATATGAGCTAGTGAACAACCGTAAACCTGGCATCTCTTACCTTCATGTGTTTGGCGCTTTGTGCTATCCGACGAATGACATAGAAGATCTAGGAAAGTTGAAAGCTAAGGGTGATATTGGAATCTTCATTGGATATTCAGAAAACTCGAGGGCATTCAGGGTGTATAATCGAAGAACTAAAAGGATAATGGAGACGATGAATGTGAAGTTTGACGAGATTTCACAAATGGATTCTGAGAGATACGCTCTAGAACCCGCGCTTAATCCAATGGCTTCTAATCATAACGGATTAGGACCCGCACCAAACCAGCAGACTTCTGGATACATCAGTTCAGGACTCGTACCTAATGGAGCTCATTCAACAAACACGGACAAACCTTCAGAACAAGAACTGGAAAATTTCTTCGAGTTAATGTTTGATGAATATTATGGTGGAACTTCGACAAATGCATCTCAACAACATTCCGCTGCACCCGCTCAAAATCAACCACCACCACCACTGGATGCATCTACAACAATCGAAGCTGAAGCACCAACTACCTCAACATCATCTACATCTACTCAAGCCACTCCAGTACTTGAAACTGAACTACCAAGAGTTGATGAGTAAAATCAAAACACAAATTTTCAAGAAGAACCAACAAATAATTCAAACGATGTTGCGTTAGAAGAAGGAGAAGAAGTATTTGAAAACCCGTTTGCAACAGACTCTGCTGAATCTTCTTCAAGGTTACAAGAACCGTCTAACACACATACGTTAAACCCAAGGTACCCTTCTACGTTTCAATGGACAAAAGACCATCCAATAGAACAAGTTATTGGTGAACCTTCAAAGCCAGTTCAGACGAGGAGACAACTTGCCACCGATCTCGAATTGTGCATTTACATTTGCTCAATAAGCCTCAAAGAACCAAAGAACATTCGGGAAGCAATGGCAGAAAACCCTTGGATTGAAGCGATGCAGGAGGAACTTCTTCAATACCTGTTACATGATAGTTGGGAACTTGTTGAACGACCACTTGATAAACGCGTTCTTGATCTCAAGTGGTTGTGGAAGAACAAACTGGATGAGGAAATGACTGTAATTCGTAACAAAGCTCGTCTCGTGGCTAAAGGATATCCACAAGAAGAAGGGATAGATTTCGAAGAATCATTCGCGCCTGTAGCTAGACTTGAAGCAGTCCGGATTTTCTTAGCCTTTGCAGCTCACAAAAACATCACAGACTATCAGATGGACATCAAGACAGCTTTCTTGAATGGAACTCTGAAAGAAGAAGTGTATGTGAGTCAGCCAGAGGGATTCATCAACAAAGATCATCCAGACTACGTCTACAAGCTTAAGAAAGCCATCTATGGTTTAAAACAAGCTCCAAGAGCGTGGTATGACGAACTATCATCTTTCTTGCTCAAAAACGATTTCACCAAAGGAACGGTTGATGACACCTTGTTTATCAAAAAATTCAAAGATGATATTTTGATCGTTCAAATTTACGTGGACGACATAATTTTTGGATCAACCAATCTAACCATTCAAAACATTTTGAAAATCTCATGAAAAGCAAATTTGAAATGTCCATGATGGGGGAACTAAAATTCTTTCTTGGTTTACAAATACATCAATCCCCTCGTGGTATTTTTATCAATCAAGCTAAATATACAATAGAGATTTTGAAAAAACATGGAATGGAAAATTGTGATTCTGTTGGTACTCCAATGGTCACTTCACCAAAAATTGATGCTGATTTGTTTGGGAAACCCGTCGATCCGAAGAAATATCGGAGCATGATCGGTTCTCTCATGTACTTAACTGCTAGTCGACCTGATATCCAATTTGCTGTTTGTTTGTTAGCACGGTTTCAGGCAAAGCCTACCGAACTTCACCTCAAAGAGGTTAAAAGGATCTTTCGGTACCTACGAAGAACCATTAACATGGGACTTTGGTATCCGAAGGATTCGGGGTTTAATCTAACAGCCTTTTCAGATGCCGACCATGCAGGAGATCAAGTTACAGCAAAAAGTACATCAGGTGGAGCACAATTTTTGGGTGAAAAGCTAGTAAGCTGGTCGTCAAAGAAACAGGATTGTACTGCGCTATCAACCGCCGAAGCCGAGTATGTGTCTCTATCTGCGTGTTGTGCCCAAGTTCTTTGGATGAGGACACAGCTCACAGATTATGGCATTACTTTTGACAAAATACCTATGTATTGTGACTCAAAAAGTGTCATAGCCATCTCGTGCAATCCCGTACATCACTCTAAGACGAAGCATATCAAAGTCCGCTACCATTTCATCAAAGAACACGTGGAAGAGGGTACTGTTGAATTATTTTTCGTTAAGACTGATTACCAACTCGCCGATCTATTTACTAAAGCCCTTCCAAAAGAAAGGTTTGACTATTTAGTTCGACGAATTGGCATGCGAAGCCTAACTCCTGAGGAGCTAGAACGTCTTCTCGAATCTTCTTGAAAAATATTTTTCACAATCGCTTCGCTGTAAATATTTTTGAAAAAACAAAATACAAAATTTGAAAAGCCAACAAAAACAAAATACAAAAATATAAAATTTCAAAAAATACATAAACAATATAAAATAAAAAAATCCAAAAATATTCTTCTCACGACATGTCTCTCGTATAAATCAATATTCTGTACGTTTCTAGAAATGTCATTCAAAAATGATACGGACATGTACAGATGCTTGAACGGGAGTTCTTTAAAATGTTTTTCTAAAACATGTCGTTTCTCAAAAGTTTCTTCACAATGGCTTTTGTATACTTTAGTACGAAACCCGGACCCGAATGATGACTTCTGATTATTTCAAATCATGGATTCGTATTTTCAAGGACGAAATCTTTTTCAAAAAGTTCAAGTCTAAACAAACAAAAAAGACTTCAAACAAAAACTCGTTTTCAAACATAATTCTTGAGCACTTTTTCAATATTGTTCAAAAGATTTCTCAAAATCTCTCAAAATGAGTGCTCAAGATAACTCCCTCAAAACCCTTAATTGATTTTTAAATGTGCTATCATTAAGGGGGAGTACAAAAACAAAATAGTTCCGAATTCATGCAACAACAAATCTGTCTTTCTCTCCAAAAAGCTTTTTCTTAATCTGTTGATATCAAGAATATCACGATATGCTATTTTTGAGGGGGAGAAGACATGATTAAAATGTGATCAAAGATGTGTAAAGCTTGTGACTGAATCTCAAAAGAGCTAGACTCAGAATGTACCAATGAATTGACGAAGCTTAAAATGTCAGTAATCGAAAAGACTTGTCCTGGACGGGTAATAATATCAAGCTAGTCTAACTAGTGATGTAAGCGTGTTTCGAATAGGACTTGTCAGAGTAGAATGTACCGTATCGAGAGACTTTCTTTGGACTTGACCAGGACGGGTAATAACTTCAAGCTAGTCTAACTAGTGATGTAAGCGTGTCTCGAATCGGTCATGTTCACTGAAAGTGGATCAATTCAAAAAGTGCAAACTCCTAACGCATGTGCAAATTTCTTAAAAAAATCATGAGCACATGTGAAGGGGGAGTCCTTCGTAAGAAACAACAACTCTCAAAGTGTCAACAAAAATGTGTTTATATTCATAAACACTTTGAGAGATTTTCAATCAAAGGTTTCATGGCAATTATAGGATTCATGGAGTTATAAGGTGACTAAGGTTAGGGAAAACCGTCCTATGATCCGCCAGAGCCGGAGGGATCTACCCAAGGACAATTCTAATAGATTAGAATTAGAAGTCCTTAGGTATGATTGAAAAAGGGAGAAAATGAGAAAGGAGAAAGAAGGGGTTGAAGAATTAAAAAGAAAAGTTATGAAAAAGGGTGAAAAGAAATAGCCCTCCATATGTTCAACCTTAGGGCAGACACCGGGTTCAATTCATATGCTACTGGTTGTTATTAAGGTGACACCAGTATTGAAGATAAAGACGTCATGGACCCAGTGACGCACTGCACTAAACCTTCTAGCCACTCAAGTTCTCTTAAAAGAGCTTGTTTCATTCTCACGGGGAACCGGCATAATCTATCAACCTGTCTCTTAGAGATGGTTGATATTGAAGCAGGAGACTACTCCCTAATCTCCGCATAGGAAACCAAATGTGCACTTATCGAGTCTAGAGCCCCGAGATTCATCAAAAGATCTCATAGGAACACATGATATTTCTACACTGGTTGTTCATCATTAAGGACGCCAGATGTAAACTTAAGAGTCCTACGCAGATCTTAGCAATCTGCCGAGAACGTTTATGAGAGGAATTACTTATGTATATTCTCAATGATTGAACGGAAATTCCTGCCAGGGTCAACATCAAGCAACCCTGACAGCAGGTCACTTCGGTAATTCTTTATGGGTTACGCTTAGTGTTCGCGGTGGTTTCAAACGGTCTACAGTCGTGGAGTGATCCCCAGCGACTCACCCAGTCATTGAGCTACTTAGTAGGTCTCGTAAGCTCTTTCGGGAGTATCTGATATGGGAACGGCCATGGTAAGGGTTAGAAGGAGTATTCACACTATGCTGTTGACGATCTCTAATTCCTTATCTGTAAGTACCGGTTGTTTATTGCTAACTGTTTACCTGCAGCTATACATCATCTCCATGGCGAAAGATTCCACATGCTCATACATGCATCACAAAGTCAAAGGAAAGTTCTCACAAAGATCAAAGGATAGCAACAGTCAAAGAAAGATTCTACGCCAAAAAGAAGAATCTACAAAGTAAAGTGACAAAGATCAAAGTGAAAGAACGGAAACAACAAATGCATGTATCACAAAGACTTAAGACGTATGAGCATGTTGGAATGGCAGACAACCACCACAAACACAGAAGTGACGAAAGGCAGATGACATCATCGGATCACTTCAACAACAATGAAGCATGATGAACTGGAACTATGATTCATCTAGTGATTCTTAAAGACGTCAAGAGCTATGAATGATAAAGTTTAAAGACAAAGATGATGACGTCGCGCAACCTCAATGACCAACACTTAGGGGGAGATTGTTAGAATCATATTTTTATTTATAAAAAGTGTCGGTCATTAATGTGTAGTCATAGGTTGCTTTAGAATATCATTATGATGAAGTTTATGCTTAGTATTCATGTTTTGTAAGAGTCTAAGGGCCATTAATGTAATAAAGTAAAAGATTAGAGATGCCCTAGACTATGAGTATAAATACTCTTGTAAACCTCATTTGAGAGGTTGGTTCTCTTAGTCATAACAAGGTCATTATCTCACACACTAGAGTTCCCACTCACTCTCTCTCTCTACTTACTTTCTCTCTCTAGGTTTAAGCTTGATTCAATAGTGATTTAGGTTGTTCTACGGTCCTACACTTATCATCCACAAATAGCTTATTTGACTTTTTATGAGAATGCTTTTAGATTTGAAAACACAGCTCAAATAAGTTATGTAAATCTAATTTGAGCTTATGTGAGCTGAGATAAGAGCTTTTACAAGCTTGTGATAGCTTATTTTAACCAAAACATAAATTGATTAAGCAAAATAAGTAAAGGAGACAATGAACTAAAGTAAAGTGAATTTTATTAAAGCTTTTAAAGGTTACAAAACTAAAAGGGAAATACAATTCAGAGACATAAAATAAGAAAGTACAACTTAAGCTAAAAATTTAACTCTAAAACTACACCCTTCAATCTGTAGGAGTGGGGGTCTATTTATAGCTGAGCTTGAGGTCTCTTAGGGTTTCCAGAGAAGGATCCAGATGCTTAATTCTCATCCATTGATCATCTAACGTCATCATCATCAACCATTTCTGTCCTTTGATCAAAACGCCAGATCAATTGAACCAATAGGATTGCTTCAAACTGCCAAGTATGTAAAATGATTTCGACACCTTCTTTGACTTATCAGGACCTTCTAGAAGGGGTTTCAAGGTGGGGTTAAATCAGGTGAAGCAAGGTAAATGGGTGGGAAGGAGAGTGAACAGTAATACCCGGCTAAAAAGGTTATGGTTTGACTGGTATTAAATTTAGTGTTGACCGGGCATGGGTGTGGGTAAAAGGGATATGGTGTTGGATTTGGTTTATGGACTGAGTAAGATAAATGGTGATGGGCTTTTGATATTGGGATTGGGCTGTGTGGGTTTTATTATAAAAGGGATTGGGTTTGTTTATCCGGATAGTGATAATAGGTTTAGGATTTAGGTTTAAGTTAGTTTTAGGTTTAAAGGACTACTTTTGCCAATGTTGTAAAATCAAGGACCAATCTTTCCAATTTTGCAAAGTACTTCCAAGGGCCAATCTTGACAACTTGAGCATAATTATGATCTACTTTGGTAAATTTCTCCCCGGCCTCGACTTATTTTCTCTCTTTCCAATTCTCGTGCTTGTTTTGTCGTTTTGTCGTTGTTTTTTTCCCCTTTTTCACATATCCGTACCTGCACATGTATAAACACAAAAACATACATATATTTGGCCTTTTTGGTTAGTTTTTTGTATGTTTTTGGTAAATAAAAGGTATGTGAAATAGCACATACAAAAAACTCAAAAAGTAACTTTATTCTTTTCTTTTGTACTTCACTATTCCTCTTGTTAATATATTCGAACTGTAAACACCCATAAAATCCCATCAACATCATTTCCTCCACAATACCAATAGTAGGTATTCTCCCAGGTAATTTTTTGCTTTTCTTTTCTATGCATTACATGTGATGACTCACTAGACCTACTCACGTATCCTCTCAAGCCAAATATCCTTACAACCATAACACAAGAACTTCTAATCCAAGATCACAACAACACCACAATAAGTGATTTATCATCACAACACACTAAATCTACCATAATACCAAAACAAACCCTAATCAAACCCTAATTGAGCCCTATGTGCTTATAAACTCTAATTGCTTATCTAAACTAGTTTAAAAGTACTCAAGGCTTATGTAGGAGTTACATTAGCAACTCTAGGATATCTTAGACTCCCTAAACCTTAGTACAACCCTTCAGAAGATTAGGTACAAGTCCCTTAAGTACAAAACCTTAACTAGGTCTTACAAGTTTCAAAACTAGGTTAAACCTTCCCAAACCTTCACCATAAGATACCACCACTTAGTATAAGTTTCTTAAGACTTAGTCTTAGTCACTAAGCACCCATAGGAACCTAATCTAGGCACTAAACCTTAGGTTAAACCCTAATCTTTCACTAAACAAAACTAGGTCTAAACTAAACCAAAACTAGTTAAAACTTAACCAAAACACCTCAAGATCCTCAACCAAGCACCCTAGTAGCTTAAGCATCTCAAGTAGGCACCTTAGCACCACCCAAGCTAGCACACAAGGCGGTGGATCACCACCTTGTCACCTACTTGTGCCGCGGCTGCCTCACCACCACGCACCCTCCCCTAGCGCCCCCTAGCTAGTAACTAGCATCCCTTAGTCACCTATTAGTTTCTCCTCATCACCTAGTAGCTGCTCCTACTCAGCCCCCCCCCCCCCCCCTTCTCGACACCTAACAACCCATTTTGACACCTAAACCCCTCGACACCCTATAAATACCTCCCAACATCTCACCATTTCAAATCACACCTATCCTCTCTTATTTACCACACCTATTCTGTAGTACTAAGTCCCTAGTAGCCTTAGGAGTCGAGAAAAGCAAGCCTAGAACCTTTGTTGAATAGTTTTTCCATCGTGAAACCCTAAACCCTAGCAAAACTCTCGTTAACCTTTCCCCTTATCAAGTAAGCTTCATTTTTCATTCTAATAGTCTTATTACAGCACTAGGATATTTATAGGATGCCTAGGAATGCTTGCTTGAGCCTTGATCACTTTCATATACTAGTTTGCATTTTAAAACCCTAATCATAGACTAATTGCTAATTATATGCTATAAGCCCTTAACTTAAGCTATAAGTTAGTTTAGGCAACTTAGATAAGCTAATATTTGTAAGTCATAAGCTACAAAACTCTTTTGTTTCATAAAAATATAGTTTACATGAAATTAGGACTAGTTTTACAAGTTCTCCATGCATAGGGGTATATATGGTAACTTTATGTAGATACTAAGTCTAGGGACTATTTTTGACATTTCTTAGAAGTATTATGTATAAGGACCCTTTTTGCAAAGTTGCATAACTTTAGGATAAAGGTTATAAAAGTTATAAACTTATAAGGACTAGTTTTGCAAATGTTAGTAATTCAAGGGTATAAATGGTAAATTATGAAAACTAATAAGTCTAAGGGTCATTTCTGTCATTTTCATAAAATATATAAGTATAGAGACTAATTGTGTAAAGTCTAGATAGTTAAAAATCTATATAACCTAAAGTATATAAGTTAGGGTAGAAAGTGTAAATAGGTGAAACTTAAAGGTTATTAAGTAAAGTATTACCTAAAAACAAAAGCATGACACAATACTAGGGTGCTTCATGTGAGGGGTTTCATTTGGGTATTCGTTTTGACGAGTTTGCTGGGTTTACGAGTTAAAGTGCTCTGGCTCCTCAAACGTATACTACATGACCTCTCGATTATGATGGCCCGAACGGTGTTATGTTATAACTAAATCTAAAATACTTAAATCAATAGTACAGAGCTTCGTGTGAGGAGTTATATACTTCTGAATTATGATGGCCCGAATGGTATTATATTGGCATCAAAATACAATAATAGGAGCTTCATGTGAGAAGTTATACTTCTGGATTACGATGGCCCGAACTGTGTCATGTTATAAACATAGAAACCCTAGGAATAATTACTTAAGAAACATAAAACAACTAAAGAGCTTAACCACACAAAACACACCTACAAAACCCTCAAGACACGTTGATTCGTGTGAAAATCAATTATAAATAATATATCTATAAATCCAAGGAATTCCGCAAGAAATACGGATTACCCGAGTCGTATCCCGTGAAGGAGTGATTGGAATCGTGAAATCTCGATTCGTGAAATCGTGTCGTGAAAAGTGGAAAAGTGAAAATTGTGATTATGAAATTCAAATTATGATAAGAAATCACAAATTATGTAGAAGGTACAAGCTATGTATGCACAAATGATTTAGAACTAAAAACGGAAATTCAAACGCGATTCTTAAAACGTAACGAACGAATTAAAACGTAACTTTTAATGAAAAATTATCCTAAAAATATGAAATAATTTTCTAAAAATCTTAAATGACTAAAATAATTTTGAGAAAAAGAAAAATATCTTTTTTGACTTTTTATTAATTTTCTATGAATTTATTTCTATTTTTGGAATATAAAAAGTAATTAAAAATAAGAGAAAATGTAAAAATAAATGGGAAAAATACAAGATTAACTTTGAAAAATCTAAAATGTCAGAAAAGAATTATCTAAAATATTATTGGATTTTTTCAGACTTTTTCTAATTTTTATTTGAATTTTCTTTATTAAAAAGTGAATTTAAAATAAAATAAAATGAGAAAAATAGTAAAACTAATCAGAAAAATATGAAAAATTCACAGAAAATCTAAAATATTAAAAGGAACTTGTGAAAAATTTTTGAAAAGAAAATAAGCTAAGAAAGTGCTTAATGAGTCCAAATCAGCTTATCACAAGTGCTTATTAATAAGCACTTGTGTCCAAACAATGTGAAATTGAAAATACAAGTCTACTAAACTCAAATGAACTAAAATGTGAACAATTCAGATCATGAGAAGCTCAGATAAACAAGTGTGATGCAATAAGCAGTTGACAATAAGCAAATGAATAAGCAATCTTAACACAGAATGAACCAGAAGCTAAGATCTCATGTGAATCACCTCATCAACAACAAATAAGCTCAGAAATCTCAAATAAGCTCAGGTTATTAGCTTAAAATCAAACTGCAGGCCTATAAACTTTATAGCTTTCTATTCCTACTCACTTAACTTGCAGCCTCTGATAAGCAGTTAAAATAAGCTCAGAAATTCAAGCTAAGAGGGGCAAAAGCTACTTTGAACTACTGAAATTCTAAAAACCTCAAAAGCCCTATCATTCAATTCCAATTGATCTCCTAATTGACCCTAAGTTCAGCAATCTGTAGAAACTTAAAAACTGAATTAGTTGTCTATTATAGATTCACTAACCTTTGACCAAATCTAATTTCTACTAATTAAGCCTACTTCTAATTGTTATGAAAAGGTAAAGTTGAACTGAAATAAGCTAACTTATACTCTATTACCACTTATACTACAAAATTACTACCTGAATCAAATTTATCCAACAATTAACTGAATTAAAAGCAAACTTTGACTATTTAGTACATTAACCTACTATTTTTATGTTCTATAAATCTATTACTACCCTAATGTATCCTAAGTGTGAAGCTATATCAGTGAGACAACAATCAACTCAGCACAGTAACAAGTAATTCCAAACACCCCTTATCTTTCTCTTAACACTACAACATACTAAGATTAACCACTAATCACCACAACAATTATCAAACAGAATCCTAGAGCTGTAATAGAACTCAGATGAATAGCAATTATCAACAAATACCAGAAAAAACTCAGATTCACAGACCACTAAAATTTAACCAATTAAGCTCAGTTACAAACTATTAAGTGCAAAATTAATCAAACAAGCTCTAGTATCTCTGATTCAACTAAGATAACATCAAATTTAAGCAATAAAACAGTACTACTAAATTCTAAATCATAAAATCATAGATTCAGTTAGTAACATGAATTAGAAACCAAACTTACAACTCAATTCCTCCTCAGCTCAAAAAGAGGAGGTTCACTAAGCTTTCCTGTCTTTAGATAGGCCAATGGCTTCCATAACTCCAATTGGTCTATCAAACTTCACCAGGATTCACCATGATCTTATATAGTTGACTTTTGTTGACTGTTTTAATAATTTGAACAATGAACTATTTAATCTACAATTAAACTTCACCAAAAGCTAAAAAGCTGAGATGATGCTTCTAACTTCTGAAATAGCTTGTATGCAAGCTGGTTAAGAAACTTCTTTTTGTGTTTTCTTCATATTTTTTTTTTTATTTTTATAAAATTTTTGAATAAAGTGAGACTGATTTGTAATGAAAACTTGTAAAAACTATATAAAAGCTTAGATTAAACTAAAAATGGAAGATATAAGAGCTTTAACTAATAAGAATAAAACAATAAGCTAAAAGGAATAAGTGTAAAAGCTGAATTTTATTAAAACTTATAAGAAATACAATACAAGGAAACTAAACTAATACAATTGAAAAATGATTTAAGCAGAGATTCGCTACACTAACTAACTACACAAAGGAGCTATCCTAACACCTCTATTTATAGCAAAACGTGAGGAAGGATCTAGAAAGGGTAGTCATGGATTGCCAGCTTGGCAATCCGTGTGGTGTGTTTTCTCATATCATCATAGAGCCCTTGGATCATGATCCCAATCATTGCCTTCTAATATCCACCCTTAGATCAATCATTGTGATGTGTATGCACCAATCACGAGCTGCCAAGTCATCCCTCCGTGTGCTTCTTTGCTTCTGACACGTCCTGACACATCTCCGACCTTCTAGAAGCCATTTGATTTGACACAATTACCCTTAATTGTGGTAATTGTGAGGGCGGAGTAATTAGGGTTCATAGGATTCTGGTAAAGAGTGAAAAGGGAGGCGGGAATGGGGTAATATATTTTAATCCGTTTTGACTTTGGGTGAGGGTGTTGACCGGGTATGGGCTCGGGTATTATTATGGGATTGGGCCTGGTTTTGTATAAGGGAATTGAGCTTTGGGTTTATTTTGGAATTTTGGGTTAAGGATTTATTAGGATGAACTTTTGGGCTTTTGTATTTGTAATTTCAGGATTTAAGTATAAAAGTAAACAAGGACCAATTGTGTAGTTTTCTGAAAATGCAAGGGCTGTTTCTGCCAAACTTCAAAAGTGAATTCCAAGGGCTTATCTTGCCAATCTTGAATACTTGAAGGGTTAGTGCTGACTTTTCTTCAAAATATATATCTTTAAGGGACTAATGTTGCCAACTTTGAAACTATGAGGGCCATTCTTGCCATTTCATCAAACTTTCACAACAAGGGTCAATCTTGCAAATCTTTTAAACTTTGAGGATCTCTTTTGACTTTGTAAGCTCAGCTTTGACTTTCTGTACTCATTCCACTCTCGTGCTCATTTTTGCCGGTTTTTGTTTGTTTTTCGTCTTTTTGTGAAATATCCGTACCTGATCATTCACAATCACAAAACATACTTTCTTTGGCATTTTGGGGTTAGTTTTTGGATTATTTAGTCTTATTTTGGCTAAGAAAAGGTGAGTGAATAAGCACTCACCACACGTGAGTAATGCTATCTAGTTTTCGAGTCACTTTTCACATCAATCACATCATCTCTAAGCCCAGATGAGTTTTCATAGCCTAACTATTTTTAAATGCTTTACAAACCCTATGAGGGGGTTACATGCTTACTTTTTCTTTAAATCGAATACAAGTCTTTTTCTTTGGTTATTGCACGAGTGTTATTTTCTGCCATCATTACATAACTAAAATTCATGAGCCATAATCACTTGTGAGCTTTACACAAGTGAATGCGAGTATAGTTGATAGATCTATTGGAGTTTGACAACTCCCGTTGGTATACCTCAGCCGGGTAACCAATAAGTACTATACTTGAAATCTCTAAGGATTAAGTTTGGCAAGTTATCCTTCTCGTCCCCTCATGGTTTGGTCTGCAGACCCTATGACCTGGACTGTTAACGTCCGGTTTCATGAGCTTAGTGCAATAACTCTTTTTACCTGATAATTGTATATGCATTGCAATTATCAAAACCTTACATTTTTCCTTGAAAGGTTTAACATCTAAACCCTGGGAAAACTTGTATTCACACTACACTTAAACCTATGACTCTCAGTCAACACCTAGTGTTGACTTTTAAGCATGTATCCTAGGTATATAGCTGTTACGGATCTATGGCACAAGGCAGCACTGAACTTGGAGGACTTTCAACCCCGTTATCATTCAAAACACAACATTTCACACTTAGATTTACGGAACCTCTTCTTAATAAAACTCTGATAATTTAATGAATGATAACTCATTTTATAAAAACGCCTCTTTTCGAGTCGTTTTCTATTACTGTAACTGTGATTCCATAAGGTAATACCCCATATCTAAATCCGCTGCGATATGTCAAAAATGGGGGTATTACACGAATATCTGTGCAATTATGTATTTTATAAAAAAAGGTGTTAAATAATACTTTGAATAAAGCTAAGGGGTTAAATAGAACTTCAAATAGCATAAGGCATTAAAATAACATTATACACATTGATTTTCGGGCTTTCTTCTTCATAAAAAATGTAGATCTCCATTAAATTAACATGAGATTTACTTTTTGTTTTCCTTCTTCAATCGCTTCTTTTTCTTTCTTTCTTTTTAGTTTCGGGTCTAAGGTGGCTGCTGACCAAATTCTAAGGTAGGTAGAGACGGAGAGAATGCCGGGGCGGGGGGGGGGGGGGTGCTTGGCCCCCTCTAAGGAGCCCAATTGCCTTGTAATATTAGTGTCCATACTTAAGCCCAAAGCCCGTTTATACTTAATTGACACCCCCAACTTTTTAGGCAAAAAAAAAAAAAAAAGGTTAGACCGAGACGATTTGCACCCTTTCATCTTTACGCACATGGTTTGCATCTGATTCCTTATCATTAATTGTTCATAACTTTTGTTTCTTATAAAAATTCTAAGTTTGCTTTCATTTATTTATGTATTTATTTGTCACTTGATGTATAATTGTTCAAAATCCCCAATTGTGTTTTTAGGAATTAGGGATTTGGTTGTCACTTTGATCACCCCTGTTTTTATTGCTTTCACCCCTGCTTTTTATTGCTTTTTTTTTTTTTAAATCTTTGACGAGTATGACTAAGGACTGTATAAGATATAAACTACAAAGGTCAGGTGGATGTTCATGATTGAAAAAAGCTGTCATTGTTTATGTACAGATTAAATCTCTTGACATAAAGTATCTAGCTTTGTTTCATTGTTTGATTCAATAAGAAAGGTCAGCTTATTTGATTAGAAACCAGGGCACATTTTTTAATCTTTTTTTTTGTCGACTGCGTTAGAGTTAATATAAGATTTGTAAGAAACGGCTAAGAACAGGTGGATGTCGAAAGTGAGTTAACATCCTCAAGTTTAAGAACAAAATCTTGCAATCATTTTTTACCCTAAACTATTTTACAAACATGTTTTACTTAACAAAGCAAAACAAAAAGAAAAAGTAAGTAGTCACTAAATTAGTGAAGAAGTTTTACTGATCAAGAAAAGATTCAACTAAAAGATGAGTTACAACATTGCCAGCTTGATGTGCGTAATCATCCAAGGTTAAAAAATGTTTCTAAACTCTTTGCTTTATATAAAGGCCTTCATGAAACTAGGAAATCAAAATCTTATCCTTTGGTTGACTGTTTGATACGTCTTATATTAATTTTTCCGGTTTCAACTGCATCTAGTTTTACTATATATATATAGCTTAGGAGTTAGTTGTTTAACTAGTTCTATTATTTATTACCAAGTGCAAGTCGAGAGTTCACATGTATCTAATGATTAAATAGAATGGCATTTGTGATCAATGGAAAATTTATGTGCTTATATTTTGGAAAGTTAACATGTAGGTATGTTTTTGAGATTGTGTATGGTAGAATGGTTTCAAGATGTCGCTAGATGATGTAGTTTCTTTTGGTCATGTTTGATGTTGCTAGCTACTGATGGTGTACAGCTCTTTTGTTAGTTTCTTTTGGGGGTAAATACACAAAAAAGTTACTAAACTTTGCAAAAAAGTTCGCCTAAGTTACTCAAGTTTCAAATTGTTCAATTAAGTTACTGTTCTTTGCGTAACCATTTATATACGTTATCGGTCTTATAGTAACTCGTGATAACCGGTATTCAGCTGACGTGGCTTCAAAATATCTATTTTTTTTATTTCTTTATTACACACACACAAATAAAAAACTATAAACTCACACACACACAAATAAAAAACACGATCCCAGGGCACACAGTTAACCCTAATCTTCTCTCTAAAACATACATCACGAAATCTTGAAATTGAGTTCGATTTATGGTTGTCATCTTATCAAAAAGGTAATTTTCATTCTTTGATTATTGATTACAATTGTTTATTAACAGTAAATTAGGTTATAAAAATTAGGGTTTTGTTAAAAATTTAGGGTTTTTTGAAATTAACAATTTTTATTGCTTGATTTTGTTTCAGATGGCATCTTCCTCATCGTCCTCAACTTTTCTTATTAATGGCTTGTTTGTAAGAGACCCTTTTTCTTATGACTATGAAATTATGTCTGAAATTCCTAATATTGATCTTGCTGAGTTGGGATTTGTTGGTTTAGTGAAACTATTAGTAAGTGAATGTGCAACTGATATCAAACAGATATTTTATGCAAAGCCTGGCTTAGATTTAGAGTTAGGATTGAAAGTTCTGAAAATGATGATGACTTAGCTAAATGTGTTGAGTGTGGTGCTAAAAATGATAATGTGGTAGATATATATGTGTCTCATTGTGTGTTTGAATTACATGATGCAACTAGTCCTCAGAGTCTAGACAAAACTGCTCAAAAGGTAAGTGACAGTGACAGTGATAGTGAATTAGAGGATGATTATAATGTTTATGACTATGCTAGTTTTGAGGAGAGTGACACTGCATCCATTGATCATTTGTCTAATGGTGAAGAAGAAGTGGTAGAAGCTAGGGCTAAGAAAGCAAAGCCTAAACCTAAAACAACAGCTAAAAAAATGTTTGATGAGAACTTTCTAACTAGCATATATAGTGGCTTAGTTGATGAGTATGTTGATAAAGAAGTTGATGTTAATGATCAAAATCTAGAAGATGTAGATAAGGTAGGTGATCACTAGCCAGTGCATGATCCAAACATCAAATGGATGGGTCTGCTAGTGGCAGTGGTGGTGTTAGGACTAGGAGAGGGTCTTCTAGGTCACCAATTGGATTTGGGATTTCTTGGGATTCAGTAACTGGAGAAGCAATGTTAGGGGTAAGATCAATGTTTAACTTCAGTTAACTTGTTATGAACCAAAATGTTTGTGTTTTCATTAATTTCATGTTTGTGTCTATTTTGCAGAATATGCAAGGTTTGCCAGTACCTGCATGGCCAAATGAAGTCACGCCAGAAGAAATTCCAATTAGTGCTTCACAACCTCCAATTGAAGACCAACATGAAGAGCCTGCAATTGAAGACCAACATGCAGAACCTGTAATTGAATCTGAAGCAGAACCAAATGAACCTCAACATGAAGCTGCACTAGTGATAAGGAGACAATCAGAAAGGATCAAGCAGATTCTTTTCAACAAACCACCACCTCCTGGGCCAGGTTTAACACCTGATGATGCTATGGTCTTAGAGTAATTTCAGTTAACTTTAAAATGGCATGCCAAATGTTAGGCAATTTTGTAAAAATGCCATTATGATCTTGTTTTGAATGGTATATATACTATTGCTACTTAACTCTTTAGTATGTAATTAACAACCTTAGGATGCTTTCTATGTAATTAACTCTTGAAGTACAAAGTTTCAATTGTTTATGGATAACCATTTATCCAAAAACTAAAGAAACTTAAGTACTTAACTCTGTTAACTTGCCCATCTTTTGGCTTCATTTGGGCAACTTTAATCTATGTATGGTGCTTTTCCTACATATGTTGTGCTTTTGATATTATTCTTTTATGTGTTACAATTACATATGATGTGCTTTTGATATTGTTCTTTGATAACATGTGTTAAACAACAAAAAATAAACCAGTGACTAGTACATTAACATAAACTTCATTACAAATGGTCACCAAAATACATCATCACCATCATTTCATACCCTACTTTCATACATACTAACCAAAATACATTAACACCACACCTAACAAACCTAAACAACAACATGGACTTAAACAAACCTAAACAGAAACATGCTCAACACCAACACCATCAAGCTCTTGTTATACGTTGCAGTCCTTGAGTTTCGATTGTTCAACTGAACAATCTCATTTTGCACATTTGCCAAATTGAAATGAAGCTGATACATTTGATGTTGATACCATCGATTGGTAACTCAACATCAACCCACCTAAAATAATTGCAATTCCTTGTAGGATCCATGTAATTCGGGCAACCAAGAAACCTTCGACCTGGGTTATTCTGTGTCCAAGAGGTTCAACATTTAGCTAACTCACCACAGCCACAAACCATAGCCATTGATGCTAGTGAAAGAGTGTTTCAATTTGGGGAAGGAGGAAATAAGAAATAAGAACCCTAATTTAATTTTGGGGGAGAATGGGTTTTAATAAAATGATATGAGTGGGTGTTTATATAATAAAATTGTGTTTGACTTTTCAAACTATCCGTTGGAAACGGGTCAAGACTGAGTAGCTGGTAACCAGTCCATGGAGTGATGGGAATGACACTTTTTTAAAAGATCAGTATCATATTAAACGGTCACGCAAAGAATAGTAACTTAATTGAACAATTTTAAAGTTGGGTGACTTAGGCGAACTTTTTTGTAAAGTTTAGTGACTTTTTTGTGTATTTACCCTTTCTTTTGGTAGTGTTTGACGTTGCTATGTGAAAGTACTTTTGTATTGGCCGAGGACGGCCTTTGTTCCAATCTTTAATGAAGTGAATCTTTTTTAAAGGTATGTTTCTAGAATTTTATTCAACTTTGTTAGTTTGAGAAAAAAATTCGGCCCCCTTATTTTTTATTCCTGACTCCGTCCCTAAAGGTAGGTATATTTTTTTATACATAACTTCTAAAGGGTTTTTTAGGGATCATACTTTTGTATTTTAGTCAAGTCTCGGTCATTACCTTTTGTAATAGGTTGCTTAGTTATTTAATCTTCTTAGTTTATGTTACAAGGCTTAAGAATGTAAGTCCATGGGCCTTAAAGCCCACGTCTAAATGAAAGGAGGGAGGAAGGGAGTGTTGCCCTACTCCTCCTCCTATAAATACTAAGCTTATGTAACCTTTCACATTGTTGGTTATTTGATTATCTTAAGGAAACTCTTGTTCTCTCACCTTTCATATTGTCTCATAATCAACCATCTCTCATTCTCATCTTATTTCTTTCATTATCATACTTGTGTTTACATAAATGGTGACCTAACAAGTCGTATCATTCGCCAAATAAAGATTGAAGTGTTCTTTCTATAGTTAACGTGGGGTTTAGGTGCTTATTCTTCATCTTTTTGCATTTTTCTTTGTTTCTTTCACTCAAATCTTGAAGCTTGGACAAGTTTCAAGGTTGATATAGTGATTTGAAGCTTAGTTTTTGCATAAAGTTGTGATTTTTTAAGGTTTTTTAAGGTTTTATAGCTTCTTTGATATTGGAAAACTAGTTTTTTGGTAGCATAATCTTCAATAGTTAGTGTTTTCTAAGTATTGGTGAAGTTATTTGATCAAAAGTACCTTATTTCTAAGCATTTTTCTTCAAAAATTTGAGATTTTTCAAGGTTCTGACCAGTTTACGCGTAACTATAGTGAACAGTATGATTTTAAAGCTGTCAACAGTACTTTTTGTCCCTTCTACGCTTAAGTTTTGGTCAAAACCTTTTTCTTACGAGTAACTTAGGTCAAAACCCTGTTCTTACGAGTAACTTGGAAGTCTACGCCTAAAACCTACTAGTAAATTCAATTTCTACGCGTAAGTGGGAATTCCTACGCAGAAGACAGATCCTACGCCTAAGCTTTACGCATAAGTCTATCTTACGCGTAAGTTTCAGTTATCTACGCCTAACTTCATCCAAGGTTATATCTTCGTTCTTCGGTGACTCAGTACTTCCCTAGCTTGGATAAGTTAGTGGAATACTTCGACTTCGGATATCTTTCAAGCTTGGATAAGTTTGGAAGATTTGTTTGGTTGTTTAACCTTACGCATAAGTCTAAACTTATGCATAAGCCAAAGCTTACGCGTAAAGAGAAAACTTACGCATAAACTCTTTTGTTTACGCCTAAACTACTCTTTACGCTTAACCAAAAAGTTTACGCGTAAGATTATAGTTACGCGTAAGAATTCAACTTACCCCAAGGATTTTGGACTTAATCGAAGGAACGTGCATTTCAATCTTCTACAAAAGATCCATTTCTACACAAGTGTTCAAAGATGTCTCAACCACCTAATTACTACTTCCCTCATTCTCAGCAACAGCAACATCAGCAGTATCAGCAACAACAATACCATCAGCAACAACCGTATCAACAACCTTCACAATCACACGTTCAACAACAACCGTTTAATCCACTACATCATTACCTAATGATGCAACAACAT
The DNA here is from genome assembly GCA_030686995.1 of Artemisia argyi. NCBI lineage: Eukaryota > Viridiplantae > Streptophyta > Magnoliopsida > Asterales > Asteraceae > Artemisia > Artemisia argyi. The sequence continues at coordinate 152,193,888 of CM060688.1, read as the reverse complement.
CAAATCATTCCTCAACAACAACCATATCAAATGCCACAACAAAACACTCAGTTTTCCTCCAAACAACCTCACTGGTTTGACAGAATGTGTGAAGTTATTACAACTCAACAATCCCGACATGAGGCAGGATCACTTGAAACACCTCCAATGCTAACACCTGGGAACTATGTTCAATGCTCAAGTCGATTCTTACGATTTCTTGAATTAAAGAAACCTCATGGGAAATTCTTGAAGCAAGTGATACTTGAAGGACCATTTGAGTGGCCAACAAGATTTGAAATTGGTGATCCAAATGCTGATCCTCCACGTCCTCCTAGTGATAGACCTCTTCCAGAATCTCAACTCACAGAAGAACAGAAATTACATCGTGAAGCTGATGAGTATGCAATGGCTTATATACTTCAAGGAATACCAAATCCAATTTATCGAAGTGTCGATGCTCAGAAAACAGCTAAAGCTATGTGGGAACATGTTCATCTCCTTATGGAAGGCACTCAATTGAACAAAGATGATATGGAATCCAAACTCTACATGGAATACACCGACATCACAATTGAACCAGGAGAGTCACTTGAATCCTACTATCATCGTTTCACAAATGTGGTCAATGATCTGGAATATCACAAAATCACAGTACCAAGGATAGCAGTGAACTCCAAATTCGTCGGTAGTCTTGGTCCAGATTGGCACAAATATGTGACATTTGTTCGTCAAACAAAAAATCTTCATGATGCTCCATATGGTTTGTTGTATGATTTTTTGAAACACCATGAACCTGAAGTTGAAAAAGATCGAGCTCTACGAGGAGGATACACACTAACACCAACACCAAATTCTTTGGCTCTCGTAGCTCAATCTCCCTATGCTCCACCACCAATGTCAAATCATGCATATGTTCAAGAGCAGAACTACTTCAGTTATCCACAGTCTTCTACCTCGAACCAAATGGTCCCTTATGATTCATCTCCACAGAATGCTTCTACTCAACTGGTTCCATTAAACAACAATGATGCAGTGTATTACTCAAATTCCAATGACGATGACGATGATGACTTTAACACGTTGAATCAGGGACTTGCTCTTATTGCTCGTGCTTTTAGCAAATTCTCTAACAAAACAAACAACCGTCAACGTTCATCTTTTAACACAAGGAATCAAGCTGTTGTCAATGATGGAAGAGTGGAAATTCAGAATCGTAGCTATGGTCGATCTGGTTCAGGAAGTTCTTCAGGAAACTTTGGGAATGGTCAGAGGTTTAGTAACAATGCGGGGTTCAGGAACAACTCAGGATCTTCTCAGCAAAGGTCTGAACCAGTTGCAACAAGGAACTCTAACTCAGGGAATGCAGTATGGTGCTACAATTGTAATGAACAAGGTCATATAGCGACAACATGTCCCAAACCGAGAACTCGGGGCAGTAAGTTTCACAAGCAGGCATTACTCATGGCTCTTCAAGATGAAAAAGATGGACATTTCCTTGAACAAGATAACAACTTCATGGCAAATGTGTACAATGATGATGACATGGAAGATCTGGAAGCCAATGCAGCTGTGATGCTTATGGCCAACATGCAGGAACTTCAGTTTAATGATTCAGGTCCAGTATATGACACTGACGGCTTGTCTCAGGTACATGACCATAAAGCATGCCTAATAGATGAAATAGCCTCACCCTCTGCTTCTGAATCAGATATGGCGCAAGTTGTTCCATCTACATCATCTTCATCTTCTCAAACAGATGAACAAATAAGCACAGTTGTCATATTCGATGATGACACAATTGTTTCATTTGATGATCCTATTGAGAATGATAAACATGAACAAATAGAACAACATGAACCATCATTTGATCCAGACCCTGACCTAATATTGTTATCTAAACAATTGGATGCACAACAATTGCAAATCATAAAATGCAACGAAAGAAACAAAGTTTTAAAAGAACAAAATGCGTCACTTGCAAGAGATATTGAGTGTTATAAAATTCAGCTTTCAAATCAGGAAGACAAGATTAAAAATGCAAAAAGTTTTGAAAAAGCTTTTCAAGATTCTTACAACAAAGAACAAGATCTTCAACGCAAAATGCAAGATTTAATTGAGTCAAACGGAAAGTTGATTTCGAAACTCGAAAGTGAAAAGTGTGAATTGAAAATGCAAGTTGAACGTCTTCAAACAGTACTTTCAAAAACAGAAACAGAATTGTCAAGTTGTAAAAAGGAGTTTTGTGAACATAAAATACGAAAAAGGAAGTATATAGATGACTTACTCGGTGATATTGTTGATCTTGAAAAACAACTCAAAGAATTTCGTAACATTGTTTACAAACACGGGAACTCTGTCACAACAATTCAGAAATTTACTTTAAAACCGAGACCCGATAAAGGATTTGCACTTGGCGATTACAATTCAATGTTTCTTCACACGACATTCAAAGAAATTCCTAAAATTTACAGTATGGACCATTTGCTTGATAATACGATTGTGCGTGCTGTTGTTTTTGATATTGAGGAAGAAGAAGAACTTGAAGACGAGAGTCGATCTAAAATGAGTAATGTTCAATATTGGACACCATATGACTATTCAAAAGCTCCACCTCTTTCTAAATCTTTTGTGACTCAAAAAGAATTACCTGAGAAATCATGGTATGTCACAGAGTCATATGTTTCATCCTCTAATGCGGCCCTTGTCCAAACTGTAGCACAAGTTAATGGTCCTTTACCATCATCCGGTGAACTTACACCTTTACCGAAAAGTTGTCGAGTCTTAAATTATTTCAAAACTTTTATGGAAGACATCGAAATTCTGGAGGAAACAATTGAACGCAATTCTGAAATAAAAATTGAAACTTTTCAATCCGCTTACGAGCGAGAAAAGAGAGATATTTTTCAAAAACAAATGTTGCCAATTGTCAAACACCTCCGTCTCTTTGCTACACGTTGGGATCAAGAACTTCAAAACGAGGTCAAAAATATGATAAATGTTTTCAATTCTACTGAAAATGAGATTTTGGTTCAAAAGCAAAGAAATAGAGTTTTAAAAAATGATGCTGATCGACTCTTGGAACAAGTTCTCAATGCTGATATTTTGTGTGTTATCACGAATGATCTCTATAAATATGGTACTTCTATGCTTATGGATGATCTTTGTGTTGATAATAACTTGTTGAATGTGGAAATTGAGACACTCAAACTGGAAAATGATAAGTTGAGAATTACAAATGATGATGTGACAAAACAGTTTTCAAAAGAAATTTGTCTACTCAAACAAATGATTGAATGGTGTCAAGCTCAAAGTCTTGAAAGGGAATTGAAACTTCAAAATCAAAATATTTCAAACTCTTGTCAACTCTGCAAAAACAATGAGTCTTTCAAAAGTCTGTGTCTCAAATACGAGAAAGAAATTGCGGATTTAAAAATTGAAAACGCCGACTGGCAACAAAACCGCGATGACATCAGATATTGCAATGGTTTACTTGAATCTGAAATTCAGGACAAAAATCACATCATCATCGATTTGAAAGAGAAAATTAAGGTACTTCAAAAAGGAAAAATGGTTGACACCACGGTGATAGCACCAGGATTGTATCAATTAGACAAAACTACTAAAGGAAATATTGTTCAAACCACTAATGTTGATAACTCCACTTCTACAGGACTAGTCTCCACTAACAGCGTTAGCAGACCCAAGCGTAAAAGTAAAAGGAAGAATAGGCTCTGGCAACGTAAAAGAGGATCACTAGAAGCTCAAGAAGTAGAAGATCAACTTAGGAATTTGAATAAAACTCATGTTGCATCAGATTTAGATTCTAATCTGGCAAATTGTAATCAAAATCTAAATGTAACGAATGATGAACCTTTGAATGTTTTGAATATTAATGCATCTTGTGTGTTTTGTCGTAAAAGCGTTTCATCTGGTGATCATACAAAATGTATAGCTAATTCTCTACTTAATCGTCATAAGAAACGTAGGACACGCATTCCTTTTAGGTCCACTACTGCCTCTAAGTCTATCTTAGGAAAGCCGCCTTCTACGGTTTCTAATGAAGTTGATGTTACCCCCATAAGTGCAGAGAACAAGTCTAGGAATCAGCCAAACACTAGTGAATTCACCATTAAGAAAGCTCGAACTAGTTGGAATTGGCAACGTTGGTTACAACACAAACCAGACTTTAAATGGATTCCTAAATTGTTGAATACATGTGCTTCTAACCAACAGGAACCCGCAGTTTCTTTGGGTTCCACCCTTACTTCTGTTCCATCCGTGTCTTCTTCTTGTGATGCAGGTGGTGAAGATTGTTCTCTGGATTGTTGATAGCGGATGCACCCGACATATGACAGGCAATCTCAAACTGTTACAAAACTTTGTCTCAAAGTTCATTGGTACTGTCAGATTCGGGAATGATCATTACGCTTTAATCATGGGATATGGTGACTATGTCAGTGGGAACATTGAAATCAGTCGTGTTTATTATGTGGAAGGCCTTGGACACAACCTTTTCTCTGTTGGTCAATTTTGTGATGGGGATCTAGAAGTCGCATTTCGTGAGAAAACCTGTTTCGTTCGTGACTTACAAGGAAACGATCTAATGTCTGGCTCACGTGGTTCTAACCTTTATACAATATCAATGTCCGATATGATTGCTACTTCTCCGATATGTCTTCTCTCCAAAGCAGAATCGACTAAATCTTGGTTATGGCACAAACGTCTTTCGCACTTGAATTTCAAAACTATGACTGACCTTGCTCGTTATAAACTTGTTGATGGATTTCCAAGATTCCGCTTTACCAAAGATCACTTATGTCTAGCCTGTGAACAAGGAAAAAGTACTCGCGCTCATTTCCCTAATAAACCTGAGCATAGTACGAATCATGTGTTACAATTGCTTCATATGGATATGTGTGGCCCGATGCGTGTTCAAAGTATCAACGGTAAACGCTATATTCTTGTAATTGTGGATGATTATTCCAGATGGACTTGGGTTTATTTTCTACGAAGTAAAGATCAGGCTCCTTCAATGATCATCACCTTTCTCACTAAAATTCAAGTTCAGCTATGCAATACGGTACGAATAGTCAGAACTGACAATGGAACTGAATTTAAGAATCAGATACTTCGGTCATACTTCGAGAAAGTGGGAATTGAACATCAAACATCTATTCCTAGAAGCCCAGAACAGAATGGAGTTGTTGAAAGACGCAACAGGACGTTAGTGGAAGCTGCTAGAACTATGTTGATTAATGCTCAATTACCAGATTACTTGTGGGCGGAAGCTGTTTCAACTGCATGTTATACCCAAAACCGTTGCATGATCACAAAACGCCATCGCAAAACACCTTATCAAATTGTTCACAAAAGGAAACCGAACATCGATTACTTTCATGTATTTGGAGCACTTTGTTATCCGAAAAATGATCGTGATGATTTAGGTAAACTGAAAGCAAAGGCTGACATCGGAGTGTTCGTTGGATACTGTGAAAATTCCAAAGGTTTTCGGATATGGAATCGTCGTACAAGAGAAATTCAAGAAACCATTCATGCTAATTTCGATGAACTCACACAAATGGCTTCTGAGCAACACAGCTTAGGACCCGAATTCAACCGTCTTAACTCTCCGGACTCTTCGGCTGAACCATTACCACTCAACCGCAACGAATTGGAAACTTTGTTTGCTCCACTGTTTGATGACACAATTGAATACCGTCCTACTGAGGTCTCACCTAATTCCGCTGCTCAACCTGAAAACATTTCAGTACCTGACTCACCTCAACAAACAACTACAAGTGTTGAGAGAGACGGTCCTCCAATTGTATCACCATCTACAGCAGAACAAACTGGTTCTACTTCCCACCATCCAGCTGAAGGTCCAACACCACAATCAGTTCCACAACCCGCAGAGCATGATCCTGATGTGTTCTTTAACCCATTTGCACCGGCTCCTACAGTTCCTGATATAGCTGAGTCGTCAACACGCAATCTGGATCCTGCTAACATGCGAGACACTTATCAACTACACCCTTCAACACACAAATGGACTTGAGACCATCCACTAGTTCATATTATTGGCCATCCAGATGCACCTGTCATGACAAGACAACAACTTCACACTGATGGAGAAACTTGTATCTATGCACTCACAGTTTGTCACGAAGAACCTAAGAACATTAAAGAAGCAATGACTTATGACAACTGGATTGAATCTATGCAAGAGGAATTTCAGCAATTCATAAGATTAGAAGTCTGGGAATTAGTTGAAAGACCTGACGGAGTCTTTGTCATCGGGTTAAAATGGATCTGGAAGAATAAGCTTGATGCTGAAGGGACTGTCATACGTAACAAATCACGTCTGGTAGCAAAAGGATACTCCCAACTAAAAGGACTTGATTTTGCTGAATCCTTTGCTCCAGTGGCTAGACATGAAGTTGTTCAGATCTTTTTGGCCTATGCTGCACACAGGAACATGGTTGTTTACCAAATGGATGTGAAAACCGCATTTCTTAATGGAGAACTCCGTGAAGAAGTGTATGTGAGCCAACCAGACGGCTTCGTTGATCCTGAGCATCCTAATCACGTTTACCGACTCAAAAAGGCACTCTACGGACTTAAACAAGCCCCACGGGCGTGGTATGACAAACTATCCACTTTCTTGCTGGCCAATAAATTTTCTAAAGGACCGGTGGATCCAACGCTATTTACAAAAACCTACGGGGAGGACTTACTTGTTGTTCAAATATATGTCGACGACATTATTTTTGCCTCAACAAAAAGAAGTTACTCTAATGATTTTGCAAAATTAATGAAAGATAATTTTGAAATGTCCATGATGGGTGAACTTTCGTTCTTTCTAGGACTACAAGTTCATCAATCACCCCGTGGAATTTTTATAAATCAGTCCAAATATGCTCTTGAAATTTTGAAGAAACATGGAATGATGTCTTGTGAAACTTATAATACACCAATGGGCTATACCACAAAACTAGATGCTGATTTACATGGGACTCCTGTTGACCCTACCATATACTGAAGTATGATTGGGTCCCTCATGTATCTCACAGCTAGTAGACCTGATATAGTATTTGCTGTCTACATGTGCTCTCGCTATTAGTCCAAACCAACTGAAAAACACCTCAGTGAGGTCAAGAGAATCCTTCGATACATAAAGGGAACCATTAACTTGGGAATCTGGTATCCAAAGGATTCTGGTTTTGAACTAATTGCTTTTTCAGATGCTGACCATGCAGGATGTTTAGACACACGCAAAAGTACATCTGGTGGATTACAATTTCTCGGAGACAAACTTGTGTCATGGCAATCAAAGAAGCAGGACTGCACATCACTGTCGTCTACAGAATCTGAATATGTAGCCATGTCTGCTTGTTGTGCTCAAGTCATTTGGATGAGATCACAACTTAAGGATTATGGCTACCTGTTCAACAAGATTCCTATCTACTGTGATTCAAAGAGTGCAATTGCTATCTCCTGCAACACAGTACATCATTGCAAATCCAAACACATCGATCTCCGATATCACTTCATCAAAGAGCATGTGGAAAAGGGTACCGTTGAACTTTATTTTGTTGGGACTGAGTACCAATTGGCGGACTTACTTACCAAATCCTTAGCACCATCAAGGTTTGCTAGTCTAGTTCACCAAATTGGTATGCGATGTTTGACTCCAGATGATCTGGAAAAGTTTTTAAAACACAATTGATCGTCAAACATCAAAACTATCTGTGTAAATATTTTCTTCAAAAAAAAAATACAAAAATATAAAACCAATCAAAAACTCAAAAAGATTTTTGGTCTTCTTTTAAAAAAAAAATGCAAGTATAAACCACCTCTTTCAACACTATTTTATAAAATGTCTTCAATTATTTAAAACAAGTGTTGAGGGGGAGGAAAAGTAATTTTTCAAATTTCTCAAAAATATATTAACTTTTATACTTGCATTTTACCAAAAATAAATACGTTTTATCAAAAGTGTTGATTCAAAAAGTGTTTCGGGTTACTCTCCTTGACCAATATAATAAAAAAAAATTCAGTATTTTTTGACTACGGTATAAGGTCAAGGGGGAGTACCACAAGTTGTTCTTATCGTAACTTGGTGTTATTAACGAAAGTTACTTGAGTTAATGTATTTAGGCATTATGAGTAAATGTCTCATGAGGTTAAGGGGCCAATATTGCCAAACAATGAAACTTGTTTTAACCCATGGTCAAAACTCATTTGACCCACACATTAACTGCACCTGCAAAATTAGTTATCACATTCACCTACTCAATCAACGATCCACAATCATTCCAATAATCCGTGCTTCAATCTTCTAATCTGTAAGTGGTTACATGTTTTGATCATGATTTCTAACAAGGGTTTTTTGATATTAACTTAATCCAACGGTTCAATAAGTCACAATCGATTAATTGCTCTTAGGGTTATGCGTAATCATGTACCCAGAAATTTGTGATGTTAATTGTTAAAATTGTTTGTGGGTTTTGATCCTTGAATGATATTACACATGATTCTAAACTCCAATCGTACCCAGATACACTAATCGATCGATTTGAAATTAGGGTTCATACGATGAAATTAGGGGTTCTTGATTTTGTGCTTTAGGTTTGAAATTGGTGATGAGGATTGTGTTATTACATGTCTAGGAACTCATACATGTGGTTTAATTGCAACAATTACATCTCATGTTCATGAATCAAAGTTTTAGGGGAGAAACGCACTAGCAGTTTTAATCTTGTGATTTTGTGGTCAATTTGTGTTACAATTTGGACCATATGCTCCTTAGGGTGTTAGAAACACTTGCCCTATGTTTAATTCTACCCAGAATCATGTTTGATTGTATTAGTGATTATGTGTTCATGCGTTTCTACGCGTAACTCAGTGTTTTGGCATGTCTACGCATATAATGTGCATATTAAAGTGTGTGGGAATGTATATTGATCAGTGGTAATGTTTGTACACTTTCAGGAATCAAACAATTCATATTACTAAAGGTGAATTTCTGGAAAATAACGTTCTTACGCGCAACTTGTTCATCCTACGCGTAAGATTGAATCTTACGCGTAAGATTCGACACGTGGACAAACTTTGTCTTGGATAAGACAAAGTTTACGCTTAAATGAGAATTCTTACGCATAAGTTTTGACCTTACGCACAAGTCTTGAACTTACGCATAAGTCATAACCTACGCATAAGTTATACCTTACGCTTAAGGGTAATCCTTTGCATAAGATCAATTTCTACGCCTAAGATTTATCTTACGCGTAAGATTGACCCTACGCATAAGATTCACCTTACGCGTAACATATAAGTTTACGCGTAGAATTTTTGCTCTTACGCCTAAGTTCACTTCTTACGCTTAAAATCATGTTATGCATAGACTTTTCAAGTTACGCGTAAACTTGTCCAAATCAAGAATTTTTCTAAGTGTTGTAAAATGTCCTAAGTGTAATCTCTTGTAATGATAAACTAATGTTGTAACTTAATTGTTAGAAGACTCTACCATGTGATAATAACACAAGTTTGTCATATAACAAAAGTTTTTCACACACAAACACCCACTGATCAATCTAATATGTGTGCACCATAATGTAATTGAATGTCTTTGCTAACAAAGTAAACAATTGCCATGTTTGTGTTTGTTCATGATCAATTCAGATGGCAGAACACAACGACATTCCTTACGGACCAGAACCAGAACCTAAACTTTCATGGGAAGAGACATTTCCAGATGATTACTCCAGAAAGATTGGAAAGAACAACCTCCGAATCAACTTCAACAAAATCACTTGCAACGAGTCCTCTTGTATTGTTGCAGTAGATGCTCTTCTATATCACCCAAATAAGCTGTTGTTCACCAAGTCTGCCTCAGTCTCCTGCTTCTACATCCACCAGTTTTGGCATACACTTCAGCTAGATCTTGGGGAGGCTTCCTTCACCTGTATGCTTCATAACCGCCAGGTCACTATGGACATTGATTTGTTTAGGAATGTACTTGGGTTACCAGAACTCGGCCCAGATGAAGTATATGATCAAGTTCCCACCGAAGAAGAGCTGATAGAGTGGTTACGGGATATTGGGTATGACGAATCAGAAGAAGTTATTACAAGACATTCTAGGGTCAACATTAGATATCTTCTACAACCATGGAGAACCCTATACATTCTGATTGCCAAATCCTTATCTGGCAGAGATACTGGCCACGAACACCCAAAGCTCCAACACCTCAAACTTTTCTGGGCAGTGGCTAATGTGAAGAAAGTTGATTATGCCAGTATCATTTGGGAAGACCTTGTGTGGCACATTCAACAACACAAGACCACCAACATTCCATTTGTCCGCTTCACAAAACTACTCATCGAAAGCTTCCTTCGTGAGTATGACGATATCCCACAGAGACTTGATGACGAAGATAAGAACACGTTCAGAAATGAAGTTACTCTCAAAGTCATCAAGAGACTTGATACCAGCACACGCAAGCAAGGAAAGAAACTTCCCGATTGTCTCTTGAATGCCAAAGTGAAGGCTTGCACGAATTACAAGTATTACGAACAAGCTCTTAAGGATGACAAAGTTGGTTTCCTTGACGAAGTTGTTCTACCCTCCTGCATGCAAAAAAAGGGAAAGAAAGGCAGTAAGACTGGGAGCTCCGGCAGTTCCACTCAGTCTAAGAAGAAGAAGGGTACTCTCAAGAGAAGGACTCCTGCCAAGAAGCCCGCATCCATTCCTGAACCTGGGTGGTTTCCCTCACCACAATCTCCTCCAAAACCGTCTGACTCTGAACAAACCGAATCCGACGAAGGTCCGGTTTACAGGGAGGCCTTTGCCAATATCACCGAGGATGTCAACCTTGATGACATTGATGACAAAGACTTGACCTTCGAAGATTGGGAGAAAAACATTGATGAGTTTGCCGATAATGCCAAATATCCATCATACCTCAATCAAAGACCATTCACTGAAGCTCAGACAATTTTGGAAGAAGAAAGGATTAGGAGAGAGAAGATGAAGGAACCAGTGACTGCTGAACAAGAGTCCATAGGCCTTTCAGTTGAAGAAGAAAATGAAAGGGCTCTAAACCTGGGTCTCCTCCACAGCCGAATTGATGCATTCAATGCTGATCTACCTCCACCTCCAGTGTTCTCTCAAACCACCGAAGCTGGCGGATCAAGCAGCATTCCTGAGCCTACCACAGGGATCAACACAGACTTGGTCGTTTACGACAATCCCTCGGTATCTCCCACAGACATTGAAATGACTAATGCTTCAGCAACAGGAGAAGAGGAAGAGGAAGATCCCATGGATACTGATGCTCCACGATTAATGACTATGGAGGAGATGGAGCTCAGAGAAAGGGCTCAGGAAGAGGAATTGAAGAGAAAACAGGAAGCTGAAGAGGCTAGGCTTGAGGAGCTTGCCCAAGCCAAACTGGAAGAAACTATCCGTATGGAGGAGAGCAGGAAGGCTGAAGAGGCAGCCAAGCTTGCTGAAGAACTAAGGCTTAAGGCCGAAGCTGAAAGACTGGCTGAAGAACAAAAGTTGGAAGAAGAAGCAGCCAAAGCAAAGAAAGTTGATCAACCCGAACCACAGAAAGGAGATGACAAAGACCTTACCACCATCATTGAATCAGCACAGTCATCACCTCCTGCATCCGAATCAACACACGACAAATCAATCAAGAAACCAAGCACCAAAGCCTCCGCTGCATCAAAGTTGCTTAAGTCAGCATTCAGAAGAGTACATGAAAAGAAGAGAAGCAGATTGGAAGATCAGGTTGCAACACTAGCAACCCAAGTTGCTGAATTGACGAAGCTGAACTCAAACGTCCAAGAGCTGCAAGACAAAGTTGATACTTTCTTAGCTAAAAACGTACAAGAGAACATGGAAGCCACATTGGCTGCTCAAGCACAAGAGTACATGGCACAACACTTAGTTGTTGAATTGAAAGATCTGCTGGCACCCATGAGAGATGAACTCACCAAGTTCGCAGAGCAAGCTGTCAAGAAAGTAATCCGATCAACAACATTTACTCTTCGAGCTGACAAGTCTACTGTTCCACTACCAGGGCTATCTCTGGATGAATTGGAAGCTCAACTCTTGGACAAGCTGGCAAGCAAGTTCACCTTGACTCCTGAAGAAGCCAAAGTCCTGGAAGCATTGAAAGACAAGATGAACAAAGAGACTTGCAGCACAGAGGCCGATAAACTGAAGCATCAAAGAGATGAGGAAGACAGGGATCCTAATTCTCAGGCAAAGAAACATAAACAAGCCGAAGGACCCTCAACTCAATCTAAAACACCGGTCATCCCACCAACAACTACAACATCCTCACAACAACCGAAGGCATCAGGTTCCGCTCCCAAGGCACACGACCACTTTGAATACACCGGTGGTGACGAGATTCCTCAACCCGATGAAGTTCCAGAACCGTCCTCTAAGAAGAAGAAGAAAGAAAGGAAAGGAAAGCATCATCAACCCAAACCGGACACCTCATCTAAAAGCACTGAACCAAAGAAACCAAAAACCGTCCTCAAATGGCTAGACCAAGACGATAGTACCGAATACTCCTGGTTTGAGAAGATGATCAATTCGCAACCACCTCTTGAAGACAATCATGAACCTCAAGATGGTCGAACGGTGGAATACGCTCAATTGATTCAGCAAAAGTTTAAGATGAAAAAGATGAATAAGAAAGAGCTGCGAAGAATCAAGAATGTTGCTTTCAATCTTCTGAAAGATCGGTCTGCTAACTCAATCGAACTTGAGTATCATCTGGAAAATATTGCTCGAGCTATGTCAAGCAATATTGACTGGATCAATCCTGAATCTTATGTCGATCCGGTCACAAGGAAAACCGCACCCTATATTACTGACTGGTCCAAACCACTACCGATGATTGGGAAGCCTAAGGAACCAAAGATCCCGTACAAGTTCTTCTTCAACACAGACTTGGAATTTCTGAAACTTGGCAGCAAGAATGAGAAGAAGTACGTTACATCACTCGCCTTTCTCCCTGCAGCTCGATATCTCAACAATGCCATCGAAGAAGAAGCTTCAACATTATTCGTTGACAAAGTTGTTGAATATGACCGGAACGCTCTTTACGGTATACATCATTGGCCAGACAACCGGGCACAGTACTATCACAGCAGTAGACTCAATCAGACAATGGGCGATGTGACAAGTGATTTGAAGATAGTCTCGATTCAGTTCATTTCGACTGTCACTCACTTTGGGTACCCCTTCCTCAGCAAAATCACATTGAAAAGACTTGATGAAAAGGAGTACGATATTTCCGAGTCAGACTTTCCACGACTACTTCTCAATGACATCGAAGACATGTACCTGCTCAAAGTTCAAGGAAAGATGTGTAACTTGCCTAAAGAGATGCAGCTTGCCTTTATCCAAGCTCTCCTAATCTTCATCAGGCAGATAGTCATTAGAGAAAGAGTAGAAGATCTTCAATTGGGAGTGGAAAGTTATCAGAAGAAGCTCAATCTCACCAAACCCAACATGTTCGACATCCCTGACCTTCCACATCTACCTCAATACACCTTGATCAGGCAACCATTTGGGTTCACCTACCACAGCATAAACGGTCGCAACTGCTTCATGGCTTACGACGAAATACATAAGTTCTGTGATGAAACCTTGAAGTTCGTCAGAGATGGAATAAAAAGCAGATTGGATGACATTGCTCTGGGTAAATCTAAAAGGTGGAAAACCAATGAGGCCAGGGATGCTCGCAGATTCATCTTAAGGATTGAGAACAGATTGAAGCGCAGGGATCAGTTTCGAAGGTTGGAAAGTTATGTGGGAGGCAGACAGAAGTTTCCGGTGTTGACATTTCAGAGACCTGATTGGTAGAAAATTGTAAGAGTTTGATTTGATTTGTCAATTATATACTTCATAATGGCTTGTGTACGTATTACAGTGCACAACCCGTACTTGTAAAGAAAGGACCCTGAGGTACGCATCAGTGCCTCAATCCTAAATATAAGGAGCGAAGGCTTCTTACTTTTGAGTAGAATTAATCAAATGTTTATGAATTTTTATAATTCTGCTCAAAAGGACAAGTATTTCACCTCAATAAGACCTAATCACTTGTTGAGGGGGAGCACTTGTCAAAACAAAATACTTTGCTCAAAATCAAAAGCTCTTGGTGAATCTCCCCGTAAGACTCAAAAGGCATATTTTAATCTAAAAGATTGTCAAAAACATCATTTTATATGCTATTTTTGAGGGGGAGAAAATGAAAAAGTGATTAAAATATACGAAGTTAAAGCTTAAAAGTTGTATCATGTGCGAGCTAGACTCAGTATTGACCCAGGAATTGACGAGACAATAAAAATTAGTAATATCGAAAAGACTTATCCTCGACGGGTAATAACATCAAGTTAGTTACTAGGGCTAGTTGTCACCTAAAAGCTGACAATGTATCTCTTTAACTAACCACGTAAGCGTGTCTCGAAAAGGATTTGTCTTAGTAGAAATGTACCGTCTCGAGAAACTTTCTGTGGACTTGACCAGGCCGGGTAATAACTTCAAGCTAGTTTAACTAGTGATGTAAGCGTGTCTCGAATCGGTCTTGTTCACGGAAAGTGGATCAATTCAAAAGTGCTTGCTCCTCCCGCATGTGCAAATTTATTAAACACTTATGAGCACATGTGCAGGGGGAGCCCTTCAAAAGTATACACAAAACTCTCAAAGTGTTAACCAAAACATTTGATTATCACAAACACTTTGAGAGATTTTCAATCAAAGGTTTCTTGGCTACTGTCGGAGTTATAAGGTGATTAAGATAGGAATAACCGTCCTATGATCCGCCAGAGCCGGAGGGATCTACCCAAGGACATCTCCCATAGTTAGAATTAGAAGTCCTTAGGTATGATACAGAAAAAGGAGAAAATAATGAAAGGGAAAGAAGGAGTTGAAGAATTAAAAGGAAAAGTAAAGTAAAGGGTGAAAAGAAATAGCCCTCCATAAGTTCAACCTTAGGGCAGACACCGGGTTCAATACGTATGCTACTGGATGTTGCAAAAGACAACACCGGTATTGAAGATTAAGTCGTCATGGACCCAGTGACGCAATGCACTAAACCTTCTCAACCACTCAAGTTCTCTTAAAAGGACTTGTTTCATTCTCACGGGGAACCAGTGTAATCTATCGACCTATCTCTTAGAGACGGTTGATATTGAAGCAGGAGACCCCTCCCTAGTCTCCGCATAGGAAACCTAAGTGTGCACTCATAGAGTCTAGAGCCTTGAGATACATCAAAGATCTCTTAGGAACACTTAGTATTTCTACAACTGGTGTTCTACATCAATGGGCATCAGTTGTAAACTATCGAGTCCTTCGCAGATCTTAGCAATCTGCCGAGAACGTTTATGAGAGGATTACGTAAGTATTTCTCAATGATTGAACGGAAATCCTGCCAGGGTCAACATCAAACAACCCTGACAGCAGGTCACTTCAGTAACCTCACAAGGGTTACGCTTAGTGTTTGCGGTGGTTCCATTACGGTCTACAGTCGTGGAGTGATCCCCAGCGACTCACCCAGTCATTGAGCTACTTAGTAGGTCTCGTAAGCTCCTTCGGGAGTATCTGATATGGTAACGGCCTGGATAAGGATTAGAAGGAGTCTTCACAATATGCTGTTGATGAGCTCTAATTCCTTATCTGTAAGTACCGGTTATTTATTGCTAACTGTTTACTCGCAGGTACCTCACTTCCATGATGGTAGATTCCAACATGCTCATACATACATCTTGATGCAAATGATAGCTCCCCCAAAGATCTTAGCACCACAAAGTTCAAAGAAAGATTCTACGTCAATAAAGAAGAATCTACAAAGTATAAAGACTTAAAGATCTCAGAATGTGAAAAGGAACTTCATGTACGTGAAAGTATAAGTTCGAAGATGTATGAGTATGTTGGAATGGCGGACAACCACCACAGACGCTGGAGTGACGAATGGCAGATTACTTCATAACACAATCACTACATCATCACCAAAGAACAAAGACATAGAGCAAAGTACATCCATTATCATTCAACCATTTTGAAGACGTCTAGAGTTTTACATGTCACAAGTCAGCGACAAAGATGAAGACGTCAAGCAACCGTGATGACCGACCCTTAGGGGGAGATTGTTGGGATCATACTTTTGTATTTTAGTCAAGTCTCGGTCATTACCTTTTGTAATAGGTTGCTTAGTTATTTAATCTTTTTAGTTTATGTTACAAGGCTTAAGAATGTAAGTCCATGGGCCTTAAAGCCCACGTCTAAATGAAAGGAGGGAGGAAGGGAGTGTTGCCCTACTCCTCCTCCTATAAATACTAAGCTTATGTAACCTTTCACATTGTTGGTTATTTGATTATCTTAAGGAAACTCTTGTTCTCTCACCTTTCATATTGTCTCATAATCAACCATCTCTCATTCTCATCTTATTTCTTTCATTATCATACTTGTGTTTACATAAATGGTGACCTAACAGGGTCTCGATTCCTAAGGTGGTTCTAGGGAACCAACTTGTTATACATAGGTCCACCTCTGATCACAAGTACACAATTATCCCTTTTATCCATATGAATCAAATGAAAATTGAAAGAAGCAAAACTATCTCTAAATTTGTAACATGAGATAGTGCCCATCACAAAATAGTCTCAAAATTGCTCACCTTTTTCCACCGATTCGTTATGGCAGTTATCAAAAGAGAAAGTAAGGTTGAAGAAAAGAAAATGGAGAAAGTTTCAAATGGTCATGTAAATCTTCTTGCGGGAAAAAATAGAATCACAATTTATACGAGTTTCGGTGGTTGAACATATGTATAATCGATTTTTTTTTTGGTTTGGCACAAAATGAAGTTACATGTGGTATAGATTAAAGAGAGAAAGTACGTTGTGTTCTTGAGATTGATATACAAGAGAAAGGAAAAGAAAATGAAAGAAATTAAAAGAAATTGTGTTCTCATGATTTTTTATGGAGAAGAAGGGAAAAGAAGTGGGAGGAAGTAGAAACAGTGGCGAAGCTAGAAAATTTTCAGTGGGGGGTCGGGATATAAATTTTTTATTGCTTAATGTATAAAAAAAATTTCACAATTAAAATGGGGGGTCGAAACCGAATATACCGAAATTTTTCTACACGAAAACTATATACCCCTCACATCGCAAAAAAAAATTTCGGGGGGTCGGGCGCCCCCCACCCCCCCCCCCCCCCCCCCCCGCCGCCCCTATGTAGCTGCGCATTGAGTAGAAAGAAGATGTAGTATTTTTGTTGTATAAAATTTTCTTCCCGCTTTTGGGAGGAAGAGGAAGGAAGAGAAGTGATTCTCTTCCTTTCTTTTCTCTTTTATCTTTTATCTTCTTTTCTTTATAAACTTAAATCGAGAACACAACGGTAGGGTTGGAAATGAAAAGAGGGAAGAAGATGATGAAGAGAAAAGTCAAGTGTACGAGTACTATGTCGACTTATTTTAACGTGTGCAAGTAAAAACAATATGTGCACATATCATTTCTCATATCATTGTTGATAATTAATTGAGTTAAATGAATGTAAGAGATGATGAGATAATTAAACGGAAATATTAGATAGTAGAGAAGTGAAGGTCGAGTTTTTAACCGTTATGTTGGCTTTATATGTTTATTAGGTTTTTTTTCTATTATTATTTGTTAGTTTACAAGAAAGAAATTTGAACATCAAAGAGTTTATTGAAGAATAATTTTTACCTATTTGCCCATTAATATAAATATAGAATCCAACTATTTATGTATTATTATTGTAAACATTTAAACTACATATTTTCAATATAATAATAATATAAGGGTAAAATTTTGGGGTCATCAAAATTTGAGAGCACTAGACGATCGCGCTACATCGCCTACCATCATGGATGGCTCTGATTCTTAAGCCTTTTAAAGAGTGTTCTTACATTCTTGTGTTAGTTACTCCAATATTTTAACTTGTGCCATTATTAGCTTGGAGTTTCAACTAGCTCGATGTTGATGCATTGGAGTATTAGAAGTTTAAAGTCTTATTTTGTTATGATTCAGTCGATAAATGCTAAAGATTTTGGCCAACTATTTTCCTTAAATCTTTAGTCATTGTACGGTTAAGAATACTTTTTATTTTTATATGTTTATTAGGTTATATATGAACTTTTTTACTTTGAGGGGAAGACACATTTTTTGTTTGAAGTAATAAAAGAAGAACAAAGGACCATTATCTCAGCGTAATACTCTTGTTTGGTTTTTGCTCATTCTTTCATTCTCATATGTAGCAATTGTTGATCATTGTTATTACATCACATTGGTATCAGAGCTTTTGGTTGCTTTGAATCATCTCGATGGCAGAAGAACAACCCCGTGGTCGTCGAGGGGGTTGAGGTGGATATGCGCATAGGCAACCTCGTCAAGGTACCGAGACTAATGAGGAAGAACCATTCCTAAACAGTAGGGACCAGCGGGATCTTGAGATTGTAACTTAGGGAAGACAAATCCGAGAGTTAGAGTGACTACTAGCGCAAGCGATATTGGAAAATTTTCACAATGTTGATTGCGATGACGCGGAAAGTGAGGGATTAGACATCGACTCAACCAAGAGCAACAATGAAGAAGATGAGAACCTGTCGGGGGGTTTGACCGACCCGAGAGATATCGTCATTTTTGTCGGGTCGTTACAACTCTTCTCAAAACCTCGGTGTAAAGGTCGACATCCATGATTTTGGAGGTAAATCACATCCCGATGAGTTTATTGATTGGTTGAGCGTATATTTGATATAAAAAATCTAAGTGATGAACAAACGATAAAATTAGTGGCAATAAAGTTAAAGAAGAAGGCCTATATTTGGTTCAGAACATGTCATCAAGCAGCGTTTTAGGGAAGGAAAGGCTAAGATCATTAAGAAGTTAATGGCTAAGTTTTTGCCTGTACAATATCGGCAAGAAGCTTACATCGAGTGTCACGATAATAAACATACAACTATCTCAGTTGAAGAATTCACTAGCGATTTTGATTGTTTTTAAACTACGTTGTGATGTGGTTGAGGAGGATGAAGAAACTATTTCTCATTATTTGGCAGTGTTAAAACTCAAAATGTCTGTTGTTGTTTAACTTCAACAATATCGGTCATATATTGATGTATGTAAGTTAGCTCGAAAGGTGATCATCAAGCTTGTCTTACCTCTTTTTTTTCTTTGCTTGGATCGTCCTCCCCCCCCCCCCCCCCACCACACACACGCACATACAAGACAACTCTAAAATATTTTGGAAACTCTAAGAATTACTTAACTTATAAGCTAGTTATGTAAGTTTGTCCATTTGACACTATTGGTCCCCTAAATCATTTCTCTTCTAATTTGTAACACATGATACCTTCTACTAAACATGATACACATATACATTTGACTTTAGGTTTAACTACAACTAAACTTTCGTTGACTAACCAATCATATAGAGTCTCTCGACTCATAAAAGTATTAGTCAAACTACTAAAGGCGCTATATCATTAAAATACTTAAAAAGGGATTTTGGGTGTTACACTCTTGACCTCACACCTTTAATAGTCGAAAAACATTTAAGCTACGCTGGTGAAGATTTTGCTCAGGATGTCAAACAGTTACATCAACAAGTCCGGGAGCACATTGAGAAACAAAATAGAAAGTACAAAGAACGGGTGGATAAGCGTCATAAGAAAGTCATATTTAAGGAGGGAGACTTGGTGTGGATTCAACTAGGAAAGATACGTTTTCCAGCTAGAAGGTTTGGTAAGTTATAACCACGTGTTGATGGGTTATTGTAACTACTAAAAAGGATAAATGACAATGCCTACTAGATCGAATTACCAAGAGGATGTTCAGCAAGATTCGAGGACGAATCTTCTTTTAGCTGGGGAGTATGGTGCAAGGAGTATAGAAGTTCAAAGTTATTATTATTATTATTATTATTATTATTATTATTATTATTATTATTATTATTGTCAATAAATGCTAAAGATTTTAGCCAATTATTTTCCTTATGAGTATTGTTATTTAGACCTAAACACACAAACCTAAATACGCTTAACCCATAAATCATTTGACAAATGTATTTTGCATTTTCTGTCTCCAAATTCTAACTAATTATTTTTCAAATCAAGCCTCACGCCTTTGCGGCTAAGGCGATTTTTTTGCGTTTATAATGCGTGACATAAGGCGACACAAAATATATAAATATTTATATATTTATATCATATTTTATATTTATCGAGTTTACAAAAAGATGTGAGATAAAGCGGCGTGACGACATGGCGTGGCCGCATGACCGAGCCTTACGCCTTTGCGACTCTTTTAGAACCATGATATTAAGCTATGAAGCTTTTTTTTTTTTTTTTTACTTTTACGGGAATATGCGTTTTTGTTTTGAAGTAATAGAAGAACAAACATACATCGATGAATCGTTCTTTGAAGGCTGAGAGAGTCTCGTTTGCCTTCCTTTGGATCTTGTGAATCTCTGTAGGATCCTTAAAGCATTTTTTCCTTTGTGAGAAGCGGATGAGGAACCTTCTCTTCAATTCAAACCATTCGTCAATACACCCATTAGGGAGCTTGTCAAACCATCCCCTCGCCCTATCTTCCAACGTTTGTTGAAACATACGGCACCATACCGGCATGGGCCATTCATTGTTAATAGCAGCTTCGGAGAAGAGGCTAAGGTGATCCTCTGGGTCCTTCGACCCATCATACATTCGGATGTGCGGAGGCATTTTGCACTTGGGAGCTGAGAACATGAGGATTCGTGAGGAGAATGGAGACTTAAGTTGTGCTTCTTTGAAAGGTTTGCTGAGATCTTCTTCCTTTGTCCGATAAGTAGGAGCCACATCTTTGTACTTGTCATCCACATATTCACTTCCTGTGAAAGGACGAGACAGGTCATCTTCTTCGAAATCAAGTTGGGTGGGATGTATGCCACTCGTTCCTTCTTGGGATTGCTTGATCAACGCTTGTAAAGCCTTGATGCTATCAGTGATGAATGCCTGTTGATCGACACCGGACGTGTTTGTTCCTCCTTCAGTATTATTCTCCTTCGTATGAGGGGTATCAAGATTGTCGTTTGAACCAACCATTGCTCACTTAACTAGGTAGAGTGAAATAGCGATCCCACGGATGGCGCCAGTTTGTATATGCAATAATCCGCACCTAGGATATGGGGAAGCAGTCCGGGTCTTCAAGGATGTTCGTATCTACTGACGTGCTCCGAACCTCGAGGAACTTCGTATCTCCTGCTAAGTCTTGAGATGTGATAAAACAAGTAGCACACGTTAGCCTCGCCCTGGATGTTTAGTCCGAGACCCAGCTCCGGTGTGAGAATGAGTATTTGTGATATGAGTAAAGTATGAAGTATAAAGTATAAGTGCTAGTTCGGTTCGGAGTAATTGCTCTCCAGGAAATCTTGCTCCCAACTGTGAATAGTTGGGGCTATTTATACTACTTACTTATTCCGAGAATTAAGCATGGGCTTGATGGGCTTGTCCGTACAACCCAATAGCTAGGACGTCCTTTTCATAATGACGTGGAGCTTGTCAGCTAGTGACGAATCATTTGGTTCATCCTTTTAGTTCAACACTTGGTATCGTCCTTTTATATCTTCAGTGGATCATACTTTGGTTCGTCAGTGGATCACACTCGTTAGTGGATCATATTTTGGCTCGTCAGTGGATGATACTCGTCAGTGGATCACACTCGTCAGTGGATCATATTTTGGTTCATCATGGGAATCGGGTTTCTCGAGACCCGATACACCGTCAGGACCATTGTTTGTGTAAAATTTTTATTAGGTTTTTGCTCGTTCTTTCATTCCCACATGTACCGATTGTGGATCATTCTTACTGCATCAATGTCCATTAAACTTTTGATTAATGTTAGCTCAGAACACTTGTATTGTTTTATACTATTTTTAAAGTTCAGATGTCAATATAATATGGATCTTTTAATCATTGATCAATCAATATCTACTACAGTAATAAAAACACAAAACAAATCACTCAACATAACATTTTCTACCTCAAAAGCAAAACTATATCTAAGGTGGTGTTTGTTTGTTAAGAGGGTCTGAATCTGAATCTGAACCGCACATCTGAATCTGAATCTGATGCGTAAATGTCTGAATCTGACCGCATTTGAACGAGAAAAAAAAACTCATGTTTGAACCGCACATTTGCTTGCTCGTACTAATTCTTTTTTAGTTTTTATTTGTGTCAGCAAGAGGCAACAAGACGCATTCAGACACGCCTCTCAAGTCTAAACCATTAAGATCTTACTGCATCTGAACACATCTGAACGGGAAAAAAAAAAAACAAACGGTCTGAACGTCAAAATGTCTGACCGATTCAGACATAGTGCCCATTCAAAAGCTGTTAAGAGGCAAAAAAGAAAAAACAAACACATCCTAAGAATAAGATTCACTAACTAAAACATAAAAGTATACATTAAGCAACCAAAACTAGCCAAATAAAAAAAAGAAAAAAAGAAAAAAAAAAAAAAAAAAAAAAAAATACCAAATTTGTATCTTACTCCAACCAAAAAACACTTTTCCAGTTTTCCCTTATAAATTCCCTTTGAAAGAAGAGAAATGAATATCTAGTCAGAAAATTTTCATATCATATCATAGAAGAATCATAGATTTAGACAAAAAACCAAATCAACCCGACAAGAAAACAAAACCACTCACCGCTTCCTTAAATTCATCCGTCACACTCACAGTACAGAAACACACACACACACTAATCACACCAACAAAAAACACATGATTGTATTATAAACAAAATGGGAAGAACATCATCAACAG
Source organism: Artemisia argyi (assembly GCA_030686995.1). Classification (NCBI taxonomy): domain Eukaryota; kingdom Viridiplantae; phylum Streptophyta; class Magnoliopsida; order Asterales; family Asteraceae; genus Artemisia; species Artemisia argyi. The sequence goes on along the minus strand of CM060688.1, from coordinate 152,171,061 downwards.
GAGGAGGAGAGTTGGAACAAAGCTATTCAAACAATGGAAGAAGAGTAGGATGTTGTTCTTATAAAAGGACAACAGTGTTGATATGTTCTGTTAATATTCTTGTTGCTCTTTATGTCTTTCATAATCTTCTTTATCAATCTATTTATTCTTATTCCTATTTCCAAGATTCCCCCCCTTCTACTGGTATTTCTTTCTTTCTTTCTTTCTTTTTATATGTATAAAGTTTCATGATAGTTAGATTGATTTCTTAATTAGTAGTTTTTTGTTGTTTATGTACATTGGTTTTATTAGTCTCAAGTCTAGATGAAAGAGGGGTGGGGTTGCACGGGGTCAGGGTTTCCATGCCGATTTAAACCTTATTGAGAAGGGGAGTTCGTTTTTTGTGCGTTTTGTAGATTATTCACTGGTCTTAAGTTTAGACGAACCCTAGTTAGTTATTATGTTTTTGAATTTGATGGCGATTTCGCAATGTTTAGGCAATCGTTCTTTTAGATTTTTCAGTGAGGGGCCGGGGGATTGTTTGACAGACTAATCCATGGGGTTTAAGCCCACCACCACACGGACAAAAACAAGGCAAAGTCTTTCCCTTTTAGGGAGGTTGACGTGGCCACTTCATGGTTTTTTGCACGAGGGGGATTCAAACTTAAGACCTCTCACATTTTAGTGATAGTTGCAAGTTTTTTTTTACCACTTGGCCACCCCTGGATGGAGGAGAACTGATTATGATGATCTGATCATTTGATGGAGAAATGAAATAGTGACCTATGATACACTATATAATTAGTTTCAAGTATTTGGATAATTGGATGGAGGCAGACTCATTATGATTATCTGATCCTTTAATAGTGAAATAATCCGTTTTAGAGCTGCATCTGATTCTTTTTATGTTACCTCTTAACACAAATATTCATAGGAGCCAAACAGTCATATAAGTGATTATGTGAATATTGCATTTTGTAGTAAACTAAATGTTATCCATGCAATTTGCGTTTTGTTACTGTTGATTATCTGAGTCTATATATTTTAAAAAATAAGTAGTTTTAGTAAGCAATCCTACAACACCTTTTTAGGTGTATCACATATTTGTAGAATATCAACTGTCATTTTTGTTCATTATTGCTTAAGAAATAGATCATTTCTGAATTGATTAGTAATTTTATATTATTTGTGTTCCTCTGTGCAGCCGGTACTTATTCTCCCGATCAAATTAAAAAAATGGAAGAAGCAATGCGGATACGAAAACAGTCTGAACCTAGAAAGCTCATTGAATTGGTAAGGCTTACCATGTTTTCACCTGTTGAATTATTAAATGTGATAAGTGAGTTAATTTTGTTTCTCTGTTGGCCACAGCTTAAAAAGATGAAGCAAAAAGTTGATAGAAGAGAGGACGTGGTTAAATTACCGCAGCCACTGAAAGAAAAGTTGACTGATGAGATTATAGAACTACTGAGAGGGTTGAGTATCGACGCTAACACAACTTTACAACATGGTAAGTTTATATTTTCTAGCTTTTTGTGATGGTCTTTATTACCTTTTTATCATCGTAAACCCTCAGTAGACTTGCTATTTAAATCAGCGAAAGTTCCTATAGATAAACTTCCTTAATAGGCTTCTTGATAAGTGGGCATCTAAGAAAAAAATGTCGAATATCTTGTAAAGTTTGATAGCTAAATTTAGTGGACTGTGTTGAAATATTATCATGCCCTCATCCTCATACACATCAGGCGTGACATATTTGATACTGTTTTTAGCGGGTCAGTTACATACTACTCTACATCCCCAAAGTACTGTCATAAATTCACCCTCCATACATTAATAATGTCCATACTCCACGATTTCCATTTTTATATATTCTATGAAAACTGCATTGTTTCAACTTTGGTAACTTACCAAGTACAGTGTACCCTATATCCAAATCATTATGGGAGTTTGATGACACCCCACTTTTGCCATTGCCCAAGGATCTTTAAGGCATGAATTAATGTACATTACACGTGTCATGTATTGTGTGACTTTCATTTTTTTTACTATCTGTTAGCTTTTTATTTAAGATTCCCTTTAGATTATAAGTCATTGTGAAAGAACCTCAATTGTTTGGTTCCATACTTTTACGTCATCCAACATGTGCTCCGAATATATTCTTTCCAACCCACCCAGACTTTTGCCTCGACAGAAACAAGGTGTCACACATTTATAATTTTTCAAGAGTCAAAGTACTTGTTGCACCAAGTCAATCTGTTTGCCTATTGCCCAGAACTATATAACCTTCAATTTTGAGATATCTGTGAATCACTAATACTACCTTTTTTTTAACAAAGTATGGTTTCTGCACCTTGGGTCAGTCATAAAGCTATTAGATTTCAGCACCTTCCTTAAGTGCAAACATGGTACTAAAATGCTGAATTTATGGTCGTACTTCTAACATTATTTTTAATCACATTAAAACCGGATGATAGAAACTTTAAGCACCAATAGTCGTCTGTATTCAGTCATATGTTTAAGCATCTGCCGGAAAAGGAGAAAACATTTTTTCCCCATTGCTTGTAAGCTTTATTTTGTCTTTGGGAACTCAGCTTTTATGTTGTTGTGTAATCTAACTAAAAGATTTGCTTTCCTCGTCCTTATTCTAATTCTGAGCAAACTTGCTATGTCCTCTGAATTTATGTGTCTGATATTTACGTCTTTGGAGAATAATTGTATTGCGCGTGATATTCTTAGTATTGTCCTGCATCAGGAACAGTGTTTCTTTGTCGTTTGTATTTCTTAGTTTCTTTGGTTTGTACTTTGTACCACGTGCGAAACTCAAGTGTTTTTTGTGGTTACATACATAAGCTAGACTAAGTCATTTGGCATCACCTTTAAAGATCATTTCTTTACTTCCAGTTCTTCTTTTATTAATTCTTTATCTCTAGCTTTTCTGTAATTCTTTTTTCTTTAAATTCATCTTTGCATTAAGTGTTAAGTTATGATTTTACAACTGAAATCAGACATCCTTTCGATTTTCTTATCTGTACTGAATCTAAACTTGGCATAATATGGGCATATGGCGTGTTCATTTTCCGTGTGCGACTTACTTTGATACATGTTGACGCAAGTATGTCATGTTTATTTTTCGCTTTTATTATAATTTCAGTAATTTAAGCACGCTCGTGTCTATAGAATATGTATCCAGAATTCCAGATCTAAAATTTCTTTGATAAGAAATAGCACATCACCTTATCACATTTTTCCCAGTCTCACTATAAGATATAGTTGATGATCTTAATTTGTTCAATATTGCTCCCATATTTTTTCATCATTAGATGATAATTCAGATATTTTAAATTAATCGTAAAACATGAATCAAACTATCTATGTGGTGAAACACTGAAACGTCACAATATCTGTTGGACAGAGCTAGCTCGGTAGTAGTACTGACCAAATTTAAATTATTTAGCTGTACTCTGGTAGTCTAGTACTCTGGTACTCCTTACTACTACCAGCGGCGATGGATGGAGCGGGTGAGTTGGTTAGCATGCCAAAAGTCAAAATGGGTCTGGTCAAAACGACCAGTTTTTAGCACATGTTATAACGGGTGCTGACTTGTCACTTGTTCTTGATTTACTTACAAATATTGAATGTGTTCAAAACTGCATTATTACAATAATAGTCTAATCGTTTTTAGTAAAACAATTTAATAGTTTATATGCATTTGAAGACGTTTTGGATGACTTTCAACTCATTTGACTTGTTTCCTTTTTTATTTTAGTCTTTAGTTTTTATCCTATTTGACCCGTTTAAGATAAATAATAACCCAAATTGACACAGATGTATTTAATAGGTCAAAAATTACAGCACTTCCAACGACCATGAAAGTTGTTTGGCTTTGCATGTGTGTTAACGAAAACAACGAAACAGAAATCGTTAAAAACTTCTTGAGACTGTGTCCTTCGTTTATTACTACATGGAATTGCTATTTACTTGGTCTCTCATCATTACTTATTTCTCCCACTATGAATGCATTTGAACCATGAATCTATAATTCAATTTTAAATTTAAATTATAGGTAGCACAGCCATTCTACAATTTCATTGGTGCCATAATGTATTTTTTTTTTTATCTGAATCTCTGTCTTACTTAGAGTCAATAATATAACATGTTCATTGCTTCTAATTACTGATGAAATTATTGAAAAATGTCTATGGTCTTCTACTAGTCTTCTTAATTCTTACATTTTTGTATGTGTAGACGCAGTTGAAAGCTGGCGGATCCAAAAACTAGAGGAAGCCAAAAAAATTGCTCGTGGGAAGGCCTCAAATCCAAGCATTCAACCGGCAGAAGCAGGTTCCACAATTTTTAATTCCCTTGACTTTTATGATTTACATATTTTGACTGTGCCGTACGGATAGAGAAGAGCCCACTTTTGGTTACAAACATTCAGCTGTAATACTTTCCAAATTTAAGTTTGGCATATATTTATATGTTTTTATATCCGCTTACTTTTCTTTAATACTATTTTGCATGGTTATATGTGGTTATCTAGTGATCCCAATTTCAGCCATACTTATAAATGGGTTGATTTGGGTTGTGATGAATGGGTCAAACAGGTCAAATGGGTTGAAGAAATAGACAATTTTTGCTATTTAGTCTACCTAACCCGGCCATGCTAGTTTCAACCCTTACTAAAAAAGTGCCCCTTTAAAACCTGAAACTGTTTGACCATTACTCAACTAGCTTGATCCGCGTTTCTTTCCACCTCTTTGGTTAGCGGTATATTCATCACTAAACTTCCATCGAGCAAGAGTCAAATATAACAAGGGTGCATGTTCATAGGTATGCTTGTAAGAGCCTTGGAGTCTAGTTGGACAGAGCTATCTCATGAAATTGGCTTATGGATCCCAGTTAATATAATCAACAATGAACATGATGACAAACCTGAGGGTGAAGATGATTTTGGTAATCAGATTTTTTTGTTTTCTTGCATTTCTTACTCTTCTATAAATTATCTAATAACTTTGACTTTGACCTCCTAGATGATACCATTCTTGCGGGGAGGCGGCTACCTCCCGAGTGTAATGCTGAACTTCATACTGATTATGGTGGTCATGCGGTCAAATGGGGTCTCACCCATCGGAAAGAAAGTGCATATGAATGTTGTCAGGCTTGTATTAATCAAGCTAAAGCTGCAAGACCGGATGAAATGAAATGTAATATATGGGTTTATTGCCCTGCTGAAGGTGGATGTCATTCCCCGGATATATACCAACATAAACTTGAAGAATGCTGGCTGAAATATGTAAGTTCTTTGTCATCTGCTGTAGAGTTAGCAAAATGGATGGGTCGGCCGGTTGGGTAATAGGTAAATAAGCAATATTTGGTGCAAGCCAGATTGGGTTGACCCGTAACAATTTTTATCCAAATTCATTAGGCCTCTATATAAATAATCTGTGTGCCGGATATGATTTCAAAATAATGTAATTTCAATTATAATATGCGGAGTAATTCGAAAAAGATGATCAGGGCACTAAAAATACACTTGGACAAGTTTTCTTTTGCGCTAACCTTTTTTCTGTTTTACTAATTTAACCATTGTATATCAGTAAATGTGTCAAGTTTGCCACCTCCAGATTGTTGTCTTGTAATCTGAACGTAAGATTACTCTCTGCTAAATTTCTTTCTCAGTCCCTTGAATATTGCAATGCTTGACTTAATTCTTGGTTTGTTGGGGAAATTGTTATAAAGATTTTCTTAAAATCTAAAATGCCCCTATTACTTAAACCAAATTGGAGGAACAGTGGACCCAAATCAATAACTCCCAGACATATTCTTAATGTTGGTAAGAGATTAGCCACGGCTTTTTTTTAAGTGCTGTCTTTGATTTTTCTTTAAAAGCCTACCATGATTCTTACAAAACTCTGAAAAGAGCACTAAAAGTTTATTGAAGGAGCGATTTTCAGACAAACTGTGGAAATTTAGATTCAGAATAACTATAGCGCCTGGCACTTTTGTCCAAAATTTGCTTATTAAAATATTTAGTGTGCTTTTTCTTCTGTTTTCTTTGCAAGAAGGATTGTTTGTGGTTCAAAAAGTAATCGCCTGATAATAAAGTGTAGATACATCCTGCTAACCTAAAAAGTTTTCCGAAAAGATATTGTTATACTCTTTAGTTGGAAAACTGGTGAAAGTGTTGTAGTTTCAGGGACCATGGGGCCATGGGGGTACTTCCTTTGATCCCTTGTCTGACTTTTGGGTTTTGAAACAAGTGACTTTAACTTCAAAATCGACAAGATTTATCTTCTGAAAAAGTTACAATAATTTAGAATAGAAATATTCTGAAGATTTAGAATAGTAAGAAACCTATAGGTGGCAAAATGGACCATTGAGCTGGGATTCAGCTGGGTCAAAACCTCACAATATATGGCGTGTTGACCCGCCAACACCATATTGTTTTTCTTTAAGTTTCACGAGTGCTTAATATATAAGTTATGCTAAAAAAACTATTCCTTGAAACAATCATCCGAGCTCTATTTGTTTATAACAAATTAGGAGTTTTTAACACTTTAGACAGACTTTGGGTGACTTTTAAGTTTTAACCCATTTAACCCGTTTGACTTCTTACATTCTTAGCTAACTTGTTCAGGGTTAGCCATTTAACCATCTCTTTATGATGAAAAAAGAGTGATTCAGACTTTAATATTCGCCCATCCTTTTATGCAGGCAGAACAGCCGAAAGTGAACTTTAAGGATAAGTATTCAGAAAATTACAGAAGAAATCACCCGAATGCACCTTTGGTTGTTCCTTGGGTCTCGGGTGTAATAAGTTCTTGAATGTGCTCAGACACCCGTTTTAAGAATCTGTCTGAAGACCAATACAACTACAAACTTGAAACCTTGCATCTGTAATCATATCTGTATCTGTCCTGTATCCCTATGCAATGCAGTTTTGTTAATCGTATCCCCTTTTTACTTGCAAGTTTTGTACTAATTTGTATCTTTGGACTGCACCAGTGCTTTCAAAGTGAAAAGAACTGGAGCTGAAAGGAAAAGTTATGATAGTTGGGGCAATGCGAAAAGGTGTTGCTCTTTTGCGTGTAATTTGAAATGATTTTATAGGTCGAGAATGGGGATTTGAGGCATGTGGGATAATTTCTTGAAAATCGTTTGTAGTAAATTTATGTTGTATGATTTCATATCTGTTGATATAAATAATTGACTGAAAACATTATTCATATCTTCCGATATCTCTATGTTTTGATAATCACAAAACTTAAACTAATCAAACCAAAGATCATGACGTAAACATGTATTTAGTAATAAATAATCACCTTCACCAACAAATCACTTAAGGTATGAATAAACAAAGTGTTTAGTGCAATGTATGATCAAAGGGGTATTTAATTAACTAATACAAAGTTTATTTAATTATATAATCTTATTATATATATTTTTTTTTAAAAACACTTTTGGTAATAAGGAAAAATGTTTTAATCATACTAAATATATGATTTCAAATATTTAACCAAAATCAGTTAGTTTTTCACCAAATAAACTTTCCCCACTAAAAGACAAGTTTTCTGGCCGTTACAGTTGGGCGGCCCTCTTAATTATAAGGGGCGGTCCCCTTAATTTTAAGGGGGCCGGCCATGCTTTAAGGGGACCGGCCACGCTCCTCTGTCAGAAACTTTTGCCTATAAATACCACCTTAAACCTGGATTTTTTACCCACCTTTTTGCACAAAAACTTTCTGTTCTAGATCTCCATTTCAATCCTAAAAATCCTTTGATCATTTCATAAGCCTTTGTTTCCAAGTGATCCAAAGCCTCATTCTTTCAAGTGCAAAGAGAAGAATACTTCTATTAGAAGTATTACAACTTAGTATCATCTTGCTATCTAAGTTGTTTGTTTACATTTCCTTATATATCTTTCATACTTTGGTGAATAAGGTGTATGTATTAGTTAACTAGATTTAGTTGAAGAATCTAGAATTGTTGTAAGTGTGAAGTGTGACTTGAAGTGAAGAAGAAGGGTTAGATAGTAGTGGTGATAGGAGATTGTAGCAATAGGAGCTTGTAGTGAAGAAATTAAGGATCTCTAGTGGAGAAGACTAGAAGACATTTGTAGATTGAAGTTGTGAAGACATTAGTGGCTTGAAGGTGTCAAGACATTAGTGCATTGAAGGTGTGAAGACATTAGTGGCTTGAAGGTGTCAAGACACTAGTGCATTGAAGTTGCAAAGATATTAGTGACTTGAAGGTGTCAAGACATTAGTACTTTGAAGGTGTGAAGAGAATAGAAGATTGGTGTATAGAAGATTGGTGTGTAGAAGATTGGTGTGAAGAAAATAGTAGATTGGTGTGAAGATTGGTGTGTAGATTGGTGTGTAGGTTGGTGTGAAGATTGGTGTGTAAATTGGTGTGTATATTGGTGTGTACGGTTTTCTCCGCCATAAAGGAGGTCTTTGATCTAGTGAAGAAAACTCTCGAGTAGGTGACTCGGGGAGTGGAGTAGGGCAAGGAAGGTGTCCTTGTAGCCGAACCACTATAAATCCTTTGTGTCTCGGTTTGATCTTTCCATCTCTCACTCTTTGATTTATTACTTACTTGCATTTCACACATAGTCATAATTTATAGTATTGTGCATATGATTGATTTCACATAAAGATCAAACTAAAATCCATTCATAAAACTAATCTTACAAAAACCAACCTAGTACATATAATTATATCTATACACTACTATACATATATATGCTTACATAAAATATATGAAATTGTATATTCTTTCCAAACATTATACATAAGCATTGTATATATATAAAACCTTTAATAAATCTTGTATTTATACTTTTGTAGTTAAGTGTTTTGAAATTGTACATTATACATAAGTAGTATTTATACAAAATCATAAATTAACTAGTTTATATATTTATGTATTAAAGTGATTTGAAAGTTTCATCTTAGAAACTATCTTTTACAAATAAGCAAAACGAAAAAGACGTAAAACTATTCAACCCCCCCTTCTAGTTTTCCATAATTGGTACCAGAGACACGTCTAACAAGATTTTTAAAATATACTGTATTTTAAAACTTGTAACGATCTATGGAATTCGAAAAATATCTAGAAGGAGAATTTACGCAAAAACCACCATTATTTGAAAATGATCATTTTCTTGAATGGAAAAATAAATTTGAAAATTATGTGAAATCAATAGATCTTGATCTTTGGCATATTATTTCAATTGATGATCTTAAACTAACTAAAATGGATTTTGAAAATCAATATAATAATCTTCAAATAAAAATTGATAAAAATACTAAAGCTAAATTACTTATTTTCAAAACTCTACCAAATGTTGAATATGAAAGATTATTTCCTTGTAAAACGGCAAATGATATTTGGAAATGTCTTTTAAAGTTTCACCAAGAGAAATGTAAAACCAAAGATGATAAACTTGATATTGCACATGAAATTGTTACTCTAGAAAATTTAATAGATAAATATTTAGTTGAAATAAACACATGTACTACTAGTTCAAATGTGATCATTGAAGGTACTAATAATGAAGAACACATGTGTCAAATCCGAAGAAAGCATGTTAATAAATTATGGTGCAACAAGGACGATAAAGACGATGTAAATACGGAATACGTGAACATCCTAACAAATGTTAATACAAATAGTGATGACAAGGATTACATGCTCCAAGATCCAAGCAATGCTACAAACAAAACATGGAGCGACATGAACAATGGAGTTGATCACCGTATAGCGAGTAAAGAGTGTACAAGTACAAATAAGGTACAATTCAAAACCAAACATTTTTGCTATGATCAATTTACATTAGAATTTTCAAAAATGGAAAATAGCTTCAAACACTTTTGCAACATTGACTCAAAAATTATTTTTAAAAATGAATCTTCAACATCCGCTGAAAATAACTTTGAAAAAGAAATAATTTTAGAAGACAAAATGTCTAGACTTGAAAGTAATATTGAAATTGATCTTGAATGTAAAAATTGTCAAGACTATAAACATGAAATTAAAATGGAAAAGGAAAAAGCTAAAATATTAGCAAAATTCGAAAATAGTTCTAAATCTTTAAAATATCTACTTAACATTCAAAAGTCATTTTATGATAAAACCGGATTAGGATATACGGCAGATGAGTATTTGACAAATACATCAAAACAAATAAAATTTGTTAAACCTAATGGAAAAATTTAGAATTATTATTATTTACATCCATTGATTATTTCTCTAGTCAAGAAAGTTATTGTTTGTTTGCTAAAACAAACAAATAATGAATTCTTGTACTTCTCGACGACATCCTCTTCATATGCATTTAAGTGCATTGGATGTTCGCTACTAATCAAATCGGACCCATGAGAATCTGGGTACCAAGCTCTCTGTCATGTGTAGGTAATTAACGATCAAAGGAACTACTACTTTTTGGATCGCTCTATTTGATTTCTTTCATTTGATGACCATTGTCTTTATGGTGTGTTCGTTACTACCTCATGACGAAGGATTCTTGTTCTACCATTCTTAATCTGCACGACTTGTGATGATTGGTGCGACCGATAGTGTTTCTATGATCAAGTCTCCTTGATCCTTTTTGCATTAGGATATTACTTCGCTTCTTCAACTTGCTTTGGGGAAAACCTTCCTGACGTTTTATTTTGCTCTCATGACCACTCTTAAAGAAGAGCTGGACCTGAGGTAAGTTTTCTTTTCAAAAACTTGCCTACATTACATTAAGATAGAGTATGCTTCAATTAGTATATTAATATGTTTTAATTTGCAAGTTGCTATGCTTTTAGATCATGAATACCAATATATGCATACATAACATTAGGATAATTAACCCTCTTATTGCTATATCCATTATCATTTGTTTTAGTTTTCATCTATATTGATAATCTTCTATGATCTAGAATAGATTGCTTGACACTTGTGCTATATGATCTTACTAGTTGCATTAATAGATGTGTTATAATTAAGACTTGCTAGTGACTCAATATTACAATGTGTCTTGTATACATGCATATATACATATGTCTATATTGCATTCATTGTTGAATTTCTTTGTCCTTTCCTATCTCATTGCATTTAGATGTTCAATGTCTACCATATCTCTCTCACATCTTTAGTTGCCATTAGAGATGATTACATGTGACAATGGGCTGAATCGATTCTCTTGAAGTATATCTTTCACCTGAAATTTCTTGATTATCAAAATCAATATGTCATATTTAAAAACTTCTCTCTTTGAGTTAAAACCCTTCGAATATCTATTTTATGCTTTTTCGAACAACATGCTTAATCATAAGCTATCATAACATTATTTTGATCTTTATCAAAGCAGAAACATTTTTCTTTTTGAAACAAAACAAAATTTGTCCTAGTAGGATACAAACTTGAATGTATTTCAAAACATTAAGCCAAGTATTAGTGAATCAAGAATACTTCATATTTGGTAATCTTCGATAGGTAAATTTAGGAACTCGATTTCTTCTAAAAAGAGAATGACTACTGGAGAATCTATTGACTAGAAATTCAATTTAACCTAACGGTTGAATTGCTTCTATGTGAGAAGTTGGGTGTGTGTAACCCGTAAAAATGGTCGTGTTTAGCCTGAATTGAGCACCACTAGTAATAGTCTCATACTCATTCTCCAACTTGATTAAATTGCACTTCCTATATATACCTAACGCTAGTTTACTTTTGTGAACCTTGTTTCTCATTTGATTCTTTCGTTCCCAGATTTATGACATTAAGTGAAAACTTACTTTCAAACATTGTTGAATAAAACTAAAAACATTTTATTTAAAACATTATTATTTTCTCACATATGTCATAAACTTATGTGAAAATGACATCCACAATCTAATCAAATCATTTCATGAGAATCATGGTTTGCCCATATGGATCTTGTTTGTAACAAGTCTTGAAGTCCATATAATCATATCTGTCTATTTGTTACTTGTCAACAATCATCAACATGTTTGCTCTAGGCTAAATGTTATCATCTTCATATAGTTGCTCATTTAGCTTATTTGGCTTGTTGTCTCCTTTGGTGCATATCTTAATTGATAAATTAATAGATAGCATGATTATTAGAAATTAATTGTCTACTTTAATTAATTCTATATCACTCTCTACATTCATGAATAGTATGCCCTATATTGCCTCAAAGAGTTGAACTTACTTGAATCCAAAAACAAAAACACAATCTTTTTGAAAATTTTCTGTCAAAAACCCATTTCTGGCATTCTGGGAATCACCAGATGGGCGGCCCCCTTAATTATATAAGGCGGCCCCCTTAATGATTAAGGGGACCGGCCCCTAATTAAGGGGACCGGCCATCTGATGGTCGGGGATACTGTTTTCTTTATCACTTTTTGACCCATTTCAACCTATACCTCCCAAAATTCACAAACATATTCTGTCCCATACTATCCCTCAAATTTTTCTTCCTAAACCACATTTCTCATACACTATAAATACTCTCCTACCACCATTAATGTCATCACACCCAAACATGTCATCTTCCAACAACCAAAAACCAAAGATTTCAAGAACCGCAAGGATCTCCGTCAAACCCGTTTGGAGGAGGAAACTTGATTCTTGTCATAACCCTTGTGATGTTGTTTCAAGTCAACCAACAACTCAACCTCAAACCCACTCAAATGAGTCATCCCACAACCTATCTTCCACTAATACCCTCATTAATGCTTCCTCTTTTGATGAGCATGCTCAATCCCAAAACAACAATCCCAACATCTCAATCAACACTTCACATATTGCTCATTCAACAAAGACATCATCCACTCATGAAGAATCTCTTCCACCCATATCATGTTTTCATGATTACCCAAGCTCAAACATGTCTCCACCACCTAGAGTACCACCACCACTTCCTACAACCTCACATGCCACTCCAATGTTGCATGTGGAAACCTTCACCCAAGACAACTATCATGCTCCACCACCATCACCTTCCTCCGAACACTTGAAGTTCGTTGAGGAGCTAAAAGAGGCACATGAGCTTAGTGCTCTTTTAGCATTACATCTTGCTCAACGCAATTTGGATCCACCACAATCAAACTCACCATCATCACCACATAACAAAAACCAACTTGAGAAGCATGTTAACACTTGCCCTTGTTGCATCTTCCTTCAACAACAAACCATTGCTTTGAATGAGCACTTCACTTGGATTGAGTATCTTCTTACTAGAACTCAACAAACCCCATCACTTGAATAACATCACAACCCTCAACCAACAAACTCCACTTCAAATCCACCACCTCCAAGCTCTACAAACTCACCAACACCCATGGAACCAAAAGTTTACCTCCACTAAACCACCAAGCATTTGATATGCTTATGTTTTCTCATTTTCAAATAAAACTCCTCAACCATTTTGGGATTCAAGAAAGTTTGATGACACTTCTTGTTGGCACTATAGGATGTTCTATGTTATTTAGAATTCTATTTGTATTGCCTTTGTAACAATGATTATGGGTTGACATAATCATTTTTCTATTATTGAATGGTTTAATATATGTTTCTTATTCCCTTGTGCCATGATTATTACTTGTTAATATTATGCTATATGTATTTGCTTGTGCCATGCTTGTGCTTCTAATATTTTTCTTGCAAGAATTACTTTCTCGAAACCTTGGTGCCCTCAAACGAGGGGGAGCATACATCAAGGGGGAGTTTTCTACCCGTTTAAACTTCTCTCACGAAGTTTATTCAGCCTAACCTTTTTGATTCTACAAAAAGGGGGAGAAGTGAATGTAAACTTACTAAATACTTGTCTAAATATTAATTTTTGGATTTAATAAGTTTAGGTTTTGTAATCATCAAAAAGGGGGAGATTGTTGATATAAATAATTGACTGAAAACATTATTCATATCTTCCGATATCTCTATGTTTTGATAATCACAAAACTTAAACTAATCAAACCAAAGATCATGACGTAAACATGTATTTAGTAATAAATAATCACCTTCACCAACAAATCACTTAAGGTATGAATAAACAAAGTGTTTAGTGCAATGTATGATCAAAGGGGTATTTAATTAACTAATACAAAGTTTATTTAATTATATAATCTTATTATATATTTTTTTGAAAAACACTTTTGGTAATAAGGAAAAATGTTTTAATCATACTAAATATATGATTTCAAATATTTAACCAAAATCAGTTAGTTTTTCACCAAATAAACTTTCCCTACTAAAAGACAAGTTTTCTGGCCGTTACAGTTGGGCGGCCCCCTTAATTATAAGGGGCGGTCCCCTTAATTTTAAGGGGGCCGGCCATGCTTTAAGGGGACCGGCCACGCTCCTCTATTAGAAACTTTTGCCTATAAATACCACCTTAAACCTGGATTTTTTACCCACCTTTTTTCACAAAAACTTTCTGTTCTAGATCTCCATTTCAATCCTAAAAATCCTTTGATCATTTCATAAGCCTTTGTTTCCAAGTGATCCAAAGCCTCATTCTTTCAAGTGCAAAGAGAAGAATACTTCTATTAGAAGTATTACAACTTAGTATCATCTTGCTATCTAAGTTGTTTGTTTACATTTCCTTATATATCTTTCATACTTTGGTGAATAAGGTGTATGTATTAGTTAACTAGATTTAGTTGAAGAATCTAGAATTGTTGTAAGTGTGAAGTGTGACTTGAAGTGAAGAAGAAGGGTTAGATAGTAGTGGTGATAGGAGATTGTAGCAATAGGAGCTTGTAGTGAAGAAATTAAGGATCTCTAGTGGAGAAGACTAGAAGACATTTGTAGATTGAAGTTGTGAAGACATTAGTGGCTTGAAGGTGTCAAGACATTAGTGCATTGAAGGTGTGAAGACATTAGTGGCTTGAAGGTATCAAGACACTAGTGCATTGAAGTTGCAAAGATATTAGTGACTTGAAGGTGTCAAGACATTAGTACTTTGAAGGTGTGAAGAGAATAGAAGATTGGTGTATAGAAGATTGGTGTGTAGAAGATTGGTGTGAAGAAAATAGTAGATTGGTGTGAAGACTGGTGTGTAGATTGGTGTGAAGATTGGTGTGTAAATTGGTGTGTATATTGGTGTGTACGGTTTTCTCCGCCATAAAGGAGGCCTTTGATCTAGTGAAGAAAACTCTCGAGTAGGTGACTCGGGGAGTGGAGTAGGGCAAAGAAGGTGTCCTTGTAGCCGAACCACTATAAATCCTTTGTGTCTCGGTTTGATCTTTCCATCTCTCACTCTTTGATTTATTACTTACTTGCATTTCACACATAGTCATAATTTATAGTATTGTGCATATGATTGATTTCACATAAAGATCAAACTAAAATCCATTCATAAAACTAATCTTACAAAAACCAACCTAGTACATATAATTATATCTATACACTACTATACATATATATGCTTACATAAAATATATGAAATTGTATATTCTTTCCAAACATTATACATAAGCATTGTATATATATAAAACCTTTAATAAATCTTGTATTTATACTTTTGTAGTTAAGTGTTTTGAAATTGTACATTATACATAAGTAGTATTTATACAAAATCATAAATTAACTAGTTTATATATTTATGTATTAAAGTGATTTGAAAGTTTCATCTTAGAAACTATCTTTTACAAATAAGCAAAACGAAAAAGACGTAAAACTATTCAACCCCCCCTTCTAGTTTTCCACAATATCATTTAGAAATTTGCTAACTATATGCTGGTGTGGTAGTGGGTGGTTCCTCCGTTTGTGATGGATTCACCAAAATTTGGTAAATTTTATGTTTTGTTCACCCCGGGTCTAGTCTGCTAGTTGTCGGTTTATGTAGGTGTTCTTAAATTTGTTTGTGTGACATCACGCCAGTAATATAAACATGTGTCTTCGCTGTTTGCTAGTTCATAAGCAGATTAGACGACGGTTTAAAACATGCACTTTCATCCTTAATTGGCTGAGTTGGTTATAACCATTTTTTTTGTTTTTTCAATAATTGCTATGTTGTTTAAAAAAAAACAACAACAATTGCTATGTAAAATACACTTTTGAAGACTTTTAACAGTATCATTTCATTACCTTAATGAACAAATTTCTTGCAAAATGTTGACAAACGCTCTGCTTAAGGAAGCTCGGTAAAGCGAGTGTACTGCTTTAGCTTTCGGGAACGCGACCATTTGCTTCTCGTGAAGTTTGAACTTAGGTCTCTATTAGAGAATTTCAAGCCCCACCATTAGACCACACATTTGGAAACAACCAAGTTAGAATGCTACCTCTAAACTGAACTTACAATGCACCTATCCTATGGTTCAACTTATGGTCTTTCAAGTAAGACCGGACATTTTTGTTCCTTCTTGTGGTTGTGTAGTTTGAGTTTAGTAATTTACTTTAGATTTGGCTCACTACTCATTTTATGACACTTACAATATGGAGATAATCATTAGAAATTTATTTCTGTTCACTCAACTTAAACATTGTATCCAAAGTTTATAAACACGTAAGTGATTTAAGTAACTGATACTAAACACTAACAGGGTGCTTGAACATATTTTGGGGTTATTTTCAGCTCAAGTGTCTTTTTAAGGGATGTTTATCAAGTTGTTTCCAAGTGACGAAGACAAATATTTGGACATAGATAAGTTTGTAACCCCTCAAATAAGCTTTAATTTTGTGAGCTTATTGTGTTTTAAAACTAAGATAAGCCAATGAACTCCCAATATAGCTAATCTACCATATCATAAGAACTAAGAAGTTATATATTGGCTCAAAAACTTATTTTGATACAGTGGGTAAAATTTCCAAAGTACCAAAATAAGGATTAATAATACTTAATGGGATTGTCTAACAAGTGCACTTAGCATCTCTTAAAATGCATTAATTCATCCAAAACTTTCGTTTTAAATTAAAAAATGCATTTAATACACATTAATTGATCTTATAATTTACCTTAATTTGTTCTGATTTTGTAATCAATAAACTTAAAGTTTCATTGTTTAATCATTTAAACTAGTGCCCTGAAGGCACTCATTAAACAAACCCATACTTAATATACACGAATTTTACTATATTTTATGTTTGGGTAAAAACTATAAAATAGTCACGTACTTTTCAAATTCTTTCGACTTAAAACTCTTACTTTTTTTTTATTAACATATACACTCACGTACTTTCAAATTTTATTTCGACTTCACCCATATTGTATTAAAATAATATTATATTAATATAAAAAATCGGTCATATGAGTGAAGTCGGAACAAATTTGAAAGTAAATGGGTGTATATGTTAACAAAAAAAAAGTATGTGTTTTTACATTTTGGAAAGTATGTGACTATTTTATGACTTTTAACCTTTTATGTTTTTATTCAGTTAGATTATTATGTATTTTTTTTGTTAGGAATACGTTTATTCCAATGAAGACTCGGTCACCCCGAGTATTGTAATAGCATAGTGTAGCTCGTAGTAATCATTACTTTAGTGTAGTATTTGTGGAGTCGGGTCGGGTCTTTACCCACTGTCAGCCCGGTCCACAGCCCGTTTAATAGGGCGTTGAGCATGTAACTATAAATACCCTCTCCCACCCAAGGGAGAGGGTTGGACCTTCATTTGCAATTCAACTTTTCCTTTCTTTTACAAGGCTCCCAACTTCCTTTCTCTCTCTAACTTTCTCTCACTAGAAATCTTCCATATTCGATCCATACACATATAATCTAAGCTTGTTATAACCTTAAGTGTATTACAATTGGTATCAAGAGCCATGGTTCTATCCTAGGATGAGTGGTACACATAAATTCGTGGCTTAGTTTTTGTGTTTATTTTGGTTCGAAAGTTTTTAGTAGTTTTCTTCCTCATTTGACCTCGTGTGGTGTTTTTCTTGGTGTTTTGGTTGTCCTTTCTTAATTAGAAAGGTTATAGACATCTTGTGTAGCTCTTGGTTTTGTCATATCATCATTCTTGTGGAAGAAATAGTGAATTCGTGTTGAGTTTCTAAGTAGCGAGTTGGCAGATTCATCATAGAGAGTTGGCAAGAGTGTTCAGCGAGTTGACAATAGCGATTTGGCGGTTTGCCATTTTTGGGTATAATGCCAAATCGCTAGATAGTGACAGTTTTGTCCTATTAGTGTAGCGAGTTGATAGACCAGCGATTTGTTCAGGTTAGCGAGTTGATCATCTGTAGCGAGTTGACCAGCGACTTGTTCAGGTTAGCGAGTTGATCATCTGTAGCGAGTTGTTACTCTACAGCGAGTTGAGATTTGATTAGCGAGTTGTCCTTCCTTAGCGAGTTGCTCATCTCCAGCGAGTTGTTATCACAATAGCGAGTTGATTATTTACCAGCGTGTTGTACACTGCAGCGTGTTGGTGGAGGTAGCGTGTTGTTCCTATAGCGACTTGGTCTATTTAGCGAGTTGTGTAGTGTCTCCAGCGAGTTGTGTACTTTGGCGATTTGACTTTTCTAGCGAGTTGGTTACACTTGATAGAGAGTTGAGCTAGTGTAATTAGCGTGTTGGTTAATTTTCATTAAAAATTTTCTACAGTTGTGAAATTTGTGCACTATTGCGACTCAAGTTGTTACTACCATTTCTACAGTAACTTGACATTGTGGGACTAATCTTACGGCTTGACTAGTTACTTCTAAAGTAACCTGACGTTGTGAGTCTAATTCTACGATTTGTCTTGTTCCACTGTAGATCTGCTGTAATTTGACTTGTTGCAACGATACACGAATTACACTTCTGTTTAAAATACTTGGTACCTTTCAACATGGCAAGCACTTCCTCGGATGACATTCAGGCAGCTGGGTCTGATACACGTCCTCCTATGCTGGACAGGACGGACTATGAATCATGGGCACAAAGGATTCGACTTTATTGCTTAGGGAAGGAAAACGTGTTAAATATCTTGAAGTCCATTGATGAAGGACCTTTTCACCCGGGTTTCACCAGAGACACGATTGAAGCTACTGATGAACTTCCTGCTGTAATTGGTCCTGACAGACTTCGTACCTATAATGAGCTGACAGATGAAGAAAAGAAACGTCACGATGCTGACATCAGAGCCTCGAACATCATCATTCAAGGACTTCCAAAAGATGTCTACAAACTCATCAACTACAACACAGAAGCCAAAGCTGTCTGGGATAATGTGAAAATGCTTCTCGCAGGGTCTGAACTAACAAAAGAAGATCGTGAGTCTCAGTTATATGATGAATTTGAGCACTTCAAAATGAAACCTGGTGAAAGCATCACTGACTACTACGTCAGATTTCACAAGTTAGTCAATGACATGAGAATCATCAAGATGACAATGCCCAATATCCAGCTTAATTCAAAATTTGTGAACAACATGGCACCAGAATGGGATAGATTTGTCACAGCTGTTAAACTCAACAAAGGGCTCAGGGATACAAATCATGAACAACTCTATGCATACCTGCAACAACACGAGAAACATGCTGCAAATGATAGAGTATTGAGGGAAAAGCTTAACCCTCCAGCTGCAAATGATTCACTTGCATTTGTCACAAATGTTCAGCAACTCAACCAGTCCTCACAAGAGCAATCTCAACCACAACAGCTATCATCCAGATCTACTGCAATGATCAATCAATCATCTACACCTTCATCATCTACTTCTAACACCCAACTTGATTCTGGGTACTCTCATACCGACATGATGATTGACAACCTCTCAAACCAAGTCTCTCTTCTTGTTCAACAATTCCAGGCTGTTCTTCCACCAACCAACAACCAACTCCGAACCTCTTCAAATCCCCGAAGTCAGGCAATTATTGAAGATGGTAGGGTTGTAGTGCAGAATGTGCCAGGGAGACAGACAGTGAATCAAAGGAATGCTGGTAGAGGGAATGGGCAGTACAGAGTTGGTGATGCACTTCAAGTCCGGGCTAGGCAGCCAAAGTGCTACAATTGTGGTGGATTGGGCCACATTGCTAGAAATTGCACTCAACCGAAGCGTCCCCAGAACTCTTGAGTACTTTAAGGACAAGATGCTGCTAATGCAGGCACAAGAGAATGGGACTGCTCTGGATGAAGAAGCACTACTCTTCCTGGCTGGTGATGATGGGAATACATTCGATGCTGATGTTGATGATCAACCGGTTCAGGATTTGGCACTCAATGATCCGAACATATTCCAAGTGGAGGATTGTGATGCATTCGACTCTGATGTGGATGATGAACCTACCGCACAGACAATCTTCATGGCCAATCTGTATGCTGCTGCTTCTACTCCACAACAGTCTGGTCCCTCCATCACATCTGCTATTTCTGAGGTACCAACGCTGTCCAATCTAAATAATACCACCATTCCACAGGGGGCATGTAACTCGGTACAACTCAAGGATATTGACAATTCAGATACCACTGATGTGGGAAATACTAACAATATCCCATATGAAAGGTATATGGTTGACAATAGCCTGACAGTTGTACCAAGTGATATGCCGTCCGTTGAACAAGAGCTGCATAAGCACACTATATACAACCATGATGATTCCTTGACCACTAGATGTAACCTCCTTAAGGACCAGGTGGCTTTATATGAACAACGTGCTAAATTTGAGCTTAATGAACGAGAACAGAAAATGGAATATCAATTGCGTGTGTACATATCTGAAAATAACTCCAAACAAGAAACGTTGAGAAAAGAGTTAACGTCTTTGAAAAAACAATTGGATCAAACTGTTTCACAAAAGCAGGAGATTCAAAAGGTTCTGACATCTACCAAATTAGAACACAAAGAAAAAGAAGCAAAACTTCTTAATGATTTCTCAAAACTCAAAAACTTGAAAAACAAATTAGAAGATAAGTTATACACGCAAGACCAAACCATTCAATCTGCTCAAATGATGTACAATCATAGGAGGTTTAGAGATGAATTTAGTGTAAAGGATGCCTCTAAACCGAAAGTCAAATGTCTTAGAAATGGTATAGGTGCTCAACCTGCGTTATATGATGCAAACAATATGCTTGAGCCTGACCATGCCCCTCCTGATGTGAGATCATATGACGAGATTAATGAGTGGGAAGATAGAACTAGGGAAAGAATCACAGAGCATTTGAAGGACCCCCAGTGCATTGCTAAGAATATCGTGTTTCACTATGACTATTCTGTAGATAATCATTCGGCCATTTTTGTTCCCCAAAAGAAAATTCTCCCAGAAAAGGTTTTTTGGAATATAGACATTGAGAAAATGAGAGCTGAAAGGCTTATAGGTAACACACGTATAATTTTTAGGATTGCTGACCCCACTGTATATCCCATAAACACACCTAAGCACCTTGTGCCATTCACTCTTCCCACGCAGTGTAAAACTCTCATTGGTTTGTATGTATTAGGCCAACTGTTTAATGATTTTGAGCTAACTTGTAAAAAGAGAATTACACCAACTGGGATTACGGAAGGGGAAAGGGGTTTTGAGCAAACAAAACGATGTTACCTAACCGAAGTCATACCATTTTTCAAACTTCTCAAAGAACACTTTGATGGCCTCAAAAAGACGATTAATAATGATGTCACTGAAATGAAAAAGACCTTTAATGAGGTGGAAAATGAGGGTAAACAATTGGCAATTGATCTCAAATATAGTAAAATAGACAGGAAAAACATTCTCATCATGAATGAGAACTTGATTGCTAATTGCATTGCACAGGATGTATTTTACACCGTGACCGATTCAGCTTTATCTGCTCGACAATTTCATGAAATGTCGGTCACCTTGCATACCTTTCAGAATCATGTGATTGAGCTTGAAGGGGAGAATTTCAAACTCCATAAAAAGATTCAAAACGATGACCATGATAACATGGTCAGGAAATTTTCGAAACTAGAAGTTGATTATCTTAAGCTGCAACTAAAATATCAACATCTAGAAGAAAGCACTAAAATTTCAAATGCCAAGACATCCTCGGATGCTCCTGACTTTGACACATGTTTTGAATTAGTCAAAAAGGATGAAACAATTCAAGCTCACTCAAATACGATTCGGAAGTTGAGGGCTCAAATTGCACAATTAAAGTCTAACATGGGCGAAGATACTAATCACCAAATGTCTCTAGACTCTCAAAAGTTTCAAAAACAAGGCATCATTAACGATCTACAACATGAAAATGTGTGGCTTCGTGATGAATTGTCAAATGCTAAACAACGATACAAAGAATTATTTGAGTCAATTAAAATAACACGTGATCAAAACAATAAAAAGGTCACTTCTTTGTTAAACGAAATTGAGAACCTAAAGACTATGGTGAAAGGGAAAATGCCCGTTGGTTCATGTGACCATGCGTATAACAATGTTCATGTTTGTTCGAAATATTCGTGTGATGCTGTGGAAGTTTCTCTACCCCTTAGGAACAACAAGTTAGTTCATAGCAACTATCTTAGACATCTTAAGGAATGCCTTGTCATACTTAGAGAAACCGTTGAGGAAGATAGGATAACCAAGCCGCTTGATGAAGTAGTTGTTGATGCATGTTTCCTCACTAATAGAGCTCAGGAATTACTAGAATATGCTATTAGTACATGCCCCAAGAATGACAACAAGCTGCAAAGGTTATATGCAACATAGTCCAATGATAGAAACAAACATGTTACAGTTGATATCCCTCAGACTTTGCCTCAATCCAACGTCATGATCACTAACAAACAAACAGCAATCAAGCTTACTAATGTTCCAATCATTGCTTCTACAGGAGTAAAAGGTGTGTTCAAAGCTAGCGGGCCACAGCCTAGGTGCAATACAAAGAATGATAGGGCTTTGCCGGCTAAGAGTGGACTTAAGAATAAAGTAGAAGAATCATCTAGGAACAATAAGAAACATTTGGTGAATGAAAAGAATCGTGTTGATTCAAACATTTGTTTAAACAATGATGTAATTGATTCGAATTCTTATGGTATTTGTAAAACATGTAATGAATGTTTAACTGTTGGTAATCATGATGTTTGTGTTGTGCGTCTCTTTGAGCCTTCTATGCAATCTTCGGTTAAGAATGTTTTGAATGATAATCATGATAGGCAGGTTTGGAAATGTACAGGAAAGTCTTTTACAAATGTTGGATATCAATGGAGGCCTACTGGTAGGAAGTTCTCTCTAGGAGAAAAGTGCCCTTTAACTAGGCTCACTAACTCCAAGATAGTGCCAATTAAGAAATGGATACCCACTGGTAGAACATTCCCGTTAGAAGCACGTAGAACCACTTCTAGGTCTAGTGCATCACTTAATACGGATACCAACGGCATATCCGTGACTTATGATAATCCAGTGTTTGCATGTGCTAACCTAACGGACCCCAATGGCTTGTGGGGTGTTGACATAAATAATGTGTGAAAACGTTATTTATATTTTTCGACATCTCTATATTTTGACGATCACAAAATGTAAAATTGTCAATCATATAATTACTACGTAAACAAGTATTAAGCTAGTTTATATCACTATATCCAACTTAATCACTTAAGGTATGGATAAACAAGTGCTTAATACATCTCATGATCAAAGGGGTATTTAATTAACTAACACAAAGTTTATTTAATTATATAAACATATTATATATTTTTGAAAAACACTTTTGGTAATAAAGAAAAATGTTTTATTCATACTAAATATATGAATTCAAATATTTAACCAAAATCAGTTAGTTTTTCACCAAATAAACTTTCCCCACTAAAAGACAAGTTTTCTGGCCGTTACAGTTGGGCGGCCCCCTTAATTATAAGGGGCGGTCCCCTTAATTTTAAGGGGGTCGGCCACGATTTAAGGGGACCGGCCAGGCTCCCCTGTCAGAAAATGTCAGAATTCTTCTCCTATAAATACCATCTTAATTCTGGAATTTTCACCCACCTTTTGCACGAAATTTTCAGATCTATAACTCTCTAAACATCCTCTAAAACCCTTTGATCATTTGTATATTAATCCTTATTTCAAGTGATTCAATCCCTCATCATTCATTCTCATCCAAAGTGCAAAAGAAGAACACTCTTTCTACAACCAAGTTCAAGAAGTGTTGAAGAGTAGTTGTGCATAGTGTATATATATATTCATTTGTGAATATTTGTGTTGTGCTTGTTATATATTGTTTAGAAGATATAGAAGTTGTGTAGGAAGTAGAAGTTGATTAGTAGTGAAGTAGGATAGTTGTGAAGATTGGTGTGAAGTAGAAGATTGGTGTGTAGAAGATAGGTGTGAAGAAGATTGGTGTGTAGAAGATAGGTGTGAAGAAGATTGGTGTGTAGTATATTGGTGTGAAGAAGTTGTGTAGAAGTAGTGATCTAGTTGTGAAGTTGTTGTGGTGTGTAAATTGGTGTGTAAGGTTTTCTCCGCCAAAAGGGAGTTTGTTGACATAGTGAAGAAAACTCTCGAGTAGGTGACTCGGGGAGTGGAGTAGGAACAAGGAAGGTGTCCTTGTAGCCGAACCACTATAAATCCTTGTGTTGTGGTTTGATCTTTCCAACTCTTCTCATTACTTATTTATTTACCTTTACTATATTAGCTTTGTTAGTTAGTTACCATACAATAGTTCATATAGTGCAAGTATTGAGTTCACATAAACTAGAATCGAAGTTTTTAAAACAAACTTGTGTTTATAAATTTAAAAGGACGTAAAACTATTCAACCCCCCCTTCTAGTTTTCCACAATTGGTATCAAGAGCCACGTCTAGCAAGATTTTTAAAATATATTGTATTTTAAAACTTGTAACGATCTATGGAATCTGAAAAATATTTAGAAGGGCAATCTATGCAAAGACCACCACTATTTGAAAGTGATGGATTTTTATATTGGAAAAATCGATTCGAAACTTATGTGAAATCAAAAGATCTAGATCTTTGGCATGTTATTACTAATGGTGATTTTTTACCTATTCAAAATAACCCCGAAACTAAGAAAGATGAAATCGTACCTTTTGAAAAACAAAATGGTGATTTAAAAAGAAAACTTGCTAAAAATAATGAAGCAAAAATGGTTATTTACAATGCGCTACCACGTAAAGAGTACGAAAGGATCTTTATGTGCGAAACCGCAAAAGAAATTTGGAACTCTTTATTAATAACCCACCAAGGTAATAATCAAGTCAAAGATAACAAAATAGATCTACTTGTTCAACAATATAAGCAATTCACGATTCCAGAAGAGGAATCAATTAATAATGCTTTTGCTAGATTTAACACTATAATCACAAGTTTAAAAGCAGTTGATGAGAATTTCTCTAGTAAGAGTTTTGTTAGGAAGTTTCTTAGAGCTCTTCACCCAAAATGGCGAGCTAAAGTGACGGCTATTGAAGAATCAAAGAATTTGTCAACGCTACAACTTGATGAATTAATTGGTAATTTAAAAGTCTACGAAGCAATAATAAAGAAGGACTCCGAAATGTTTAAAGGGAAACGAGAGCAAAGCAAGTCAATCGCCTTGAAAGCTAGAAAGGAATCCAACAACGAAGATAGCTCATCTTCCGAAAACGAAGACGAAGAATATGCCATGGCCGTAAGAGATTTCAAGAAATTCTTCAAAAGGCGAGGAAGATTCGTTAGACAACCACACGATGAAAGAAGAACATCTTAAAAGAATAATGATGACAAGTATAGCAAGAATGAGAGAAAATGTTTCAAGTGTGGTGATCCGAATCACCTTATTGGAAAATGTCCAATGATGACAAGAGATCAAAATCAAAGAGCGTTTGTTGGAGGTGCTTAGAGTGATAGCGATGAAGATGAGAAAGAAACAACAAAGGAAGAAAAGTGTCTCATGGCTAAAACATCAAGTGAGGTACGTTCCGAAACCGAATATTTTAGTGATGAAAATCTATCATTAGATGAAAAAGATTTAGATAGTGAATACAATAGATTATGCAAACTAGGACAACAAGTAATGGCTAAAAACAAATCACTAAAATACATAAACAACCAATTAGAAATGAAGTACTTGAACTAAAAATTAAAATACATCAACTTGAAAAAGGAAAAGAAACTTTTGAAGAATGTAAATCATGTCAAGAACTTAGAAGTGAAAACAACAAACTTAATGAAGAAATTTGTAAACTTGATAAATTTGAAAATAGTAGTAACTCACTTAGTAAAATTATAAGTATTCAAAAGAATATCCGGAGACAAAACCGGTCTAGGTTTTAACTCAACCGAAGCCTCAACAAGTGAAGTTAAAAATATTAAATTTAAAAGTGAACTCAAGGAACTAAAACCTTCAAAATCTAATCCTAAGTATATACTCATAAATGATAAGAAAATACCTCTAGCTAGTAATGAAGAAATAAAACCATTTTATAAATCATCTTTAAAAACCGAAGTAGAATCGTCTAAAACTAAAACAAGATCTAAAACTCCACCACCTAGGAAACCGAATAATTATTACCCTAGACCTAAAACACCTCAACCAAGAGTAAACCAAAATAGACGAAACTTTAACAATAATCAACAAATGTGGAACTTCAATCCAGGGGGAATGTTTCCACCATATATGCACCCAAGTCAAATACAAAACATGTTCGGGACAAATAACTTTGGTCAAATGAGACAATGGGGACCAACGTAAGAAATCTCGCCATTCAAACATGGAAATCTTTGATATCACCTCTTGTTCGGACTATCTCTTGAAGATTTTGAAGTTAAACGCATTGAAGACATAAGGTACACATTTCCTTTTATTTCCTTGTCAACAAATGCATGCTTAGTTTAGTATCTAGTTTTTATGTGACTTTAATTGGTTCATTATCCCCCTAGTTCCTTTTTATTTCTATACATATATATACTTATCTACTTATACTATATATATATATATATATATATATATATATATATATATATATATATATATACACTTAGATATATCTAGGATCTTACAACCTGGAAAATTCATTTGTTGATTTTCTAGAACTAGAAATTGTTCGTTTACGAACCTTTTCTTTTCCCCATTTGCCTTATTGAACTTTAATGTTCAACAACACTCATGCTGATGAAGAGAGATGAGTCGAAAAATCTATGGATGAAACAAACTCCCGGCTTCCGTTGCATACGTCTCCCTCCTTTATTCTCGTCTTATAAGCCCATACTACATACATATATATATATATATATATATATATATATATATATATATATATATATATATATATATATATACACACACACATATACTTATGAACCTCCCACAACTTTCTCGTGTACTTGACAACTTGATAAATTTCATCCGAAATGATCAAGAAAATTTAATTGGCAAAATGTCAAGTAAAAGTGTCAAGTAATTCCTTTCGTGCGAATACCCTCCAACGTATTTTTGATTAAATATAAATCTAATACATACATATGAATATTTTCTTGTTCTTTCCAGAAACCCAAATCACAAAAATCAAAATTTGGAGGGCGGCCCCCTTAATGTTTAAGGGGACCGGCAGCCAAATAAAGGGCGGCCCCCTTAATGTTTAAGGGGGCCGGCCATCTGATTGATCCAACCCGTTTTTCCCTTTGTTCCTTTTGCCAAACACTCTAATTTTTCATACTCCCCTTCCTCTGCTTCTGCTGTGACGAAAACCAAAACCCAAAAACATCTCAAATCACTTCCAAATCACATAATTCGGGTTAATTCGCAAAGGGCAAATTCATCCAACACAATCACCATTACGTATTGTAAGTTTTTCATAACACATTTCATCTAATTTCATCTTATTTGGTCATACTCATGATTATCCATGTTTTATAAAATTCGTCAATTTCACAATTTCTTTCGAATTAAGTCTTAAAACTCCATAACCAAATGCTTCCCCTAGGATTAGAATGATTAATCAACACTAGAAACTAGTAATTATAAACTATCATGTCGAAAATTTTTGAAAAACTTCATACACTCCTTTTCAAAATTTTTAGTAAACTCATTGTTGAATAATGATTTGAAAACGTGTTAAAACTAATCACATTATACTTTTGTAACTTGTAAAACTTGAAATTACATTTTTCGACCAAGAAAAAATTGTATTGGTTCACAATATAGGGGTGTTTGGATTATGTCCAAATAATATCGAAACCTAGTCATTATAATTTTTATAAAACTTTGTTATAATTATAAACCTAAAAATTACTAATTGGACTTGTCAAGTTATATAATTCATATATATATTGACATACTAGTGGTACAAGTCACTAGTTAAGGAAGCGTTTGGTTTATTACTAAAAATAACATTTTTAAGTAAAAATACAAACCATCTTTTTCAAAAACAAATCACATGCA
Organism: Artemisia argyi; assembly: GCA_030686995.1. Taxonomy (NCBI): domain Eukaryota; kingdom Viridiplantae; phylum Streptophyta; class Magnoliopsida; order Asterales; family Asteraceae; genus Artemisia; species Artemisia argyi. The sequence continues at coordinate 152,142,830 of CM060688.1, read as the reverse complement.
TAAGAAACTCGCAAGAAATAGCTAGTTTTACAATCTAATGTAAATCTAGTAAATTTCATGATATATTAAGATGTTTAAAAGAGCGTTTGGATTTGTCCATAACTACTTATTAAACATCGTAAAATATATCTAGAACGAGTTAAAAACAATATTAAGGAACATGGTAATCTACTTCTTAGGATTAGTAACGAAGTATGTTTACGTTCCAACATAAGCCTTAACAATATACATATACTTTTAACTTTCTTTATATTTATTTTGGTCTTTTTGTATCGTTGATGTGTTTAGGTGAAAATGCCAAAAGCAACTACCGAAGATCTTTCTCACACCAAAAACTACATTCCTAAAGTTTCCCAACTCCCTACTACATCTCCTTCCATTGGACTTATATATCGTCAAATTGAAGATAGAAATGTTCATGAAGGACGTGTAGTAGATCTTGCTTTTGCTCAATCCGACTACATAAATCGCGTGTTTACAAGCATCAACTTCAATTATCTTTATGAAATAAACGAACCTATCATTCCTCGCTTCATAATGGATTTCTATAGCCAAGTCACCGTCCAAGCCAATGATCTTGGTTTCATCACCATCTCTTTCATGATTCAAAATGAATTTATCACCCTAACTCTCGAACAATTTGGTCATATCCTCCAAATTCCATTTAGAGGTCAAGCCGTTTTCACAAACGAGTGGGACCTCGAATCTCTTAATCGCTATCGACCAACTTTCGGTCCCTATTTCGACGAAATTCCTCATCCCGACGAAATTCATCAAATCCTTGGTGTGGAACGTGCCACCACAAGCCGAAAAATAAAATTCAAAAACTTTCAAATCTCTCCATACCAACTTCTCCTCAAGGAATTAAGCCCCCACATGAAGCGTTGGGAAGAACTCATTCGTGAGAATGCGTTTGGTACTAGAGGTCACCGGGACCATCTCCCGGCGTGCCTTGCTCACATGTTGTATTGTATAGCTGTCGAAAAGCCGTACAATTTGGCCTACTTCTTTATCAAACGGATTGAGTGTGCTAGAAAAACTCCCAAAGCCAATCTTCCATATGGAATGTTCCTCACTCGTCTCTATCGTCATGTTATCGAGTACTACCCCGATCTTGACAATAGTATCTATGAGTCCATCTACCCCACTTTACGTCATCTCGCTCTAAAACAAGCTCGACGAACTCGAAGTGACAAGGGTAAATCTCGTCGTCATAGCTTTCATAGATCATCTTCAAGACAAGAGGATGAAGATGATGATGAAGACATCCATGATGCTAATACCCCTTCGTTCTCTGAGTTCGTTGACAATTTAGAGAACCTTGACTATCCCGACTATTCTACCCCATCTCCTAGTGATCAAAACGAAGAAGTGCTTCATGAACGAACTACCGAAATGCTTAGAAGACAAAAGAGCTTACATGAAGAAGTTACAGGTGGTTTCAAATCGATCGGGAAGACTTTGAAGGGTATCTTCGGGAAGAAAAAGAAATGATATGCTTGGATTATGCTTGTTGAACAATATTTAATTTTTATGTCTTGTGTGCTATTTGTCCGAAGTATATTCGGAAGTACTTGTTATTTTCTTGGATAATTGTTTTGTGCACTCGATTAGGTTGTTAACTTGCTTGTTTATGTTTTATTTATGCTTATGAATGCATGTTTTAACTCTTAGTCTATATACATACTTGCATGATTAGCTTATATATACATACATATATATATATATATATATATATATATATATATATATATATATATATATATATATATATATATATATATATATATATATATATATATATCATGTATGCTTATAATAGACCAAAACAAATGTGAAATGTCCAAATGGTGCTTGCTGCAAATACAAAACAGAACACAACATTTTTCCAGAAAATTTTTTGAAAAATTTTGGTTTCTGGGTCGTCAGATGGGCGGCCCCCTTAAAATTAAGGGGACCGGCCTCCATTTAAGGGGACCGGCCATCTGAAACAGTTTTTACACTGTTTTCTTTTGCATCATGTGATCCCTTTTGCTAGTCCCAGCTACCATTTCCGTTAAAAACTAAACTGATTTTGGAATATCACATTACAATTTCAAATTAATTCCACTTCTAAACATGTTTTCCCACTATATAATCCCCATGCATGTTTAATTCACATTCCATCATCTTCAAACACTCCTCAAACATCATTATGTCATCACCAAGAACCACCTATTCAAACAATGCCAAGAAACAAAAACTTGTCATCATTCCACCCAAACAACTCTTCATTGATCTTACAAATGAAGACAACACCACTCCATCTCCACCACCTCAATGTTCATCTCCTAGTGCACCAAATGCACCCTCCAAAACACCTTTAACAAATGGAAACTCTACTTCCTCCATACCATCCACTTCATCCATTAATGACTACATTAACACCCACTTATCTCCTCCACCAATGGTTCAACCATCACAATCTACCAATGAAAACACAACCCTTGCATTAACTCTCTCACTATCACCATTAACACCTCTTGATGCACACTTCTCATCATCCCATATCAATCCACCAACCTATAACCCCGTCCCGTGGAGCTTACTTGAAGCTCATGGTGACACTTGCCTTTGTTGCATCCACAACCGAACAATTGTGTTCGGACTAAGAGATGAAATGCAATACATGTTTTCTCACATTGAAAACTTGTTGCATCCACCACCAACAACAAACTCAACTCCTCCACCACCATCAACAAACAGTCCTCCTCCATCACCATCTCCATGTTCACCATCCATTCCTCCCAATTAAACATGCTTGGTGTCTCACAAATAAAATTACATTAAACCATTTTGGATAGCAAGCTCTAGAGTGGACTCTCATGTTTGAGCCTTGGTTTATTATTATTTTTTTTGTTTTTTTTGTGTGATGATTGTAAGCCCTTGGGGCTTTTGTTAGTTGCATTACTTGTTATGTTTATTAATGTAATGCTTGATGTATCCTTTTCATATTATTAATGTTATGGTTATGTTTAGTCTCTACTCTTGCATGCTATATACATATATATGTTGCTTGTCCACTAAATATTTTTGCAAGATATCCATATCTCGATTCCTTTTGGCCTCAAAACGAGGGGGAGTATACTTCAAGGGGGAGCTTCCATTAACATGGGATAACCTTTTTGATGCTAACAAAAAGGGGGAGAAATGATATAAACTCACAATAATACTTGAATATATACTAATTTTCGATTAATGAGTTTAAATTTTGTAATCATCAAAAAAGGGGAGATTGTTGACATAAATAATGTGTGAAAGCGTTATTTATATTTTTCGACATCTCTATATTTTGACGATCACAAAAATGTAAAATTGTCAATCGTATAATTACTACGTAAACAAGTATTAAGCTAGTTTATATCACTATATCCAACTTAATCACTTAAGGTATGGATAAACAAGTGCTTAATACATCTCATGATCAAAGGGGTATTTAATTAACTAACACAAAGTTTATTTAATTATATAAACATATTATATATTTTTGAAAAACACTTTTGGTAATAAAGAAAAATGTTTTATTCATACTAAATATATGAATTCAAATATTTAACCAAAATCAGTTAGTTTTTCACCAAATAAACTTTCCCCACTAAAAGACAAGTTTTCTGGCCGTTACAGTTGGGCGGCCCCCTTAATTATAAGGGGCGGTCCCCTTAATTTTAAGGGGGCCGGCCACGATTTAAGGGGACCGGCCAGGCTCCCCTGTCAGAAAATGTCAGAATTCTTCTCCTATAAATACCATCTTAATTCTAGAATTTTCACCCACCTTTTGCATGAAATTTTTAGATCTATAACTCTCTAAACATCCTCTAAAACCCTTTGATCATTTGTATATTAATCCTTGTTTCAAGTGATTCAATCCCTCATCATTCATTCTCATCCAAAGTGCAAAAGAAGAACACTCTTTCTACAACCAAGTTCAAGAAGTGTTGAAGAGTAGTTGTGCATAGTGTATATATATATATTCATTTGTGAATATTTGTGTTGTGCTTGTTATATATTGTTTAGAAGATATAGAAGTTGTGTAGGAAGTAGAAGTTGATTAGTAGTGAAGTAGGATAGTTGTGAAGATTGGTGTGAAGTAGAAGATTGGTGTGTAGAAGATAGGTGTGAAGAAGATTGGTGTGTAGAAGATAGGTGTGAAGAAGATTGGTGTGTAGTATATTGGTGTGAAGAAGTTGTGTAGAAGTAGTGATCTAGTTGTGAAGTTGTTGTGGTGTGTAAATTGGTGTGTAAGGTTTTCTCCGCCAAAAGGGAGTTTGTTGACATAGTGAAGAAAACTCTCGAGTAGGTGACTCGGGGAGTGGAGTAGGAACAAGGAAGGTGTCCTTGTAGCCGAACCACTATAAATCCTTGTGTTGTGGTTTGATCTTTCCAACTCTTCTCATTACTTATTTATTTACCTTTACTATATTAGCTTTGTTAGTTAGTTACCATACAATAGTTCATATAGTGCAAGTATTGAGTTCACATAAACTAGAATCGAAGTTTTTAAAACAAACTTGTGTTTATAAATTTAAAAGGACGTAAAACTATTCAACCCCCCCGTCTAGTTTTCCACAATTGGTATCAAGAGCCACGTCTAGCAAGATTTTTAAAATATATTGTATTTTAAAACTTGTAACGATCTATGGAATCTGAAAAATATTTAGAAGGGCAATCTATGCAAAGACCACTACTATTTGAAAGTGATGGATTTTTATATTGGAAAAATCGATTCGAAACTTATGTGAAATCAAAAGATCTAGATCTTTGGCATGTTATTACCAATGGTGATTTTTTACCTATTCAAAATAACCCCGAAACTAAGAAAGATGAAATCGTACCTTTTGAAAAACAAAATGATGATTTAAAAAGAAAACTTGCTAAAAATAATGAAGCAAAAATGGTTATTTACAATGCGCTACCACGTAAAGAGTACGAAAGGATCTTTATGTGCGAAACCGCAAAAGAAATTTGGAACTCTTTATTAATAACCCACCAAGGTAATAATCAAGTCAAAGATAACAAAATAGATCTACTTGTTCAACAATATGAGCAATTCACGATTCCGGAAGAGGAATCAATTAATAATGCTTTTGCTAGATTTAACACTATAATCACAAGTTTAAAAGCACTTGATGAGAATTTCTCTAGTAAGAGTTTTGTTAGGAAGTTTCTTAGAGCTCTTCACCCAAAATGGCGAGCTAAAGTGACGGCTATTGAAGAATCAAAGAATTTGTCAACGCTACAACTTGATGAATTAATTGGTAATTTAAAAGTCTACGAAGCAATAATAAAGAAGGACTCCGAAATGTTTAAAGGGAAACGAGAGCAAAGCAAGTCAATCGCCTTGAAAGCTAGAAAGGAATCCAACAACGAAGATAGCTCATCTTCCGAAAGCGAAGACGAAGAATATGCTATGGCCGTAAGAGATTTCAAGAAATTCTTCAAAAGGCGAGGAAGATTCGTTAGACAACCACACGATGAAAGAAGAACATCTCAAAAGAATAATGATGACAAGTATAGCAAGAATGAGAGAAAATGTTTCAAGTGTGGTGATCCGAATCACCTTATTGGAAAATGTCCAATGATGACAAGAGATCAAAATCAAAGAGCGTTTGTTGGAGGTGCTTGGAGTGATAGCGATGAAGATGAGAAAGAAACAACAAAGGAAGAAAAGTGTCTCATGGCTAAAACATCAAGTGAGGTACGTTCCGAAACCGAATATTTTAGTGATGAAAATCTATCATTAGATGAAAAAGATTTAGATAGTGAATACAATAGATTATGCAAACTAGGACAACAAGTAATGGTTAAAAACAAATCACTAAAATACATAAACAACCAATTAGAAATGAAGTACTTGAACTAAAAATTAAAATACATCAACTTGAAAAAGGAAAAGAAACTTTTGAAGAATGTAAATCATGTCAAGAACTTAGAAGTGAAAACAACAAACTTAATGAAGAAATTTGTAAACTTGATAAATTTGAAAATAGTAGTAACTCACTTAGTAAAATTATAAGTATTCAAAAGAATATCCGGAGACAAAACCGGTCTAGGTTTTAACTCAACCGAAGCCTCAACAAGTGAAGTTAAAAATATTAAATTTAAAAGTGAACTCAAGGAACTAAAACCTTCAAAATCTAATCCTAAGTATATACTCATAAATGATAAGAAAATACCTCTAGCTAGTAATGAAGAATTAAAACCATTTTATAAATCATCTTTAAAAACCGAAGTAGAATCGTCTAAAACTAAAACAAGATCTAAAACTCCACCACCTAGGAAACCGAATAATTATTACCCTAGACCTAAAACACCTCAACCAAGAGTAAACCAAAATAGACGAAACTTTAACAATAATCAACAAATGTGGAACTTCAATCCAGGGGGAATGTTTCCACCATATATGCACCCAAGTCAAATACAAAACATGTTCGGGACAAATAACTTTGGTCAAATGAGACAATGGGGACCAACGTAAGAAATCTCGCCATTCAAACATGGAAATCTTTGATATCACCTCTTGTTCGGACTATCTCTTGAAGATTTTGAAGTTAAACGCATTGAAGACATAAGGTACACATTTCCTTTTATTTCCTTGTCAACAAATGCATGCTTAGTTTAGTATCTAGTTTTTATGTGACTTTAATTGGTTCATTATCCCCCTAGTTCCTTTTTATTTCTATACATATATATACTTATCTACTTATACTATATCTATATATATATATATATATATATATATATATATATATATATATATATATATATATATATATATATATATATATATATATATATATATACACTTAGATATATCTAGGATCTTACAACCTGGAAAATTCATTTGTTGATTTTCTAGAACTAGAAATTGTTCGTTTACGAACCTTTTCTTTTCCCCATTTGCCTTATTGAACTTTAATGTTCAACAACACTCATGCTGATGAAGAGAGATGAGTCAAAAAATCTATGGATGAAACAAACTCCCGGCTTCCGTTGCATACGTCTCCCTCCTTTATTCTCGTCTTATAAGCCCATACTACATACATACATATATATATATATATATATATATATATATATATATATATATATATATATATATATATATATATATATATATATATATATATATATATATATATACATATACTTATGAACCTCCCACAACTTTCTCGTGTACTTGACAACTTGATAAATTTCATCCGAAATGATCAAGAAAATTTAATTGGCAAAATGTCAAGTAAAAGTGTCAAGTAATTCCTTTCGTGCGAATACCCTCCAACGTATTTTTGATTAAATATAAATCTAATACATACATATGAATATTTTCTTGTTCTTTCCAGAAACCCAAATCACAAAAATCAAAATTTGGAGGGCGACCCCCTTAATGTTTAAGGGGACCGGCAGCCAAATAAAGGGCGGCCCCCTTAATGTTTAAGGGGGCCGGCCATCTGATTGATCCAACCCGTTTTTCCCTTTGTTCCTTTTGCCAAACACTCCAATTTTTCATACTCCCCTTCCTCTGCTTCTGCTGTGACGAAAACCAAAACCCAAAAACATCTCAAATCACTTCCAAATCACATAATTCGGGTTAATTCGCAAAGGGCAAATTCATCCAACACAATCACCATTACGTATTGTAAGTTTTTCATAACACATTTCATCTAATTTCATCTTATTTGGTCATACTCATGATTATGCATGTTTTATAAAATTCGTCAATTTCACAATTTCTTTCGAATTAAGTCTTAAAACTCCATAACCAAATGCTTCCCCTAGGATTAGAATGATTAATCAACACTAGAAACTAGTAATTATAAACTATCATGTCGAAAATTTTTGAAAAACTTCATACACTCCTTTTCAAAATTTTTAGTAAACTCATTGTTGAATAATGATTTGAAAACGTGTTAAAACTAATCACATTATACTTTTGTAACTTGTAAAACTTGAAATTATATTTTTCGACCATGAAAAAATTGTATTGGTTCACAATATAGGGGTGTTTGGATTATGTCCAAATAATATCGAAACCTAGTCATTATAATTTTTATAAAACTTTGTTATAATTATAAACCTAAAAATTACTAATCGGACTTGTCAAGTTATATAATTCATATATATATATTGACATACTAGTGGTACAAGTCACTAGTTAAGGAAGCTTTTGGTTTATTACTAAAAATAACATTTTTAAGTAAAAATACAAACCATCTTTTTCAAAAACAAATCACATGCATAAGAAACTCGCAAGAAATAGCTAGTTTTACAATCTAATGTAAATCTAATAAATTTCATGATATATTAAGATGTTTAAAAGAGCGTTTGGATTTGTCCATAACTACTTATTAAACATCGTAAAGTATATCTAGAACGAGTTAAAAACAATATTAAGGAACATGGTAATCTACTTCTTAGGATTAGTAACGAAGTATGTTTACGTTCCAACATAAGCCTTAACAATATACATCTCCTTCCATTGGACTTATATATCGTCAAATTGAAGATAGAAATGTTCATGAAGGACGTGTAGTAGATCTTGCTTTTGCTCAATCCGACTACATAAATCGCGTGTTTACAAGCATCAACTTCAATTATCTTTATGAAATAAACGAACCTATCATTCCTCGCTTCATAATGGATTTCTATAGCCAAGTCACCGTCCAAGCCAATGATCTTGGTTTCATCACCATCTCTTTCATGATTCAAAATGAATTTATCACCCTAACTCTCGAACAATTTGGTCATATCCTCCAAATTCCATTTAGAGGTCAAGCCGTTTTCACAAACGAGTGGGACCTCGAATCTCTTAATCGCTATCGACCAACTTTCGGTCCCTATTTCGACGAAATTCCTCATCCCGACGAAATTCATCAAATCCTTGGTGTGGAACGTGCCACCACAAGCCGAAAAATAAAATTCAAAAACTTTCAAATCTCTCCATACCAACTTCTCCTCAAGGAATTAAGCCCCCACATGAAGCGTTGGGAAGAACTCATTCGTGAGAATGCGTTTGGTACTAGAGGTCACCGGGACCATCTCCCGGCGTGCCTTGCTCACATGTTGTATTGTATAGCTGTCGAAAAGCCGTACAATTTGGCCTACTTCTTTATCAAACGGATTGAGTGTGCTAGAAAAACTCCCAAAGCCAATCTTCCATATGGAATGTTCCTCACTCGTCTCTATCGTCATGTTATCGAGTACTACCCCGATCTTGACAATAGTATCTATGAGTCCATCTACCCCACTTTACGTCATCTCGCTCTAAAACAAGCTCGACGAACTCGAAGTGACAAGGGTAAATCTCGTCGTCATAGCTTTCATAGATCATCTTCAAGACAAGAGGATGAAGATGATGATGAAGACATCCATGATGCTAATACCCCTTCGTTCTCTGAGTTCGTTGACAATTTAGAGAACCTTGACTATCCCGACTATTCTACCCCATCTCCTAGTGATCAAAACGAAGAAGTGCTTTATGAACGAACTACCGAAATGCTTAGAAGACAAAAGAGCTTACATGAAGAAGTTACAGGTGGTTTCAAATCGATCGGGAAGACTTTGAAGGGTATCTTCGGGAAGAAAAAGAAATGATATGCTTGGATTATGCTTGTTGAACAATATTTAATTTTTATGTCTTGTGTGCTATTTGTCCGAAGTATATTCGGAAGTACTTGTTATTTTCTTGGATAATTGTTTTGTGCACTCGATTAGGTTGTTAACTTGCTTGTTTATGTTTTATTTATGCTTATGAATGCATGTTTTAACTCTTAGTCTATATACATACTTGCATGATTAGCTTATATATACATACATATATATATATATATATATATATATATATATATATATATATATATATATATATATATATATATATATATATATATATATCATGTATGCTTATAATAGACCAAAACAAATGTGAAATGTCCAAATGGTGCTTGCTGCAAATACAAAACAGAACACAACATTTTTCCAGAAAATTTTTTGAAAAATTTTGGTTTCTGGGTCGTCAGATGGGCGGCCCCCTTAAAATTAAGGGGACCGGCCTCCATTTAAGGGGACCGGCCATCTGAAACAGTTTTTACACTGTTTTCTTTTGCATCATGTGATCCCTTTTGCTAGTCCCAGCTACCATTTCCGTTAAAAACTAAACTGATTTTGGAATATCACATTACAATTTCAAATTAATTCCACTTCTAAACATGTTTTCCCACTATATAATCCCCATGCATGTTTAATTCACATTCCATCATCTTCAAACACTCCTCAAACATCATTATGTCATCACCAAGAACCACCTATTCAAACAATGCCAAGAAACAAAAACTTGTCATCATTCCACCCAAACAACTCTTCATTGATCTTACAAATGAAGACAACACCACTCCATCTCCACCACCTCAATGTTCATCTCCTAGTGCACCAAATGCACCCTCCAAAACACCTTTAACAAATGGAAACTCTACTTCCTCCATACCATCCACTTCATCCATTAATGACTACATTAACACCCACTTATCTCCTCCACCAATGGTTCAACCATCACAATCTACCAATGAAAACACAACCCTTGCATTAACTCTCTCACTATCACCATTAACACCTCTTGATGCACACTTCTCATCATCCCATATCAATCCACCAACCTATAACCCCGTCCCGTGGAGCTTACTTGAAGCTCATGGTGACACTTGCCTTTGTTGCATCCACAACCGAACAATTGTGTTCGGACTAAGAGATGAAATGCAATACATGTTTTCTTGTAGGACCTTTGATATACCAACTTTATCACAAATATTGAAGATTAGAAGAAGAAAGATGGTGACTTGGTGACTAATATGTGATTCGTGTATATGAGATAGAGAGATGAAAAGATGAGAGCTTTTATTCAAAGAAAACACACACAAATACACACACAAGCACACACCTCAAATGACTCATTTGAGGTGTTTATATAGTAAGAGATGTAACACACTAATGGGCTTGGATGGGCTTGGTCATGGATTGGACTTTTACATTAAGTATGGACTAGTTGTAATACATAGCTTATAACCTATTAGATTAGTCCAAACCATAAGCCCATTGACTATTCTATTGTAATCTACGAGACATTACAAAGTTACATGTATGAGAATGACCATCACTTCTAAATACATATTTTTAATGCTAACAATCTCCCCCTAAGGGGTGGTCATTCGAATGATGCTCCACGTGAGTGGGTCTTCCGTGTTCTTTGTCTTAAACTTTGTGTGTCGTTGTAGAATAGTCTTTAGTCTTTGTTCCTTCATGTTTTGTGATCTTTGATAACTGATTTATCATCGTTCTTTGTTCCTTTGTGATGTGGAGTTATCTGCCTTACGTCACTTCTGCGTCTGTGGTGGTTGTTTGCCATTCCAACATGCTCATACATCTTCAGTCTTTGTGATACATGCATTTGTAGTTCCCGTTCTTTCACACAGACCTTTGCCACTTTACTTCTGTAGATTCTTTCACATTGCGTAGAATCTTTCTTTGAACCTTTCTTTGCTTTGATCTTTGTGAGAACTTTCCTTTGACTTCGAGATGCATGTATGAGCATGTGGAATCTGTCGCCATGGAGATGAAGTGTCCCTGCATATAAACAATTAGCAATAAAACATCCGGTACTTACAGATAAGAATTAGAGATCGTCAACAGCATAGTGTGAAGACTCCTTCTAACCCTTACCAAGGCCGTTCCCATGTCAGATACTCTCGAGAGAGCTTACAAGACCTACTTAGTAGCTCAATGACTGGGTGAGTCGCTGGGGATCACTCCACGACTGTAGACCGTTTGAAACCACCGCGAACACTAAGCGTAACCCATAAGGAATTACCGAAGTGACCTGCTGTCAGGGCTGCTTGATGTTGACCCTGGCAGGAATTTCCATTCAATCATTGAGAAACACTTGTGTGAATTCTTCATAAATGTTCTGGCAGATTGCTAAGATCTGCGTAGGACTCTTAAGTTTACATCTAGCGTCCTTAATGTTGAACAACCAGTGTAGAAATATCATGTGTTCCTATGAGATCTTTTGATGAATCTCGGGGCTCTAGACTCGATAAGTGCACATTTGGTTTCCTATGCGGAGATTAGGGAGAGGTCTCCTGCTTCAATATCAACCATCTCTAGGAGACAGGTCGATAGATTATGCCGGTTCCCCGTGAGAATGAAACAAGCTCTTTTAAGAGAACTTGAGTGGTTAAGAAGGTTTAGTGCAGTGCGTCACTGGGTCCATGACGTCTTTGTCTTCAATACCGGTGTTACCTTAGTAACAACCAGTAGCATATGAATTGTACCCGGTGTCTGCCCTAAGGTTGAACATTTGGAGGGCTATTTCTTTTCACCCTTTTTCATAACTTTTTTTTTAATTCTTCAACCCCTTCTTTCTCCTTTCTCATTTTCTCCTTTTTTCAATCATACCTAAGGACTTCTAATTCTAATCTATTGGAATTGTCCTTGGGTAGATCCCTCCGGCTCTGGCGGATCATAGGACGGTTTTTCCTAACCTTAGTCACCTTATAACTCCATGACTATCCTATCATTGCCATGAAACCGTTTATTGAAAAATCTCTCAAAGTGTTTATGATAATAAAACACATTGTTGACACTTCGAGAGTTTTGCATTTCTTTTTGAAGGACTCCCCCTTCACATGTGCTCATGAATATTTAAGAAATTTGCACATGCGAGAGGAGTTTGCACTTTTGAATTGATCCACTTTCTGTGAACATGACCGATTCGAGACACGCTTACATCACTAGTTAGACTAGCTTGAAGTTATTACCCGTCCTGGTCAAGTCCAAAGAAAGTATCTCGATGCGGTACATTCTACTCAGACAAGTCCTATTCGAGACACGCTTACATCACTAGTTAGACTAGCTTGAAATTATTACCCGTCCAGGACAAGTCTTTTCGATTACTGACATTTTAAGCTTCGTCAATTCATTGGTACTTTCTGAGTCGGGCTCTTCTGAGATTCAGCCACAATCTTTAAACATCTTTGATCACATTTTAATCATGTCTTCTCCCCCTCAAAAATAGCATATCGTGATATTTTTTATATCAACAGATTAAGAAAAAGCTTTTGGAGAGAAAGACAGATTCTGCATGAATTTGGAACATTTTTCTTTTTGTACTCCCCCTTAATGATAGCATATTTAAAATTAATTAAGGGTTTTGAAGGAGTTATCTTGAGCACTAATTTTGAGAGATTTTGAGAAATCTTTTGAACAATCTTGAAAAAGTGCTCAAGAATTTTGTTTGAAAACGAGTTTATGCTTGAAATCTTTTTCGTTTGTTCAGACTCGAACTTTTTTGAAAAAGAGTTCGTCATTGAACGTACGAGTCCTTGATTTGAAATATAATCAGAAGTCATCATTTAACGTATGGGTTTCGTACTGATGTATACGAAAGCCATTGTGAAGAAACTTTTGAGAAACAACATGTTTTAGAAAAACATTATAAGGAACTCCCGCTCAAGCATCTGTACATGTCCGTATCATTGTTGAATGACATTTCTAGAGACGTACAGAATATTGATTTATACGAGAGACATGTCGTGAGAAGAATATTTTTGGATTTTTTTGATTTTATATTGTTTTTGTATTTTTTGAAAATTTTATATTTTTGTATTTTGTTTTTGTTGGTTTTTCAAATTTTGTATTTTGTTTTTTCAAAAATATTTACAGCGAAGCGATTTTGAAAAAAAATTTCAAGAAGATTCGAGAAGACGTTCTAGCTCCTCAGGAGTTAGGCTTCGCATGCCAATTCGTCGAACTAAATAGTCAAACCTTTCTTTTGGAAGGGCTTTAGTAAATAGATCGGCGAGTTGATAATCAGTCTTGACAAAAAATAATTCAACAGTACCCTCTTCCACGTGTTCTTTGATGAAATGGTAGCGGACTTTGATACGCTTCATCTTAGAGTGGTGTACGGGATTGCACGAGATGGCTATGGCACTTTTTGAGTCACAATACATAGGTATTCTGTCAAAAGTAAAGCCATAATCTGTGAGCTGTGTCCGCATCCAAAGAACTTGGGCACAACACGCAGATAGAGACACATACTCGGCTTCGGCGGTTGATAGCGCAGTACAATCCTGTTTCTTTGACGACCAACTTACAAGCTTTTCACCCAAAAATTGTGCTCCACCTGATGTACTTTTTGCTGTAACTTGATCACCGGCATGGTCTGCATCTGAAAATGCTGTTAGATTAAACCCCGAATCCTTCGGATACCAAAGTCCCATGTTAATGGTGCTTCGTAGGTACCGAAAGATCCGTTTAACCTCTTTGAGGTGAAGTTCGGTAGGCTTTTCCTGAAACCGTGCTAATAAACATACAGCAAATTGAATATCTGGTCGACTAGCAGTCAGGTACATGAGAGAACCGATCATGCTCCGATATTTCTTCGGATCGATAGGTTTCCCAAACAAATCAGCACCTATTTTTGGTGAAGAGACCATTGGTGTACCAACAGAATCACAGTTTTCCATTCCATGTTTTTTCAAAATCTCTATTGTATATTTAGCTTGATTGATAAAAATTCCACGAGGGGATTGATGTATTTGTAAACCAAGAAAGTATTTTAGTTCCCCCATCATGGACATTTCAAATTTGCTTTTCATGAGATTTTCAAAATGTTTTGAATGGTTAGGATTGGTTGATCCAAAAATTATATCGTCCACGTAAATTTGAACGATCAAAATGTCATCTTTGAATTTTTTGATAAACAAGGTGTCATCAACCGTTCCTTTGGTGAAATTGTTTTTAAGCAAGAAAGATGATAGTTCGTCATACCACGCTCTTGGAGCTTGTTTTAGACCATAAATTGCTTTCTTAAGCTTGTAGACGTAGTCTGGATGATCTTTGTCGACGAATCCCTCTGGCTGACTCACATACACTTCTTCTTTCAGAGTTCCATTCAAGAAAGCTGTCTTAATGTCCATCTGATAGACTGTGATGTTTTTGTGAGCGGCATAGGCTAAGAAAATCCGGACTGCTTCAAGTCTAGCTACAGGCGCGAATGATTCTTCGAAATCTATCCCTTCTTCTTGTGGATATCCTTTAGCCACGAGACGAGCTTTGTTGCGAATAACAGTCATTTCCTCATCCAGTTTGTTCTTCCACAACCACTTGAGATCAAGAACACGTTTATCAAGTGGTCGTTCAACAAGTTCCCAACTGTCATGTAACAGGTATTGAAGAAATTCCTCCTGCATCGCTTCAATCCATGGGTTTTCTGCCATTGCTTCCCGAATGTTCTTAGGTACTTTGGTGCTTATTGAGCAAATGTAAATGCACAATTCGAGATCGGTGGCAAGTTGTCTCCTCGTCTGAACTGGCATTGAAGGATCACCAATAACATGTACTAACGGATGGTCTTTTGTCCATTGAAACGTAGAAGGGTACCTTTGGTTGAACGAGTGTGTGTTAGATGGTTCTTGTAACCTTGAACAAGATTCAGCAGAGTCTGATGCAAACGGGTTTTCAAATACTTCTTCTTCTCCTTCTAACGCAACATCGTTTGAATTAGATGTAGGTTCTTCTTGAAAATTTGTAGTTTGATTTTGCTCATCAACTCTTGGTAGAACAGATTCAATAACTGGAGTGGCTTGAGTAGATGTTGATGATGTTGAGGTCGTTGGTGCTTCAGCTTCGATTGTGGTAGATGCATCTTGTGTTGGTGGTGGTGGTGGATGGTTTTGAGCGGGTGCAGCGGAATGTTGATTAGATGCATTTGTCGAAGTTCCACCATAATATTCATCAAACGTTAGCTCGAAGAAATTTTCCAGTTCTTGTTCTGAAGGTTTATCCATGTTTGTTGACTGAGCTCCTTGAGGTACGAGTCCTGAACTGATGTGTCCAGAAGTCTGCTGGTTTGGTGCGGGTCCTAATCCGTTTTGATTAGAAGCCATCGGATTAAGCGCGGGTTCTAGAGCGTATCTCTCAGAAGCCATTTGTGAAATCTCGTCAAACTTCACATTCATCGTCTCCATTATCTTTTTCGTTCTTCTATTATATACCCTGAATGCCCTCGAGTTTTCTGAATATCCAATGAAGATTCCAATATCACCCTTAGCTTTTAACTTTCCTAGATCTTCTCTATCATTCGTCGGATAGCATAAAGCGCCAAACACGTGAAGGTAAGAGATGTCAGGTTTACGGTTGTTCACTAGCTCATATGGGGTTTTATTGAATCTCGGATGGACTAGGGATCGGTTTTGAGTAAAACAAGCAGTGGCTACAGCATCAGCCCATAAGAATAGTGGTGCACTAGAAAAAATTAGCATTGTGCGAGCAGCTTCCACAAGAGTTCGGTTTCTTCTTTCAACTACCCCATTCTGCTGTGGAGTTCTAACAACTGATGTTTGGTGTGTGATTCCAACATCTTCAAGGTAAGTTCTTAACTCCTGGTTTGTAAATTCTGTGCCATTGTCTGTTCTTATAATCCTTACTGGAGCTTGAAGTAGAACTTGAATACGCTTCAGAAAGGTGATGATGATGCCTGGTGCTTCTTCTTTTGATCTCAAAAACTTTACCCAAGTATATCTTGAATAATCATCAACAATAACAAGAATATACTTCTTCCCATTAATGCTTTCAACTCT
The DNA here is from genome assembly GCA_030686995.1 of Artemisia argyi. NCBI lineage: Eukaryota > Viridiplantae > Streptophyta > Magnoliopsida > Asterales > Asteraceae > Artemisia > Artemisia argyi. The sequence goes on along the minus strand of CM060688.1, from coordinate 152,126,160 downwards.
CATTGGGCCACATAAGTCCATGTGCAACATATGTAACCTTGCTTCCGAACTAGGTACGGTTTTGGGTTTATATGATGCTCTTTTGCTTTTTCCTTGTTCGCATGATGGACATTGGTGTTCCTTGGTGTATTTGAACTTAGGAAGTCCGGTGACGATGTTGTCTTTGGCTAACTTGTTGATCGTGTCGAAATTGAGATGGGATAAACGTCTATGCCACAGCCAGGACTTAGTTTCGGTTGCCCTTGTCATAAGACAAATTGGTGATGTAGAAGCCATTTGGTTGATGTCGATAGCATACAAGTTTGTACTACGATTACCAGTTAAGAGATCATCACCAACCAAATTTCTAATAAAAACGGTGTTTCTCCTGAATGCAACTTCTAAATCAGCATCACAAAACTGCCCGACTGAAAACAAGTTGTGTCCCAACCCTTCGACGTAGTAAACTCGAGTGATTAAAAAATTCCCAAACTGAAGATCTCCATAACCCTGAATAGCTGCTACATGATCATTTCCAAAGCGTACAGTTCCCATGAATTTCCAGAAAAAATTGATCAGCAGCTTTAAATTCCCGGTCATGTGCTTGGAGCAACCCGAGTCGACGATCCAAAGACATATTTCGATAACCTGCCAAGAACAGAAGAGTTTGTATTTGGAAACCGTGTTGAATTGGGTTCCATGGGGTTAGGAGTAAAAGCAGAATCACACTCATGGACAGTTGCTACTTGTTTAGCTTGAGTTATTTCTAATTTTCCTTCCTTAAGAGTGAACTCTCTACCCGTCGGAATCCACATACAAAACTTAAGATAGTTCCTAGGCATTCGACTACTAGTGGTAGACCTAAAGCGTGCAACTAATCTTTCTATAGATCTAGATCTGGCACTAGTTCCCTTTGGAACATACTTCTGTTTAGGCATAACATTCACCTTCTTAGAAACACATTCATCATGAACATCATTAATTAAACATTTCTTGCATATTAAACAAACAGAGTCATTACATGCATTAGAAACAGTACTTGTGACATTACATTCAGATGAAACATGTCTCTTATTACAAAGCGATAAATTCCTAGGGTGTTCTTCTACTTCTTCAACTTTATTCTTGCAACTACTCTTAGAAACAGGCGAGACTCTATTGTTCCTTGTATTGCTCCTAGGCTTTAGTCTGCTGCTCCTAGAGGTGCTTTCTAATCCTGTAGAAGGTAAGGCACACACGTTAGGATTTATATTGTTGTCCTTTTTAGCATCACTAGACTCTTTAGAATTATCCTTTTTGCACGCATTTGTCTTAGAAGTGGAGGCAGACGCATTAGTGAGACTAATCCTAAAAAGGCCAGGTGCTATCACTTTTGGTGTTTCGACAACCGCTTTTCCTTTATCAACAATCTTTTCATTTTCACTTTTCTTGGGTAAGGATGTTGGAGTGACTGGTTTTGTCAAATCTTTTTTCTCATTGACTTTTGGAGCAAACCTTGAAATTGACATCTTTGGTTTTTGAACCGTGTTTGAAACAGTTGGTTTCTCCGAAGTCAATGGTTTTGCAAACTTAGTTTCCTCACCCTTTCCTTTTTGACTTTCAAGCTGAGCCCTGAAAAGATCATTTTGCTCTTTCATGTTCTTTAAGGCACGCTCATACGACAATTTGTCATACTTGCATTCCTCCTTTTTTCGATCAAGTTGTTTAAAATATGACACATTTTCTTTTTCAAGCTTTATAAGAGCATTTTCATATTTTGAAACAATTTCGGAGGTCTCAGCTCTCAGTCTTTCATCGTCTTGAACAGAATATGTTTGTAAAATGATGGACATAATGTCAGTGGTCATAACAGCTTCGAAGAGAGAATCATTTAGGTTTTCCAAAACATTCATGTTTTCACGAGTATCATTAGTTTCGTTTACCAGGGATTTGTGGTCCTTGACAAAGTCGGCCGTTTCTTTTAAGAAAGCACGTTCAAAATGAATTACCCTCGCACTGATGTTATTCAGTGGGATAGTAATTTCGTTTTCAAAAACTTTTTTCTGCTCAATATAAAAACTGGAATGCCAGTTGTTAATATCGATTGTAGTTTTAGAAGCAACAATATTTTGAAGTTCTTGAATTCTCTTTTTAACGTCATCCAAAATTTCTCTAGCCTCACTTGTATTAAAAGTGTTGTTAGAAGAAATTTGTTCCATTTTTGAAAGAGATTTGGAAACAATTACTTTCTTAGAAAACATTTTTGCGAATGGTCGTTTTATGGAAAACACAGATGGTTCTTTTTGTGGAACAAAAGTAATTCCCGAAAGTTTGTTCAATTTGTTATAATCAATGGGTTTCAAATCAGGATTCTTTTGTTTCATTTTATTAATGCTCTCTTAGGCCAATTCAATCGTTTCCACAGAATCACGAACAATGGGAGGATCATGCTTAACCAACAAAACATTTCCATTAAACAAACAATTCTAAGCTTGCTGAGCTTTCTTGAGATTACAGGGGGTGTTGTTACCAAGACCCACTTTATGTTTCGTATGGTAAACCGGATTAGTTTGATTTGAAATCATTTTCATTGTTTGACTTGACTGACCCGACTTAACCACCAATTCTTCTAAATGAGCAATCATGTGTTCTGACTCTACGATTTCGGCCAAAAGTTTGTCTTCTTTCTTTGCAAAGTCCTTTTTCAACTCATCCCTTTCTTTTTCAAGATTGGTATAAGCTGTTTTTTGTTTAGAAAGTTGGTTTTGTAAATCAGAAATTTCCGCGTTTAAAGCTTTTATCTTCTTGAAAGAATTAACATCAAGTGTATCAAACTTGAGTTGCAATTGTTTTTCCCTTGAAACGGAATTTTGATAACCAGTTTCTAATTCAGACAATCTTTTGTTATGAAATTCAAAAGCTTTAACGTTTTCTTTGTAACTCTCAAGCTCAGCGGTCAATTTAACATTCGCGGCCTTAACATCGCGATTGACCTTTTTCACATTCTCAATTTCAATACGACAATTATTCAATAATGATTCAAACAAAGCACGTGTTTCCTCATCATTCTCAGCATGCTGTGAAACGAAGCCTCCATTATGATTCACATCTGGAGTTGCTGAAGGAGTATTGCTACTACTTGGCGTGTCCAGGTATGTATCATAAGTGGGTGCTAGCTTCTCAGAAATGCTGTTCCTCATGAGGAGACATATCAAATATATCATTATTGTGACATGAGTTGAAATTTGGTACCTCAGATGGTGCATTGGTGTCATAAACAGGAAGTGTATCAGAATCCGTGTCATACTTAGCTTCCTGAAGATTCGCCATGAATACGCAGTTCGCATCGATATCCTCTATATCTTCCATGTCATCCATAAGAGCCATAAAATCATTCTCCTCTGCGTTCAACTGAAACCCTGCCTCATTCTTTTGTGCCAACAGTAATGCTTTCTGCAAATACGCTGTGTCTTTCTTGTTCGGCTTAGTAGGACAGTTCCTTGCCATATGACCTACACCCTGGCAGTTGAAACACTTTACCGGATTACCTTGATTCATATTTCCCAAATTCCCAACTACTGGAGCTGCAACATTTCTATTCTGATTACCCATTGCCTGATTACCAACATTCTGACCCCTCTGATTTCCAACAAACTGACCCATCTGATTCCCTGCATACTGACCATACTGATTTCCTGCATTCTGATTCCCTGCATTTAGCATATTCTGATTCCCCATGTTAATTCCAGTAGTATATCCTTGCTGATTCCCATAAACTCCAACCATTTAGCCTCCGTTGCCCATATTGAAACTCGGCTGAGCAATCTGCTTATTGCGAGTGTTCGATGAAATCCTTTGGTTGTTGTTTGTTGGTGTAGAATAGCGTCCTTGGAAAGCTTTTGTCAGAAAAGCAAACGCTTGAGTCAAGGCTGCAGTAGCTTCATCATTGTCAGTGAATTCTGGTTCTTGGAAATGTGGGTATTGCTGTTGTGGAATAACATGTTGTTGCTGTGGGTAGAACTGTTGTTGGTAGACCGGTGTTGGTTGTAGAATGCATGATGGTTGCATGTAGTTGTGAGTGGAAGATGATGATGGTTGTTGAGTGTTCACTGGTAAAGGTGTTGGTGTATTAGCAATTAATGCGAGAGGATCATGATTCTTTGCCAATCTTTCTTTCCTTACTTCATTAGCCTCAGCTTGGTTTTGCTTCAAAAAGTCATAGAGTTGATCATAGTTCACCTTATGTAAATCCTTTGTTTGATTGACAATTGTAACATAACGACCCCATTCTTCTGGAAGGTTATTGATGAATTTGATGTTTGTTGCAATTGTTCGAGGTGTCAACTTGTTTCTGATTAACTCATTCATCAAAGTGCAAAACCTTGTGTAGTAAGATTCAATCTGTTCACCTTTAGTGGATGTGAAATTCTCCCATTCAGTAAGAAGTTTGTTCTCAACATCCTGTTGTCCAATCTCTGTTCCATGACATATCCTTCTAACACGTTCCCACATAGCATAAGCAGTTTCACAGCTGTCGACCGCAGCAAAGATCTCCCGTGGTAATCCAAGTTGGATTAAATGCATTGCCATATCATCAGCGGCGATCTGCTTCTTGTCTTCCTCTGTGTAATCTGCTTCTGTTTGTTCACGCACAAATGGTTGAGTAGGAGGTGTTGCATTTGGATTACCTTCAATTTGAACTTGTCTTGGCTTGAATGGACCATTTGTAATGGAGTTGATCATTAGTTTACCATCAGGCTTTGTTTTGATGTAACGAAGCATGCGGCTTGTCCATGGGAGATATCCACCTTTTTCAAGCATTGGAGGTCGGTTTTCCACACCGGCTGCATGAATATCTTGCTGAGTAGCCATTGATGAAGTCTAGATTGATAAAGTTGATTCTTGGATCGTTCCAACGAAGTAGGAGTAGTGTTTAGTGTAAGTTGATGCAAGTTTTTATGGTGAAAAATTTGATCTGAAACCTTAAAACCTCAATAACTTCCGTTCAGAGTGGATTTGGGCCTCGAAGCTGGGCTTGAATGATCTTTAGATGATTCAACGTGTCCTTCTTCTCGGTCTCGCGGTCGTTTTGACAGCTGATTCGTCGAAAACGGAGTTACGGTTCAAAAGTTATGGCCGTTTGAAGTTTGGTTGTCAAAAAGTCAAAATCTTACGCGTAAACCTTGAATCTTACGCGTAAACTTTGAATAATCTTACGCGTAAGATGTTATGCGTAACCTTTAAGTTATGCGTAAGATCTAAGTTATGCGTAAACAAAATTGTTTATGCGTAGACTTTGATTTTACGCGTAAACTTAGAGTTTATGCGTAGAATGTTACGCGTAAGGTTTTTTCAACCAATTTGATCTCTCAAACTTATCCAAGCTTGAAAGATATCCCGTGTCGAAGTATTCCACAAACTTATCCAAGTCAGGGAAGTACTGAGTCACCGTAGCACGAAGAGAAGACCTTTGATGAAGTTATGCGTAGAATTCTGAAACTTACGCGTAAGAAATAGACTTACGCGTAGGATTTAACGCGTAGACTTTCAAGTTAAGCGTAGGAACAGGGTTTTGACCAATGTTACGCGTAAGAAAAGGGTTTTGACCTTAGTTACGCGTAAGAAAAGGGTTTTAGGCCAAAATTTATGCGTAAAAAGGACAGAAAGTACTGTTCACAGCTGTAGATTCGTACTATTCACCCAACTAACGCGTAGGATGACCAGAAAACTTCAAAAATATGATTTTTTTCACCCAAAAACTCCTTTTTCACTTGTTTCTAATGATCAAATCTTTCCCAAAACACTTAGAATCACTAAAACTTCAATAAAAACAACAACTTTACCACTAGAACGTTTAAAAATCAAAACTTTTTGAATAAAAAGTACACGTATAAATGAAAAATACGAAACTTTTTAGCAAAAACTTGATAGAAAACACTCCTAAATCATTGTGAGGCGATTGATACCACTTGTAGGACCTTAGATATATCAACTTTAATACCAATACAAGAACTAGATGAAGTAAAGATGGTGACTTGGTATAATATGTGTGGCGTTAGATAAGTATAAAAGAGAGAATAAGATGAAGAGAACTTTTATTAAAAACACACACAATACACACACAAGCACACTAATATTGAAACCACTTTTATTAAATCATTGTGAGGCGATTGATACCACTTGTAGGACCTTTGATATACCAACTTTATCACAAATATTGAAGATTAGAAGAAGAAAGATGGTGACTCGGTGACTAATATGTGATTCGTGTATATGAGATAGAGAGATGAAAAGATGAGAGCTTTTATTCAAAGAAAACACACACAAATACACACACAAGCACACACCTCAAATGACTCATTTGAGGTGTTTATATAGTAAGAGATGTAACACCCTAATGGGCTTGGATGGGCTTGGTCATGGATTGGACTTTTACATTAAGTATGGACTAGTTGTAATACATAGCTTATAACCTATTAGATTAGTCCAAACCATAAGCCCATTGACTATTCTATTGTAATCTACGAGACATTACAAAGTTACATGTATGAGAATGACCATCACTTCTAAATATATATTTTTAATGCTAACATTTCTCACATTGAAAACTTGTTGCATCCACCACCAACAACAAACTCAACTCCTCCACCACCATCAACAAACACTCCTCCTCCATCACCATCTCCATGTTCACCATCCATTCCTCCCAATTAAACATGCTTGGTGTCTCACAAATAAAATTACATTAAACCATTTTGGATAGCAAGCTCTAGAGTGGACTCTCATGTTTGAGCCTTGGTTTATTATTTTTTTTTTTTGTTTTTTTTGTGTGATGATTGTAAGCCATTGGGGCTTTTGTTAGTTGCATTACTTGTTATGTTTATTAATGTAATGCTTGATGTATCCTTTTCATATTATTAATGTTATGGTTATGTTTAGTCTCTACTCTTGCATGCTATATACATATATATGTTGCTTGTCCACTAAATATTTTTGCAAGATATCCATATCTCGATTCCTTTTGGCCTCAAAACGAGGGGGAGTATACTTCAAGGGGGAGCTTCCATTAACATGGGATAACCTTTTTGATGCTAACAAAAAGGGGGAGAAATGATATAAACTCACAATAATACTTGAATATATACTAATTTTCGATTAATGAGTTTAAATTTTGTAATCATCAAAAAGGGGGAGATTGTTGACATAAATAATGTGTGAAAACGTTATTTATATTTTTCGACATCTCTATATTTTGATGATCACAAAATGTAAAATTGTCAATCGTATAATTACTACGTAAACAAGTATTAAGCTAGTTTATATCACTATATCCAACTTAATCACTTAAGGTATGGATAAACAAGTGCTTAATATATCTCATGATCAAAGGGGTATTTAATTAACTAACACAAAGTTTATTTAATTATATAAACATATTATATATTTTTGAAAAACACTTTTGGTAATAAAGAAAAATGTTTTATTCATACTAAATATATGAATTCAAATATTTAACCAAAATCAGTTAGTTTTTCACCAAATAAACTTTCCCCACTAAAAGACAAGTTTTCTGGCCGTTACAGTTGGGCGGCCCCCTTAATTATAAGGGGCGGTCCCCTTAATTTTAAGGGGGCCGGCCACGATTTAAGGGGACCGGCCAGGCTCCCCTGTCAAAAAATGTCAGAATTCTTCTCCTATAAATACCATCTTAATTCTGGAATTTTCACCCACCTTTTGCACGAAATTTTCAGATCTATAACTCTCTAAACATCCTCTAAAACCCTTTGATCATTTGTATATTAATCCTTGTTTCAAGTGATTCAATCCCTCATCATTCATTCTCATCCAAAGTGCAAAAGAAGAACACTCTTTCTACAACCAAGTTCAAGAAGTGTTGAAGAGTAGTTGTGCATAGTGTATATATATATTCATTTGTGAATATTTGTGTTGTGCTTGTTATATATTGTTTAGAAGATATAGAAGTTGTGTAGTCAGTAGAAGTTGATTAGTAGTGAAGTAGGATAGTTGTGAAGATTGGTGTGAAGTAGAAGATTGGTGTGTAGAAGATAGGTGTGAAGAAGATTGGTGTGTAGAAGATAGGTGTGAAGAAGATTGGTGTGTAGTATATTGGTGTGAAGAAGTTGTGTAGAAGTAGTGATCTAGTTGTGAAGTTGTTGTGGTGTGTAAATTGGTGTGTAAGGTTTTCTCCGCCAAAAGGGAGTTTGTTGACATAGTGAAGAAAACTCTCGAGTAGGTGACTCGGGGAGTGGAGTAGGAACAAGGAAGGTGTCCTTGTAGCCGAACCACTATAAATCCTTGTGTTGTGGTTTGATCTTTCCAACTCTTCTCATTACTTATTTATTTACCTTTACTATATTAGCTTTGTTAGTTAGTTACCATACAATAGTTCATATAGTGCAAGTATTGAGTTCACATAAACTAGAATCGAAGTTTTTAAAACAAACTTGTGTTTATAAATTTAAAAGGACGTAAAACTATTCAACCCCCCTTCTAGTTTTCCACATGGGGCTCCAGCTTTGTCAGTTATCCACCCTTGTCTGGTTTCAAATGCAGGTCGTACAAATCGTCCTTTGGTACTTGGACTCAGGCTGCTCAAAACATATGACCAGAGACCGCTCGCGGCTCAAGAATTTCGTGGAAAGGTTTATTGGTACAGTTAGATTCGGGAACGACCATTTTGGCAAAATAATGGGTTATGGTGATTATGTTTTTGGGGACGGTGTGATATCTAGAGTCTACTACGTGGAGGGACTTGGACACAATCTTTTCTCTGTGGGCCAATTCTGTGATTCAGATCTTGAAGTTGCCTTCAGAAAACACACATGTTTTGTTAGAGAACTAGATGGTGTTGAACTACTCAAAGGAAGTCGGGGCACCAATATTTATACCATCTCAATTGAAGACATGATGCGGTCCTCTCCCATTTGCTTACTCTCAAGGGCCTCTAAGAACAAATCCTGGTTGTGGCACCGTCGTTTAAATCACTTAAATTTCGGTATCATCAATGAACTCACCCGAAAAGATCTTGTTCGAGGCCTGCCAAGACTCAAATATGAAAAGGATCATCTTTGCTTTGCATGTCAAATGGGTAAGAGCAAGAAACACATCCACAAACCCAAAACCATCAATTCCATCATGGAAGTTCTACATACCCTTCACATGGATCTTTGTGGACCAATGAGGGTTCAAAGTATCAATGGAAAGAAATGTGTGCTTGTTATTGTTGATGACTTCTCTCGCTTCACATGGGTAAAGTTTCTACGATCAAAGGATGAAACTCCAGAGACCATCATCAAACTCATCAAGCAACTGCAAGTTCGACTCAACAAGACTGTTAGGTTCATTCGCACTGACAATGGAACAGAGTTTGTAAACAAACATCTTAATCAGTTTTATGAAAGCATCGGCATCAGTCACCAGAAGAGCATTCCACGTACTCCACAACAAAATGGAGTTGTTGAAAGATGCAACCGCACCTTGGTTGAAGCCGCTAGGACTATGCTCATCTTTTTTAAAGCACCCATGTTTCTCTGGGCCGAGGCAATTGCAACAGCTTGCTACACATAGAATAGATCCTTGATACACCCTCTTCACAGCAAGACTCCATATGAACTGGTTCATGGCAGAAAACCAGACCTGTCGTTTCTACGGGTATTCGGTGCTCTGTGCTATCCAACAAATGACAGTGAAGATCTTGGGAAACTCAAGGCCAAGGCTGACATTGGTTTTTTCGTTGGGTATGCTCCAGAAAGAAAGGGATACCGAATCTACAACAAGCGTATCAGAGACATAATGGAAACCATCCATGTTACTTTCGATGAGCTGACCGAGCAACAGGCTCCTGGACACTCAAGTTCAGGACCCGGATCAAATCTTCTATCTCCTGGACCCATCAGCTCCAGGATTATACAGAGTCCCACTTCAGCTACTCCGTTTGTACCTCCTTCAAATGAAGATTGGAAGAAACTGTTTGACCCCATGTTTGATGAATATTTTGAGCCTCAAAACTTGGCGGCTCCTGAAGCCCCCATCATTCCACTACCTGCTGGTGGAGGTAATGCACCACATCATGAGGCAGGGCCATCTATGTCTATATCACTGGGCCCAGAAGCTCCAACCATCAGTCATTCAGTCACTACTGCTAATAGTCAATCTTCATCAGTACAACAAGAAGCTTCTGTAAATAATACTTTTGAAGTAAATCCTTTCACTCCTACTGAAGACGAACCGTTTGTAAATGTATTTGCTCCTGAACCCTCTGATGATACTACATCCTCAGAAGAAACCTACACGGTAACCTCAGTTCACTACCCTCAACCCCATGAGCATCTCAGAAAATGGACAAATGATCACCCGATCGACAACATCATTGGAAACCCTTCTCGTCCAGTCTCAACCCGTAAGCAACTAGCTATGGATGCCTTATGGTGCTTCTTCAACTCCGTCCTCTCTAGAGCCGAACCCAAAGACTTCAAAGAAGCAATGACTAAGAACTCATGGTTTACTGCTATGGTAGATGAGATTCACGAGTTTGATCGACTTGAGGTATGGGAATTAGTACCTCCTCCAGAATGTGCTATGATCATTGCTCTCAAATGGATATTCAAAGTCAATCTTGATGAGCATGGAGATGTCTTGAAGAAAAAGGCGAGACTTGTAGCAAAAGGATACCGACAAGAAGAAGGAATAGACTTTGAAGAATCCTTCGCTCCGGTTGCTAGAATAGAAGCTATAAGGATATTTCTTGCTAATGCTGCCAGTCAGAATATGGTAGTATATCAAATGGACGTGAAGACGGCATTCTTAAATGGCAATCTAAAAGAGGAGGTGTATGTTAGTCAACCCGAAGGATTCGTGGATCCCGAACGTCCTAACCATGTTTATCGCTTGAAGAAGGCTCTCTATGGACTTAAGCAAGCTCCTAGAGCATGGTATGACACTCTGTCTAAGTTTCTTCTGGCTAACAAGTTCACCAAGGGAGTTGTCGATCCTACACTCTTCACCAGGAAAACAGGCAAAAACTACCTGCATGTTCAAATATACGTTGATGACATCATATTTGCCTCCTCTGATCCTCAGGAGTGTGATCGTTTTTTGCAAGAGATGAGCTCTCAATTTCAGATGTCCATGATGGGTCAAATGTCATTGATGCGTGGGAATCCCAACAGGCTTTACCTCTCGAGGGATCTCGAGAAGCTTACAACCCCCACCAGGCAGTGTACCTGATCGTTGTAGTATAGTATAGTGACAAGTACCGGGGGATTGATCGTTCAGCTTAGGAATAGTGTCGCTAGGATTAGAAAGCCTAAATACTAGTTCTAAAGGTGAGGGATGATTATTTTTGTATTTTATATTTTTTAGAAAACAAGTAAAATTCTCGGGTTTGAAGGATTTGGGCGGAATTAGTTGCTAATCAACTAACCCAATACTAAAGATGCAATCAAAATAAAATACTAGAAATGAAAATAAACTAAATTATACTAAAGTTGTGAACAATAAGTGGAGAAAATGTGTTTACTTAGATTTCACTACTCCCAAGACATCTTTTACACGTTAATTACTTGTTATAATTGCATGATGACGGATCGTATTCCTTAATACCATTCATGGGGTGGCACACTTAACTCCCCAATTATATGAGCTCTTATCTCCTCCTACACCATGCCCAGCACAACTATAGGGATTGTAAACAGTGGCTCATGCATTAAATACAACCAATAAAGACCTAGTGCGTGTCGGTTCATGTTTCTTAAGACATTCAAGCATGTTACCAATTGGAGATCTGCCAGTTTTCTTAAGCCTAACATATAAATCATTCATCCAAGACAAGAATAAACAAGTAATAAACACATAATTAACATCTAGGTTTCATTAGATCCAAGCAAACACAAGATAGATCTAGCCTAGCATGATGGAATTAAGACAAGAACAAGATCTAGACAACCAACACATAGACATATTGATTGAATTAAATAAACACTTATCTCAATTACACATGCAAGGTATCAAGGGTTTGGAACCCTTGAAAAACCTGTAAAAGTTGCACCAAAATCGTACTTAGGGTTTCTCCAAAACTTCTCCTTAACTTCTCCCTTTAATGTGAAAATTAGAAAACTATATATAGAAAAATGGGTCTGACGGCGTCAAGACCAACATTGTGACGCCGTCACCTCGCCGCCAAAACTATTCTCGGACTGCCTTGATCTACATTTGACGCCGTCAAGACTTAATCATTTCCAGGCCATCATGACTTTTACTCTTGACGCCCTACCTTCATGACGCCGTCAAATCTGTACTGGGTCGTCATGGAATTCTGCTCTTGACACCGTTAGGGAATTACTCTTGACGCCGTCACCTACTGTTCCCAGCATGGAAAATTAAGACTTTGGCGTTTTCTTCACTTTTATGCTCCAAAAACGTCCGAATTGCTTCTTATTCCAGATTTCACTCCCAAAGTACCTAAAATCACAAAAGGAACGATTTAGGGCAATATTTGATCAAATAAATTCGAATTCGGGCTTAAATGACCCCCTAAAAACGGATCATTTTTCGCCTCATCATATACCCTTACACTTGAGATTTGCTTGTCCTCAAGCAAATGCGCTTTTATTCTAGTCAAAATACAAGTTAGGGGTCATTTAACACTAATATAAAAGTAATTACAACAAATAATCGTTCCACTAAAGACCAATAGACAAGCACGGAGGTCATATACAAGCACCTCACAAATAGTGTTTAGATACTCACATCTCTCGGGTGTAATAAAGTGTAAATTACAATATGGAAACGGAAAATATCTCTCACTACCTGTCATAGCAAAATAGATTACCATAGGCTTGGGAAAGGATCAAACCTCCACCACATGGCGTAAGCACCTAGGATAAACTATCAAAGAGGTCTTTTAAAAGGTTGTAACGTTAGGTGTAGGGATATGAAATACACGGTTTTGTTGGATAAAGGAAGTTTTACTGGTGGCGAGTTAACAATCTTGGTTAATTACATGTACAATATGGCATTGCTAAGCCAAGAATAGACTCGACTTAAGCTAAAAATAACAAAAACATAAAATGAACATAGAATAAAAAGGGGTGGTAGTCCGTATGTTTTTTTTCTTTTCCTTTTTCTATTTTTTTTTTCTTTTTCTTGATTTTTTCGATTTTTTTTTTTGTTTTTTGCATACACTCTTACCCTACCATCCAAAATAATACATCATAGGGAATGAACATTCCCCTTACACTTGAATCTTTACATACTTTACAATAAACTAATCTAATGACTCGAATTAAGAAAATCAAAACACTTGGAGCACTTTTAAGATTAACGTACATATGGGGGTAATAAATGATGTTCTTCCCCATTACTCCATAAAACAAGTACTTACCCATGAGTCCCAATCGTCCCAAAACAATATGTACAAGGATATGACTCGACTTAGCAACCATGTAATCAATTAGAAAGTTAACTTAGGGTTTAACAAATAACAATAATGCACTAAAAATGAGCGCATACACGGAAGGCTAAGGCAATTTGGTTGTACATTTAAGTGGGGTGTAACAAATTCTTCCTTTAAGTAAAATGCTTAAAGTTAGAAACGAAAAGATAGGCTCGGAGGGGTGTACTAGGGGTATCGTGTACTAAAAATGAGTACAACGCTAAGGGTGTGGGAAAAATTAGTTGACTTAACTAGCCAAATAATATGACTTTAATGGTCAAGTAATTAGATACGGGTTTAATACAAGGGTGATCCTAATGCCTCTTATCATGTAGTAAATCCTACTACACGAATGTAGTCTCACTAGCGGTCTCGGGATGCATCACTAACGCAAGTTCTAGAATCTAAATGCTACCGGTACACTCATAAGCACTAATAGTGAATGCTTTTCCTATCAAATCTAAAGGCGAACCTTACATATTTGGGTGGAAAATTTTTTTGAATATACGGTTATGTGCTAGTCATACAATCTCCTATCCATGAGACGCTTGCTATGGCTAAAGTTTCACTCCTAAATGTTGTAAAAAATTTTAAATTTGGCGCTAAAATTGCACTAACAAGTATTTCTCATAGTTTTATTACACATCTACCATCAAACAAAACAAACTCAAGCGAAAGTGCATATGTAAGGTATCATCTTTTTACCCTCCCCTTACACTTAAGATGAACATTGTCCCCAATGTTCAAGTAAAGAATGTAAAAGTGAAAAAGTAAAGAGAATAAAATCAAATACTCCCCTGATTCGCTCGGTATGGATAATAAGGTGGCCAGGTTAAATCTTCCTCCAAGAAAATGAACAATCAAAGCTTCCCTTCCAGAATGTAAATCATCTTCTTGTCATACATAACCTGTAAAACCTGATAAAATAGACAAGACAACCTCGCGTAAAATCGGCGGCATCCTATATAAGTAACTAAATCCTAGAAAACAAGATAAGATATAATGCTTGTGGAATGAAGTTTGCAGATCTCCTGGAGATTATAAAACTTAATAATTCACAAAAACCATAAGACTCCGTTAGAAAAACAAAACCGGTAAAATTTCCAGATTTTTACACTTGACGCCGTCATGAGTAAACTCTTGACGCCGTCAAAAGTGACCTGCAGAAATCCTTATGTTAAGTTTCCGGAAAATTTCTGGAAAAACTTGGTCTCACTTCCTGGAAAATCCTGCAAAACTTCATTATGACTCAATACAAGCATTTGACTCTAACAAATACGAATATACATGTTCATTTAATATTGTGGAGAATCATGATCGGTTTGTTTCTTAAAAACATATTTGGGGTTTCCCCTTACACTTATCTTTTTGCAAAAATACCTTTAGGTGGAGTTAAGACTAGGTCAAAACAACAAAGTAAAGTATTTCCACTATTTAGTTTAGAAACATGATCTACCAACAATAAAAATTAAGCATGCATACGGAAGCAAATAACAAACAAACAAATAAAATCACACAAAACATGGGTTGCCTCCCAAGAAGCGCTTTTCTTTATTTACGAGTCTTGTAGCTAGACTCAAGGTCATGGGTTAACGTGTATCGCTTATGCTCACATAACCAAGTGTGAGCCATCTAATAGTCGCCTCATCTTTCTTATAATCATCTCCTAATTCTAAGCATCCGCGATAGTATCTTTTATTCTTTTCATGAGTATACTTAAGTCCTTTTCTCTTATCATTCTCACTTAGCATCTCTATGGGCGGATACCTACTACACTTTTCCATGGGAAAATCCTTGAACCTAGGGAGTGTGCGGGGCATTTGATAAACAAAATCTTCTTCCCCATCCGAGAATGTAATTAACCCTTCTATGAATTTTTCATCAAGGTTGGTCAACTGTTTGAAAGGTTTTCCAAACACAACTTGGGTCAACTTATCATCAATAAATTCTCCTAGATTCTCCATAACCATGAACTCAACAAGATAGACCAAGCTTCCTACAAACACATGCAATGCTATTGCCCTAGCAATAATGTTTTCTCCTTTGTATTCTAACTCATCTACCATGATTTGAGTGTATTCATTACGTGAGATTATTGATAAGTGGGAATCGCAACAGGCTTTACCTCTCGAGGGATCTCGAGAAGCTTACAACCCCCACCAGGCAGTGTACCTGATCGTTGTAGTATAGTATAGTGACAAGTACCGGGGGATTGATCGTTCAGCTTAGGAATAGTGTCGCTAGGATTAGAAAGCCTAAATACTAGTTCTAAAGATGAGGGATGATTATTTTTGTATTTTTATATTTTTATGAAAGCAAGTAAAATCTCGGGGTTTGAAGGATTTGGGCGGAATTAGTTGCTAATCAACTAACCCAATACTAAGATGCAATCAAAATAAAATACTAGAAATGAAAATAAGCTAAATTATACTAAAGTTGTGAGCAGTAATTGGAGAAAATGTGTTTACTTAGATTTCACTACTCCCTAGACATCTTTTACACGTTAATTACTTATTATAATTGCATGGATGACGGATCGTATTCCTTAATACCATTCATGGGGTGGCACACATAACTCCCCAATTCTATGAGCTCTTATCTCCTCCTACACCATGCCCAACACAACTATAGGGATTGTAAACAGTGGCTTGTGCATTAAATACAACCAATAAAGACCTAGTGCGCCTCGGTTCATGTTTCTTAAGACGTTCAAGCATGTTACCAAGTGGAGATCTGCCAGTTTTCTTAAGCCTAACATATAAATCATTCATCCAAGACAAGAATAAACAAGTAATCAACACATAATTAACATCTAGGTTTCATTAGATCTAAGCAAACACAAGATAGATCTAGCCTAGCATGATAGAATTAAGACAAGAACAAGATATAGACAACCAACACATAGACATATTGATTGAATTAAAGGAACACTTATCTCAATTACAATGCAAGGTATCAAGGGTTTGGAACCCTTGAAAAACCTGTAAAAGTTGCACCAAAATCGTACTTAGGGTTTCTCCAAAACTTCTCCTCTTTAATGTGTGAAAATTAGAAAACTATATATAGAAAAATGGGTTTGACGGCGTCAAGACAAATCTTGTGACGCCGTCACCTCGCCGCCAAAACTCTTCTCGGACTGCCTTGATCTACATTTGACGCCGTCAAGACCAAATCATTTCCAGGCCGTCATAACTTATTACTCTTGACGCCCTTCTTTCGTGACGCCGTCAAATCTGTTCTGGGTCGTCATGGACTTCTGCTCTTGACGCCGTCAGAGGATTGCTCTTGACGCCGTCACCTACTGTTCCCAGCATGGAAAATTAGGACTTTGGTGTTTTCTTCACTTTTATGCTCCAAAAACGTCCGAATTGCTTCCTTTTCCAGATTTCTCTCCCAAAGTACCTAAATCACAAAAGAAACGATTTAGGGCAATATTTGATCAAATAAATTCGGATTCGAGCTTAAATGACCCCCTAAAAAGGATCATTTTTCGTCTCATCATATACCCTTACACTTGAGATTTGCTTGTCCTCAAGCAAATGCGCTTTTATTCTACTCAAAAGACAATTTAGGGGTCATTTAACACTAACATAAAAATAATTACAACAAATAATCGTTCCACTAAAGACCAATAGACAAGCACGGAGGTCATACACTAGCACCTCACAAATAGTGTTTAGATACTCACATCTCTCGGGTGTAATAAAGTATAAATTACAATATGGAAACGGAAGATATCTCTCACTACCTGTCATAGCAAAATAGATTACCATAGGCTTGGGAAAGGATCAAACCTCCACCACATGGCGTAAGCACCTAGGATAAACTATCAAAGAGGTCTTTTAAAGGGTTGTAACGTTAGGTATAGGGATATGAAATACACGGTTTTGTTGGATAACGGAAGTTTTACTGGTGGCGAGTTAACAATCTTGGTCAATTACATGTACAATGTGGCGTTGCTAAGCCAAGACTAGACTCGACTTAAGCTAATAAATGAAAAATAACCAAAAACATAAAATGAACATAGAATAAAAAGGGATGGTAGTCCGTATGTTTTTTCTCTTTTTTCTTTTTCTATTTTTTTTCTTTTTCTTGATTTTTTTTTTTTTTTTTTTTTTGCATACACTCTTACCCTACCATCCAAAATAATACATCATAGGGAATGGGAATTCCCCTTACACTTGAATCTTTACATACTTTACATTTAACTAAACTAATGACTCGAATCTTTACATACTTTACATTTAACGTACATATGGGGGTAATAAATGATGTTCTTCCCCATTACTCCATAAAATAAGTACTTACCCATGAGTCCCAATCGTCCCAAAACAATATGTACAAGGATATGACTCGACTTAGCAACCATGTAATCAATTAGAAAGTTAACTTAGGGTTTAACATATAACAATAATGCACTAAAGATGAGCGCATACACGGAAGGCTAAGGCGATTTGGGTGTACATTTAAGTGGGGTGTAACAAATTCTTCCTTTAAGTAAGATGCTTAAAGTTAGAAACGAAAAGATAAGCTCGGAGGGGTGTACTAGGGGTTTCGTGTACTAAAAATGAGTACAACGCTAAGGGTGTGGGAAAAATTAGTTGACTTAACTAGCCAAGTAATATGACTTAAATGGTCAAGTAATTATGATACGGGTTTAACACAAGGGTGATCCTAATGCCTCTTATCATGTAGTAAATCCTACTACACGAATATAGTCTCACTAGCGGTCTCGGGATGCATCACTAACGCAAGTTCTAGAATCTAAATGCTACCGGTACACTCATAAGCACTAATAGTAAATGTTTTTCCTATCAAATCTAAAGGCGAACCTCACATATTTGGGTGGAAAATTTTTCTGAATATACGGTTATGTGCTAGTCATACAATCTCCTATCCATGAGACGCTTGCTATGGCTAAAGTTTCACTCCTAAATGTTGTAAAAAAAATTAAATTTGGCGCTAAAATTGCACTAACAAGTATTTCTCATAGTTTTATTACACATCTACCATCAAACAAAACAAACTCAAGCGAAAGTGCATATGTAAGGTATCATCTTTTTACCCTCCCCTTACACTTAAGATGAACATTGTCCCGAATATTCAAGTAAAGAATGTAAAAGTGAAAAAGTAAAGAGAATGAAATCAAATACTCCCCTGATTCGCTCGGTATGGATAATAGGGTGGCCAGGTTAAATCTTCCTCCAAGAAAATGAACAATCAAAGCTTCCCTTCCAGAATATAAATCATCTTCTTGTCATACATAACCTGTAAAACCTGACAAAATAGACAAGACAACCTCGCGTAAAATCGGCGGCATTCTATATAAGTTACTAAATCCTAGAAAACAAGATAAGATATAATGCTTGTGGAATAAAGTTTGCAGATCTCCTGGAGATTATAAAACTTAATAATTCACAAAAACCATAAGACTCCGTTAGAAAAACAAAACCGGTAAAATTTCCAAATTTTAACTCCTGACGCCGTCAAGAGTAAACCCCTGACGCCGTCAGAATTGACCTGCAGAAATCCTTATGTTAAGTTTCCGGAAAATTTCTGGAAAAACTTGGTCCTACTTCCTGGAAAATCCTGCAAAACTTCATTATGACTCAATACAAGCATTTGACTCTAACAAATACGAATATACATGTTCATTTAATATTGTGGAGAATCATGATCGGTTTGTTTCTTAAAAACATATTTGGGGTTTCCCCTTACACTTATCTTTTGCAAAAATACTTTTAGGTGGAGTTAAGACTAGGCCAAAACAACAAAGTAAGGTATTTCCACTATTTAGTTTAGAAACATGATCAACCAACAATAAAAATTAAACATGCATACGGAAGCAAATAACAAACAAACAAATAAAATCACACAAAACATGGGTTGCCTCCCAAGAAGCGCTTTTCTTTATTTACGAGTCTTGTAGCTAGACTCAAGGTCATGGGTTACTACGTGATTTCATCATTGGTTCCACTCTCTAGGTCGTCTTCTAAACCAGTTTTATATTCCAGACCTAGTTACAAGCACTCTTTGTAGAAACCAAGCATCCTATTTTTCACATACTCTACTCCTCTACGTCTATCCTCCTCATTCCTATAATAAGCCGCTTGCTTGTGTTCCTTTTCGAAATTAGAGAAAAGGCGGTATTGCTCAATCTTGTAGGGCATTTGATAAGCAACCTCATCATTCTCTTCCTTGAATCTAACTATCCCTAAAGTTGGATCATAACTCATCCTAGTGGCCTCAACAAATGGTTTCCCAAATATTATTTGGCTTAGGCAAGCATCTATCACCGGACAAATGTCCTCAACTATCATAAAATCGATCTCATAGGTGAGATTCCCTATAATCACATGCAATCCTTTCACTCTTCCCGCAAAATTACTTATCAGATTCTTATTAGGCATCATCCTAAAATCAAGTTGCTTCTTCATCACCCAATTGTATTAAGTCCTAGTCATGATGTTCACGGGGGATCTAGGGTCGATGTAAGCTTTCCATATATGCATGTGCCCGATATTGCATGGGATGTTAATGTTAGAGGGGTCTCCCATTTTGATAAGGGGGTCGCCAAAGATATATGTTCTCTCGGGACTATCGAATAAATCCTTATGGTATTCCCGTTCTTCCTTGGTTGGCAACTTATCAAAGTATTCTTCTATAGGCTTTACCTCCTCTAATTCCTCTCTACTATCAACCTCAACTTCCCTATTCTCATCCTTAGTCTCGGCTTCTATCCTAACTTCATTCTTGTCACTCTCTTCTATCTCCTTATCTATCGGCTTAATGGTGACAACATTAACAAAGTGGACCTGTTTAGATGATGAGGGATCCTTAATTTGGTTTCCGTTATTGGTGTCCCTAGTGTCCTTCCTAGGTGTGACTAATGCTTGGTTGTTGAGGGCTTTCAACAAGTTGTCAATCTTCTTGGTCATCTCCATTTGTTTTTGGTTGAATTCGGTTTCAAACCTAGCTATGCGAGCCTCTTGAGATGCCATAAACTTTGACATCAATCCTTCAAGATTGTTGGTACTACCATAGTTGTTAGAAGGATTGTTGTTGAAAGTACGGTTGGATGGTGGACCGGTTGGTTGGTAACGGTTAGGCGGATTGGAAGAATTGGGTTGATTTTGTTTCCACCTATGGTTTGGGTGATTTTTCCATGAGGGGTTGTATGAATCACCGTATGTGTTTGGCTCGGGCTTGAAAGTGTACCACTTATCTCCCGCTTCGTCGGTATGCGTGGATACGTAGTCCATGATGTCGGGTGGTTACGAACAAAGGCACAAAGAAATGAGATAGACTAAAGAAACCTAAAAATAAAAATAAAAATAAAATCTTACTAGAAAGGAATCTAGCAAGTAGACCTAATAAAAAGAAATTCTAACCTAGACAATAACTATTCCCCGGGCTGCGGCGCCAAAAACTTGATGCGTGGGAATCGCAACAGGCTTTACCTTTCGAGGGATCTCGAGAAGCTTACAACCCCTACCAGGCAGTGTACCTGATCGTTGTAGTATAGTATAGTGACAAGTACCGGGGGATTGATCGTTCAGCTTAGGAATAGTGTCGCTAGGATTAGAAAGCCTAAATACTAGTTCTAAAGATGAGGGATGATTATTTTTGTATTTTTATATTTTTATGAAAGCAAGTAAAATCTCGGGGTTTGAAGGATTTGGGCGGAATTAGTTGCTAATCAACTAACCCAATACTAAGATGCAATCAAAATAAAATACTAGAAATGAAAATAAGCTAAATTATACTAAAGTTGTGAGCAGTAATTGGAGAAAATGTGTTTACTTAGATTTCACTACTCCCTAGACATCTTTTACACGTTAATTACTTGTTATAATTGCATGGATGACGGATTGTATTCCTTAATACCATTCATGGGGTGGCACACATAACTCCCCAATTCTACGTCTATCCTCCTCATTCCTATAATAAGCCGCTTGCTTGTGTTCCTTTTCGAAATTAGAGAAAAGGCGGTATTGCTCAATCTTGTAGGGCATTTGATAAGCAACCTCATCATTCTCTTCCTTGAATCTAACTATCCCTAAAGTTGGATCATAACTCATCCTAGTGGCCTCAACAAATGGTTTCCCAAATATTATTTGGCTTAGGCAAGCATCTATCACCGGACAAGTGTCCTCAACTATCATAAAATCGATCTCATAGGTGAGATTCCCTATAATCACATGCAATCCTTTCACTCTTCCCACAAAATTACTTATCAGATTCTTATTAGGCATCATCCTAAAATCAAGTTGCTTCTTCATCACCCAATTGTAGTAAGTCCTAGTCATGATGTTCACGGGGGATCTAGGGTCGATGTAAGCTTTCCATATATGCATGTGCCCGATATTGCATGGGATGTTAATGTTAGAGGGGTCTCCCATTTTGATAAGGGGGTCGCCAAAGATATATGTTCTCTCGGGACTATCGAATAAATCCTTATGGTATTCCCGTTCTTCCTTGGTTGGCAACTTATCAAAGTATTCTTCTATAGGCTCTACCTCCTCTAATTCCTCTCTACTATCAACCTCAACTTCCCTATTCTCATCCTTAGTCTCGGCTTCTATCCTAACTTCATTCTTGTCACTCTCTTCTATCTCCTTATCTATCGGCTTAATGGTGACAACATTAACAAAGTGGACTTGTTTAGATGATGAGGGATCCTTAATTTGGTTTCCGTTATTGGTGTCCCTAGTGTCCTTCCTAGGTGTGACTAATGCTTGGTTGTTGAGGGCTTTCAACAAGTTGTCAATCTTCTTGGTCATCTCCATTTGTTTTTGGTTGAATTCGGTTTCAAACCTAGCTATGCGAGCCTCTTGAGATGCCATAAACTTTGACATCAATCCTTCAAGATTGTTGGTACTACCATAGTTGTTAGAAGGATTGTTGTTGAAAGTACGGTTGGATGGTGGACCGGTTGGCTGGTAACGGTTAGGCGGATTGGAAGAATTGGGTTGATTTTGTTTCCACCTAAGGTTTGGGTGATTTTTCCATGAGGGGTTGTATGAATCACCGTATGTGTTTGGCTCGGGCTTGAAAGTGTACCACTTATCTCCCGCTTCGTCGGTATGCGTGGATACGTAGTCCATGATGTCGGGTGGTTACGAACAAAGGCACAAAGAAATGAGATAGACTAAAGAAACCTAAAAATAAAAATAAAAATAAAATCTTACTAGAAAGGAATCTAGCAAGTAGACCTAATAAAAAGAAATTCTAACCTAGACAATAACTATTCCCCGGGCTGCGGCGCCAAAAACTTGATGCGTGGGAATCGCAACAGGCTTTACCTTTCGAGGGATCTCGAGAAGCTTACAACCCCTACCAGGCAGTGTACCTGATCGTTGTAGTATAGTATAGTGACAAGTACCGGGGGATTGATCGTTCAGCTTAGGAATAGTGTCGCTAGGATTAGAAAGCCTAAATACTAGTTCTAAAGATGAGGGATGATTATTTTTGTATTTTTATATTTTTATGAAAGCAAGTAAAATCTCGGGGTTTGAAGGATTTGGGCGGAATTAGTTGCTAATCAACTAACCCAATACTAAGATGCAATCAAAATAAAATACTAGAAATGAAAATAAGCTAAATTATACTAAAGTTGTGAGCAGTAATCGGAGAAAATGTGTTTACTTAGATTTCACTACTCCCTAGACATCTTTTACACGTTAATTACTTGTTATAATTGCATGGATGACGGATCGTATTCCTTAATACCATTCATGGGGTGGCACACATAACTCCCCAATTCTATGAGCTCTTATCTCCTCCTACACCATGCCCAGCACAACTATAGGGATTGTAAACAGTGGCTCATGCATTAAATACAACCAATAAAGACCTAGTGCGCCTCGGTTCATGTTTCTTAAGACGTTCAAGCATGTTACCAAGTGGAGATCTGCCAGTTTTCTTAAGCCTAACATATAAATCATTCATCCAAGACAAGAATAAACAAGTAATCAACACATAATTAACATCTAGGTTTCATTAGATCTAAGCAAACACAAGATAGATCTAGCCTAGCATGATAGAATTAAGACAAGAACAAGATATAGACAACCAACACATAGACATATTGATTGAATTAAAGGAACACTTATCTCAATTACAATGCAAGGTATCAAGGGTTTGGAACCCTTGAAAAACCTGTAAAAGTTGCACCAAAATCGTACTTAGGGTTTCTCCAAAACTTCTCCTCTTTAATGTGTGAAAATTAGAAAACTATATATAGAAAAATGGGTTTGACGGCGTCAAGACAAATCTTGTGACGCCGTCACCTCGCCGCCAAAACTCTTCTCGGACTGCCTTGATCTACATTTGACGCCGTCAAGACCAAATCATTTCCAGGCCGTCATGACTTATTACTCTTGACGCCCTTCTTTCGTGACGCCGTCAAATCTGTTCTGGGTCGTCATGGACTTCTGCTCTTGACGCCGTCAGAGGATTGCTCTTGACGCCGTCACCTACTGTTACCAGCATGGAAAATTAGGACTTTGGCGTTTTCTTCACTTTTATGCTCCAAAAACGTCCGAATTGCTTCCTTTTCCAGATTTCTCTCCCAAAGTACCTAAAATCACAAAAGGAACGATTTAGGGCAATATTTGATCAAATAAATTCGGATTCGGGCTTAAATGACCCCCTAAAAACGGATCATTTTTTGTCTCATCAATTATGTTCATTAGAAGAGATGAGTTGAGATAGGCGTTAAAGCTCTTAAATCCGATCTTACAAGGGAATTGCATGTTAAATGAACTATCACACTCAATCCTAGTTCTAGGGTCAACATACCTAAGAGGGTTTATTTCTTCTTCCATCTTATTCTCATTAATCACATCACCATCATCAAGATCCTCATCGGAATCTGAATAGTAGAAAGGACTAGCCCTACGGTCATCATTATGATCAGACTCTTCTAACTCAGAATTATTGTCAAAGTGGTGGTTGGGTGAGAGGTTAGGTGGGTTCTCATTTTCTGCTAAAGGAAGTGGGGCGGGCATTTGGAAGATCCTACGACGAAAAACACGAATAACAAGAATCAAACGATCAATGTTATTATGATCCATCGAAATAGTTTACGAACAAAGGACACAAAGAAATAGATAGACTAAAGAAAACCTAAAAATAAAAATAAAATCTTACTAGAAAGGAATCTAGCAAGTAGACCTAATAAAAAGAAATTCTAACCTAGACAATAACTATTCCCCGGGCTGCGGCGCCAAAAACTTGATGCGTGGGAATCGCAACAGGCTTTACCTCTCGAGGGATCTCGAGAAGCTTACAACCCCCACCAGGCAGTGTACCTGATCGTTGTAGTATAGTATAGTGACAAGTACCGGGGGATTGATCGTTCAGCTTAGGAATAGTGTCGCTAGGATTAGAAAGCCTAAATACTAGTTCTAAAGGTGAGGGATGATTAGTTTTGTATTTTATATTTTTTAGAAAGCAAGTAAACTTCTCGGGTTTGAAGGATTTGGGCGGAATTAGTTGCTAATCAACTAACCCAATACTAAAGATGCAATCAAAATAAAATACTAGAAATGAAAATAAACTAAATTATACTAAAGTTGTGAACAATAAGTGGAGAAAATGTGTTTACTTAGATTTCACTACTCCCTAGACATCTTTTACACGTTAATTACTTGTTATAATTGCATGGATGACGGATCGTATTCCTTAATACCATTCATGGGGTGGCACACTTAACTCCCCAATTCTATGAGCTCTTATCTCCTCCTACACCATGCCCAGCACAACTATAGGGATTGTAAACAGTGGCTCATGCATTAAATACAACCAATAAAGACCTAGTGCGCGTCGGTTCATGTTTCTTAAGACGTTCAAGCATGTTACCAATTGGAGATCTGCCAGTTTTCTTAAGCCTAACATATAAATCATTCATCCAAGACAAGAATAAACAAGTAATCAACACATAATTAACATCTAGGTTTCATTATATCCAAGCAAACACAAGATAGATCTAGCCTAGCATGATGGAATTAAGACAAGAACAAGATATAGACAACCAACACATAGACATATTGATTGAATTAAAAGAACACTTATCTCAATTACACATGCAAGGTATCAAGGGTTTGGAACCCTTGAAAAACCTGTAAAAGTTGCACCAAAATCGTACTTAGGGTTTCTCCAAAACTTCTCCTTAACTTCTCCCTTTAATGTGAAAATTAGAAAACTATATATAGAAAAATGGGTCTGACGGCGTCAAGACCAACATTGTGACGCCGTCACCTCGCCGCCAAAACTATTCTCGGACTGCCTTGATCTACATTTGACGCCGTCAAGACTTAATCATTTCCAGGCCGTCATGACTTTTACTCTTGACGCCCTACCTTCGTGACGCCGTCAAATCTGTACTGGGTCGTCATGGAATTCTGCTCTTGACGCCGTCAGGGAATTACTCTTGACGCCGTCACCTACTGTTCCCAGCATGGAAAATTAAGACTTTGGCGTTTTCTTCACTTTTATGCTCCAAAAACGTCCGAATTGCTTCCTTTTCCAGATTTCACTCCCAAAGTACCTAAAATCACAAAAGGAACGATTTAGGGCAATATTTGATCAAATAAATTCGAATTCGGGCTTAAATGACCCCCTAAAAATGGATCATTTTTTGCCTCATCAGTCATTCTTTTTGGGTCTACAAGTCTCTCAAAACCCAAATGGAATATTCATCAATCAATCCAAATATGCTAATGAAATCTTGAA
This sequence comes from Artemisia argyi, assembly GCA_030686995.1. Taxonomy (NCBI): domain Eukaryota; kingdom Viridiplantae; phylum Streptophyta; class Magnoliopsida; order Asterales; family Asteraceae; genus Artemisia; species Artemisia argyi. Next base: position 152,100,011 of record CM060688.1, on the reverse strand, counting down.
GAAATTTGGATATGAATCATGTGAATCTGTTGATACTCCCATGATTGAAAGATCAAAACTTGATGAAGACAGTATCGGAACTCCTGTTGACCAAACCAAGTATCGAAGCATGATTGGTTCCTTGATGTATATCCCCGCCAGCCGACCAGATCTCCTCTTTGCAGTATGTATGTGTGCTCGGTATCAATCCAAACCGACCAATAAGCACCTAGAAGCAGTTAAGAGGGTCTTTCGGTATCTTAAAGGAACTGTTCACTTGGGTCTATGGTATCCCAAAAACACAGCTATGGCACTCACAGCTTACTCAGATGCCGATCATGCTGGGTGTAAAGATACTCGTCGAAGCACGTCAGGAGCTGCTCAATTCCTAGGGGATAAGTTGGTTAGTTGGTCTTCAAAGAGACAAATGAGTACTTCCATCTCTTCTACTGAGGCGGAGTACATTGCTATGTCCTCATGCTGTGCCCAAATTTTATGGATAAGATCACAACTCTCAGACTATGGTTTCTCCTACAACAAAGTCCCCATGTATTGTGGCAACCGAAGTGCAATTGCTCTCTGCTGCAACAATGTCCAACACTCCAGAACGAAACACATTGATATTCGACATCACTTCATCAGGGAGCAAGTTGAGAAGGGAATTGTGGTACTGTACTTTGTTAGGACCGAGTTCCAGCTGGCTAACATCTTCACCAAAGCACTTCCCAGAGAACGCTTTGAATTCATTCTCCCTCGATTGGGAATGAAGAGTCTCACGCCAGAAGCTCTTTCAGGTCTTCAGGAAGAACAGGAGAAGTAAAGGAGGTGTTTCACATATCCTTGTATATATTTAAAAAAAAAAATTAATTAATTACAAAAAGATTTGAAAACCAACGAAATTACAAAAAGATTCTTCTCGCGACATGTCTCTTGTGTAATCAATATTATGTACGTCTTTAGAAATGTCGTTCAACAATGACACGGAGTCATACATATGCTTGAGCAAGAGTTCTTTTATGTTTTAATAATGTTTTCTAAAACATGTCGCTCCCCAAATGCTTTCTAATATGGTTTGCAGTCATTTCAGGCTGTAACCCGGTCTTCAATATGGTTTGCTATTACTTCAGATAGCAACCCGGTCGTCATACTGGGGAAAGTTCGTCGCCAAAAAGATGTCTATTCCTTACAAAGGCATGAATTACTTTATACTCGTGCCTTTCCGATCTGATGTACGCTTCAGTGCATCATTTCTTGAAAAAGAAGAGAAGTCTTCTTTATCAAACAAATACTTTCCTTTCAAAGATTCTTTGGGAAAGTATTTGATCCAAACTTGGTGGTACCATGGTTTTTGAAGATAAAAATACAATTAACACTGTGTTTTAACAACATACCACTCAATCGATGGAAAAAGAATTAATCTTTTGTGATAATTATTTTTTTAAAAAATGAGTCATCGATTGAGGGGGGGCATGATTTCAAAAACTATATGTCATCAAAACAAGATCTTTGTGCGTAAGGGCGTATTCGACATGTGATTGTTATGTGTTAGTATATGAATTTTTCATGAGTTTCTCGTTAAACTCTAAATCATTTATAAATTCATCACTTCTAACACATAACATTCTCCCTCAAGGTTTGAGGGGGAGCAAATGTATCATCTCAAAAATCAGTAATTCTTAAACATGACACATCTTTCTCCCAAAATCTTTTAACCTATTTAAATCACTTGGGATCACAAATCTCAATTGGTTTGAAATTTTTGATCGGGGGAGAAAAATGTGATTTAAATATGGAAATCTGATTAAAATGTGGTGTTGATTCAAAAAGAATGCTCTCCTATATGTGTTAAACCCTTTTGCATACCAATGCACATATTAAGGGGGAGCAAAGGGATCCTTGCATCTTGTAAGATCGAGACTCAGTCTTAACCAATGAATTGACGAAACAAAGACCGTCATCAATCGAAAAGACTTGTCCTGGCCGGGTAATAACTTCAAGCTGGGTTAACCAGTGATGTAAGCGTGTCTCGAAGAGGACTTGTCTGAGTAGAGTGTACCGTTTCGAGAAACCTTTTGTGAACTTGTCCAGGCCGGGTAATAATTTCAAGCTAGTCTAACTAGTGATGTAAGCGTGTCTCGAATGCCTGTTCATGTTTACTAAAGGTGGATCAATTCTAAAGTGCAACTCTTCCCGACATGTGCAAATTTTCAAATCAATACATATGAGCACATGTTAAGGGGGAGCATTTGAAAATGATAAAACTCTCAATGTGTTAACAAAATGTGTTTCTCAATCATAAACACGTTGAGAGAATTTTCAATGATTTGGTGTATGGCAACATAGGATAGTCATGAAGGTATAAGGTGGCTAAGGTTAGGAAAACCGTCCTATGATCCGCCAAAGCCGGAGGGATCTACCCATGGACAATACCAAATAGATAGTATTAGAAAGTCCATAGGTATGATTATGAAAAAAGGATAAATGTGAGAATGGAGAAAGAAGGGGTTGAAGAATTAAAAAGAAACAAAATGAGAAAGGGTGAAAAGAAATAGCCCTCCAATTATTCAACCTTTGGGCAGAAACAGGGTTCAATTCATAATCTACTGAGTGTTGCTAAGGCAACATTGGTATTGAATACAAGACGTCATGGACCCAGTGACACACTGCACTAAACCTTCTAGCCACTCAAGTTCTCTTAAAAGAACTTGTTTCATTCTCACGGGGAACCGGTGTAATCTATCAACGCATCTCTTAGAGATGGTTGATATTGAAGCAGGAGACCTCTCCCTAATCTCCGCATAGGAAAACCAAATGCACTTATTGAGTCTAGAGCCTCGAGATGCATAAAAAAATCTCATAGGAACACGTGCTACTTCTACCCTGGGTGTTCAACATTAAGGACACCAGTGGTAAACTTATGAGTCCTACGCAGATCTTAGCAATCTGCCAGAACATTTATGAGGGATGTTATTTATGTAACTCCCAATGATTGAATGGAAACTCCTGCCAGGGTCAACATCAAGCAGCCCTGAAAGCAGGTCACTTAGGTAATTGCTTGTGGATTACGCTAAGTGGTCCTGATGGTTACAAAAGGTCTACAGTCGTGGAGTGATCTCCATCGACTCACCTAATCGTTGATATACTACGGTATAATCTTAAAAGGCCCACTGTGGGTTTTCGATTAGGAACGGTCTTGGTTAGGGTTAGAAGGAGTCTTCACACTATGCTGTTGACGATCTCTAATTCCAAACCTATAAGTACCGGAAGATTTGTTGCTAACTGTTTACTTGCAGGAATTTCGGACGGTTGCAGAAGTAGATTGCTGAAAAGATATTGATCCATCAACACATGCTCACACTTCATCATCATAACCTTTGAAATCATGATCATTATTTGGGCCTCATTTATGCTTCCACAACTCTGATGCTGAAGATCATGATCCTGAAAAGTGTGAGCATGCCACTACAAAGATGATCATATCACATGAAGAAGTTATTTCTCTATGATGTCTTGCAGACACACATTTTGGATGATGCACTCGAAGTAGTTTTCAAAGATCATCCAACACATTCAACAAGTCATCTAGAGTCAGCTGCCCAAAAGCACAAAGATCTCAACTAAGAAGAATCATTATGCTACGAGCTACAGAGACATCTTCAAAGATTATATGCTACGATTCAGCGCTTATTTTTTTGGGTGACCTCCCTTAGGGGGAGATTATTAGGAATACGTTTATTCCAATGAAGACTCGGTCACCCCGAGTATTGTAATAGCATAGTGTAGCTCGTAGTAATCATTAGTTTAGTGTAGTATTTGTGGAGTCGGGTCGGGTCTTTACCCACTGTCAGCCCGGTCCACAGCCCGTTTAATAGGGCGTTGAGCATGTAACTATAAATACCCTCTCCCACCCAAGGGAGAGGGTTGGACCTTCATTTGCAATTCAACTTTTCCTTTCTTTTACAAGGCTCCCAACTTCCTTTCTCTCTTTAACTTTCTCTCACTAGAAATCTTCCATATTCGATCCATACACATATAATCTAAGCTTGTTATAACCTTAAATGTATTACATTTTTATTGTTTAATCAATTTACTATATCACTAAACTTATAACACACGACAATCTAGTAACTAAACTAATAAAAATCATACAATCATCACTCAACTTATTAAACACAATATCAAAGGTACTTGAGGTATATACATTATACACTAAGATCACTCATTTTGACTAAATATTTTGAAAAAAATGTTATAATATTGTTTTTTATAGGTTTAATAAAGTGAAATAAACGATACAACAATCTAAGTATGAAAAAAAAAATGCAAAATTCAATATTAATGTGTATTTATGTCATGTTGTTCATTTGGGTGGCTAGGAAAGCGTCAGATGGATTAACCCGGTGAGGCTGTATACATCTGAGTCCTTTCCGAGTAATTTCAACAGAGAAAACCACATTCGTTTACCCTTATGCCATGCTATTGATAACCTAAAACAACAAAACACCTTCTGCCATGGCAAGCTCATATATTTTTGAGAGTGCAAAATAGCAAATGAGAAAAAATAAAAGTAAAAGGATGTTTATTTAATCTTAAAATTTTTTTAGCTAATTTTATATAATTTTGGATTATACTTTATACACTTATTTTTTAATGTTATTTCAAAATTTAACGACCTATATATAAGTTTATTTAAAAGATTTAAAATAATCCGAAAAAGCTATCTTTCTTGCTCCATCTCAATTTATTAATCCGTGTTTTTATTTTGAGTTGTCTTAAAATACTTATTCACTTGATAATTTAACCGATCAAAAGTGACTTTAATAAGTAGAGTTGTTGATGATGACGTATGGTTCGGGAAGGCCATAAAGAATGAGTCCGGGCTGGAGCTAGACCCTTCTGGGCTTATACTGACTTGACCGTCGGAGGGTGGTTCAGGGGCTTCGGCCTTGGAACCCTTTCTAACCGTTTTCTTTCTTGTACTGTAGCAGACTTCCAAGCTCGGGATAACGTGGAACGACTCAATCTATCGTCAAGACTAGTCCGACAGATTTACGCTTCAACAAGTAAAATATGTTAGCAAAATTTTGAATGGATTGAAAGATTAATATAATTCACCTTTGCGCAATAAAATTTTGAATGGATTAATAAATTGATTGATATTTAAAAGTGGGGAAATAAATCGAATGATAAACGAGTACATGAGTAACAAACACCTTAAAAAAGCCTTTGACATTTCCCCTTTGCTAGCCCACGAGACCTAAGCGCCGGCGATACGCGACCCTGGCTAACTCGATTCATCATCATCATAACGTAACTCATTTTTTGTCGTGGATCATAAATAATATCAAGGTATCATCATTGTTCTATCTTCAATTTCTTTTTCTAATTACTGATTTTAGTTGCCTATTTCCCTTTTCATCATTTTATTTTTCTTAACTGCTCTAACTAGTTCCCAAAATGGACTAATCTGGCTTCTAAGTAAGGGGCTTTGTAATCAATAGTAATATATGGATGAGATAATGTAGTAAGAATATGTCTAATGATTATCATTTTCTAGTTTCGAAAAATAGTCCGGATAGTTGTAATGGTACCTTTACAGTTAGAATTAGCAAAAGTAGCATATACCCTTATACTCGACGCCACTGGACTTCTTATGTTCAGTGGCAATAAGGCCCTTTGAGAAAATAAGTGGAAAAATTACCTTTTCACACATTTTGGATGGAAAATATTTCCTTTTAGCTTCTTTTAATCCTATCGTAGCAACACGATAATCAGGGTTTACATGTTAATATGCTTCAAGTTGGTTAAAAGGAGAATTGTGCAATCTAGGCGACCGGCTCTACACTGAGGGCCTAAGTGAGTTAAGCCCTTAAAAGATTTCTCATTGTGTAGTGTATGACACAACTTGACATAAAAAAAAAACATAAAATAAGAGCATTATATGAAGAAACAAAAAAGGATTTCACGAATCCTAAGAGGAAAATAGCTGATAGTGTCAACTTACCAACAAAAAGGAGTCTTAAACTAGCTAAAATGCTTAATAAATTTGTAGTTTTCTATTGCATTATCTAGAAACCCGCAATTTCTAAATATAATCATTATCTTCGGATTTTAGTATCAGATTTTTCTCCTAAAAAGTTAGTAACTTACAAAGACAAAGAAGTTGTGCTCTTGTGACAACAAAGGATGTTTTCACAGTGATGTAGGGAAGTAAGGCAATGATAATTTTCCGTAGAGGAAAGAAGAGAGGAACCCTTCTTTTTTATATATTGATCTAACTTCAATGGTAAAAAAGATTTAAAAAGTTGGCCTAAGAGCTCAAGGTGTGATAATAGTGCGCCGTGTCAGCTTTTACCCTTATGACAACTCCTATAACTCAGCACCAAAATTTGCCCTCACATGGAGCCGTAGGTGCAGTGATACCCCAAAAAAACACAAATACAAACACAAAAAATCGAAAAAAAGAAAAGAGAATATAGATAAGTGGCGCCGGTGCCGGTGCTATGGGGTGGTGGCTCCAAGCCATAGGTCCAAATCTACCCTATAATGTTGCGGTACCCACTGCTCTAAGCTTGATAATGTGACGTGGCGTGGCGTGAGGCTAGGCGACCTAGGCGCTCGCCTTTAAATATACCTATCATATAGCTTACCATAGGTCTTCTTGAATTGTCCTTTATTATTCTTCGAATCATCGATCTCATTACTCTGATTTTGACCTGAACTCATTGGCCTGCCCAGCACATTTTGCCACTTTACTTGGAAAAATACAATATTGAATTAGATTTTACTTTGTTAAAAGAAAGTTAGATTTTACTTGGTAAAGTCCTCAAAAGTTATGTTATGGGTGGCATTGGGTGCAGATATGTATGTTGATGAAAATTTTAGTTTATGCCTCATATATGAGTTTATTTAGATCGTATAATGATTAATGACATGTTCCATAGAACCATATCAGCATCAAGCTATCAAACTTCTCTGTTTGTGGTGTCTTTAACTAGAAAATCAAGTTGGAAAGGGAGATTGGAAGATGTGATTACTACATAAAAGCAGACAAGATAACATTACAGTCAGGGATTTGATGATGATCCTCCATGTAGAGGTTCTCTTTCAAGATAGATATCAATATAAGTCAATTATGAATATTTAGTGTGGCTGATTATAGATCATCATTCTGCTAAAAGTAACACCTGCTGGATGGCATGGTAAAATTTATTAAGCATAGTGGTTATGATTTTTCAAGTTAACCTACAGATCGTGAGTCATGATTTTGACACCGAGTCATGATTTTGACACGCTCGTATATTGCTTGGTAAATTGCCAAGGGTGGTTTCATCCCCTACTTAAGTAGTTTACTGTGTCTTCTAATAGTGCAGCTACCGATAAACGGGAGTGGCTGGAATTCAATCAAGACATTTGATATAGGCAGGGAGCCAGGGAGAAAGATTGTTGTTATTGGTGCTTTCCCTACACCAAGATAGAAATGTAAGGGACAATGGTCTAATGGGAAACAGATCACACATTAAAGAGAAATGAGGCAAGAAATCTTTAGGAGTAACAAAGTGAGGGGGATACCATGAAGTGGGGAGAATAATGGGAGTTTGGGCATTTGAGTTTGGGTTTTTATGATTATGCTTGGATATATGAGTTTACGCTGCAACTAGTGGTTATTTGTAACAATCTGCAAACTGTAGGTTATGCAGAATACCGTGAGATTGACAACCTATGATTGAATGAATAACAATAGTTAAGTCAACTCTTTGGCAATGGCCTAAGTAATAAAGCCATGGCAATCTTGCAAAGATTAAAAACTTGGGGTTAGCATGATGGGAAAATGCAAGTCCTTAGTGTAGATCATATAATGACATGCTCCATGAAATCATATGACTATATGAGCATTGAGCTCTAAACTCTATTCTGTGGAGTGTGTTTCGTTATGGAATTAGTTTGAAAACCTATTTGAGCAAACTTGAAGTTAGTAAATTTTGCTGTCATAAGTATTAGTTAGAGATGGCATATTGAGTAGGTTGGTTAACGGGTTCAAGCCTAATTGGATACTTAATGTACGGGTCAGGTTGGTTTAGGGTTGATATGAAGTATTGTCAAATATTTTACTATTTTTTTCTACTTATATAATATGGTGTGTTAAACACTTGAATATGAGTTTAAAGTTTATATTGTTTCAATAGCAATCTAATTGTTTTGAACAAATGATTTATAGGAGGTTTTAAGAGTTAATAATAATACACTTTGGCTGACTTTTGACCTCGTGACCTGTTCAACCCATTTTCTTCTATTTCGCTATTAATGATTTTTTAACCGTTTGACCCATTTGCGATAAAACCTATCCTGTACCAACCTATTCTTGAGTAGTGTATGTTTAAGAAAATTATATAACTCCTGTTTTGTAATATTAAAGTGCCAGTATTTTAATTTCTTTTTTCAAAAGCTATATAAGTAACCCTGGTGAAAATGTGATCGCTGTATTTTCAGGAAGAAGCTTTTGAAGTATATTTATCATGCAATTAGCCAACAATACAATTGGTCAAACTCACTACAGCATTTTAAATGTTAAAGAAGACGCAAGCCATGAAGAAATTCGCACAGGCTATAAATCTGCTCTCCTAGTTTCACATCCAGATAAGCTGCATAAATCTTCACCAACCACAGATTCTAACCACAACGAGCCACAATCAAGATTTCTTGAAATCCAGACGGCTTGGGAAATCCTAGGTGATGTAAAGTCACGGGCACTATATGATATGGAACTGCGGGTTTCAAGACAGGAGGATGTGATTGCTGATGAAGTTGAGTTAGATGATTTGATAGTAGAAGCTAATGGAGATGTTGTGGAGCTCTTTTATCAGTGTCGGTGTGGTGATTACTTTTCTCTTGACTCTTTGGAGTTGGAAGAGATGGGATTTCGGTTATTAATGGGGGGTGACAAGGTCTCTTTACAAGCACTTGATAATGCTAACAGGGCATCAATTGTGCTGCCTTGTGGTTCTTGTTCATTGAAAGTTCGTCTAATTATCAATAACGATAACCGGCCTTAGAGTAATGGACTCATTGTGATTCCTGATAAGCTATTCATGATTATGATTATTTTTTTTGGCAAGATAGATGTAGCCGAGTCAACTGTACTTGACCATAATCACACCAAAATGGCCATTGTACACTATAGTTTTGTGTAACCTGCTCACAATGAAGTGAATATAGGATGTATTCTGGTGAATTGTGATGTAATTAGTGTAGTTTTGTTGCTTGATTGCAGATTATATTTTCTGTTGTTGGTCGCTAAAGTCACCAAAAGCAAACAAATGCTGGCTTAGTGGGGTGTGTGTGTGTGTGTGTGTGTGTGTTTTGTGTGTGTGTATGTGTGTGTGTTAATAACATGAGTCCGATAAGCTATATATGCCTTTGATCATCAATCATAGGTTTGAGTAATCATCTAAGCTATAGGTTGGAGTTAGTAGTTACTTTGGGATTTGGAGGGTGAATGCCTCTGGGAGTGTTTATGGTTTGGTTTGAGGCATAAATTCTCAATCACACTAATAGCCCTGGTCTGGCATTTCTGCTAACCAAATCTGCCGACGGTTGGATTGGCAAAATTAAACAAAACAGAGTGGAACTATTTTTTTTAAAGGCAACGAAGAGCGTATCATCAGAAAGCCACAAGCCCACAAACGAGTGGAACCAGCGAATTTTTAAGTGTCCCGATATAACTTTTTAGTAAGTAGCACCTCGCAACATGCTAAACCTAGACTAAGAAGTAACCAATGTTAACTTTTGTACATCCATAACTACACGTAAAAACAATAAGTAGACTTCGAGTTAACACTAGTAGTATAAAATAAGTAGTAGCGTTGACTGTTTTGTCGATAAAGGTCTAATCAATACTTTACCATGTAAAAACAAACACGTGATAGAATTACAGCTATCTTACAACAACAAAAATACTTAGGTGTAGTTTGGTTGGGGGTTTTAATGTGAATTGAATGATAGAAGTTAAAAATTATGTGTTTGATTATTAAAGGGGCTCACAAATTGGGTATTAAGGAATCAAATATTCATAGATCTCATTCATAGGTAAATTATGAAAAGACAAAAGACCAAAAAAAAAAAAAAAAAAAAAAAAAAGATTCATATTTGTTGTTTGTCCTTTTTCTCATATATGTGATCCCCATTTCATTATTGTCTCACAATCTTTTAATATATATTAATTAAATCTATATTTAGTTTTGAAAAATAATAAATTATTTATTTTATAATATATTTACTCTCTCTTAAATCAAATCAAAATCAAAATTTAGATCCAGATCCTGATCCAAATTTGAATCCGAATTCTAAACCTCTCCGCAAACCAAACGCACCCTTAATCTTGATGGAGAATGATATGAATACGTTGGGTTCGATACCCGATATTAAAATCTAAACCCACTAACCTTTTTTTTTTTTTTTTTTTTTTTTTTTTTTTTTGAACAGCTAAACATTTTATATTGAATTAAACCCATAGTCCTATACCTACCATGTACTAATAAACACTAGTACAATGAATTGAGCTGAGTCTAGAGAGAATTGGGCCACGATTATTATATGGGCTTAAAGTTAACAAGGAAGAAAACAACCCAAAAAATTTTGCTGGATAAAAAAGAAAAAACATTTTAATTTAGAGTCAGGTGAAGACATATTCACAGCCAAAGAAGTCTAAACCCACGCAGTGCAGTAGGGGATAAGAACACTCACACACTGACTTAAACCACCTGTAAGTTCCCTGAAATCTCTTCACTTATTTCTTTTAATATTTATTTGGTATCTTGTGTTAATAATGGAATATAATTTCAATCATTTTGGAAATGGCTAATTTTATTTCTTTTACTAGACGAGTACCTGTGCATAACGTCCGCAAATAGTCTTGCGGTTACTGTATGACCCTGAATGCAACTCTTAAGGGTTTAATTTTAGCCATTGCTAGAAGTTTACGGGTTGGAAGACCGGGTATGATGAAAGTTTTAGGATTAAAAAATATTTAAACTATTAACTTGATGGTAGATGTTATTACCATTTTTTAATCAAAGGTATATTAGTAATTTCCTAGTTTTCATTTTGCAAGTTTTTAAGAAATATGTCTTCTCTTTATATGTTTTATTAAGATAAGATTTTTTTGCAAAGTTTTTAGGGGTAACCCTCGCCAGTCTCTGCTAAGGTCCATCCTTGTCTGAGTGTTTGGATAAAATGTTTACTTATTTTGGAGTAAACAAGCTTCTTATTTTTTAAGATTAGTTTATCTGTTATTACTGGGGAAAAAAACATATGCATAAGCTATAATTTCTCAATGCTAAACACCCCTAGGTTCTTTCTTATTTGAACGGAAAATTCGCACACCTTGTTTGAGTTGAACCTACCTAATATAGTTGAGGGCATTGACGATACACCTTGGATTCCGCTAGGCATGCTGGTACCCCTAAGTTTTTTAGATAAGTTACAGTTTTGTGTCATAGGAAGGGGGATTGGTACGCATATAGAATAGTGGATTTCCACTTAAACGCAAGACAAATAATATTATATTTAAGGATTTGATGATGATCCTCCAAGTAACTTATATGAGCTAAATTAGAGATATGTGAATAATTGGTTAACTATGAGTCGGTTGTAGCGGTTCTCTTTTTCATATTAAGATTATTGGGAGTTAAGTAAAGCGTGTTAGTGTGGCTGATTATAATAGATCGCTAATTTGTTAAAAGTTCATGCTGAATGACTTGGCAACAATTAAAATTTATTTTTGTGACTATCTCAAGATAACCTAAAGGTTGACAGTCGTGACTTTGACTCACTTGTATAATGCTTGGTGGATTTCCAAGGAGGTAGTATTGGACTAAATATGGTTTACCACATATTCTAAAAGAGCAAATTGAATATAACAAAAGGCTTGTGTTGGATGAAAGCAAATTAAATACCAATCGATGAAAGCAGATACCAATAGAAGAGAGAATGTTGTTATCAATGCTTTTTTCTACACCAAGATAGGAGTGTATTATATTATACTCAAGGAGTCAAAGGGGTAATGCACAATGTGCAACATGTGGTACATCAAGTGCAATTGGCAAGAGATTGTTTTAAGGAGCAACAAAGTGAGGAAAATACCTTGTAGCAGAGAGAATCCGTGGGAGTTTCGGTTATTAGCTCAAGTTAAAGTGCTTTTTTATGATGTTGAATTTCAATACAATAAGAGTCATTAGTTATAATCAATGAAATTTTACTTGGACTCTATATTGATTAGTGATTTATGACTGTATCAGGATTTAACAACTCATTTAAAGAAGCAAAACTACTTAACCAAGTTTAGCTAGTGTTAAGGGGAAACAAATACAAATGAAAGAAGACAAATTTAAGGGACATAACAATGGTAGATTTCTCCCTCTCAGAAGTTCTAGCTTCTGTTATTTCTAACCACTTCAAGGGTCTTTTCCTCATTTTTGTGCTCTTTAAAATAGTTTCTTGTCTCCAGGCTATGTGCTACGTGTTGCTCATGGGGGCCATTGCTCTTTGAGTGCACTGTAGCCTGTAGGGCACTTACCTTTATCATCCCATATTTGATAGGAGCTGAAAGGAAAACGGTAATTGGAATTTGAAAGAGGGAAAATTAAGGAGCACATATGTCAAAGAGTGTTGAATTTTACAAACGGTGCCGAATGTCACTTACGATCATGTTGACCCAAGGCACAAAGGGCAAATTGATAATTTGACCAAATGATTAAAAAGGACATAGTTTAATAGATTTTTTTCGATCCAATCATGTAGGTAGGCTAGATTCAAGACACATTTCTAGTCATGTAGGTAGGCTAGATTAAGTCGATATAATTTTTTTTGCAGTCTTTTTCTTCGAACTTTTATATATGTATAAACGCGGTTTAATTTCCACACATTTTCAGGGCATATGGACACCAGTAACACCCACAACAACACTTTATGGTTCTTCAAACACAAAGGTTTTGATGACAAAAACATTCATGAAATCTTCAAAAAGTGCAAACGCCTCGAGGGTGTCCAAAAAGAAAATCTATCCGAAAATTGGGATTACTTGAAAAAAATCGGCATCCATGAAAGAAAACTTCCTTCCATTGTCACAAAATGTCCTAGAATTATGACCCTTGATTTAAATGAAAAACTCATCCCAATGGTCCAATGTCTAGCAACATTAGGAACCAAACCAAATGAAGTTGCATCTGCCATAACCAAATTCCCGCATATTTTAACCCACAGTGTGGAAGAAAAGCTTTGCCCACTTCTTGGTTTCTTTGAGTCACTCGGTGTGTCAGGAACTCAAGTCGGTAAAATGCTTCTACATAATCCAAGAATCATCAGCTACAGCATTGACTTGAAGCTTTCTGGGGTTGTTGACTTTCTTGCTGGTATCGGGTTGACCAAAGAAGGGACGATTGGTAAAATCTTGGTTAAAAACCCGTCAATTATGGGTTACAATGTTGAAAAAAGATTACGCCCCACAACCGAATTCTTACTTTCTTTAGGTGTAACAAAACTCGATCTTCAAAAAGTAGCGATTAATTTTCCCGAAGTTCTGTGTAGAGATGTTGACAAGATTCTGAAACCTAATTGTGATTACCTTAAAACAAGAGGGTTTGATTCCCAACAGATAGCAACTTTAGTGGCTCGTTATCCGCCTATTTTGATCAAGAGTGTAAAGAATTCGTTAGAACCAAGGATTAGATTTTTGGTAGAGGTAATGAATCGAGGACTTGAGGAAGCTGCAGATTATCCCGAGTTTTTTCAGCATGGTTTAAAGAAGAGGCTCGAGAGGCGAGAAAAGCTTTTGAAGCAGAAGAACGTATCTTGCAGTTTGAGTGAAATGTTGGATTGTAATCATAAGAAGTTTCTTTCTAGGTTTGACTTGGTTGAGAAATATGTTTAAGGTATTTTTGAGGATTATGTTTCATCATTTTGTAATGTAATATTAGTGATATATGCAGTTTTATTTCATATAGTTGTTTATATTTCCATTGTGTTTTTTAAAACAAAGTTACAGCCCGCCAAGATCAGCATTTCTCATAATCATCTCCCGCCATTTTCTTCCTTGCTGTTAGTCACGCATGAAGGTCGTAGTATCATGTAAGTTCGATTTGGGTGTGGGTGATAATGTGCTATGCAAGGGTACTTTACATAATGCTACAACCACACAATTTTAACATAATGAAGTTGCATGGTAATTTGTACAGTTAAATAGAAGAGAGAATGTATTTGGGTTTATTTTGGCGTTATCACATTATGATGCCTTATTGTGTGAAATTTTGGGTGAAAATTGTGTGGTCGTAGTATTTCTTTTTAGAATTATGTATATGCTAAAGTATTAGGGTGGAGGGAGTGCATCACTCACCTTCATTCCCTTCACTCACTCCCAACCAATCCCCTTGCGTCACATCATTCATCACTTAAAATACTCGATAAGGAGGCTTGTGTTTAAACTGTGTACGAACTAAATTTAGTCAAGCTTGAAATGTTAGCTCAATCCAAAGTTTAATTTGGCTAAAATGGGCCAATAAGTATAAAACAAGGCCAGGCCCAAATATTCATCTTTTGCCTACAAATAAAACCCCTAGTCATCCTTTTAGGGTTTGAGAAATACATCAGCACAACAACAACTTCTACCATCACCAACACAATACCATTTATAATAACAAAAAAAAAAAAAAAAATAATAACCGTTGCACAGCAGCAGCAACTTCTACCATCACCAACGGTCAAATTGAACCTCCAACGTTCACAAATTCAATTCTTCCCGTGCGTGAGATATTCACTCATTTCACCTCCCCGTGCGGTATGTAATTCGAGGCGGCGGTGTTACCGTGCGGTAAGGATTACCGCAATCCACCTTACCGCATGTACTCCCACCACCCTTAGGTATGGTAACATCAAATTATCAAAAAGTAATCATCGTCACGCTCAGAACCGCGCTAAACCTCTTTTGCCTGCGATGCCAATAGAAGTGAATAAAACGGTGACACTCTTTTACTTATAATCTTCATTCACTAAAAGAAATAATTCAAAAAATCAATCACACATCGCCGTGGTGACAACTTAAACCTAACTACATTGAACTCGATGTTCTAACACTGACCAAGTTGTCAACTACACCGGTGATAACTCATCCTAAGTTTTAGGCAAGGCAGGTGTTTGTGTATGTGCCCGGACGGACCTGAACGGTCCGGACGGATCTTGCCGGACGGGTTAGCATCCGGACAGTCAGTCCTGGCATCGTCAACAACCCCTGCCCTATGGACACGTGTCCCCTATGACTGACACCTCATATAGGGGCGCGTTGTTCCCTACATGTCAGGAACAGTTACCTACTGGTACTACGCACAGTATCGTACAGTGGAAAGGTAAAGGTCTAAGGTAGTATAAATACTTCTCATTTACTCTTGTGATTTTCAGCATTTACTGCATATACACACATATACCTTTATCTATACCTTGTACTTACTCTCACGCCCGAGCTTGGTCCTGGGACAAACCCCCAGGGCAAGGCTAACGCGTTTTCCTTGTGTATCTCCAGGTCCGAAGAGCTCTCAGGATTCTTGGCTGGGAGATAACGACAAATTACTCAAACAAATTGGCGCCATCCGTGGGACCCGGGTTCAATCTACCAGGGTTACAGAATGTCAGGTCCACCACCGGAAACATCAGGAGGGAATGAAGATACCCCCACGAGGACGAGGGAGCAAATTGAGGGACATTTGTCCGCCCTCAAGGCCTTGGTGGAAGAACATAATCGGAGGGAGAAGGTTCAACCCATTCGGTTAAATTTCACTGAGGACGACGTAAGAAATGACAGGACAACGGGAGGAATCGTGACCGGAGCAAGGGTCTTGGATGAAGACTTGGGAAAGCCTTTCAAGGAAATATCCAACTACCCCCTGTCCCGTAGACTCCTCGAGTTCTCAGCCCCGGAACATAAGATGCCACCTCACATTAAACTCTATGACGGTTCATCGGATCCGGAGGATCATCTCACTAGATTCTCCGGAGCTGCGATGCAGGGATGTTGGCCCATGCCAGTGTGGTGTCGTATGTTCTAGCAGACGTTGGACGGAAGCGCCCGGGGTTGGTATGACAAGCTCCCCTCCGGTAGTATCGACGAATGGGCAGATCTTCGTCACCAGTTCGCGACCCGTTTTGCTCTTCGCAAGAAATGTTTCAAAGTTCCCACAGAAATTACCAAGATCATCAGGAATGCCAATGAATCCCTTCCTGAATTTAAGGAGAGATGGACTACGGAAACAGGTTTCATTCAAGGTGTGCCGGAGATAATGCGAATATCCTTCTTCATGGATGCATGTAAGACTCCAGAGTTGGCTAAACGTTTCACTGATAGGGTACCTAAGACGGTCGAGGAAATGATGAGCCGAGTAGACGATTTCGTCAGATCGGAAAGGGCTTTCGCCAGCACTGAGCTACCCAGAGGAGAAAGACTAGAATCCTCAAGAAGGCCGCCTGTCAGTCACTTCCGACGGGAGGAAAGACAGTTTCGAGGGCCATATGGAGGAGATAGAAGGCCCTACGAAGGAAGGGCTAATCCCTCAGGACGTGATTGGTATGTCCCTTACAAGCCCAGAGAACGACCTCCATTGCTCCCCCTCGAAACGATCATGCCGTGCGTCAAAACAACTATCCCCCCAAACTCACACTGAACTCTCTCACCAAGCTACCCCGAGAAATCCTAGCAACCGAGCGTCAGCTACAGCTCCCACTCCCTAGACCTATCAGTCATCCGCCTAGGAGGGAGGATCAAGATAAATATTGTGACTATCACATGGGTAACGAACACCACACTAATGATTGCATTCAGCTCCGGAAACAACTAGAGACGGCTCTCAAATCAAGGAAGCTCAATCATCTTGTCAAAGACGTTCGGCAGAAAGGTGGTAGACGACAGGAAGACGAACCACAGAAGGGTAGGGTTATTAATATGGTTCGCACATGCACGAATGGTAAGAAAAGGAAGAACAGAGAGCAGTCGGAGGAATGGATGAGTGTGCCTATAACATTCCCACCTATATCGCCGGATGTTGTGTCGGAGGAACCAATCATTATAGAGGCGGCAATAGAAGGATATCTCGTTCGGAGAGTATTTGTGGATGAAGGGGCGTCAGTAGAAATCATGTTCGAACACTGCTTCAATCAACTACACTCCTCCCTTAAGTCAAGGTTAAGGCCCACTCGAACGGACCTGCTGGGGTTCGCCGGTAGCGTGACCAAACCATTGGGGAAGTTAGAACTGGATGTAGAGTTCGGGAACGGGAGGTTGTCTCGAAAGGCGACCATGAAATTCACAATCATTCGTGCTCCTTCACCTTACAACGTTATCCTCGACCGGAGTGGTCTTAAGGCACTCAGAGCAATCCCCTCGACCATTCATTCGATGATGAAATTCCCTACACCAGGAGGAATCGCCACGCTATCCACCCGGTTCGCCGCGGTATTGGAATGCCGGAGGATAGAAGAAAGCCAAACTAAGAGAGAAGAGGAAGATGTGGTCGAGGGACATGAACAAGAAACCGGAGAAGCGGAGGATATAATGGTCAACCCGGCATACCCGGACCAACTTGTCACAATCGGAGGTAGTCTGACTAAAGGGTGTAAGGCACAGCTGAAGGCATTGCTCACAAGAAACCTAGATGTGTTTGCATGGGAACCGAATGACATGACATGAGTGCCACGAAGGATAATAGAGCACCACTTGAACATCAATGCATCTGTAGAGCCAGTGTGTCAGAAACGAAGAGTATTTGCCTTGGACAGAAGCCAAGCTGTACTAAAGGAGGTAGAAGAGTGGACTCGGGCCGGGATTGTTCGGCCGGTGAAATATCCGACATGGATATCTAACCCGGTTTTGGTGAAAAAGAGTGACGGCACCTGGAGAATGTGTGTCGACTTCAAAAATGTCAACTCGGCATGTCCGAAAGATTACTACCCTCTTCCGGACATTGATTGGAAGATAGAGTCTGTGATGGGGTACAAATACAAATGCTTCCTGGACGCATACAAAGGTTACCACCAAGTACAAATGTCCAAGGAAGACGAAGAGAAGACGGCCTTTTATACAGATCAAGGAACTTATTGCTACACCAAGATGCCTTTTGGTCTTAAGATTGCCGGCGCTACGTACCAAAGATTGGTGGACGCAGCATTCCAAACACAGCTGGGGCGAAATTTAGAGGCTTATGTTGATGATATGTGTGGAAAACTAGAAGGGGGGTTGAATAGTTTACCGCTTTTTCGTTTCTTATTTAGCTTAAATATCCTTTTAAAAACTTTACGTTTACTTAAAGATATAAATACAACTTTATATGTTTGATTCTTTGAAAGGCTTTTCATGTGAATAACAATTCTAACATTACTTGTTTCATACTTTGAAAAGCTTTACTTGTGATGATCCTAACTTTGCTTGTTTTAGTTCTTTGAAAAGCTTTACATTTGTTTCAAGATATAAACACAACTTTACTTGTTTTAATTCTTTTGGAAAGCTTTATATGTGATTAACAATTGTAACTAAAAGACAATATGTAATAAGCAAAGATAAAGAAAGAAACGATCAAACCACAACACGATTGTTTATCGTGGTTCGGCTACAAGGACTCTTTTTCCTTGCCCTACATCCACGCCCCGAGTTTCCAACTCGAGAGTTATAAGCACTAATCAACAAGCTCCTTTCACCGGCGGAGAAAACCTTACACGTCGCTTATACTTTTACCGACACAAAGCTAGATGTCGAGTTCTTTTACAAGGGTACAACCACTCCCATTCGTCGCTTACACTTTTACCGACACAAAGCTAGATGTCGAACAACCACTTCCGTTAGTTCTTTTACTAGGGTACAACAACTCCCAACACACTACGTATTTTGAGGCCTAAAATACTAACCAATAACTTCTACATACATGACACACATGAAGTATAAACTACAAAAGCTTATACATGACCAAGCTACCAAGACTTGCAACTTTAGAGTTGAAGCTTGCAACTTCTTGAATGATCTTGTGGAGTTCCTTGCTACATAAGAGAATCACACAAGTCAAGGGTTACTGAGTTAGTTGAGAGAATATGTAAGAATAAGTCCTAAAGGGTTACACAAAACAAACAAATGGTTTGGTATTTATAGCAAACTATTCTGCATGTCTGGCGGATCAGGCGGAACCCTCAGATGGGTTCCGCCCGTGTACCCCCAGGGTACCGCCGGGTCTGCAGTAGGTTTTTGCAATAACTCTTCAAACCAAACAAGGTCTTGTCTCATAACTCCAAGCAACCAAACAATGTCACATCACTTAAATCAAGTCAAACACAAAACTTGTAAGCAACATCAAAGCAAGTCAAACACATTTCTTTCCATAAATGCATAATGACAAAACTTGCCATAAATGTGATGTGACAATTTCTATTTTAAGAAATAAAACCAATGTTTAGTTTAAAAGGAAATGTAAACATTAGTTAAACAAGACTTAAACACTTAAAGTGATAATTTACTTTTAGCTAAAGTTCATACTTTGTCATTAACAAAACTTAGCAAAGATCGTAAAATATAAATAACGTTTTTAGGCGATATTTGTATTAACAATCTCCCCCTTTTTGTTGATGACAAAACATGAACTTTATTTAAAAGTAAGCCATAAGATTTAGTGTTAAGTCTTATAAAGTTAGTATTAAAACTTGTTTTTGCAAAGAGTTAGCGAAGCGGAAATATCAAAAGTTGAACAAGTTTAATATAAATTCTCCCCCTTTTTGTCGAAACAAAAAGTAGAGAAGCGAAGCGGAATAATGGCCATGCTCCCCCTTGGACGATACTCCCCTAAATGGAGTGCCAAGAGAGAAGACATGGATTTTGAACCTACAAAAGAAAAGTTAGTTTCCGCAGAAGATAAATCATGAAAGTGTTTCATGTCTAAACTACAACTAAGAGTTGTGAAGTGGAATAATGTAATACTCATGCTCCCCCTTGAATATTACTCCCCTAAATGGAGTATCAAGGAAGGAAAACATGGATAATGAACCTACAAAAAGAGAGGTTAGTTTCTGAAGCACAAGATTTATGTATGGTACCATAACAAGGTATAGTTCACACATCATACCTAAATGGTCAACAAACAAAGAAAACCTTGTAGTGTAATGAAATTCATTTCATGTAAAATTTAGACTTCTTAAAAAGTCAAAGACAAGAAATTTTGGTTACACTATCCTACCTCTAGAAATAGAGAAAAAGCTACACATAAGCTACGACCATAAAAAGCTACAAGGAAATCATCATTTTCCTTTGTGAGAAACATTTTCCAAAAACAAGACTAAGGTTGTTTAAGGAAGAAAATGTGGGTTGTGGTTGTAGCGGGCTTTATTTTTAAGATTGAGAGGGTGACACGGGTTTTGGTTTGTTGGTTTAAATGGGAAACATTTTCCAAAAGAAACGGTTTTGTTTCATTTTGGAGACTCTAAACTTGAGGTGGTGTTGGTATTCTAAACTTGGTTTGTTGGTTTTAATGAGCAACATTTTCCAAAAGAAACGGTTTTGTTTCATTTTGGAGACTCTAAACTTGAGACGTTCCACAATGTGGTTTAGGATAAACCTCATTTTATTGGATAGGGTGAAACAACAATGGTTTTGGGTGATGATACTCTTGTTGTGGTGGTTGGTTGTGGTCGAAAGACTCATTTTGGTTAAGCAATGACCTTGGTTATTCATTTGTGAAAGGTGGTGGTTGTTGTTGGTCTTGGTGGAAGATCATTGAGATGCTTTTATTTTCTTATACGAAGAAAATAGAGATTCAAAGTGTTGGGAAGGTTCTTGTGGTAGTGGTAGTTATTGTTGTTGTGGTGGTTGTTGTTTGAACAAAATGGTGTAGGCTTGGTTATTTGTAAATGGTTACCATGAAGGTTTTTGTGAATGGGGTGAAACACAAATGATTGTAGGTGTGTATGACCTTGATCATTTGGAAAAATTGAGGATTTAGCATAAAGGTAGGCCAAACTCTCAAGCAATGACGGTGGATGAGGTGCATCATCCAATGACTCGTTTGGTTGAAATATTGGTTGTTGATGGGTTTCCGTTTCGGCAATGGTGTCAAAGAGTGACAATGATGGAGGGCTTGATGGTTTAGGTGATAGGTTTTCAAAAGTTTCCAATAGTGGATGTGGTGATGTGGGTGGTGTATGGAAAAGTTCCATTGGTGTAAGTGTTGAAGTATCAAGATTAAGCAAATCTTGAATAGTGATCACATTGGTATTGAAATGTATTGAGGATGGTGTTGAGGTAGTGAGGTTAAGGAAATCTTGGATAGGTGAAGAAATGTTAAGCGAAGCATCACTTGAAGATGATGAGCTTGACTTGACGGTTTTGTTGAAGCAACAAGGTTTGACACTAATCCTAGTGGTTTTTGAGAAGGATTTTGATGGTTATGGTGTGATTTGAATTGTTGCAAAACTTTCAAATTTATAATGTTGAAATGGGTGTTTGGATTTGATGTTCTACCATTCAAAGAATGAGGTTTCAAATGATTTTCATGACCATGTCACATCATTTGATGTTAATTAAATGGAATAGGATGGAGTGAAAGATCAACATATGCACTCAATGCTTTGAGATCATGGGATTTGATTTGGTTGAAAATGTTTCAATGGTTTGAAGGATCCTTTAAAAGGGTTCCTTGGGTTAGTTATGTTTGAATTTGAATTTTTGGAGGGAAGTGGCTTCCTAATTGTTTTAGTGATAGAGAGTTGTTCTAATATGGTTATTGGAGTTAATGGAAGATGTTTCTCACTTAGGATAATGGTTTTGACACATTACAAGTTTTGGACTTAAGAAAAATGGAAGAATTTTCTGCAGGTGTCTGGCGGAACCCTCAGAAGACACTGGCGGAACCCATTTGAGGGTACCGCCTGGTCCGTTGGGCCATTTCTGGAATTCCCAGAAAATACACTGGCGGACCCCAATTTTGGGTACCGCCAGATCCGCCAGGGGTAAAAAATAAGGCAGTCCGCGTTTTTGACCCGCGAGACGATTTTCAAAATTTTCGAAAAGTCCTAAAATAAAAAAGATAAGGTATTACTGGTTAGGCAATGCAAAAATTAGACACGTAAACATACATATCATGGGACTTTGACCTTGAGGTCGAGGATTTTACTATACTTAGTAAGAATTTCCATAAGCATAGAAAAAATGACAAACACCTTAAACATTGTCATTATGCATAAAAGTTCATACAAACATAATAGACCATGAAAGTGAAAAACACATAATTCACGTAGTTTTAACACAAAGACGATTCTAAAGCATTCTTAAGCCAAACACTCCTTAATCGTCTCATAACCGGTCTATCCTCTTATTGAGCTTGCTTAGGTACCTTCCAAAGCACTTGAAAATTCCTTTGGTTTGCTTGAACTCTTCGGATACATTTTCAATGACGGGGAGTTCTAGAAGGTAGTCTAAAGGAGGTAACTTAGAGTTAGGAAGTTAATCATCCTTTCTCATGTCAGATGATGATGATGATGGTGTAGGTGAGCGAGTACGTTTGCCCTTACCTTTGAAAACTTGTTTATCACTTAGAGGAACGAAGATGTGAGGAATGAGAGAATAGTCATGGCACATTCCATTATCGTTAGGAGGAATGGGTGAGATTGTTCTAAAGAGGAGGGTGAGAAGCATTCCATAAGGAAGAGCGGTTGTTCCTACCAAAGGTATGTCAGTCATTCTTTTGGTCATGTAGTAGACAAGGTTGAAGGGTTGCCTAACGGACAAGGAGTAGAGCATGTTGCAAAGGCAAATATTGATGTGATCCCGGTTTCCTATGGTGCTAATTACATTGGTTCTAAGGAGTTCTTCCCATTCCTTGAATTTGGGCTTGAGTTCATTGAATTCCATTCCATATGGGTCCTTGATGACCTCATTTCCGGTTCTAGTTCTCCTAGTGTTGGTGGTCCTAATGAAGAGGTGGTCACGAAGTTCATCTTTGGACACAAGAGGGGTATCATAGGGATGGATGCGGTCAAAGAGTGTGTCAAGAGTTGAGAGGAAGTGCAAGTCGGAGTAGATGCAAGTACCATGGTTTGGGACACCTAGGATTTGAGCAAACTCCTCGAGAGTGAAGGAGTATTGATGACTACTAGCCCTAAAGTTAATAGACATGCGACCATACTCATCCTTGGAGAGGGTGATGGATGCATAGAATTCTAAAATAAACCTAGAACAAATAGGCTCGTCGATTTCTAAAAGACACTCAAAGTTGATTGTGGCAAATTCCGTGTAGAGGTTTGTACCTTCTAAGAAGGATGGATCAATGGTTCTACCCTTATGGACATATTGTTTTTCTAAGGCTTTGAAGACAATGATTTGAGTTTGAGTAAGACCTTTGGTTTTGTGGTGTTTGGGTAGGTACTTGATGGTGTCCTTGTGGTCGTAGTGAGTTAGAGGAGGCATGATGATTCCTAGAAAATCAAAATTTCACATTTAAGTAAATGACTATTGTAATGTGTATGTTCTAGTGTGTGCCTATATGAAAACAATGTGGAGGTGCGGTTGACTTGACTCATTTTGTTGCTTAAAAATATTTTGTAATGCAAGTGATGTTTCAATGGCGTTTTTCATTTGTTTTAACAATGTGGTGAACGGTGGTAAAGTATGGGTGACGACCAAGGGTGGATATGTGAAATGAGGTGGTGATTGTTTGACAACACTTAAAGCTTGGATATCTTCTTTGTGTTCTTCACTTGCTAGAAAGTGGAAGAGACGCATTTCATAATGAAATTCACTTGACTTTTGACGACATAGACAAATATGTTAATGAGAGTATGGATATGACAATTGCCCTTTGTTTCAAAGAGTGACACAAAGGTGAACATAGGTTTATGTATCATGAAAGGTGGTTTAATCTTAATAGGTTAGGTTATAGTGGGGATGACACACTTGTTTGGTTACATTGTGGAATCTTCTTGTGAAGATGACTAGGTGGAGTTATTGGTGAAGATGATATTGACTCTTGGTTTCTTTGAGGGCATGGAAATGGTGGATGACTCGATATTGATATGACAAAGGATAACTCGGTTTATCATTTCACATTGGTTATTTGAGGTTCGAGTGATGAAGGGTTATGAGGAATATGCTTGAAGTTTTGCTCATTTTGTGAATCTTATGGGCTGATGGTAAGTTAGAGTTGTGAGTAAAGAGGTGTTTGGTTTTGAACTTAAATAAAACATTCTGTGGCTTTGGCTGACCAGGCAGAACCAAAAAATGGGTTCCGCCCGTATGGTCTGAGGGTGCCGTGGGATCTGCAGGGAAAACTCAAAAGGAATTGTCTTGATTTTTGTGGTTTTATCCTAATGTTCAAAACTAAGGTTTTAGGTCTTATGAGTCCTTGACTAAGCCTAGGGATGATGAATGCTTCTCATTCAAGAGGTTTTGTGAAAACGTTGATAGAATGGTTAACGTATAAGACTTTCTTAGTTAAGACGTTCCTCAATGAACATTTTTACCAAGACGATGATGAGGGATCACAATATGTCTACTAAGAACATAATGGGTTGAATTGTTGCCGAAGTCGATGCTTCCTTTGTTGAAGGGATAACCATGTTGATGAGATAAATTCCGTTGTTGACACGAATTTGCTTGTTCAAGCGGAGCTTGTTGATGTGCTTCTCCATCAAAACTAATTTGAGAACCATACGTGTTTTGGAGACTCATTGGGTAAGTAAGTATAAAAGTGCAAGTACCACTTGTGCTTTTCTTATCAACTTACTACCGACATAATTCCATTTGTCAAACACTATGGTTTCTATTCCCGTTCTTTTGGGATACCATAATCCTAGATGTGTAGTACCTTATGATGTATCCAACTAGGCTCAACTAACGAGTTGTTTAAGGATCTTCTTTAACACGAGCACATACACAAAAGCTAAACATAATGTTGAGTCTAAATGTTATGAGAACAAGTAGTCTCCCAAACATTTCTCTACGTTTAGTTTTACCTACGGATTTACTAATCTCATTCTTGATAAGTCATCAAAAACTTAACTATTAAGAACAAGAGAGAAACTAGGAATGTCTTTAAGTTAAAAACCCTTGCTTTTGTGGCTTGCTTTTATTGTCAAAAAGTCTTTCAAATATTGACACTATACTCACTTTGAAATATCAATTTTGTTTCACTAGTTGTTTTATTCTAAATTCCAAAAATTGTTTTTGTTGAATTTGTTTAGACACAACTATGACCTATAAATCAAGTTTTATAACTTATGTCAATTTTACTTGATTCAATGTTTGACTCAAGGTGAGAAGATGTTATTTTGTGCTTTTACTCCATGCTTGTCTTGCCATCATTTGAACTTTCAACTAAGTCATCATCTACCAAAGATGATATCTTAGAAGGAGGAGATTACTCGTTAAATGTTATATTCAACGATTCCTCGACTCTTTGAGTTTTCTTACTTAAGAAACTATGAACTCTATTTGTTTTGAAAAAGTCCAAGAGGTACAACATCGTGAGACTATGTGTCACATATGATGTGTAAATCCTAGATGTTGAAAACTCATTTTCTTTCACACATCCTAATATATGCTAATGTGATTTATTTTACCTTGTGTGTTTTATGTGAGATTATTATAAAGGAGTGATTGAAGAAAAACACAATTAAAGACTCAAAGTATGATGTTTGAGAAAGTTGTTTAACAAAGGTTTGTTTTGCAAGCAACACAAAAGTGTTAGACATTTTAACACTTAGGAAATTCTTAGTTAGCTCACTTGTAAGCAAGAGTTGAGTGAGACTCACTCAAGAGTTTTTCGTGTTTATCTCTAGATGGTTAAAGAACCAAAACACCTTATATCTCCTACTAGTACTAATGACGAAATTCCTTGTTACATAGAGTCTAATCTTAGTTATTACTAATAGCAAGTAAACACTTTTAGAGTATTACTAATAACACATAATCCTACACATAATGCTAGAAACAAGAGACAATCAAAGCCGAGTTGAAGTAATGCGTACCTTTTAAATTGCATAGAAATGCTATCAAGAGGATAAGCACTTCGCGTAAAAACTTGGTTTGACGACACGCTTTGAAACTCAATAACTCATGTATCCAAGAAGGTTAGACAATCATATAAAAGCATAGAGAATGATAATCCTAATCCTTTTATCAAGAGTTTCTATTAGAGATTGAATTATCACTAAATCACTCTTCTAGGTTTGATTAATTTTACTTGCTTTGTTTTATTATTTTGATGGTGCTTTTGAGTTAAATCCTAATTCGGTTTTATCTTTGAACAACCTTTGACTCCTCAACAATCTTTCAATAGATTTTGAGCTTTCATCAAATTTAACTAATAATTTTTCCTTTCTCATTTTGCATTTTAATCTCATGTTTGTAATCTAGACATAATTTACATTCTAGATTAATTTCAACATTACTCTTAATTCTAGACATTTTATCTTCTAATAAGATTTCCTTTTCAAAGATATTCTTAAGAGATTTTGAAGACTCATTCTTGAAGATAGCTTTTAGGTCCATGTTGCACAAATGTTTAGACTCATTTTCTAGTTTAGAAAACTCTAGGATAAATTAATCAAAGCAAAAGAGTTTGGTTTCAAAGTGTACCTTGCTTGATGTTTTATCTAGTTTAGAATCACAAACCGGATGATTAACTTCATCTTCATCCGAGTTATTCCATGAATCGCAAGCAAGACTACTACGAGCTTGACACGAGTAATCACCTTTACTCACACCTTGCTCGTTGTATCAATAAGTTGACAATAAACTACCGGATCATTGTCTTCGTCAACATCCATTACATTCCAAGATACGCAAGCAGGTTCATCAAAACACACGTACTCATCTTCACTTGTACCTTCATTTAAAACATTTAAACTAGTAGCACATGTATTAACTTCTACTAAGTGTCTATCAATTAGTTTTTCTAAAACTTCTAATTCATATGTAAGATCAAATTGATCATCTTTGACTTGACATATTCCTTGATGAAAGTTTACCATATTTTTCCAAACATCATTAGCCTTTTGACAAAAATACATTCTTTCATATTTGGTACTAAAGCTTTGTAAAACATTGTTTTAGCTTTAGTATTTTTATCAAGTTTAAGATAGTTATCTTGGTTTTCAAAAACTTGTTTTCTTTGGTTTGAAATTACCAAAAGAAATAATATGCCAAAGATCTTGATCAATTGATTTCACATAGTTTTCAAAATTACTTTTCCATTCAAGTAAGTTTTCTTTTTCAAATAGCGCTTGGTTTTTAATAGGTTGCCCTTCTTTGAGATTTTCAAAATCCATGGATCGATCCAAGTTTTAAAATACATTCTATTTTAAAGATCTTGAGTAACGTAGCTCCTGATGCCAATTGTGGAAAACTAGAAGGGGGGTTGAATAGTTTACCGCTTTTTCGTTTCTTATTTAGCTTAAATATCCTTTTAAAAACTTTACGTTTACTTAAAGATATAAACACAACTTTATATGTTTGATTCTTTGAAAGGCTTTTCATGTGAATAACAATTCTAACATTACTTGTTTCATACTTTGAAAAGCTTTACTTGTGATGATCCTAACTTTGCTTGTTTTAGTTCTTTGAAAAGCTTTACATTTGTTTCAAGATATAAACACAACTTTACTTGTTTTAATTCTTTTGGAAAGCTTTATATGTGATTAGCAATTCTAACTAAAAGACAATATGTAATAAGCAAAGATAAAGAAAGAAACGATCAAACCACAACACGATTGTTTATCGTGGTTCGGCTACAAGGACTCTTTTTCCTTGCCCTACATCCACGCCCCGAGTTTCCAACTCGAGAGTTATAAGCACTAATCAACAAGCTCCTTTCACCGGCGGAGAAAACCTTACACGTCGCTTATACTTTTACCGACACAAAGCTAGATGTCGAGTTCTTTTACAAGGGTACAACCACTCCCATTCGTCGCTTACACTTTTACCGACACAAAGCTAGATGTCGAACAACCACTCCCGTTAGTTCTTTTACTAGGGTACAACAACTCCCAACACACTACGTATTTTGAGGCCTAAAATACTAACCAATAACTTCTACATACATGACACACATGAAGTATAAACTACAAAAGCTTATACATGACCAAGCTACCAAGACTTGCAACTTTAGAGTTGAAGCTTGCAACTTCTTGAATGATCTTGTGGAGTTCCTTGCTACATAAGAGAATCACACAAGTCAAGGGTTACTGAGTTAGTTGAGAGAATATGTAAGAATAAGTCCTAAAGGGTTACACAAAACAAACAAATGGTTTGGTATTTATAGCAAACTATTCTGCATGTCTGGCGGATCAGGCGGAACCCTCAGATGGGTTCCGCCCGTGTACCCCCAGGGTACCGCCGGGTCTGCAGTAGGTTTTTGCAATAACTCTTCAAACCAAACAAGGTCTTGTCTCATAACTCCAAGCAACCAAACAATGTCACATCACTTAAATCAAGTCAAACACAAAACTTGTAAGCAACATCAAAGCAAGTCAAACACATTTCTTTCCATAAATGCATAATGACAAAACTTGCCATAAATGTGATGTGACAATTTCTATTTTAAGAAATAAAACCAATGTTTAGTTTAAAAGGAAATGTAAACATTAGTTAAACAAGACTTAAACACTTAAAGTGATAATTTACTTTTAGCTAAAGTTCATACTTTGTCATTAACAAAACTTAGCAAAGATCGTAAAATATAAATAACGTTTTTAGGCGATATTTGTATTAACAATATGGTCATTAAGAGTAAAGAAGAAAGGACAATGATCGCGGACATCGCTGAAACGTTTGACAATTTAAGAGGGATCAACATGAAGCTTAACCCACGTAAATGTTCATTCGGAATGGAAGAAGGGAAATTCTTGGGTTATCTAGTCACCTCCGAAGGGATCCGAGCCAACCCGAAGAAGACAAAAGCCATACTAGACATGCAATCTCCTAGAACGCTAAAAGAAATGCAAAGTCTTAGCGGTAAGCTAGCAGCGCTAAACCGGTTTCTTTCTAGGTCGGCCGAACGATCACTGCCCTTCTTCGAGACCCTGAAAAATATTACCAAAGAAAATAAAGATGAGTATAGATGGACGGAGGCAGCAGAAGAGGCCTTCCAAAAGATGAAAAAGCTCATTGAAGATCTTCCGTCTTTGACTACGCCAGTTGCTAAAGAGACTTTGTATGTATATATCGCGGCCGCTGATGAAGCTGTAAGTACCGTCCTGGTGACGGAGAGAAAGGGAAAGCAAAGTCCAGTCCATTACGTCTGTAGAACTCTGAATGAGGCGGAGAGAAATTATGCCCCGTTGGAAAAGTTGGTTCTATCTTTATTGCATGCATCGAGAAGATTGCGCAGATACTTCGAAGCCCACCCCATTAAAGTCATCACCGATCAACCAATTAAGCAAATTCTTGGTAAGGCACAGGCGTCCGGAAAACTCGCCAAATATTCTGTGGAACTGGGTGCATACAACATCGAATACATTCCCCGGAATGCAATTAAGGGACAAGTTCTTGCCGATTTCTTGTCCGAGACACCCATCGGAAATAACTCCCCTTCCTACTTCCAGCTACCGGCAAGGAGACCGAGCAAAGATGAAACCGAACAGTGGACATTGTTCACGGACGGTGCCTCTAACCAAAAGGGGGCCGGCGCCGGGTTGGTACTAATTAGTCCCACCAAGACAGAATACACATACGCTCTCCGTCTGAATTTCAAAGACACCACCAACAACGAAGCTGAGTATGAGGCCCTACTGGCCAGCTTAAGGATAGCGGCGGATATGGGCGTGAGTAACATAAGGGTATACATCGATTCGAAACTGGTGGCCAATCAAATAAATGGTGACTATGTTGCCGTCAATACTAACATGGTTAAGTATTTAGCCAAGACGAAGGAACTAACGGCGGGTTTCAACAGATTCTCCATAAGTAACATTCCTCGAGCACGAAATCAGAAGGCCGATGTGCTGAGTAAGCTGGCAACCGTTGCATTCGACCACCTAACCAAGGAAGTCCTAGTCGAAGTGTTAACGGAGAGGTCCATTGAGAAGAAAGAGATAAATGCAGTGGTAGAGGAAGAAGGGGATAACTGGATGACGCCCATCATCAAGTGCCTAAACGAAGGCATCTGGCCGGAAGACAAGAACGAAGCATGTGCCCTGCGAATGAAAATAAACCAGTATGTGATGGAAGAGGGAGTCTTGTTCAAAAGATCTTATTTGGTGCCCATGTTGAGGTGTGTGGGACCTTTACAGGCCAACTACGTGATCAGAGAAATACACATGGGAGCGTGCGGAATGCGTTCTGAACCAAGAATGGTCGTTGCGAAGGTAATGAGGCAGGGATACTACTGGCCAACCATGCACCGGGACGCCCGGAACGAAATCCGAAAGTGTGATTCCTGCTAGATTCACTCCAGGGTCCCGAGGCTCCCAAAGACACCGATGACATCCATAATGGCACCCTGGCCCTTTTACCAATGGGGAATGGACATTCTGGGTCCTTTGCCTCAGTCGGCGGGGAAGGCAAAGTATGTGATAGTAGCTATAGATTACTTCACCAAATGGATCGAAGCTAAGCCGTTGGTCCGCATAACGGGTAAGGAGGTCAAGAAATTCACGTGGGAAAAAATAATATGCAGATTCGGACTCCCACGAATAATAGTCACTGATAATGGAACACAGTTCGTCAACGACCCATTCAAAAGATGGTGTGAACAATTACACATACAACAGATCAACACGGCGGTTGCCCACGCACAAGCGAATGGTCTAGTGGAAGCCGCCAACAAAAGTCTGATGAATGGCATCAAAACCAGACTGGGTAGAGAAAAACCTGGATGGGTGGATGAGCTACCCAATGTTTTATGGGCCCACCGGACGACTCTTAAGATGAGCAACGGAGAGACACCATTTAGCCTGACGTATGGCAGTGAGGTAGTTATACCTGCAGAGATCGGGATGCCCACTCACCAGACGATGATGGTAAGAGAAGGGATGAACGACGAAGAGATTCGTCTGAATTTGGACCTGCTGCAGGAAAGGCGAGAAGAAGCGGCAATCCGGGAAGCCAAATACAAAATGAAAATAGAGAAATACTACAATCGACGGATTCACCCGGAAACCTTCCGACCCGGAGAATTTGTATACCGCATGAATGAGGCTAGCAGTGTCGAGGATCAAGGTAAGCTAGGCCCAAAATGGGAAGGACCATACCGCGTGACAGAAGCATATCAGAATGGATCCTATAAGTTATATACAATGGACGACCAAGAAGTCCCCCGGAAGTGGCATGCTGTCAACCTCCGGAAATGTTATTTATAGTTTGTATTCTGTTTAGAATTCTGGATGTAAGACTCACAATCAAGTCATTTTGCTAATGAAGTTATTAAGAACCCCCCAGACGGAGAGGGGGTAATTTTCCATTATGAATGACGCAGGAAACCCTATGAAATTCGAACGGAGATTAGCTACCTCCGTTCGACTAACGCTTCATCATAACATTATTAACCCAACGGTGCCAAGACACCCAGGGGTAACATTATTAACCCAACGGTGCCAAGACACCCAGGGGTAACATTATTAACCCAACGGTGCTAAGACACCCAGGGGTAACATTATTAACCCAACGGTGCCAAGACACCCCCAAGACACCCAGGGGTAACATTATTAACCCAACGGTGCCAAGACACCGAGGGGTAACATTATTAACCCAACGGTGCCAAGACACCCAGGGGTTATGGACCTAAAGGCAAAAGACACCTAAGAATCCGTCTAGTTTACCCAGCGGCGTCAGGACACCTGGGGATCGCATAGCCTGCCTAGCTACACGGGGACATTTGAAGGTAACATCGCTAAGGCATTCACAAAAAAAAAGAGAGGAAGTTGAAAAGTAAAATACAACTATCACGATATATCCGAACGGAGGGACCATCAGTAAATAAATATAATACGTCCAAAAGGAAGGACCACCCGAATGTACAAAATAAAGTCAAATTGTCAAATATTACAGACCAATCAGAAAAACAAGAGAATAACTAAGAGATCTAATGCTCCGACTCCTGTTCTTGTTCTTGACCGGCCATCCCAGAGCTTCCGACACCGGGGGTAACTCCCTCCTCGGCTGGGAAAATGTTCATAATGTCAGCCAGTGGAAGACGGTAAGGGGCAACAATCTTTTTAACAAAGGGAAACTGTCGAAGGAACATGGCATCATAAGAGGCACAGAAGTTGAGGGCAGCCGGCATGTCAAATCCAGCAGCAGAATTCACAATCTCCTCTATCTGCTCAGGCTTGCGGCCAACTTTTACTCCTTCCAACCAACCGGCATCTATGGCCGCATTAAAGACCTCGCCCCATGCCATCTGATACTCATCACTCTCTTGAAGCCTTTTAACAACTGTGGGGACAAGCTGCCGGACATAGTTAAACCGTAAGATCTCTGCTTGACTTGACTCAACGGTCATCTTTTCAACAGTTTTCGCCAGACCAGCGGCTTTGGCTTCCGAGGCTTCCAGGGCAGTGTTTTTCCCTGCCAACATTTCCTCCAGAACTTTAACCCTCTCAGCCTGCTCTCCATTCTTGACCACCAGAGCATCCCTCTCCTGCTCAACGGTCGTCAGCTGATTAGACAACCCTCCTCCCGGCTGGCACAATTCTGGTGTTGCTGTTGAAACTCCTGGCTAGATTTTGTCAAATTTCAACCGCCCGACGCTGCTCTGCCAGCCCGGACTCAAGCTCCCCTATCCGATCGGCCGAGTTACCACATCCTTCATGAGTCTGATACAATTGAGCATAGTGGTAACTCAAGTTTTCAAGGCGTTGAAGCACATCTGCCTGAGCCAAGGAACCACGTGCTAATTCAAACCAGGCACGCTGAGTGGCTTGATAGTCGGTCAGGGTTGCTTGCTCCGCTCGCACAGAAGGAGGGGCAAGATGCACCATAAGGTCCCTACAAACCTTAGCATCATTCAAGCTGGCCCCAACGGTCAACTTCCACCCTGGAACGTAGGGCTCAGAGGAATCACCCCGCTCTAAAAAAGAAGAGATAAATTGCTTTAGTCAAAAAAGAAGGGGGAAAGGAGAAATATATACTTATATCGAAGAAACTTACCTCCAGACCCCCTACGGGTAAACGCCTGACGGGTAGAACCAGCGGAAGTGGACCCATGTAGGCCTACGAACGAGAGGAAGCAAAATATGACAGTGTCCCTGAAGGGTAACAATAAAATAAAAATAGTTAACTAGACATACCTCCATGTGCAAGATCTGAAACGTTCGGGCGGTCCAAACCTTCATTCAGTTCGGTTGCAAACGCGTCAAGACTAAGACCGTCTCCCTCGTGATTACCATCCACATTTTCAGGAGCAACATTCTCAACATTACCTTCAGGATCAACCCCTCCGGCATTCCCAACATTCTCCTCAAGAGGAACCTCAACGTGACCAGCATTCTCTACATGCCCAGCATTCTCAACATCCTCAAGGCGCTCAACATCCTCCACATTCTCCACGTCTTCGGTGTGCTCATCGTCATCAACATTTTCAGAGTCGGGATGACTAATGTTGATGGGAGAAGGGGAACGGGTATGATCATCATTGGAAGAACCATCATCTTCTGACACCACGATACTTGAGACAGAGGCCCTCTTGTGTGGCCGGGGAGAAGGGTTAACAGCCGGACGTTTCTTGCTTACGTTCCGGGACTGGGTAGCTTGCTTTTTCCTCTCCTTTGCAAGCCGAGAATCTATCACCCTTTGGTCAGGTTTCTCCACGACCCTTTGCAACCCAGTCTTGTTGGGAAGTGGTTCCTTGGGGCCCAGAGGTTCCGTCACATGCATCTCGACCTCACCCCCTTCGGCCAGCGAAGGCCCTTTAGCGACACGAGAGACTGAAGTATTGGGAAACCTAAGAAAGCAAGACATTGGCACAACTGTATAAGAAAAGTAGAAGACAGCGTAAGTGCGTCATATAACATAAAACACACATACAATATGGACGCTAGATTAACAACGAGAGAGTTACCATTCCCCTCCCCATCCTTAAAAACCGGTCGGTGATCAGGGTACTTCCAAATCTTGGTCAAACCAGCCACGAAGAGTAGTGCCGGATGAATTGCCTGAATATCAACCACGACGGCCGTTAGGGCATCCACATGTTCCGCCTGATAACCACCAAACGGTGGCAGCTCAGAAACGCTGGAGTCTGGATGTCTCCAAGGCATGGATTGAGGAATCGCTCTACGGTCAATAAGGAAAAACCTATCTTTCCAGTGCTTCATGCTTGAGCACGTCTCATTGAAAATCCTAGCTTGACCGTTCTTGCCGGTGCGACAGACAAATGAGAACCAATGCCCTTGTTTTTGCAACATATAGAAAAGGCGAAACAGAGTCAAATATGCAGCAAAATTTAAACTTCTGCAATACACCTCGAACAATATGACCTTCGACAAACCGATTGAAACCAGTTGGGACAGATGTACTCGGAAATGGTTAAGAACTTGAAGAAGGAATGTTGAAAACGGAACCCTAATCCCTGAGAACTCCAGATATGCTTCGTAAATCCCAATGGCGTTCCTCGGTAACCGATCCATGGTCATGCCGGGCGGTGGAAAACGGGGATGTAACTCCGCCGGAATCCCATATATCCGGGCGGCCTCCCTCACGTCCCGCTCCGACATGACGGATTGATATATGTGCATGTCGAATTTGGGAATAATATCCGCTGCCCCAGATGCCGATGCAACGTTATCTGCCGCGCCAGATGCCGACGCGACATTTTCTTGTGAACCGGAAGCCATAAGTTGTGAATGGAGGGAAAGACAACTCTCTTACAAAGGGAAAAGAAGGGAAGAGTCGGAGGAACACACCTGATGAGAAGACGAAGAGACCGAATCGCTGATGTGTGAAGAAAAGTAAAAACTGAAAAGTGTGAAAAACAAGCATTATATAGGAAGATATGTGGAACAGTGAAACGTCGCTTCGTGTCAGACCCACACGTGGACAAATCAGGGCCATCCACACGCGTACCTTTGTGCACGTGGCTGCATCTCACGCTTCTCGGTAAAATACGAGTCACACCAGGTAATGGCTTGGGCCCATGAATTCATCTTGGCCCAACGACGATACGATCCAGCCTTAGCAGAATAATAATAACAAATGATGCAAACAAAAGGAGGCCGAGGACGAAAATACCTAGCCTTTCCGGAAGGACAAAATATCATGTCACACCTCTTCGAAGCTGTAACACGATACTGGGGGGGGACATGTTTGTGTATGTGCCCGGACGGACCTGAACGGTCCGGACGGATCTTGCCGGACGGGTTAGCATCCGGACGGTCAGTCCTGGCATCGTCAACAACCCCTGCCCTATGGACACGTGTCCCCTATGACTGACACCTCATATAGGGGTGCGCTGTTCCCTACATGTCAGGAGCAGTTACCTACTGGTACTACGCACAGTATCGTACAGTGGAAAGGTACAGGTCTAAGGTAGTATAAATACTTCTCATTTACTCTTGTGATTTTCAACATTTACTGCATATACACACATATACCTTGTACTTACTCTCACGTCCGAGCTTGGTCCTGGGACAAACCTCCAGGGCGAGGCTAACGCGTTTTCCTTGTGTATCTCCAGGTCCGAAGAGCTCTCAGGATTCTTGGCTGGGAGATAACGACAAATTACTCAAACAGCAGGCAAACTTTCAAGAGGTTTCATGACTTGTTTCTTTTGTAGCTTTAATTGTTGATATTAACCTGATTGACCTATAAGAAATTAAAGATATGAAGAATAATGTGGTTTCTAAACCTGAAATAAATACACATGGCAAAATGAATAAAAGTGACGGAAAAGGTGTTAGCGGGATATTATTTCTTAGGCCTTGTTTTAATTTGTTATAGCAGCCCATTTATTATGTTACATGAGTATCTATATTTGGATTATTCAGTTTATGGAAATTAAACCACTTTAGCATAAAGACAACTCCAAAGATGTAACAAGCCAGTTTTTTCTTAAAGTAAATTAGTTGAAGACTTAAAGTTGCCACGTCATCTGTTATTTGACACTTGCAATTCGATGCTAGTGAGTAGTGGCTAGTTGTGTGGATTCCATTTCGTTTGTAATGGACTCCTTTCACACATTTATCTTCCATTTCATTAACTATTTTGATTTTTTTTATTAGTTTTATGCCTTATTTTTTACTCAAATTGTTATGATGTACGTTTACCTTTCTTTTAACATCAAATAATCCATTGTTACAAATCAATCATTATCATTATCTATAACATTACAGAAAACTTATTCTTATAAACCCTTTTAAAATTATTTAACTTTTCAACTATGAAAAACAAAATCTTGAGATGATACTAATCTGATGGTCAACCACAAATCACATATCTCATAGTCCTTTGTGATAGAGTTAAGTTGTACCAAGAAAACAACTCGTTTTAAACGCCTAACATTAAAATATATATAAGATATTTGCCACATAAAGTATATATTATATACTTTTAGCATAAATAAATATTTTTGGCAGCAAAGTGAGTTATTCTCGTTGCAGAACCTCACACGTTTCTTTCGTCCACCGTCACCTTCAACCGACTTCTTGGTTAGTACCACTTCTCATTATTTTACACAAACGCAAAAAAAATCATCTGAAATTTGCTTTAGTTTCTTCGCTTTGCAACTTTATGGAGTAAAGATATAATGGGTTAAGAAGTTTTATTTTTGCGAGTAATATCCTTTACGCATTGTTTTCATGATGAAAATGGGTTTAGCTAGCATGATGAGTGTTTACTGTTACTTGTATACGAGCTTAGTGCTGCAAGCAAGCAAGCCAAGCTTTTATCAAGCACCTCAAGCTTGAGCTTGAGCTAAAGCTTGACTCGATCGAGTCGCACTTTTATCGAGCTCGAGCCCCAGCCTAACAAGCTAGCTCGAAACACATAACGAGCCGAGCTCGAGTTTTTACCGAGATTTTCGAGCCTTGTACATAAATATTTTTATTAATATATATTTACTTATATAAAGAACTTAAATGCTAAAGTAAATATTGGTATAATCGTTAAATATTTAACGTAAAAGACTTTCTAAGCCCTAATGCTTCAATGTTTTGTACAAGTTATTTGCCCTTGAGTTTATCGCGTATTTTTTTTGACTTTATTGATGAGTTTGGCTATCGTATAAGATATTCATGTATAAATTCGAGCTAAGCTCGAGCCTTATTCGAATATTACTCGAGCGGAGCTCAAGCTTCGATGATTAAAGCTCATCGAGCTATCGAGCCGAGCTCGAGCCTACCTTGTTAGTTTCGAGCCGAGCTCTGCTTGGCTTCATTACGGCCCTAGTTAAAAGATAATCTATAAGCTAGAATTATAGATATTACTCAGTATCTTTTTACATTAGATTAGATTAATAATTAGTAATTACGGTGAAACCGTAAAATGACAATCTGACCAACTTTCTATGTTTCTCTTGCGGATAATTTTCCATATTAGAGGTCAATATCAGTTTTATCCTTAATTTTCCAAAAAGCACCCGGTTTAAGGAAAACATAATTCGTAGTAGAATATCAATTTTATCCTTAATTATTTAGTATCTGTCGAAATTTTATGGTTTTTAATGATGAACATTTTGGTAAACTTGGTCAATCATGCACTTCCATTTCTAATGCTAATGGATAATTGACTTAATTGGGACAGATGGCCAAAAAAGGCTTAAAAATGATCCGAAATAAGTTATGTGGTACACTTAAAAAGAGTTGAAAGTTAGTTATTTTTTGGTATTTTACCAGTAGTAACTCACGAAAAAGGTAAATTCCGTGTTTACTGTTCCATTTTGGTTATTCGGAAACAATGTCATGACTGGTTGGTTAGTTGGTTACCTTATCAGTTAATTAGGTAAAAATACTGGGATCAATTAACCATACATGACAAGTGTGATAGTATGTTTGGTAACTTATATATATATTTCTTTCCTTTATACCAACTAAACTTGTTTAGAAGCTACTCAATGATGATAGCGAGCTGCAAAACTATAAAGTAACTGATATTTATCTTGTTTGCTTCCACAGCTGACAAAACGTCTAGCAAAAACGAAAACAAATAAGCCAAGATGAGTTCTAAGGATGGAGTTCCACATTGGAGCGTTTATGATAATATCAAGTTCATACCATCAAATCCTAATGCTTTAATGGCTGAGATCAATTCAGCTATTTCTTCTCTACAATATGCCAAGACAACCAAGTTCCTAAACCCTCTACCTCCTCTTCCAAAGAACAAGAAAATTGTTGATGATGGAAACAATAGTTCTTCTTCATCTTTATATGATGCCCGAATGGCACATGATGCTTATAAAAGAGGACTTCAGTATATGGCTGCAGGCAATCTTGAGGAGGCGCATCAGTTATTGAATGTGGCTCTTTCTAAATGCCCACCTGATAAGATTTGCGCTGTGGCTAAGATTCAGTCTCTCATTTCTCTCACTGCTCAACGACTTGGAACATCGATTAGATGACTAAAGTATGGTGCCTTAAATAGCTTTTGTGCTGTTGTTGGATCAAGTTCCAATTGAAAATCATTTTGATAGATTTTGTTCATAACTTTCATTTTAGTGCTCTTGAAGTTAAATTTATCTTATGCAAGAATTTACAAGTCGTGAGCGCATACTATAATCTCAAGATTAGGACTAGAGGTGGCAAAATGTGGGTCGTGTCAGGTCACATGTCTAGATGGGTTTGGGTCTAAACGGGTCACGGGTCTAGATGGGTCTTCTAGAAACATGGACCTAAATGGGTTCGGATCTACATGGGTTGGGTCCGGGTCTACATGGGTTTCGGTCATTTTCAAAAAAAAATGTTTTTCTTTTTTCATGTAAAATATGAAAAAAGTGGAAAAAAAATAATGTAAAAAAAATAAATTTGACCCGCTAGACCCATTACGTAATTGTTATGTAGTTGCATTTTATATCAAATAACCAATTAGACCAATTTATAATATTTAAGAATACCCAACTAGATCTAACCTCTAATATAGATTTACCCAACTAGACTTGTGTTTAACTAATATGTCTCAATTTGTCACCAAAGACTGATCCATCAGCAGTTTAACAAGACGAGCATAAATTTACATGAAAGGAGTCATTATGGGTTGTATTTGTATGATAGCGGTCCAAACATTCAGTTGCTAATGATAATTTCAATTGTTCATGGTAATCATATCAAGAGTAATAGATCTTCATTTAAGTTTATATCGTGGAGGATTTAAGCTTTTGTATGCTAGAGCCCGCGGTTTTCTTGAGCAGGTAGATCGGTATAAAATTTAGGCTATACAGGATTAACATTCTGGTATTAAGGCTATGTTTGACGCGAGGCTTATAAAGGCTTGAGTTTGTATGTGCCACATGGACGCTTAATTAATTAGTTAAATATTTAATTATTGGCCAAAACGATGAGCTATGGTTGCAAAAAGGGAGATTATTACCCAATTAACAAACTCAATTAACAACTTCTTCATATAACAGTCCCAAATTTTGACCATCTAGCAACTCATGAAACATGGTTGCAAAAGAGATATATACCAAAAGACATCTCCAAACCCAAAGAAGCACAACTTAGAGAAAATCACTGAAGTTTTCAACACGTTTTTTACAAAATCTTTTCAAAGACCAATATAGTCTCTTCAGAAAATCATAAGCTTATGGTAATCAAAGAATTATTTGTAAAAACTTTAATAAGCTAGTACTCGTGCACTCATCGTCAAGTTGGCTCAAGGCATAGCATTGATTGATATCAACAAATACATTACAAGTTTTACCCATATTTTACACAATCTAAACATGTATACTTTCCCTCTCAAAACTGAAAGCCACCAAAAACCCTCGTCAACCAAATCATCATAAATATCACAAAACCGATAAAAGAAAATTATTTGACTATTTGTTGCTGCTTTGCACTACACCATGCTAGTTAACTTATTACTCGCTAATTATGAATAGATAAACCTGGGTTAGGTTTTGCAATCCCAAACCCGATATGAGAAATGCCTTGTTTAAACCCAACAGATTTTAATTTGTTACCCAATCCCAACCATATTGCCGCCTCTAATGTGAAGTATCGAATTCCTAGTTCTATAAAGGGAAGCACTCACTTAAAAGAGTATTTTTATCCACTATTAATATTATTGGAGTTCAATTAGAAAGGATAATAAGGAACCAAAGAGGTTTTTGCATTAAAAACGGGGTTCTCACAAATATGAAAAGACGATTAGTCTTGCACTATTGCCATGCAAATCCGTAAATGGCAAATCGCATAAAAAGGTATCCATCTTAGGTCCAATTTCAATTAAAGGTACTATTTTTTTTTTATTTTTTTTTTTCTCAATTTAAGGTACCCGATTTTTTTTTTTGGCCGATTAAGGTTTTTTTCTAACTTTCGTTAACTATTTCGTTAGTAAATTACATAATTGCTCCTTGAGTTTGTATAGGCATTTCATGTTTAGTAAATTACATGATTTAGGTTTTTTTCTAACTTCCGTTAACTATTTCGTTAACTTTTTACGTTTTCGTCTGATTTTTTACGTTTTCATCCGTTTTTTCACGTTTTCGTCCGATTTTTTACGTTTTCGCTCGATTTTTCACGTTTTCGTCTGTTTTTTACGTTTTTCGTCCGTTTTTTCACGTTCTCGTCTGATTTTTCACGTTTTCGTCCGTTTTTTTCACGTTTTCGTCGGTTTTTTCTACGTTTTCGTCCGGTTTTTCACGTTTTCGTCCGGTTTTTCACGTTGTCGTCGGTTTTTTCACGTTGTCGTCCGTCTTTTCACGTTTTCGTCCGTTTTTTCACGTTTTCGTCCGTTTTTTCGCGTTTTCGTCCATTTTTTTACGTTTTCGTCCGGTTTTTCACGTTTTCGTCCGGTTTTTCACGTTGTCGTCGGTTTTTCACGTTGTCGTCCGTCTTTTCACGTTTCGTCCGTCTTTTCACGTTTTCGTCCGATTTTTTACGTATTTGTCAGTTTTTTTTACGTTTTCGTCTTTTTTTACGTGGAAAATCGGACGAAAAACATAAAAAACAGACGAAAACGTGAAAAATCAAACGAAAACGTGAAAAAAAATCGGGCGAAAACGTGAAAAAAACGGACGAAAACGTGAAAAAAACGGACGAAAACGTAAAAAATCGGACAAAAACGTGAAAAGACGGACGAAAACGTAAAAAAAAGGCGAAAAACGGACAAAAACGTGAAAAAACGTACAAAAACGTGAAAAAAGGCCGAAAACGTAAAAAACGACAAAAACGTGAAAAAACGGACAAAAACGTAAAAAAAGGGACAAAAACGTAAAAAAATCGGGCGAAAACGTGAAAAAACGGACGAAAACGTAAAAAAACAGACGAAAACGTAAAAAAACAGATGAAAAACGTAAAAAACAGACGAAAACGTGAAAAATCGGGCGAAAACGTAAAAAATCGGACGAAAACGTGAAAAAACGGACGAAAACGTAAAAAATCAGGCGAAAACGTAAAAAGACTGACGAAAACATAAAAAGTTAACGAAATAGTTAACGGAAGTTAGAAAAAAAACCTAAATCATGTAATTTACTAAACATGAAATGCCTATACAAACTCAAGGACCAATTATGTAATTTACTAACGAAATAGTTAACGAAAGTTAGAAAAAAACCTTAATCGGCAAAAAAAAAAGTCGGGTACCTTAAATTGAGAAAAAAAAAGAGTAGTACCTTTAATTGAAATTGGACCTAAGATGGATACCTTTTTATGCGATTTGCCCATCCGTAAATGATAAAACCAATCCGCAATTCAATCTTATGATTGGCGCGGCAATGGTGCAAGACCTAATCAACAATCCACACTTGTGCGAGCCTATTTCATATACAACATCATATTTGGCTCACTTTCTCATAATCTTTCGTATTTGATACCATTCTAAAAAGAACGCCTAAATAATTTGATTGCAAGGGCTGGCAATATGGCTCAGAATGAGTCTTCCTTCTTTCCCCAAATAAGCATCTGAATCTCAGTTTTGGTGAGTGTATACTTTTACCATCTCTATATAGTTGCAACTCATTTAAATAGCATAAAATGACAGCATATTGGAACTAGCCCAAGATTGTCATATTTTCTTCCAAGTTTCTATGTGAAACGACCAGAAAAGTTTGATCTGAACACTAATTCTAACATGGTTCTTCTCTTATTATTCAGTTGATGAGCAGAGAACAAAATCCGACCGAACCAACGTCGGTAAAAACAAACGGAAACATAAATTTGAAAGATTAGAAAGCGACCTATATGAACAAAGTATCCAAAGACAACAAACAAGATAGATTCATCTCTTGATAGTCCATACCTATGCTCTGTGTTCGATAAAAGAACCAGAAAGTCCAGATGTTCCAAGAACACTCACCTGCAATTATCAAAGAACAAAACTTCAACCATTTCCAAATGAACACCGAGTCTTAATAAGTTGCCTGATTTAACTTAGATATGAAAGTAATTCAAAAAGATCACTGCATGGGCCATGAAAGAATATACTCCGTACCTGTTTTCAGTAACAAGCAAAATGGCGAGTGGGGTAACAGGTCAGAATGGGTTTGGGTTGAAATGGGTTGTTTTTACTTTTTAGTATGAGCCAAAACGGGTCAGTTCGGTTGGATTGACCATGACTACCAAAATTTTTGCTACTACAACAATAATGATCTTTTGCAATACAACAGTTTAGGAGTCTGTAAGAGTCAAAGTTACATTTTTGTCAAATTCCTACCCATTTGACAAATTTGACCCATGTATCTTTTAGCAGTTATTTATTAATTGGGGATAAACCATAACCACATCCACCAATCCATAAGTAAATGGGATGAAAATTCCAAACCTCACGCTTTCAATTATGTAAGCTCAACTTTATTCAGATTCCCAAATAAGAAAAGTAATACTACATATAAGAACTATTGCTACACTATAACAGATTGTGTGTTTGTATGTACATCAAAAGGTCTAGAACCAAGGCAACAAGATCCATCACATATTAGATACAGAACGATATAAACTTTAACCACCAATAGCGCGTGTGTGTGTGTGAAAGAGAAAGAGAAAGAGGATATACCTTTCCCCAATCTTTACCAAGACCACTGCATCTCATTTTCAGATGTATCAGTTTCATTCCTAGTTCATTCTCAATTTTTTTCCTCAAATACAACTCATCCGGTCCAAAAGAATCCAAGTATGCATAGTAGCGTTCAAAGGCAACACTTAATGCCTTAGCAACGTCATCGGTTAAAGGTTTTACATTCTGCAACATTATTTAATCAGTTACACATAAAAATTGTTAAGAAGTACGTATAGGCCCTTCATAATATAAGACAAAATTAGAAGTTAATATCACCTCGCCACTCATGCCAACACTGTCATCAATTTCCATTTTCAAAGTTACAAGAAACCCACTGAACTCATCAACTGCCTCTGCAGCACGTAAAAGGTTGGCTAATGCTTCATGGCTAGCCTTGTCCTCGGTGCTTTTGGACAATGCTCGTTTGGTTTTATTAATAACAGCGTCTGGTATTTCAGCCCAGTTTACAGCCATAAGCTCCTTAAAGGCAAGCTTGATATCACCGTCTTTAATGTCTGGCAAGTGTGTCAAACCATCACTGAAACAACGTGTGCTTCCAATTCCCATAGCAAAAGGAGAACGACTATCTATATGTGGAGAATACCAGAATCAGTAAGTCATTATACAATAATATCATCAAATACCTCAAAACTATAACTGCAAAAAATTTCTTCATGAGTAGCATTATTTAGAATGCTTAAGATGCTAATAAAGTTTGCAATATACATAAATATCATCAAATACCTCAAAACTATAACTGCAAACAATTTCTTCATGAGTAGCATTATTTAGAATGCTTAAGATGCTAATAAAGTTTGCAATATACATAAATATTGTTGATTTGCAATAAAGAAAGTCTATACAGTATAAAGAAAGCAACATAACACTGTACTCCTATGCACCATAATACTAAGCAATGAAACCATAAGTAGCACATATGACTATCGTTTCTTGTTATCTACGATACACAGGTTAAGGCTACCATCCTAAAATACTTTATGGGGTTCTAAGTAGTTAAGGACTTAAGGTTTGTATTTAAAGGGTGCAAATATTTTATTCTCGGAGGGTCACTATTACTAAGGGTTTACACTTCATAAGAGCAAATAGGCAATCAATTATGTACAAACTTGGTGGATGCTTGTAGATTAACCAGATTATTGTCCAAATGCAGTAAATCATACTCCACTGTACATAACAGCTTCATGGCACTCGTTATATTTCATTGCAATTTTATAATAACGCACATGCATCTCTACTCCTTTCTCTAACTGACGTTCTGTATGTTGCTTTTAGATTATACATAGGGTGATTGGAATTAGAAATTTCTTTCAGCTTAGCAGCATTTTTTTTTCCTTTAATGCAAACAAACACTAATTTGTGTATACACTAAAACCTCTATAAATTAATGATGTCGGGACCAGGATATTTTATTAATTTAGGGAGATATTATTATATCGATAAATTAATAATTTATCTATACTATCTATAATGGAAAAATAGTAAAACTTGAAAAGTTGAGTATTGAAAGTCAAATGTGAGAAAATTAATGTAATTAATACTTTAATTAAAACACCACATTAGTTAAAAGTACAATAATTTATTCACACTGTACAACCAATTAAAAACATATC
Source organism: Artemisia argyi (assembly GCA_030686995.1). Lineage (NCBI taxonomy): Eukaryota > Viridiplantae > Streptophyta > Magnoliopsida > Asterales > Asteraceae > Artemisia > Artemisia argyi. Next base: position 152,055,254 of record CM060688.1, on the reverse strand, counting down.
TATCAAATTAAATACAACCAATTAAAACACAAACCGGGTTGACCCGGTAATTTGACCCGTTTTCGACCCAACCTAGCAAGTTGACCCGGTTTAAATTGACCCATTTTTCGACCGGAGCGGTTCAACCGGTTGAACTACCAGGGTCGGACCGGGTTTCAAAACATCATCCATTACTTAAAAGTATATAATGATTTATTCACATTGTACAACCAATTAAAATCATATCTACCAAATTAAATACAACCAATTAAAACACAAACCGGGTTGACCCGGAATGCTTCAAACTCGGCGGATTGATCCGATTTAATTTGACCCGTTTTCGACCCAACCTAGCAAGTTGACCCGGTTTAAATCGACCCATTTTTCGACCGGAACGGTTCAACCGGTTGAACCACCCGGGTCGAACCAGGTTTCAAAACATTATCCTTTACTTAAAAGTACAATGATTTATTCACACCGTACAACCAATTAAAAAACATATCTACCAAATTAAATACAACCAATTAAAACACAAACCGGGTTGACCCGGGACGCTTCAAACCCGGGGATTGACTTGGGACGCTTCAAACCCGGGGATAGACCCGGTTTAATTTGACCCGTTTTCGACCCAACCTAGCAAGTTGACCCGGTTTAAATAGACCTATTTTTCGACCGGAACAGTTCAACCGGTTGAACCACCCGGGTCGAACCGGGTTTCAAAACATTATTTTTCGTTTATAACCTATAAACTTTTTTTTATCAATAAACTATTTGTCGCTATAAAATTCCGTTGCTATGCACGGGTACTCGTCTAGTTAATTTAAAAAGGTTTTACATGTAGCCTTTAAATTTCCAAATCCAATATACTAGTTACAATGTATACTAGTTAGAGATGAAAAATAAATTAGAAAACCAAGTTCCAATTAACATTTTATGAATTCACATTCACAAAATTAATTGAATTTCTCAAGTTCATTGTTTTTGAATAAGTTAAAAGTTAGTTTCGTTAGGACAAGTTCCAAGTACGTATGACCTTAATTGAAATAATTAAATTTGTACAAGTTCCAGTTATGTATGACCTTTATATATATGGAACTTTTTTAGTAATTATTAATTTATAGTTTTGTTGGGACCAATATATATACACTGGGGTTTCAAAAAAAATATTATTTTATTATTTTATCGATTGAGGTCCAGATTTGTACTGGTCCCACGTTAGGACTCGAACAATTATTAATTTCATCGAGGTTATTAATTTATCGAGTATTAATTTATAGAGGTTTTATTGTAGGTTGAGAAAACAGCTTTTGTTGTTTGGTTATTGGGCGGGAATTAGCACTTTCCTGTTTTCCCTAAGCACCATTTCAGACGCTCATTTCGAACAGCTTATATAAAACACATACTACATATATACGCAATCCCAAACAACTCCCTCACAATGGGTAATGATGCGCCCAACAATTGATATAAAACCCAGCAATTAGCTGATGACATAGCACACAAACTTCATATAACTTTTTACAATTTGCACATTTCTGTTAGCTTTATTAACACTACCAATATCGCTGTCTTTTTAGTGTTCTCTCTCTTAATCAAACAATTCTATTGATACTTCTATCTAAAAGGCTAAACCTAATTGCACAAAACAGCTACGCACATGTCGAAACAGAAATCTACACTCAATTTTTTATCAACCATAGCAACCTACTTTTACCTTTATACTAATCACAGAAACCTAATTTTATTACTATGACTAGTAACTAAGTGGATGTAAGTTCTTATTTTGCGTAATCTTAAAGTACTGATGACCTCCAAACATTAAGGGAGCGTTTAGTTGAAGGGAAACACCCATATTTTCCACATGAGGTTTTGTACAAAACAAGGAAACAGAAATCACGTTCAAATTGCTTTTCTTCAAAGACATTCTCCAGAAAACTAACTCAAAATTTAGGGTGTGTTTAGTTAGTACAAAATTTTCAAATTTTTTATTTTGGAGATGATTCTATCCGCACGAAGAGTTCAAAATTAAAAAAATGTGTTTTGTATTTTTCTTTGACATGTTAGGAAATAGAAATTTCCAGTTTCCTTTGTAAAATACAGCACACTTTTTATGTTTTCCTTGTTTCCTTTGTAACCAAAACCCTCGCTTGCCTTCTTTGAATAGAACATACTAGCATCACATTTTCTAAATTCTCAACTCTTTAGTGCAGAATAAAACTTCTTACAAAGTTAGAGATAGAAAACTAAGAAATGGGGTTTCAAGTAGTTAGTATTGTATTTAACTGATGTAAAAACTTTGTTCTCAAGGGTCACAATCACTACAGATTTACAATTCATGGCTAGCTGCATAATAGTAACTACGGAATCAATGATGTAAAAACTTGGTAGATACTTGTAGATTAACCAGATTCTTGTCCAAAATGCAACGAAGCATACTCCTGTCTTGGACTCTACTCCATAGTCCATAACCGCTTCATGAAACCCGTTACATTTTTATTTTAGAGTGTACGCATCTATACTCATTACTCTGACAGTGCGTCGTCTATTATTTTGAGTATTCACTCGCAAATAATTGTGAATAGCAATTGTCTTATCCGAGATGTGAACAGTTATCTTTCTCTTCATCAGAGCAATTATACTAAAGATAACTACCTAAACCTAATCACGCAAATCAGCAAGGTACTTTCACGATTTTACAAATCAAGACACCATAAGAAAAACAGTATAACTCTCAAATTGTTTTACAAGGCCTAACAAACTACTTATAAACCTACTTTTACCAAATATTGCTATAATTAGTAAGAAACTAAAACTAAGAGGGTGTTAGAAATTGTTTCTGCTTATTCTTAAACAGATAAGCAAATTAAAGTATTAGGATCACCCAATCTGCTGTGCTTATTTAGGGACATTATGCGTGGATTAGACTGAAAATTTCTAAAAAGATGCTACTGTTTTTTTGGTCTTATTTCATTTCTTTCATAAAAAAAGCCAACAAATACGATATTTCCCGAAGTGCTTATAATTAAGCAGCTCATAAGGGGTTATTTGTTTTAGCATATATGATGGGCTTATCAGCTGAATTGAAAGTTTGATAAGCCCATAAGCTTATTGTTATTGGTTTATGAGTTCATCAGCTTAACCTTACAGTTTATTTAAGTTCATAAGCCAGGGATGTTTGCTTAAGCTTATTTGTGGGCTAACGAGCTTATTTGATTTTGGCTTATATTTTATAAGCATGAATTTTCCAGTTTTTTAAAAAGACCTGTGGGCTTATATACGTTTATTATATCATAAGAAGCTTATATAAGCTCGTAAGTCTCAAAATGAGTCGGAAAATTTGGGGTTATAAAATATAAGTCGAAATCAAATAAGCTTAGGGGGTGTTTGTTTAAGCTTATATGTAGCTTATGGGCTTATTTGATTTCAGCTTATATTTCATAAGCTCAAAATTTCTGGCTTATTTTGAGACTTGTGGGCTTATATAAGCTTGTTATATCGTAATAAGCTTATAGTCTCAAAACAAGCCGCAAAATTGGGGCTTGTGAAATATAAGTCGAAATCAAATAAGCTCATAAGTCGACATATAAGCTTAAGCAAACACCCCTTTAAACAAAATCCCCCAAAAATGAGGTTAGCTCATAAGACCATCATACAAGCTGAAACAAATACCCTCTAAGTGCCTATTTACATGCAGAAGCATAAGCATGAAAAATAAGCAATCCCAAACACCCTCTAAGTTTCCAAATCATGCCTCGTAAGATATCAATATACAATTTTAAAACCTTTAAATAATAGGCATATAAAGATGAAAATTATAAATAATAGTACTAATAAAAAAGAATGGTTACTAGAAATGATTGAAGCCGGAGAGTGGTGGACCCCGCGGCGGAGGTTGGTAGCTACGGCGGCGGTTATTAACGATCGGCGTGAGATCGAGCGGTAGATAGATCTCATCATCATCGTTTTCGACATTTTGCACAACTGTACGGATCGGTTTAAGGTACTACCCTTTTGCTATGCTGGAATTTGTTTGTTCTGGTAAAAATGAGAATGATAAGGACTCAGATGTTTAACTCTCGTTTTCTCAAAGATAAGTTACATTTCAGGACCATTGACTATTCATATATTTCACTTTACCCCATCTTGCTTTAAGTTGTGTTTATTTTGATTTAACTCTAAACTACTACCTCCGTCCCATAATTATTGTCCACATTTGACTTTTGAAGTCTTTATTTTGCAACTTTGACCTTAAATATTTTTATTTGTGTTATATAATACTTATGAAAATTATACCAATGAAAAATACATTTTAAACCCAATCCGTTTATATATTTTGCATCAAGTAATATATAACACAAAGAAAATTATTTACGGTCAAATTTGAAAACTAAGACTACAAAAGTCAAATGTGGACAATAATTATGGGACGGAGGGAGTACCATTTTAGACATTCTTTCCTATTTTTATTTAGATTTTCAAAAACATATTCTAAGCAATTACAACAATTTAAGTAAAAAAAAAAGTAAAGTAAAGTAAAGTAATTCTCAATACCGTCTTCTCCAAGGGTTGTAGGTTCTAATATCGTCTTCCATGATGTATGAGGAGGTTGAGATGTAGACAACCTTACCCTACCTAAGATAGAGAGTCTGCTTCCGGTTTTACTCAAAATAGAAAATGACCTACAACCTTGCAAGAAGGTCAAACCCTTGACCTCTGTCTCCAGAGGCAAAGATGTTAACCACTTGATCTAAACCTTGCTATATAAACTTATGGACCAATAAATTATAACAAGTCATGTGTACAATAAACTTATGGACCAACCATATATTTGAGACTTTCAATTAATGTAATCTTTAAAACAACCCTTGATAAAAAAAAATACAATCAATAAGGCATATGGTATAAACATACCAAAGACAAAATACAGCTTACGATGTCATGAAATCAACATACAAAAACGATTGATGAATATGATAATCGCACCAACAATACTTCAAACATAAACATTGATTCTTTCACATAGATTGTGTGATCTAACGGAAATATGTAAATAAAAAAATAGATCTCGAATGTAGATGAGTGGTGTATAAGGAAGAGGTTGCGGTGGAAAATGATGTTAGTGAAAGGAGAGGACGGTGTATAAACAACGACTGGATGGTGAGGTGGCTTGCGATAGTCGGTTTGTTACCAGCAAACGACGATTGGATGTGGCTATGAGTAGAGGCGGTAGTGGGCTATGGAGAATTTGAAATTACAAGGTTCATGTAATAGTCTGTTTCTCAATAAAGTGGATCAAACACCTTGACCCAACAACATCCTACTTATCCAAACCTAGACCTAATATGAACCACATGTTATTTGTCTTTATCTAAGTGTCGAACATGTGAAATTGTGAATGGAACACACATCTTCAATCTCTCCTAAGTTTATAGGCATTATGGACAAGGGTACTAATTACAACAAGAAAAATACTCTTCAAATTTAAAAAAGCTAAGAACTTATAAGAATTACAAGGTTCATATAATAGTCTGTTTCTGGATAAAGTGGATCAAGCACCTTGACCCAACACCATCATACTCATCCCAATCCAGACCTAATATGAACCACGGTATATAAATAAGCAAGTTTTCTTTCTTTTGACCAATGTGGACTACATGATACAAGTTTTTAGAAAAGTGGCCCACACAAAAACTTCTAAAGACAAAACACCAGTGGTGTCGAAATCAAATACTTCTATTGACACATTTTTTATGCATCTCGAGCTATGAAATAATTGACACCAAACTCAAACACAGTTATTTAATGACAATGCAATTAGCGTTGGATATCTTCATGGGTCACTCATACAACAATTGGGTCCCAAAGTATAAATACTCACGTAGTGTTTGGTACGTTTTAATCAAAGGGGAATGAAAAAGATGATTACGTTGAAATGATAAAATGTTGTTGGATCAAAAAAGTATGGATTGGCAGGGACACCTCAACCCTGTGTACCATAATGGTACCCATCAACCCTACCCATCAAAGGTTTGTGTACCATAATGGTACCATAATGATAAAATGTTGTTTGCTTACATATATGGAATTTCAATGGCTCATTACAAAGAATGACCCATTACATCAAAATCATTCCCTAGGCCTTTTTTTTTCTTCATGAAATCAAAATTACATAAAACTCAATCAATAACTAACCATATTAAATAAACTTTCTATCATTAATGGGGGCATTTTAGTCTTTCTATTTTGATTTCATTACGTCTTATCAAACAAACCAAACATGATCAATTGTAATGAATAATTACATAACACTATTTATTCCATTACGTACTTTATTCAATTCATTTGATATTTCATTACGTCCTACCAAACGTACCCGAGTTTGATTAAAATACAAGGTGGTTTCGTTAATTAATGTGGCCCTGCGCATCTATTATGAAGAGGCCCTCCTTCCTCAAAAAAAAAAAAAAAAAAAAAAAAAAAAAAAAAAAATTGAAACACATTATGTAAGTACGCAAAAAAAAAACATTAAGGGTTTTTTTTTTTTTTTTTTTTTTTTTTTTTTTTAGCTAAAAGGGTGTGTGGATCCCACACCTATATGAACATCTTATTGGGGAGGGGCTTAAATTTTTTGCTTTTGGGATATAGACCCATTAGCGAAAAAAGTGGGTCTCTTTTAACAAAATAATAATATTAAATTGGTGGGTTTTACTATTTTTCCCTATAAAATAAAAAAGAAACACCCCCAAAGACAGACTATGCCGACACAAATTTATATCACCTAGTTAGAAATTTCCTACAATTATAATATCAATTAGAGTTAGAGTCTCAAATATTATGTCAAATTGAATTATATCATGTAATTTATCAACAGATACTAGAATCTATATCATTTTTGCTAAAAATCACATTGTACATACTACGATTACAAAAAGAAATAATAGAAACAGTTACAAACTCAAGGTTAACATAAAGTCAAACATTTAAAGAAAATTCAACAATGATATATCATGATTGTACGTACAACTAGAAAAAATAAATCAGCCGCTACATTACCAAAAGAAATGAAAGAGCTGGAATGGGCTTTTTTCTTTATGTGTGGGCTGCATGCTACTATATAACTCTGCACAAGCCCATTTGCGGCCTTGTAAAAATATATTTGTATCATTATTGAATTAGTACAGATTTTAGTTTTATTTATAGTAATAAAAATGATTCTTATGGAAAAAGTAGTAAACCTACTAATATGCCTAATGATTTGATTGGTGAATTTCAAAAAATAATTTTGTGAAAATTTGAAAAGAGAAACTGTATAATGCATGTGTCTCATGTTAAGTGGATTAAACATGTAATTAGGCTTGCATTTTAGGCATAAATAGCACTACTTTTATAGTAAAGCCAAGTGTAAGTAAAATCTTGCTTTTTATCGATGAAATGATTGAAGGAGAAGACTGAAAGTTGGAAAATGGTATCGAATTGGTTGAGTACAACGGTTTCTAATCATACTGTATATTTAGACAAGTAGAAAGAAAATTTTTGTTATTAAAATTTTGTTTACTTTTGTAGAGGAACACATCAATAACAAATTAAAATATATGTTTGATTAGAAATATATCATGAGTCATGAGCAATAAACCAATGAACATATAATATAAAGTGATTACGTAATTTATCTTGACTTCTTTAATAAAATGATATAAAGTATATATGCCACGGTATTGTTTGATATGACCTTGTTTCAATGTTTCACGATGACTTCTTTAATCCATTTTTAGGTCGATTAAGTGGGTGATGATTCACTCATCATACTTCCAATTAGAGTGTTACTAAAGTTACACCTCGTGGAGGTAAGGTGGTTTATCAGGTGGGTGATGATTGACTTATCTTGTTTATTTTCACTCACAATAAAACTCTACATGATAAATCTTGTCTATCAAAACCTGAAAGAATCTTAATTTTTTCTAAATCATTTATACTATTAATCAATTACATTAACACAGTCCTAATATTTCGTTGATCACTTATTATAGCATGATATCCTCGCAAAGTAGCGTAGAGCCAAAGGCATACAATTTTTAACTTTGCATCTTTTTAAGCGAACAACGTTTGTTCGATGACGGATGATAGTTTCTAGCGGTTGTGGAGTTGTGGTGTGAGATACTTTTTGTCTTTTGTAATATAAACATATTAAATTCATTGAAGTTCTCGGGTTCGAGGCTTGCTAACGGGGTTTCCTTTTAGGTGAATCGGAAAAAAGTAGTGGGGTTTATTCCCTAAAAAACGAAGGTTCAAGGAAGTCATACTGCCGGCTTGAATGTCACTGCATGAACTAACCATTCTAAAAAAATAATAACAAAAAATGAATCAGAGTTAACTACATTTTTTGTTTTCGTGGTTTAACGGGTATAACACTTTTGGTCCAATAGTTTAAAAAGTAACGGATCTAGTCCAGAACCCGCTGACCCGTAACACTTTTGGTCCAATTTTCGTTGACCATAGGTTTGACTAGTTAAAAAAACATGATATGACTAAAATACCCTCAACGTTACGCACATAATTTGCACCATTCGTCCCTGAGCTAACGGCCGTCAGTTCTATTAGTTATCATGTGGCAACGTTAGTCCATTTAGCCAATGATTATTTGCATTATTAGTCCTTTATACATTTTTTTTTTCATTTTTCTTAAGTTTTCATTAGTTTTGTTCGTTTTTATACGTTTTCGTTCGTTTTTTTTTACGTTTTGTCTGTTTTAATCCGTTTTTGTCTGTTTTTCTTACGTTTTCATTCGGTTTGTCCATTTTATTACGTTTTCGTTTTTTTTATTCGTTTTCGTCCATTTTTATTCGTTTTCGTCCGTTTTTATTCTTTTACGTCCGTTTTTCTTACGTTTTCATTCGGTTTTGTCTGTTTTTATACGTTTTCCATTCGTTTTTATTCATTTTCGTCTGTTTTTATTTGTTTTCGTCAATTTTCTTACGTTTTTATTCGTTTTTTTTCATTTTCTTACGTTTTCCTACGGTTTTGTCCATTTTTTACATTTTCGTCCGTTTTTCTTACGTATAATCATATTTTTGGAATTTTATTTTTCAAAAACTTTTCTTTTCAATTAAAAAAAAAATCGGAAAAAAATACTAGAAAAAAAATCAAAAAAAAAATGAAAAAAAAAATCAAAAAAATATTTTCGCTAAAAAAAGTTTCCAAAAAAATTTCAGAAACCATTTTTTTCATTTTTTTTTTTCTAATTTTTTTTCAAAAATAATTTTAGAAAAAAAAATTCAAAAAAATTATTTATAAAAAATTCAAAAAATTATTTTCGCTAATTTTTTTTTTCTAAAAAATTTTGAAAATTAAAAAAAAAATAATTGAAAATTTTTTTCTATAATTTTTTTTTTCAAAATTTGTTTTTCTATAAAATTTTAGAAAAAAAAATTTTGATTTTTTTTTTTTTTTTTGAAAAAAAAAATACAAATTACTAACGAAGAAATACAGACAAAAACATAAAAAAGTGGACAAAGGCATATGAAAACTTAAGAAAAACGAATGAAAACATAAAAAAGCGGAAAAAACCATATGAAAACATATGAAAAAAGGACGAAAACGAATAAAAAAAGACGAAAACATAAAAATGCGGACAAAACGTATGAAAACGTAAGAAAAACGGACGAAAACGGATTAAAACGGACAAATATGTATGAAAACGTAAGAAAAACGGATAAAAACGTATAAAAACATATGAAAACGTATAAAAACGGATTACGTAATAAAAACAAACAAAAACGTTTTAAAACGGACCGAAAAAATATGAAAACGTAAGAAAAACGGACGAAAACGAATAAAAACGAACGAAAACGTATAAAACGGACAAAACCGAATGAAAACATAATAAAAAACGGACAAAAATGTAAGAAAAACGGACGAAAACGACTAAAAACGGACGAAAACGACTAAATATAGACAAAAACGTAAGAAAAATGGACAAAAATGTATAAAAGACTAACGATACAAATGATTGTTGGCTAAATGGACTAACGTTGACACATGATAACTAACAGAACTGAAGGCCGTTAGCTCAGAGATGAATGGTGCAAATTCTGTGCGTAAATTCGAGGGTATTTTAGTCATATCACGTTTTTTTTAACTATTGGACTAAAAATGTTACGGGTCATCGGATCTTGGACTGGATCCGTTACTTTTTAAACTATTGGACCAAAACTGTTATACCCAGTAAACCACGAGGACAAAAAATGTAGTTAACTCAATGAATTAATAAAAAAACATCCCATAATCAAAAATATGCCTATTAGTCCAGCCTTTATGAGAAAAAAAAAATAATAATAAAAAAATAGTACTGTAGTATGCTAACAAAAGTCAAAATGTGTAGACACGTTAAAATATAATTAGCCCAAACTTATTTCTGTAACTAGACGACGTCGCCGTTGCTATAATTAGAAAATGCCCACATTGCCAGTCTAGTTAATGTAAATTATTTTATTTATTATTTTTTTTAACAAATAAATTATTAATTTTAGCCCGTAAATTGAGCTAATTTTGGTTGACTCAATCTAATAGACAGGCTACTAATTTTTTTTAGTTCATATCACAAATTTGCACGATGACATGTATAGTTTATCAATTATCACTGCTTTAGTTGATTTGGTCAAGATTATCTCATGATTCACATATAAAACAATTATAATTCTTTATAAATCAGAGTAAGAGAAATAATCAGTAAAGATTACACTATTCTAACTTCTAAGAATGTGTCAAGATTACACTATTTTTCTAGTATCCAAAAGTCAAAAGTATATTGTTAAGCTCCACACTCTCTAAAAGGCCATTTTGTGACTAAGTAAATATAGTCGAAAACAGAATATAAATTACGTTGGTGAATTAATTAAGAATTGAACAGCACACTTATTAAGAAAAAAAATAAAAATGAAACAAGAATACAAACACCTATCTTGGACGTAAGTCGTAACGATTTAACAATTCTAAAAAGGGTTTTTCAAACGATTCATTGTCTTTTTCTTTAATTTCTATCATGTCATTTATTATCAAAGAAAATCCACACGACATTTTTCAAAAATTTGCTGTTGTATCATTTATTAACCAAAGAAAAAAAAAAAATCCTCCAAAATGGAACTTTCTATAACTTGTAAGCAAGACAATATGACTTTCAAGTGAATCAAAGAAAAAAAAAATCCACAAAAAATTTTCCTCCACACTTTTATTCCTATATATAGCATCCACATTATTCCTTCTTTCATCTCATACTACTATCCTAACTCTTTCCACAACACACACTCATAAAACATACTTAGTTATGGGCTCGGTTAGCAGAGAAATACTTCACGATGTACCACCATACATACGAGTCTACAAAGACGCAACTATCGAACGTCTCGTAGGAACCGAAACCACCCCACCGGGCCACGATCTCGTAAATGGTGTCACCTCAAAAGACATCACCATAACCACACCAAAAACCAACATCTCAGCTAGAATATATCGTCCAACAAGCACCATAGTCAATGAAAAGCTCCCACTTGTTATGTACTTTCATGGTGGAGCATTTGTCATTGCATCACCCGCGGAACCAAAGTACCATGCATCCGTTAGTAAACTTGTTGCAGAATCACATGTGATTGCAGTATCAGTTGATTATAGGTTAGCTCCGGAGAATCCTCTTCCAGCTGCTTTTGAGGATGCCTATGAAGCCCTGAGGTGGGTCTCTGATCATGCTCCTCAAGGACCTGGTTCCGAGGAGTGGATAAGAGACCATGTTGACTTTGACAAAGTATTTATTGCCGGGGATTCTGCTGGTGCGACTATAGCGCACCAGATGGCTCTCCGGATGAGCCAGACTGACGTTCAGCCTAGCTCAGAACTTAAATATAAAATATCGGGTAATATATTAATAAACCCGTATTTTTGGGGGAAGGATCCAATTGGGTCGGAGAAAACAAATAGTTTTTTGAAGAGTATGGTTGATAAGTGGTGGGAATTTGTGTGTCCATCAGATTTGGATCTCGGGTTGGATCACCCCTTGATTAACCCGTTTGTGGATGGGGCTCCGGATTTGTCGGGTTTGGGTTGTGGGCGAGTTTTGGTGACCGTTTCGGAAAAGGATATATTGAAAGATAGAGGGTGGGCTTATTATGAAAAGCTAGTAAAGAGTAAATACGAAGGCAAAGTTGAGATGTATGAAGTTGAAGGTGAAGATCATGTTTTTCATATTTTTGATGCTAATGCGGAAAAAGCCGTTAATTTGATGAAAAGAATAGCTACTTTTATAAATGAAAACTAGTTTGATATTTTAAGAATTACTAGAACGGTGCCCGCGCGATGCGGGGGCGGATTATTGGGGTGTAGAGGAGGGAGGTGGGGTGGTGGAAAGTGGTTGTTGGGGTGGTTGTTGAGGTGATTATAAATTGTTGGGGTGGTTGTTGAGGTGGTTATAAATTGTTGGGGTGATTGTTAGGGGTGGTTGTTTCCATAATTAGCAAGTAAAAGTCTGAATTTTTAAGCCTTTCTATTTATAGAATAGTCCCAAATACATTATATAGTAGTATAGATGAATTTCGTTATTGGTTTTTCATGTCTTGTGATGTAATACAAAAGTATGTTATTGGTTGTTTTCGATCTAGATGAAATAGTGACTTGTATTTAATGGAATAATAATTGTTGTTGTTTTGTAACTAGAATAGGCATGCTTGTTCATTTTTCGTGTGATGTGCTTTGGATCAGAGAGATATGAGATTGTTTATGCATGATTTTACTAAAACCACAATTGATATTTAAAACAATTCATCCGTGATTACATGACTTACAGTCGCAAACTTACGTTACTTCTATTTGACTTAGTAAACTAGTTCATATTTGCTATAGTTTATTTATAGCGATGGTAAAGGATAATCTAATGAATAAGATTAAAAATTATCAACTATCACAATTTACAACAACAAAAGAATTTGGTCAATCATTATTCATACTAATTTTTTGATCATTAAAAAGGTCATTTTATTTTTTGTCGAAGCACTAAATTAAAACGAAAGAGCAAAATTAAAGCAAGAATCTTCGACCATTGTTAACACAGTTCCTGTCATCATATTTGTTCCAACAAATTTTTTTGATCAATTGCCAAGAAAGAATAGAAAAAAGCTTCGTGCACTAAATTGCTTAATACTAATTATCCTTGTGAAACATCCATGTGTTTTGTGGTCGTATGTGGAGACTGAATGGGACACAATAACAGTCAAAATCGATATTTGATTATGAATTATTATTTTCCTTTTCACGTGATCCTTGAAAATGAAAAGCAATATATTGTTACTTTATCGAAAACGTTTCTTCATGAATAAACTGAATTTTTGGCTTTTGGACCTTGTAACTTCTTCTTAGGTATTAATAGCATTCTAGAGATTTTAATTAGTACAAAACTTTTTAGAATCAAATTCTCAAATGAATGAACTATACAATCTATTGTTTCTTCCACAACTTATTTCAAGATGCGATTTTAAATTTACAAACGTTAGATTATCATTTCATATTTCACTTGTTTGAATGTTATGTGAAATCATCTTTAATTTGTTAGAAAATCTATAGTAGAATGGAAGTCAAGCAAAGGTGTTTCATTTATTATGTTTTGAAAGGACAAGTTGAGGTTGGTTGTTCGTTTTTCTTCTTAATGATCTTTGAAATCTTTCTTTATAATAATAGATTATTGCTTTTATTACTTTATTTGAATTTTGTTCATGTATATATAACTAGCTTAGAGACCCGTTGACACCGGGTAATCTTTTAAAGAAACAGTTCACATGAAATGATAAGAAAGTAAAAACGTAAAAATGTCCATTTAAATATGAAACAAATAATGAGACAATGCGTCTATTATCAAATTAGAAATTGCTTCTATTATAATTACGATAACAAACGTCCAAGCTTGGGGTATCCAAAATGTATTGACTTGAGTAGCAAAAGATGTATGTGAGCACCTATCGATTTACAACGCAATGTCCATGCCGTGCACACCTAATAGACAATGCGTCAATTATACGATAAGCAATTTAGTTTGTTACAATTTAGTTTATTATCTTTTGATTGACTCGAACATAAAATGATGTGTGTAAATGGCTACCGATTAAAAACCCAATGGATGCCATGATGATAGAACTTAAAGTACTTCTCTACATCTTGATAACGCAAGAATGCCCATTTAATACATGTTGTGATGATAGACTTTCAAGTAATTCGATAGTACATTCAAAGCAAATGTAAACTTCTTACATTCACATAGGAAATCAACCATTCAAAGCAAACATTATCATTTAATAAAGATTCATAAAAAGCTACAAATGAATCTTTGGATATTTCTCCAGGTCAAATGCTAAATATTGTAATATATTTCTTTTTGAAACTTTAAATGGTAATGAACCATAGCATAATACAAAGTGATTACACTGTTGATAGATACATAATACAACATCAAACCTGCTCATAGACCTTCAAGTACTTCTTTATACACGACATTTGTTGTAGTTTTTGACACATTACCATCCTGATCACAAATGATAACCTTCAAACCTTGCTTGCTTTTTACTCTTGAAACAGTAACGTACAGTTGTCCATGTGTGAAAACAGGACGGGCCAAGTACAAACCAGCTTTAAAAAGCGATTGCCCTTGGCTTTTGTTGATTGTCATGGCAAAATATACTGATATAGGATATTGTTTCGTGACAATCTTAAGAGGCAAACGCTTATCTGACGGAGTAATCCTCAACCTTGGTATAATGACCTTTTTTCCAAAGTTGGTTCCGTGAATGATCTGCGCTTGAATAGAGGTTCTTGTTAATTTAAGTACCTGTAGTCTTGTCCCATAACATAAACAATTTGATTGGTCTATATTTCTTAGCAACATAATCGGTACTCCCACTTTTAAAGCAAGCATGTGGTTTTGAACACCTGAGAACTTCAATCCATTGATACATTCAGGCGAGAAAGCGGACTAATCTATGACGGCACCACGTTCACTTTTATCCACGTTGTCGCAACTAAAGTCTACTACCATTTCTTCTCCTGGAAAATTGGCCAACAAATGATCATTTATAGTGTCGACTAATTCATTTGTGGGAGCAAGAATTGTTTTTTCTTGGAAGTACGCCGGATCATGTATGTTATCCAACATGTTTGGATAAGTAAAGTCAATAATAGATGTTATTGGGTCATCAACAACATCTATTAGAATTTCTTCCGGCACATCTATCGAAACCTCTCCTTTGTTTGGTCCTCCAAGCTTGCCTTCTCCCACATTCAGTATCCATTATGCAAATTCTCTTATTTCGCTAACATCTTCCGGCCGTGATCCCACAATAAGCCTCATGTTCGCTATTAGCTTAAGAACTCTGCAGTAATCCCACAGGTACGATTGCTTCAAAGAAACACCAACAATGTCTTGCCGTGATCCTTTTGGAATGACAGGAAGAACCTGCCTAAAAATCACCGCCAAACACCATGGTCATGTTCCCAAAAGGCTGATCACACCCGTCTACCAGCTCTTACAAAAACAAAGCTTATTTGTCATCGGCGCTTCATCCCAAAAAATAAGCTTACACTTTTTTAACAGCTTATAGACCCGTGAAATTTACAGGTTTTTAAAGAAATGATTCATTGAAAAGTTGAGTGTGAAGAAAGTAATAAACAATATCGAACGATATAAGTTCCATTTAATTTTAAAGGAATAATAAATAGTAAGTCAATGATCCTATAAACAGTTGTGTTTGTAACTATTAGTATAATAAACGTTCATGTATCGGCGTCTCCAAATTTGATGATCTTCACAAGCAAATCTATGTAGCGAGCGTTAATGAAGTGATAAGCTGTTAGGTCCCAAGTTTATATCATTTCACACATAAGATATGTTTAGAGAGATGAAGATGTATTTTAGAGAGAGAGAGTACAAGAGAGGAAAATAAGAGAAAGTTTCTTATTCCATAATGAACCAACACCCTCCTTGGAGGGTTTACAAGAGTATTTATACTCATTGTCTAGGGCATCTTACATGTTTCACATAATATCACTAATGGCCCTTAGACTTTAACAAAACATATATTCTAAACATATTAAGACTTTAACGTACTAATATAATATTGCAACCTATTACAAGACTCATTGACTCGATAATGATCGTCACTTCAAGTGTTCCCAACAATCTCCCCCTAAGGGACGATCATTGAGATCTCTCTTTGATTGCATTTATGATCATCACTTTTGCATTTCTAACAATCTTCCCCTAAAGGGGTGATCATTTGAGATCTCTTTTGCGACCTGTGGGTTATGGGTCCACCAATAGAAATGACAGATCTTTTGACTTCTTTAATGCTTGTTGTTTTGAACTTTGAGTCTTTGTGTAATAGCTTTGCTAGATTCTTTGTTCCAATCATGCTTTGTGATCTTCATTCTTTGTTCTTGTTGTTGTGATCAAATGATGGTTTAATCTGCCTTTTGTCACTTCTGCGTCTGTGGTGGTTGTCCGCCATTCCAACATGCTCATACATATTTGGACTTTGACTTTCACATGCACGTAGTTCCCTTTCTTTCACTTTTATCTTTAGTCTCTTTACTTTGTAGATTCTTCTTTTTGGCGTAGAATCTTTTGGTGAACTTTGTGTTGCTTAGATCATTGAGGGAGCTATCATTGACTTTAAGAAGTATGTATGAGCATGCGGAATCTATCATCATGGAGGTGATATGTACCTGCAGGTAAACAGTTAGCAATAATCAACCGGTACTTACAGATAAGGAATCAGAGCTCGTCAACAGCATAGTGTGAAGACTCCTTCTAATCCTTATCAAGGCCGTTCCCATGTCAGATACCCCCGAAGGAGCTTACGAGACCTACTAAGTAGCTCAATGACTGGGTGAGTCGCTGGGGATCACTCCACGACTGTAGACCGCTATGGAACCACCTCAAACACTAAGCGTAACCCTTGTGGGGTTACCAAAGTGACCTGCTTTCAGGGCTGTTTGATGTTGACCCTGGCAGGAGTTTCCGTTCAATCATTGGGGAATACATAAGTAATCCTCTCATAAACGTTCTCGGCAGATTGCTAAGATCTGCGAAGGACTCGATAATTTACAAGTGGTGTCCATTGATGTAGAACACCAGTTGTAGAAATACTAAGTGTTCCTAAGAGATCTTTGATGTATCTCAAGGCTCTAGACTCTATAAGTGCACACCTAGGTTTCCTATGTGGAGACTAGGGAGGGGTCTCCTGCTTCAATATCAACTATCTCTAAGAGATAAGTCGATAGATTACACTGGTTCCCCGTGAGAATGAAACAAGCTCTTTTAAGAGAACTTGAGTGGTTTAGAAGGTTTAGTGCATTGCGTCACTGGGTCCATGACGACTTTATCTTCAATACCGGTGTTGTCTTTTGCAACAACCAGTAGCATATGTATTGAACCCGGTGTCTGCCCTAAGGTTGAACATATGGAGGGCTAGTTCTTTTCACCCTTTTCTTTACTTTTCTTTTTAATTCTTCAACTCCTTCTTTCCCTTTCATTCTTTTCTCCTTTTTTCGTATCATACCTAAGGACTTCTAATTCTAACTATGGGAGATGTCCTTGGGTAGATCCCTCCGGCTCTGGGTGATCATAGAACGGTTTTATCCTATCTTAATCACCTTATAACTCCGACAGTAGCCAAGAAACCTTTGATTGAAAATCTCTCAAAGTGTTTGTGATAATCAAATATTTTGGTTAACACTTTGAGAGTTTTGTGTACACTTTTGAAGGGCTCCCCCTTCACATGTGCTCATAAGTATTTAATAAATTTGCACATGCGGAAGGAGCAAGCATTTTGAATTGATCCACTTTCCGTGAACAAGACCGATTCGAGACACGCTTACATCACTAGTTAAACTAGCTTGAAGTTATTACCCGGCCTGGTCAAGTCCACATAAAGTTTCTCGAGACGGTACATTTCTACTAAGACAAATCCTTTTCAAGACACGCTTACGTGGTTAGTTAAAGAGATACATTGTCAGCTTTTAGGTGACAACTAGCCCTAGTAACTAACTTGATGTTATTACCCGTCGAGGATAAGTCTTTTCGATATTACTAACTTTTATTGTCTCGTCAATTCCTGGGTCAATACTGAGTCTAGCTCGCACATGATACAACTTTTAAGCTTTGACTTCTTATATTTTAATCACTTTTTTATTTTCTCCCCCTCAAAAATAGCATATGATATGAGGTTTTTGACAAACTTTTTAGATTAAAATATGCCTTTTTGAGTCTTATAGGGAGATTCATCAAGAACTTTTGATTTTGAACAAAGTATTTTGTTTTGACAAGTGCTCCCCCTCAACAAGTGATTAGGTCTTATTGAGGTGAAATACTTGTCCTTTTGAGCAGAATTATGAAAATTCATAAGCATTTGATTAATTCTACTCAAAAGTAAGAAGCCTTCTGATTGGTCCCGAACCGTCAGATATTATTGACCAAGGTCAATAAGTCAAAAACAACCTAGAATCAATACTCCGGTGATAGTATAGTGTATTCCCGGGTCGTTAAAGTCCCAGCGAGATTGAAATGGTGCTTTGGAAATCGTTTTTGAGAAAGTGGCACTGAGGACAGTAGCCAGATGATGTGGAATTGATATTGCTACTGTTATTATGGTATTTATACACAGATATAATATTCACAAAAATCAGATACCAGATATATACACGTATTCATAATTCAGATTTACGTAATCGGACTGAAAAAGTGGGATTTTGGTACTTATCAAACTACAGGGGGTGCTTTTGACACTTTTTGAAACTTAAAATTAAAAATGAAAAATGAAATTATGAAAATGATTAAAATACTATTTAAATATTATTTAATTAATTAAACTATTTAAAATCTAGATTAAAACCTAATTTAAATTAACTAAAAATGACAAATGATATAAATTAACCTAAAAATTAGAAAAATTATTTTCTAAACCTTAATTAGAACTTAAAGAAAGTATAAAAAATAAAAATAAATATTTTTGTCTTTTTGTGGCTTTGTTATTAATTAAAAACTATTTAACTTAATTAAACTAATTAAAATAATTTAAATTAATATTAATACTAAATTAACTTAGAAAATTACAAGAAAATTTATAAAATTACTTAACCATCACAGGAATCCTAAAAAATTATAAAAACTCTAAAAATTATATTTTAAGATTAAACTACTAATTATTTACCTTTTAATTAACTTAATACTAATTTAAACAAATAAAATAAGAAAAATAGAAAATGAACAGTAGAATTCAAAATTATATTTTCTAAAAGTCTATTGTACTATATTAGAACTAGAAAAAAATATAAAAACTAAATTTAACTTTATAAAAACTAAATAAGCTATTTAATACTTAATATTAATTAATAATAAAGAAAACTAAAATTAAATCTAATTAACACTAGATGACAAAATAAAAATCTGAAAAAATTATCAAAATTACTTTACTATATAAGGTATTTAATAAAAATATAAAAACACTAGTGACTTAATTAAAATCTAAAAATGAAAATTAAAATAAAATTGAATTAAATAGAAACTATCACTTATTTTAACTTTGGATTTTTTTAATTTTTCTTTTACAGAACTATTTTATAACCTAAAATAACAAACTTTTTGTGAAAACACTTTTCAAGATAGCTTATAAATAAGCTATAAGCACCCCCTTGGCTTACACAGTTGACTTATGTTGACTGTGTGGTCAATTTAGGTCAAATGGCTTTGGGTGGGGTCCACAATGGTAAAAGTGAGTTTCAACAAGCTTAATAATCACAAATAAGCCAGAAACAACAATACTTGATCTCAAATAAGCTGAATAAGCCAAATAAACACTTTTGCACAATCCAAAAGAACTCAGAACTGGGGACAAACTTGGTGAGCAATTGCAGGTGGGGTCCACTAGTCTAATGGTCAAACTATTGGTCAAGATATGTTCTCTGGTAGGAGGGGGGTTGGGAAAACCCAAAACCTTGGTGTGGGGACCACTGTGGTGGCCACAAACCCACCACCAATGGTGGTGTTTGGCCTGAGTTCTGCTGCTACAGAGCAGATGTTTGCCCTGCAGCCCTCTTTGGAGGGTTGTGGGGCCCACAGATAAAATCAAAAAATTATACTAAAACTAGGAACTGAAAGATGAAGTGGTATACTCTAATGCCTCAAAAGCTCAAAGGCTCAATCCCACCACAAAAATCTATAAAAATCCCATGAGATTTGAGAAAAACTGAAAACATGCATGTTGACTTTTTCATATGAACTTAAACTTTGACTATTATGAACTTTGATCACTCTCTACTGATTGAAGACATGTTTTTAAGCTAAGAATGAACTCAATTAAGCTAAGACAACAGGTTCTAAGTTGAAATGGGTGATTAAGAACCTTGGTGACCACCACAGTTAACTGTGGTGGTAAAAATATTGTGATTTTGACTTTCTATATTATCACCTACTGATTTTAAACTTTGGCTATGCTGCATTAACCTAAACTAATATGTTACAAAAAAAAGTAACACCCAATATGACCCTTAACTTCCTGAAACCTATTAAACCAAACACCCCTTTATACTAACTGTTTTTGTGATTTCCAAGGAGATCTCAGATTTTACCCATACTACTGATGCACAAGACTGAGAGATGATAAAATGGATCCAAAGAACTACCAAAACACAAGCATAAACAGTCACTACTTCAAATACCACTAACTTATACTTTTGGCAGTCAAGATGGAACTATGAGCATAAATAGAAACTAATGAACAAGAACCATATATTAAGCAATATAATGACTAAGCAACCTCAAATAAACTTGAAAACTCATAGATAAGCATCTAAATAGTATGTGAACAGTAAATAACAAAAATACATAGAAAAGCTTACAAAGCTTCCAAGCTGAGATCAATGGTACCAGGGCTCAAATATCACTCCTATTCACTCCCCATGGAGTTCTAAACCAGATCAATCCAAAATCATGCCATGCTCCTTGCTTCTTTCTTGTTTCACACTGATTTTTTATTTTTTATTTTATTTATTAGGTATTTATGTGAATTTTAGGTAAACTGAGCTTAATTAATTAAAATGCTTTAAAAGCTTTTAAAAACTTGCAACTGAGCTTAATGGAATTAATTGGAACAAAGATTAACAATTCTTAACAAACTTGTAAGCAAAGTTGTCAATTTTGCTTAAATATTGCCAAAACTGAAATTCTCAAATGAAACTTGAATTGAGATCAAACACTGTTAACATAACATTAAAAACAAAGATTACAACTTCATTGAACTAAAAAAAACTGGAAATTGAAAAGTTACATTAAGTTCGATTTAACTAAACTAAACTACACTATCTAATAATCCAAACTCTGGTCTTCTTCCTTCTTTATATGGCTTCCAAGGTGTTAGTGGGACCCACAGGGTCAAATCCCACCACTCTAATCATCAAGTGGATGACTTTTGCTTCTGGATTCAAATTGGCGGGAAAGGTTTCTTTCAAGCAAATGGGGGTCTGATAACGTGTATAGGAGGGGGGTGGCATTTAATGGGTATTGGGATGTGTGATGAAGGGATAAGGGTGCAAGTGGTGGGGAAAAGTGGTGCAAGAGGGGGGGGGGGGGGAAACTAGTGGTATTGGTGGAAGTGGTAATGGCAGGGGTGAAAATGGTGGGAAGGGTGGGTTTGACCGGGTATTGACTTTGGGTGGGCTTGGGTAAGTGTTTTGGGCTTGGGGGTAGGCTGTTTGTGGATCAGGTTTAAAATGCAAAAGGTTTAGGTTTAGTGTTTTATTTATTTTGTAATTTTGGAATTCACAAGGACCATAAATGTCAAATCTGAAAATTGAGGGCTGCAATGGAAACTTTTCAAAATATTTTATGAGGACCAAACTTGCCACATGTGATTAATACCAAGACCAAAATTACAACTTTCCTAAATTTGAGACCCCGAGGACCAAAATTGCAAAATATGAAAGTTTAAGGGTCAATTTTGTCAAATAGTGAAAAACTTTTATCCAAGGACCAAATTTGAACATTTTTGAACTTCCAAGGACTAAAAATGATTTTTCATTCAAAATTATCCCACCAGGGACCTTTTCTGCCAAAGTTTGAAATTCCAGGGACCATTTATGCCAATTTTGGATTTTGAGGGGTAAACGTGTAATTTTCTCAAAATTTTTCACCCAAGGTCTAAATTTGATAATTTTTGACTTTTAAAAACTTTGGGTTGACTTTTCTTTCATTTAAAACCTTTAGGGACTAGTTTTATCAATTTTTGAAACTAGAGGGACTGAAACTGCCAATTATGCAAACTTTGTTCATTTTTCATTTTTTTAAAACATTTTGCATATAAAACGTATAAAACACAATTTTGGAATATTTTTAGTATTTTGATGCATTACTGAGTGTTTTTGGACGTTTTGGCAGTTCATATAAGACAAAAATGATAAGTATTTACACACTCATCAATCCCCCACACTAAACTATTGCTAGTCCCTAGCAATTTTTTGAGAAAAACTTAATGGATTTTAAACTCTTTACCAAAAGCCATCACTTCTGGAGTAGCCAGGTGTAAGAACTGTGGCACACCTGATAACCGTGTGATTTTGAGCAAACCACCAGCTGTCAACGGATTTGATTAGTCTTTACCAAAAGCCGTTTGCTTCTGGACTAGCCAACTCTTGATGGAATAGTCAACATCTTGGTGAGCTGATTACCAATTATGGTTTTTCCACGGCCTTTACCACAAGCCATAATCTTGCGGGCTAGCCAACTCATTTGTTTTCGGGGAGTTGAGGAACCATACAATTTTTGGCAAATTGCAAGCCGTCAACGGATTTGAGATGTCTTTACCAAGAGTCGTTTGCTCCTGGACTAGCCAATCCATTTGTCGGTTAGACTTTGGCGGACTGATTACCACAAAAATTTTGAGCTTTAGTGAAAAATTTTTGAAAATTTTTGGTCAAAAACGGGGGTATAAGATAGTAAAATGTGATAAAATTCGCTAGAATAGCGAATACCCCCCCCACACTAAGCATGAATATTGTCCTCAATATTCAAAGTCCCGGCTATTATGCCGAATCTTGGAACATAAAAGGAGAACATAACAAGCTAAATGTGGAAACACAATTTTGTTTTTCACTTTTGTAATCATAGCATGGGGGACTCCCCCACACTTAGGGTGAAAACCCTATAAGCATGCTCTGTTTTTGTTTACCGAGTCGCTAGCGTGACTCGACCCCGAATTCATTTGTCCTTGGGGAATGTGGAAGAAGTGATCTCCATCGGACTTTCATTCAAGATGTTTGGATAAACATTTGAAGCACGTGAAAGTTCCACACCGATGAGACATAATCCCGGCTCAAGATAATGATACATGAAAATGCCGGGATCAAATATAGTGTCCTCACTCCCGAAGGAGTGAAGAACAGGAGAAGTCACCTTATAGGTGAAGAAAAGGAAGAAAACCATGATGAAAATCATGATAAGATCTTCTTCCTCGAAGGCAGGCTCATTAGCCTGATTTTGGATTTCAAAGGGTAAGCTCGAAAACATCCCGGGAGGGTGGGTGGTAATTTGCAAATTCTCATGATTGAGTGCATCTCCCCCCGGGTCATCATACTCCGGAGGAGTCATGATATGAGTGAGTTCACAGGAGAACTCATCAAATATGAATGAATCATATTCTGGATTGATGTGCGTGAGTTCACAGGAGAACTCATCGAAGGTAAATGATTCATAATCAGGGAGAGAATTATGAGAATGAGAAGTGGTAATGCCACTAATCTTCTCTCCCATAGGATCAAAAGTAAAGGCTTCAAATTCCGGTATAGGGTCATCGGAGAGAATGTCACTATCCTTTATGGGGATAGGAGATGAAATAGGTTTCTTTTTGAAAGCCTCGATTTTAGAAATGAGGAGATTGACTTTCACTAATGTAGCACGAAGTGCTTCATCTTTGATTTCAATGTCAATCTCATCATTCTCTTCTTCTAAGCTAACTAGCTCAGAAGGTAATTCTTCCACATGACTGATGTCTCCAGAAGATAAAGAATTTTCATCAGCATGTGAAGTACTAAGCTCGATGTTGGGATTAAAGTTTAAAAGATTTTCAGTTCCTCCCATATCGGCTTCAAAATCAAGGAGACCATCATCATTTCCCAGAGGAAGTGGATTGATGTGAGTAAGTTCGTTTGTGAACTCCTCAATAAGAGGGTCAACATCCGAATGAGGCAATGGTGCCTCCTCATACTCAACTTCTCCATAAGATGTACAATCATCATTAAAATCGGAGAAAGTCTCAAAATGATCTTTTGGATTTTCAGGGTGAGAAGGTAGATCACACACATGATCCAAAGTTCCCTGAGACTCTCTTTGGATTGGGACAAGGATCTCAGCACTAGACTTTATTAATTCGTCCGATTCCTTATTAGGAACCGTGCTAAGATGCTCATCCCCCATGATTAGAGAGTGAGTGTGAACTTCGGGTGTGATAACAGCAGACTGAGGGAGTTGAGAAGGACAAGCAGTCATGGTTTCTACAAGTTCCAAGATTTCTACTGCTAGAGATTCAATCATAATCTTTTCTCTCTGTATTTCTACTGAAGCAGTTTCAAGAGGTTTCTCAGATACCTTTGGGATTGGGACAAGGTTATCAATCTCCTCAAGAGGATTGCTTTTGACTTCCTTGTCCCCCATTGGCAAGATATCTGAAGTTTTCTTAGGTTTTACTTCTTGAAATGGCTCATCCTCATCACTTTCATCCTCATAATAAAATGAGTTAACAGGAGGCTTTTGTTTTCTAAGAATCAAATCCTTAAGACAGTTTATAATATCTTGAATATTCTTGTTGAATTGAGTTTGATTCATAATTATTTTAGTAATCAATTCAGCTCTAGCTAACTCGTCTTGAGGCGGTGGTTGAGGGTTTGTGTATTGTGAGGGCTGGTTAAAACCAATTCATGATTGTTACAAGGAACCTGTTTAGAGACAAACTGATCCCTAATTTGACAATCAGAGCTGTAGTGAGGGCCACCACAATACTCACAACAGTAAAACTGTTGAGCATGACTTGGTGTATTTTGATACGAAGCATTATTGAGATTTGGATAATATGATTCTTGCTCGTATGGGTAGTTGGAAAAATTTGAGGAGTTGTTGAATGAGTTTTGATTAGGATCATAAGCAAATGAATTACTCGATCCACAAAACAAACAACTCCCGTCTCGAATATCGTTACCACATTGTACACATGTACACCAACGACATGGAAAACCGAAAAGTGGCTCACCACAACCAACACAAGGAATAAAAGCCGGAGGTAGGACAAGTGGTGTGCTCTTAGAGCTAGCAATTTCCACCACTTCCGTTATAGTCTCGGGTTTTTGTTTTTGATAAACGTGAAGATTGGGTAAGTTGTTCTTTTCAGTCACTGCCCTAAGCTCTGTACGTTTGCTTGACAAACTTTTAACCGTAAACCGTGAAAGGTTAGGATCAATTCTTGACAATTTAGGAGCAATTGTGAGCTTAGGGGAAAGTACCGGGTCCTTAGTCATCCCGGTTTCATGATCTCTTTCCCTCACTGGAGAGGGAATAGGAATCGATGGTCCATCGCAATCAACACGACATCTCGATATCCTTGACAAGGCCATAAGTTTTTCAATGTTGCTCTCATAGGCCCTTTGTTCAAAGAAATCGTCATCGAGAGATGTCATTAGAATCAATTACGGGATAAGTGGAAGAAGTGAGAATCAAAAGGATAGAGGGTGAAGGGATGAAGAATAAAAAAGGTGAGAGGGTAAAGGTGAATATTTTTGGTATTTTCGGGAAACATGTTTAGTGCACATGCACCAAAAACAATTTTTCAAAACAATTTCGAGGCAAAACCAAAGTGAACTTAAACCAGAAATCACAAGTGAATGGCTTCTTTGAAAAAGGTACACCACTCACAGGGATATAAAGGCAAGTTTTAATCTTAAGTTTGGGAACTTATTATGGGTTTATTAATTAATTTGAAAAACTGCTTTAGGCTTATGGGTGTGTGTGCAGAAAACTTGGGAAATATTTTTGGAACTGATTCGTTAACCGAAATCGTCCCTTTAAGATTACTCGCAGGCTGGCGGGAGGAAAGAATGGATTCCTCTTCAGTTCGCAATTTAATGTCAGAACTTACCTTAAACCAACTGTTTCAGGTTGTAATATTAAAGAATACGAAGTAATTTAACTTCACAGTTTGTTTTTGATTGTTTTTAATTTTTTTTTTGGTGTTTTCAACACTTCAGGAGAAGTGTTAATGAACTTTTTTTGATATGATTGAGTTTTTACAAAAACTTTTTACAAATTTGTGTGAAATTTGTACAGGTAGGGTTTTGAAAACCACTAAACTTAAAACGATTTTTTAAAACACGCAACAACCTCCTCGGCAGCGGCGCCAAATTTTGATTGGTCCCGAACCGTCAGATATTATTGACCAAGGTCAATAAGTCAAAAACAGCCTAGAATCAATACTCCGGTGATAGTATAGTGTATTCCCGGGTCGTTAAAGTCCCAGCGAGATTGAAATGGTGCTTTGGAAATCGTTTTTGAGAAAGTGGCACTGAGGACAGTAGCCAGATGATGTGGAATTGATATTGCTACTGTTATTATGGTATTTATACACAGATATAATATTCACAAAAATCAGATACCAGATATATACACGTATTCACAATTTAGATTTACGTAATCGGACTGAAAAAGTGGGATTTTGGTACTTATCAAACTACAGGGGGTGCTTTTGACACTTTTTGAAACTTAAAATTAAAAATGAAAAATGAAATTATGAAAATGATTAAAATACTATTTAAATATTATTTAATTAATTAAACTATTTAAAATCTAGATTAAAACCTAATTTAAATTAACTAAAAATGACAAATGATATAAATTAACCTAAAAATTAGAAAAATTATTTTCTAAACCTTAATTAGAACTTAAAGAAAGTATAAAAAATAAAAATAAATATTTTTGTCTTTTTGTGGCTTTGTTATTAATTAAAAACTATTTAACTTAATTAAACTAATTAAACTAATTTAAATTAATATTAATACTAAATTAACTTAGAAAATTACAAGAAAATTTATAAAATTACTTAACCATCACAGGAATCCTAAAAAATTATAAAAACTCTAAAAATTATGTTTTAAGATTAAACTACTAATTATTTACCTTTTAATTAACTTAATACTAATTTAAACAAATAAAATAAGAAAAATAGAAAATGAACAGTAGAATTCAAAATTATATTTTCTAAAAGTCTATTGTACTATATTAGAACTAGAAAAAAATATAAAAACTAAATTTAACTTTATAAAAACTAAATAAGCTATTTAATACTTAATATTAATTAATAATAAAGAAAACTAAAATTAAATCTAATTAACACTAGATGACAAAATAAAAATCTGAAAAAATTATCAAAATTACTTTACTATATAAGGTATTTAATAAAAATATAAAAACACTAGTGACTTAATTAAAATCTAAAAATGAAAATTAAAATAAAATTGAATTAAATAGAAACTATCACTTATTTTAACTTTGGATTTTTTTGATTTTTCTTTTACAGAACTATTTTATAACCTAAAATAACAAACTTTTTGTGAAAACACTTTTCAAGATAGCTTATAAATAAGCTATAAGCACCCCCTTGGCTTACACAGTTGACTTATGTTGACTGTGTGGTCAATTTAGGTCAAATGGCTTTGGGTGGGGTCCACAATGGTAAAAGTGAGTTTCAACAAGCTTAATAATCACAAATAAGCCAGAAACAACAATACTTGATCTCAAATAAGCTGAATAAGCCAAATAAACACTTTTGCACAATCCAAAAGAACTCAGAACTGGGGACAAACTTGGTGAGCAATTGCAGGTGGGGTCCACTAGTCTAATGGTCAAACTATTGGTCAAGATATGTTCCCTGGTAGGAGGGGGGTTGGGAAAACCCAAAACCTTGGTGTGGGGACCACTGTGGTGGCCACAAACCCACCACCAATGGTGGTGTTTGGCCTGAGTTCTGCTGCTACAGAGCAGATGTTTGCCCTGCAGCCCTCTTTGGAGGGTTGTGGGGCCCACAGATAAAATCAAAAAATTATACTAAAACTAGGAACTGAAAGATGAAGTGGTATACTCTAATGCCTCAAAAGCTCAAAGGCTCAATCCCACCACAAAAATCTATAAAAATCCCATGAGATTTGAGAAAAACTGAAAACATGCATGTTGACTTTTTCATATGAACTTAAACTTTGACTATTATGAACTTTGATCACTCTCTACTGATTGAAGACATGTTTTTAAGCTAAGAATGAACTCAATTAAGCTAAGACAACAGGTTCTAAGTTGAAATGGGTGATTAAGAACCTTGGTGACCACCACAGTTAACTGTGGTGGTAAAAATATTGTGATTTTGACTTTCTATATTATCACCTACTGATTTTAAACTTTGGCTATGCTGCATTAACCTAAACTAATATGTTACAAAAAAAAGTAACACCCAATATGACCCTTAACTTCCTGAAACCTATTAAACCAAACACCCCTTTATACTAACTGTTTTTGTGATTTCCAAGGAGATCTCAGATTTTACCCATACTACTGATGCACAAGACTGAGAGATGATAAAATGGATCCAAAGAACTACCAAAACACAAGCATAAACAGTCACTACTTCAAATACCACTAACTTATACTTTTGGCAGTCAAGATGGAACTATGAGCATAAATAGAAACTAATGAACAAGAACCATATATTAAGCAATATAATGACTAAGCAACCTCAAATAAACTTGAAAACTCATAGATAAGCATCTAAATAGTATGTGAACAGTAAATAACAAAAATACATAGAAAAGCTTACAAAGCTTCCAAGCTGAGATCAATGGTACCAGGGCTCAAATATCACTCCTATTCACTCCCCATGGAGTTCTAAACCAGATCAATCCAAAATCATGCCATGCTCCTTGCTTCTTTCTTGTTTCACACTGATTTTTTATTTTTTATTTTATTTATTAGGTATTTATGTGAATTTTTGGTAAACTGAGCTTAATTAATTAAAATGCTTTAAAAGCTTTTAAAAACTTGCAACTGAGCTTAATGGAATTAATTGGAACAAAGATTAACAATTCTTAACAAACTTGTAAGCAAAGTTGTCAATTTTGCTTAAATATTGCCAAAACTGAAATTCTCAAATGAAACTTGAATTGAGATCAAACACTGTTAACATAACATTAAAAACAAAGATTACAACTTCATTGAACTAAAACAAACTGGAAATTGAAAAGTTACATTAAGTTCGATTTAACTAAACTAAACTACACTATCTAATAATCCAAACTCTGGTCTTCTTCCTTCTTTATATGGCTTCCAAGGTGTTAGTGGGACCCACAGGGTCAAATCCCACCACTCTAATCATCAAGTGGATGACTTTTGCTTCTGGATTCAAATTGGCGGGAAAGGTTTCTTTCAAGCAAATGGGGGTCTGATAACGTGTATAGGAGGGGGTGGCATTTAATGGGTATTGGGATGTGTGATGAAGGGATAAGGGTGCAAGTGGTGGGGAAAAGTGGTGCAAGAGGGGGGGGGGGGGAACTAGTGGTATTGGTGGAAGTGGTAATGGCAGGGGTGAAAATGGTGGGAAGGGTGGGTTTGACCGGGTATTGACTTTGGGTGGGCTTGGGTAAGTGTTTTGGGCTTGGGGGTAGGCTGTTTGTGGATCAGGTTTAAAATGCAAAGGGTTTAGGTTTAGTGTTTTATTTATTTTGTAATTTTGGAATTCACAAGGACCATAAATGTCAAATCTGAAAATTGAGGGCTGCAATGGAAACTTTTCAAAATATTTTATGAGGACCAAACTTGCCACATGTGATTAATACCAAGACCAAAATTACAACTTTCCTAAATTTGAGACCCCGAGGACCAAAATTGCAAAATATGAAAGTTTAGGGGTCAATTTTGTCAAATAGTGAAAATCTTTTATCCAAGGACCAAATTTGAACATTTTTGAACTTCCAAGGACTAAAAATGATTTTTCATTCAAAATTATCCCACCAGGGACCTTTTCTGCCAAAGTTTGAAATTCCAGGGACCATTTATGCCAATTTTGGATTTTGAGGGGTAAACGTGTAATTTTCTCAAATTTTTCACCCAAGGTCTAAATTTGATAATTTTTGACTTTTAAAAACTTTGGGTTGACTTTTCTTTCATTTAAAACCTTTAGGGACTAGTTTTGTCAATTTTTGAAACTAGAGAGACTGAAACTGCCAATTATGCAAACTTTGTTAGTTTTTCATTTGTTTTTAAACATTTTGCATATAAAACGTATAAAATACAATTTTGGAATATTTTTAGTATTTTGATGCATTACTGAGTGTTTTTGGACGTTTTGGCAGTTCATATAAGACAAAAATGATGAGTATTTACACACTCATCACCTTCACTCCTTATATTTAGGATTGAGGCACTGATGCGTACCTCAGGGTCCTTTCTTTACAAGTTCGGGTTGTACACTGTAATGCGTGTACAAGCCATTAAGCATGATTTTGACAGAACATTTTGTTTTCGAAATACTCCCCCTCAAAACTCGCATATGTTTTGAAAATTTTAAACTTTTTAGAGTTTGGAGGAAGGAGTCTTCTTGAAGCAAGATTCTGAAAAGATTTAGAAATTTCAGTTTGAAAAATTCTTGAATAAATTTTGCTTCAAGGTAACTAAAACTTTATACTCTGAAATACTCCCCCTCAAAACTAGCATATGTTTTGACATTTTTTAAACTTGGAGCAACTTAGGGAGTAAAAATTTGAAAAATCTTGAGCAAAATTTTGAAAAGTTTTGAAAAAAAACCTTTTGAAACATTTTGAATAAATTTTGCTCAAGATTAAGAAGTTTTAGATAAGCTTTGCATGAGAACTTCTTCTTGTTTTTCAAGGATAAGTGCACATTTGGTTTTAAACAAAGGTTTAGCAAGGCACTTTCCTTTATTTGAAACCCGAGTTGTACACTGAAATTTGTGCACAAGTCGTAATGTTTAAGCCCGGGTTGTAAGCTGAAATACTTACAAGCCATTAAGCATGATTTAAGATTAGATAACAACCTTGGAAACCCATTTAAGCACGGTGCCAACGGGTTTACCAAATTTTGAAATCCATTTGTAGGTTGTGTCAATCTGATTTAAAGATGTTGAATTCCAACGAGGACTGAAAACAGGTGTTTCATTTTGAAATAACCCTCGCGGAATCAATGGGGATTTAAAACTCTTTTTCTGTTGAAAATTGTTTGAGAAACCCGGCGTTTCTCTTGGAGTTTTAAAATATGAAGAAGAAGATTTCCATCTAGAGTTGAACCTCATGGGTTCTTTTTGAAGATTTGTTTCTGTGATAAATGGAAACCTTTCGGTATTTGGAATGTTCAAAGCAGAGTCATTTTCTTGTTGCAACGAAAGCAATTCTGATATTGAATATTTGAAAGGTTTTGAACGACTTTGCTTTGGTCTCCACGCTTGCTTTACCGGTTTAAAACGAGAGTGTGGAGTTTGAAAAACATGTTTCATTTTACTTGAAGCATTTGGATTAGAAAACCTTTTGGAAGTAAATGTTTTGGAAAAACTTGGTCTCTTTGAAAACTTCCTTCCTTTTTGCAAAGAATAGGTTGTAAATTGAGAAACCCTTTTCAAAAATGGTTTTGAAGATTCACCCGTGTAAACCTTCTTCGAAACACTCACTTCTGGTGTTGAAACATTTGAAATTGGAGCTTTACCCTTTGATCGGTTAAGAGTATCAAACTTCACTTTTAAAGCATTGTATGAAATTCTCAAATCATTGTATTCTTTTTGAAGAGAAAGATGATCTTGGGATGCCAACTTTGATTCTAAAGAAGCAATTTGTTTCAAAAGTTGATCCTTTTCAGCTTTAGAATCATCCGTTTTACGAGCCAATTTCCGTTCGAACTCAACATTTTCTTTTTCAAGTCTTTCAAAATAATTTTCAAATTTGGTTATTTTGTTGAAAAAGTCAGTTTTGGCATCCTCAAAATTGTTTGTCTGTTGAGCTAAAACCGTTTCAAGCTCAACCACTTTCGTTTGAAGCACATGATTTTCATTTTCAAAAAGATACATTTTCTCCCCCGTTTCCTTTTCAAAATCTGGAGTATTAGAATCGAACAGGGGTTTTGGGAAGGAAACTTTTGTGATTTGAAAATCAACATTTTTCTTTTTCATTGATTCAAGCTTTTGCAAAACATTTTCAAACTTTTTATCTGCAAATTCATTCAATTGAGACTTCAAATCTTCAGTCTCTTTTTGTTTCAAGTTTGAGTTTTGTTTCTGAACTCGTGAACTTTTGATTGAATCAAACAGGTTTTTGTAAATCTCTTTCAAACGCTCAATCTCTTTTTCGTATTTTGAAATTTGACATTTCATTGACACGTTTTCATCTTCAACTTGTTCAAGCTTTGACATCCAGGGGTTTTCAAAAGACTGCTTTTCAAGATTGTGTTGTAAAGCAAGCTCAAAGTTAATGCTTTGTGCTTGACATCTTTGAAAATTTTGTTTAAGAGAAAATATTTGACGTTTAAGTTTCTCTTGGATGTCACTTGACTCTTTTAAAATTTTCTCATTTTCGTCTCTCAACATCTCATTTCTCACTTTTAAGTTTTGAGACTCAAAAATCAAAGATATATCATATGGAATTTTTTCAAAGATTTTCAATTTAGCTTTTAAATCAACATTTGAAGCACATTCTTGATTATGATTCACATTGTCATGTTCAACCATACCTCCATTAGGATCCATATGTGGAGTCTCGGGGGTGATATCACTATCAACCTGATTCACCACACATGTGTCGTTAATGTACTCAGGCTGTTCATGACTTTGCGTCTCATAAGCAAACACATTATCGAATATATCAACATCATTTATAACACCATTTGAATGATCTACCTTGATGAATGTGTCCGAACTTTCTGAAGGTCTGACATCATCAACAGTATTCTTTAAATCATCCTTACAGTTGAGTTTCCCGTCAGCATCCGAATCATTCCCTGGAGTGCTACTTTCATTCTGTTGTTCTGATAATGCACTATTACCCGTGAAAATCAAATTATCATCCGATGTCCCTTCATTGTTGACCGTTCCCGCTTGTATCTGCATCTCCATTTCAATTATTTCCCGTTCTTTTCCTATCAGCTCTTGTTCTTGCAATTCTTTTTCATTTGACTCTCTCTTCTTTTCCAGCATATCTATCAGATGAAAAAGAAAACTAGAATGGATATCTCTTTCTCTTTTAGTGGACATCTCTTTCTCTTTTAAACTTGATTCCATTGAATTTCGGTGTGAAATGAAAATGGATCTTGTAGACGATAAAGAAGTAATTGTGTTGCTCAAATGAATCTCTTGTCCGTTATTCATGATTTCTCAATAACTAGCACGGTAGTTATGTCCACCCGAACCCGAATAATCTCAACCCAAAATAATACTCAATCTCGGTATCCAAAAAAAATTCAATCTCAAAATAATTCTCAATCTCGGTATCGAAACTTAATCAAATCGTGGTCTCAAAATTATATCCCCAAGAATATTAGCCTTAATCACCAAAGTTTTGCACAAAATCTTGTGTTATCTCATGGTCCAAATGAAATACACCAGGCCCAAAATAATTACAACAAATCAGCCACGCAGTCCAATATCAATTTCAGCCCAAGACAATTAGCTTTTACCCTAATTTTCGGCTATTTAAGACCACTTAATCTCACAACCCTAATTTTTATTTTACTCCCACTTTGCAGCCACTACACTTTTCTCTCCATTCTTACAAATAACTTAGTCAACCACAAATAACTTCGTCCCTTGATCATATGACAACACCAACGAATCACATACCCCTTTCTTATATTACTGTTCTTACACGTTCAAACAAACTCACAACCCAAACAAATATTCGTCCCTTGATTCATATAATCCAAATACAAACAATTATCCTCTATGATACTTGGTTTCTTTTCACAGCCAACGAATAAACCAAGAATAAACAAGTGTTTTGGTTTCAAGAGGCTGCTTCAAGATCTTTTCAAAGATGGTATTGGGTAAGTCCTTTGTACTTTTCAGTTTCACAAACGAATTAAAGGTAGAACGTAACACACTTGTTATGCATCTGACCTTCTCATTCGTATATTCACATAAGCTAATCTTCAAAATAGATCTATGATGTTAAATCATTTGTGTTTTTGTTTTATTGAACGAAACATAGATAACACAATGATAGACTGAGATTTTTTTTTTTAAATTCGATTCAGTTCAAGGATCTATGATGGTTATATTGTTCACTCGTGAAAAAATTATAATGATTTTAAACAAGAGTGAACACACTGAGATCAATTGATTTTGTTGGGTTGAGATTTGCTGTGATGTTTGGATGGAGATGAGTTAGGATAGATTGTGGTTGATTGTTGAAATTGTCTGTATTGTACACGTTAATACTTCCTCTTATTTTCCTTGGCTTAGTTTTGACTAATGATGATTAAAAAACTGAAGTCAACAAGTGTATTTCATTCTCCTCTTCTCGTTCTTCCTTTTTCTTATGTGTAAAACTTTAAGCGTGAACACCTTTTGCGTATGCGCAGAAAAATCTTATGCTTAAGTTTTACGCGTAAGAATCAAATCTTTTGCGTAGATCTTAAGCGTAAACTTTTTCCGTAGCCCATGTGCTTATGCGTAAAGACCTTACGCGTAGACGTAGTCTTACTCGTAAGTTTTAGGGTTTTACGCCTAAAATACCTTACGCATAAAAACCCTAAAACCTTACGCATAACTTTCCAAGTTATGCGTATACAACTGGAGATGAGTTATGCGTAAAAAGAGGGTTTTTTGCTACAAGTTGCTCGTAAAACGAGGTATTAGACTTTTTTGACCATTTTCCGGTGAGATTCCGACCATCTTTTCCGGCTGCTTTTTCTGAGAGCTTTTTGACCAGTTTTCCGACCTCAAAAAGAAACTACAAATTAGCAGGACAAAACTGTGGACCTTTTGGATGTAAGTTTGGACTTAAAAAAGCAGAAAATAAGCTTGTAAAAAACTGCCAATAAACAGTTTGTAAATCTTGACTTTTAGGACCAAAAATAACTGTTTGGGACAAAAAAGAACTGTTTGCACTTTGGACCTTAATAAGCTCAACCAAAAATATTAAACTATAAGAAATAAGCTTAAAATAAGATACCAAAAAACAGTTTGAAAAACTTTTGATTATACTCAATAAGCACAAATTAAGTGGAAAATAAGCTACGAATAAGCACAAAATAAACTAAAAAACGAGACTTTAAAACACAAAAACTTCTAAATCATCTTCTAGCTCTTGATACCAATTGTTAGGTCCCAAGTTTATATCATTTCACACATAAGATATGTTTAGAGAGATGAAGATGTATTTTAGAGAGAGAGAGTACAAGAGAGGAAAATAAGAGAAAGTTTCTTATTCCATAATGAACCAACACCCTCCTTGGAGGGTTTACAAGAGTATTTATACTCATTGTCTAGGGCATCTTACATGTTTCACATAATATCACTAATGGCCCTTAGACTTTAACAAAACATATATTCTAAACATATTAAGACTTTAACGTACTAATATAATATTGCAACCTATTACAAGACTCATTGACTCGATAATGATCGTCACTTCAAGTGTTCCCAACAATCTCCCCCTAAGGGACGATCATTGAGATCTCTCTTTGATTGCATTTATGATCATCACTTTTGCGTTTCCAACATAAGCCAATGTCAATTCCGTCAACACCTAATAAGTTTAAAAAAACATTAAAAGTGTAAATATAAGGAGTTTGTGATTTATAATACATGTAAATTTAAGAAATGTTATAAATTATGTAGTATGCATATTGTATATACTTCTTGAATCTTGATCAAAGACCTTGAAGCACTTCTTTGTACACAACATTTGTAGTGGTGTTCTTTACATTACCATCCACATCACAAATGACAACCTTCAAACCTCTTTTGCTTTTGACGTACCATCCGCATCAAAATTAGTTTGGATAATTATCAATAAGGGATTCATATTTTATGTGTTTATTCTTTGGTTACTTTTGTTAATGTGACTAAAACAAATGATATTGTTATTAGTAATCCATCAAGTACCAAGATTATCATTTATTGTAATTGTGCTCAGGTTAGTTGAAGCTTTTAACCAAATCCCTTATAGTGTTTAGACTTTAGAGCATATATTAAAGACATGCCTTTTAAATTTTAAAGTTAAGGTTCTGATTAGGTAGTTTGCCATTAGTCAATGGGCGAAAGAATAAATATTTGAAATGGGTAAAAATGTAGTAGAGCTACAGGTTGAAATGGGTGAACAAGCGGGAAGTTTAAAACTCAGTCAAGTCAATTCTTAGTAGAAAATGACCTAAGGTAAAAGAGTTTCACGTAACTAAATAAATTAAAGTCATGTCACTTGGCGAGTTAAGATCCCATATTGATAATTTGGCTAATTTTGTTACCTTAAAAATATACATATATCCTTACTGTGACAGGAAACTAACAAATGAGCAACTGTTTCTTCTCTTATCACCTAACCATTTAACCAAACACTTGTGGCCTAAAGAAAGAAAAACAATATCCATTAAACTCATAAGATCAATGATTTATTACCGTATACAAATACTATCATTTCATAGCCTTGGTAATTAACTTGAAAGTTACGTAAACTGATTAGTGTCTATTCTATAAGTACAGCCTTACCGGTGGATTCACGAGAATTTTTAAAGAAATTATTCATTAAGGAGTTAGGTGCACGAATAAATTAAAAAACAACAATGATTGTGAATAGGTTTCATTATTTCACAAAGAGAATTATAAGTTTAATAGTTCAACGAACCGATAAGCAATTCGGTTTATAACTATTAAAACAATGAACGTGCACACATCGTCTTGTTCAACATGTAGATAGTCTTGAATACACAAGGTATGCAATCAACGTCAAACATTCGAGTAGCCAATGATCATTACGTAAACACCTGAGAGTTTAAGAAAAAACAAAGGTAATCAATAAAGGAAGTTGACGGTAAGATTATATGTAAATTTAAGAAATGGTATGAAACACACCTGAGATAAACATTTGTAGGATTGACTCCAGACAAAAGCTTACCAATGATTTAATCAATCATGTGCTTCTGTTTAAAGAGGATTTAACAAAGTGCCCTTGCAAGGTGCGTATTTCTTAATTTACTGGTAATTGGAAGAATTCAAATAAGCTAATTCTTGTACTATATAAACAGAAAATCTCAAACATTTAAGCACACCAATACATTCTTTAGTCACCTCTTAAAATATACGTACTTATCTGAAAATGGTATACCGTATTGTAAATTATCTTCGATGATGCTATTACCGGCAGTGGGTATCAATAGTGGGGGCATTTCAATCTACTGGGAACAAAACTGGGGTGAGGGAACCTTGGCTAGGACATGCTTAACGAGAAAAGGATGTATCCACAACTTATAAAAAACTATAGGTCAACCCAATTCATTTTTGGATTTTTTTAAGTTTACAAACATTTTTAATAATAAATGGTTGAAATGTAAGCCGGTATATAATAACTTATAAAAAACTATAGGTCAACCCAATTCATTATACCAAAAGAGTATTAAGAGTACCACTATTGACCTGTTACAAAAGGTGACCCTCCGATGCAAGGTCTCATGGTGTAATCAGTTTGTAACTTTATCAAAGATGCAACACACATGTTTCCATGTTCCGAGGCAACCTACAATACAAAATGAACTCGTGAATCAGATCCATCGTCACAGAGGTTGCATAAAACTATATAGTGTGCAACTAAAGACACCTTACATCATGAAACTTTGCAACTTTTTACCAAACCCGTCGAGTAGCATAGTCATTTTGGTCCCTCTACTGGAAAAAAATAATAATTAAGTCGCTGCACTTTCTTTAATATAGAGCAAGTAACCCGTTACCAAAAGCCTAGTGGCCAACAATATAAACATAAACATACAAAACATTGCTTACTATCTATTACAAAGTAAATAAATTTGTAGGATTGGAAAGAGTTATTATTACCCATTTATATCAGCAACAACTTTTAAAGAACCTAAATTTACAAATTCCTTCACTTTAGTCTTTTATAAAAAAGAGATTAGATAAACTATGAAACTCCACAGCCCACTCCTTATTTTGCAAAAAATGCTGAAAATGCATATGTTTCTTTGTAAGGATGCACCTCACATTCTTCTTGTTATGTGTACTTCCTAGCATTAGTTCTTTTTCATCAGTTGATGCATGATTATTTTCGATTGTCGTCTAAGCCTTTCCTGTTTTGTGTTCTTCATCGGTAAAGATTTTAAAATCCTACATTACGTAAGACCAGGGGCATTGGTGTAACTATTAGTCTCAGCAGACTATCATGTATGCATGACTACAAAATAAAGGTACTTGTAGTGCAGATGAGAAACTAATATCCCTAATTACATGCATCTAGTATCAAAACTATGTTGACCTTGTCGACGTTCAAAAAGCTCCATTAATATAGTATGAAGGCAGATATATGGGATGAACATTTTACAATAGGAATAAGACTTACCAGGAAGAAGGTTAATATATTTATCAACTTTCACATAAAATTCATGAACATTATACAATCGTAAAAGGCTTACCAATATCAAAGAGATAATCTTTCTCAACTTTGACATAAAACTGAGCATCATGATTCTTTGACCTCATAACGCCAACCTTCTCTTTCATCTTCACCACGGATGAAATGTTTTACCTGAATTCCCTCGTTTGTGACCCGTTTAAATTTAAATATAACCAAAATTTCCGTTTTGAATTTTTATATAACCCAGATTTCCTCACTCATTTGTAAGCATGTTATATTGGTCTAGTAAAAGAGACGCTAACCTGAGCAAGTTTAGTTTGAACGCAACACCTATCCTTGATAGAGGCACTATTACTCCAACAGCTTCCTTAATGCACGTGTTTCTCAGAGATCTATATAAAAAAGAAATGCATTTACTAAGAGACTACAGAATATCTTTTGTATCAGACAGTTAATACTTTTGATACAACAGTAAGGAAATGATTTGAACATTCTGGGCAAACTTTACCCTTTTCTTGACATGTATCTTATAAGAAAAGTTTTAAAAATCAACCATTTAAGCACATAACAGAGGCTCAAAAAAGTTATGAATCATAACAGTAGCACTAAAAAGCACATACAACTGCTTGTAAAGTTGATATAAATTATTTAAATTGTTGTCTATGAAGATGTTTGGATGCTTATTAAAACCTTTTTATAAAAGGAATTTTTTTTATAAGCGGTTTCAATAAATAATTCCGAAAAGCCCGTTTATATGTAGTGGTTTGAATAATCAGCTACAAACAGTCACTTTCCCCTAATATGTAGTCTCATTAAGCATTCCAAACAACCCATATAAGCACCAAATTCAATAAGATATGCAAAAACAATCCAGTTATAAGTAGTTTCAGCAACCATTTCTACCCAACCAATAAAAATGCATTAGTGAAGTAATATAGTAAAAATTATTATATACTCTTTAACCATTGTTTCTATCAAGTTTTTAGAGATTAAAATTGCAAGAGGAAGCCATTACCTGTTTCAGTTATTGAATCACTTGAACTTGAACCTCCACAAATGCTCAATAACACACTTGAGTCACGATTACTAATGTCCATTAAAAATTATGAAGGTTTCTACATGATCATTAATAAAATGAGCTGAAAGTGGCGTAAAATTCATATTCACTATAAACCTCGAAATCAATTTACATACTCAACTCAGACTAAATAAAAGCATATATGTAGTCATGTACAGATGGAAATTTCGGCCCATTTAATTAGCAATACGGCAGTTTTGTATAGATAAAAATATTTATTATTTTCATTTTAACTTAACATATAGAGGTGGCAATACGTCAATTCCATCTTGAAAATTAGCGAACCTAAAATTCTTTTGAATTACAGTGTCTTAAAATTCATCAAAGGCGCTTCGGATAAATAATAAGATCCTTTAACATGGTAATGTAAGCAAAATATAAAGAAGATGGAAAACCCTATTACCTCATCTCAATCATTACCTGATGTCGAATCTTAAAAAGCTTGAACCACTTAAACATTTTGATATTCCAACATCTTGTATCTTTCTTTCTGCATATATTATAAGATTTTTTTTAAATAATAGTCAAAGTGATGGACACACAGGTTAGACACTCATTACTTATTTATGTCCATTTTAAGTGTTAAAATCAAAGATAGGCTTTATCAACCAAGGAACATCCTAAATAAAGACATGGTTGGGCAGTGATTAGATCTCAATTCATTACAGAGTCAAAAAAGGATTCAATTTCAGCACAAGTGACTTTATTAAAAATATATTAGCAATTAATGGCTACCATTGGCAATCCCATGGTTGCTAAATCTAATATCAGCTCATTTTCTACGTGATATGCAACTGAAACGTGCTTACTATAAGGCAAATTTTCTAAAATCAACATCAACTCATCGTTCTTCATCTTACTATCATAATGGGGTTTAGGTATTTGAGTGTTGACGTGTAAAACACATAAAACATAATCAATATATCAATCTCATTAAATGAAGAATGAAAAGAGATTAAACATGTCAAACCTGGTCAATTTAATATACGTGGAATGGCATACCAATCTTACTCAATCTAATTTTACCTGCAAAATGACCAAAATAAGCAATTATTGGGTGATTATTATACCACTTCAAAGCGAACTCAGGTTCCATCGCAATGGATAGTAGATATTTACAAAAAATACTCTAAAACATGTGAAACCCTTTCGAATGAAAGGATGTTAAAAGAAACCCTAGAATATTAAATTTTATATTGAAATTCTTATGAACCGAATTCAATATCGGACTTAAAAAAAGGCTTCATACCCTTACCTTAGATCTTATACATCTTTGCAACAAAAAGTAACTCTGATGAATATGGTCTGGTCCGAAATTATTGGTTATTCCTTTAAAAAAATGTAATATATGTAGGAAACGAAGAAGGCATACGAATGAGATTATGAGGCTCATGCATTGACGTATGGGATGATCGCATAAGGGTAAACGCCAACACACAGTACTAATACTATTGGCTCACATCTTTTACACTGTCATATATTAAGGTTCATAATGACTCGTTAGTTTTTCATATTTACAGATTGGCTAATCTCATGCTTCCAAAGATGTAAAATATTGATGTATGTCACTCATATAAAGTGTCTAATACGAATAGATACATATAGTTTATTGGCCTATGTGACTGACTAATGATAAGATAAAAAGGGTAAATACATACTTAAACTTCCTCTATTCTTTCTGGAAGGATTTTTCCCATTTCAATTGATATAAGCCGACCAAGTTAATTGAACTTGCTTCTCAAAGAATCACCAATCTGTCTAACATTATCACCTCATTTTGGTATAGGAACCTGAAGTAATAATAATAACAATAACAATAGTACTAAAATTGAACCTATAAACAGTAAGCTAAATATAGTCGAAATGAGAATTACAACTTTATAAAATAAGACAATGTGAAAAATAAACCTCCAAAACAAAATAAACTATAACCATGCTATAAGCATATAACAGACACAACATTTAAAGCAATTTTTTCCCTAAATCTAACCGCCTTTATAAACACTTCAAACCCCACTTCACTACATGAAAATAGGTGGTCCCATTTTAGTGTGCATTTTATCGAGCATGTGGTGTGATTATATAGATTTTTTCAAGTACTCGCATATTTGAAATGCTATCAATGTTTCTTTCTAGTCAGACATTTTATCACATACAGTTGGTGTTCAACTTTAACCATAACATTCAAATAAACGGACAATCATAAGAAATCAAAATTGAACACATTATAAAGGAAACAAACAAAAATCAAAGCAAGGCTAACCTTTTTATTCTGCGTCACCAATTTTTTATTATGGATAGAAACGAATGATGAAAATCGGTATCAAGAAGAACCTATAAAAAGGTAGTCAAGATAATATCAAGAAGATGTTTTAAACAAATAAAACTAAACAAACTAACATAAACTAAAACTTACAGGATTAAAGCTAATTTATGAACACTGCTTGCCTGCGTGTTTCATAGTACATGAAGAAGACGAAACATCAGTGAATTAAACCTGCAAGATTAAAAGAAAAATTATAATTCTTGAATCATTATTTAATGGAAAAATTATAATACTAACATCAAAAATAATTGTTTATAATCCAACTTTAATAGATTTATTAGTTCAAATTAAAACGTAGGGAGGAAGTGATTGATTGATTTCAATCCTCACAACCGATTGTTTTTATTTATGAAATGTGTTAGTGATGATTGACTGGACCGAATAAAAACAAATCGTTGAATTTTTGAATGGATTAATGCTTAACAAAATGTGGAGAAGAAAAAATATTGGAATTGAAACTGATTTTGAATGAATTTAATGCTTAGCAAAATCGTATAAAGGAAGGGTAGAGAAGAAACCCATTGATTGAATGCTTGGGTTGACTTTGATATGAAGTTGCTACAAATGAGTTGCGCATAAAACTGATGTACATTGATGCTATATATGGTATCTACACGTCAGGAAATTAAATAGAATTTTAATGCGTGTGCTTAGGAGGGTTGTAAAAAACCTTCGTTTATTAGAGTAAATAGATGGGAGATGATTCGCACACTTCAACTTTTTATTTGCACACTCAACTGTACAAGTAGTTAATGCAGAATATTAATACAGTACAAGTCTGGCATGCATGAATTGGAGTGTGCCAATCAATTTGTAA
Organism: Artemisia argyi; assembly: GCA_030686995.1. NCBI lineage: Eukaryota > Viridiplantae > Streptophyta > Magnoliopsida > Asterales > Asteraceae > Artemisia > Artemisia argyi. The sequence continues at coordinate 152,012,375 of CM060688.1, read as the reverse complement.
TGTGTGCAAATCAATTCCCATATATAATACTAGTTATAGACCCGTCAAATTGACAGGATGTTTAACGGAATTTATTAATTAAGGAGTTACATGTGTGAATAAAGTAACAAAAAACAACGAACGTAAACATGTTCCATTGTTTTTTGAAGGAAATAATAAGTAATATGTTAACAATATGATAAACATTTTGGTTTGTAACTATTAAGAAAATAAACGTGCATGCATCGTCTTCTCCTGGTAGATTGAAGAGCAAATGTATACGGTCGACGTCAAACACTTGAGTAGTCCATGTTCATTTCCATAAACACCTAAATATTAAATAATAATAATAATAATAATAATAATAATAATAATAATAATAATAATAATAATAATAATAATAATAATAATAATAATAATAATAATAATAATAATAATAAGTTGTTGATTATAGACCCGTGGATTCACGGGGTTTTTAAAGAAATTATTTATTAAGAAGTTGAGTGTATGAATAAAGTAACAAATAACAACTAACGTAAACGTGTTCCATTATTTTTTAAATGAATAATAAGTAATAAGTCAACGATTCTATAAACAATTATGTTTGTAACTATTACTATAATATACGTCCATGCATCATCTTCTCCAAAGTTGATGATCTTCACAAGCAAATGTATGTAGTGAGCGTTAATGTTTTACAATAAGAGTCGATGGGAGACAACAAAAAAACATTTCATCTTAAATTAAAGCTTTTGATCAAACAATCAATTGGTTAACTAATAGTTCTAGTAAGAAATGCAAATAAGCCATAACCAAAATATTAATGCACATCTATATTAAACAATGTTATGTATTTCAAAAGGTGCCAGTTTCATGTGAAAGCTATGATGTAGGCCTTAAATGACATCTTTGTACAAAGACTCCATGAAAAGTAATACAGATCCACAATCTTTCAATGCTAATTAAGTGAAGTATGAACACATAAAGTAAATGGCACAATTAAACGTTGAGGTAAGAGATGCCTTGAGAATTAAAAGTGCCTGCATAATCAAGTAGATAGTATTATGCAATTATACAATTGGGAATTGCCAAACATATGATTGTAACGTAATATAGTAGTACACCAGTACTACCAAAAAAAGAACTGCAATATTTACAGTTGTTCATGCTGCAAGTATAAACAATATTTGTGTAAGTTTCAAAAACTTTGGGTGTACATACCTCTTGTTCACCAATGCTCACTTAATGAACCTTAATATCGCCAATAGGGACACCAAAGTGAATTTGAACATAGTAGAAATATATGGTGAGATTACAGTTTCCTGAGCATGTAAATGTTCGCTTGTCCCTAAAGGAGATTACCTTCTATTTCAAACATGACCCATATTCTTTTTAATTCAAGTATTGGCATTTTAAGGATATTCAAATTTCGGGAAACTTGAGAACCAGTAAAAAAGTGGAGTTACATTTAATAAATCATCTCGATTTTAAGTTATATACTAAAAGTTTATGTATATGACAGTTAAGCATGATTTAGAAAGCTTAAAAATAACTTAATGTAGTTTTTTCTTCTAAAAAAATAGCAAACTCTATAGTAGCAAATGCAACATACCTGTTGGTATGGAATCTAGTACACCAGAGGCCTGCTCAAAACTCACCAAGAGTCCTCGTATTTTTAAGGAAGCTAATGATCAATGAAACAACAAAGAAACAGTCTTATTCATATTAAACGTGCTTAGAATTCCAATTTGGTTATGTGGTTTACATAATTTATTTTATTACAACAATATAAAAAGAGAAAACGGAAGGAGATGCTTATTAATTACCTCAAAAGTATCTTTTCCAACTAAATCATAGACTACATCAACCCATTTACCTGATGTGATCTTAGAAACATGTTAGGCGAAATTTTCTTCTTTAATGACAATGACATGGTGGCAACCATCTTCGTTGGCTTGTGCAACCTTCTCTTTGGTCGAGGCGATTCCAATAGCTCATGTCACTAAGTGCATTTGCCCATTGGCATAGTAACGATCCAGTTCCACCTGCCACTGCATGCACAAGGATTGTATTTCCACGTTCCACCTGTTAGGGCTCGAATAATAAGTTTCATACCATCAGCTTCAAATTTGATATTATAAACTAAAATGAGATCAACGGAGATGTAAACATCAAAAAATATGATGGAGTGAGTTTGATACTATCATAGGTCAATACAGGTTGTGAGTTTGCAATATCATATGTCAATACAGGTTGTGTTTTAACTCGAATTGGTCAAATAAAAACTTTAGCTAAATAAAAAATGGTTCAAAGATGGTCTAACTCTTAAAGATTACAGAAACTCGGTTTTTGGTGCAACCATCCTAATCCTACCCACCTCAATTGTTAGTACATGATACGTATCAGCCTTGTCCAATTTTGACCCAATACTCGATCACTCACATTTCAAGCTGTAAGTATTGCATATAAATTTTAAGAGTACAATCAAATAATATTACCATTTAGTTCGTTAGTAGTTTGAGGTCTTACTCTATGCCTAGGGGCAGTGCAAACAATAGCCAATAAGACTCATAGACCGAATATTTGTATTGTATTGTGTTGTTTGGTATGAATATTCTTAGTGATCGAATAATTTAAACCTGATATTAAAAATAAAATGCATACATTAGATAACACCAAAGTTATATAGAATTTCTATGGGTACAATGCTATCATATTGGGTTATAATAGGTCTTTTTCTCAAATGGTTTATATCATGTGTTTTTTCTCGTATGGGTTATAGCATGGGTTATAACAGGTCTTAATGTATTAAAAAGATGGACGGTTAATTTGGGAAGGTATGATATTGGGTTACAACGGGTCATTTTTCTGGTATAGGTTGAAACTGATCATTTTTGTGCTATGGGTTGAACCGGGTCTTTTTCTAGCATGGGTTATAACAGGTCTTTTGTCTACAATGATATTCTACGTAACAGAACACAACATAGCACAAACCTAACCATAAGAAAATCATGTATTGTTAAGAAGATGTAAAGAAAAAAAAATCAAACTAACATTTGAAAGATTACTATAACTATTACTTTTAGAGAAATTCGTTCTTGGCGACCCATCAGGTATAGAAGAAATGTCTTGAAGTTGAAAGTTAGATCCTACAATATTCAAAAGGTTAATGTTGATTCTTAGAAGACTATATATATAACATACAAAACAAAAGTTGAGGTTAAAGAGACAATTTACTATCATGTGCACAACGACCCTTTACTCAATTTCTTCACCATTGAGTGCGTATTAAAAATTTAGGGGGTAACTTCATAAAAAGCAAATCCTAAAGTAAATATATCTAACACATTTGAACATTGATTTTATAAGGAATCTAGCATATTTTAGGTCATCACCAAAAGAAAAAGTGCAATATTTTAGGTCATCACCAAAAGAAAAAAAAATCTCTTGTTTAATTTCATAGAACACCTTGTGCGCTATCAAAAAACTCCATATGAACTTACCCCAACAGAACCATCTGAACCGCACACACTTCCCTCTTATTCTGAGCAGAAATAATAACCACTGGTGTATGCAGCTTCTTCTCATCAACATTCATCAGTGTACACAATTCAATACTTTATGCTATAAACATGTCGAAACATCAAAATATAATTTACTACCACATTTGTTGTACATAAAACAGGGTATAAGAGTTACTACACCTAAATCACATATTTTGAGTACTATGTCAACACGAAAAATGGCATTTTACCTTAGAGTACCGAAATCACATATCTCGAGCCAAGTAGCAAGGCGCCATGAGGAATAATAGTATTCTCTTATTCAAGTCCCTTTTTAAGCAATTATTCAAGTTCCTACAAATGACAATTACACAACAACAATACATCAAATAGTTATCATATGTTGACAGATTTCAACCCCAATTAAACTAATTATAGACACATTGTGTTCATAAACATATCATCAAACACTAAACACGCATAAGATCTCATCAATAAAAAAAAACAAAACATAACTCATATAAAAATAAATGCATTCAATAAACAAACAAATCAGTCAAAGCTCAACATATTTTTAAAGAAATAATGAAAACAAAAATAAATCAAAGACAATAAATCAAAGACCAAAAATAAATCAATTCAGAAGAATAGAAAAACTAATACAATAAGAACACAGTTAGAATTACAACTGAAATTCGTGCCTTAGACTTTCAAATTTTTTTTTTTTTTTTTTTTTTTTTTTTTTTTTTTTTTTTTTTTTTTTTTTAAATAAACTATCATATAGATTATAATGGATCAGAACAAAATAAAAATAACCAAATAAAAAAACTTACAAATTGTGTAACGTATGTCATTGAGATATAAACCCTAAATAGAATTCCACCGGAATCAAGATCATTAACAATTTTATGACATGGATAGCAAGAAAAGAACTATGATCGTCTCGAATGGAGGAATACAAAGATGTGAATTATTGAATGGAGCAAACTTTCACATATGTTGTTGGAGAAAGTCAAATACACGATTTCTACCACAAACCAAAGATTTGTTTTGGGAGATGATTGCAATATGGTAAATGGTTACAACGCCTTGTCATTAAATTCACAATTCAAATGACGCTCCTTTTTTGAACAAATCAAAATAAATGGATTGAAACAGTGTAGAGGAATAAGGAGGTGAATTAATAAGTGATTAATGGTTTACAAAAATAGAGCAAAGAGCGTATAGATGATGGGCTAAATAAAATGGTGCATTGTGGTATTGTACATAAGGTGTTAAATAAGGAATGACACATCAGCCCATTTAATTTTATTAGCTTAGATGGGTGGTACAAAAGTGTCATATATTAGAATACATAGATTTAAGATAAACTACACGAATAATTGTGCATAACGACAATAAATTTTACATCCGATCTTGTTGTTTTGGTGTGAACCTTAACGCAATAGTTAAGAGTTCATATAGTGATTGCGAGAAAATAATAATAATAAAAAATAAATAAAAGTTTTGATTTATCTCTTTATACATATTTGCACAAGAAAATTAGCCCCTTTTACAAATGGCCTTTCAATCGTCACACGACTAATATGAAAGTGGTACATGACATAACGCAACAACAAAATTCAGTTTTTTCTTTCTCCTCCAACAAACTTTCCCGTCATTTTTCCTCCATTAAAATCCACTAAAAAGCTTCAATTCCTTAACGAATTCTGATCTAAAAGCTCAGTGAATATGCAGAAGCTAGGACTCCCACCGTTAGTAAATGTGAGAGGGTTTTTATGTCTGGTATTACTATGAACAATCTGTTGGAAAATTTTAGTGAAAAAAAATGAGTTTTCACTAACTTTGGACATAAGTTACTATTAGTAAATATAGTTTCTATGGTTAAAGTCTTATATGGTTATGTAGTCCACTGTGGGGACTTCGTAACGAGCCTTATGTCCAAAACGGAGTTAAGGTGAATGAGATATCGACGCTTTAAGTAGGTTGTTGGAACAAAACCGGGAAATACTTGAATGCAGAAAAAATCAGTGTTAAGAGCTATTTAATGATTAAAGGTTGTAACAACACACTTAATGTTTAGTTACATCTTTATTTTAAATCATTCGTAATAGCATTCAAGTGATTTGAATTTTGTATTCAATTGATTTGAATTGTGTATTCAATTGGTTTGAATTGTGTATTCAATTGGTTTGAAGTGAGCATTCAATTGGTTTGAATTGTGTATTCAATCCCTTAGTAGTATAACTACTAGCTCCTTTTGTGGTTCCAAACACACCAAATACTTGACAGCTTTTACATATCCTATAAGCTTACACACACACAAGTCCGATCCAATTTTCAGGCAAGTTCGTTATCTCCGGCAGTACTCCTGCTCCGGCTGTTGTTGTTAGAATTAAACAATCAAAGTACACATATAGCGGAAGCTAGGATCAAGAATAACACATACAAAGATTAACTAAAACATAAATAGGAACGTACCGTGGTGATTCTAGCCCGAACAAGAATCAAAAGCAATTGTCTTTAACAATATGAAGAACCCTAATTAGGGTTTATATGGATCAATGATTAACCCCTTACCGTTTTGTTAATCGATCCCTTGATAACAACAAAAGTATGTTGTTACCTCGTTCTTGTACACACAAATTACTAACGAATTAAAGGTGATGCTAGTAACATAAACACAAGGATTTTCAATTAATGAAAATCGATCCACAATCCTTAGGGATGTGGGTCGATCGGTTTGATCAAGGAAAAAGGGAAAAGAAAACCAAGTTAGGGTTATGTGTACAAGAGTTGTAAAACAATGACCCTTGGTTTTCTATTTATACTAAATGTAAATCTTTGGGAACAAGTTAGGGCAAGGGAAACCCTTCCCTTGTTGAGTTCGACCGGCCATAGGACCACAAGGGTCCTTCCGGATCTTTCTTGCTTCCGAATTACATTATAGTCCCTTTCGTTTGCTTTTAACGATAGTTAGTCCATACGTTTAATAACCAACGATCATTAATCCTTTTACTTGTGTTTAATTAATAAATATACATAACATTTAATATTTATTAAACTTTAATTCTCGTTTGTAATGTGTGTAATCCCGAGGTCTCGAGTTCGATTCTAGACATACGTTTATTAATTTATATCCATAAACTCCAACAGTTGTACCCTGGGAAACAACCGTGTTGTTGTACACGAAATTGTTTTAAGGGAATCGTGTTCAACACGAGACTCGGTCACACTTTCTTATTGTTCCTGTATAATACTTCTGTCCAGGTTCTTCTCACAGGTACTTGTATTGGAGAGTTATTTTTCTTCCTGGTATTTACATTCGATATAAATGGTATACTTTTTCCTACAATCTTAAAACAATTCCGTGTTACCGTTTATAAGGAAGAAAACGATTTGGAGTTAATCTAGTTTCATTTGATTCTGTTCTTAATAACTAAACTGTTAACTCATTTGAGTTTGTTCCAAACGTGTCAAATTACAAAACATATTCTGAAATTTTCTTTAAAATTGTTCAGGTTTCAATCCAGTTTCAGTAATATTCTGTGTTAATTTTTAGTTAGCTAAGTGTGAGCTTTTATATATTGTGTGGTACTTTATAATTGTGTTATACTTAGATTGTTTTAACCTTCTTCTCACAGATTCTCTTAAACAAGTTTGTCCTTATTTTCAGCTTTGTTTTTCCTGTCTAAACAACCCCTCACAGGTCTTGTTTGAACAGCCCTTTAACCAGTTTTAGAACGTTTTTTCTGCACTTATTTGCTGTCTAAACAGCCCCTGGAAAAGACATTTCCAAACAGCCCTTAAACTTATTTTCTGCACAATTTTAATTACTGAATTTCTGCATAATATTACTAATTGTTTTCACTTTCAGTTTAAGTTATTATTTCTTTGTCGTGTGCAAGTTTATGTTCAAGAACATTTACAGATTATACCAATTTGTTTGCTGCCTTAAAAGCTAATTAAATTAGTCATATCAGGACTTTGCTTGCTGCAATCTTTGTGCAGAAATTTTTTTGTGCATCGATTTGTAAACAGGAGTGTGTTTCCTAGTAACTTTTGCATCTAATACAAAGTCCTAACAGATTATAAAACTTGTGCAGAGTGTGTTTCTACCTAGTTTAAGTTTGAAGCTGAAATATTGTACTTTCTGTATAATCAGAAATGAGTAATTTCGGAATGGCTTCCGATCTCGTTGCAATGATTTCAGAAGTGAACTTTGCGGGTTCAAATACAAAAGAGTGGTGGATTGACACGAGTGCTACTCGTCATGTGTGTTTGGACAAAAGTCTCTTTAGTTCGTTTAAAGAGGTTAACAAGGGTGAAAAACTTTTCATGGGCAATTCCATCACCGCTGACATTAAAGGTGAGGGTGATGTGATTTTAAAATTGACATCCGGAAAAGAGTTAAAACTCAAAAACGTTTTGTACGTTCCGGAGATTCGAAAGAATCTTGTGTCCGAGTGGTTACTCAACAAGTATGGGTTTTGCCTTGCATTTGAGTGTAACACATTTGAGTTAACCAAAAATAAAATGGTTGTAGGTACGGGCTACGCCCGTGATGGAATGTTCAAGTTGGATTTAATTGTTAAGGAAAACAATATTTCTAAAATGAACACTAATTCAACTTGTGTAGTTGAGACTTCGAATGTGTGGCATGGCCGACTTGGTCATGTCAACTATAATTCCATCCGTCGTTTAATGAAATTAAATTGTATACCTACATTCCATATTGACTCAAATCACAAGCGAAACATGTGTTGAAGCGAAAATGACAAGATCATATTTTCATTCGGTTGAAAGAAAAACCGACCCTCTTGATCTAATTCACACAGATGTGTGTGATTTAAAATCGGTGCCAATAAGAGGAGATAACAAGTACTTCATCACCTTCATTGATGATAGTACGAAATATTGCTACGTGTATTTACTTAAAAGTAAAGATAAAGCAATAGATAAGTTCATTCTATACAAGAATGAGGTTGAGAATCAACTAAATAAAAAGATCAAGGTAGTAAGGAGTGATAGGGGAGGTGAATATGTATCTCCATTTGCTGAATTTTGTTCACAACATGGAATTAGACATGAGTTCACCGCACCCTATTCACCTCAGCAGAATGGGATTCCTGAAAGGAAAAACCGTACCCTGAAAGAAATGGCAAATGCCATGTTAATAAGTTCGGGTTTAAATCAGAACATGTGGGGGGAAACCATTTTATCGGCTACTTATCTTTTGAATAAGATACCTCGTAAGGAAAAAGAAGAGACCCCCTATGAGCTATGGATGGGATGAAAATCATCTTATAAATACTTACGAGTGTGGGGGTGCCTAGCCAAAGTGGCAATTCCGGCACCTAAAACTCAAAAGATAGGACCCAAAACCGTTGATTTTGTATTCATTGGGTATGCTAAAAATAGCAGCGCTTATCGATTCCTTGTGCATGAGTCAAAGAATCTCGAGATACACAAGAATACGAAAATGGAATCAAGGAATGCTTCATTCTTTGAAACCGTGTTCCCTTGTTTAAACAAGGAGAATGAAAGGCCATCTAGACGAGATGACGTGGTTGTCCACGAAAAGAGGCAACGAGATGATAACATCATTCACGATGAGAGACAACATCAATCTGAAGAAGAAGATGTTGAACCTAGAAGAAGCAAAAGGTCAAGAATTGAGAAATCATTTGGACCCAATTATGTTTCTTTTATGGTAGAAAGTGAACCGAGCACTTACCGAGAAGCGGTTACTTCCTCAGAAGGGCCTCAATGGAAAGAAGCCATTAAGAGTGAGATAGATTCTATTTTGCATAACCATACATGGGAGCTTGTAGATCTACCTCGGGGCTGCAAAACATTAGGCTATCGATGGATCTTCAAGAAGAAGATGAAAGCTAATGGCACCATAGACAAGTACAAAGCAAGATTGGTGATCAAAGGTTACAGACAACGTGAAGGTCTGGATTATTTTGACACTTATTCGCCTGTAACGCGAATAACCTCCATTAGGATGGTACTTGCTATTGCAGCCATTAGAAATCTTGAAGTTCATCAAATGGATGTAAAAACTGCTTTTCTAAATGGAGATTTAGATTAAGAGATTTACATGGAACAACCTGAGGGATTCACTGCCCCGGGACAAGAGGGAAAAGTATGTAAACTTGTCAAATCACTGTATGGATTAAAACAAGCTCCTAAGCAGTGGCATCAAAAGTTTGACCACGTCATGATCGAATGTGGATTCAAAATTAATCAATGTGACAAGTGTGTCTACGTGAAAGACACAAACAATGGATATGTCATCTTATGTCTATATGTAGACGATATGTTAATCGTTGGAAGCAACGATAAGATGATACAATCTACTAAAGACATGTTGAAATCAAGGTTTGACATGAAAGACATGGGTTTGGCAGATGTGATACTTGGAGTCAAAATCACACGAACCCAAAATGGACTTATGTTGAGTCAAACACACTTTGTGGATAAAATTCTTGAGAAATATAATCCAGATGACTCCAACATTGCGAGAACTCCTATTGATATGACTAAACATCTATCTAAAAATAGAGGTCAGGGAGTTAACCAGGTGGGATATTTGAGCATTATTGGTAGCTTGATGTATCTAATGAATTGTACGAGACCTGACTTAGCATACGCTGTGAGTAGGCTAAGTAGGTATACGAACAACCCATATTACGAACACTAGGAAAGTATAACAAGGGTTCTGGGGTATGATGAGTGTGTAAATACTCATAATTTTTAGTCAAATCTAAGCTGCAAAACGATCAAAAATACTCAAAAACACACCAAAATGCGAAGAAAATCCCAAAGATCGTATTTTATATGTTTCTTATGCAAAACAAGTGAAAACAAACGAAAAACAAACAAAAGTTACATATTTGGCAGTTTCAGTCCCCCGACTTTCAAAATTTTACAAAACTAGTCCCTAGTCAATCAGTTTCAAAAGTCAACCCTTGCTTTTAAAAGTCATAAATAAATCACAAATGATCTTTGGGTAAAAATTTTGGAAAAGTTACAATTGTGGTCTCGCAAGTTTGCAATTTTGGCAATTTTGATCCCTGGATAATTTCAATGTGGAAAATGAACATCAACGGACTTTTGGAATTTAATATGTGGCAAGATTGGTCCTTTGGTGAATTTTGGATACTTGGCAGCCTTGGTCCCGGGAATTTCAGCAATTACACTTTTGATCCTTGTGATAAAACACTAAAACCAAACGGACCAAAGTGTTTGTAAACACCAACTAAAAATAAAAAAACCCAATCCTTAACATCGTCAGCCCATGTATCATATCCCTAACCCACCAAAGCCCAATGCTAGCCCACCCCCTACCTCCTGCTTCGTTTAATAACTCCCAGAACCCTAACCCTAGAACACAAATTACCACCCTCCTTCTCCCCCACTCACTCAGTCAATCGAAATAAAATAACTCCACACCCCAATATCTATTAACCCGTGTTTATTTTTGGCCAAGTCAAAGGAGTCAACTCACGATCTACAGTTGTCATCTTCCCCAGAATTGGTTTCCCTCCAAACCTACAAACAGCCAAGCTACCCATCACCCTCACCTCCTTGTCCTCAAACACAACCCCCAAACCCACTACCCATTTGTTTATCATATTAAACTAGCCACGTTGGCAATCCACAACATCCCTAGGCACCGAAAATCTATTAGAGGGCTGTGATGAATGGGAATTCAATCCAACGATGGGGATTCATTCAAGAAAGCACAAAGGAGGATTTTTGAAGGACTTGCCTCAGTGAAGAAGCACAAGGGAGAAGACAAGATTGGAGCCTAAAAGTGTACCTACCACTTCAAAGTTTAGTATAAATAGGTGACCACTTGTAAGCCAAGAGGCATTCGAATTCTACTTTTCATCTCATCTCTATTTTTATTTTTGTAATCGTTATTTTTAATTTTCATGGTGTACTCCGAATTTTTAAGAATTAATGAAAGTAACTTTTAAGTTTTATCACAATCTTTGTTAAGTTTTACTAACTTTTTGTTATATTAAGTTATTGGTATCTACTTGTTTTGTCGAATTAAAAGAAAAAAAAAAGAAAAGGTAAAAAATTTTCCAGAAAAGAAAAGAAATAAGGGAGAAGTAGCAGCAATGGATTGATGATGAAGGTTGGTTTTAGAGCCCATGGGGGCATTTAGGAGGTCCTTTTGTCATTGGTTATCAGACTCGTCTTTACTCGGACGCCAAGTAGGCTTTTACAACTTATCTTGATCATAATCTGTTTTGATTGTTAGTCATCTTTTATACTTATTAAGTTTAATCAAAATTGAATTAGTTTAATGTAAAATGCCTAGCTTAATTTGTTTAGTATAATAGTGACTTGTTTGCATCAGTTAAGTGAGGAGAAACTAGATAATTTAGGTTGTATTTTGGCTTTCTAATTGTTATACTGCTTGAATCAGTCATGTTTAATAATAGCATAGCTTAAATTTCAGTAGGTTTAGGTGGTTAGTGTTTCGCAAAAGTGACTTTGTTGTCAAAAGTTTAAAAAACAAAAGTTTGAAAATTTCTGAAAACCCAAGAGTTCAAAGAATTTTTACGGATTTTGTGTAAGGATTTGAGACTCGAAATTTTTAGAGTGTAAAGTATCATAGTTGAGCTTGAGGTTCCCACAGCCAACTGATTTTTCGGAAATTTTTGGTGGCCTCCACGCCCAGCCAAACAGGGCTGCAGGGAGCGTTTTTACCAGCTGTGCCCATTTCGACCAAAGTTCATTTGACACTAACTTAATTAATTCTAGGAGTTTGGAGATGTTGTTTAGTGTTCTGAGCAGTCCCTTAGGCAGGTTTTAAGTTTGTACTTTTAGTTTTCCCATAGGCGCGTGTTTAGTTACTCATTTTGACCCTCATTTTGGTCCAAAATTGGCTGTTGCTGCTGCTTTCGTATGCTGTTGTGCTACTCTCATTCTTCTTACAAAATCAGTTTGTTGTTTTTGGATTTATGTGATAGTTATAATTTTTGTTGTTGTTGTTGTTACACTTGATTCTAGTTCTTGTTGTTAAACTTGTTACTTGTAAGCTCACTTATAAGCCTTTTAGTTGTTGAAATCTGTTGTTAAGTAGTTTCAAAAAGAAAAGAAATCAGTTTGGTCCATTCGAAGTTAAGGTCTGAGACAGATTTGAATGATTGAAAAAAAAAAAGTAAAAAAAAAAACAAATAAACAAAAAGGGAGCAAAACCAGGGATCGAACCCTGGTCTCACAGCCCACAACCCACACCTCAACCACTGCGCCCTAGGGTCTTTTCTCAAACAATTTACTTGATCAAATCTTTTATAGTAGTTGTAGCTTTTAACACCTATTAGCTTGTTTAACTGTTCGAGCTTTTCCCAGCTTATCTATAGAAGCTTTTTCAAACCCAGTATTTTTCTTAGGTGAATATTAGTTCAAATTAATTTCCAAAATTTTTTTTAGATTTATTGCAATAGTTTTAGTATTTATTTTAATTTAACTTAGTTAATAGAGTAATTTAATTATAATAAATAGAATTTTAGTCATAAAATTAATTTTCTTTTTCCTAAAAATTACTTTTGTCTTTTAGTACGTTAGAAAATTATTTGTAAACCCGTAAGGTCTTTGTAGCTTAAAATTCACGTTTTCATTTGCGCACTCGCGTAACTTTTATCTAAAACGTCACGTTTATAGTTTAATTTACGTTTAGGCTTCCCGATACCTAAATATGATTTCCCGTAGTTTTTAGGAATTTCTTAGATTATTAGTTGCCTTAGGTTAATTTGTTTTTACTTTCGTTCGTTAGTTTTCAAATCCGTTAGTTTAACATATCGCAAAACCAAATAACCTTTCCAATCATACAAGATTTTAATCCAAATCTCACTCGAAGCTTTCCATTCACACCTCGTTAGGGTACGACCCGGGAAATCACTTCCCGGTCTCACAATTTGAATATCACTTTCACAAGTTTTGCGAGGTAATCGTTTTCCTAAACGGTTTACTCGTATTACTTCACGTTTATTTGTCTCATGACAAATTAAACTTCACGTTTGTTGATATTTTGATAAATTGTTGTTTACACACCAAAACACAACGAATCAGGGTACATAAGGTACACTCAAGAATATGGATTGCATTATACTAGATATCCGGCTGTTATCGAAGGATACAGTGATGCAAATTGGATATCTGATATAAAAGACTCTAGATCAACAAGTGGATATGTATTCACACTTAGAGGTGGAGCTATATCATGGAAATCTTCCAAACAGACGGTTATTTCTAGATCCACAATGGAGTCAGAATTTATCGCCTTAGATAAATGCGCCGAAGAGGCAGAATGGTTACGTCAATTTGTAGAGGACATACCAAGGTGGCCTAAGCCGGTAACGGCCATATGTATACATTGTGATAGTCAATCGGCGATTGGCAGAGCTCATAGCATAATGTATAACGGTAAGTCAAGACATATTAGACGTAGACACAATACTATACGACAACTACTCTCTACAGGAGTTATCACTATTGATTATGTGAAATCAAAGGATAACATAGCGGATCCGCTTACGAAAGGCTTAAGCAGAGAGTTAGTTAATAAGTCTTCAAAAGGAATGGGACTAAAGCCCGTTAATGAATAAGTTTATACGAAGGAAAACCTAACCCAGCTTACTGGAGATCCCAAGATCTGGGTTCAATAGGACAACCTACTCGTATAAACTGTGGGGGAGTCACTGTGGGGGGTTAATCAACCTTCCAAAACACACAAGGGTGCTAATAAACATCTTAGTCCATTCCTGTAACATTCAGTGACAAGATATGAGGATAAGCCTTGAGCTTTTAATGATTTAATATGAAATCACCTATGTGAGAGAGAAGTGGGGTCGCTTCGAAGGGAAATGTGGGGGGCGCATTTCCTAAGAGCTCTTACAGAACCAGGTTAGTGTTCATGACCATAACGAACACGACTATGAGGAGTTGACAGTGTCAGGAAGAGTTCTGTGTGAACATATATTGTCGTCTACACAAACAGCAGATCAGTTCAAAGACATCGCGTTCTACTGACAGCTAGGAGGCTAAGTATATTCACAAGGGAAGGTTCAAAGGGTAACACCTACCTATCCTATGCAAGACTCAACCGCTGAGATTTGGTCAGATTTGTGTGAATTTCCATTCGATATCCATTCATGTGGGGGATTGTTGGAAAATTTTAGTGAAAAAAAATGAGTTTTCACTAACTTTGGACATAAGTTACTATTAGTAAATATAGTTTCTATGGTTAAAGTCTTATATGGTTATGTAGTCCACTGTGGGGACTTCGTAACGAGCCTTTATATGTCCAAAATGGAGTTAAGGTGAATGAGATATCGACGCTTTAAGTAGGTTGTTGGAACAAAACCGGGAAATACTTGAATGCAGGAAAAATCAGTGTTAAGAGCTATTTAATGATTAAAGGTTGTAACAACACACTTAATGTTCAGTTACATCTTTATTTTAAATCATTCTTAATAGCATTCAAGTGATTTGAATTGTGTATTCAATTGGTTTGAATTGTGTATTCAATCCCTTAGTAGTGTAACTACTAGCTCCTTTTGTGGTTCCAAACACACCAAATACTTGACAGATTTTACATATCCTATAAGCTTACACACACACAAGTCCGATCCAATTTTCAGGCAAGTTCGTCATCTCCGGCAGTACTCCTGCTCCGGCCGTTGTACCCTGGGAAACAATCGTGTTGTTGTACACGGAATTGTTTTAAGGGAATCGTGTTCAACACGAGACTCGATCACACTTTCTTATTGTTCCTGTATAATACTTCTGTCCAGGTTCTTCTCACAGGTACTTGTATTGGAGAGTTATTTTCCTTCCTGGTATTTACATTCGATATAAACGGTATACTTTTTCCTACACAATCAAGATATGAATGCTAGTTTTGCTAATGTTGATAATGATTTAGATAAAAGCTTATTTTTTTGTCCCTACTCGACAAAATGATAATGGTGATGAGGTAGTTAAATTTGAGGAGGAATTGGTAATTGAAGGATGTAAAAAATGGCAGTTGACAGCTTGTGGTTACTTTGAGGGATGTAGTATGTCAATAAATGAATGAATGTACAATCTTACAAGGATGTGTAGTAGGCATGGACTAATTAAGGAGATAATTGTGGACAATAATGAAATGTGTTTCTTCAAGTTTAAGAGCCTAGAAGGAATGAATCTAGTGGTTAACCAACGCCCATGGATGGTTAATGGGAAGCCTCGTGTGGTGCAGAAAAGGGATCCTAGTGTGAATATTGTTAAAGTTGTCCCTTGTAAAATCCTTATGGTCTAAATTGATTAATGTTCCTTTGGAAGCTTGGAGCTTAAGAGGAATAAGTACTTTAGCCAGTAGGTTGGGGTATCCAATGATGATGGATAGCATGACTACTTCTATGTGTCATAAAGGGGTTGGGAGAGTAGGGTATGCTAGAGTATTGGTTGAGGTTGATGCAGTTAAAGGTTTACAAGACAAAATTGAGATAGTGTATAACGATGCTTTGAAGAATACCAAGATGACTAAGTTGAATATGATTGGAAACTTGATATATGCAGTCACTGTGGTATGTTTGGAGTTTGGACATAGTGATAAGGCTTGTAAAGTTACTGTGGAAGGAATTGGTGAATGAAAAGGGTAAGGTGGATAACAAATGAATGTAAAGATAGGGAATGAGGAAGGATTTGTTGAAGTGAGGAACAAAAAGAACTATTGAAGAAGAAATGATGTTCAATATAAGTGTTAATGTATATTATAAATAATTTTTTTGAACAAATAATTTAGTAGTGTTAACCGTAAATTTTGGCGTATTTTGGTTGACTCGTATCCTGGTCGACGGGCTACTATATATACGGGCTACTATATATATATTTTTTTAGTTCATATCACAAATTTGCACGTTGACATGTAGTATAATTTAACACTGCTTTAGCTGATTTGGTCAAGGTTATCTCATGATGTAAAACAATTATAGTCTTTATAAATCAGAGTAAGAGAAATAATTAGTAAACGATTACTCTATTCTAACTTCTAAGACTGAGTAAAGATTACACACTTTTTTTATTATCCAAACAGAATATACAGTTGGTGGATTAAATTAAGAATTGAACACGTATTTTGAAAAGAATAACTAAAACAAGTATACAAACACGTATCTCGGACGTAACGATTTACAATTCTAAAAAATACATATAATTGTCTATGTCTCTTTAGGGTTTACTTCTATTATTATCAAAGAAAATCCACAAAACATTTTTCAAAAATTTACTACTGCGTCATTTATTAACCAAGAAAAACCAACCTCCGAAATGAAACTTTCTATAACTTGTAAGAAACAAAATATGACTTTCAAGAAAAAAGTCCACAATAAATTTTCCTCCACACTTTTATTCCTATATATAGCATCCACATTATTCCTTCTTTCATTTCATACCATCTTTAACTCCTTCCATAACACACTCTTAAGAAACACACACTTAGTTATGGGCTCGGTTAGCAGAGAAATACTTCACGACGTACCACCATACATACGAGTCTACAAAGACGGAACTATCAAACGTCTTGTAGGAACCGAAACCACACCACCGGGCCACGATCCCGTAAATGGTGTCACCTCAAAAGACATCACAATAACCACATCAAAAAACAACATCTCAGCTAGAATATATCGTCCAACAAGCACCATAGTCAATGAAAAGCTTCCACTTGTTATGTACTTTCATGGTGGAGCATTTGTCATTGCATCACCCGCGGAACCAAAGTACCATGCATCCGTTAGTAAACTTGTTGCAGAATCACATGTGATTGCAGTATCAGTTGATTATAGGTTAGCTCCGGAGAATCCTCTTCCAGCTGCTTTTGAGGATGCCTATGAAGCCCTGAGATGGGTCTTTGATCATGCTCCTCAAGGACCTGGTCCCGAGGAGTGGATCAGAGACCATGTTGACTTTGACAAAGTATTTATTGCTGGAGATTCTGCTGGTGCGACTATAGCGCACCAGATGGCTCTCTGGGTGAGCCAGGCTAAGGTTCAGCCTGACTCAGAACTTAAATATAAGATATCGGGTATTATATTAATAAACCCGTATTTTTGGGGGAAGGATCCAATTGGGTCGGAGAAAACGAATAGTTTTTTGAAGAGTATGGTAGATAAGTGGTGGGAATTTGTGTGTCCATCTGATTCGGATCTCGGGTTGGATCACCCGTTGATTAACCCGTTTGTGGACGGGGCTCCGGATTTGTCGGGTTTGGGTTGCGGGCGAGTTTTGGTGACCGTTTCGGAAAAGGATATATTGAAAGATAGAGGGTGGGCTTATTATGAAAAGCTAGCAAAGAGTAAATATGAAGGCAAAGTTGAGATGTATGAAGTTGAAGGTGAAGATCATGTTTTTCATATATTTGATGCTAATGCGGGAAAAGCCGTTAATTTGATGAAAAGAATAGGTACTTTTATAAATGAAAAATAGTTTGATATTTTAAGAATTACAGTATGAATTTTGTTATTGGTTTGACATGTCTTGTGATGTAATAAAAAAGTATGTTATTGGTTGTTTTCGATCTAGTTGAAATAGTGACTTTGTATTTAATGGAATAATAATTTGTTGTTGTTTTGTAACTAGAAAAGGCATGGTTGTTCATTTTTCGTGTGATGTGATTTGGATCCGAGAGAAGCGAGATTGTTTATGCGTGATCATGTCAGACTACTCTAACCTCTAATGTTTTAAAACTCGGTTTTTAATCGACCCGGCCGAGTCGCCGGTTCACCGGGTCGCTAGTCCAACCCATTTAACTGCCGGATCAAACCGATTTTCAGTCATACCATTTATGTTATATTTACAGCTTGTTTATCTTTTGAAACTAGTGAATAATTGATACCACGTTCAGATAAATAGGATGTTGAAGTGAGCGAGAAGTCAGAACTTTTGATTACTACCCTCCTTTAAGATAGAAATCTTCATGTATTACAACCGATTTGAATAATCATGTAGCTATTATGTTAGTAATGCTTTGACTGCTTTCTGTTGATAATGTTATATAGACATATAGTCTACGTTTAAGACAAAAATGATATTTTTATTAAATCAACCACAACTAAATAACAGTAACAAAATGTGTGTTTAAGAAAAATTATATTTATAGTTTCACTCTAAGTCTTTTAACTCAAGTGCACTAAATATTTCTAGAAAAAGAATTTATCAACAACTTTTTTTTATTTTTTATTTTTCATAAACTTGTTAGTTAAAATAATAAAAAGAAATATAACACAGTTTTGACTATGTGTTTCGACGTAAAAAAGTGTTTTTTCTTTGATAAAAACTAAACATAGAGTAACTCGGTCGGATTTAGTGAACTGGTTCGACCCGGTTTAATTTGGGTTATAAACCTTCAAAAACCGGCTACTTCCAGCCCGCTCCTTTGACTGGTTATCGGTTTAACCGGTTCAATCGGCTGGATCGAACCGGGTTTTAAAACATTACTCACTTCTCACACTATTTCATCTTACATTTCAGCGCAATATTAGCTTTCTCTCTCTCATCACCCTTTCACTTTTCACTCATATCCATTTCACACCACTTCACCTTTCATCACATTTTTTTTAAAATACCATTTTTATATAAACACACCACACTAAATATCACACACAAACTCATAGACTAAATAATAAATATTAAACAAATTGAGAGACCCTCAATGGCACGTATACATGTAAGATTTTAGGTAGAATCCCTATCTTAAAAATCTTGCATCGTACAACTAATTTGTATGTTCATTTTACTTAAAGATTTTAAATATATGCTAATTATGGTATTTTATTTATTTATTTATTTATTTATTTTTGATCAATTGCCAAGAAAGAATAGAAATAAGCTTCATGCACTAAATTACTAAAAATAAGCTTCATGCACTAAATTACTAAATCTTTGAGAAACATGTCCATGTATTTTGTGGTCGTATGTGGAGACTGAATGGGACACAATAACAGTCAAAATCGATATTTGATTATGAATTATTATTTTCCTTTTCACGTGATCCTTGAAAATGAAAATCAATATATTGTTATTTGTTACTTTATCAAAAACGTTTCTTCATGAATAAACTGAATTTTTGGGTTTTGGACCTTGTAACTTTGTCTGTCTTAGAGAGGTGATAGTCTTCTAGAGAATCTTGTACAAAACTTTTTTGGATCAAATTCTTAAATGAATGAACTAGATACTATATATTGTTTCTTCCACAACTAACAGTAGTATTTACATACTTTGTAAAGAAAAATTAGCCCTTTTATGGCCTTTTAATCGTCACAGGATCATGGTAAATGACACATGCATGGACATGATCTGAACTCATGAACTTCGTTTTAAGCTGTATCGTATATTTTAATTTAAAGCTATTGTACACTTTGAATTTGTTTATTTTGCATAATGAGAATGAGTACTAATCTTCAACACAGCTATTATAAAACCTATATGTTCTTACCAAGACATATGTTCATGATCAATGAAACCAATGAATTATCGTAAAAACACGTACAGGAATGAAGATGTAAACTCACTCGGCGACTCTCTCCTGGTATTAACTTAAAGCATTCCCAATCTAGTGGTTTAAATTTCTTGTTTTTATGTAAACAAGTGATGTGACATTTTCAGTATCATTCATATATCTTCTTTTGTCTTTTACAATGCTTTGGAGTTTTGACATGCCTTGTATAAACCGGTGTATGAATTGTCTCGTTAAAAGAATATTGTTGATGCGTAAAATGAAGGTCTACACACGCTGTTTGAATTATTGTGTCTAGAAACGACATTGCCGAAGGGACCCATTAATAGATGATTAATATTTATGGCTTCCCAACTTTTGGCACCGGCCCATAAAGAGCCATAATGGTATCTTATTGGTAGATAATTTTGTATAAGAAAAGAAATACCGGCATGCTGTGCTATTTTAAAAAGTAGCTTATAGAACCGTGTAATCATAAAGATTTTGAAAGAAACTATTTATTAAAGAGTTAATAAGAGTTAGGTGTGTGAGTAAATTAAAAAACAACAACGATCGCATTTTTTTTAAATGACGGAGATTTATTAGACACATGCTAGTAAGAAGCTAGCATGGATAAAACAAGAAAAGATTACAAACGAATACAAAGAACACTCAGATTGCAACACCAATCAATCCAAGAAATACTACAAAGCTTAGCTCTATTTTTACCCAAAGATAAGATGTCGCAATAATGTAATCAATCATCTTCATCGTATTAACTTTAACCGCCTGAAAAATAGAAAATTCCGAGCCCTCCATATCCACCCTATAGCACATAAAACCACAACATCAAAAAAAGAACTTGTTCTCCCCGATATTCAAATCACAATTATCAACCATATCAAGAACATTCAAGGTGCCATCTAGGGGGATCACATCCAAACCCCCACCATTTTCGAATAAATTCCCAAATATTTTGAGAAAAGGTACAAAGAGCAGAAACGTGATCTTCATCTTGAATTTTTTCCTCACAAAACGGACATAAAATAGAATGAAGGTCTATTCCTCTTTTATCAAGATTGGCTCTCTGATGAGTGTGTAAATACTCATCATTTCTGTCACATTTAGATTGCAAAAACATCTGAAAACACACAGGAATGCCTTAAAATACATAAAATATCCCTGGATTGTGTTTTTATGCAAAAGGATTGAAAACTGATGAAAAACAACATATTTCACATAATTTACAGTTTCAGTCCCTGAACTTTGAAAAATTAGCAAATCTAGTCCCTGGTAAATCAAAATATGTAAAATATCATCAAAGGTCCTTAGGGATTCATAAGTTGTCAAGTTTAGTCCTTTAAAGTTAAAAATTACAAAATGACAACTTTAGTCCCTCAAGTTTCAAAAATGTCAAAATTAGTCCTTAAGATTTTATAAATGGAAAAATATTAAAAACAAACCTTGTACTATTCATTAATGGCATAATTGGTCCTTGTGGTATTTATTGAGAATTTACAGGCTTAACCCTTCACAAATTCAGAAATTACAACAATGGTCCTTGGGCTTCTATTACACAAACCAAACCGGACCCTTAATAAATAAATAAACAAACAAACCACAACCATCACCCAATCCAGCCCACCCTTACCTTTTACCCAGGCCCAACACCTTAAGCCCAACTCCCTTTTATAATAAAAACGGGCGTTGACCCGTTGACCTCCCCAAACCACCAACACTGTACCACCTCCACCTCCACCCCTGCTTACCCAAAACCAGGGTGGTTTTGACCACCTCACCACCACCTGTCCACCTCCACCTCACCCTCTAAACCTCATCATACCAACCCTTAATTGCATTTAATGCATCCCCACCACAACACTCCAACCTTTTCCCCCCTCCACTGAGAAAACTCACATCCCTGTTTTTCAGCTGCCAAATCATCCCCTAGCTCCATATCTACTTCCCAACTTGTCCCTTACACCTCCACAACCTTCCAAAGATCCATAATTGAAATAAAACTGCCCTAATCCACCTCAAAGACTTTTGGCGCCAAAAAGGTGTTTTAAACGGATATGATTAATTTGGCCAATCCAACGGTTCTAATGAAGTAGGAAAGTCTCAGAGGTCGACAAGGAAGGACTATAGTCTCTATAAGAGAGAAAAGAAGCCAAGGAGAAGCCTGTCTAGTGTAATCTTAATTTTTAGTGTCGAATGTATTAGTTTTTAAATTCCAATGTATGTTTAAGCTTTCAAGTACTTTTTCTGGCAATCTTATTGTAATCTCAAGCTTTTTCAATAATTAGATTTCAGTTTATCAATATATTTTCAGGTTGTGTAATTTTGTACTAAAAATCCCTTTTTACTTATATGTTATTTATAATTGATATTAAGGACACATAAGCTCACTTAAGCTCCTCAGGAAGCTTTTGAAAGCTTTTAGAAACCTCAAAAGCAGTGGTAATCATAAAACTTAAAACTACATAAAAATTAAGAAAAATAAGTGAAAAATAAAAAAATTGATGAAGAAGGTGATCAAGCAATGGAGCAGGGTAGATTATTGATGGCCCTGGGTTAGTAGGCTTGTGGAAGCCATTAGGGATTGTTATTTGGTTCTGGTTCATTGAAAGCTAGCTTGGAAGGCATTTGTAAGATTTTACTCCAAATCTGTATTTTGCTCATCTGTGTTAATTAGTAGTTCATATCTGTTTATTTTGCTCAGTTATTATGTATTAGATAAGTAATGATCATCAGGTTGTGGTTTAGAGTCATTAAAATCAAGTTTCTATATAATCTGTGTACTCTAGGGGTGTTTGGTTTTGTCTGTATTGAGCAAATCAGTGAGTTCCATTGATTACTTTGTATTCTCACATCTTACTTAGACCAATAGAACACCAAATCAACTAAGTCTTAGGTAGTAGCAAGTAGGAAAGTCAACATCACTCTTTAATAGGTCTAAAATCCATCTGTGAAAGGTTTAGGAAGGCATAAGCCTTATTTCAAGTCACAAGTAGGTATACAAGCTTATTTTAGCTTAATTACAACATAACTAGTCATAATCCATCATCAAAACTCACTTTGGTCAAACTAGAGTAAATATCTCAAAAGTCAAAATTCAAGTTTGTGCAGAAATACCAAAAGTTGCAAGATTTGTTTTGAATTTTGTGTTTGTTTTTAGGGTTTGATCTTTTCAAGGATTGAAGTATCTTAGCTAAACTTTGTAATCCAATCTTTATTACATTTTTGTGAATTTTTGTGTCCTAGTTGTAAGCCCTCAAAATCACTTGCAGGGGAAGTACCTCTGATTCGTGAAAAACACAATATCAATATTATAGTATAGATATAAGCTCAAGATATCCGCAAAGAAATACGGATAACCCGAGGTCGTATTCCGTGTGAAGGGTGAATGGAATTCCGAATTTTCGATTCGGAAAACGTGTCGTGAAAAGTGGTAAAAAGTGATGTGAATGAGATTACACTAATGAAATAATAAATGAAGCACAAATAATCAACTAAACACGTAAATCAAGTAAGGCAACTAGAAACGTAACGTAGAATCGAAAACGTAAGCTAAAACGGAAAATAAACGTTAACGAACGAAATAAAACGCGACTTTTAAGCTACGCTACTCCTACGGACTTGGAAATAATTTTCAAAAATTAAAAATGATAAAAGAAAATTTTGAGAAAAAGAAAAATATTTTTTTGACTTTTTATTTATTTATTATGAATTAAAAGCTAATTTAACTAATTTAAAATTAAAAGAAAATGCAAATAAATTGAGAAAAATGCAAAATAAATTTCTAAAAATTATAAAATAACTAAAAATAATTTTCTAATATTTTTTTTATTTTTCTGGTGTTTTTCTGATTTTTTTTGTATTTTTTAGTAATTAAAAAGTAATTAAAATTGATTAAAAATGAAAATAAAATAAGAAAAATAGCAAATGAGCTCAGAAAAATATGAAAATTTCAGGGAAATTCTAAAATAATGTTTAAAAGCTACGAAAAATAGAAAAATTGAAAAATAAGCACTGGAAGTGCTGATTAGACCCAAACTGCTTATTTAAAGTGCTTATTAATAAGCAATACTTTACAAAACTGACCCAAACTTATACCAAGTACTTTTAGAACTTATACAAGCTTAAAGGAACAGTAATGAAGCATAATGAAACTCAGAATCACAGAAAGATGCCAAAACAGGATCAATAAGCCAAATGAAATAAGCAATAAACTGAATCTGATAAGCAAATGCCAAAAACCAATTGCAATAGTAACTATGTGTACTAACAAGCTCAAATGATCATTAATACCAAACTTATACTCACTACCACCAATTAGCAGCCCTATTTGAGAATTCAGAAACTAGTATCAAACACCCCACTTGGAGAGATGAATAAGCTGAGAGAATAAGCTGATAAGAAGCAACTATTGGGCGCTATCTACTGTCTAGTTACCATAGATCACAAAACCACCTTAAAAATGGAACTCTAATCCAATTAAAACCTTCAAACACCCCACTTGGAGAGATGAATAAGCTGAGAGAATAAGCTGATAAGAAGCAACTATTGGGTGCTATCTACTGTCTAGTTACCATAGATCACAAAACCACCTTAAAAATGGAACTCTAATCCAATTAAAACCTTCAAATCTGCCTAGGAAATTTGTTGTCACTGAATGTGCAGGGCACTTGTGTGCTGAAACAGGTCACTTCAATAAGCTTTTTAGATAAGCAAATGACTTACAAACCTAAAAATTATTTTTGAAACTTGTAAACCTACTACCAAATATTGCAAAACCACTTTTGAAAAGTATTTTGAATCAATTTTGAGAACTATGCAAGCTGATGAAAAGTTGACCAAAACAGACAATCCAAAAACTTTTTGACTTTATGATGAACACAAAACTTTGACCAATTTGATTTTTGATTGCACTTTACTGACTACTGAATTGATGTTAAGCTATTTAACTATTGCTAAAAGTTGCTGCTACTAGTTTACTATTATTTATAAGCTATCTTAATACTAAAAATCCTTCTAATCTTAACTGTTTTGAGATTAACTAGCACTTTGACTTTTTAACTAATTAGCTATTGATTTTATGCTATATTAACTCTAATATTAACCTAAGTGACCTGTTTAAACTAAAAGCAACCTCTGAAAATGACTTACTACTAGCAAACTAATGAAATCCAAACACACCTTAATTTCCTGTCAACAACTAGAAACCACCACAGTTCATTCCAAACTAACTCCAAATCAACAATTATGAACTGAATAAGATCCAAACAACTCTAATAAGAACACAATAACAGATCTTAGATGCAAGTGCTACTCAGAAATTAGATTCACAGATGTAAGACAGAAATAGTGAACTAGAGACTATCAAACAACAATCCAATCAACAAAAGCTACACAGATGAAACAACTACTATTATCCAACTATTATAACACTAACACAAGCAGTATAAATCAATAATAAGCAACTTAACACAGATCTAAACTACTATAGCTCAAAAGATGAAACAGTACTGAAATGAGATTGAACTTACAAACTCAAATCCCCCTCAGCATGAAAAGAGGGGGTACACTAAGCTTGCCTGTCTTTAGACAGGCCAATGGCTTCTTATGGCTGCCTTGTACACCAAATAAGTAGTGCTTAGTCAAATAAGCACTATAGTTGACTTTCGTTGACTTTATTGAAATTGAGAGAGTATGAGTGTTTGGTGCCTTAGATAGTATCACAAAAGCTATAAACAGCTGATATGAAACTAATTAAACAACTGAAAAGCTTTTTGAAGCTTTTGTAAATAAGAACTTGATAATTTTTTTTTTGTATTTTCTGATTTTCTATTTTTTTTTTCTTTTTCTTTTTATGTAATGCTTGAAACAACACTAAGTAAATTGAAAAGTAGAACTGAATTTAAAAGACAATAAGTAAATAGAAACTATAAGCTGAGAACAGAAATGAAATAAGCAATAAGCATAAAATAAGAGATTTAAGAAACAAGACAATTATAATAAAACTGAATTTAAATTTTCATTAATAAAAGGACTTAATACAAGAAATAAAATGACAGCATAACAATACAATAAAAAGGCACACTATTACAATGAAATGGAGGGGGTATATATAGGAGAGCTGAGGGTTTGGCCTTGGATGTCCAGCTCACTAATCCTTGTGAGGGTGTGCTTGTTTGAGTCCCTTGATAGCCATTAGATCATGTTCCAGATGCATCCAATCATTATCAGCCCTTGATTGATTGATTGATGTGATGTGAATCCTCCGTGTGTATTCTGATAGGTCCACGCGTCCCACAAACATTCCCTGACATCACCCTGAGTCTTCTAGAAGCTCTAATCATAGGTTAATTATTATTACGAGGGGTAATTTGGAGGTGGGGGTTTCTAGGGTTCTTGGTACAGTGATTTTCTGGGTTGTGGTTAAAAAGAAGGGCGGGTAACTTTGGTGTTTTGGGATTTTGGGGGTTTTATTATTTAAGTGTTGACCGGGTTTGGGTAGTGGGTTGACTGGGTAATTAAAACAGGCCGGGTAGGATTAGGGTGGTGGGCTTAATGGGATTTTGGGCTATGGATAACTTGGGTAAGTTAGTGGATCAGGTTTGTTTATTAATTTTGTTTTAGGCTTAGTGAAATTACAAGGACCAAAGTAGTATATTTGCAAACCATAGAGACCAGATCTGTCATAAATTCAAACTTTCTTCAAGGGTCTTAATTTGATAATCTTTGATACATGAAGGGTTGACTTTGACTTTTCTTCAAAATATCTTCAAAGGACCAAATCTGACAACTTGATGAAACTTGGAGGACTAAAATCGTCAAACCCTCAAACTTTGCCCAGGGACTATTCGTGCAACTTTGAGATTTCCTGAGGACTTCTTATGATCATTTTGCTTTCCCGGCTCCGGCTTTTGACCTTTTTCCATTCTCGTGCTCGTTTTCGTCGGTTTTGCTTTGTTTTTGTTCATTTTTCTCATATCCGTACCTGCACATACACAAATACAAAAACATGCATTCTCTTGGCATTTTTGGTTAGTATTTGGTGTTTTTGGTCTGAAATAAAGTCTAAAAAGGATGAGTGATTAAGCACTCATCAACCTCCCCTGCTACACAGACCTTGTCCTTCACCCCAACTTTCAGGGTATCTCCAAAGCTCATTATTAGGCCCTAGTGTAAGCTACTTGGCTTTTTGTAAAGCCTAGCAGCTTATCTTTCTAGATCAGGGCTTGTTTCAAGCTTTTTAGCTTATTTGGTAGGGCTGCATGTCCCATTAAGTTGGCCATTTTACCTCGGCAATCTGAAACCTCAGTATCTTTGGCTTATTTTAAGGTCTTGTAGAATGCTTATTAGTGGACCATAGGAATAACTTATTGGCTTTTTGGTGAGCCTATAAGCTCAGCTTTTAGGATTAACTTCTAGTTTGGACCTCAGCTTATCAGACCATAGCTTATTTGACCTATCATTGAGGCCTGTCTCAGAAACAAAACCTGAGCACTCAGGTTTTATACCCAAGTTCCAAGACCCACCCAAGCTTCATTAATAAGCCATAAGCCTAGCTTATTGGCTTATTTCATAGCTGGCCTGGTCAACTTTAAGGTTCAAGTTACATTTTGAACCCCCTGTCACTTCTGTGGACCCCACAGAGGTCCAAAAGTTGCCTATTTGGCCTTTTTGGATTTCAGGTTTTGGTAAATAGCTTATTTGTAATTTATAGCTTATTGTGTGTGCTTATTTGGTTCCATTGTGCTTATTTCCAGTCATTATCATTATTTGATTGCTTATTTTTGATCTGTGACTTATTGTAACTTATTCAAGCAACCACAAATCCTAATAAGCTATAACCTCAACTGTTAAGCACTTTGGCTTGCACACAGCTTATTATTAAGCCACAACATAAGTTCCTTCATAAAAGTCTCTTAATTTTAGTATTAAATTAGTTTTTTAAAAGAAAAAACAGAAAAAGCCAAACTTAATTATAGTGATAGATTCTATTTAATAGAAATTATCTTTTTAAATTTTCTTTTCAGCTTATTTATAAGCACTTCTGCATTTTTATATTTTTATTAAATCTCTTTTATATTAAAGTACTTTTATAAATTTTTCCAGATTTTTCTTTTGTCAATTAGTGATATTTAGAATTAATATTAGTTTAATTAATTATTAATTAATATTAAAGTATTAAATAGCAAAATTAGATTTTATTAAGTAACACATAGTTTTTATAATTTTCGTAGCTTTTATATAAGTAAAAACATTTCTAGGAATTTTTCTAGAATTTCTACTGTTCATTTTCTATTTTTTATAATATAATTAGTTTAATTGGTAATTAATTAATAATTATAATAATAATTAGTAAATTAGTTTAAAAATACATAAAACAAAGTTTTTATAATTTTTTAGGATTCCTGTGATGGTTAATTAGATTTATAAAAAATCTTCTTAATTATCTAAGTCTTTTTAGTATTTTTAATAATTTAAATCAATATAATTAGTTAATTATTAATTAAATAATAATTAATTTATAATAATTAGATAATAGTGTGAAAAATATAATTTTAGTTTTAAAATAAGTTTTATAATATTTTAGACTTTTTTAAATTTTAATTTTATTTTTCTAGACTTATTTTACATTTTCTTACTTATTAGTGAATTATTAATTAATTAAAAATAGTTATTAAATAATAATAATAATTATTTAAATAGTTATAAAAATAATTTTAAATTTCTAATAATTTTCTTATACTTTTAGGATTCCAAAAATATAATTTTAACATTTTTGGTAGTTGTATTGGACAGAATTCACATTTGTCTCATACGTTTACGTTTGTCTAAACGTACATTTCATTTTTAGATTTTCTAAAACTTTTAAGTAAATTAATAATTATAAAATAAATATTTTAAGTTTATTTAATTTGCATTTAAACCCCTAAGGCATGCAAACTCCTACTATAGTTAAAATCGTTTTTGTTTACGTTTAAAATATTAAACGTACTCGTTTTCCAGTTCCTTTTCATTTGTACTTATCTGATTTCACGCATTAGTTGATATAGCTTATCAAAGCTATTCACACTTATATTTCAGTAGTACAATCACTTGAACCCTTTTCCTGTTCAATTCACCTGATTTCAAAGTCATTTTATTTCAGATTTTACGCCTCGTTGGGATCTAACGACCCGGGGAAACACTACACTCCACGGAGTATTGGTTTAAACTGTTTGACTTATTGACCATTACTTGGTTGATATTTTCTGACTGTTTCACACCAATCAAAATTTGGCGCCGCTGCCGGGGAGGTGTGCTGCGTATAAACGACTTTTGAAGCATCTATGAGTTTGAATTAATCACCCATTGTTATATATCATCTTTTGTCCATATTTCTATATTATCTTATAAAAACAAAAATCCAAAAAGATTTTTCTTTTCTATTTTTAAATCCCCGTCACTCTAAGATTTCTTAGAGTCGTCTCTAGTGCATGCGCATTCGTTCTTCTAGGTCAACAAGCCCTTTCCGTGAGCTTGTCAGAATTCCTCGAAGACGCCGTAGACGTTCTGCCCCAACAGCTGTATCTGAGATATGTGCTGTTACCCCAAACAAAGTTATCATGGCTGAAGACCGTCCGATGAATGAGCTTCTCCAAGCACCCATCGAGGGTTACGGAGACGCTATTGTTGTCCCAGCCACTGTGGCTGAATACTTTGAGCTCAAAACCGGGTTACTAAATCTAGTAACCTCAAGCCAATTTTATGGTTTTGAGAGGGATGATCCTCATGCTCATATTCGGTTGTTTAACAAGATTACATCTACCATCAAATACAAGAACGTCCCTTCCGAAGCAGTCAAGCTCCTTCTATTCCCATTTTCTATTGAGGGGGCAGCCCGGATTTGGCTGGAAAAACAACCTCCTCGTTCAATAGCATCATGGGAGGATTTAGTTACCAAATTTGTAAATGAATTTTTTCCCCCGTCTAGAACAACAAGCCTTAAAAACGAAATCATCAAATTTACTCAAAGGTTTGATGAATCGTTTGGTGACGCATGGGATCGTTTCAAAGAATTGCTTCGTCGATGTCCTCATCATGGTTTCACTGAATTAATGCAAATTGACACTTTCTATAATGGTGTGAGTCAATCTGACCAAGATTCTCTCAATTCCTCCGCGGGAGGTAATTTTTTGAGCAAAACCACTAAAGAAGCTTTAGCCATCATTGAAAATAAGTCCAAGGTCCGCACTACACGCACAAAGCCATATAACTCCCAAGTGAGTGCTGGTCCTTCTACTTCATCTCCCGTGAGTACTTCTAGCACCGATGCTAAGATAGACAAACTTACGGACGCTATTCAAGCTTTGGTTCTCTCAAACCAAAAGAAAGTCACTTTCACACAAAACCATTCACATGCTGAAGTAAAAAAGGTGGAAGTTTGTGTCACTTGTGTGGCTCACATGCATACTACAACTGTACTGCCACCGATGGTAGTCCTTTTGAAGCCAATGCCTTAGCCGGTACTACAAATCAGGGAGGTAATCAATACCGTCCTCAAATGGAACCAAGTTACCGTGCTAACACACATATGGGACCACCCGGTTTCAACCAAAATTTGCAAAATCGAAACCAGAACCAACCTCGAATGAACCAAGGTTATCAAAACCAAGGGAATTTCAATCCTGGACAGAATCAAGGTTTCCACAACCAAGGAAACTTTAACAGAAACAATTTCAACCCGGGAAATCATTTTCAGGGAAATGGTAATCTAAATCAGGGAAATTTTCAACCACAACAAGGTTATAATCAAAATAACCGAGTCTAAAATTTCCCTAACCAAACACAAGCCATTCTTCCAGCTCCACAACCGTCATCTGATGAGTTGTTGAAGCAGTTCATGAAAACTCAAGAAGAGACAAACAGGTTGTTGGTCAGCTAGATTTCTGATATCAAGAAATCATTAAATGAACAACCCTCGGGCTCTGGAAAACTTCCGAGCAACACGATCGCAAACCCGAGGGGCGATGCAAAGGCGATCACAACCAGGAGCGGAGTTTCATATGACGGACCCACTGTTCCCACTACCCCTTCTTCTTCTTCTCCCAAGGTAGTCGAAAATAACACCGAGGTAAATAAGGACGAAGTACTTCCTACTCATAATGGGGGTACCCAAGACGTCCCACCTCATGTTGTCCCGAAACCCAAACCAAAACCTAGAGTTGTTTTTGAACCCAATGATATCCCAGTTGAAACACCTAAGTCCAAACCTTCTACCTCTTCTATTCCTTACCCCTCACGCTTGAGTGAGCAAAAGCTTCGCGAAAAAGCTAGTCACCAGATGGATAAATTCTTTCAAATCTTCCAAGATTTGCATTTTGACATTAGCTTCGCGGATGCTATTATTCTGATGCCCAAATTTGCATCAACAATCAAACACTTGTTAAGCAACAAGGAGAAACTGTTTGAAATGGCAAAAACTCCCTTGAATGAGAACTGCTCAGCAGTTCTTTTAAAGAAGCTTCTCGAGAAGCTGGGAGATCCTGGAAAATTTCTAATACCTTGTGTATTTCCAGGAATGGTTGATTGCTATGCCTTGGCCGATCTTGGTGCAAGCATCAACCTAATGCCTTATTCAGTTTGGAAGAAACTTTCTCTTCCAGATCTTACTCCTACCTGCATGACTCTAGAGCTTGCAGATTGATCGATATCTCATCCTCTTGGCATTGCCGAGGACGTGTTTGTGAAAGTAGGAAAGTTCCATCTCCCCGCTGACTTTGTGGTTGTTGATTTCGGTGCTGATCAAAGGGTCCCTCTCATTGTTGGGAGGGGATTCCTTAGAACGGGCCGTGCTCTTATCAATGTATTTGAGCAAGAAATCACCTTGCGTGTGGGTAATGAAGCTGTTACCTTTAACCTCGATCAAACCTCGAGGTACTCCTCAAATTATGATTCTGAAGCAGTTAATCAAATAGATATCATAGACATTGCTTCAGAGAAGTACTCTCAAGAATTTCTTGGTTATTCTCATAATTCTGTGAGTGGGGATTCCACTCCATCATCTGAACCTATCATTTCCGACTCTTCCCCTTCTCTCACTCCGTTTGAGGGAAGTGATTTCCTTTTGGAAGAGGTCGAGGCTTTTCTCAAAAGTGATTCAGTTCCATCGGGAATTGATAACACTGAGATTGATCTGGAGGGAGATATTCTTCTCCTTGAGAAATTGCTAAATCAAGATAATTCTCCTCCACTCCCTCCCATAGAACTTCATAATGAGGAAATTAAATCGGTTGATAAAAACGATGAATTTCCTGAGGTCGAGCTCAAGGACTTACCTCCTCATCTTGAATACGCATTTTTGGAGGGTAATGACAAATTACCCGTCATTATTGCTAAAGGTTTAAGTGATGAGGAAAAGGTTGCTCTCATAAAGGTCTTGAAGTCACACAAGCAAGCAATTGCTTGGAAGCTCTCCGATATTAAGGGTATTAACCCAGATTTTTGTACACACAAAATCTTAATGGAGGATGACTTCAAGCCCGCAGTGCAACATCAAAGACGGGTGAATCCAAAAATCCATGATGTCATTAAACAAGAGGTTCTCAAACTTTTTGATGCAGGATTGATTTACGCCATCTCTGATAGTCCATGGGTTAGTCCCATCCATTGCGTCCCAAAAAAGGGTGGCATTACTGTTGTCACTAATGAGGAAAATGAGTTGATTCCAACTCGGCTGGTTACCGGGTGGCGTGTTTGCATTGACTATCGTAAGTTGAATGACGCCACCCACAAAGACCACTTTCCGCTGCCCTTTATGGATCAGATGCTCGAGAGATTAGCAGGAAACGAGTACTATTGTTTCCTTGATGGTTTCTCAGGATACTTTCAAATCCCCATTGATCCATCGGATCAAGAAAAGACTACCTTTACATGCCCTTATGGAACCTTTGCTTATAAACGTATGCCTTTTGGCTTATGTAATGCTCCAGGTACGTTCCAGAGGTACATGATGGCCATATTTACCGACATGATCGGTAAAACAATGGAGGTCTTTATGGATGACTTCTCGGTCATTGAGGATTCATTCCAAACATGTCTCACCAATTTAGAAAAAATGTTGAAAAGGTGTGAAGACACCAATCTATGTCTAAATTGGGAAAAGAGTCATTTTATGGTCAAAGAAGGCATTGTCCTCGGCCATAAGATTTCCAAGAATGGGATTGAGGTTGACAGAGCTAAGGTTGATGTAATTGCTAAATTACCTCACCCTACTACCGTCAAAGGTATTAGGAGTTTCTTGGGTCATGCCGGTTTCTATCGTCGATTCATATAAGATTTTTCTAAAATCTCCCGGCCTATGACTCATCTCCTCGAGAAGGATGCTCCTTTTATCTTCTCCCCCGAGTGCATCGAAGCTTTTGAAACATTGAAGAAAAAGCTTACTGAGGCACCCATTCTTGTTGCCCCCGACTGGGATTTACCCTTTGAGCTCATGTGCGATGAAAGTGATTTTGCTATCGGTGCAGTCTTGGGGCAACACAAAACGAAACACTTTCAGCCTATCCACTACGCAAGCAAAACTATGAACGAAGCTCAAACTCATTACACCACAACGGAAAAAGAATTATTAGCCGTGGTGTATGCTTTTGAAAAATTTCGGACATACCTAATCTTGACTAAATGCGTAGTGTATACGGATCACTCGGCTCTAAAATATCTCTTTGCAAAACAAGATGCAAAGCCGAGATTGCTCCGTTGGGTTCTCCTCCTTCAGGAATTTGATATCATTATTCGTGATAAGAAAGGAGCTGAGAACCTGGCTGCTGATCATCTGTCCCGATTAGAGAACCCTCATCAAGATGTGTATGAGAAAAAAGAAATAGATGAAACATTTCCTCTCGAAACACTCAACGCGGTTGCTTTTCGTGGAGATTCTACTACCCCATGGTTTGCCGACTTCGCAAACTACCATGCGGGTAACTTTGTTGTGAAAGGGATGTCAACCTAACAGAATAATAA
Source organism: Artemisia argyi (assembly GCA_030686995.1). Classification (NCBI taxonomy): domain Eukaryota; kingdom Viridiplantae; phylum Streptophyta; class Magnoliopsida; order Asterales; family Asteraceae; genus Artemisia; species Artemisia argyi. Next base: position 151,978,373 of record CM060688.1, on the reverse strand, counting down.
ATTCTTTAAGGATGTCAAACATTACTTCTGGGATGACCCCTACTTATTCAAAATCTGTGCGGATCAAGTCATCCGACGGTGTGTATATGGACAGGAAGCCACTGAAATTCTCAAGGCTTGCCATGCTGGACCCACTGGGGGCCATCATAGTCCCAACTACACTGCCAAAAAGGTGTTTGATTCCAGATTCTTCTGGCCCACTATCTATAAAGATGCCCAGGATCTCATTAAAACCTGTGACGCTTGTCAACGTCACGGGAACATTTCACAAAGAAATGAGATGCCACAAAATGCTATTCAAGTCTGTGAGATCTTTGATATATGGGGCATTGACTTTATGGGGCCATTCCCATCATCTAGAGGAAACAAATACATACTTGTGGCTGTTGACTACTTGTCAAAATGGGTTGAAGCGAAAGCTTTACCTACAAATGATGCCCGAGTTGTAGTGAAATTTCTGAAATCTCTTTTTGCCTGTTTTGGAACCCCACGTGCTATCATAAGTGATCATGGTACGCATTTCTGCAATGACAAATTTGACAAAGTCATGCAAAAGTATGGTGTAACTCACCGTCTTTCTACCGCGTATCACCCACAAACAAATGGGCAAGTGGAGGTTTCAAACCGTGGTATCAAAAGGATACTTGAGAGAACTGTAGGTGAAAACCGTGCTGCCTGGTCGGATAAATTAGATGACGCACTATGGGCCTTTCGTACAGCTTATAAAACACCCATTGGGTGTACACCTTACAAGCTTGTGTACGGAAAGACATGTCATCTACCGATGGAACTTGAGCACAAAGCCTACTGGGCATTGAAACATGCCAACTTTGACCTCAAAACTGCGGGTGATCACCGAAAAGTTCAAATGAATGAATTAAATGAACTACGTGATCAGGCTTACGAGAATTCTTTAATCTATAAAGAAAAAACAAAGAAGATTCATGACTCAAAAATAAAGAACCGCGTTTTTAACGTTGGTGATCGAGTCCTTCTCTTTAATTCTAGATTAAAGATCTGCTCGGGTAAACTAAAAACCCGTTGGACTGGCCCATTCACTATCACTAAGGTTTATCCATATGGTACCGTTCAGTTATCTCAAAATGACGGTCCATGTTTTAAAGTGAATGGGCATCGTGTGAAACACTACTTTGGAGAGGACATACCATCCATGGTTGTCCCGGATCTCCAAACTTTCCCCAAGGACAATTAAACTCAGGGTCGAGTCAAGCTAGCTACTCGGTAATCAAAAACAGTAGCTTCCTCATGGACAATTTAATTCGAGGTCGAGTCAAGCTAGCGACTCGATAATCAAAAACAGTAGCAATATGGGTTTTCACCCATATTTCTGTCTTCTTTCTCTTTTCTACCACCCAAGTGTGGGGGAGATGCCCCACATGTTGTATATATGTATATATCTTCAAAAAAAAAAAAAAACATGTAAATAGCCTAAAATAAAGGTTATTAATATTTCCTTCTTACGTTCTAAGTGTCGGTTTAACACCCGGTTCTTTGAATATTGAGGGCAATATTCATTTCTAAGTGGGGGGGGGGGGGGATTCTCACGAATTCAAACACATGTTCCATCAAGCACCCTCATTTGATCAAAATTTAAAGTTTTTTCACACTTAGAAATGCAATAAATGGTTATCAGTCCACCATGTCTAACCCACAAAAGGATTGGCTAATCCAGGAGCAAACGGCTCTTGGTAAAGATATCTCAAATCCGTTGATGGCTTGCAATTTGCCCAAAATTGTATGGTAAATCAACTCGCCATATCCTTAAAAGTGAAAGAGTTGGCTAGCCCGCAAGATTATGGCTTGTGGTAAAGGCAGTGGAAAAACCATAATTGGTAATCAGCTCACCAAGATGTTGACTATTCCATCAAGAGTTGGCTAGTCCAGAAGCAAACGGCTTTTGGTAAAGACAAAACAAATCCGTTGACAGATGGTGGTTTGCTAAAAATCACATGGTTATCAAGTGAACCATAGTTCTTACTTGAACTGATACATTTGGCTACTCCAGAAGTGATGGCTTTTGGTAAAGAGATAAAAATCCATTAAAATTTTCTCAAAAGATTGCTAGGGACTAGCAATAGTTTAGTGTGGAGGATTGCTGAGTGTGTAAATACTCATCATTTCTGTCACATTTAGACTGCAAAAACATCTGAAAACACACAGGAATGCCTTAAAATACATAAAATATCCCTGGATTGTGTTTTTATGCAAAAGGATTGAAAACTGATGAAAAACAACATATTTCACATAATTTACAGTTTCAGTCCCTGAACTTTGAAAATTTGGCAAATCTAGTCCCTTTTAAATCAAAATATATAAAATATCATCAAAGGTCCTTAGGGATTCATAAGTTGTCAAGTTTAGTCCTTTAAAGTTAAAAATTACAAAATGACAACTTTAGTCTCAAAAATGTCAAAATTAGTCCTTAAGGTTTTATAAATGGAAAAATATTAAAAACAAACCTTGTACTATTCATTAATGGCATAATTGGTCCTTGTGGTATTTATTGGGAATTTACAGGTTTAACCCTTCACAAATTCAGAAATTACAACAATGGTCCTTGGGCTTCTATTACACAAACCAAACCGGACCCTTAATAAATAAATAAACAAACAAACCACAACCATCACCCAATCCAGCCCACCCTTACCTTTTACCCAGGCCCAACACCTTAAGCCCAACTCCCTTTTATAATAAAAACGGGCGTTGACCCGTTGACCTCCCTAAACCACCAACACTGTACCACCTCCACCTCCACCCCTGCTTACCCAAAACCAGGGTGGTTTTCACCACCTTACCACCACCAGTCCACCTCCACCTCACCCTATAAACCTCATCATACCAACCCGTACTTGCATTTAATGCATCCCCACCACAACACTCCAACCTTTTCCCCCCTCCACTGAGAAAACTCACATCCCTGTTTTTCAGCTGCCAAATCATCCCCCAGCTCCATATCTACTTCCCAACTTGTCCCTTACACCTCAACAACCTTCCAAAGATCCTTAATTGAAATAAAACTGCCCTAATCCACCTCAAAGACTTTTGGCGCCAAAAAGGTGTTTTAAACGGATGTGATTAATTTGGCCAATCCAACGGTTCTAATGAAGTGGGAAAGTCTCAGAGGTCGAAAAGGAAGTATTATAGTCTCTATAAGAGAGAAAAGAAGCCAAGGAGAAGCCTATCTAGTGTAATCTTAATTTTTAGTGTCGAATGTATTAGTTTTTAAATTCCAATGTATGTTTAAGCTTTCAAGTACTTTTTCTAGCAATCTTATTGTAATCTCAAGCTTTTTCAATAATCAGATTTCAGTTTATCAATATATTTTCAGTTTGTGTAATTTTGTACTAAAAATCCATTTTTACTTATATGTTATTTATAGTTGATATTAAGGACTCATAAGCTCACTTAAGCTCCTCAGGAAGCTTTTGAAAGCTTTTAGAAACCTCAAAAGCAGTGGTAATCATAAAACTTAAAAATACATAAAAATTAAGAAAAATAAGTGAAAAATAAAAAAAATTGATGAAGAAGGTGATCAAGCAATGGAGCAGGGTAGATTATTGATGGCCCTGGGTTAGTAGGCTTTTGGAAGCCATTAGGGATTGTTATTTGGTTCTGGTTCATTGAAAGCTAGCTTGGAAGGCATTTGTAAGATTTTACTCCAAATCTGTATTTTGCTCATCTGTGTTAATTAGTAGTCCATATCTGTTTATTTTGCTTAGTTATTATGTATTAGATAAGTAGTGCTCATCAGGTTGTGGTTTAGAGTCATTAAAATCAAGTTTCTATATAATCTGTGTACTCTAGGGGTGTTTGGTTTTGTCTGTATTGAGCAAATCAGTGAGTTCCATTGATTACTTTGTATTCTCACATCTTACTTAGACCAGTAGAACACCAAATCAACTATGCCTTAGGTAGTAACAAGTAGGAAAGTCAACATCACTCTTTAATAGGTCTAAAATCCATCTGTGAAAGGTTTAGGAAGGCATAAGCCTTATTTCATGTCACAAGTAGGTATACAAGCTTATTTTAGCTTAATTACAACTTAACTAGTCATAATCCATCATCAAATCAGCATCAAAACTCACTTTGGTCAAACTATAGTAAATATCTCAAAAGTCAAAATTCAAGGTTGTGCAGAAATACCAAAAGTTGCAAGATTTGTTTTGAATTTTGTGTTTGTTTTTAGGGTTTGATCTTTTCAAGGATTGAAGTATCTTAGCTAAACTTTGTAATCCAATCTTTATTCTATTTTTGTGAATTTTTGTGTCCTAATTGTAAGCCCTCAAAATCACTTGCAGGGGAAGTACCTCCCCTGCTACACAGACCTTGTCATTCACCCCAACTTTCAGGGTATCTACAAAGCTCATTTGTGGGCCCCAGTGTAAGCTACTTGGCTTTTTGTAAAGCCTAGCAGCTTATTTTTCTAGATCAGGGCTTGTTTCAAGCTTTTTAGCTTATTTGGTAGGGCTGCATGTCCCATTAAGTTGGCCATTTTACCTCAGCAATCTGAAACCTCAGTATCTTTGGCTTATTTTAAGTTCTTGTAGAATGCTTATTAGTGGACCATAGGAATAACTTATTGGCTTTTTGGTGAGCCTATAAGCTCAGCTTTTAGGATTAACTTCTAGTTTGGACCTCAGCTTATCATACCATAGCTTATTTGACCTATCATTGAGGCCTGTCTCAGAAACAAAACCTAAGCACTCAGGTTTTATACCCAAGTTCCAAGACCCACCCAAGCTTCATTAATAAGCCATAAGCCTAGCTTATTGGCTTATTTCATAGCTGGCCTGGTCAACTTTAAGGTTCAAGTTACATTTTGAACCCCCTGTCACTTCTGTGGACCCCACAGAGGTCCAAAAGTTGCCTATTTGGCCTGTTTGGATTTCAGGTTTTGGTAAATAGCTTATTTGTAATTTATAGCTTATTGTGTATGCTTATTTGGTTCCATTGTGCTTATTTCCAGTCATTATCATTATTTGATTGCTTATTTTTGATCTGTGACTTCTTATTGTAACTTATTCAAGCAACCACAAATCCTAATAAGCTATAACCTCAACTGTTAAGCACTTTGGCTTCCACACAACTTATTATTAAGCCACAACATAAGTTCCTTCATAAAAGTCTCTTATTTTCAGTATTAAATTAGTTTTGTAAAAGAAAAAACAGAAAAAGCCAAACTTAATTATAGTGATAGCTTCTATTTAATAAAAATTATCTTTTTAAATTTTCTTTTCAGCTTATTTATAAGCACTTCTGCATTTTTATATTTTTATTAAATCTCTTTTATTTTAAAGTACTTTTATAAATTTTTCCAGATTTTTCTTGTCATTTAGTGATATTTAGAATTAATATTAATTTAATTAATTATTAATTAATATTAAAGTATTAAATAGCAAAATTAGATTTTATTAAGTAACACATAGTTTTTATAATTTTCCTAGCTTTTATATAAGTAAAATCATTTTTAGGAATTTTTCTAGAATTTCTACTGTTCATTTTCTATTTTTTATAATATAATTAGTTTAATTGGTAATTAATTAATAATTAGAATAATAATTAGTAAATTAGTTTAAAAATACATAAAACATACTTTTTATAATTTTTTAGGATTCCTGTGATGGTTAATTATATTTATAAAAATCTTCTTAATTATCTAAGACTTTTTAGTATTTTTAATAATTTAAATCAATATAATTAGTTAATTAATAATTAAATAATAATTAATTAATAATAATTAGATAAATAGTGTGAAAAATATAATTTTAGTTTTAAAATAAGTTTTATAATATTTTAGACTTTTATAAATTTTAATTTTATTTTTCTAGACTTATTTTACATTTTCTTACTTATTAGTGAATTATTAATTAATTAAAAATAGTTATTAAATAATAATAATTATTTAAATAGTTATAAAAATAATTTTAAATTTCTAATAATTTTCTTATACTTTTAGGATTCCAAAAATATAATTTTCACATTTGTGGGAGTTGTATTGAACAGAATACACATTTGTCTCATACGTTTACGTTTGTCTAAACGTACATTTCATTTTTAGATTTTCTTAAAATTATAAATAAATTAATAATTATAAAATAAATATTTTAAGTTTATTTAATTTTCATTTAAACCCCTAAGGCATGCAAACTCCTACTATAGTTAAAATCATTTTTGTTTACGTTTAAAATATTAAACGTACGTGTTTTCCAATTCCTTTTCATTTGTACTTATCTGATTTCACGTATTAGTTGATATAGCTTGTCAAAGCTATTCACACTTATATTTCAGTAGTACAATCACTTGAACCCTTTTCCTGTTCAATTCACCTTATTTCAAAGTCATTTTATTTCAGATTTCACGCCTCGTTGGGATCTAACGACTCGGGGTAATACTACACTCCACGGAGTATTGGTTTAGACTGTTTGACTTATTGACCATTACTTGGTTGATATTTTCTGACTGTTTCACACCAATCACTCTCGTTGGCAGCCATAACAACGATCGCAAATAGGTTCCATTATTTTATTAAAAAAAAGTAATTTGTGAATTATACAACAACTATTAAAATAACAAATGGGAGTATGTGGTCAATGTTAAATACTTGAGTAGTTCATGTTCATTTAGTGAACACTTAAAAGTTAAAAAAAAAAGGTCAAACTAAAGGAAGTTGATAAAAGTATATGTAAAGTTAAAGAATGATATAAAACATGTAATTTATATAATTGTACATACCTGTTTAACATTGATCACAAACCTTGAAGTACTTCTTTGTAGACAACGTTTGTAGCACTTTTCGATATATTACCATCTTTATCACAAATGACAACCTTCAAAGCTCTTTTTCTTTTGAGCTTTGAAATGACAACGTATAGTTGCCCATGCGTGAAAACTGAACATGACAAATACAAACCAACCTTTGAAAGTGATTGATCCTGGTTCTTGTATACCTCTACACTTGTTTAATGTGACAATGTAAGTGCCGTTTACCTTTATACTAATCCGGTACAATACCAACGTGCTAAGCATATCAAGATAGATACACTTTGTTCGTGATTATGTGGCTCCTGGGCAAGTGCGTGTTTTACATCTTCCATCTTGGTTTCAATATACGGATATCTTCACCAAAGGTCTTCCTAGTGTCTTATTTCTTGAGTTTTGTTCCGATTTAAATGTCCAAAGACCTTCCGTTCCCCAACTACGGGGGAGTATTAACTGAATCATTATTAGCCCATGCATTATTTGTTTACCATCGGGCTTAAGGCATGTTAGTTATTTTATCGTGTAAGACTTGTTATCTATTTATATTTGATAATTAATAATAATTGGCCAAGGTGGATTAGTAAATCTATCAGTGTTGTGGTATGGATTGCATTGAACCCTTTTAATAAATCTCTCAATAACTAGTTATTAAAAATCGTTAAGAACAAGAATCTTCTTATTTTTACATATACGGGGTCATAAAATTAGATTCAACCCTTAGACAACGATCATCCAGTTGTCTTCTATCTGGCCACTAAAATTGAAATTGATTGCCCACTAACGGACCCATTTCCGAAATTATGATCTGTTGCTGCCTCTGTCGTCACGCGCCTTTCAATGAAGAATGCTGGTTGTTTTGGCTCAGGTAGATGCATATTTTCATTTGTAAGCATAGAAATTACTTCTAACATATCCGGCCTATCCATGGCATGATCTTGAACGCACAATAGACCCACATGAATGCATGTCATTACTTCTATGTGAGGGCATGAGTCTTCTAATTCTGGATCCATGAAATCCAAACCTCTCCCTTTGTTCCACAATTCCCACGCCTGAATTAGTTAATGCATTTAGTCAGTATTGTCTAAATGAAAGATATATATGAATGGGGTTAACTTACAAGTCCTGGAAGGTTGAGTGGATGTTCCACATCATAGCTCCCATGATTCATCTTACTGCTTACAATCTCAAGCAACAAAACACCAAAACTGAAGACATCTGTCTTTGTTGAAACAACGCCTTCCATCATATACTCTGGTGACATGTAACCACTGCATATTACATCAAATCGATAATTAGAGTTTGGGAACTTTTATTGATTTTAGGCACAATAAGACTCACCGTGTTCCAACAACTCTACTAGTATTTGCTTCAGACTCATTGATACCAAATAACTTAGCCATGCCGAAATCAGATATTTTTGGATTCAGGTCGCCATCCAACAAGATGTTACTCGCTTTTAAATCTCTATGAATTACCCTCAGCCTTGAAAACTTATGGAGATATACAAGTCCTTGAGCAATGCCATCAATGATCACAAAGCGATTCTTCCATTTCAGTTGTCCTTTCTTCTTAGGATCTGTTAACAAATAAGTAGTACCAACCAAATAAAGAACCAATGTCATATACATATATTTGTGAGTGTTAGCAGATCTTACCAAATAGAAATAAATCCAAACTACTGTTAGGCATGTATTCATATACAAGGATTTTCTCTTGCTTTTCGACACAACACCCAAGAAGCCTAACTAGATTAGTGTGTTGAAGTTTGGCAATGAGTTCGGTTTCATTCTTAAATTCCCGGACTCCTTGTCCAGAGCTTCTTGAAAGCCGCTTTACTGCTATCTCTTGACCATCAATTAGTATACCCTGAGACATTCATGTCATGAGTCTTTAACTAATATTTCTTTCTAAATATATTGTCATTGTAAGTTTACCTTATAAACTGCTCCAAAACCCCCCTCTCCTAGCTTATTTGTGCTTGAGAAATTGTTTGTGGCAGATGAGATGCTTTGAAAGGTGAAATAATGCACCTCGGTGTTTCTCGTTCTATCTGATCGTACATAATAATAGAAGCGTTTCACCTGATACAGCAGCAGCTTTTGTATTCTCTTGGCTTTCCCTAATTTGTCAATATAGAAGTATAGTTAAGAGTTTTAACTTTTGAAGTCGATACTTTAAACATCGACTAAAAACTGGATGATCTTGGAGTAGTTTTTTATGCATCAGCTTTCTTTAGGTTCCACTTTGATGCAAAAATATATTGTACAGGCATCTGAATATAGTTAAGAGTATCCTCTTCTTGATTCATCTCAATGAACCCACTATTTAGAATTATAAGGCAGATGTATTTTATAATTTGTAACATATATAATAAAGGATATATCTTTTTATAGTAATTTAACAAATATAGAGAATTTCTTTATAAGTTTTCTGCAATGATGGAAAGCATAAACTATAGCCAAAGGCATGGACAATTGTATATACATGGAGAAAGTTGCAAAGTTGAAATTCATACCTCTAATATGAAGCTTCTTGTCTATAATATAGCATGACGCAAGAGGAGCAAATGATCCAATCCCGATGAGTAACCATACCCACCATTTTATCTTCTTTTCTGCATTTAGAGAAAACTTACTCTCTTTTTATATAGGCATTCTTTTGTCGTTTGTAAATTTAGAATCGTTTGTAGCAAATGCCAGCATATAATTTTTATTTATTACGGCCTAAAATTAAGAGTAGTAAAATTGCTAACCTTCAAATTTCATAATGCCGTAATGTTGTATGCCATGTTCAGCTTTTGCTGGATTATATATCATCTTACCATAAGTCTTGCAGCCTTTACTGTTTTCCGTTGCATAAGAATATGCAGCGCAAGAACAATTGCCCCAGCATATTCTTTTGCAATCATCTAAAGTCACGTTATAGCTTTCATCATATTCGTACTCATTCCCATATATGTAGCCCCCGTAGCCGTAGCGAGATAACTCAGTCCAGTAATAACCTTCCCTGCATTCTAAATTTTCAAAATCATGTGAAGAACAACCAGGGCTAGAATACCTTGGGGAAGTTGGAGTGAGGTCGCATCGAACGTTTAAGTCTAAAGCTTCACCCCAAAGCCAACCGTCTTGATGCATTGTCAGAGCTGGAAATGAATCATATGTTTTTGTTAAATACGTGAAGGACTGCTCCGTCTCATTATTAATGTAGTAGATGCGGACATCTGAACCACTATACCATCCCCCAGGATCTAAATTTTTGAATTGACCATTCGGAAAAGTTCCACTTGTCCAGTGTATATTCCCACGCCTTAGGATTATCAGTTGACCTGTGCCGTCGGGGTCAACTGTTAATGTAAAAGATCCAGGAGTCGGTAACTGATCGCTAGCCCAAGAACTTAATGACCATCTATGTCCAGACCTGAAATTAATTCCAAGTTTCATTCCAGGTAGAAGCGTGTCTGTTGGGTAATCAAAGCTTTGCCATAAAACCTGCTTAACAGACCCATCTAGAAACAATTCTTGCAGTACCAAATTTCCAGAATCCAACAGTGTAACACTCGTGTTACGTTTAACTAGTAAAGTAGGAGTGAAGAGATCAAGAACCGTGCCTCGACTGGAAAAAATGCTTAGCTTGCCATGGACATCTATCATGAAATTGCTGTAAGTATCTTGGATGGGATCGTTTCTATTTGCTACCCAAACTGCATCACGAGGAGCGTGAGGATAACGGACAGGATAAGAGACCTTTTGGTAGTAGAATACTCCTAAATAAGAGCTTTCGCCAAAGCCAAAAAACTTCAAAACGAAGACTCTGTTTGATGAAATCAAATAATCCCATCCCTTGAGCTCATTACCTTGTTTTAAGGTATCGGTTTCGGAGTAACAAGGATTGATGAAATAGCAGCAAGATAAAATAAGGATGAGAATGAGGTATCTCCTTCCAATGTAACTGTGGAATGACATTATCTGATATTGCTGAAGAGAGAAGCTGTTGGTTGAGAAGTTATTTTTTACTTTTTGAATTCTTAGCAACTTTTTCCAAGTCAAGCTTCTATGCCTTTTGTTTTACTTCATACCTAGTCAACAGAAATATGCTTCCCTTTTGAGTACGTAATGGTTAGAGCCATATGTTTATAAAATCCAAGCATGCGTTTTAAATATGTTGAGAAATTGTGTTGACATTTATAACAGTTTGATAAATCACAACACTTTAATTAATTTTAAAGTTGACTAAGTTTTCATAGCATGACATTTAAAAGTTATTAAAGTGATTATGTAAGTTGACTAAGTTTCTATTAGTTAACTGCTACATTTAAAAGTTTATTAACGATTATTAAGTACGCCGAGGACTTTTCAACTTGAGGGTAGCAAGTAGCAAAGAAATTATTGTACTTATGCAATAGGAAACAACATATGCAAAGAAAAAGACAGAGGATTTGTCAACTTGAGGGTAGCAAAGTAGTATTTTACTTATCCAATACAAAATGGGGGACCCCTACAGGGAGTGATTGCAATTATAGCACGCATCGTCAAGTTATACGGTATGCATCGCGCGTTGTACAGTTTGATCAAACTTTCCGTGATGTGACAATATAGGAAGGGTTTGTACAACACAACCCTAGAAAATGAAACACGGTCCAAAGAATGAGGGGATTTGTGTGTAGAAATCAAAGGAATACTGAAAATTGTATTATCAGAACTAGTTGTAATGTTCGCGCACGCACGGGGTTTTTTCTAATTTTTTGATTAATAATGTATTTTGACCAGTTGTAATTTAATTTCCAACATAAATCGGTTAATGTGGGTCATGTTTAGAACGTATTTACCATAATGTGTCAACTTTCAAATAATTTGATACGAAACATGATAAATGATTTGAGTGTCTTAAACTCTACGAATGTAATCTAATATAATAAATAAAGGGAAAACTGCAAAAAATGTCCCTAAGGTTTGGTAAAATTGCAAAAATTCTCCTCTTACAAAAATTTTTGCAAAAAGTGTTCCTGACCAGTTTCCATTTTGCAAAAATGGTAGCTAATTGGTTACTGTTCATGCAACTTTTGTTTTTTGGCTAACGCTCGTTAGTAAATCCCGTTAGTTAGTCCTCACGTGCGTTGCATGTGAGGGTAATTTCGTCATTTCACCTTTCCTGCCTTTAACACACTCCAGCTACCTCACTGGCATGAAATCGATGAGGACATTTTTTGCAAATAACCAAACTCTAAGTCGTGTTTAACACATTAACATTAACAAAGCACACACACATAAACGTTCTATCTTCTTTCAACCGATCAAATCACACACCCACAAAACAATACCATCAGAACTTAGCAGGCGTAATTCTTCAAAACAATACCATCAGGAAATAGAATTGTTTAAATCCCAGATGGAAGAAAAGTTTGAAATGAGCGATTTAGGATTGCTAGCATATTACCTTGGGATAGAAGTTACATAGACAGGAGGAGAGATTACAATCAAGCAAACTGGATACATTAACAAGATCCTAAAAGAAACAAGTATGACGGATAGCAATGATACGAAGATACCATTGGATCCCGGCACTAAGTTGGTCAAGGCGGAAGATGGAGAACCAGTTGACGCAACTTATTACCGAAGCTTAATTGGAAGCCTTAGATACTTATTACATACAAGACCGGATCTTAGTTACTCAGTCGTACTACTCAGTAGATTTATGCAAGACCCGAAGGATTATCACCTGAAGGCAGTGAAACAAGTAATCCGATATGTCACAGGAACAAAAGAACATGGAATAATATACAAGAAGGAAGGCGGCTGCAAGATTACAGGTTACAGTGACAGTAGTTATGGAATCAATACCGATCAAGGAAAAGGAACTACTGGAGTCGTATTTTACTTTGGAGAGTCACCTATCACCTGGTCTACTCAGAAACAACTGACAGTGGCGCTCTCATCATATGACTCAGAATTCATGGCGGCTACTGCAGCAGCATGTCAAGCCTTATGGTTAAAACGTTTACTTAGTGAACTAACTGGAATGGAAGAAAAAAGGATAACGCTTAGAGTTGACAACGTATCAGCAATAGCACTCGTAAAGAACCCAGTATATTTCATGGAATGAGTAAACATATAAACATTCACTATCATTTCATTCGGGAATGCGTAGAGAATGGTCATATTAGTGTAGAACACGTTAGCGGAGAACTACAAAGAGCAGACATCTTAACGAAAGCTTTACCAAGACTCAAGTTTACAACTATGAGACAAATGCTCGGAGTTCAAGACCTTGGACAAAGCAACGATCAAGATTAAGGAGGAGAATGTGAACCAAGTAATCTCGATTTGCTTTGAAGAAAAACGTGAAGGACCAAAACTGTAGTTTAGAAACTTATTAACCGCTAGTTAGTTAAATTAGTTAATGTTTAAAAGTCAACTCTAGAATTTCTGTATTTGTGAAAAGGTGCATCGATTTAGCATGCCCTTTGGTGAAGAGTTATGTCATTTGGCTTGTGTCCATTTGAACCAACACAATGGTTAAACACAACCATTAGAAAACTATAAGTATTAGTAAACTTGTAACATTACATTGGTTAGACAAATAATATAAGTTATCTATTTTGTTTTACATTGTTTGCAAATCGTATTTGACTCAACCACAGATCCGAACACTTGGGACAACATCTTTTACTCGTGTTTCAAAACTTAAAACTGAATGCTGATCTTTCAGCTACTCCCAATCTTTTTACTGTTCATATTTTGTTCTTAACATTTATAATAATTTAGCCAAAGTTTAATAGAAGAATAGAAGTTTGGATAACATATCTCTTATTTGAGATAAGGAAATGAAGTATAAAGTCAACAATTTGGAAGTAATGCTACTTTAAGTAATGATATTACACTTATATTTCTTTCTGCTTCCTTTTATCGTGATACTACAATTAAAATTGATTGCCCATTTAATGATCCATTGCCCAAGTTATCATCTCTTGCTGCCTCTGCCTCATATCTCTCGATGAAGAATGCTGATTGTTTTGGTTCGGGTAGGTGCATATTTTCATTAGTAAGCATAGAAATGACTTCTGACATGGTAGGTCTGTCAATGGCATGATCTTGAACACATAAGAGACCCACATGAATGCATGTCATTACTTCTTTTGGAGTGCATGAATCTTCCAGTACTTGATCCATTAGTTCCAAACCTTTGCCTTCGTTCCACAATTCCCATGCCTATATATAAAATAAACATTTATAATTATATCTTTAACTAACATGCCTCATGTGATAAAAACAAGTCTTAGTTAGGATTAACTTACGAGTCCTAGAAGGTTGAGTGGGTGTTCTGTATCATAGCTCCCATGATTCATCTTACTGCTTATAATCTCAAGCAACAAAACACCAAAACCAAAGACATCTATCTTGGTTGAAACAGTGCCTTTCATCAGATACTCTGGTGACATGTAACCACTAGATATCACATCAAGAGTTAGTTTTGGGGAGTTAATATTTCTAGAGGTTTTCTACTTAGCCAAGACAAGTTAAAGACTCACCGAGTTCCAACAACTCTACTTGTATTTGCTTCAGACTCGTTGATCCCAAATAACTTAGCTAATCCAAAATCTGATATTTTTGGTTTCAGGTAGTCATCTAGCAAAATGTTACTGGCTTTCAGATCTCTTTGGATTATCCTCAGCCTCGAAAATCTTTGAAGATATAGAAGTCCCTGAGCTATGCCGTGAATTATTACAAAACGACTATTCCAATCTAGTAATCCTTTCTTCTTTGGATCTATTGATAAATGATTAACAACAAATAAGGAAGAATTCAAATTAATATAAGGGGAAATTGCATATATACATATATATACCAAGTTTTAGTGGGTATATATGTAATTGCCCCATAATATAAAGAATGCAGGAAGTGTTAGATCTTACCAAATAGAAAGAAATCCAAGCTGTTATTAGGCATGTACTCATATACAAGGATTTTTTTCTTTCTTTTCAACACAACAACCTACAAGCCTGACAAGATTAGTGTGTTGAAGTTTAGTAATGAGTTCGATTTCATTCTTAAATTATGTGACTCCTTGTCCAAAATTTCTTGAAAGTCGTTTCACAGCCATGTCTTGCCCATCAGCTAATTTTCCCTGTGAAATTAATGACGAGATTTTAATCAATATATAAAGATTATTATTTAATCTAAAGGGTATTATAGTAAAAGATAATTTTAGAATTTTTAGATTTTTTTATTAAATCCCGTATTAAATATGTAATAATTTTCGGATTTTTATTTTTTTATTTTATTTTTTTATTTTTTTTTAATGTTTCTTAGCATTTATGTGTGTAGAAAGTCAAAGTGCAAATGTGTTTTTTTTTAAATAATGTAAATTTACATGTGTTTTTATTGTACAATAGTAGAAACTTTCAATTAGTTTTACATAATAATGTAATTGCATATATGTTTCTACCGTATATACTATAAATTTTTTAAATAAAAAGTAAAAACATAAATTATAGTCGTAACCTTTAGATTTATTACAAACTAAAAACATAATATAATACACAAATTTTTTATCAAATGAAATACAAATCAAATGTATCATTTTGAATATACATATGCACGCCTTCTAAGAACATATGTGCACAAAACATATATATTTGAAGTTTTTCATCAGATTCTTTCTAACATGGATGCGCGTCTTCCAAGAAACATACATGCACGCCTTCAATAACATACGTGCACTTCCAGCTTCTCATCAAATTCATTAAAAATATGTGTACATCTTCAAATAACATACATGCACTCCTTCCAAGAACATACATGTACTCCCACTTTCTCATCAAATTTGTTAAAACATATATGCACGCCTTCATGAACATATTGTCACGCCTAGAAAAAATAATAGTCAAGGTTAAATAATTACATAGTATTATATATACTAAAATATGGGAGGTTACTCGGACCAAAATAGTCCGTTGCATGAGTTAAAAAAACATTGTAAAAGTTGCACTTTGTTGGCCATTTCTTATTGGCTTACAAGAGTTAGTGGGACACATGTATACATTCTATTTGGTTTGTAAATAATACATCTTAGATACTGTTACATATCCGTTCCGTAATAGCACTGTAGAAACCACTGTAGCATCCGTAGGGCAACTGTAGAAACAACTGTAGCTCCGTTATTTCAAGTATAATCCCGTTATTTGCACCAAACCAAATTCTTTAAGGTACATTCTGCATTAAATGACGACACCTCATTTGCTTTATTATATCACTTGCTCAAAGATTAACCCAGAAACTTCTGGTGTCCATCTTTACTCTTTGCAATCTGCTTCCAGCCTGCATAAACAAGAGATTACTTAGAAATTGTCTTCACAGATTCATAACAGACTAGAAGAAAGATCAGTTTAGTTGAAACTTAAAAGGTATAAACATAACTGAACATTTTTTTTTTGTTTGATTTTTTGGTTTTTCTTTGGTTTCTGTTCATTCATGTCATCATATAGGTTTCTAAATTTTCTAGCTTTACCAAACACTCTCAAGTTTCCAGGACTACCACCAAACACATTGCAATTAAAAATTGGCGCTCCAATAATGCTTATCAGAAACATTAACCTAGGAGTTGGTCTTTGCAATGGTACAAGGATGATAGTCAGAAATCTTATGTCGAAACTAATAGAGGCGCAGATAATCACAGCCACAAGAATTGGAGAAAAAGTCTACATCCCACGAATCCCGTTGACACACAAAGATCCCAATTACCCTTTTATTTTCAAAAGAAAACAATTCCCGGTTAAACTTTGTTACGCTATGACAATCAATAAAAGTCAAGGCCAGTCTCTCAAAAAAATTGGAGTGTACCTTCCACAACCCATTTTTGGCCATGGGCAACTATATGTTGCCTTATCACGGGCAACATCACCGCATGGGCTTAAAATTCTTATGAGAACAGACCCTGAACATGGCAAAAATAGAACAAGGAACATAGTTTATAAAGAATTTTTAAAGAGAATTTGCATAACCGAGGTCCAACATACTTTATTGCATACAGAAAAAATCATTTATTTTATTATTGCTATTGTTGTTGCATGTATTTTTTTGACCAAAAATATTGTTTTAACGTATGTTTTATTCATGTGCAGGATGACAACAGATAATATTGGAAGTTTAAGAATAAATGATAGAGACAGAGTTTTAGAAGTAAAAGTTTATCGAGCATGGATTCATTGGGATCCACCAAACACAACAGAGAAAGGTTTCAGAGCTATTCTATTGGAAATAAACAGGTACTGTATATATAATATACGCCCACAATAATAAAATACAGATTGAAAGAAATATAAAATAACAATTTAATGTAAATAGGGAGATGCAATTCAAGCAAACATGGAAGCACCTGAAATTAACTATTTCAAGGGTATTCTTATACCTGGAAAGACATACCGCATCTAAGGATTCACATGTGTTCCAACTGAAAATTGGCAGCAAACATTGCAGAACAGAGTCTCACTTTCATTCACAACATCCACCGTCTTCGACGTTATAGAAGATGATGGCTTTCCAAAACATTACTTCGATTTCATCTCTTATAACCAACTGCCATCCAGAATCATAGATCCATTGGCCAAAACGAAAAAGCCTCAGCCAGTCCTGACAGGTAACAGTAAAACCAAGTAAACATTCACTTATATATACAAAAAAACTTGGACTAACTCAATTCTGTTTATTTCAGACTATATAGGTTGCTATATATCATCAACTAACTCAGACAAGATTGGCAACCCAAATAGGAACCGTTATGTATATCGCAAAATTGAAATACAAAACCTGACGTAAGTATAAAAAATTAAAAAAATCATACCTTTTGTTTAATGAATAATGACCAAACATAATGATCATTTGCCTTTCTTTTCCAATGTAGCCGTAATTCTCTTGAGCTAACATTGTGGGGCAATCTCGCTGAGAACTTTAACAAGGAAGCCGTTGATGCAATGGAAAAACCTGTCATAATAGCTGTCAGTTCTTGCAGAGTTTCACGCTTCCGAAACAGTATACAACTATCAGCAACATCCGCTACATATTACTACATAGACCCAGATATCCCAGAACTTCAACAATATAAAGCAGAGTAAGATATGCATTATACTTTGTTCTAAAATCAATACTGTTATCTATTCATATATAGGTTAATAACAGTTTAAAATTTTAACAGGTACAGGGCAGCTTTCAACCTCAATCCACCATTACAAATCATCAGGCAAGCGTTCAAAGAGAAAGAAAAAGAAAAATTTCGCAACAGATACCCGCTTGCAGTTCTTATGTCAGAACCCATGGAACCTTATACAGTAAGTAATACTTATAAACTCACAACTAAACAGATTATGTAAAACACAGGATGTTAAATTTACCTGTGAAGGAACCATATCAGGTCTAAACACCTCACGAGAATGGTTCTATAGATCATGCAGCGTTTGTTCCATTAAAGTTGACCAAAAAGACGATGTTTATCGATGCAGAGTCCATGGACCTGTGGAATCTCCAGCAAACATGTAAAAAAGTTAGTAAGAAACAAAAGATAACAAAAAAATCCGGCAACTTAACTTATTTTCTATACACAGGTACAATTTCAAGGCATATATAACCGACAACACACACACAGTAATGATGACATTCTTCACACCGAAAGCAAACGACATTGTTGGCACTGATTGTGATACATTTGTCAAATCCCTCAAAAACCCAGACCCCAAAGAATTTCCAAAAGAAATTAAAGCCATTGTCGGGAAAAAATGCATTTTCCAATTTCACTTTAACACAGGGGCAAAACAAGGACTGCACGAGTTTATTTTGAATGACATCCTGGACAAAGACGAACAGCCAAAACAAATAGATGCTAAAGCATCAGGTACAGACAAAAAAAATGAATCAAATAACAAGGTACATTTACACGATATCCAACTCTAAATATTGACTTGTTTGTTTCTGCCAGGATCGACATCACAAGAAAAAGAAGCTGATGTTATTGAGTATCCAAAAACAAGTGACCAATCAATGGTAGCTGTCAGCAGTGATCTACCACCAACCGAACCAGAAAACATAAATCCATCAGAAAACATAACCACAGAAGAAGAACAATCAGAAGGTAAAATTCTTTTGCCATTTTTCACAGAAATTTTCTAACCTATAACATCAAAAAAAAAAAAAAAAAGACCCTAACATAACCTACTTTTATTTTTCTTTCTTAATGCAGACATGGCGACACCACCATCTACCTACAAAGGTATGCAGACCAGGTCAAAAACTGAAGCAATTTCTGAAACGACTCGCACATCAGCCAAACGCCACTGTTTCCAGAAGAACAGCCAGATAGCAAGAAGAAAAAAAAACTAAACCTTACAACATGACAATACCCAATCTTTTGATGGCAGTCACCACCTACTAAACCACGACAGCTTATGTAAATAGATATCACTATCACCAGTTATGATGGCTACTTTTGGCTTAGAACAGGTGTACTAAACTATATTTTTGTATAACTATGTAAACTTATGTAGCCAACCCTATGTACTTGAACCTATCCTGTTTGAAGCCACCTTAATCTATATTGAATATCCTACTATGTATAACACCATGTTCTTTTAGTATGTTGCATATTTAACTATCATATATTTACCAGTTGTACATGAACAATAATTACTAATTCCGTTTAAATTACCAAATAACAACTACTTAAATATCAAATACCTACCTTACAACTTATCTTCATGAAGAACCCTATCAATCCTTCTATCCCCGATCTGATGAGCAATTTTCATACAATTAGGAAATTTGAGCGCCATAACGTTTAGATAAATACAGATTTTTGCCACTGATCGATTATTATTGAAGGTTGCGTGTTATTCTTAATTGGAAAAACCCTTACCCGTAAATCAAGTTTTATCCCCAAATTTTTTGAACAAAGAAAATATATAACTGCCATGGGCCAACACAAACTTAGACCCAAATTATTAGCAAGCCCAATAACTATATCCCAACACAAAAAAAAATAAAATAAAATAAAAAATCTAAAAAAAAATAATAATTATTAATAAATAGGTAAATAAAAATAAAAAAAAAAAAAAAAAAAAAAAAAAAAAAAAAAAACGACTTCCGCTCATCCCAATAAAGAAAATCAGCCATTATTCAATAATTACGTATTCCAATAAAGTTTCAAACGCAACTATCGAAAAAAGAAGCTTAGATTTTACTACTTTTCTATGTTAACTACATTAGCAAATAAAAATACCAACAACAATACTTGCTTCAAACCAAACATACACAGAATTCACATACCAACATTAATAATTACAACGGATAATCCACAAAACACAAACCACAAAACATACAAAGGCCCCGCCGCAACGCGCGGGCTTACCCCACTCGTTTTAAAATAAAACTCGATAACATAATACATATGCACAAGCTTAAACTAGCAAACACAAATAAACATGAGACCTATTTATAAAACATGTATGCACCATTTCATTAATTTAAAATTAACCATGAAACACAAATGCACGCACTTAACAATTCATTCATCATCTATATGTGTGAATATCAACAAGTTCAATTATCATCAAACTCAATAAAATAATAAGAAAACACTAACTGTAGTATTGAAACATATCATATGAACTAGAAATAAAAGGAAAACAAAAGTAAAAGTAAAACCTGTGTTTGTTTTCCTACGTATCTCACAAAGATATGTTCTTTTTAGTGCAACCCATGTGACTAGTGAACAAGAATAATAAAATTGAATATTATATAAACAAACACAACAATAAACAACTTATTCTATGAAGAGCTTTATATTTTATTCTTTTACAAATAACTAATGGTTTAATTAGTAAACTCTATCTTCATTGTTTCACAAAGATATGTTCTTTTTAGTGCCAACCCGTGATGTGCAAAAAGATGACAAAAGTTAAGGTGATTAAAAAATGGTTTAATTAGTGGACTCTATATTCATTGTTTCATATAGTAGATTGTCAACTGCAAAGTGTTTATGCTGAGTTTGGATCTTCTCTTAGCATTAAAAACAAAAGAAAAAAAGCCCATAATAAATATGATATTCAAGACCAACGACCAACAACAAGAAGACAAACCGCGGTCCATCAGATCTGCTCGTTGTGGATGATGAGGAACATGGTTGTGGTAGAACGTGGTTTTGTGATGAATTCATATCCTCACCCTAAATATTAGAATGTGTTTGTGTTAGTGTTTGAACGTGGCTTCAACAAACAACAGTAATGGTGAAAGAGGCGGCTAGGGTTCATGAGGAAGAGATATCAAAAGTGAAAGAGAGTAGATCTGAAAAAATAAAACCTGATGAAACGGTTTTTGTGAAATAATCCTTTTTTATGGAAAAATTAAATTCCCATATTGCCCCTAATTTAATTTTTTTCTATCAAATTAAGTTACATATATTTTCAAAAATGCTATTATACATTGACATAATGTACATTATGTATTATTAACAGTAAAAAAGAGGTTCTCGCAGTTCCCGCACTTAACAGAGTTCTGAAAATAAAGTTATACTATATATATATATATATATATATATATATATATATATATATATATATATATATATATATATATATATATATATATATATATATATATATATATATATATATATATAGACTTAGGATCAAATGAGAAGAACTCTTAAAATGAGAAGGATGAGAAATAACTATAACTATATACTAGAGATGCATTGACTTGAATTATATGCATCCCTAATCTTTTAGATGCACCATAATATATTTTTTAGCTAAAAATTAGATACATATAAATATATTAGATGCATTTTAGCATGTTAGGAAAATCCTATGTATTTTTCATCATCTGAGGGTCCAATTTGTTTCAAGTACTACTTTGCATCGTTTTCACTACAAAATTACTTTCGAATGTAATTGGGATGCATCTAAATGAATAGAAATACATCTAATTCAAGTCGACGCATCTCAAATATGTAGTTATAGTTATTTCTCATCCTTCTCATTATAAGTTTTCATCTCACTGGATCCTTACCCTATATATATATATATATATATATATATATATATATATATATATATATATATAAATTAAATAGAGTGTCTTTGGAAATTGGAAGTTTTAACTGTACCTTATAAACTTCTCCAAAACCACCCTCCCCTAGCTTATTTGTGCTTGAGAAATTGTTTGTGGCAGATGAGATGCTTGGAAAGGTGAAATAATGCACCTCAGTGTTCATATTCTTATTTGTATGTACATGATTGTAGATTGTTTGTACATAATTGTAGGATCGTCTCGTCTGAAGCAGCAACATCTTTTTAATATTCTTAGCTTTCCCTGGTTTGTTAATAAAGATAATTAAACTGGTAATTAGAGAGTTAAAATATCAACTTTTGAAGTCACCAGATGTACATCAAATAATATTTCATAAGTTCCGAGAACGATGTTTTGCAACACTACTAGCAAATCCCGAATGGTTAATCATAATGGAATTTCAGTGGGATAAGTTCTTGCTGTGGCAGAGTTTCAGCCAATGGTATCACAATTCTCAATGGGAAAGTTTGGTTTCTCCTTGTATGGATTATGCCAACATTATCTCCAATAGAAACTTGCACACAAATTCTTGTTTAAGGTTCCCTAATTCTTTATCAATAGATTTCAAAGTTCTGTCCTGTTTCTTCCATTAGTTTTAAATCTGTAGAAAGATATATCAAGCTTCCTACATGGCATATAGCATTATAGGAGTAAAGGAGGGTAAGGGACTACTGTATTTTATATGAATGGAATAAAAAGGGTAAGGTTGATACCTCTAATATCTAGCTTCTTTTATACCAAATAGCATGATAGAAGTACAACTAAAGGTATCATCATAACGATTAACCAAATCCACAATTTCTTTTTCTTTTTGTTCATCATCTTCTTCATCTTCTCCGCCGTCTTGTTCTCTGCATTTGAAGAAAATAAATAAATATTATCTATGCACTCATGTGTGTTATTAAGCTGTGTCCCTCGCAGAAAATGCAAGCATATAACTTTTTCCTTACTAAAAAATCTAATGCCCATCATCAAAGCTTTGTTGTACATTTTAATTTGGCCTGGTTATGTGTATTGGTCATATTGGAGAACATATTTTTCTTATCCCTAGGAGACATTTGAGATATAGAAATTAATCAGAAACATTTAGTATGGATGTTTTTAGTGTTCGAGTTTACAATTATTATTATCATCAATCATAACTCTCAAGATAATACCACACAGTTTGTGCAGTTAGCTAGGATGCCTTTAACTTTCTGCTAATTGTAAAAAAATGTTGGTGTGATCAGATTTAAAGGGCCGTGAGCATTAGATCTTTGCGTTTTTGGGAGTGCTAAATATTTCTGTTATGGTTTCAATGTTGTGTAACTTTCAGAAGTGATTATACAATCTTCTGCGGCCAATTGGTTCTATGCATGTTACTATTGCACCTCTGTTGTGTGTGTATATAGGGAATGTAATGTTAGTGGAAGAAGGATTAATCAAACATTATTCTAATTGATGTATGGGTTCATAGTTAATTTGTATGATATCAACAAAAGAAGTAGTGAACACACTAACCTAGATGATGCTCGATGGTGGCGTAATATCTATCTCTCTCAGCTTTGTCTGGATTGTATATCCTTTTACCATAAGTCTTGCAGCCTACCCCCTTTTCTGTCACAACAGTATAGGCAACATAAGAACAATTGCCCCAACATATTTTTTTGCAGTCATATAAATTCAAGTGATAGCTTTCATCATATACATACTCATCCACATAAACATAATTATTGTTGTTATCTGAATCAAAGTAACCACCTTCCCTGCATTTCAATTTTTCAAGCTCATCTTCAGCACAACCAGGAGGGTTATCAATGGAGCGGCAGTGAACGTCAATATTTAGGCCTGTACTCTCAAGATGACTATCTTGATGCATCGTGAGAGCTGGGAATGAATCATATGTTTTCGTTATATATGTGAAGGATTCTTCAGTCTCATTAGAAACATAATAAAGGCGGACATCTGGACCAGGATTTAAATCTTTGTTTTTGAATTGACCATTCCACCAAGGTCCACTTTTCCAGTGGACATTCTTTTGCCTTAAAATGACCATTTGACCTGTTCCATGCAGGCCTGCTGTTAATGTAAATGACCCATCGGCTGGTAACTCATTGTTCCGCCAAGAAGTGAGTGACCAACTATGCCCAGTCTTGAGATTAATTCCCAGTTTCATTCCTGGTAGAAGTGTATCTGTTGGATAATCAAAGCTTTGCCACAAAACCTCCTTAATAGACCCATCTGGGTACAGCTCTTGAACTACCAAGTTTCCAGAATCCAATAGTCTAACACTTGCATTGCATGCGTGTTACCTGACTAGGACTGAAGAGATCAATAACAGTGACTTCTTTTAATAGAATGCTTAGCTTGCCATTGAAATCTATTTTGAGGTTACCGTATACATCCGGGATCGGATTGTTTCTGTTTGCCACCCAAACCGCGGTACTAGGGGAGCTTTCTGAATAACGGTATTTGATTATGTTGTTATTACTCATATTAGCGTTGTTATTGTTGTAGAATACCCCTAAATAAGGGCTAACCATAGTGCCAAAGCTAAAGAACTTTAAAATGAAGACCCTGTTTGATGAAATCAATTCATCCCAGTATTTGAAAACTTGACCTTGATGCAAGGTATCTGTTGTTTCTGAATAGCAAAGATTGGTGAACAAAAATAAAAATAAAGTGAGAATGAGGATGAAAAATATGCTTCTGTGTGCCATTGTTTCATGATAGACAAAAGCTCTGGTATCGGAAAATATTTATGGTGGTAGTATTGACAATTGACTCTAACTTCAACGTATGTTTAACGTTAACATAGTCAACATAAAGAGACATCCCTTTTGTGTCCATGTGATAAGAGCCTTGTTTTTATTTTTGACCCATTCTCTACGCTGTGGTTATTAGGAAACCCACCATACGGGTAATTAAGAAGCTTCATAGCAATTTAATAACTGACCACACAGATACATGATATAGGACGTTACGCAATTCTCATGTCTTGTAGTGACAGATTAATGGTACATATATATAGGGAATGAAAACAAGTCTGATATGCTAATGTTAGACACAGAAACACTCGGTTGAGACTTGAGAAAATTGATTTTTTTATAACAGCTACAAACTTTTCTTGACCCAACGTGTACAACTTATTTTCTACGTTGTGTGGTGGTCAACAGAAATAGGCACTGCTATCATGATAATGTCATAAGAGACTTGTTTTTCCTTTTCATGTTTCCATAGCCTGTTACCGTGTTTTAACTGTCTGTTTATTAGGAGCCCCCATTTATGGACCAGGAGTTGGATACTATTTTACATACGCTACACAAGCATCATATATGCAGCCTGACGTCTAAATCGATAAACTTAGTGTTGGGAATTTGGCATGGTTAAATGTTTGGCACCAACGGAATCTTCTAATGTATGCGAAAATTGACCGGTAGCAAAAGCATGACATGGCTTTTTCAAATCAATAAAAATGCAGTGTTTCAATTTTTAATGTATCTTCTCATGTTTGTTCTATTCAATTAATATTAGGATTATTTTCGTTAATTTGGCATATTGAAAAACTGTGTTGTAAAGTATAATTTGTGATTTGGGTATCGTATAATACGGGACATTGGAAGCAAGGGCCTGGCCATGTAAAACGTGATTTGGTAATTTGGATATTAATGTGTTGGATTTCTTGTTCTTGAGTTCATATGGGTTTCAATTTTTTAACTGTTGCTGGTTTTAATTGGTCGTAAAATTAATTGTTGTGTTCATGTGGCCTGATTTTGTAACTTTAGCCCAAAACACCAATTTCTAAAAATCCTAGAACAAATTAAAGAATGTAATTTTTTAACTAATGAAACAGGGACAAATAACTTTAAATGAAAGACCATGTTTGCTCAAATCAGTTCATCCCAGTTCTTGAGCTGTTGACCTTGTCGTAAGGTATCTGTTTCTCACGGATAAATGAAATAGTAGCTAGATAAAGCGAGCAGTAGGAAGAGGAAGATATCTCTGCCTGCCATTGTTTCAAGGCAGTGCCAAAGCTATATGGGATATAGTTGGAAAGAAGTGATAGCTATAGTGGTAGTATAGATATTCCTACAACTTTTCTTGACTCAAAATTCTACGCCATTTGTAAGTTAGGAATGGATCTAACAGAACTGGTATATGGTTATTTATGTCAGTGCTATCATAGGTTTTGACGCGTGTAGGATTTTAATTATCACGATCTGTGGCCTAACTTTGTATCTATAAGCGGTCACATATCAAACGTACTCTAATGGTGACAATATAGGTGGGTTAAGTGATGGGCTTCAAGAATCATATTGGTGAACATACAAGAAGCAAAGTCAACTCAGTCATCTGTGTTAATAACAGAGCAAGTCAACCAAATACTCCTCCCAAGATGAAGATACTGCTTGAGAAGAGTTTGAATGTATGTTACACAATGTAAACAGATTGTTCTAGAAGCTTAGTTAGTTATTAGTTAGTCATAGCAGTTAGTTTAGTTTTCTCACCAATTTGTATTGTATAAATACTCTGTAAACCCTCATTTGTAATTAATAACTTCATAATGAATTTCACTTCCAATATGTCAATTGTCTTTTCTCTCATTTCTTGATATGGTATCAGAGCACAAAACACCACACACCGTGGTGCTTAACTGATTCCGATCACTGTAACAACATTTTCCGGCCAAATAACCACCACAACAACTTCTCCCGCCAAAATTTTTCTTCTTTAAACCACCATAATCTACCATAAACCACCATTAATTCTGCAAAATAATCATCACAAATCACTACAAATCATCAAGATTCACTTCAAATCATCATAATACTCATAAATTCTGTTACAATTCTGTTACACTTTCTATTACAGTATCACCATTGATAAACCTTCAATTTCATTACAATGTCAACATCTCACACGGATTCACCATCTTCTTCACTGGATAATGATGTCACTTCACCTCTTCATCCTCTTTACCTTCATCCTAATGATCATCCAGGTCTACTGTTAATTTCAAAGAAACTTCAAGGATCAGAGAACTACAGTACATGGAAGAGATCAATTCTCATTGCTCTTAGTGCCAAAAACAAATTGAAGCTGATTAATGGTGATTTTGAAGAGCCTCCTTCAGATTCAGCATTGAGGACTCATTGGGATAGGGCTAATGATATGCTCATTTCTTGGATATTGAACACTGTGTCTGAAGAAATTGGTAATCATCTCACTTATGTCAATTCTGCTTATGATTTGTGGAATGAATTATTTGAGCATTATTCACAACTTGATGGGCATAGAATTTATCAAATAGCAAATGAGATTGTTGAGTTGAAACAGCTTAATTGTACTGTGGAAGTTTACTATCATAAGTTGAAAGGACTTTGGGATGAGTTAGATGCAATTGAAGCTCCATATGCATGTACTTGTAAGTGTGTTTGTAACAATGGGAAGGAGAATAGTGAGAGAGAGCAGAGGAAAAGATTGGTTCAGTTTCTCATGGGTTTGAATGAGTGTTATACCAACATCAGGGGACAGATCTTACTCATGCAACCTTTACCAAATGTAGCAAAATCTTATAGTATGTTGAGGCAAGAAGAAAAGCAAAGAGAGTCACCAAAGCAGTCTGTTAGTACCCCTATTGCACTCAATAACTATAGAAGTTCTTACAACCCATCTGCTAGAATCCATCATTCAAACAATCCAAATTCAAACAATAACAACAATGCCACTGCTGAGAGAAGAAGCAATTTCAGGAAAGGGATTTTTGGTGCTTATTGTAAGAAAGAAGGTCATTCTAAAGAGGAGTGTTACAAGCTACTTGGTTATCCTCCAGGTCACCCATTGCACAACAAGTATCAGCCACCTGCTCAAAGAAACAACACATCAAACAGGAATGTGAGAACTGTAAACATGGTGACAAATGAAACCCTGCCACCAATGGAGCCTGAGCCACAACAAAGCCCACTTGATCAGTGTTCAACTTCAGCATCTAATGACTCAGAAGCTCATGTTCATGCTAGAATGGATCAGTTGCAGAATCAGTTGAATCAGGTTATTCTCATGATGCAAGATGCTCAGGGTGATACATCTGGTATGACTCAACACATGGCAGGTATACTTTCATTCAATCCTCACATTTCAGTACCTACAAAGATAACTGGCATTCATTCATTCAATTCTATTGCTAAAATGTACTCATTCATTGCTTCAAACATATCCAAAACTTCATTCATATGGATCATTGATAGTGGAGCCACAAATCATATTTGTATCTCCTTAGGTCTTATGCATAACATCACCAAACTCACCACACCTATTACTGTCTCACTTCCAAATGGACACACAACACAAGTGTATTATGTTGGATCAGTACACCTTACATCAACACTTACCATCCATGAAGTTTTCTACATCCCTACCTTCACCTACAACCTTATCTCCATCAGCAGGCTTCTACACAAAACATTGTTTTCAGTCACTTTCACTCATGACAGATTTGTCTTTCAGGGCCATGATGGGAGAAGTACTCATGGCATTCTTCATGGTGGACTCTACTTGTTATCATCAACCAAGACTACAATGGAACCCTCTTCAACCATCATGTCCAGTATTAGTAGCTCACAACTCTGGCACAACAGGCTTGGCCACACACCACTTCAAACAATTAAGAAAATCAAAAACATTTCAGTTTCTCCTTCTGATCTAGATTGTAAATGTACCATTTGTCCAGTAGCTAAACATCATGTACTTCCATTCCCTGTAAGCACTTCAAATGCAAAATCAAAATTTGATCTTCTTCACCTTGATGTATGGGGACCATACAGGCATTCCACAATTAATAAATGTCAATACTTCCTTACCATTGTTGATGATTACTCTAGAGCTACATGGACATATTTATTACCAAGTAAACATCATGTATTCATAACTTTTCAAATCTTTCATGCATCTGTCAAAACACAATTTCAAGCAACAATAAAACTCATCAGAACAGACAATGGTACTGAATTTGTCAATTCATCATTCACTAATTATCTTCAAACACATGGAATAACACATCAAACATCATGTCCATACACACCTCAGCAAAATGCCAGGGTTGAAAGAAAACACAGACACCTTTTAGAAATGGCTAGATCAATTCACTTTCAAGCACATTTTCCAATACATTTTTGGGGTTACAGCTTACTAGCATCCACCCATCTCATTAACAGAATACCTTCCATAATTCTTCAAAATCAAAGTCCTTATGAGTTATTACACAATTCACCACCAACACTTGATCATTTGAGAGTTATAGGCTGCTTGGCATATGCTTACCATTACACCTCAGACAAGTTTGATAAAAGAGGCACTCCTACTATTCTAATTGGTTATCCAAACAATCAAAAAGGTTACCTCTTGTATGATCCCTCTACACACAAAACCATTACCAGCAGGAATGTGTTATTTGATGAGTCCAACTTTCCTTTTGCCACATCTCCTACCAAACCAGACACCTCTCTTTATCAATCACCATCATTCTCACCTTCTACCATGTATCCAAACTTCAGTATCCCAACTCCTCTTCATGTTTCACAACCATCTACAACAACAACTCAAACCAATCCCAACTTATTTCCATCAACAGTTGATCCTAGCAGTCCATCTAACTCAGAACCAACACCAACACCAACACCACTTAACACCACATCTTTATCTACACCTACACCTATCTCTACCTACACTGATCCAACACATACACCACCTGATGTATCAACACCACCTGTTTCAACCCCAACACATACACCATCTGATGTACCAACACCACCTGTCTCATCTCCAACACATACATCACCACCAATTCCACAACCAACTAGAACATCAACAAGAATCAAACACACTCCACCAAAACTCAAAGCTTATCATTACAAACTCCCAAGATCATCAATTCATAACATCATTCATCCTAAACATCATCATTCTAATTATATTAATTATTCCAATTTGTGTCCTACATCACTTCATTTCATTAACCACATTGATAAAATCACTGAACCAACCACATTTCATCAAGCATCAAAGTATAAACCTTGGATTGAAGTAATGAATAAGGAAATTATAGCATTAGAAAAGAATGATACTTGGGAGATCACCATCCTACCAGCTAGCAAGTTTGCAATTGGATGCAAATGGGTATTCAGGATTAAGTATAATGTTGATGGGACAATAGAAAGGTACAAAGCAAGACTTGTTGCAAAGGGGTACAATCAAAAGGAAGGAGAAGACTACACAGAAACTTTTGCACCTGTTGCAAAAATGGCCACAGTTAGAACTCTTCTAGCAGTTGCAGTACACAATGATTGGATTATTGAGCAACTAGATGTGAACAATGCTTTCTTACATGGTGATCTTCATGAAGATGTATACATGGAAATACCAAAGGGATACTCTCAAACTTTTCCACCAAATACTGTCTGCAAGCTCAAGAAGTCACTTTATGGACTTAAACAAGCTAACAGAAACTGGTTTGAAAAGCTCACTTCTTTTCTCACTTCACTAGGTTTCAAACAAAGTTATGTGAATACTTCTCTTCTCACTCTCAAACAAGACAACAAGTTTACTGCTATCTTGGTTTATGTGGATGATTTATTGATTGCTGGTAATGACAAAGCTACCATTCATAAAATCAAGCAAAGCTTAGATGAGAAATTCAGCATTAAAGATCTTGGTCCACTTCATTACTACTTGGGTATTGAATTTTTGAGGAACAAAACAGGACTAGCAGTGACTCAAAGGAAATATGCAATTGATCTCATCACTCATGCTAATCTTCTGGACACAAAGCCTTCTGCTACTCCATTAGATCCTAATGTTAAACTTTCTATAGATGATGGAGATCCACTGCCTGATCCTACTCCTTACAGAACTTTAGTGGGTAAACTTCTTTACTTGACAATTACCAGACCTGACTTAGCTTTTGCTGCACAAGCTCTTAGTCAGTTTCTACACAAACCAACTCATGTTCATATGAAGGCACTCACCAGGGTAATCAGATATCTCAAGTTATCTGCAGGTCAAGGTCTTTTCTTCCCTCTCAGGAACAGTCTTACTTTAACTACTTACTGTGATAGTGACTGGGCAAGTTGTCCATTCACAAGAAGATCTGTCACAGGCTACTGCATATTTCTTGGTTCCTCTCTCATTTCCTGGCAATCCAAGAAGCAAATTGTTGTTTCTAGGTCCTCCACAGAGGCTGAATACAGGGCTTTAGCTGATAGCACTTGTGAGGTTACATGGCTTCAATGTTTATTAAAGGATCTCAATGTTCAAGTTCCAACTCCTATTTCCATGATGGTTGACAATGCATCTTGCATTGCTCTTGCTTCTAATCCTGTCCAGCATGCAAGAACCAAACACATTGAGCTTGATTGCCATTTTGTGAGAGACAAAGTCAAATCAGGACAAATACTTCCTACTTACATCTCTACCAAACATCAAGTTGCTGATATACTGACCAAAGGATTGTCCAGACCTCTTCGCTATAATTGCCTATCCAAGTTAGGCATGTGTAATCCTTACACACTGCCAACTTGTGGGGGGGGGGGGGGGGGGGGGATATTGGTGAACATACAAGAAGCAAAGTTAACTCAGTCAACTGTGTTAATAACAGAGTAAGTCAACCAAATACGCCTCCCAAGATGAAGATACTGCTTGAGAAGAGTTTGAATGTATGTTACACAATGTAAACAGATTGTTCTAGAAGCTTAGTTAGTTATTAGTTAGTCATAGCAGTTAGTTTAGTTTTCTCACCAAATTGTATTGTATAAATACTCTGTAAACCCTCATTTGTAATTAATAACTTCATAATGAATTTCACTTCCAATATGTCAATTGTCTTTACTCTCATTTCTTGATAAATCAACATTAAAGAAATAATCCTAAAACAAAATAAAACATATCGTTACTTAAGTAACAACAATATCTCGATCTGATCATCAATAATGTATTGGGGTAAAGCTAAAGATACGCAACATATTTCTTCAAATAAACACAAGTACGCAACGTACTTAGTAAAGTGTCAAACGTACGCAACATATTTTCAAAAAATGGTCGATCTACGCAATATGACCTGCTGGCAGCAGGTTACCAGGTTACCTAAGTTTAAAAGTTACACCTTTGATCCCTAAACTGTCTCATATCTCGCGTACATGATCCTATTTTAGTCCTATTTATCAGCGTTACACCGTTAGTCCCCAAACGCTACACCGTTAGTCCTATTTAGTCCTATTTACCAGCGTTACACCGTTAGTCCCCAAACGTTACACCGTTAGTCCTATTTAGTTACACCGTTAGTCCCCAAAAATATATATATAAAAAAATTTTCAGATTGTTTAAAAAAAAAAAAAAAAAAAAAAAAACTTAAAAAAAAAAAATCCAGATTACTAAAAAAAAAAAAACTTTAAAATTGAATTTTTTTTTTCAAGAAAAAAAAAAAAAAAAAAAAACTTTAAGAAATTCCAGATTTTTTAAAGTTTTTTTTTTTTTTTTTTTTTTTTTTTTCTTTTTTTTTTAAAAAAAAAAAAAACTTAAAAAAAATACAATTTTAAAGTTCTTTTTTTTTTTTTTTTTTTAATAATCTGGATTTTTTTTTTAAGTTTTTTTTTAATAATCTGGATTTTTTTTTAAGTTTTTATTTATTTATTTATTTTTTTAAATAATCTGAAATTATATATATATATATATATATATATATATATATATATATATATATATATATATATATATATATGGGGACTAACGGTGTAACGTTTGGGGACTAACGGTGTAACGCTGGTAAATAGGAGCAAATAGGACTAACGGTGTAACATTTGGGGACTAACGGTGTAACGCTGGTAAATAGGACTAAAATAGGATCATGTACGCGAGATATGAGACAGTTTAGGAACCAAAGGTATAACTTTGAAAGTTATGTGACCTTGTAACCTGCTGCCAGCAGGTCATATTGCGTAGATCGACCATTTTTTGAAACTATGTTGCGTACGTTTGACACTTTACTAAGTACGTTGCGTACTTGTGTTTATTTGAACAAATATGTTGCGTATCTTTAGCTTTACCCCATAATGTATTAATGTGACTTATAGATGCAAAGAAAGAGACCGATGACTTTTCAACTTGAGGGTAGCAAAAGTAAAACTTTTACAATGAAATGAGTGACATTTCGTCTCTTATCCATTTTCTTGTTAGCACAAGTTATACCGTTTCATTGCTTTTAGTGATTTCTTTCAGTACGTAATTTAGGGTGCGTTTGGTATCCTTTATCGGAATGAGGGAATGATAGTTGTAATGATTGTTAGTGTTTGGCTAAGATGCGGAGCCCACATTATATGAGAATGAAATATATAAATTGTCCATACTCCATAGGAGTCTAAAAGAGAAGAAATGAATCTATCATAGCTGAGGGACCCATCTTATACCGAAAACGATACCGATTGTGATTCATGTCATCATACCAAAACTGAAAACGATACCGATTGTGATTCATGTCATCATACCAAACGCACCCGGGGTGTTATCAAAGGGAATAAAATGGTACACACTCCTTAATTAGTATAATTGTGAGTTGTTTTGCTCAGAAAATCTCCTTCTTGACACACTGAGTGAATATGTGCTCTACTAGTACAAATCCTTGTTCTATATATGTGCTCTACAAGTACAAGTGAAAATGTGCTCTACTGAGTGAAATTGTGCATAGACCGATTTTCTTTTATATCTGAGCATGTTTCGGTAAACCACGTTTCAACCTTGTTCTATATATTATTTTAAAAATAAATTATCGTAGATAGTAGACACTAGGACCACCTATCATGTAATGTAACTTGTTGAACCATACAATAATATGATTTAGGAGTTAACTACATTTTTTGTCCTTGTGATTGTATCAAAATCTCACTTTTGGTTCAATTTTCAAAACAGGTGCGATTCCAATCTTATAATTTGCGTTTTGTTCCACTTTTGGTCCAATTTTCTAACGGAGATAGTTTAGTCGTTAAGTCTAATTGTAAAGTGCCAACATTAGTCCTTTAACTTAACAGTTGTTTGCAATGTTCGTCTTTTATACCAAAGATCGTTTTCAATGTTTGCACCGTTAGTCCTTTCAGTTAGTTAGTATTTTAAAAAAATTCAAAAAAAAAAAAAAATAAAAAAAAAATAGAAAAAAATTCTAAAAAAATGATTTTTTTTTTGGAATTTTTTTTTTCAAAAAAATAATTTGAAAAAAAATTTTCTAATAAAATTTTTTCTTAAAAAATTCGAAAAAGTTCTAAAAAAAAATAATTTGAAAAAAAAAATTTCTAATAAAAGTTATGGTTAAAAAAAAATTGATAAAAAAATTAATTTGAAAAAAAAATTCTAATAAAAATTTTTGTTAAAAAGTTCGAAATAAATTCTAAAAAGAAAATTTTTGACGGAAAAAATTTTTTCCAAAAAAAAAATAATTTGAAAAAAAAAATTCTAATAAAATTTTTTGTTAACAAAATTCTAAAAAAAATAATTTTGATGAAAAAATTAATTTGAAAAAAAAATTCTAATAAAAATTTTTGTTACAAAATTCTAAAAAGAAAATTTTTGACGAAAATTTTTTTTCCAAAAAAATTATTTTTAATGTATTTTCATTTCATCATACTTTTTAGAATTTTTTAAGAAAAATTTTATTAGAAATTTTTTTACAAATTATTTTTTTTGGAAAAAAAAAATTCGTCAAAAAAAATTTTTTTAAGAATTTTTTTCGAAGTTTTTAAGAAAATTTTTTATTAGAATTTTTTTTTCAAATTATTTTTTTTGGAAAAAAAAAATTTAGGCAAAAATTTTTTTTTTTTAGAATTTTTTAAGAAAAATTTTTATAAGATTTTTTTTTTTTTTTTTTTTTTTCAAATTATTTTGATACAACCACAAGGACAAAAATGTAGTTAACTCATGATTTAGAGATCGTTGGATGCATACACATTGACATGCGATGTGAAATATCATTTGTTGTTTATTACTAGAAATTAGTAAATATCTCAAACATGATCATTTGAATACTGAGAGCACAAGGTGCAGATGGTTGAAGCATGCTCGCCGTCCTAGTTGGCAATGGCAATGGCGAGCCGTTGCTCGCCGCCACACCAAACCCCCTCGCCGTTGCTCGCCGATGGTCACCTCCCCGTGGCCACGGCGAATGTGAAAACTGACAAATGGCAGGCTTTTTTCATTTTACAAAAGGCGAAGGTGAAAATATTAGGGAGAAAATGAAAGATGTTACATGGTTTAGAGATAATTCAATCCTTACGAATTAGAGCAAGATTATTCCGGCGAGATTTCTTTTCAGTTTTGATGAACACACATGGGTTATGGATGAGATGGCGAGGTGTGGTACGGGTTTGATCTTTGATTAAACTGCATGTTTAAGAATGGTGATGAACGCTGTTGATCAATGGAGATGAAGGGTGTGATGTTTTTTTTTTTGTTTATGGAAGACAAATGGGTTTGTTGGATAAGAAGAGTATTCTATTTAAGTATATAAATACTTGTAGTATATAATCGTTTAAGGTTTCTGATTTTAATAAAAAGTTGTAAATCAAACTTATGTTAAATTTTATAAAAAAGATTTTACATGTTCGACTTATAAAATTGCATCATTTATAAGTTTTTTATTTGATGAAATAAAATTAGTATGTTTTTTATTTTTTAGTATTTGTGAAATTAATTTAATTTATTTAATAAAATGAATAAAAAAATAAGTGTGTAAGAGGTGGAGCCCTAATGGGGAAGTTGAAGTTTGTTGTTTGGTGAGGGGGGTTTGTTGTGATTAGTTGAAGTTGAGGTGTTTTGGTGATGTGGCATGGTGAGGCCCGAATGAAGAGCCTCTTGCTCAACTTTGCACCTTGTGCTCTGAGGTCCATATGATATTATTGGATAAACTCAAGTCCACATATTATTGGATAACCTTTTATGAACAGCTGACATGTTTTTTCCCCAGCTATTGTAGATCAGATATATGAAAAAGCTATTTGTTACCTATTGACACATCTTTCTAGCAGAGTGGATAGCAGAATAAGAAAAAAAACGCACAACGCAACGTACTTTTACTCGCGCTTCAAAACTTAAAATTGAAGTCCATGCTGATCTTTCAGCTGCTCCCAATCTTTTTACTGTTCATATTTTGTTCTTAACATTTATAATAATTTGGGCAAAGTTTAATGTAAGTATAGAAGTTTTGAAAACATATCTCTTATTTGAGATCAGGAAATGAAGTAGAAAGTCAACTATTTGGAAGCAATGCTAGTTTAAGTAATGATATTACACTTATTCATTTCTGCTTCCTTTTATCGTGCTACTAAAATTGAAATTGATTGCCCATTTACGGATCCAATGCCCAAATTGTCATCACTTGCTGCCTCTGCCTCACATCTCTCGATGAAGAATGCGGGTTGTTTTGGTTCGGGTAGATGCATATTTTCATTAGTAAGCATAGAAATAACTTCAGAGATAGTAGGTCTGTCAATGGCATGGTCTTGAACACACAAGAGTCCCACATGAATGCATGTCATTACTTCCTTGGGAGTGCATGAATCTTCAAGTACTGGATCCATCAACTCGAAACCTCTGCCTTCTTTCCACAGTTCCCATGCCTAATTCAGTTTAAGCCTTTATAGTCAATTGTTAAATGTTTAATTAAAAGTCTCAAATTATGAAAATAAGTCTTAGATACGACTAACTTACGAGTCCTAGAAGGTTTAGTGGGTGATCCGAATCATAGCTCCCATGGTTCACCTTACTGCTTATAATCTCCAGTAACAAAACACCAAAACTGAATACATCTGTCTTGGTTGAAACGGCCCCTCCAATCATGTACTCTGGCGACATGTATCCACTAAGTATGAATACGAGTTAGTGTTTGGGAGTTAAAAATGGGGAGCTCTTATTGGTTCAAGATAAGCCATGGACTCACCGGGTTCCAACAACTCTGCTTGTATTTGCTTGAGACTCATTGATCCCAAATAACTTAGCCATGCCAAAATCTGATATTTTTGGCTTCATGTATTCATCTAGCAAGATATTACTGGCTTTCAGATCTCTATGGATAACCTTCAGCCTTGAAAACTTATGTAGATATAGTAGTCCTTGAGCAATGCCGTCTATTATTAGAAACCGAGTATTCCAATCCAGCAATCCTTTCCTCCTAGGATCTATTAACCAATTAGTAGAAGCCTAGTAACAAGTAAAGAAAATAACAATTAAAATAAATTAATTGTTAGATCTTACCAAACAAAAAAAAATCCAGGCTATGATTCGGCATGTACTCATAAACAATGATTTTCTCTTGCTTCTCTACACAACACCCTATAAGCCTGACAAGATTTATATGTTGAAGTTTGGCTATGAGTTCGGTTTCATTCCTAAATTCCTTGACTCCTTGTGCAGAGCTTCTTGAAAGGCGTTTCACAGCAACTTCTTGCCCATCAACTAATTTCCCCTGTGAACGCCATCAAATGAGTTTCTACTTAAAGAATTTCTTAATTAGTCTGTTTTTGAGAGTTTACCTTATAAACTTCTCCAAACCCCCCTTCTCCTAGCTTATTACTGCTTGAGAAGTTGTTTGTGGCAGATGAGATTTTATGCAAGGTGAAATAATGTGGCTCAGTGTCCATCTTCATATCTGTTTCTACATAACTAATGAACCGTTTCAGCTGATGCAGCATCAGCTTTAGGATGCTCTTGGCTTTCCCTAAAATTTTTAATAAGGAAAATCTGTTAAATGGCTAAAATGTCACTGTATATAAATTCACTATAATTCTAAAGTTCTTATAGCTGTTGTGTTCAACACTGTTCCTAGCAATACTTTAGGTTCCCCTCCATCAATAATAATATGTTGTAAAAAAGAGGGCAACCATCAGAACTAAGTTCTGAGAAACTTTTTATCTATCTCAATTCTCAAATAATGTATCAACTCAAAAAGATGTTAAATTTTTGCATGATAATTTGGTAATTATAGAGATCAGTTCTTAACTGGTTAGTTTTCTGTAAGACTGCATGATGGCAAATTTAAATGATAACTGGATTGTATTGACCAGTTGAAAGCTGGGAAATTAAAGTGAGGGATTGTATGAATGGAGTAAAGATGTGATACTGATACCTTTAATATGCCAAATAGCGTTATGGAAGTATAGCTTCTTGTATGTCAAATAGCACGATAGGAGTAGGGCTAAAGATACAATCACAAAGATCAACACAATCCAGGGTGTTGTTATCTTCGTGTTCTTCATCTCTATCTTTTTCTCTGCATATGAATAAAAAAACTGTAAGATTTATTTGAACCGAGAAGCAAACCATTCTTGCAAACTTTGGATTGGTTATGTTTTTTTAAGAAGTGATTCTTGTTTATACATCAAAAGTTTAACCTAAAATATTTAAGATATCACACACAATGAAAAATGTTTATGATAGTGACTTCTAGTGCTTGTAGAAGAAGGCTACCCACTTCAATTGGGTACTTTCACAAGCATTATTCATGTTAAAAAATGTGAATCTATATTGTAAACTTACTGACCTCCTCGATAATTGATGGCACCATATTCTGTGTATGGGTGGTGACGAGCTTTTGCAGGATCATAAATCATTTGACTGTAAATCTTGCAGCCTGCCTTGTTTTCGGTCGCATAAGTATAGGCCATGCAAGAACAATTTCTCCAACATATTTTTTTGCAATCATATAGACTCAAGTTATAGCTTTCATCATATACATACTCATTTCCATAGACGTAGTCATTTCTTGAAGCAAAGTAATAATCCTTCCTACATTCCAGCTTTTCAAAATCACCTTCAGCACAACCAGGGTCATTGGAGTCTAGGGGTGTAAACGAGCCGAGACAACTCGCGAGCAACTCGAGATCGACTCGAAAAATACTCGATTCGACTCGATTTTAAACGAGCCGAGACAACTCGTGAGCTACTCGACTCGACTCGATTACACATTTACACCCCAATATATATATATATATATATATATATATATATATATATATATATATATATACACATATATATATACATACATATGTATGTATATATATATATATATATATATATATATATATATATATATATATATATATATATATATATATATATACTCCCTCCGTCCCTTAATAAATGTCCAGTTTTGACTTTTTGAGTCTTTTTTCTTTA
Source organism: Artemisia argyi (assembly GCA_030686995.1). Lineage (NCBI taxonomy): Eukaryota > Viridiplantae > Streptophyta > Magnoliopsida > Asterales > Asteraceae > Artemisia > Artemisia argyi. Next base: position 151,939,293 of record CM060688.1, on the reverse strand, counting down.
GCTTTGACCTTAAATATTTTTATTTGTATTATATGATACTTGATAAAAATTATGTCAATGAAAAGTACATTTAAAACCCAATTCATTCATATATTTTGCATCATGTATTATATATCACATATAAAAATATTTATGGTCAAAGATGATAAAAAAAGACTTTGAAAATTCAAAGTGGACATTTAATATGGGACGGAGGTAGTATATATATATATATATATATATATATATATATATATATATAGGGGTGTAATCGAGCCGAGACAACTCGTGAACAACTCAAGATCGACTCGAAAAATACTCGACTCGACTCGATTTTAAACGAGCCGAGCTCGAGCATGTCAATACTCGGCTCGACTCGGCTCGTTTACACCCCTTGAGCGGCATTGTACGTTAAAAGTTATAACTAAACCCTGAAGAAAACCATCTTGATGCATCCTCAAAGATGGGAATAGCTCAAATGATTTTGTCAAATATGTGAAAGATTGCTCAGTCTCGTTAGACATGTAGTAGAGGCGGACATTTGGACCAGAAGATTGTAGATCTGTGTTTTCGAATTGACCATTCTGCCAAGGTCCACTCTTCCAGTGGATGCTCCCTCGCCTCAGGGTGACCAGTTGACCTGTGCCATTAGGGTCGATTGTTAAAGTAAAAGACCCATGGTTTGGTAGCTGATCACTCCGCCAAGAAGTGAGTGACCATCTATGCCCAGTCTTTAGATTAATTCCTAGTTTCATTCCAGGCAGAAGAGTGTCTGTCGGGTAATCAAAGCTTTACCATAATACCTGCTTAACTGACCCATCTTGATACAGTTCTTGCAGTACCAAGTTACCAGAATCCAACAGTTTAACACTTGCATTCCGTGGTACTAAAGTAGGACTAAAGAGATCAAGAACAGTGTCTCCACTAGATAAAATGCTAAGCTTGCCATGAACATCTATCTTGAGATTGCCATATATATCTGGGATTGGATTGTTTCAGTTTGCGACCCAAACTGCCATTTTATGAAATTCGTATAAATACCTGTATTTGTGTTCGTCGACATCGATGTCATTGTAGAATATCCCTAGATAAGGACTTATGCTAGTGCCAAATCCAAAGAACTTCAGAACAAAGACCTTGTTTGGTGAAAGCAAAGAATCCCAGTCCTTGAGCAGTTGACCTTGATGTAAGGTATCTGTTTCTGAGTAACAGGGGTTACTGTAATAATAGCAAGATGAAGTGAGGATGAGAATGAGGTATATACTTCTCTCTACCATTGTTTCAAGGTAGATGTGGGATCGTATTTCCTGATCTTGTTTTGGGTTGAGAAGTATTGTGATTGCTGGCAACTGTTTTTTTGACTCAAATTTCATACACCTTTTTTGACAATAGACTTGGTCAATATAGAATCATACATCTCTTTATGTTTTTTTTGGATAAGTACTTTGTTTGTTTTCAATGTTCCCTTAGTCGTGTGCCCCATTCTTTACATTGTTGTAGACCAAGAAATGTATAGCAACTTAGAAATGTCACACAAGCATATTGATTTAAGTGGGACGGATAAAAATTGACCTTGTTGAACACGTTAGCTCTGTGCTGAGAAAAAGTAATTTTATTAATTATCAACTTTTCTTGACTCAAAAAGTCTACAACTTCTTTTTATATGTTCTACCGAGTCAACAGAAGTAAACATCACTACCATGTTTATGTCTTTCCAAAGCTTATTAACCCAATTGTATACCATTGGCTTATTAGGATGCCCCATTATGGACCAGGAGTTGCATACTATATTACACAGACACGATACACAACTACATAAGCTTTCATACAGGAAAAAATATTCCAAACACTATCTAATGGTTTGGGGATTTAGTTCTCTTGTCGTCTCGCATTAACAACCTTTAACTATTGACAATGAATATAACAATGCATAATGGGGATATCAGCATCCACTAATTTTATAGTTCGAAAAAAAAGGCAAGGGAACAGAAGTATATAGAGATGTATGTGGTCATTAATACAAGTATAAATGAAAGGCACGTTTGGGATGTAAGAATCATAGTATCAGCACAAAAAGGGACCCAGTCCTGCGATCTATATGACACCATAGATGCCTCCTATGCGTTATTTAGGTATCCGAAATATGTAAAGGATTATTTTTTCTTCTGGTAGCTAGTTTTAGTGATTTGATTAGTTCATATGCTTTCATTATGTGGACATCATTATGTTGATGACTAACCCTGCCTACTGATATATACAGTTAGACTGTAGGGGGCTTACATTCCAGTTACACTCAATGCTGGTGATTGCCAGCTTGAAATTTCTAAGCGTGTAAGCAACATCATCTATTGAAGGTAAGGTATGTCAGATGCCTGATATTGTGATGTCAGTGTCAGAACGGAGTCAGGAGTCGGTGTAATTCCTTAATAGGTCCAAAGCAAGTGATGCCTAACCAACAGATAGTTCGAATAATAGAGTTACACCTTTGTCCCAAAACATAATCTTTGATGTGGTACCTAGTTTATTGCATCTGTTCAATTATTTAATACTATATTTTTCCACAAACATTTTTAACAGGAAGAATCCGAACAAATCCTATCTACATGCTATCACAGTTTGTTTGTTTGAGTCCCCAAACTTAGTGTTGGCATGGCCGAAATGTCATTATGTATTTAAAAATGGATGGTAAGCAGTCAAAATCATATAGAAATGAGGACACTCTTTCAAATTTTATAGATATGCAGACAATGTATTTTCATGTATTACGTATTAAAACAACACAGGTGACCACTGGATAACCGTGTAGCTAAGCTGGATGAAAAATTATAATACCTTTAATTTATTATTGAAACTCTTAGCAACTTTCTTGACTCAACTTTCTAACCTTTATATAATGTTTCACTTGGTCAACAGAAGATTTACAAAACAGACTATCTCCTTGTTTATAGTTTCAATATAATTATCAGAGAGGTCACCGAATTCATATTTCAAGCCAACTTATTAGAATTAGTAACACTGTAATACATGATTTTGGTGCCTTTTATCTTGCCACGACAATTGAAATGGATTGCCCGTTTACGGATCCTTTCATTAAACTATCATCTCTCGGTGCCTGTGGCTCACCCCTCTCGATGAAAAATGCTGGTTGTTTTGGCTCAGGTAGATGCATATTTTCATTAGTAAGCATAGAAACAACTTCAGACATGGTAGGTCTGTCTGTAGCATGATCTTGAACACACAAGAGACCCACATGAACGCATGTCATTACTTCTTGGGGAGTGCTTGAATCTTCCAGTGTTGGGTCCATCAATTCCAAACCTCTGCCTTCGTTCCACAATTCCCATGCCTATATACATATATGTAGTTTTCATTAAACCAGTAATATGTCTCATGTGATAAGAAAATAAGCCTTAGGAATGATTAACTCACGAGCCCTAGAAGGTTGAGTGGATGTTCTGCATCATAGCTCCCATGGTTCATCTTGCTGCTTATTATCTCAAGCAACAAAACACCAAAACCAAAGACATCTATCTTGGTTGAAACGGTGCCATCTATTAGATACTCAGGCGGCATATAACCACTGAATATAAAACCAAGAGTTAGCTTATGTGAGATAGTATATAGGAACTCATGCTGACACAAGAAAAGTTTTGGACTGACCGTGTTCCAACAACTCTACTTGTATTTGCTTCAGACTCGTTGATCCCAAATAACTTAGCCATGCCAAAATCTGATATTTTTGGCTTCAAATACTCATCTAGCAAAATGTTACTTGCTTTCAGATCTCTATGGATTACCCTTAATCTTGAAAACTTATGTAGATATAGAAGTCCCTGAGCTATGCCGTCAATGATTACAAAGCGATTATTCCAATCTAGTAATCCTTTCTTGTTAGGATCTATTAATAAATCAGTAGCAGCAATTAAGAAAAATCCAAGTAATATAGAGAATTTATCAAGTGTTAGATCTTACCAAATAGAAAGAAGTCCAAGCTGCTATTAGGCATGTACTCATATACAAGGATTTTTTCTTGCTTTTCTACGCAACACCCTATAAGCTTGACCAGATTAGTGTGTTGAAGTTTGGCAGTGAGCTCAGTTTCATTCTTAAACTCCTTGATTCCTTGTCCAGAGCTTTTTGAAAGTCGTTTCACTGCAACCTCTTGCCCGTCAGCTAATTTCCCCTGTGAAATCCATCACATGAGGTTTTATTTGAAATCTTCTCAACTAGTGTTTTTCAAAATTTTACCTTATAAACTGCTCCAAAACCTCCCTCTCCTAGCTTATTGGTGTTTGAGAAACTGCTTGTTGCAGCTGAGATGCTTTGAAAGGTGAAATAACGCACCTCAGCGTTGAAATTCTTATCTCTTCGTACATAATTGTAGAAGCGCCTCATCTGATGCAGCAACAGCATTTTTATTTTCTTAGCTTTCCCTAAAAATAAAATGTGGTTAGATGGTAAGCATAAATGATACATTATGTAACATCTGGTCCATGGAGAAAATTCTTGATTCGTCAAGTTTTTGTAAGACTATCATTATGGAAAGTATGATAGCTGTATCATATTGACCAGGTCTTGAAATCGTGAAAATACGTGACTATTGTTTTTTATGAATACCTCTAACATCAAGCTTCTTGTATGCCAAATAGCATGATAGGAGTAGAAGTAACGGTACAATCATAACAATCACCCCAATCCAGGCCTTACTCTTCTTTTCGATCTTTATCTCTGCATAAATTGTTAAAATTATTTGCAGAAAATGCTAGCTTATACTGTTTTTATACTAAGAAAATATAGAACCCGAAGTCCCGAACAGTTCTTGTACATTTTGGTTCTGCTTGGTTATGTTTATTGGCTATATTGGACAGGTTTTATTTTTCGCCATCCAAAACAAAAGGCGACTGACATAAAAATATTAATAGAAAACAAATGATGATGTATATTGAGGATAGCCAAAGGCAAGATATTAATGGCTTATCAAATGTGCAGTTATTGTTATCTCAAGGGACAATAACTTGAAACTTATTACGGTGAAAGATTTTATGCATCCAGGTTGTTTTTAAATACTGCAAATTAATGAAGAAACATTGGGATATTTGAAGAAAGGGTTTGGTGGACACTCGCAAATGGTGAAGTATTACATCTTTACATTTAGAACTCTTAATCTTCTGTGTGTTTTGTTTCAAAGTTTTTTCTTATAGATTATCGTTTCAACAACAACTGTCATCACTATTCCACAGATTTATGCTCAGCGCCAACTTGGATCTGGCCAGCCTACTAAATATGGGACCAATGGTGGACTTATGTAGGGGCCGAGGAGGGTCTCGGCCCCCCCAAAATTTGTGGCACCTAGTGTAAATATTATAGGTTTTAGGGGTAATTTAGTTGAGGTTACAAACAAATATCTGATTCGGCCTCTCCAAAATAAATTCGGCCCCTCCAAAAAAAATGTTCTAGTTCCGCCACTGTATGGGACATCTAGTTATATGAATACACAAACCCCTGCCATTTGGTGCTCTGCATGTTAGTTTGGGATGCTTAATTTATAATAGCAATGAGTTCCGTCTGCAGTATTTACGAAACAACACTGTGAATAATGCTTAAAGACTGTAGGTGAAACGGATGGAACCTAACGTGTTGTATAAGTAGGGGTGGTAGACCTACAAACAGAGGGTGCGGGAAGCTTATGTCACAAACACTATTCATTATAGAAATGGAAGTTCATATATATATAGTAACAAGGCTGATCCTTTTCTATATTTATCAAAGCATAAGCAGTAATAAACTTGCTAACCTCCATGATACTCGATGTAGTATACTGTGATGTATTCTTCCTGGAGTACTGATATATTGTATCTCATTTGAGCATAAGTTTTGCAGCCTGCCTTGTTTTTGGTTGCATAAGTACAGGCCATGCAAGAACAAAATGCTCCAACATAATTTTTTGCAATCATACAATGTCAAGTTATAGCTTTCATCATATACATACTCGTCCAGATAAGTATAATAACGGTTATCATTTTCTGTTAAGTAATAATCTTTCCTGCAATTTAATTTTTCAAATTCATCTTCAGCACAACCAGGAGGGTGGTTGATCGAGTGGCACTGCACATCTAAATTTAGAGTTGTGCCCATAAGCCGACCATCCACAAGCATCCTCAGAGCTGGAAATGAATCATATGTTTTTGTTAAATATGTAAAGGATTGCTCTGTCTCGTTAGAGACATAGTAAAGGCGGACATCTGAACCAGAAGATTCTAGATCATTGTTTTTGAATTGACCATTCTGCCATGGTCCACTTAGCCAGTGGGTATTTCCTCGCCTCAAGATGACCATTTGATCTGTGCCATTCTGGTCTCCTGTTAGAGTAAAAGACCCATCGGCTGGCATTTGTTCGCTCCGCCAAGAAGTGAGTGACCATCTATGCCCAGTCTTATGATTAATTCCAAGTTTCATTCCAGGTAGAAGCGTGTCTGTTGGGTAATCAAAGCTTTGCCATAAAACCTGCTTAACAGAGCCATCTGGAAACAGTTCTTGCAGTACCAAATTTCCAGAATCCAACAGTGTGACACTTGCATTACGTTTTACCAAAGTAGGACTGAAGAGATCAAGAACAGTGGCTTCACCAGATAAAAGGCTTAACTTTCCATGAACATCTATCATAAGATTGCCGTATGTATCTGGGATCGGATTGTTTCTGTTTGCTACCCAAACTGCCGAACTACGGTAGTCGTCGGGTTGACGGTATCTGATTTTATTGGGGAAGTTGTTGTAGTGGTAGCCATAGTTGTAATTTCCATTGTAAAATACTCCTAGATAAGGGCTTACGGTAGTGCCAAAGCCAAAGAACTTTAAACTGAAGATTCTGTTTGATGAAATCAGATAATCCCATTCCTTGAGCTTTTGACCTTGCCGTAGAGTATCTGTTTCTGAATAACAAGGATTATTGCAGTAAATGAAAAATAAAACAATGACGAAGAATATTCTTTCGCCTGCCATTGTTTCAGGGTAGACAAAATCTAAAGGTTGAGAAGTGATAATTATGGTGGTAAGTGAGAAAAATCTTGTGAAATGTTATGCATGTTATACTTTGTCAACTAAAGATAAGACACCCCCTTTCATGTGGATGTGATATGAGCGTTGTTTTTCTTCTACATCGTAGTCATTAGAAGTTGCCTAGCAATTTACACACTACACACAAGCATGATTTAGGAAGCATCCAACTCGTCCTGTTTTGTATTGCAGTTTTTTGGGAAGGTGGGGCATTAAGGGCATTCACAAACTATTACACTGATATTTGATCTAGTAACAAACACAGGTTAGACTGCAAAAGTTCCTTTCTTTCTTTTTTTTTTTTTTTTTTTTTTTTTTTTGGTAATTGGTTACCCCTGTAAAAACATTATAATTTAGAATCAGTAATGACAAAGTTATAAGGCTGAGTACCACATATGAGACACAAACTGAATAAGTTGCGAGCCCGTTTTGGGAAATCTTTGAAATGCTTTGGGTAGTTCTGTAAGTGGTTTAAAATTCGTATAGGGTGAACCTTACCGTTATATGCTTATTATATTTTGTTACAAATATAGATGTATCATGTATGTCTAGTTCAATTGATTAATAAAGCCTAATTTCTAGTGAATAAATAGGATGATAACAGGGCATTAATGCCTTAATACCACCAACCGCCCCGAATACAAGACCCATCCACTTCATGGGTTGGGTCAGTTTTGTGAATGCCTTCGCGGTTCACTGAGTATTCTTGCAGCAATCCACATTCAGGGTTTAAGATATGTGAACAAAAATATCTAATTTTTGTTAATGTTGAATTAAGATTTTTAAGCAATAATGAATATAGTAGAGGTAACTACCATGAAGGCGTGAAGAATGGGGTAGACGTTGACCAAGTGTATCATACTTGTAAAAGCTATGGGAACTTTGAAAAATTTCTATTCATGTTTTATTTAGATATCAATCTTTTTTGTGTCGTAGGTTACTTATTTATTTTTTTTTTTTAGAAAATAATAAAATAATACATTGAACTTGACACTTTTTCTCATTGTATGTTGTCAATTATTATTTTTTTTCAGTGTAACACAAAACTTGACATTTTTTGTTATATGTACTAATCTGTCGCATTATTAGTCCTTTACACTAACGGTCGTTAGTAAATAACTTAAAATTCTGTTTTCTTCCAATTTTACACGTTTTCTTAGTTTTCTTTTTTTTTTTTTTTTTTTTTTTTTTTTTTTTTTTTTTCCCAATTTTACACATTTTCGTCCGTTTTCGTCTTGTTTTTACATTTTCATCTGTTTTTACATGTTTTCGTCCGTTTTCTTACGTTTTCATTTGTTTTATACGTTTTCATCCGTTTTTACACGTTTTCGTCTGTTTTCTTACATTCCCATCCGTTTTTATACGTTTTCGTCTGCCTTTACACGTTTTCGTCCGTTTTATATGTTTTCGTCTGTTTTTACATGCTTTCGATCGTTTTCATAATAATAATAAAATAATAATAATAATAATAATAATAATAATAATAATAATAAGAAAATAAATATTATTATTACTATTATTATTATTATTATGATTATTATTATTATTGTTATTATTATTATTATTATTATTATTATTTATTTAATTATTATTATTATTATTGTTGTTGTTGTTGTTGTTGTTGTTGTTGTTGTTATTATTATTATTATTATTATTATAGTTTGTTTTTTACGTGTAAAAGCAGACGAAAACATGTAAAAACGGATGAAAACGTATGAAAATGGATGAAAACGTAAGAAAACAAATGAAAACGTGTAAAAAACAGACGAAAACGTGCAAAAACAGACGAAAACGTAAAAAAAAGAACGAAAATATGTAAAAACAGACGAAAATGTGTAAAATCGGACAAAAACGTAAGAAAACGGATGAAAACGTAAGAAAACGGAATTTTAAGTTATTTACTAACGACCATTAGTGTAAAGGACTAACGATGCGACGCTTAGTACATACAATAACAAAAAATGTCAAGTTTTGTGTTACAATGAAAAAAAAAATAGTTTGCAACATACAATGGTAAAAAGTGTCAAGTTCAATGTATTTTTTTTTTATCATATATATATATATATATATATATATATATATACATATATATATATATACATATATATATATATATATATATATATATATATATATATATATATATATATATATATATATATATATATATATATATATATATATTTTTTTAAGAATTGATTTTTCTTTAATTAGATGTGTTTAAGAAGAAGCTATCATCAACCTATAAATATAGAGCATATTTCATAATTGCAATTTTATCTTTTGATCGTGTTTAAAAGTTATTCTTTAGTTTGTATTTAATTCCTTTGAGGTGTGTCTCGATTATCAACCTTTGGATTAGGGTTTTATAAAAATAGGCTCTCACATCCTACGTCATTTTAAATCATACAAAAAAGTTGGTAGGAGTTTGAATAAGATCACATCTAACAATTAATCCCCCTTCTACCTTAATAAATAGTTAACAAAAGTATATTCATCGTTCTCATCTATCCTTAGTTTGTGTAGCTATATTCTGAACAATCCTTATTATTGGAACTTAAAATTGATTTCACTTAGTGTTGGCGTATGTGCCCGAACGACACATACCCTTTGGATCTTATTCCTGTCTTCGGATCATTAACCCTTCGGATCTTATTCGTGCCTGGGATCTGGAAGCCTGACGAAGGATGGCCGAAGCGTTATCATCCCAGATTTTCAGGGATTGTGTCAGGCCACGTGGTCTGGCATTTACCTACTAAGTATGGTGAGATACTGTATGCTCCTTCCCGAGGCAGAGCAGGTAAAGAATTGAGGTAGTATAAATACCCCTATCTCATTTATGTCACACAACTAACACACACGCACAGTATTTACTCGCATTTACTCCCAACTATAATCATACTCTCCATACTTACTCTCACGCCGGAGTCGGCCTCGGGACTACCCCCAAGGCGAGTCTAACGTGCATTTTACCTGTGCAGCCGTAGGGAACTCGAGAGAAGACTCATACCGAAAGACTTTGCTGAAGTGAGATCATACCGCGAGGTTTTACTTCAACAAATTGGCGCCATCCGTGGAACCCGTTATTCAATCTACCGAAGGGCAGCAATGGCGGGTTCTCCTCCTCCTCCTTTGTACAATCAAACCCCTCCGTAAGGACCCGGGGGAAGTGGGCCCAACGACGATGAGAACCAGAACAACAACTCTCCCAATTTGCAGGAGATGATCCTTAGTCAGGTAGCGTCGCTGACACATCTAATCATGCAGCACAACGCCCAGGGAGGGAGCGTCCCTAAACCCATCCGGTTGGATTTTGGAGACGAAGGCAATGAAGGTAAAGGAAAGGAAATGGCGAGGAACAATGTGGATGAAGACCTATACAAGCCTTTTAAGGAAGTCGCCCAGTCGCCATTTACCCGTTGCATAGTGGAGTTCACCGGATCTAGTTATGCGATGCCGTTACATATGAGAATCTACGATGGGACGACCGACCCCAACGATCATCTCACACGATTTACCGGGGCCGCAAATGGGGGTGAATGGCCGATGCCAGTTTGGTGCCGAATGTTCCAACAAACCCTTGATGGAGCAGCTGGAGGATGGTTCGAACGTCTAGAACCAGGTAGCATCGACAGTTGGGTGGAGTTGAGAGAACAGTTCTCCAACAGGTTCTCTCTCCGGAGAAAAGGAGCAAAGGACCCAACGGAAATTACGAAGATTGTCCGAAGGGCTCACGAGTCTCTGCCTGATTTCAAAGAAAGGTGGACGGATGAAGCTAGTTACATTAGTGGTGTGATTGGCTCCAAACGGTCAACCTAAATTGACCAGGGAATGGTCAACAAGGTCAAACTATCTAGAGTCAATGCTCCGCGGAAGTATAGTGTTTCCCCGGGTCGTTATGTCCCGACGAGGTGTGATGGTTATAAAACGGGATTGTGATCGGGTGAATTTGGACAGGTAAGGGATTTGAGTGTGATTAAACTAGGGAATCTACAAAGAAATAGCTTAAACAAGCTATATGAATAAGATAGGAAAGTTGGAAAAACCGTAAACGTTCAAAACCTAAAAACGCGTACGTTCACGTTTTAAATAACGTAAACGTACAAAATAAAACGTAAAAAGTGAAATCTGAAAACCCCCAGGGGGTGAAAATGACTTTTTTACAAACTAAAAGATAAAAGAAAATTTTTAGGAAAAGAAAATTAATTCTTACACTATTTAATTATTTAATATTAATTAAATACTAATTATTAATATTTAAAACACTTAAATACATTATAATATTAATTAAGCACTAGAAAAATGAAAATAAAATTTATAAACTTATAAAATAACTAAAAATAAGTTTTAAAACTAAAAATATGTATTTTTGTCTTTTTGTGATTTTTCTATTAATTAATTACTAATTAATTATTAATTATCTAATTAAACTATTTTAAATTATAAAAAATAGCAAATGAACAGTAAAAATTACAAGAAAATTTCTAAAATTATTTTACAACATATAAAAGCTAAAAAAAATATAAAAACTAGGTTTTACTTAATAAAAACAAATTATGCTATTTAAAACTAATTATTAATTAATTATTAATAAAACTAAGATTAATTCTAATAAATACTAAATGATAAAATAAAAATCTGAGAAAATTATTATAAATACTTTAATATGAAAGGAAATTAAGAAAAATATAAAAATGCTAAGTTCTTAATAAAAATATAAAAATGAAAATTAAAATTAAATTATATTAAATAGAAACTATCACTTAAAAAATAAATTAACTTTTCTGGATTTTTTTTCTTTGGAAACTTGTTTTACACCTAAAAATGGAAACTTTTTGTAAAAGCAACCTTTGTGGAACTCAGAAATAAGTACAACAAGTGCTTATTTCTTAGATAGTTGACTTTGGTCAACTGTCTAAGCTATAAGCTTGGAATTAAGCTTCAACCTGAGACCAAGGATGGTTTAGGGCTCCAACAAGTTGAGAGAGTAAAAATAAGCTGATACAAACCAAATAGACTCCCTGAATAAGCTATATGAGCTGATTAAGCCAGTTAAGCACTTTGCTCAACTCAGAAAAAGGGACAGACTTGGTGACTGTCAAGGGGGCCCACTAGGAGGATTGGGGGCACAAACTTGGTTTCAATGGAGAGCCCCCCCCCCACCTAGTGAGTTCAAAGAACCAAAAGTTGAACCCTGGGGCCCACTGATGAGGGCTGCAGCCACCACCAAAGGTGGTGGTTGAGTGGTGGTGCTGCTGATGCAGGGGAGCTATCTCCCCCTGCAAGTGATTTTGAGTGAGGGTGGGGCCCAAGATAAAATTAGAAAAAATCAAAGGGTGATGGAAACTTAAAATTGAGCTGGTATACAATGATTAGGAACAAGTTTGAGATCCTAAATCATCACACAAAAATCATTAATATTCTTTGAACTTTTGTAAAATTCTGAAAACCATGCACTTTGACTTTTTGAGGAAACTTAAGATTTTGACTTTTGTGAAGTTTGGGCTTAATCTACTGGCTAAACATGTTAATTTAAACTTTGATGAGACTGATTCAAGTAATCCTAACAACTAATGAGCAGGTATGTATGATTGTGGAACTTAAATCCTAACAGTTAACTACATATAAGATTTTATACTGAATTTTGACTTTCTAGCAAATGAACACCCATTTTTATAGTTCAAATAACCTATTAGGACCTAATATGACTGATGTGAACTAATCATAACACAGAAAGAAGGCTAAAACACAGGGAACACACCTGTTCCAAACACTCCCTAATGAACCTAATTACTATACAACCTAAGATTTTTAAAGCTAACCTACTGATTTAATGCTGTAAATAAGTTAAGTATACTACATAAAAACCAAATAACCATTCATTTAACACTGATAACAAGCAGAACAAGGATATGCAAAGTTTGAGTTTGTGACTCACATATGGTTCACAGCTGAAATTTGAGAAACAAGGTAACAAATCACCACCTAAGGTCTCCCATGAGACACTACACCCATAAGCATCCAAGAACAACCATTTTCCTTGCTTCAAGCTTCTTTGCAACTGATTTTTATTTATTTATTTGGAATTTTTGATAATTTTTGTGAAAATACTCCCAACTGAGCAATACATCTCAGAAACTTAAGAAAACTGATAATTGAACTTAAATAAACTAAAAGAAGTACAATGTAACAACAATTAACAATAATAAGTGAAATTGTAAATTTCACTAAGAATTGTTAAATCTGATTTTCTTGAACAATACTTGAATTTTACTTGAAATAAAGGTTTTGATACATTGACTGAACTGAATACAAGAGTTTTCAACTAAAAAATACCACTGAAAGTGAAGCTATACTACTCTTGACTAAAACTATACTAAACTATTCTAATACTACACTACTTGTCTTTCTTCCATGCTTTTCTTGACTTAAATAGATCCCAGGAGTCTCTCTCATCCTTTCCCACTTGCTTCCAAGCCGTAGGATTGCTTCAATCAATCCCCACCGTTCAAATTAATATTGGCGGGAAAAGTGGGATTGGGCAGGTAATGGAGTTTGGTGAGAATTTATTGAGGAGGGGGATGTATGGGTGTAGGTGAAGGTATTGATGATAGTTGGTGAGGAGGGGGGAGACAAGGTGCTGGAAATTAGGGATGTTAATGGAGGTTAGGGACGATGGGTTAGGGGTGATGGGTGTTGACTGGTCAACGAGCAGGGAAGGGTGGATTTTTATTATTTTGGAGTGGGCTTTTGTTTGTGGTGATGGGCTTGGGGGGGTTTGTTTTGGATCAGGTTTAGATATTGGATTAGGATTAGGTTGTTGGTTTGGGTTGTAGTAGTAAAAAGGGTCCACTTGGTTTGTAACTTAGAAAAATACCACAAGGACCAAAGTTGTAATAAACCCAAACATGAGGGGCTGAGAATGTATACTTTCCAAATTGCAACCAAGGACCAAAATTGCCAATCACCAATATTTCAAAAACTATTTTTTTGCCATTTTCATTTTTCAAAATTTCCCGGGGACCAAAACTGTAAATTTCCAAACCTCGGGGACTAAAATTGCCATTTCACCAATCTTTCATTCCAAGGACTATTTTTGACACATTTTGATTTTCCAAGGACAAAAAATGATTTTCCTTTCAAAAATATCCCACCAGGGACCAAATCTGTCAATTACTGAAACTCCAGGGACCAAAATGTAAATTTCCAAAACTTTTCCAATTTTTCACCAAAGGACAAAATATGACAACTTATGATTGTAAAAGGACCTTTGGTGACTTTTCTTTTCAAATAAGTGCTCAAGGACTATTTTTGCCAATTTTTGAAAGTTGGGGGACTAAAATTGCCAATTTTGCAAACTTTGTACGTTTTTCATCAGTTTTTACTCATTTTGCATCTAAAACATATAAAACACAATTTTGAAATATTTTTAGTATTTTGATGCATTTCTGAGTGTTTTTGTATGTTTTGCAGTTCAGATTAGACAAAAAATGATGAGTGTTTGAGCACTCATCAATCCCCCACACTAAAATATTGCTAGTCCCTAGCAATAACTGTTTTGAAAACTTGATGGATTTTAAACTCTTTACCAAAAGCCATCACTTCTGGAGTAGCCAGGTGTGAGAACTGTGGTACACCTGATAACCGTGTGATTTTGAGCAAACCACCAGCTGTCAACGGATTTGATTAATCTTTACCGAAAGCCGTTTGCTTCTGGACTAGCCAACTCTTGATGGAATAGTCAACATCTTGGTGAGCTGATTACCAATTATGGATTTTCCACTGCCTTTACCACAAGCCATAATCTTGCGGGCTAGCCAACTCATTCGCTTTATGGGATATGGCGAGTTGAGGTACCATACAATTTTGGGCAAATTGCAAGCCATAAACGGATTTGATATATCTTTACCAAGAGCCGTTTGCTCCTGAATTAGCCAATCCCTTTGTCGATTAGACATGGCGGACTGATTACCACAAAAATTTTGAAGCACAAGTGAAATTTTTTTAAAAATTTTTGAGATTTTAGCTAAAATGGGGGTATTATATAGTAAAATGTGATAAAATTCGCTAGAATAACCCCCCCCCCCCCCCCCCCCCACACTTAGGATGAATATTGTCCTCAATATTAAAAGTCCTGGCTATTATACCGACTCTTTGAACGTAAAAGGGCAACATTACAAGCTAAGCGTGGAAAACACCATTTTGTATTTTCACTTCATTTGTAACCATTGTGTGGGTAACTCCCCCACACTTAGGGTGAAAACCCTATAAGCATGCTACTGTTTTTGTTTACCGAGTCACTAGCTTGACTCGACCCCGAATTCATTTGTCCTTGGGGAAGCATGATGTGGAAGAAATAATCTCAATCGGACTTTCATTCAAGATGTTTGGACAAACATTTGAAGCACGTGAAAGTTCCACACCGATGAGATAAGTATCCGGCTCAAGATAATGATACATGAAAATGCCGGGATCAAAGATAGTGTCTTCATTCCCGAAGGAGTGAAGAAGAGAAGAAGTCACCTTATAGGTGAAGAAAAGGAAGAAAACCATGATGAAAATCATGAGTTGATCTTCTTCCTCGAGAGGAGGCTCATTAGCTTGAGTTTGGATTTCAAAGGTTAAGCTCAAAAACATCCTGGGAGGGTGGGTGGGAATTTGCAAATTCTCATGATTGAGTGCATCTCCCCCGGGATATCAAACTCTGGAGGAGTCATGATATTATGAGTGAGTTCACCGGAGAACTCCTCATGAAGAGAATTATTCACAAGATGTGAATCTGTGAATTCATGTTCCATTGTGGACTCATCACAATCCTCATTCTGAATATCAAAGAGTGGATTATCAGAAATCAAAGTGAATTCAGAGTTGAATTCAAATATAGGATTGGTGAGAGTAGTATTGAATGTTTCGGGAACAAAGAGATTATCATTCTCTTGTGGACTGTTGGGATAAGAAGTGAGTGACGGATCATGATATAGGAGACTTTCAATTTCTCCCAGATCGGCTTGGAAATCGAGGAGACCATCATCACTTTCCAATGAAAGTGGATTGATGTGAGCAAGTTCATCAGCGAACTCCTCAAGAAGATGATCAGCATCAGAATGTGGAACTGACGCCTCAACATACTCGATGTCTCCATAAGATGTACAATCATCGCTACAATCGGAGAAAGTCTCAAATTGATCTTTAGGACACTCAATGGGGGAAGGTAAATCACACACATGATCCAAAGTCCCCTGTGACTCTCTCGGGATTGGGACAAGGATCTCAACACTAGACTTTATTAATTCGTCTGATTCCTTATCAGGAACAGTGCTAAGATGCTCATCCCCCTTGTTCAGAGAGTGAGTGTGAACCTCGGGTGTGATAACAGCAGAGTGAGGGAGTTGAGAAGGACTAGCATTCATGGATTGTACGAGTTCCATTTGATCTTCTGCTAGTAATTTCCCCGTCTCATTATTTTCTCCCTGATTTTCCATGGAAGGAATTGCTATAGATGAAATTGATGAACCCTTACAGAATTGAGAAATATCAAGGGTGACTTCATCATCACTATCATCGTCGAAAAGAGCAGCATTACGAAATATGGCACGTGTTTTAGTTGCTTGTTCTAAGACTAGCAATTCTTCCTTGCTCAATTCGTTTCTAGCTGCTCGTTCTTCCGCAAGTAATTCTGCCATAGATTTCTCACGAGAGCTTTGAAACGATGAAGTAGCCAACTCCTCCTTAAGTTCTTTTAATATCTCAAGAGCCTCTATTAAAAGGTCTTGCCCAATATCATGAGGAGTTGCTTGGATCATTTGGTACTGTGGAAGTGGGTCTGAAAACAAATAGTCGTAATTGTTACAAGGAAATGGATTCCTTGTTTGACAATCAGAGCTAGTGTGTGGACCTCCACAATATTCACAACAGTAAAACTGATGTGGCTGTGAGTCGTATGTGCTTGAGTCATAATTGTTATTAGGAAACTGCTCATAGACAAGTGTGCTTCCTGATTGACAATCAGAACTGTAGTGTGAACCACCACAGTACTCACAACAGTTAAACTGTTGAGTTTGGACTGGTGAATCATATGGATATTGGTCATAACCAAAATTCTGAGCATCGCCGGAAAACTGTTCATAGACAAACGTGTTTCCAGTTTGGCACTCAAATCCTTGGTGAGGACCTCCACAAAACTCACACAGATATGTCAGTATCTCATGATGTGGTGGCTGGTAGGATGAATCAGATGTGTCATGGTAAGGATAGGGAGCTTGTTTATAGACAGACCCATCTCCTGACTCTACCATGCTACAGCCGGGACAATTCCCGCCATTATGAGGACCACCACACCATTGACAACCGCAATGGTGTGGATACGACATATGAAAGAATCAAAGGTTTACAGAGGGTAAGGAATGAAGAATCAAAGATGTGAGAGGGTAAAGGAGAATGTTTTTGGGTTTTTGGATAAACATTTTGTACAAATGATAAAGAAAATGTTTTTGTGTTTTTGTGTTCGTTGAAAACTGGGTATAAAATGTTTTCGGGAACGGTTTTGTTTTTATAAGAAAATAAGAAGAGAATATGAACAAGGATGGACAAATGTACAATGGAATGAATTCCAAAATCACTAATCAGAAAAACCATTTTTTAGATAAACGCGCACAACCTCCCCGGCAGCGGCGCCAAAATTTGATTGGCTCCAAACAGTCAACCTAAATTGACCAGGGAATGGTCAACAAGGTCAAACAATCTAGAGTCAATGCTCCGCGGAAGTATAGTGTTTCCCCGGGTCGTTATGTCCCGACGAGGTGTGATGGTTATAAAACGGGATTGTGATCGGGTGAATTTGGACAGGTAAGGGATTTGAGTGTGATTAAACTAGGGAATCTACAAAGAAATAGCTTAAACAAGCTATATGAATAAGATAGGAAAGTTGGAAAAACCGGAAACGTTCAAAACCTAAAAACGCGTACGTTCACGTTTTAAATAACGTAAACGTACAAAATAAAACGTAAAAAGTGAAATCTGAAAACCCCCAGGGGGTGAAAATGACTTTTTCACAAACTAAAAGATAAAAAAAAATTTTTAGGAAAAGAAAATTAATTCTTACACTATTTAATTATTTAATATTAATTAAATACTAATTAAAACTAATTATTAATATTTAAAACACTTAAATACATTATAATATTAATTAAGCACTAGAAAAATGAAAATAAAATTTCTAAAATTATAAAATAACTAAAAATAAGTTTTAAAACTAAAAATATGTATTTTTGTCTTTTTGTGATTTTTCTATTAATTAATTACTAATTAATTATTAATTATCTAATTAAACTATTTTAAATTATAAAAAATAGCAAATGAACAGTAAAAATTACAAGAAAACTTCTAAAATTATTTTACAACATATAAAAGCTAAGAAAAATATAAAAACTAGGTTTAACTTAATAAAAACTAATTATGCTATTTAAAACTAATTATTAATTAATTATTAATAAAACTAAGATTAATTTTAATAAATACTAAATGATAAAATAAAAATCTGAGAAAATTATTATAAATACTTTAATATGAAAGGAAATTAAGAAAAATATAAAAATGCTAAGTTCTTAATAAAAATATAAAAATGAAAATTAAAATTAAATTACATTAAATAGAAACTATCACTTAAAAAATAAATTAACTTTTCTGGATTTTTTTTCTTTGGAAACTTGTTTTCCACCTAAAAATGGAAACTTTTTGTAAAAACAACCTTTGTGGAACTCAGAAATAAGCACAACAAGTGCTTATTTCTTAGACAGTTGACTTTGGTCAACTGTCTAAGCTATAAGCTTGGAATTGAGCTTCAACCTGAGACCAAGGGTGGTTTAGGGCTCCAACAAGTTGAGAGAGTAAAAATAAGCTGATGCAAACCAAATAGACTCCCTGAATAAGCTATATGAGCTGATTAAGCCAGTTAAGCACTTTGCTCAACTCAGAAAAAGGGACAGACTTGGTGACTGTCTAGGGGGCCCACTAGGAGGATTGGGGGCACAAACTTGGTTTCAATGGAGAGCCCCCCACCTAGTGAGTTCAAAGAACCAAAAGTTGAACCCTGGGGCCCACTGATGAGGGCTGCAGCCACCACCAAAGGTGGTGGTTGAGTGGTGGTGCTGCTGATGCAGGGGAGCTATCTCCCCCTGCAAGTGATTTTGAGTGAGGGTGGGGCCCAAGATAAAATTAGCAAAAATCAAAGGGTGATGGAAACTTAAAATTGAGCTGGTATAGAATGATTAGGAACAAGTTTGAGATCCTAAATCATCACACAAAAATCATTAATATTCTTTGAACTTTTGTAAAATTCTGAAAACCATGCACTTTGACTTTTTGAGGAAACTTAAGATTTTGACTTTTGTGAAGTTTGGGCTTAATCTACAAGCTAAACATGTTAATTTAAACTATGATGAGACTGATTCAAGTAATCCTAACAACTAATGAGCAGGTATGTATGATTGTGGAACTTAAATCCTAACAGTTAACTACATATGAGATTTTATACTGAATTTTGACTTTCTAGCAAATGAACACCCATTTTTATAGTTCAAATAACCTATTAGGACCTAATATGACTGATGTGAACTAATCATAACACAGAAAGAAGGCTAAAACACAGGGAACACACCTGTTCCAAACACTCCCTAATGAACCTAATTACTATACAACCTAAGATTTTTAAAGCTAACCTACTGATTTAATGCTGTAAATAAGTTAAGTATACTACATAAAAACCAAATAACCATTCATTTAACACTGATAACAAGCAGAACAAGGATATGCAAAGTTTGAGTTTGTGACTCACATATGGTTCACAGCTGAAATCTGAGAAACAAGGTAACAAATCACCACCTAAGGTCTCCTTTGAGATACTACACCCATAAGCATCCAAGAACAACCATTTTCCTTGCTTCAAGCTTCTTTGCAACTGATTTTTATTTATTTATTTGGAATTTTTGATAATTTTTGTGAAAATACTCCCAACTGAGCAATACATCTCAGAAACTTAAGAAAACTGATAATTGAACTTAAATAAACTAAAAGAAGTACAATGTAACAACAATTAACAATAATAAGTGAAATTGTAAATTTAACTAAGAATTGTTAAATCTGATTTTCTTGAATTTTACTTGAAATAAAGGTTTTGATACATTGACTGAACTGAATACAAGAGTTTTCAACTAAAAAATACCACTAAAAGTGAAGCTATACTACTCTTGACTAAAACTATACTAAACTATTCTAATACTACACTACTTGTCTTTCTTCCATGCTTTTCTTGACTTAAATAGATCCCAGGAGTCTCTCTCATCCTTTCCCACTTGCTTCCAAGCCATAGGATTGCTTCAATCAATCCCCACCGTTCAAATTAATATTGGCGGGAAAAGTGGGATTGGGCAGGTAATGGAGTTTGGTGAGAATTTATTGAGGAGGGGGGATGTATGGGTGTAGGTGAAGGTATTGATGATAGTTGGTGAGGAGGGGGGAGACAAGGTGCTGGAAATTAGGGATGTTAATGGAGGTTAGGGACGATGGGTTAGGGGTGATGGGTGTTAACTGGTCAACGAGCAGGGAAGGGTGGATTTTTATTATTTTGGAGTGGGCTTTTGTTTGTGGTGATGGGCTTGGGGGGGGGGGGGGGGGTTTGTTTTGGATCAGGTTTAGATATTGGATTAGGATTAGGTTGTTGGTTTGGGTTGTAGTAATAAAAAGGGTCCACTTGGTTTGTAACTTAGAAAAATACCACAAGGACCAAAGTTGTAATAAACCCAAACATGAGGGGCTGAGAATGTATACTTTCTAAATTGCAACCAAGGACCAAAATTGCCAATCACCAATATTTCAAAAACCATTTTTTTGCCATTTTCATTTTTCAAAATTTCCCGGGGACCAAAACTGTAAATTTCCAAACCTCGGGGACTAAAATTGCCATTTCACCAATCTTTCATTCCAAGGACTATTTTTGACACATTTTGATTTTCCAAGGACAAAAAATGATTTTCCTTTCAAAAATATCCCACCAGGGACCAAATCTGTCAATTAAAACACAATTTTGAACACCCATTTTGCATCTAAAACATATAAAACACAATTTTGAAATATTTTTAGTATTTTGATGCATTTCTGAGTGTTTTTGTCTGTTTTGCAGTTCAGATTAAACCAAAAATGATGAGTGTTTGAGCACTCATCATGGTATCCTGGAGATTATGAAAATATCGGCCTTCATGGGCGCTCACAGGTGTCCGACTCTGGCTAAAAAGTTCTCTGACAGGGTCCCAAAGACCGTGACCGAAATGTTCACACGGGTCGACGATTTCATTCGGTCAGAGGAAGCGTACCGGAACACGGAGTTGCCAATGGGCGAGACTCACGACCATAGTAAAAAGGGATATGGTGCTCCCAAGAATGAAAAGGTGACAAGGGGAAAATATGGAGAGCGAATGCGAGGGGATCGCAGAAACGATTACAGGCAAAAGGATACTCGCCGAGATCCACACCACCCTTTTGTCCCTCCGAGAAACACCCATAACCGCAGCGACTTGTATCCCTCCGATAGCCGAAGAAATGAACCATTCAGACAAATGTATAATCGGTCGGGTCTAGGGTCGTTAGTTAAACTTCCAAGGGAAATCCTTCTTTGAAACGCTAAAAAACATCTCCAAAGAGAACAAGGAACAATACCGATGGACCAGTGACGCTGCAAAAGCATTCCGATTCCTTAAAAAAGTTATATTGGAACTTACATCCCTATCGACTCCAATTCCAAAGGAAGTATTATACGTCTACCTGGCAGCGGCCAAAGACGCCATAAGCGTTGTTCTTCTAACAGAGATAAAAGGGAGACAGCTTCCGGTACACTATGTCAGCCGTACCCTACAAGAGGCCGAAAGGAATTACTCTCCCATTAAGAAGCTGGCATTATCATTGCTACACGCATCCCGAATTGATTTTTCTTTAATTAGATGTGTTTAAGAAGAAGCTATCATCAACCTATAAATATAGAGCATATTTCATAATTGTAATTTTATCTTTTGATCGTGTTTAAAAGTTATTCTTTAGTTTGTATTTAATTCCTTTGAGGTGTGTCTCGATTATCAACCTTTGGATTAGGGTTTTATAAAAATAGGCTCTCACATCCTACGTCATTTTAAATCATACAAAAAAGTTGGTAGGAGTTTGAATAAGATCACATCTAACAATTAATCCCCCTTCTACCTTAATAAATAGTTAACAAAAGTATATTTATCGTTCTCATCTATCCTTAGTTTGTGTAGCTATATTTTGAACAATCCTTATTATTGGAACTTAAAATTGATTTCACTTAGTGTTGGCGTATGTGCCCGAACGACACATACCCTTCGAATCTTATTCCTGTCTTCGGATCATTAACCCTTCGGATCTTATTCGTGCCTGGGATCCGGAAGCCTGACGAAAGATGGCCGAAGCGTTATCATCCCAGATTTTCAGGGATTGTGTCAGGCCACGTGGTCTGACATTTACCTACTAAGTATGGTGAGATACTGTATGCTCCTTCCCGAGGCAGAGCAGGTAAAGAATTGAGGTAGTATAAATACCCCTATCTCATTTATGTCACACAACTAACACACACGCACAGTATTTACTCTCATTTACTCCCAACTATAATCATACTCTCCATACTTACTCTCACGCCAGAGTCGGCCTCGGGACTACCCCCGAGGCGAGTCTAACGTGCGTTTTACCTGTTCAGCCGTAGGGAACTCGAGAGAAGACTCATACCGAAAGACTTTGCTGAAGTGAGATCATACCGCGAGGTTTTACTTCAACAAATTGGCGCCATCCGTGGAACCCGTTATTCAATCTACCGAAGGGCAGCAATGGCGGGTTCTCCTCCTCCTCCTTTGTACAATCAAACCCCTCCGTAAGGACCCGGGGGAAGTGGGCCCAACGACGATGAGAACCAGAACAACAACTCTCCCAATTTGCAGGAGATGATCCTTAGTCAGGTAGCGTCGCTGACACATCTAATCATGCAGCACAACGCCCAGGGAGGGAGCGTCCTTAAACCCATCCGGTTGGATTTTGGAGACGAAGGCAATGAAGGTAAAGGAAAGGAAATGGCGAGGAACAATGTGGATGAAGACCTATACAAGCCTTTTAAGGAAGTCGCCCGGTCGCCATTTACCCGTTGCATAGTGGAGTTCACCGGATCTAGTTATGCGATGCCGTTACATATGAGAATCTACGATGGGACGACCGACCCCAACGATCATCTCACACGATTTACCGGGGCCGCAAATGGGGGTGAATGGCCGATGCCAGTTTGGTGCCGAATGTTCTAACAAACCCTTGATGGAGCAGCTGGAGGATGGTTCAAACGTCTAGAACCAGGTAGCATCGACAGTTGGGAGGAGTTGAGAGAACAGTTCTCCAACAGGTTCTCTCTCCGGAGAAAAGGAGCAAAGGACGCAACGGAAATTACGAAGATTGTCCGAAGGGCTCATGAGTCTCTGCCTGATTTCAAAGAAAGGTGGACGGATGAAGCTAGTTACATTAGTGGTGTCCCGGAGATTATGAAAATATCGGCCTTCATGGGCGCTCACAGGTGTCCGACTCTGGCTAAAAAGTTCTCTGACAGGGTCCCAAAGACCGTGACCGAAATGTTCACACGGGTCGACGATTTCATTCGGTCAGAGGAAGCGTACTGGAACACGGAGTTGCCAATGGGCGAGACTCACGACCATAGTAAAAAGGGATATGGTGCTCCCAAGAATGAAAAGGTGACAAGGGGAAACTATGGAGACCGAATGCGAGGGGATCGCAGAAACGATTACAGGCAAAAGGATACTCGCCGAGAACCACACCACCCTTACGTCCCTCCGAGAAACACCCATAACCGCAGCGACTTGTATCCCTCCGATAGCCAAAGAAATGAACCATTCAGACAAATGTATAATCGGCCGGGTCTAGGGTCGTTAGTTAAACTTCCAAGGGAAATCCCGGCCACCGAGCATCATCTGAACCTGCCGGTCCCTCCTCTCACCGGTAGCAGGCCGAGAAAAGAGAACGAGGACAAATTTTGTGACTACCACAGGGAACGCGGACATTTGACGAACGACTGTTATCAATTGAAGAAACAACTGGAATTTGCCCTGGAGTCTGGTAAACTAGATCATCTTTTAAAAGACGCCCGAAAATGTGAAGGTGGAAATGGGAGGGACCCTCCTCGAAGAAATGACAGAGGGAAAGCCAAAGTGATCAACATGATCAGAAGTTTACCGGGAGGAAGGAAGCGGAGGTATGAGGAACCGGAGGAAGAGTGGATGAACGTTCCGATAGTTTTCCCTCCAGTCCGGACATACGACCTGTCGGAGGAATCCCTGATAGTGGAAGGTAACATTGCAGGATATTTGGTTCAGAGAATATATGTGGACGAAGGATCGTCTGTGAACCTAATGTACGAGCATTGCTTCCGTAATCTCAGCTCGTCTATAAGATCGGGTCTTCAGAAAACAACCACGTCCTTAATCGGTTTTTCCGGCGAAACCAGTAAGCCGCTGGGGAAAATCGAGTTGGAAGTATGCTTCGGAGATCACGGTTTAGTCCGAAGGACCAGGATGAACTTCTGTGTAGTACAATCGCCGTCCCCTTACAATGTGATTCTGGGAAGAACAGGAATCAAGGAACTCAGAGCAATACCATCAACAATCCACTCTATGATCAAATTCCCCACACCTAACGGAGTAGCAACATTAAAATCACGCCCCTCGACCATTCTGGAGTGCAGAAGATTAGAGGAAAGGCAAACAGAATACAGACCAAGGGAAAAGAAACCCCAAGAAGTGGAAATCCGGGGAACAAGTACGACGGAAGAGGTCCTGGTGAATCCTTCCTACCCAGACCAACTGATCACAATAGGGATGGGATTCTCAAAAGAATGCCGAAGGTATATGGTAGAATTGTTGAGGAAGAACCAGGATGTGTTCGCTTGGCAACCGTCCGACATGACCGGAGTGCCAAGACGGCTAATAAAACATCATCTGAATGTGAATGTGTCAGATACTCCGGTAGCTCAGAAAAGACGCAGCCTGTCCGTGGAAAAAAATCAAGTGGTATTAAAAAAGGTACAGGAATGGCTGCAAGTCGGAATAATTCGGCCGATACGGTATTCCACTTGGATCTCCAACCCGGTGCTGGTGAGGAAATGTGACGGTAGTTGGAGAATGTGTATTGATTTTAAGAATTTGAACTCATCGTGCCCAAAGGATTACTACCCGCTACCGGAAATTGATTGGAAGATTCAATCAGTTGTAGGGTATAAATACAAATGTTTCCTTGATGCATACAAAGGCTACCATCAGGTTCAAATGGCGGAAGAGGACGAGGAGAAAACTGCGTTCTACACAGAGCAAGGGACCTATTGCTACACAAAAATGCCGTTCGGTCTGAAAAACGCCGGAGCAACTTATCAATGCCTAGTCGATTCGGCCTTCCGATCACAAATCGGGCATAACCTGGAAGCATACATAGATGATATGGTTATTAAAAGCAAGAGTGAGAAAGAAATGCTAGCAGACACTGCAGAAACCTTTCATAACCTACGAAGAATTAATATGAAGCTCAATCCGAAGAAGTGTTCCTTTGGGGTGGAAGAAGGGAAGTTCCTGGGGTACATGATAACATCCGAAGGAATCCGGGTGAACCCTAAAAAAATGAAGGTAATAGCCGAAATGAGATCTCCTTCAACACTTAAAGAAATGCAAAGTTTGAGCGGAAAACTAGCGGCGCTTAATAGATTTTTGGCACGGTCGGCAGAAAGATCACTCCCCTTCTTTGAAACGCTAAAAAACATCTCCAAAGAGAACAAGGAACAATACCGATGGACCAGTGACGCTGAAAAAGCATTCCAATCCCTTAAAAAAGTTATATTGGAACTTACATCCCTATCGACTCCAATTCCAAAGGAAGTATTATACGTCTACCTGGCAGCGGCCAAAGACGCCATAAGCGTTGTTCTTCTAACAGAGAGAAAAGGGAGACAGCTTCCGGTACACTATGTCAGCCGTACCCTACAAGAGGCCGAAAGGAATTACTCTCCCATTGAGAAGCTGGCATTATCATTGCTACACGCATCCTGAAGGTTAAGGAGGTACTTTGAAGCTCACCCCATTAGAGTCATAACGGATCAACCGGTAAAAAAATTCTGAACAAGGCAGAAGCATCCGGAAGGCTGGCCAAATATTCCGTAGAGCTGGGAGCATACGACATAGCGTACGTCCCCAGAAATGCCATCAAAGGCCTGGTTCTTGCGGATTTCATCTCTGAAGTTTCGGTGGGTTCCGAAGGCCTGAAGAAGGAAGTTTATAACGTGTCCGAACCCAGGCAATGGATACTATTTACAGATGGAGCATCTAGCAAGAAAGGCTCTGGTGCGGGTTTAGTTCTGACAGGTCCTTCTCAAGAGGAACACACATATGCTCTTCGGCTCAAATTCGATAGCACTAATAATGAAGCCGAATACGAAGCTCTTCTGGCCGGGTTGCGTATAGCCCGTACAATGGGGGTAGAATTGATAGACGTAAGGGTGGACTCAAAACTGGTGGCTAGTCAGATTAATGGGGAATTCGCGGCCACCAAGGATAGCATGATTCGATATCTGGCGAAGACAAAAGAATACATTAAGACTTTCAAAAAGTTTAAGATCTGGAACATACCTCGTGCTCAAAACCAAAAGGCAGATGTGCTAAGTAAGTTAGCATCCGTGGCCTTCAATCACCTGACCAAAGAAATACTTGTAGAGGTGCTAGAAAAGCCTTCAACCGAAGAAAAATGTGTGAAGGCCATTGTCGAAGAGGAAGAAGATAACTGGATGACACCAATCATCCGGTGTCTGGAGGAAGGTGTTTAGCCGGAAGACCCTGCGGAAGCAAGAAGTCTCCGGATGAAAATACCCCAATATGTAATGGAAAATGGAGTCTTATTCAAGAAGTCATATTTAAGCCCTATGCTACGATGTGTGGGGCCCTTACAGGCCAACTATATTATCAGGGAAGTACACGAAGGGTCGTGCGGAATGCACTCCGGACCAAGATCAGTGGTGGAAAAACTCATGAGGCAAGGGTACTATTGGCCGACGATGCATAGAGACGCTAGAGAAGAGATTGACAAATGTGATTCCTGCCAGATCCACTCACCGGTACCTAAGCTACCCAAGACCATCATGACCTCCATCATGGCTCCGTGACCCTTTTACCAATGGGGAAAGGATGTATTGGGACCACTGCCGGAAGCACTAGGAAAAGTGAAGTTCGTCATAGTCGCCGTGGAATACTTCACCAAGTGGATAGAGGCGAAACCGTTGGCCAAAACCACCGGAAAGGAAGTCAAAAAGTTCGTATGGGACAACATTGTCTGTCACTTCGGATTGCGGGGGTCATAGTCATGGATAATGGGACAAACTTTGTAAATGATCCTTTCAAAAGATGGTGCGAGAAGTTGAAAATCAAGCAGATAAACACAGCCGTAGCACATCCGCAAGCTAATGGTCTCGTAGAAAGGGCGAATGGCAGCCTGATGCACGGTATAAAGACTAGGCTCGGCAGAGAAAGAGCCGGATGGGTGGATGAGTTGCCGAATGTCCTATGGGCGTTTAGAACGTCATTAAAAACTAGCAATGGAGAAACACCATTCAGTTTAACGTACGGCAGCGAAGCCATCATTCTGGCAGAAATTGGAATGCCTACTCATCGGACTATGATGTTCGACCGGGAACTCGACGAAGAGGAGCAACGCCTCAACCTAGATCTACTTCTAGAACGAAGGGAAATGGCAGCAATAAGGGAAGCAAAGTATAAAACAAAAGTGGAACAATATTATAAATGGAGGGTTAGACCGGTTACATTCAAAGTGGGGGATTTCGTCTACAGGAAGAACGAAGCAAGATGTGTCGAAAACCAGGGAATGTTAGGTCCAAACTGGGAAGGGCCGTACCGGATAATAGGGGCCTATGACAATGGCTCCTACAAACTCCAAACCATGGAAGAAAGGGAAGTTCCTCGTACTTGGCATGCCATCAACCTTCGTCAGTGCTTTCGCTGATATTGTAGTTGTCGTTTATATCTATGTAACAGTTAATGGCAAGTAAAGCTTCTCACTAAAGCGGAAGCAAATTTTCATCTACCTTCGTGTTTTAAGTTTTGTAAAAACAGGTCGTGCATAACACTCCGTCCTCGTACGGATCGTGACTAACACCCCGTCCAATAAAACGGGTCGTGCATAACACTCCATCCTAGTACGGATCGTGACTAACACCTCGTCCAATAAAACGGGTCGCGCATAACACTCCGTCCTCGTACGGATCGTGACTAACACCCCGTCCAATAAAACGGGTCGTGCATAACACTCCGTCCTAGTACGGATCGTGACTAACACCCCGTCCAATAAAACGATCAATGTTTGTCAAGCTAAAAATAACAAAAAAAAAAAGAAGAGAGAGAAACGACCAAGACAAATAATAATTAACTCCGGACAACCGGAGGAAAATCTTCATAAACATGACTGATTGCCATAATTACAAAAAGTGTCAACTTCCGAAACATAGTATCATTACATCAACCTAAACTACATTTTTATCAACTCCTGAGTCGGGGAGAGCAGAGGGCTTCTCTTGAGACTCTAATTTCCCATCCTAACGGAAGGCGATGTGCCTCAGCTAACTTCTTCACAAAAGGATACTCCGCCTGGAAGAGTTTATGATACTCCTGCTTCCAAAGGGACGGTGCATCCATGTTCAATTTCTTCACCTTTCCAAGGATACTCTGAACGTCCTCCGGCCTCCGCTCGGCTCTCACACCATCAATGAATCCTCCAGAATAGGATAGACTGTATACCCGGCCCAGACTTTTCTTGTATTCAGCACTTTCAAAGAGCCTACGAAAGGCTACTGGGAGTAGCTCTTTGACGGTGTTGTGACGGACGAACCCGGAGGAAGCCAACTCAGTAACTCGCTGTTTGTTTTCAGCAGTCAACCGGTCAACCTCAAGCGATTTTTCCTTCAACTGTTGCTCAAGATCCTTGATACGGGCGGCCTGAGAAGAAGAGACTTTCATCCAGTCATTCCGGTCCTTTTCCATCTCCTCCAACTGATCAGTTAGGCCTTCCGTCCGGGTTGACGCGGCTCAACTTCATCCTCCAGCTCCCTAAATTCCTTCAAAAGTTGGTCAAATTAACCCCTCACCACGTTGCGTTCCTCTTCGGTATCATGCAGCCTGTTGATCAAAGAACCACAACCTTGGTGGACAGCTTCCAACTCACGGAACTCCTTGTTAAGCTGACTGTAGCGAGTGAACAACTCTCCCAAAAGGGCCACTCCAGAACCTACATTGACATATGCTTGACGAAGCAGTTGGTTGTTATTCAGCCCGGATAGAGCTTCCTGCTCGGCCAGGGTCGCAAGGTTGTTGATCATCTCACGACAGGCTCGAAAGGAATTCATCCGAATGTCATCCTGCGGTGTCCATCCAGGAACAAAATACCCACCGGTTTTGTCAGTATGGCCCTCTGTAAAAACCAAACAACGGAAGTTAGTAACAATATGAAGAGACATGCAAACAAACGAAAAACAATAGAACAGTGCATACCTTCAAGAGTAACCTGATGTTCCGTTGACGGAACACCGGAATGAGAAGGACGGTGTTGGGAATGAGCCGTGTGAGCAGAAAGACCTGAGAAAAATCAATATATAAAAAGGAAAAAAGGAAGGAAACGAAGAGGGAGATGAAGAAGACAAATGTTGCTCACCATCGGAAGGAGGTCTTGGACTACGGACATGAGTCCCGTCCTCTTGTTGCCTACTTGGCTGTTCGTCCGGCTGGAAGGTTTCATTGTTTTCAGCCATTTTCTCATCAGGATGAGCATCACCCTCCGGCTTGTTGGCAGCAGGGTTCTCTTGAATGCTGGGCTCCGCTTGGTTGAGAGGATTAGCATCAACGGTATGATCATCGGAGAGTATAAGCTCTTCATCAGCTAGATTCTTCCTTTTTCTCCTCTTCGGAACCCCACTCCCCTCAGCAGCCATCCTCTTCTTACCTACAGGTACCTTTTCCTGTTTCTTTCTCTCCTTCTCCTCCCTGGCAGCAATCACATCCTTGTCCTCCTTTTCCACAACCTTTTGAATCCTGGACTTGTCTGGAATTGGATCTTTCGGGGACAAGAGGGAAGTAGTCCTGTTCAGCCTCTCGTGGTTCTCAGGGAGGGGGTTACTAGAGCTCACCACAGTCCCTTCCAAAGACGGAAGTTCCAAATACTCCGACATATTGACAACTACAAAAAAAAAGGGTGCGGTAAGACCGGAAGATAATATAAGAGAAAGGAAACAAATAAACTTATAATAAAGACATTAAATTACCATGCCCTTCAGCATCTCTTAGAATAACCTCATGACCCGGATGTTTTAAAACTGAGGAAAGCCCGGTCATCCAAAGGAGACTGGCAGGAGGCTTACGGAGTAAGATAGTTTTACTAGCAAGTTTGCGGGCATCGGCATCCGAATGGTTCTCAGGATAGGGATCGCTAATCTTGGTGTAGGGATCTATTCCTTGATAGATCACGAGCCAATAGATCGTTAGCCAACTAATGTAATCACTAGTAAGACTAAGTTAGATAATCTTTGTGAGCTTGTAATTATTGCGGAATATAAAAACAAACTTATACTAAACTTGATCCTCTATGGATCGATAAACTTTTACTAATAATGTTATGAAAACTTGTACGTATTACAATGACCTAGGGTTTCTTATATACTAATGGAAACCCTAACCTCTCTTACAAGAAACAAATAATAATAAACTAATAAAAGATATTCTACATATCTTGTCCTAAAATACATAAGTTCTATCCCCGATTTAACTCTATCCGTAGGATCTCTATACGTCTGCAGGAACCAGTCATCAGCAGAAAGTCACTAAGCCTTTCGCAGGAACCTGTCAGCAGTATCAATCAGCAGTATCTTCAATAATTCCTTACAATCCTCCCCTAATCTTGAATTTGACACAGTTAAGTTCAAGATTTCTTGATAGATCGCCAATAGCACAAACTAGAGGATTGAGGATGAACATCAGCAGCAAAGAATCTTCATAAATAGAATCTCTATGATTAGTAAGTATTTGAAAGCTCCATTCTTTGCAGCAACCCATGACTAAATGTACATCAAAACATAAAAGTTTCATACTATTCTCATCACATCCAGGTGTGTTAACTCCTGTGAGAGGTGAATCATTGAAAATAATGGATTTGAAGTCTCTTTACCAATAGCCATCACTACTGGAGTAGCCAAGTGTTCTCAGTTAGAAACTATGGTACACTGATAACCCAAAGAATATGATTTTTAGCAAATCATCAGCTATAAACGGATTTGAGAAGTCTTTACCTGTAGCCGTTTGCTCAGGACTAGTCAATTATTGATGAAATATCATCTTGGTCAATTGAATACCAAATATAGTTTTCCACTGCCTTTACCACAAGCCATATACATGTGGGCTAGCCAATTATTTGGAATCCAAAAAGGAAAAATCCATGGTCAATTGACAACCATTTCAACTACTCAGCAATAAAGCATGGGTGAGTTGAAAACCCTATGGTTTTGAGCAAACCATTACAGCTATCAACAGATTTGATGAGTCTTTACCAGAGCTATACCCTTTGGACTAGCCAACTTTTTGATGGAATAGTCAACATCAGGCAAGTTGATGACCAGAAAGAGTGTGATAAGAATCAACACCAAACCTGCATACAACATATACAAAACTATACAAATATGTTAGTTGTTTTTTTTTTTCTTTTTTTTTTTCTTTTTTTTTTTTTTTAAACTATACTAAAAGAAAAGAAAAATTATACAACAAAATATCATACCAAGACCAGCTCATTGCAGATATGATTCCATTTGAATCCCATACTTAGTTTTTAGTTCCTGCTTAGTCAAGATACTTCTTCTGATGAACCTTATCAATTGTTCAGCAAGATGAAGATCATTTTCAGTCATGTCCAAAGGAACTGAAAGCTTTGCCTCTAACATGAGTTTCATCACTTCCATAGTGATTGGGTAAAGAACATCAGCCCAGCAGTATAAGGTCTTACCAGTGGTTGTGACAATCATATGAACATTGGGAAGTGGAAAGAACTTCCAATAGTCAACCACCCATGTCTTTTGACCCTTCCATACTTGAAACTTCACACCAGAATCACCCTTATAAGAATCACACAGAATCTGTAAATCTCCCATCAAATACATTCCAATTTCATCAGGGGAATGAGTTTGATAGTACTTGGTAACCCAATCATAAAGTGAAAGAAGGTCTTGCTTGTCCACTGTATGTAAGATTTGGCTCAGAAACAAGAATGTCTTGGTAGTTCCATCTTGTCTAGTTATGACATTCACTTGTCCTTGACCAAGCTCAGCATCAACAAGTTCCCACTTTACAATTTTCTCCCAAATAACAGGGTCTTGATCATCATTAGAAGCATAATCAAGGAAAGTAGTACTGTCCTCTAAAGGAATATCTTTTGGAGCCTTCCTCTTTATAGCTTTAGTTTTCCTCCTAGTGCCAGTAGTAACAGGAATAGAAGGACCATCAGTAGGTTCTTCTTTAGGCACTTGTTTGGAAGCATCAGCAGGAACATCTGCAGAATCATCATCATCAGGTACTTCTATTGGAGTATCTGCTGAAGCATCATTGGTAACATCATGTGGAGCTTCAGTAGTATCAGGATGAGATTCAGCAGTATCATGATGAGAAGCAGCAAGAATATCATCCATCTGAGCATCAGGAGTATCATCCATCTGAGGCAAGACTGAAGAAGATGGTACTTTCTCCTGACCACCATGAAAGGACCCAATGGACTCAGCAGGTTGAGCAACAGTATCATGAAGCTTAGCTTTCTTAGCTTTAGGCCCATCCAAAAGTCTTCCTCTAAACTCCAGAACATCTTGAACATGTATACCAGACGAATGAAGATTGGAAATGATCTTGTCATAGTAGAAGGTGAGCTGTTTATCTGAGAAACCCCAAACCTTCTTTTGAGTCCAGCCTGACCCAAACATAGAACATCCCTGATTCTTTACAAAATTCCTCATGTATTTCTTTTTTTCTTGTTTAGTCCAAGGCCTTTCCCTTTGATACTTAGCTTTGCTCTCTGCCTCCTGTTGTTTCTGCAACTTTCCTCTTTCAACCATCATCTGAACAAAAGCAGGATTGTCAACTCCAAGCACAAATTCACCCAAATTAGGCTTAGAGGCAGCCTGTTCAGCCAAATTCTCCCATTGTTCTGCAGTAAGATTCTTAGCTATGTCATCAAGTTCCTTTTGTCTTTCAGCAGGCAAGGTGCTAGTAAATTGAGTTCCCATCTTATCCAAATCATCTTGAATTTTCCTAGCAAGTGCTACTGAGGCTTTCAAATCCAATTGAACTTTAGTAGCTGCAGCATCCTCTTCAGCTTGCAAACGTGCAGCAGCAATCTCACTAAGTTTTTCATTAGCAAGTTCCACCTTGGATTTCACTCTGGAAGGAATGTCTTGATCAACCAATATGGACTTCCCATTGTCTTTCTTCTCAGGAGGAACAAAAGTCTTATCAGGAGAATCATGATGAGTGTCCACTTCTGGCATAGTAGTAGGAAAAGATTCCTTTCTGAGAGCATCAGCAGAAATCTTTTTAGGAGCATCAGCTGAAGTCTTATCAGCAGAATGCTTTCTCCTGACATAAATGACTCTGGAGTCCTTTGGAACACTTGCATCAGCAGTATGGGCAACATCAGCAGTTGGAGCAACATCATCAGTAGAATGAATAGATGGTGCAGGCCTAGCAACAGCATTCTTCTGAACACTCTCCAATGTGGTATGATGTGCGTTTTGTTAGTACAAGTTTTAAAATTTATAAACGCGAATTATCCGATTATTATCTAGCACATACGAGCAAGTATACTCGTCCGGTGTAATAAAGGTGGGTAAGTCGAGATCGTCCCAAGGGATTTGGTGGTTTTAGTAATTAGAAAAACGTTTGTTAAATAAGGGTTGTCAATCCAAATTTATGTAAAATCTTAATTTAAAAGAAACTCAATAAAAACTAAACATATACTTGTGTATAATTCCTTGATTGGTAATTAGGAGTATCGTAACAATTTGAGTACGAAGTTTGGTGTAAAACTTGTTATGATGCACCACTAAAAATGAGTAGTTATACAATCTATGATGTATGTCATGTTTTCACTACTACTAAGAATTCTATCACCTAAATGACTCCTTTCGGACATATCAAATTAGTATGACAATCCTATAAACACATGGTTGTTTAGAAAATCAATTCTTTTCTTATGAATTCCTACGAATCCCTTCGGTCCTTTTTCGTGATGAAATCGTCTCAAATCTATTTTAACAAGTAAATAAGATGGTTGTCAAGCATCCTATTCCATACTAATTTGGTGTATTAATATTTTGGAATAAAAACAAGTTGAAAATCCTTTCGGACCTATTTTTCAAGAAATTGTTTTTACCGACAAATTAAGCAAGAAAAGATGTTATATCAACAAACTCATAAAAATAGATATGTTTTCATGCATCACTTTTTTCATAAGATAATACTCCATTAACCAATCACATCATATACAAGAGTATATATCACAAATTACTCCGTAGCAATCATATTAAAACACAAGTAAATAAGAAAACTTTTATAAAACTTAAAGTAACAATTGTTCATTATAAGTATCAAGGTGTACCTAGTCTTGAAAATTACAATGAGAAAACTTGTGGAACTATAGCAACCACACTCCTCCAATTGCTCACCAATGTAAGTAAACAACTCCACACTTGAACCAATGCTTGAGACTTTAACTCAACACGTTCCGGACGTTTTTACAACACTTAGTAAACTTTCAGGCAATATAAGATAAGCTAACAAGATTTGGTGTAATACTAAGTTAGATAATGGTGGTACAAGTATCTCTAGGTCCTAAGTGCTCATTATATAGCTTAATGACACTTATGCTTCAAGTAAAAACGTCCCTTCTCAGTAAATAAGCAGAAATGATCAGCCATAAATGATTATGGGGAGTAAATTCGCCATTTAATGCAAAACTTGTAACTTCAGTCACCACCAACCGATCGGTTTCTCGCCAGCCGATCGGTTGGTCAATTCTGGCACATATCCAGCCGATCCGGTTGCGGGTTGCAACCGATCGGTTGGATTCAGTCTGAACATGTTTTCATGTTTTTTTTCTTCGTCGTTTTACGTTGCATGCAATATTCTTCTTCGTGGCATGACTTTGTCCATAAGAACTTGATATTTCCTAGATAATTTCATGTAGTAAACTTGTCTTTATCAAATCCTTTTGTCCATACAACGTTTCTTTCTTCCTTGATCCTCTCGAAACTCTCCAAAAATGCATGTCCACTTCATTTCTTCATCTTTTAATCATTTTTACCTGCTTTTGGCTATATTTGCATGTATAAACACTTTTCCACGATTTAGTAACAAATATACACAAATATGATCAATTTCCACTCATAAATCAAACAATAACGCGACTAAAAATATGTTAAATTTGAGCGTTATCAAATCCCCCACACTTGAGCTTTGCTCGCCCTCGAGCAAGTCTTAATCAAAAGAAAATTGAATTCAATGGCAATAGTGTAAATATCTTATTTGAACTCAATCAAGTAAATAAAGAGCTTGATAACAATTCTAAGCACCTCACGAAAATTATTTGAAATTCACTCATCACTCAATATGTGTAACGATTAATAGATCACTCATTGCACAGTCGTGATTAATGTTTCTTACCATAGGCTTGTACAAGTATCAAAACAATAGAATAATTCATCAAAGAGGTCTTTTATTCGGGTTGTAATGTTTAGGCTAAGGGTTTTATAAACTTTCGTGCAAAATAATTACAGTAAGTCAAAAAGGTAAGGATAAGGCATGGGAATATTTATGAAATTGGTTTTAAAAGAAAAATAAAATCAAAGTCTAAGTCCCATAGTTGCTATTCTCAAATAATCCACAAACCCAAAAAATGATAATAGTTACAATCTTTCTCCTCTTCGAACTCTTCATGTTGATACCTTGATTCTCCATAAAATATTCTAAAAACTTAGCACATCGGCTAAAAACATATCTCATGACTTTCTTTATTCATAATAATATAACACATTTGCTATATTTGTCACCTTATAGTTGCGATGAGTTTTTTTTTTTTTTTTTTTTTTTTTTTTTTTTTTTTTTTACATCACCTCCCCCACACTTCGCATAAGCATACACCACAAAAAATACAAAACACGAAGTTACGCACCTTCATCTTTGTTGGAATGGCACACACATGAATTGTGAAGTGTGGCTAACTAATAATCATCAAAAACAATCCATCATACCAAGCAACTAGCACTCCACCATTTAGACTTTGATAAGGGTTAGGCTAAGGTTTAAAATGTAAAATATTTTTGTATTTTTCTGGATTTAACAAAATGAAAAGGATGGCTCAGAGGGTGAAACTAAGGGTATCTAGCGCTAAAGATGAACGCTAAATAAAAGGTTCCAAATACGAGGTTAACTAACCAATGTGGTTAGCAAAAATTATTTTGTAAACGGATGGCCATTTGGTTTTATTCCTAAGTTTGCCTCTTATCATATGAATATATCCTAATCATTCGAAAATGATTTTAACCGTAATGCATAACAAGTACAAGTTCTAGAATTAACACAACCACCGGCACACTCATCATAAAATATGTAAATAGTTTAAGAAATACTATTCTCATAAAAAAAAACTAATCCTCACAATTTAAAGTAATAAGGGTATAAAATTATGCTAGCAAATGTTATCAATTCCGAGACAAATTTCCCTTTAAAACTTGAATTTATTCTCCAAAAATATCATTATTATATACCATGAAATCAACCTTATTTTAGCTAAAATATGAAGGGCGAACTACTACTAGTTACTAATCAAAAATTTAAAAATAATGCAATTTTTCTATTTTCTTCCTTCCCCCACACTTAAGTTTTGCATTGTCCTCAATGTAATAAAAATAATTTCAAAGTAAAGGAAATGGAAAATTTAGAAAATACTGGAGTTAAATACGCAACATGCATATTTAATCATAATAAGCAAATGAGTTTACCGACTCCAAAAGTTGATCAACTATATGCTTCCGTAATAAAACTCCTGCAAGAAAACTGCAAAATATACGAAACAACCAAACAAACACAAACAAAAACATATCTAAACCAAATAAATATAAAATTATGTTATAAATCCTACAAGAAATAGTTAAAGATAATAGAAATAGAAATTGTTCGACAAATAATTGTTTTTGAAAACCAACTATAATCATGTGATCAAGCGTCACCATCAATAACTCACATCGAAACGAATGAACTCTTCCTCGCTTTCCTCTTCATCGTCATCAACATCTTCTTCATTTTCCTCGTCTACCGCTCGTCTCTTCTTCTTTCCAGCTCTTGATGACGATCCACCAACATCATAACTTGATCCTCCAGGATTGAAGCTTGGTCCACCCACATTAACACCTGAACTACCATACTCGGGAAGTCTACCATATGGAGGATATGGCTCGGGAAATGGTGAATAACCAGGATAAGGATAGGGGTATGGTCCAGGATATGGAGAATACGGTAAAGGGTATGGTGGAACATTTGGTGGGTTGTAGGGAGGTACCTCATAATTGGCATCTTGTGTCAAATGTTGGATCATAGGCATGGAATAATCATAGTTATAATTAGTCCTCATTTGCATTGAATCTCTCCAAACATCCCTACACTCAATAGCATTTAACTCACGGTTCCAATCACCCCATCCTGAATCAAAACCACTTTGGGTATTACTCGAAAAACTCCCCATTTGAGGTTGTGAAGGCGCTCCCGTATAAGCTTCGGATTGTGCCCCCACACTTGGTTCGATCCAAGGTCCCAAAGTCTTGTTAATCCTATTCAATGCTTTTCCAAAACTAAAAGCATCCCAAAACTCACTCTCCAATCTCACTCTACACTTCCTCAACTCCTCATCATTAAAATACCCAAGATTTTTAGCCAACATGGTCACATAATGACCACCACAAACATCACTTTGTTTCTTAATCCCCTGTGCTCTCTTTGAAAGATACTCGGCAATAATCCATGCCACATTCCAATTCTTGTTTTCCTCCAACAACTTCATCACCCATAAGTCCAGTTGACTACACTTGTCTTGTCTACTACTCCTATGTATCAACCCCCAAGAAATCAACTTTTGTAAAACTTTCAACAATGGATTCCTTATCCTCGAAGCATTTCTTCTAAGACAAGTTGGATCACCAATTCTATTCCAATATTCATCAATACCCGTGTATTGATCATTACCTCTAGCTAAACTCACAAAATGTGGTCCAAACAACCTATGTTGAATCTCACTCTCCTCATACAAACCAAGTGCAACTGCAAAGTTCGGCAAAGAAAAAGCATGTTCGCGACCACACAATCTAAACCAAACACAAACATCTCCAAGCACATCATTTACCTTTCTATCAAAGTAGAACGTAGAAAAGAACTCCAAACACCATTCCTTGTAAACATCTTCACGAATACTAAAAGCTCTTTCCCAAGAATAATCTTCAAATCTATCTCCGTCACCAGGATACACATAAACCATAGTCATCATACTCCTTAATTGATCTTCACATTCATACTCCTCAAGCAATTCCCAATCAATCAACCTAGGCTTAGCAATCTTCCTCTCTTGAAGTTTTGAAAGACGTTCTCTATACGCATTCTTCTCATCCTTATTTTGCACATGAGAAAACTTGACATTCTCATTAGATTCCGGTTTCAAACTGAAAGTAACCCTTTTTCTCTCGTTCCTTTTCAAATACTTATTAATAATTGGATTTCGTCCCAATCTTCCAACATTTCCCTGAAAGAAATCTCAAATTATGTTAGTATATAAGTATAAGAACTAATATCAATCAATTTAGAAACTAGAAAACACATTTCAAAAATTTCCAAAAAATTTTCCGAGGCGACCAACCGATCGGTTTGAGGTACAACCGAATCGGTTGGTACTTTGGCACACTCCCAACCGATCGGCTGCAACTCGCAACCGATTCGGTTGGAGTTTTCTGCAAACTATATTCTTCTCCAATCTATCCTAAACGTTTTCTAATCAATCCGAACTTCTTTCTAACTTGTAATCTCCCATTCTTGAGTACTTCTAAACATCCCAACTCTCCTAACAATCATTCCTAACATTTCCAATCATCAATCCAATGATTCTATAAAAACCAAGAACATCATCTACTAAAATCTTCCAATTAGTGTTCTAATCAACAATGCAATAACCTAACATCACTAATTATCAATCATATAACTTCTGGGATTCATCAATTGCAAATAAACTAGCTCCAAAGATTATACCCAATTCAATCCGAAAATTCAATCAATGAATTCTTACTCAAAACTTAACCAATTGATCTAATTCTTTTTTCAATACCTTCTCCTATCATCTAATCACTTATCCCCAAAATATTACATCTCAATTCGAACTAATTCAAAAATACCCAATTCGTGACCTAATTTCAATCATCCGAATTAAAACTTAATTGAACAAAATTAATGATATAACTTACTTGACTTGATGCCATTGATGATTAATTAACACTCCTGCAACCTTCTAACAACTTCTTATGGTCGAATTTTTAACCCCAATTTTTGGTGGATTGTGTGTATGTGTTTTTCTTAAGTTTTTGAAAATTTGGGTATATATATTCAACTTCAACCGATCAGTTGTGAATCCATCCGTTCGGTTTGGTATGAAATTGATTTTTCAAAGTTTTTTTTTCACTACTTGACTTGACACAAGTGCTAGTAGCTTTTTTCTTTTCTCAAACTAATTAACTTGTATTCCAACACACTTTGTCTACCAAAAATTTTGGTCATCTATTTCTACTTCTAAACTTAAAACTAAAACATAACTTAAACTCTAAAAACTTAAAACTTAAACTAAATAAAAAAGATAAATAGATAAATAAATAGATAGATAACTAAACAAATAGATAGATAGATAGTCTCATTCAAACATGAAATGCATAAAAAACATAAAATAAAATGCATGAAAAATAAAAAGTACGAAACAAACAAACTAGTACAAGATGTGCTTTATTCTTGTGATCATTCTTCTTCATCCATAGAAATATTCATTCCTAAGAATGTCTTCTCCACGATACTTGCTTGCCAACTTCCTAGTTGCCTTTTGAGTTTTGAAAGTTCTTGCAAAGTTCCTTCCACTAGGACATGTGATATCAAATTTGCAATGCCAATCACCATCTCCTTCTTCTCTTTTATGAATGCTATGTCCTTCGGAACCCCATTCCAAATTCTTCAATTGGACCGGTAAAGATCCAAGAAAATCTGTTAACTTGTTAAACACAAAAATATTTTTAAAAGGATTAAAGAAAGCCTCCATTGCTAGAGCTCTTTCCAT
Organism: Artemisia argyi; assembly: GCA_030686995.1. NCBI lineage: Eukaryota > Viridiplantae > Streptophyta > Magnoliopsida > Asterales > Asteraceae > Artemisia > Artemisia argyi. The sequence continues at coordinate 151,898,730 of CM060688.1, read as the reverse complement.
TTCATCTTCAATATCAAAGAAACTAGGTGTGCATGGACCAAACTTTGGTCTACCATCTTCATCTCTTCCTACTTCAAAGCAACCAAGGTAATCCTCCTCTTGGTCCTCATCATTATCATCTCCATTACTACCCCCTCTAGGCTTTGGATAGTAAGTATTCTTAAGAACTCCATCATCGATTGTCATGGTACCTTTTCCCATATCTATTATAGCTCCACAAGTTCTTAAAAATGGTCTACCTAACAACAAAGGTAGTTCCTTATCAACCGCAACATCCAACACAAGAAAATCCGCCAAGAATGCTTGATAACCAATTTGAACTCTCACATTTCTTACTTCTCCCATTGCTTTTTCCTTAGAATTATCCGCCATAGTGAGTTTAGAATTGTTAGGTGTAGGGTCTCTTAATCCTAACTTATGATACAATGGATAAGGCATAATACTCACACTAGAACCCGTATTGGCTAATGCATATAAAGGAGTTGTCCCATTAATTTTAACCGGTAAAACAAAATTTCCGGGATCATTCATTTTCTTTGGGAGTCCATTCTCAATTATCCTTCTCTCCTCTACTTCATCAAAACTATTATCCTCCAACTTAGATTTTGCCAACATAACTCTATCTAACTTCTTCCTATACTCCATATAATTCCTCAACACTTCAATGACCGGTTTGTTTTCCATCAATTCACTAATTTTTGCTTCAAGATTCTCCAAAATGGCTTGTTTTTGTTCTTTGGTTAAAGGTTTGATACTTTTTGGTGAACTAGGTGGTGTTTTGGATGATGATGATGATGATGATTTGTTTTCTTTTTGGGTGGAGGGTTGGGTTAATTTGTTCAATGGTGTTTTGTTTCGGTTTGCTTTGCCTATCTTACAAACTTCATCCGTTCCTTCCTTCAACATTTCCATTCCTTCACAAACATCAACAAGCATATCATTCACACTCTTCCCTTCTTCCAAATCACTTATGTTAATTTTCAACTCCCCAAGTGCAAAATCCAAACTACACTTGGTATTCACTAAGAAATCTCTACCAAAAATCACTTCCGGTTCATCTTCATTAGTATACTCCAAAACAACAAAATCAATTTTAAAGATATGACCATGAATATTCACTCTAACTCCTTTCACTTCCTTCTTACCATAACTTCCATAATCAAGTCTAACAAAACCAAGTTTGTCAAGCATTTCTTCCGAAATGTAATTGTCTCCATACTCTATATTCAATTCCGCATCCCACGCTTTAACTCCTTTCACCGCACAAGGTGTAGAATACCTCATGTGTGGAGCATCATATTTCTTAGGTGGTGCTCTAGTGAAAATAACAACTTTTCTCTCCTTCTCCTTCTTTTTCTTTGGATAACACATATCATGTGGCAAATAAGCAACATTATCACAAACAACTTCCTCTCCTTCCAAATCCAACTTTGCTTTTTCCAACATACTCTCCAACTTTTCCAAGGAATCACCGGAATCCTTGAACATATCTTCCAAGTCTTTCAAATACGCAAAAATTTGGCTCAAACTCTCCATTTCAACTTAAGCACTTACTAACTATAACATACCCATAAGAAAAATCCAAATCATTAGCATGAGGGTTAGTTATAATCAAATAAACTCTTAATATGAAATAAGAACAAGTAAATTAACTAAATAAAACACTAAGAATAGAAAATAAACTAAAAATTAAAAATGTCTAAAATTTTACCGAGATGCCCAACCGATCGGTTTCTAACCCAACCGAATCGGTTAGCAAAAATTACCTCCTCCAACCGACCGGTTGGAACCCGCAACCGAATCGGTTAGAGTTTTTACACTAATTTTTATTTTATTTTATTTATTTTTTATATAAAACTAATAAAACTTTTAATTATAAGATTAAAAACAATAAAAGCATTAATTAAGATGTCTTTAAGAATTACTAAATCATTAATTGAAATTAAAACTTCTAAAACATTAAAATGACTAATAATTGCAACTTAAAACTATTAAAAACTAACATTAACTATATAATTATTAAAACTAATTAACTAAAAACAGAAAAGTAAGAATTAATTACTAAAAACAGAATCCAATAATATTTACCGTGACCACCAACCGATCGGTTGGTCAAAAAACCAATTTTTTTTTTTTTTTTTTTTTTTTTTTTTTTTTTTTTTTACTCTAAAAACTTTAAAATTTCACTAATTACGAACTATTTAATTACTAAAAACTAAGAAAATTAATCAAATCCCCGGTAGCGGCGCCAAAAACTTGATGTGCGTTTTGTTAGTACAAGTTTTAAAATTTATAAACGCGAATTATCCGATTATTATCTAGCACATACGAGCAAGTATACTCGTCCGGTGTAATAAAGGTGGGTAAGTCGAGATCGTCCCAAGGGATTTGGTGGTTTTAGTAATTAGAAAAACGTTTGTTAAATAAGGGTTGTCAATCCAAATTTATGTAAAATCTTAATTTAAAAGAAACTCAATAAAAACTAAACATATACTTGTGTATAATTCCTTGATTGGTAATTAGGAGTATCGTAACAATTTGAGTACGAAGTTTGGTGTAAAACTTGTTATGATGCGCAACTAAAAATGAGTAGTTATACAATCTATGATGTATGTCATGTTTTCACTACTACTAAGAATTCTATCACCTAAATGACTTCTTTCGGACATATCAAATTAGTATGACAATCCTATAAACACATGGTTGTTTAGAAAATCAATTCTTTTCTTATGAATTCCTACGAATCCTTTCGGTCCTTTTTCGTGATGAAATCGTCTCAAATCTATTTTAACAAGTAAATAAGATGGTTGTCAAGCATCCTATTCCATACTAATTTGGTGTATTAATATTTTGGAATAAAAACAAGTTGAAAATCCTTTCGGACCTATTTTTCAAGAAATTGTTTTTACCGACAAATTAAGCAAAAAAAGATGTTATATCAACAAACTCATAAAAATAGATATGTTTTCATGCATCACTTTTTTCATAAGATAATACTCCATTAACCAATCACATCATATACAAGAGTATATCACAAATTACTCCGTAGCAATCATATTAAAACACAAGTAAATAAGAAAACTTTTATAAAACTTAAAGTAACAATTGTTCATTATAAGTATCAAGGTGTACCTAGTCTTGAAAATTACAATGAGAAAACTTGTGGAACTATAGCAACCACACTCCTCCAATTGCTCACCAATGTAAGTAAATAACTCCACACTTGAACCAATGCTTGAGACTTTAACTCAACACGTTCCGGACGTTTTTACAACACTTAGTAAACTTTCAGGCAATATAAGATAAGCTAACAAGATTTGGTGTAATACTAAGTTAGATAATGGTGGTACAAGTATCTCTAGGTCCTAAGTGCTCATTATATAGCTTAATGACACTTATGCTTCAAGTAAAAACGTCCCTTCTCAGTAAATAAGCAGAAATGATCAGCCACAAATGATTATGGGGAGTAAATTCGCCATTTAATGCAAAACTTGTAACTTCAGTCACCACCAACCGATCGGTTTCTCGCCAGCCGATCGGTTGGTCAATTCTGGCACATATCCAGCCGATCCGGTTGCGGGTTGCAACCGATCGGTTGGATTCAGTCTGAACATGTTTTCATGTTTTTTTTCTTCGTCGTTTTACGTTGCATGCAATATTCTTCTTCGTGGCATGACTTTGTCCATAAGAACTTGATATTTCCTAGATAATTTCATGTAGTAAACTTGTCTTTATCAAATCCTTTTGTCCATACAACGTTTCTTTCTTCCTTGATCCTCTCGAAACTCTCCAAAAACGCATGTCCACTTCATTTCTTCATCTTTTAATCATTTTTACCTGCTTTTGGCTATATTTGCATGTATAAACACTTTTCCACGATTTAGTAACAAATATACACAAATATGACCAATTTCCACTCATAAATCAAACAATAACACGACTAAAAATATGTATTATTTGAGCGTTATCATGGTAGCAGCAAGAAGTTCAAGGCCTTCCTAGTCAATGTTGTCAGATGCTTTAGTAGATTCCTCATCTGATTCATACACCACACCTTGTCTCTTCCTTTGCTTAAGCTTAGTCTCCAACTTCTTAACTCTTCCAATGAGAGTCAGAACAGCATTGCTAAGATTCTTTTTGGTGAAGTTCAGATTATTCTCCAACTTGTCCACCTTAGTTACATACCTGTTCAACAAAGCAGATACAGAAGTGAGAGTAACAGGACCTTCAGCTCCACCAACAGGGATATTTGTGGCATTGGAAGCGTCATTGGTCCTGTGAGTAGAATAATCTAAATTTACATCTACATCTACATTTACATGATCCTCAAAATGAGGTCTCAATGGACTAGGTGTTGGAAGTCTTGTAAATTGTGGTGAGTGTACAGGTTGGTCAAAGCCTAAATTCTCATTGGGCTCATGCTCAGGAGAATTAATATCCATTGGTGAATGTACAGGTGTGGGTGACCTAGGAGGGGGTGGTGGCTGAACATCAGAAGCAACTGATGCACTTGCATCAGGAACAACATCAGTTCTGTCAGGGGAATCCTCTAATGCTTGAGCATCAGGAGGATCCTGACCACCAGCAGCTGCATCAGCAGCCACTCCATCAGGGGGATTGCCCACCGGGGCATCTAATGCGTGGGGATTGCACCAGGCTTTACCTCTCGAGGGATCTCGAGAAGCTTACAACCCCCACCAGGTAGTGTACCTGATCGTTGTAGTATAGTATAGTGACAAGTACCGGGGGATTGATCGTTCAGCTAGGAATAGTATCGCTAGGATTAGAAAATCTAAATACTAGTTCTAGAGATGAGGGATGATTCTTTTTGTATTTTAATATTTTTTTTAGAAAGCAAATAAATATCTCGGGTTTTGAAGGATATGGGTGGAATTAGTTGCTAGTCAACTAACCCAATACTAAGATGCAATCAAAAATAAAATACTAGAAATGAAAATAAAACTAAATTAAACTAAGGTTGTGAGCAATAAGTGGAGAAATGTGTTTACTTAGATTTCACTACTCCCTAGATATCTTTTACACGTTAATTACTTGTTATAGTTGCGTGGATGACGGTTTGTATTCCTTAATACCATTCATAGGGTGGCGTACTTAACTCCCCAATCCTATGAGTGCCTACTTCACTCCTATGTCGAGCCGGCTAAGAAGCTCCTAACATGAGATCATTAGAATTTACTCATGCATTAAATACAACCAATAAAACCTAGTACACATCGGTTCATGTTTCCTAAGACGTTCAAGCATGTTACCATTTGGAGATCTGCCAGTTTTCTTAAGCTTAACATTGAAATCATTCATCCATTACAACCATAAACAAGTAATCAACACATAATCAACATCTAGGTTTCATTAGATCTAAGCAAACACAAGATAAATCTAGCCTAGCATGGTGGAATCAAGACAAGCACAAGATATAGACAACCAACACATAGACATATTGATTGAATTAAAAGAACACTTATCTCAATAGCACATGTAAGCATTCAAGGGCTGAAAACCCTTGAAAAGGCTGTAAAATTCGTATATGGTTCGGCCTTAGGGTTTCTCCAAACTTGTTCCTCTTAATGAATGAATATTAGAAAACTATATATAGAAAATAGAGGCTGGCGGCGTCAAGAACAGTCTTGTGACGCCGTCATCTCGCCGCCAAAAGAATTCTTGAACTGCCTTGATCTACATCTGACGCCGTCATGTATTACACTTTTCCAGGCCGTCACGTATTTAACTCTTGACGCTCTTCCTTGTGACGCCTTCATTTCTGTACTGGGTCGTCATGATATTTACTCTTGACGCCGTCACACACTGTTCCCAGCTTGAAAAATTAAGTCTTTGGCGTTTTCTTCACTTTTATGCTCCAAAAACGTCCGAATTGCTTCCTTTTCCAGATTTCACTCCCAAAGTACTTAAAATCACAAAAGGAACGATTTAGGGCAATATTTGATTAAATAAATTCAATTCCGGGAATTAAATGACCCCCTAAAAGTGGTTCATTTTTCGCCTCATCATATACCCTTACACTTGAGATTTGCTTGTCCTCAAGCAAATGCGCTTTTATTCTAATCAAAATACAAGTTAGGGGTCATTTAACACTAATATAAAAGTAATTACAACAAATAATCATTCCACTAAAGACCAATAGACAAGCACGGAGGTCATACAGAAGCACCTCACAAATAGTGTTTAGATACTCACATCTCTCGGGTGTAATAAAGTATAAATTACAATATGGAAACGGAAGATATCTCTCACTACCTGTCATAGCAAAATAGATTACCATAGGCTTGGGAAAGGATCAAACCTCCACCACATGGCGTAAGCACCAAGGATAAACTATCAAAGAGGTCTTTTAAAGGGTTGTAACGTTAGGTGTAGGGATATGGAATACACGGTTTTGTTGGATATAGGCAGTCTTTACTGGTGGCGAGTTAACAATCTTGGTCAATTACATGTACAATGTGGCGTTGCTAAGCCAAGACTAGACTCGACTTAAGCTAATAAATGAAAAAGAACAAAAACATAAAACAAACAAAGAATGAAAAGGGATGGTAGTCCGTATGTTTTTCTCTTTTCTTTTTCTTTTTCTATTTTTTTTTTCTTTTTCTATTTTTTTATTTTTTATTTTTTTTGCATACACTCTTACCCTACCATCCAAAATAATACATCATAGGGAATAAACATTCCCCTTACACTTGAATCTTTACATACTTTACAATAAACTAATCTAATGACTCGAATTAAGAAAATCAAAACACTTGGAGTACTTTTAAAATTAACGTACATATGGGGGTAATAATATGATGTTCTTCCCCATTACTCCATAAGATAAGTACTTACCCATGAGTCCCAATCGTCCCAAAACAATATGTACAAGGATATGACTCGACTTAGCAACCATGTAATCAATTAGATAGTTAACTTAGGGTTTAACAAATAACAATAATGCACTAAAAATGAGCGCATACACGGAAGGCTAAGGCGATTTGGTTGTACATTTAAGTGGGGTGTAACAAATTCTTCCTTTAAGTAAGATGCTTAAAGTTAGAAACGAAAAGATAGGCTCGGAGGGGTGTACTAGGGGTTTCGTGTACTAAAAATGAGTACAACGCTAAGGGTGTGGGAAAAATTAGTTGACTTAACTAGCCAAGTAATATGACTTAAATGGTCAAGTAATTATAATACGGGTTTAACACAAGGGTGATCCTAATGCCTCTTATCATGTAGTAAATCTTACTACACGAATGTAGTCTCACTAGAGGTCTCGGGATGCATCACTAACGCAAGTTCTAGAATCTAAATGCTACCGGTACACTCATAAGCACTAATAATGAATGCTTTTCCTATCAAATCTAAAGGCGAACCTCACATATTTGGGTAGAAAATTTTTCTGAATGGTACGGTTTTGTGCTAGTCATACAATCTCCTATCCATGAGACGCTTGCTATGGCTAAAGTTTCACTCCTAAATGTTGTAAAAAAATTTAAATTTGGCGCTAAAATTGCACTAACAAGTATTTATCATAGTTTTATTACACATCTACTATCAAACATACAAACTCAAGCGAAAGTGTATCTGTAAGGTATCATCATTTTACCCTCCCCTTACACTTAAGATGAACATTGTCCCCAATGTTCAAGTAAAGAATGTAAAAGTGAAAAAGTAAAAAGAATGAAATCAAATACTCCCCTGATTCGCTCGGTATGGATAATAAGGTGGCCAGGTTAAATCTTCCTCCAAAAAAATGAACAGTCAAAGCTTCCCTTCCAGAAAAATAATCATCTTCTTGTCATACATAACCTGTAAATCCTGAGAAAACAAACAAAGCAACCTCGCATAAAATCGGCGGCAATCTACATAAGTTACTAAATCCTAGAAAACAAAATAAGATATAATGCTTGTGGAATGAAGTTTGCAGATTTTCTGGAGATTATAAAACTTAATAATTCAGCAAAAACTTTAAAACTCCGTTAGAAAAACAAAACTGGTAAAATTTCCAGATTTTTACACGTGACACCGTCAAGAATAAACTCGTGACGCCGTCAGAAGTGACCTGCAGAAATTCTTATGTTAAGTTTCCGGAAATTTTCTGGAAAAACTTGGTCCTACTTCCTGGAAAATCCTGCAAAACTTCATTATGACTCGATACAAGCATTTGACTCTAACAAATACGAATATACATGTTCACTTAATATTGTGGAGAATCATGATCGGTTTGTTTCTTAAAAACATATTTGGGGTTTCCCCTTACACTTATCTTTTGCAAAAATACCTTTAGGTGGAGTTAAGACTAGGCCAAAACAACAAAGTAAAGTATTTCCACTTTTTAGTTTAGAAACATGATTTACCAACAATAAAAATAAAGCATGCATACGGAAGCAAATAACAAACAAACAAAATAAAATTCACACAAAGCATGGGTTGCCTCCCAAGAAGCGCTTTTCTTTATTTACGAGTCTTGTAGCTAGACTCAAGGTCATGGGTTACCGTGTATCGCTTATGCTCACATACCCAAGCGTGAGCCATCTAATAGTCGCCTCATCTTTCTTATAATCATCTCCTAACTCTAAACATCCGTGATAGTATCTTTTATTTTTTTCATGAGTATATTTAAGCCCTTTTCTCTTATCATTCTCAGCATTTCTATGGGCGGATACCTACTACACTTCTCCATAGAAAAATCCTTGAACCTAGGGTGTGTGCGGGGCATTTGATAGACAAAATCTTCATCCCCATCCGAGAATGTAATTAACCCTTCTATGAGTTTTTCATCGAGGTTGGTCAACCGTTTGAAAGGTCTTCCAAACACAACTTGGGTCAACTTACTATCAACAGACTCTCCTAGACTCTCCATAACCATGAACTCAACAAGATAAACCAAACTTCCTACAAACACATGCAATGGTATTTCCCTTGCAATAATATTTTCCCCTTTTTATTCTAACTCATCTACCATGATTTTATTATATTCATTACGCGAGATTATGTTCATTGGGAGAGATGAGTTAAGATAGGCGTTAAAACTCCTAAATCCGATCTTACAAGGAAATTGCATGTTGAATGAACTATCACTCCCAATCCTTGTTCTAGGGTCGACATACCTAAGAGGGTTCACTTCCTCTTCCATCCTATTCTCATTAATTACATCACCATCATCAAGATCCTCGTCGGAGTCTAAATAGTAAAAAGGACTAGCCCTACGGTCATCATCATGATCAGACTCCTCTAACTCAGAATTATTGTCAAAGTGGTGGTTGGGAGAGAGGTTAAGTGGGTTCTCATTCTCGACTAAAGGGAGTGGGGCGGGCATTTGGAAAATCCTACGACGAAAAACACGAATAACAGGAATCAAACGAACAATGTTATTGTTATCCATCGAAATAGTTTACGAACAAAGGAAACAAAGAAATAAGATAGACTAAAGAGAACCAAAAAATAAAAATAAAATCTTACTAGAAAGGAATCTAGCAAGTAGACCTAATAAAAAGATAGTCTAACCTAGACAATAACTATTCCCCGGCTGCGGCGCCAAAAACTTGATGCGTGGGGATTGCACCAGGCTTTACCTCTCGAGGGATCTCGAGAAGCTTACAACCCCCACCAGGCAGTGTACCTGATCGTTGTAGTATAATATAGTGACAAGTACCGGGGGATTGATTGTTCAGCTAGGAATAGTGTCGCTAGGATTAGAAAACCTAAATACTAGTTCTAGAGATGAGGGATGATTCTTTTTGTATTTTTATATTTTTTTTAGAAAGCAAATAAATATCTCGGGTTTTGAAGGATATGGGCGGAATTAGTTGCTAGTCAACTAACCCAATACTAAGATGCAATAAAAAATAAAATACTAGAAATGAAAATAAAACTAAATTAAACTAAGGTTGTGAGCAATAAGTGGAGAAATGTGTTTACTTAGATTTCACTACTTCCTAGATATCTTTTACACGTTAATTACTTGTTATAGTTGCATGGATGATGGATTATATTCCTTAATACCATTCATGGGGTGGCGTACTTAACTCCCCAATCCTATGAGTGCCTACTTCACTCCTATGTCGAGCCGGCTAAGAAGCTCCTAACATGGGATCATTAGAATTTACTCATGCATTAAATACAACCAATAAAACCTAGTACACATCGGTTCATGTTTCCTAAGACGTTCAAGCATGTTACCATTTGGAGATCTGCCAGTTTTCTTAAGCCTAACATTGAAATCATTCATCCATTACAACCATAAACAAGTAATCAACACATAATCAACATCTAGGTTTCATTAGATCTAAGCAAACACAAGATAAATCTAGCCTAGCATGGTGGAATCAAGACAAGCACAAGATATAGACAACCAACACATAGACATATTGATTGAATTAAAAGAACACTTATCTCAATAGCACATGTAAGCATTCAGGGGCTGAAAACCCTTGAAAAAGCTGTAAAATTCGTATATGGTTCGGCCTTAGGGTTTCTCCAAACTTGTTCCTCTTAATGAATGAAAATTAGAAAACTATATATAGAAAATAGAGGCTGACGGCGTCAAGAACAATCTTGTGACGCCGTCATCTCGCCGCCAAAAAAATTCTCGGACTGCCTTGATCTACATCTGACGCCGTCATGTATTACACTTTTCCAGGCTGTCACGTATTTAACTCTTGACGCTCTTCCTTGTGACGCCTTCATTTCTGTACTGGGTCGTCATGATATTTACTCTTGACGCCGTCATCTTCTTACTCTTGACGCCGTCACACACTGTTCCCAGCATGGAAAATTAAGTCTTTGGCGTTTTCTTCACTTTTATGCTCCAAAAACGTCCGAATTGCTTCCTTTTCCAGATTTCACTCCCAAAGTACCTAAAATCACAAAAGGAACTATTTAGGGCAATATTTGATTAAATAAATTCAATTCCGGGCTTAAATGACCCCCTAAAAGTGGTTCATTTTTCGCCTCATCAGCATCAGCAGCTACTCCATCAGGAGCATTGCCAGCAGGCAACATAGCTGGAAGTAAGGGTCTGTGTTCACCAGTAAATTTAATTTTCATTTGAGTAAACAACTTTTTAGATAAACCCTTAACAGGCAAATGAGTAGGGTCAGTGGTCTGAATGCCTAAAATGATTTGAAGAAACCTAGGATACATTAAATATTTAAGTTTGGAATCCTTAACATTTTCAAGCATAGCATTAAAGATATACTTAGAAAAATTAAATGTTCTTCCCTGAGAGAGACACATAATGGCGAGAGCAATGTCTGTAGAGAATTGGTCCCATCCACCAGACTTAGAACCCATGCACTGAAGCAAAGTGTGTGTCAAAAACCTCCATTTAGGGCAAAATAAATTCTTGTACCACACTTTCCCATCTCCACTATAACCAGCAGCCTGAAGACCTCTAAGTATCTCTTCCTTAGGTAAATCAGTCACCCCTCCTTCATCATCCAATTGCAATTGAGTTCTGACCAATGACTCAGTAACCACATATTCTTCCCCATCTATGACAGCAACAATCTCTGTTGGTCCCTCTTCAACAGTCCTTGTTTGTGCTGTTCCCCAAAATTGTACAACAAGAGACTCATGAATAACACTTGGATATTGGAGTAGAGCATAACGAATCTTGGATCTTTGGAGAAATTCGATCATGCCCACATAATCTTCATCACCCTTACCACGACTAAGGAGGCATGTTTGTTATGATCTCCTTTGAAAAGTAGTGCAGCCATTGGTTGAGAATAATAAATTAGGGTAGGGAGTGCTGAAGAATGTTGAAATGGTTTTTGAAATTTTATAGCGAGAGGGAATCAGTTAATTTGTGAGTGGGATATGCACGTCTTGGTTAATTATGGAAGTTACCAAACGTGGAATGAAACTGATATGAATTATTGGAAAGAAAGCTTTGACCAATAATCAACTAAAGAAAATCCCAATTAAACTGATTCATCTGAAGAAACCAAGTCAAACAGCAGAAAGCAATTAGTCAATCCGCCGAAAAATAGTCAATCGTTGACTACGGTCTATCATTCATTCAATAGACCCTTCCGCAGAAACAATCAGCAGAATCTTCCCTTCAGCGGAAACCAAATATCTTAGAAAAATCTATTTATTCAAATTTCGAATAACCCTTAATTATCTCCAAACCACCTCGCATTTATGGTAATAAAGTCACGCGGTTGGGTGATCTTATAAATAAAGGTTAATTATCCCCAAATCTTTTCACACCAATCAAATCCCTAATTACAATTTTACCAAGCAATAAGACAACCATGGCATCTAATCAACGCATCATCAGCCTTTCTTCTGACTCATTCGATACTTCTGATTCACTAACATCTCCACCACCACTCAGAATGCCAACACTTCCCCGTGGTCTTACAAAGGAACAAGCCAAGAAGAAGAAACATGATGTACCTGCTCCAAGTTCATCATCATCTGAAGATCTTCCACCATATCCTTCTGAAATTGATGATCCTGAGTACCAAAGAGAGATGGAGAGAAGGTGGAATGCATTGGAGAAGGAAAACAGAGTTCCCAATCCTGATGAGTCTCTCTTCATCTTCACATCTTCTGATGAAGAGGATGATGAGAATGATGTACTTTACAATCCCACAACCCCTGAGAAACCTCAGTCCTCATGTCCAAGAGGAAGGAAAGTAAATCCCCCATTGCCAAAGACAAGAAAGATTGTGATGGGGTTGCCCTGTCCTCAGTGGCAAGGAATCTTCAACATCAACAACAAAGACAAGGAGAAGACTGTGGAGGGCAAGGGCAAGGGCAAAGTAGAATAGGAACTTTGTTGTTAATCTTTCAATTTCATTGTCTTGTATTGTACTTCTGAAGAATCAATAAAAATTTGCCTTGTTAATTTTTACTTGTTTTAATTCTTCTGATAGATTAGTATTCCCCTGAATAAATTGATCTTGAATAAGCCATCAGCAGGAACACCCTTAACAACAAAATAGATAGTATCAGCAGCATGTGGTCAAACCCATTGACTTTCATCCGAAGAATCCACTTAAGTGGACAACTTGCACAATTAGTAATTGCTACTGACTCAAATACCTCCCCTTTACTTGCATTAACTCACATTAAACCCAAATCAAGTCTTTATAAAGAAGTCTTCAAGTCATAAGCAACTCACCATCCCACAAATAACATATCCCAAAGTCTTTCTCACATTCAAATCATGAAGCCATCCCCCAAAGTCATTGAAATCTCTTCTGATTCATCAGACTCTACCTTTGACATACCTCAAATCCAAAGATCCTACTACTACCTAGGTGAGGGCCCTTCAGAATTATGTCTATCTCCTACCTCTTCAGAAGAAACCACTGAAGCTGAGGAAGCTCCAACTCCTCTAGCTATGGTTGTCCCTGATTTCACTCCTGTCATAGCATTCTTGACCAGTGAAATGGAAAGAGTATGTGCAGATATGAGGAGGATTTCAGTCCCTGAAGAGCCACAGTCCTCAAGAAAGAGCAAGGGTCCATTGAAAGTGGTCCTAGGTCTTGCTGCTCCCAAGCTCTGGAACAAAGATATGCAATCCAGAGGGGTTCACAAGAGGATGCCTGACCCAAAGGACTTGGGCAAAGGGAAGAGGAAGATGGAGTAGGGGGTTGTTGCTTAGGGATGTGGTGGTTTGATGGTGGTTGGTTGTTTTTTATTGAAGCCTTTTATGTTTCTTCTGATGTCTGATCTTTGTTGTTGATGTACCATGTTATCTTCTGATGAATAAAATATTTTACTTTTATGTCTTTACATCTGATTCCACTGATTGAAGTAATGTTGATTAATGTACATCAGCAGGAACATGACTTGAGACCAAACATTCAAACAAAACACAAAAGAACAGCCAAAATAATATACAAGATTAGAAAGAAACCTGCAAAACAAAGTTAGTAAACATAATTATAGAAAACATAATAATCTACATAGTATACAACAATAACAATCCTCCCCTGAGGCATATGCCTCCCCTGAGGCTTATGCCTCCCCTCAAACATAGCATTCAAGGGTTAACCATCCCAATGGTGACAACTAGGTGATTAAACCTAGGTCCATCAAAAGCTTTTGTTAACAAATCAGCCACATTATCCTCAGTATGAATTTTAAGCACTTGAATTAGATGTTTCTCATTTGCATCTCTTATAAAATGGTGCCTAATTTCTATATGTTTAGTTCTCTGATGAAAAACAGGGTTTTTAACAATAGAAATAGTACTTTGATTATCAATGTAGATTTTAGTGTTCATAAAGTTAAACCCATAATCCAACATTTGATTCTGAATCCAAAGTACCTGACCACAGCAATTGGCAGCAGCAACATATTCTGCTTCAGTAGTAGAAGTAGCCACTATGGTTTGTTTCTTGCACTGCCAAGAGATGAGTCTTCTTCCAAGAAATTGACAACCTCCTGTTGTGGATTTCCTATCCAAATTAGCTCCAGCATAGTCACTATCACTGTAGGCCTCCAACACAAATGGTGATTCCCTTGGGTACCAAAGGCCTAGTTTGGGTTGGCCCTTGATGTACTTGAAAATTTTCTACACAGCATTAAGATGGGAAGTCAGTGGAGTGACTTGATGTCTTGAGCAAGCACTGACTGCAAATGTAATGTCAGGCCTAGAAGCTGTGAGATACATGAGTGATCCAATCATGGACCTATAAAGATGAACATTCACATCCTCATCTTGCTCATTTGGATTCTTAAGCTTGGGTGGTTCGTATGGAGTGGTAGCTGTCCTCAGAAGGTCAAAGTCAAACTTTTTCAAAATGTCTTTAACATACTTCTCCTAATGGATAAAAATTCCTTCAGGTTGTTGTTTGACTTGCAGCCCTAAGAAAAAGGTTAATTCCCCCATTGCACTCATCTGAAATTCACCTTTCATCAAATCTTCAAATTCCCTGCACCATGCCTCCTTTGTGGATCCAAAGATAATGTCATCCACATATACCTGTACTAGAATGATGTCCTTGGAGTTTTTCTTAATAAAGAGGGTCTTGTCAATAGCTCCTCTTCTGTAGCCATGCTCCAAAAGAAATATAGACAATCTAGCATACCATGCTCTTGGTGCTTGGTGAAGTCCATAAAGTGCCTTGACAACTTTGTACACCTTCTTAGGAAGATGGGGGTCTTCAAAGCCCTGTGGTTGAGTAACATATACCTCCTCTTCAATTTTACCATATAGGAAGGCACTCTTGACATCCATCTGATAGACCTTAAAACTCATATATGAGGCAAAGGCTAAAAACAGTCTAATTGCCTCAACCCTAGCAACTGGTGTAAAGACCTCAATGTAGTCAATCCCTTCTTCTTGTCTGAAACCTTGAGCCACCAATCTTGCTTTTTTTCTGACCACAATACCTCTGGCATCCCTCTTGCATTTTAAGATCCACTTGGTCCCAATTGCAATTTTCCCTGCAGGCAGATCAACAAGTACCCAAACATCTTGATTCTTGAATTGTTGCATCTCTTCCTGCATAGCTTCAACCCAACTAGGCTCACTCAAAGCCTGTTTAATGCTTGTGGGTTCAACTTGAGACAAGAAACAAGCAAATAAACAATGCTTCTGATCTGTGCGATTGTCTCTCTTCTGAGTGGATACATAAGTCAAAAATGCACATTGCCCAAACTTGGTATTCTTAATGGCACTCCTGGTGAGTACCATAGCATTAGGATCACCAAGTATATTATCTTGTGGATGAATAGTGTTGATCCTTTTAATTGCAACAGGATTAACATCAATTGAGGTATCAAGATTGGTTAAAGTAGGAGCAAAGTCTTCATCATAAGAAGCTGATTGAAAAATGCCATCACTTTGCTCAACATTAGCAAGATCTGAGGGAATTGGAAACCTGCCATAAGGTTCATCCAAGCTTGTGGAAGTGTCAGTGGAAACAGGAACCGCAGCTGAAATGCCTTCAGCAGAATCTCCATCAGCAGAATCAGCAGCTGCATCAGCAGATGTATCAACAAAACTAGTTTTTCTACTTTCTTCAACAGCAGCTTGTTTTAAGAGTGCTTCAGTGTCTTGAGCAAATTCAAGACCAAGTCTTTTAGCTTCCTCAGCAGCTGCATGCTCTTGCTTTTTGAGTCTAGCAAGATCTTCTGCATAGGTTGAATTTTCCACATCATCAGCAGATTTGGCATCAGAGGCTTCTGTGTTAGGAGGATCTGCTATCTGGATTGGTAGAGTAGTTACAACAATAGTGGGTTCATCACATTCTGAATCACTGTCGGAATCATCCTGTAGGGTACCTGCATTGTTAGAAGATGACACTTGTATACCTGCAGATGGGTTAGTTGTGTGTCTAGCATACCCCAAATAATCAGTAAGGTAATCAAGGTCAAAATACCATTCATGACCCTTGCCCTGAACATTTACATTATCCTCCAGAAATTTCAGGTTAAGAGTCTCTTCTATCTTCTTTGCAGCCAAGTTATAGACCCTATAAGCCTTGCTATGAGCTGAGTAACCAACAATATACCCTTCAGCAGCTTTTGCTTCAAACTTGCCTAAGTGATCACTTGTATTAAGACTGGTCACCTGACAACCAAAAGGTTTCAAGTGTTCAATGGTAGGTTTCTTCCCTGTCAATAGCTCATAGGGTGTCTTATTATGAGGTCTAGTAATCAACACCCTATTCAATACATAACAGGCAGTGCCAACTGCCTCAGTCCAAAACATGGTGGGAAGTTTAGAGTCAGCAAGCATAGATCTTGCAGCCTCTAGTAGGGTTCTATTCTTCCTTTCTACAACTCCATTCTGTTGTGGAGTCCTGGGAGTGCTATAGTCTCTTTTAATACCCTTTAAACCACAAAGTTCAATGAGATTAGCATTTTTGAACTCTGTCCCATTGTCACACCTTATACCTTTAATCTTCTTGTTAAGTTGATTTTCAGCTAGAGCCATAAATTCTTTGAGTGCCTGAAAGGTTTGATCTTTAGTCACTAAGAAAAATGTCCAACTAAATCTGCTGAAAGCATCAGTGATCACCAAACAGAAGTACTTATGATCAATACTCCTGATGGATATTGGACCAAAAAGATCCATGTGAAGTAGCTGCAATGGTACTGAGATTGTGCTCACAGTAGTAATGGCCTTATAAGAAGCTTTGTGTTGCTTTCCCTTGTTACAAGCCACACAATTATGCTCATTGGTGAAGATCTTGGAAAGAAGTCCATGAACCAGACCATCTTTAGCAAGTTTGTTGATGACTTTGAAATTAACATGTGCCATCCTTCTATGCCATTTTGTAGATTCATCTAAGGATGCTTTAGCCACCAAGCATGTGAGATCACCTTCTGGCTTGACATCATTCAAGTCAAATGTATAAAGATTATGGTTTCTTGGAGCCTTTAGTAATACATGATGGTCATCAGGGATTTTGAACTCAGGTGAAAGAATGAGACAACCCTCTTCAGTAAAAAGTACAGGAAGCTTCTTGTCACATATTTGTGACACTGAGAAGAGATTGAATCCTTGAAGCTCCTTCACATAGTAGACATTCTCAAAATCCACCTTAGGAGTTCTAATGGTTCCTTTGCCAGTGATCTTTCCTACTCCACTTCTAAACCTCACTATGCCTCCATTAATAGGCACAAAGTCATGTAGCTTCTCCTGATTCCCAGACATGTTTCTTGAACAACCACTATCAACAATACCTAAGTCTTTATTAAGAAGAGGATGTTCCTACAACAAAGAAAGTTAATATACAACAACATAAGTATGTTAGGAGACTTAAGTCATGAAAGACTTGAGCCTGCCCTGTGGATCAATATGATGTACCCAAGAAGATGAGTTAGATCCACAATTGTTCCTGGATTACCTGTATTTATATGGTCTTTTGTATGTCCAGGAACAATCTGCTGAGGACTTTTCATCAGAATCCCAATTACCCCTTCCCATAAACATTTGGTCAGTATATTCATACCAATGATTAACACCATAAAATGGTTGTCACCCATATCTATTTCTATTGGTATTCATATATCTACAATGAAAAACAGACCTATCAGAAGGAATAGACCAATCAGCAGGAGGGGAATACATTCTGCTGACATTATACTTTGCCTGTGGAACTACTGAGGGTTTGGAACAGGTATTAGTCCACTTTTGTCTAGGTCTATTATTAACAACAGAAGCACCCATCCTCTTCTCATGAAAATCACAATCCTTAATTAAATGCAATTTGCTACCACAAACAAAACACTTCTTCTTCTTAGAAGATTTATTAAATCCAAAAGATGTCTTATTAAACATAGAATTATTCAAATAAACACCAGAAATAGAATTGTTTTGTAAACACTGAAAGGAATTGTTTTCAAAAGAAGTAAATAACAAGTCTTCAGAAGAGGCTGTCTTAGAAAGAACTTCATCAGCAGCAACTTCAGAGTCCACAGACTTGTAAGATGACTTGTGTCAGAAATCTTTATTGAGGACTTGGGTGAGTCTGACTTGGTCTTGGAATCACAGCTAGCATAACTAGAGGTCTCTGAGGTCTTGTCCCTGTAAGAACAAGAGACATAAGTGTTAGAATCATTACTAGATATACTTCTAGTGTCAGGGGAGTCATTGATCCTAATGCCAGTGGTTTCCTTTGATTCTGGTAAGTCAAACTTATGGGATGTGGGCTTAGGGGTTCCTATGGTTGGAGAGTCTTCAGGCTTATTTGGCAAGTCTTTAGACTTTTTACCAAAGAGATGGTGTGAACCATCAAAGTCAGAGGTTTTGGTAGTAGGCATAAATACATCTCTGATAGGTCCTGGTACAGCATGCATCTCACCTTCTTTTAGATAATTTATAGGAATAGAATAATTATGATTCTTCTTATCTAAATAGTGATTAGCTTCTGGACCTACATATTTCTTAAACCCTAGACCTATCTCAGAAGTAACAGACTTACTACTGTAGAGTAACCTAGATAATTTATCACCAGAAACTAGCCATTCTTTATGCCTAGCTACTTCTTTATCCAGTTTCTCTTGCAAAACACGTTTCTCATACTCAATTCTAGCTTTTTCTTTTTCAGAAAACTTTAATTCATTCCTAGCACATTCTAAATCTCTACTTAAAACTCTAATCTTTTCCTCATAAGCCAATTGATTCTGTTGAAACCACACCTTTTGTTGTTCTAAAGTTTTAAAAGCTTCTTTATAAGTTGCAACTTCAATAAAACAAGCATTATATTTTGGTTTCATATCATCATAAGCTTCTTTTAGAGTTGTATATTTAGAATCACAATCACAAACACAAGTAGATACCTGAGGAGAGATTCCCATGAGACCAAAGTTATCATCACAACTAGCCATGCAAGAGATTTGAGGAGAGCTGCTTGTAGCATCTTCATGCTCATTCCAGTCAACACTAGTATCTATAGCAGTGATCAAGGCCTTTGATTCTCCAGCCTCCACTTCTTTCTTCTTGTATGCTGAATATTTGGTACTGGCTTCACCCTTCTGGGCTGTGCACTCTCTTGCAAAATGGCCAATTTCTCCACAAGCATAGCACTTTACTTTCCTTCTGTCAAACCTGGCTGCATATCTACCTTCAACATTGAGCTTTTTACCAACCTTTTGCTCAAATCTTCTAACCTTGAGGGAGAGCATGGCCATTTGCCACTTTAAGTCCAACTCTTCTAAAGCAAGTTCATCAATCTGCTCAAAATCTTCATAAGCTATTTGTTGTTGTTTATCAACTTCAGCAACAAATGAATGAAGTACATCTTCCATCACATTACTAATCTTTAGATGAGTTATTGGATTAGCATTTGAAAAAGACAATGTGGTAATTGGAAGACTTTGGCTTGGAGTGGATGGACTTGAGTAAACTTGTGGTACTGGGGATGGACTTGTATAGGTATGTGGCATGTAGTTTGAGTTAGAGCTGACAAATGCAGATTGTGAAGGAGTTGCTGCATATGGAGAGAATCCCTTTATGTCACCTTCCAAAGCTCTGAGTTTGTTGTACAAGTCATCAAAACTGAGGTAGTCCAGGCCACCTTTGGTTTTCAATGATATACTCACCTGAGACCATGAGGGAGGTAAGGCTCTTAGAAACCTGGAATTCACCTCTTCATTGTCAGGTCTGGCTAGAAGCTGATTCAAGTGACTCAGAATCTTCTGAAACCTGTCATAACCTTTGTGGAGACCTTCCTCTTCAGTAATCTTGAATTCTTGGAATTCTTGCTTCAACATACTCTTTCTCATCCTCTTTGATTCTTCATTCCCACCAAATCTAGCTTTTATGGCCCACCAGATTTCTCTTGGATCAGTCATGGAATGAAAATCTCCCATGTGGTCATTAGGGATTGCCTGCAGCAATATGGTTCTTTCTTTGTTCTCCCTTTGTATAGCAAGAATTTCTTCAGCAGAAATAGGTTCCAAAATCGTAATTTTACCATCAGCATCTACACTTTGCTTTTTAGGACGACAGCCATTGAGTATAACATTCCAGAGGTTATAGTCAACACTTGCAATCCAGTTCTGCATCTTCATGGCCCAGATCTCATACTCATCCTTCCTAAGAAAAGGAAGTTTGGCATTGCTGTTGGAGAAGGCCACCTGTTGTAGTTGTTGAGTTAGAGAGCCTGCTTCTGAGAGAGCAACATCACTGCCTGGTTTGTCTCCCGTTGGTACAGATTGAAAAGTTATGTGATTGTGTTGAGGTTACAGAGAGTATCTCGTGGCTCTGATACCACTTGTAGGGATCTATTCCTTGATAGATCACGAGCCAATAGATCATTAGCCAACTAATGTAATCACTAGTAAGACTAAGTTAGATAATCTCTGTGAGCTTGTAATTATTGCGGAATATAAAAACAAACTTATACTAAACTTGATCCTCTATGGATCGATAAACTTTTACTAATAATGTTATGAAAACTTGTACGTATTACAATGACCTAGGGTTCCTTATATACTAATGGAAACCCTAACCTCTCTTACAAGAAACGAATAATAATAAACTAATAAAAGATATTCTACATATCTTGTCCTAAAATACATAAGTTCTATCCCCGATTTAACTCTATCCGTAGGATCTCTATACGTTCGCAGGAACCAGTCATCAGCAGAAAGTCACTAAGCCTTCCGCAGGAACCTGTCAGCAGTATCAATCAGCAGTATCTTCAATAATTCCTTACACTTGGAATCTTTATGTCTCCAGGGCATGGCATGAGGAATCGCCCTTCGGTTTATCAGGAAGAAGTGGTCCTTCCAATGTTTTAGCCCGGATAGAAGTTCCTCAAAACACTTCTTGGCCCTTTTTCCCGTTCGACTCTCAAAGGAGAACCAATTCCCTTGCTTACATAACCGGTAGAATACCCGAAATAGCGGGACCGTTGGGTTAACGTTCAAGCTATAACACCGAAGCTCAAAAAGGGTCACCCTATTTAAACCTATCGGAACAAGCTGTGAAATATGTACTCTAAAATAATCGATGACAGCGAGCAAAAAAGTAGAAAAAGGAACCCTGACACCTCCAATCTTTAACTGATGTACATAAATACCTATCTTATCGTCCGGTAATCTATTCATCGTCATACCGGAGGGAGGGAGAATAGGATTCAGTTCCCTAGGGATACCAAACTCTACGATTATATCATCTAAGGTGTCCTGAGTAAGTTTGGAAACCTGGATATGCATGTCAAACTTTCCGAGAGGGACGGTAACTGAGGGACCAGGCCTATCGGCAATTGACTGACCTTCCGGTCTATTCATTTCCCCAGGCTCATTGATGGTCATAACTAAACGATGGTCATAACTAAAAGATGTCGAAGACTATACGAAAAAGATAATTACAAAAAGGTATGAAATGTACCTTACAAAGAACCCTGAGTCGGACGCTCGACGGAGAGTTGTGTGTGTGGAACGATATTTCGGAAAGATATACAGTGAATGGTAAAAAATGAAGTAAAAAACATAGGTATATATAGGGGCTGGCATGGAAGAACGTGAAACGTCGCGTCACACAGTACGACTCCCACGTGGAAGAAAGCAAACCGTCCGATCTATGCAGCAAGCACGATGGTGGCATCCAGTTGTATACAAATAAGCAATATTTTATTCAGCCCATGGGCCTGATCCGCCAAAGGCCCAACAAGAGCCTTCAACAAAAGCTTTCAACGGAACTCCTCATACCATTCGCTTATCGGTAACCACGCCACATCGGCAGAGACGCATATTTTTTCTCAAGTATTGAACCATCAGTCTCGGACCGATACTCCAATACTCGGGGGGACATGTTGGCGTATGTGCCCGAACGACACATACCCTTCGGATCTTATTCCTATCTTCGGATCATTAACCCTTTAGATCTTATTCGTGCCCGGGATCCGGAAGCCTGACGAAGGATGGCCGAAGCGTTATCATCCCAGATTTTCAGGGATTGTGTCAGGCCACGTGGTCTGACATTTACCTACTAAGTATGGTGTGATACTGTATGCTCCTTCCCGAGGCAGAGCAGGTAAAGAATTGAGGTAGTATAAATACCCCTATCTCATTTATGTCACACAACTAACAGACACGCACAGTATTTACTCGCATTTACTCCCAACTATAATCATACTCTCCATACTTACTCTCACGCCGGAGTCGGCCTCGGGACTACCCCCGAGGCGAGTCTGACATGCGTTTTACCTGTGCAGCCATAGGGAACTCGAGAGAAGACTCATACCGAAAGACTTTGCTGAAGTGAGATCATACCGCGAGGTTTTACTTCAACACTTAGTTACATCTTGAGCATGCAAGAACTAATCAACAACGCCCCCCCCCCCAAGCCATTTAGATCAACAATCGGCACATGCAACAGGTCAACTCATTATCTTGAGGCATTGGAACATCCACCGAATGAGTAGACCTGACCTGAATGGAATGGTTGATTCAGAAGTACGAATATTAGTTTCTTCTAGTCTAAGGTGTCGTTTGTTTTTTTGAGGTTTTATTTCTTCATCTGCAAACCATATATGCAGAAAAAAACGTACATTTAAAGTCTTCATCTGCAAGGAATAAAACCGTTTGTTTTTTGTGCTTTCGAAAGAAACAAATGAAAGATAAATAGATAAGGTTTATGTTAAATGAGTGTATGTCTAATTTTTGAAAAAGTAAGATGTGAAAAGAAATACTTATGTCTGCATAATAATAATAATGTGAAAAGAAATACTTAAATGAGTGATGTTTGTGTTGATCTTACAGGGTCGTCACCTTTGACGCAATCTGGTATGATTGATTTTATGCCAGGTCGTGCGGTTATTAAAACTGCACAACGTAAACGTGTCAAGTATGAGGCCAAATGTGTGGATATCGGATATGGGTTCCTCCCCTTCTCTTTCTCCTCTTTTGGAGAACTTGAGAAAGATGCAGTAACTCTTCTAAAGCGCATTCGACGTTTCTCCACGACTCAAGACATTGGAGCGCGGGCTGCCGTTCATATTTTTAATAGGATTGGTTTCGCTATTGCTAGAGGTGTGGGGGCCCAGTTGGTTTCTCGGCTCCCCACCAATTTCTTGTAAATCCTATTTATTGTTAATAAAAGTGATGGTTTATAATAATAATAATAATAATAATAATAATAATAATTAATAAATAAATAAATAATAGTTATAAAATTATGTAAATATATTATATATGAATTGTATTAAAGATTTGTGAAATTTTATAGCAGGATATTTTTTTTTTTCTACATCTTTAATAAAGTACTAAACTTATCGGATTTCTTTAGTATGATGTAGGAAGACAATCTGATATTTTTTTTGGATGACTTCTTTAGAGATGCGATGACACCCCTTAAGTATTGACCATGGATATAAGGATGTTTAACGGGTACTTTAAACTTTTATTTTACAAAATTGAACATTCAGCATAGTGCCAAACCCACAATCAAATCCACCACCTTTTACCTCTATATTCACCGTCTAACACACCACCAAACCAAAAATATAAAAATACATTATTTTATACAAATATACTTCACAATATACGTCATGCACACTCACAAATCAATTAAATAATAATAAAAACACTCGTAGAATCCCACAATTTCTTGGTTGAATAAAGGTGGTCACCACCACTATTAAGGATGTAGGAATGAGTGAGGTGAAAGCGGTGATGATGCACCACCCACAATAAACTAGCCTAAGAATCTATTCTCTTTTTTTTTTTTTGCCATTCAGCCAAGTTCAACTCATCGACTGGACATTCCGACGCCTCAGGACAAAGTGAGGATGATGATGATGAACATATTTTCGTTCAACAACTTATTAAGTTAAAAGTGAAATAAAAATATGTGATCTAGCTTATTGGACATACAAAAGCTCTGGGACGGCAAGATATGATCTTGTTCAAAAACTTGGCAAGTTATATTTTTGATTGATTCTATATCTTTTGTATTAGTATATAGGGCTTAAAAATGCATCCCTTTCATGTTTGATGTCACAAGAGACCATACTTTTCAAAGTTCCAATAGCTTTCACAAGTAAAATACTCTTTGGTCAACGTTTACCCCGGTCTTCACGGTGTTGTTAATCAATATTATAATGTTATTCCCTTTTTATTCGATAGTGTATTGCTAGTTTTCGGTGTTTAATACTTTTCCTTGTTGGTGCAAAAAGATGTTTGTGAGGTTTTGATGAAAATAAAGTTCATTATTTAACTATAGTTAAACATGCTTAACATCAAGTTGAGAATAAGGTTCACTTTTTTATTCCAGCGACTTCTAGCACTTGGTATATTATTATTTAACAATTCATCAAAATAGAATTTAGATAGTGGTCGAAGGCAAACGAGCAACAAATTGCGCCGCTAGTCCTTTTTGGATTGCAAAGCTAACTCTTTTGAAAACTACATTTGTGGAACTATGTGTTATAACATTACTGTTCACTTTTTAACTATTATTGGCCGACCATCGGGTTAAAACCAAACCGACCCGACTAAAACGAACCGAACATATAGAAATTGATTGTCATTTAGTAAGGGACAAGATTACATCTCTGTAGTTTGTTGTATATATACTAGTTTTTTTTTCATTTCAATGTAAGAATTCATAATGAAAGTTTGAATCTTCAAAATCTTTCTCATTTCTCTCTAACTGATTTACCTTTACATTCATTACCCAAAACTATTAGAAACCAAAACCTAGCGAAAACTATTTGTCAATCCTCACTAACCAATAACTAACAAAAACTATTTCTCCCGCCGATTTGTGCAGGTACAAGGCTAGTAAATGGTAAACGCTTTAAATTGGATTGGATATGGGTTGAGACTTGAGTGTCCTGCTAAGGTATATGATTAGGCGAAAAATGAACCGTTTTTAGGGGGTCATTTAAGCCCGGAATTAAATTTATTTGATCAAATATTGCCCTAAATCGTTCCTTTTGTGATTTTAGGTACTTTGGGAGTGAATTCTGGAAAAGGAAGCATTTTAGACGTTTTTGGAGCATAAAAGTGAAGAAAACGGCAAATACTTAATTTTCCATGCTGAGAACAGTACCTGATGGCGTCAAGAGGAAAATTGTGACGGCGTCAGGAGTAAAATCCATGTCGACCCAGAGAAAACCTGAAGGCGTCAAGAGAAGGGCGTCAAGAGTTAATATGATGACGGCCTGCAAAAGGAGTACACGTGACGGCGTCAAACCCAGATCTAGGCAGTCCGAGAATTTATATGGCGGCGAGATGACGGCGTCAGACATTTGCTCTTGACGCCGTCACCTCACAAAATCTATATATACTTTTCTATTTTTCATTCATTAAAAGAGAAACTTGTGTGGAGAATACTAGGGTCGAACCTAATAAACCCTAGGTCATTTGTAACAGTATTTTCAAAGGTTTTCACCCCTTGAAACTTTTCATGTTCAATTGAGATATGTCCTCTTTCAATTCATTCAATATGTCTATGTGTTGTTTGAATATATCTTATGCTTGTCTTGATTTCAACATGCTAGGCTAGATCTTTCATGTGTTTGCTTAGATGTAATGAAACCTAGATGTTGATTATATGTTGATTGTTTGTTTATAGTTGTAATGGATGAATGATTTCAATGTTAGGCTTAAGAAAACTGGCAGATCTCCATTGTGTAACATGCTTGAACGTCTTAAGAAACATAAACCGATGTGTACTAGGTTTTAATGGTTGTATTTAATGCATGAGCAAATTCTAGTGATCCCATGTTAGGAGCTTCTTAGCTGGCTCGACATAGGAGTGAAGTAGGCGCTTATAGGATTGGGGAAGTAAGTACGTCACCCCATGAATGGTATTAAGGGATACAATCCGTCATCCACGCAACTGTAACAAGTAATTAACCTGTAAAAGATATCTAGGGAGTAGTGAAATTTAAGTAAACACAATTCTCCCATATATTGCTCACACCACTAGTTTAATTTAGTTTATTTTCATTTTTAGTATTTTATTTTGATTGCATCTTAGTAATTGGGTTAGTTGACTAGCAACTAATTCCGCCCAACTCCTTCAAAACCGAGATTTTTAATTGCTTTTATAAAAACTAAAAAAATACAAAAAGAATCATCCCTCATCTCTACACCTAGTCTTTAGGTTTTCTAATCCTAGCGACACTATTCCTAGCTGAACGATCAATCCCCCGGTACTTGTCACTATACTATACTACAACGATCAGGTACACTGCCTGGTGGGGGTTGTAAGCTTCTCGAGATCCCTCGAGAGGTAAAGCCTGGTGCAATCCCTATGCATCAAGTTTTTGGCGCCGCAGCCCGGGGAATAGTTATTGTCTAGGTTAGGATTTCTTTTTATTAGGTCTACTTGCTAGGTTCCTTTCTAGTAAGATTTTATTTTTATTTTCTAGGTTCTCTTTAGTCTATCTTATTTCTTCGTGTTTTTGTTCGTAACTCTTCGCCATCCGACATCATGGACGATGGTAACATCTTTGAACCCATCATCCCACCACAACAAGATCACCCACAAAACCCACCACTAGCTAACCAACCTCTTAGGCCCCGAACCCTAGGAGAGTACTCCCGACCTAGCCACCAAGGCTATCGAAACACCATTGAGCTCACCCAAGGAGCCAATGTGTCTCCCTTGCGATCCGACACCATCCGGTTAGTGCAAAGCGGATGTGCATTCCATGGACTTCGTTCCGAAGATCCAAATCAACATCTCAAGGACTTCCTTAAAATCGTAGATTCTATAGACCTTGATGCTACAACTAGAGAGTCAACCCGATTACGCCTATTCCAATTCTCTCTACGTGATCAAGCTAATCAATGGCTTGAACGTTTACCCGCGGGATCCATCACCTAATGGGATGATCTCACCACTCGTTTCCTTGCTCAATTTTTCCCACCGGGGAGAACTACCAAGCTTAGAAATGATATCTTGATGTTCCAACAACGTCAAGGTGAAACTCTATATGAAGCATGGACTCGATTCAAGGACTTACTCCAAAAAGTCCCTCATCATGGCATAGATCTTTGGCTCCAAGTCCAAATCTTCTATGACCATATCGATCTATCCACAAGGCGAGTCATTGACCAATCGGCCGGTGGTAAGCTACGTGATCTAAGTGCGGAAGAATCATGGGAACTCATAGAAGATCTTGCTCTATATGACAACGAAAGTTGGAATGATCCCCGTGATTTGAACAAAACGGTCAAGGCAATATCTTTGCCTTCGAACAATTCTAGCACTCCCGACCGTAGGATCATGGAACTTGAAGGTCGAGTCAAGTTTCTCATGAAATCTTACGAAGCTCCTAAGCCTTCAAGCCAAGTGAACAAAATCTCTTCTTCATGTAAAATGTGTAATGGCCCTCACGAAACTCATAACTGCATGGAGCTTCCAAAACGCGCTTATAACGAATTCACATCATCTCACGTTGGTCGAGGTCCTCGAAACTTTGACGAGGCCTATGAGGCATGGAAGGATAAACCTAATTTCAGAGGGTACCAAACGCGGAGCGTATCCTTCAATGACTCCTCACCACTCGAATGGTCCAAGCATTTTCCATCACAGAGCACTCCTAGGCAAAGCTGTGAAGATGCCCTGCAAAAGTTCATTCTATCTCAAGAATTACAACCCTCTACGCTCGAGGCTAAGTTTAGACAACAACAAGCCGATATGAATAACAAGATTTGTAATCTATTAACTGCTATTAAAGAGCACGCCGTTAATAAATCGATTCAAGTTGAAGAGGTCAAATCTGTTACCGTCATGAATCAGCCAACTTCTCCTGCGAAAATAAAAAGTCCTAGTAAGCTATTTAAATATCTATCACCAAAAGTGAAAGATCCTGTTAACCCCCTAGAACCAACCCATTTTGTAAATACCATCACCATAATATCCACTCCCACACCTGACCATAGCCAACAACCAGCTGGACATCTAGATCATAAAGCTAAGGATGAAACCTCTAGGTTAGACCACAAATTAACTAAGGACCCCTCGTCATCCAAACACGTCCACTTTGTCAATGTTGTCACATAAATTGATTGAGCCCGAACCACCTAACTTATATTGACCAAGGAATGGTCAACAAAGTCAAATAGCCTATATCAATGCTCCGGGTAATATAATGTATCACCGGGTCGTTAAATCCCGTTGAGGTGTGAAATGTAACTTTAGCGTGTTCGTAATCGGGTGTTACTCACATAAAAGGGTTTGTTGTGAAAATTATTTGGAAATTATTAACAAATATAGCTTAGGAAAGCTATGTGGTTGATTACGGGAATTTGGAGTACGAAGATTTGAGCTAAACCTAAAAACGTACGTTTTAATTAAAAAAACGTATTCAGACGAATAGAACAAAAAGTACAACTGATAGACTGGGAGGGTTAAAAGTGTAAAATTGGTATTTTTACAATCCTATTAATTAAAGAAAATTTTAAGAAAATTAAAAACTATTTTTACACTATTTAATTATTTATTATTAATTAATTACTAATTATCTATATAATACTAATTAAACTAATTAGATTTATTAAAAATACTAAAAAGATTTAGATAATTAAGAAAAATTTTATAAATCTAATTAACCATTACAGGAATCCTAAAAAAATTTATAAAAAGTTAATTCTAAGTATTTTTAAGCTAATTAATTAATTATTATTCTAATTACTTATTAATTACTAATTAAACTAATTATATTATAAAAAATAGAAGATGAACAATAAAAATTCTAGAAAAATTTATAAAAATGTTTTAACTAAATTAAAAGCTAGAAAAATTATAAAAACTAGGTTATACTATATAAAATCTAATTATGCTATTTAATTGATTAATATTAATTAAAACTAAATTAAGCTAAAATTAATTAGAAAAACCACTAAAAGACAAAATAAAAATCTGAAAAAATTTATAAAATTATTTTAACCTAAAATAGAATTTCTAAAAATATAAAAGTGATATATTACTTAGAAATAAATTAAAAAGAAAAATAAATTGATAAATCCTATTAAATAGAAGCTATCACTATTTTTAAAGTCGGTTTTTTTTTTTGATTTTTTCTTTTTCTAAACTAATTATAAACTAAAAACAACTACTTTTAATAAAGACACTTTAATTTTAACCCAAGGAATAAGCAATTGAAGTGCTTATTACACCCACAGTTGACTTTTATTGACTGTGGAGTGTTTTTAGCTCAAATGGTGAGGTGTGGGGTCCACAATGATCAAATTTGGTTTCTCAGAGTCCAATGAACAATAATAAGCAAGTTTCAAGCAAATGAATGGCCTGAATAAGCCAAAAAGCTCAATTAAGCACTTTGCTTAATGGTGACTGATGCAGTTGTGGGACAAATTTAAGGGGCCAAATTAGGTGGGGTTCACAGGCTTAAGGGTCAAACAAATGGTTCAAAATCACTCCCTGGTAGGAGGGGGGTTGAGGGGAACCAAAATCAAAGGACTTGGACCACTGTAGTGGCCACAAACCACCACAAAAGGTGGTGGTGTGAGGGTGAACTGCTGAGACAGGGCAAGTGATGAGGCGAAAAATGATCCATTTTTAGGGGGTCATTTAAGCCCGAATCCGAATTTATTTGATCAAATATTGCCCTAAATCGTTCCTTTTGTGATTTTAGGTGTTTGGAGAGTGAATTCTGGAAAATAAGCCATTTTGGACGTTTTTGGAGCATAAAAGTGAAGAAAACGGCAAAGTACCAAATTTCCATGCTGAAGATACAAGATGACGGCGTCAAGAGTAATATCTTGACTGCGTCAGACATGAAGATTTGGGAGTCAAAAACCACCACAGTTAACTGTGGTGGTGGAATTTTGATAAATCTGACTTTTGCAAACTTTTGTACCAAGTCACTTGTTCCCCTGAGCCTTTATACACCCATACAACTGATAGAAACAAATAGATGCACAATTACACAGCTTGAACACACCATACAAATTACAACCAAACACCCCTTTAAAAACAGTTAATGAAGAGATTTTGAATTAAAGCAACATAAACTACAACCTACTAATGTAAACTAAAATAATAGACAATAACTAAGTATATGAGAAAGCAACTAACAACTAAACTATATAAGAGAATGAAGATCAAAGGTGAAGCTTACATAAGCTTTCCAAGCTAACTGATTAAGAACCAAGGGACCAAATTAACCAATCCTATGCCCTCCCATGAGGTACCTAACCCACAGCCATCCTTGATTCACTGTGCTCCTTGCTCATTCATTAAGTGATCACCAATTTTTTATTTATTTTTTATTTTTTCTTTATTTTTAGCAATTATTAAAAACTGATTAAAGATAGTTTACACAAGCTGATAAAGCTTATAAATCCTTTTTATCTGAGTTTGTGAGAGCTTCTGAGTAGATTAAACATACATTAGATTACTTGATTAGAACTTGAGATTTTGAAATGAGACTTTGAAAAGTGAAAAATGAGAATTAACTTAAAACCAAACTTTCATTAATAATAAAAGGTACAAATACATTGAAAATAAACTGAAACTATATAAAAACTAGAAAATTACACACTAATAAGCTTCTCTGAGCTTTTCTATATATAACGACCTAAAATAATGCCTAAGGTCTTCCACATGGCTTCCATTTGAAAACTGAGAGTCCCAATGTCATTTTGTTGACCCTCTGACCAAATCCCCATCGTTCAATTAGGTTATGATTGATCCTAGCCTTTGATTGGCACTTTGGCGCCAAAACCATGTCGGGGCAGAACTGAGTGGAATTGGTGAGTGTTGGTGAGGGATATTAATGGTGGTGGGTTAGTTAGGTGAGGGGAATTTATTGTGGGGGGCTTGGTTGGTGAAAAGGTGAGGAGGGGGGGAAAATATCTCCTGGTTTTGCGCATGCTTGTTGGGGGAGAAGACGGGTCAACGCAAGTTTGACCGGGGGGAATTATTTAAAACGGTTTTGGAATTTGGGCTAAGTGGATTGGGCTTGGGTTGTTGCTGGATCAGACCAATGGGTGGGGTGGTATTTGGGTTTAGTTTGGTTTTTTGGATTAAATAAAAATAGGGTCTGGTTGGTTAGGTTGTAAGTTATCAAGGACCAATTTTGAAATTTCCAAACCTTCAAGGACTGATTTTGTAATTTCCCAAACTTGCTTCCAAGGACCAATTATGATGTAATTCCAAAGTTCACAAACCATTTTTTCCAATTTTGATTTTTCAAAACTCCTAGGGACTTATTTTGCCATATTTGGATTTTTCAGGGACTAATTATGTAATTTTGGAAAACTTGCAACCCAAATGTAATATTTTGTGAAATTAACTTTCAAAACCTTGGGTTGACTTTTCCTTTCAAAATAAATGCATAGGGACTAAAATTGACAAGTTTTGAAACTTGGGGGACTGAAACTGCCAATACTGCAAACTTTGTACGTTTTTCCTTTGTTTTTGCACATTTTGCTTTTAAAACACATAAAACACAATCCCTGGGATAATTTAAGTATTTTGATATCTTTTTTTATTGTTTTTGTGCGTTTTGGCAGTTTAAATATATAAAAAACGATGAGTGTTTGAGCACTCATCAATCCCCCACACTGAACTATTGCTAGTCCCTAGCAATCTTTTTAGAAAACTTGATGGATTTTAAACTCTTTACCAAAAGCCATCACTTCTGGAGTAGCCAGGTGTAAGAACTGTGGCACACCTGATAACCGTGTGATTTTGAGCAAACCACCAGCTTTCAACGGATTTGTTAAGTCTTTACCAAGAGCCGTTTGCTCCTGGACTAGCCAGCATCTTGATGGACCTAGTCAACATCTTGGTGAGCTGATTACCAATTATGGATTTTCCACGGCCTTTACCACAAGCCATAATCTTGCGGGCTAGCCAACTCATTTGTTTTCGGGGAGTTGATGAACCATACAATTTTGGGCAAATTGCCAGCCGTCAACGGATTTGATTTATCTTTACCAAGAGCCGTTTGCTCCTGGATTAGCCAATCCCTTTATCGGTTAGACCTGGCGGACTGATTACCACAAAAATTTTGAAATAAAGTGAAAAATTTTGAAAATTTTGGCCAAAAACGGGGGTACTTGAAAGATATTTTGATAAAATTCGTTAGAATTCCCCCCCCCCCCCCCCACACTTAGAAATGAATATTGTCCTCAATATTCAAAGTCCCGGCTATTATGCCGAAGCTATGAACGTAAAAAGCCAAGATTCGAATCTAACTGTGGACATACCAATTTTCACTTTATTTCTATATATATACAACTTTTTTTTTTTTTTTTTTTTTTTTTTTTTTTTTTTTTTTTTTTTTTTAGCTTTATATACATATATACATTTTTTTTCAAACAGCGGGGGGTTGGCCATTCCCCCACACTCGGTGGTAGAAAATAGAAAGAATCAGAGATACGGGTGAAAACCCGTATTGTTGCTAGTTTTTGATCATCGAGTCGCTAGCTTGACTCTATCCCCGAATTCAATTTTCCTTGGGGAAAGTTTGGAGATCCGGGACGACCATGGATGGTACGTCCTCTCCAAAGTAGTGCTTTAACCGATGTCCATTCACTTTGAAGTTAGGACCGTCATTTTGAGATAATTCGACGGTACCATAAGGATAAACTTTTGTGATAGTGAATGGACCAGTCCATCGGGTTTTGAGCTTTCCCGAGAAGATCTTGAGTCTAGAGTTGAAAAGAAGGACTCGATCACCAACGTTAAAAACGCGGTTTTTGATTTTTGAGTCATGAATCTTCTTTATCTTTTGTTTATAGATCAAAGAGTTCTCGTAAGCTTGATCACGAAGTTCGTTTAATTCATTTAGTTGAACTTTTCTGTGATCACCCGCCGTTCTGAGGTCGAAATTGGCATGCTTGAGGGCCCAATAGGCTTTATGCTCAAGCTCGATCAGAAGATGGCACGCTTTCCCGTACACAAGTTTATAAGGCGTACACCCAATGGGTGTTTTGTAAGCTGTACGGAAAGCCCAAAGTGCATCATCTAATTTTTCCGACCACGATGCACGATTCTCACCTACAGTTCTTTCCAAGATTCTTTTAATGCCCCGATTGGACACTTCGACTTGTCCACTTGTTTGAGGGTGGTACGCAGTAGAAAGACGGTGAGTCACACCGTACTTTTGCATGACTTTGTCAAACTTGTCATTACAGAAGTGCGTACCACGATCACTAATAATAGCACGTGGAGTTCCGAATCGGGCAAAAAGAGCTTTTAAAAATTTCACAACTACTCGGGCATCATTTGTGGGTAAAACTTTCGCTTCAACCCATTTTGACAAGTAGTCAACTGCCACGAGTATGTATTTATTGCCGTGAGAGGATGGAAATGGCCCCATAAAGTCGATGCCCCAGATATCAAAGATTTCACAAACTTGAATTGCATTCTGAGGCATTTCATTCTTTTGTGAAATATTCCCGTGACGTTGACAAGCGTCACAGGACTTGACCAAATCTTGAGCATCTTTGTAGATCGAGGGCCAATAAAAGCCGGAATCAAACACCTTTTTGGCGGTGTAGTTGGGATTGTGGTGGCCCCCCGTGGGACCAGCATGGCAAGCCTTTAAAATTTCAGTGGCTTCCTGACCATACACACACCGCCGGATGACTTGATCCGCGCATATCTTGAACAAGTAGGGGTCGTCCCAAAAGTAATGTTTTACGTCTTTGAAAATTTTATTTTTTTGTTGGGACGACATCCCTTTCACAATGAAGTTACCCGCAAGATAGTTTGCAAAGTCGGCAAACCATGGGGTAATCGAGTCTCCACGAAATGAAACCACATTGAGGGTTTCGAGAGGAAATGTTTCATTTATTTCCTTTTTCTCGAAAGCATTTTGGTGAGGGTTTTCAAGACGGGAGAGATGATCAGCAGCTAGGTTCTCAGCTCCTTTTTTATCACGAATAATGATATCAAATTCCTGAAGGAGGAGAACCCATCGGAGGAGTCTTGGCTTTGCATCTTGTTTTGCGAATAGATACTTCAAAGCCGAATGATCCGTATACACTATGCTTTTAGTCAGAATCAGGTATGGCCGGAATTTTTCAAAAGCATACACCACAGCTAATAATTCTTTTTCAGTGGTGGTGTAATGACTTTGAGCCTCGGTCATAGTCTTGCTGGCATAGTGTATAGGCTGAAAATGTTTTGTTTTGCATTGCCCCAAGACTGCCCCTATCGCATAATCACTAGCATCACACATGAGCTCGAAGGGCAAGTCCCAATCGGGGGCAACAAGAATCGGTGCCTCGGTAAGCCTTTTCTTTAATGTTTCAAAGGCTTCGATGCACTCAGGGGAGAAGATAAAAGGAGCATCCTTCTCAAGGAGATGGGTCATAGGCCGGGCGATTTTAGAAAAATCTTGAATAAACCTACGGTAGAAACTGGCATGACCCAAAAAGCTCCTAACACCTTTCACAGTCGTGGGATGAGGCAATTTTGCAATGACGTCCACTTTGGCACGGTCAACCTCCATCCCATTCTTTGAAATTTTATGGCCGAGGACAATGCCCTCTTTGACCATAAAGTGACTCTTCTCCCAATTTAGACATAACTTTGTGTCTTCACAACGTTTTAGCATGCTGTCTAAATGGGAGAGACATGATTTAAACGAATCCCCAATGACCGAGAAATCGTCCATAAAGACCTCCATACTTTTCCCGATCATGTCGGAAAAAATGGCCATCATACATCTTTGAAACGTGCCCGGAGCATTACATAAGCCAAATGGCATACATTTATATGCGAAGGTTCCATAGGGTGTTAGGAATACAAATATTCCTGTAAAAGTCTCGGTCACCTAATGATTGTAACAGCATTAA
Organism: Artemisia argyi; assembly: GCA_030686995.1. Classification (NCBI taxonomy): domain Eukaryota; kingdom Viridiplantae; phylum Streptophyta; class Magnoliopsida; order Asterales; family Asteraceae; genus Artemisia; species Artemisia argyi. The sequence goes on along the minus strand of CM060688.1, from coordinate 151,863,504 downwards.
GTTAGCTCGTAGTTAGTTTATTTATTAGTTAGTTAGTTTAGTTTAAGTAACACCGTGGAAGAAGGAACGGGTCTTTACCCACTGTATGCCTGATCCACAGCCCGGGAGTGGGCGTAATATTGTAACTATAAATACCCCTCTCCACATGTGGAGAGGGTTGGTGCTTTCCATATTCTCAATCTAACTTTTTCAATTTTCTCTCATCTCTCTCTCTCTCTCTAGGATCACCCAACTCACTCTCTATCTCTTAATATTCTTTTACACTTTGAATCAAACTTATCACAAAACCATACTTGTTATGAATTAGAATATATTACAATTGGTATCAGAGTCATGGTTTCATCCTAGGAAATTTGTGGCTTGGTCTTGTTTTATTTTGGTTCGAAGTGTATGACGCGTTAACCTTGCATTTATCTATTTTGTGGTGTGATTCATTATATGCTTGCCTCCTGTGTTTGCTTGTCATTGTTGCTTGGTTTGGTGACTGATTTGGATTGGTCATTGGATGTTTTTGGTATAATTCATTGCTATTGTTTCTTCCTTGCGTTTAGATACACAAATCATTCTTATTTGCGATTGGGAATTTATGTCTCTTAAGTGTATCTTGGGTCCATGGTCCTTGCTTATGTACTGAGTTTGATTTACTAGCAAATTGAGATAAATACAAAAAGAGTGAAAGTGACTGCTTTGGCTGGTTGTATGAGCGGTTCACATGCTTCTTTTTCTTTTTTTTGTTGCGTTTAACTTTCAAAAGAAATATTGTTGCTGTTACCTCCTGATAGCGGTTAGCTCAAGCTTAGTTTGCGGTTATCTCATGGTTTGCGGTTAGTTCATGGTTATCATAAAAAATTAGCTCACCTGCTCACTCTTGCGTTTATCTTTTTTTTGCGGTTGTCTCATTTGTTGCGGCTATCTCAAGAGTAACGTTTAACTCTCCAGCAGTTAACTCATTTCTTTTCAATCTTGTTACAACTTTAAACAACACCCTAACAGCACTTACATTCAATACTCATCTCTCATAACACAAACAAGAAACTGAAACATAAAACGAAAGGAAGACAACAAATCCAAACCCTACACAGAAACATAACAAGTAATTCAAGATCTCAGTTTCTTTTGCTCGTGGTTTTAATTATACCTCGAGACCTTTTAAAAGATCCAATCCACGGATAAGAAATCATCATAGATCCATACTTTTGATATTTTTCGAATCATTCAAAGATTGAACAAGAACTAAACGGGGTTTCATTCAACCATTTCATTCGGTTCAACTAAACGTGAAAAGGGACTTCTTAGATCTCAGTTATCTCTTTAACTAATCAAAGACTGTTCTTAAAAGTACCGTGTAAGAGATTATACATCACTGATCCGTGTAAGAAGTTTATACTTCTTTTGTTAACTTCCGAAACTTAAAAGAAAAAGGCATATAACAAGTGTGTTACCACCCTCTCTTGCTTTCGATTCTAGAACAAAAACGTAAACAACAGAAATCACAACCTACCTGAGGTCGATACAAGATCATGAAAGTGAGTCACTTGTAGTACTTTTCACGAGAGTATTACCAGAACTATAAGTCATTCATGAGTTAAGGTGTACAAGTAGTGGGTCTGCGGTTCATTTTGTAACTGAATCAAGAAAGGAGGCGTACTAAATTTTTTTCTAATTAGGGTGAGAAGTTTTATTAGGGTTAAGTGTGGATTTGAAGTTTATATAGTATCTTATTAAGACTTTAACCAGTGTTGAAGGATGGGCTGCATACTAGATCTCAAATTCTAATCTTGGGCTGCCTCTTGTCAAACTTGGGCTTCGGTTGGGCTTTCACAGCAGGCTTGTGTATTGGATAGATTGGTGAAACAAGTTTATTAATTTGTACATTGGCTGAGCTATTTTAAAGGGACAATTTCTATGTTTGTTCATTGTGATATTCTTGGGATTTTCATCGGCTGAAATTTCGGGGTATAATTTTGGACAACAGTTTTGAGTGATCTTTAAAGTACGCGATTGAGTTTTGAGTAGTGATATTTTCGGCCTTATTGGAGATGAATTCGGGTTTCTAGCTTATTGGATTTAATTTCGGGGTATATTCGGATTGTGATCATATAACCATCACGTTAATCTAATTATCATCCCATCATTTACCGTTCCAACGGTTTCTCATTGCCTCACGGTTTTGTCTTGATTTTGTAAAATCCCGCAAAAGATTTTATTTTTCGGTTTAAATCATAGACTTGTAAAATCCCGTGCACGGTTACATCATGTCTACTACTTTAGACTCTGTCAGCTCTGAGAATGTACTTCATCAGCCACAAAAATTGTTCAATAACGCAGAGAAAAGCTGCATAGACTGTTTTCGACAACTTCATTCACACCTCTCGGTACTTTTAGAGGGAACTGGATTCAAGATGGGATTCGAACGCGCATTTGTAACACTCTTTGGTCAAGATGTTCAGACTTTCACAGACACAATGATTCTTTACTTAGATCAATTACAACAACAACTTGACCAAGAAGAATCTTCTAAAATTGGATCCATGGCTGCCCTGTGTGTGATCAACAAACAACTCCAAGTGTTCTTTGATTCGAAATTCACTCTGGAGTATGACCATTATAGTGAGATGACGAAAAAGTGCTTTGCTGATCACACGGGAATTGAGGTTGACACGTTCAGAGACACACTAATCCAACTCATGGGTAATGTGAAGATGTTCATTGAGGAAAGAGCACAGCACGAACAGAGTCATGACGACAAGGTGAAGGCATCACGGGTGGAATCATGTGAGGGTACTGGTGATTCGGGTAATACATCGGATGTTGGGTCAGTTGTCACGATTTGCAATGGATCAGAGACAGATAAGCTTGACACTACCAGCAGTTCAGTGACTCCTATCACATTTGACATGGATCCAGATTTCATATCAGTAAACAAACAAGTGCCGTGTGCTGAGGTACCCCTGTCTATTCAACATAATGGGCTCTCTAATGAACGGGAGCATACTGATCAAATCAAACTCACTTATGACACAAATTTGTTGGAAAAGACTGATAGCAATACCATGTCTAATCCAACAAATATGAGTCATAAAGGGTGAAAGTGATCAGGATGCTGAACGTGATAAATTGGTAAGTTCTGTGTTGACGGCTGATGCTTTTAAATCAAATGATATGGTTGATAAAGAAACTTTTATTGAACTTTCAAAGAGATTTTTGCAACTTGAAAAACATTGTATTTCACTTGAAATCGCAATGCAACAAAAGGAAGAAAGTTTTCAAAATAATCAACCATGTAAAAACCCGGAACTTCCTGATTTCCGTGAATACTTTATGATTAATGATTTGAAAGCTCAGCTAGAAACCAAGAACTTGACAATCAACAACCTGAAAAAACGTGTTACTGAGATGTGTGATATGTGTAGTGAAGTTAAGGCTAAACATGACTGTGATGCGATTGAATCTGAACAAAAAGTGGCTAAATTACTTGATGAAAATGAGTCTTTGAAAGTGAATTGTAAAAATCTTAATGAGACAATCATAGAAATGAGAACTAAGACATTTGAACAAACAACTTCTTTGATTGCCCAAAATGATGAATTCAAAGCTCATTTTCAGAAAATGGGTTTCACTGTTACAGCATTGAAAAATGAGCTAAGAAAAGCAACTGGGAATAGTGTGAACACTAAGTTTGCAAAACCATCAATCTTGGGGAAACCTGTGTTACCATCAATTAGGAACCAATCGGTTATTAGACAACCGACTACGTTTAGATCCGAACGAACAAAATTTTCAAAAACAAGGTTTGCCTCCCAAGTTGATGCGGAACAAGTTGTGACAAAACCTGTCACTCCACATTATTTGCCTAAGTCTGATGATTCTAGCTCTGTGAAACCTCAACATGTAGTAGCTACTGCTCCCAGCTCCTCTAGGATTAGTTCGAAAACAGTGTTGAAACCTAGCACTAAGGCTCAAAACACTTATGTTATAAATGACCTGCACAAGAACTATGATCTAGAAAAGGCGAGGAAAAGGGCACTACTTCATAAGGATGGAATCTTAGGTTCTCAACCTTGTATGATCCCTCATAGGATATTGAGGTACAATGCTAAGGTTCAACCTGTTAAATCTAGGAATTACAGTAAGTCATCTAAAATGCATAAGAAGCTAAACAAACCTAAAACTTCTCCTAGGTGGACACAAACTGCTAAATCTTTGGAGACCAGGAATATCGTTAAGCCTTCCACTATGCATAAGAAGCTTAGTAATCCTAGACCTTGCTATAAGTGGATTCCAACTGGTAGAATTTTTAAGGACATTGGACTTAAGTGGATACCTACCGGAAAGGTGCCTACTGATGGCAATGCCATGGTTGACCATGAAACCCCCAAGGGTTTGGATACTGTTGTCACTAACCTATATATGTGCAATCAAGTTTGTAATGTTAGTGCAGGTAGTCCCTACTCAGTTGCAGGTACATCAACCATTCACTATATGAGAAAACTCAAAGTCTGGAGACCTAAAGCAATCATTTCCCCAGCTTTAGGAGTTCTAGAATGTCGATGCTGATGTATGTGCATAATGACGTCTGAATACTTCTGTTCAGGCCTCGTTCTTCAACGATCATGACGTCTGAATAAATCTGTTCAGGCCTCGTTCTTCAAAGACTATGACATCTGTTCACATCAGTTCAGGCCTCGTTCTTCAATGACTTTGACGTTTGAACACTTCAGTTCAAGCCTCGGTCCCTATTGTCATCATTATGGCGTCTGCTGACAACACATCAGGCCCCGTTCATCAAAGAAAAGTAAGGTGTACGATTCAGTGCGCCTTATCTTCGAAAGAAGAGAAATCTTCTTGTTCTTGACCGTTCTCAACAACATGCGTCATGCTTTCTCCATGTGCATTCAGTCATCAAGTGGATGTACTTACCATTGATTACATTCTCATTCACTTGTTCAATCAAAAATGGCAACCTCGTTTGCAATTTTTGAGGGGGAAAAGGGTGAATAAACTACATGATTAATTGTACTCTTATTCACATGCTCATTCAAAAATGGCAAACTTCGTATGCAATTTTTGAGGGGGAGAAGTGTGCATAAACTGCGTGTTGATTGATGTTTGAAGAATGGTCATACGACTCTCCTCCAACACCTAATGTTCTACTTACTAAGGATGACTGGGATTTATGTTTGATGATTACTTCCAAGCTTCAACAAATGATGATTGATCACTACTCAAGTAATCCAATCTCCAGTTATTCCTCAAGGTGTTGATGATGACTATCATGATTGTGAAGATGCACACATGAATAATGATCTGTCGTTTTGATATATAATCAAGGATTGTTGTTCCTACCAATGTGCACTCTGTATATCAACCCGAAGGACATTACGGAAAATGTCGACTAAAATGTCAAAAAGGCTAACAATTTGGACATGAAATGTCAAGTGATCACGGAGTTTATTTGGCATCTCTTAATTGAGGTTGAAGAGTATTTTACGAAGGCGTCTACTTATTTCATCATCGAAACTTCATGTATCGAGTGATGACTTGCATGAACTCTTAAAGCTTATGATTGGGACTTAGATTATCTAGTTATACGTGATGGAAGGAGTTACATTGTAGTACTCACGGGCTATAGCTATCACTTCAAGGAGTTACATTGTAGTGCTCAGTGTCACACGCAAATGCGGATGTGGATAGTCTTAAGAGGTGTTGTACTTATTCTTCTACATCGTTCTTTAATCAACAACAGTGCAAGCTTAAGTTACGGATTTGGGGAATTCTTCTTCAGTTTCAAGTTTGGAATATCGGGTTTACTTCATCTGTGGTCACTTCAAATTGCCTACACAAGGGTTGGTAATGATAGTCATAGAGAGTTTCTACAGCAGTTGATTCTCACAGGATATATCTGAGCAAATGATGTTCTTCTAATATATGTTGCTGATTCTGATGTATCAAAACTAGCAAGGGGGAAGGAGACATACATTTGAATGCATAATGAGTACACGTGATGAACATAATACTTCTTCTTAATTGAAGTTATCCCGGGAAGACATATGTCATAACCGTAGAGAAACTCTGTGTCTTAACTCGTAGCGTTTGGTGTATTATTCCAACTACGTGGGGGAAGTGGTCTCTTGATACTTGTGGTGTGAATTACTTCAGTTTTCAGTGGGAAGAAATATGAGAAGGATATGTGGGACGTGAGATGATATTGCTTATTGACATCTTCATATGAGCTGATAAGAGTTATGGTAAAAGTGCTTCTGGTTAATGTTTCATGTACACATTGGTATGCTGATTTCGATAAGATCGCAACCATCATAGGGAGAGATATGTGTACATCAAGGAAGCGCAACAGGTGAAATGAAGATGTCGATATATTATTCCCCTGAATTGACAACTGCTCCAAACCAGAAAGTAATATGTACATTGGGGACGTACAACAGGGTCATGTGATCGGGCTTCATCTTACACTCCGGGATTGATAACCGCAGAGATGATCCATGGTTCACCTTGTTACTTCGGTGTTATCGTTCTCTTCGGGTTCTCGAACTTCATATAATGAGACTTTTTGCATCACTTCAACCACTTGGGGGAAGTGGTCTCATGAAGATGATTGTCGGTTTGGGGGGAAGCTACCAAAGCTTCACATTGAGGAGGCCAAAACTCAGCAATTTGGTGGTGCCTAGGGATTGACTCAGTAGTAAGATTCTTGTGATTTGTTATCAATCTGTGTTGGGTGAATTGTTGTGACTTAAGTCGTTTCGATTAATCTGATTGTAATTTGACGTTGTGAGTTAATCGTTACAACTTGACTTATTACAATCGGATCTATTGTAACTTGACTTGTCGCGACTTGACACTTAATGCTAGTTGTAACTTATCCAAGATCTCACTCTAAGTCTAACTCACATATTACATCTTTCGGTTTCTTTTGTTGACTTTAGTAAAATCCCGGGAGAGAACCGATCTCTCGGTTTAAGTCACAAAATTGTAAAATTCCGTTTAAGATCTCATCATGGCATCTACGGCTTCAGACGATTACTCAAGAGCCTCGAAAGCTTTGGTAGTGGATGTTTCAGAGATGTTGGCTACACACTTCTACAATGAGCTAACTGATCAAATGGCTTCTGTACACATCAGTACAGGACCCGCGTCTAAATTTTTGTCTTCTGAACCATTCAGTTCAGGCTTTGTATAGTATCCCACTCCTGCATGTACCTTGTGTACCTCCTACCGATAAGGATTTGGAGATCTTGGCTGATCCAATGGTTGATGAATATGTCGAGCTGCAAATTGGTGATACACCGGTACCACCAGCCATCGCAGCTCATGTACCAAACGATCCAAAATGGTTCATCTTGTCCTGTTTCAATAGGTCAAGACGCTCCAACAGCAAGTCATTCGTCAACATCATCATACTTTCAATCTCCACCAGTACATCAAGGCACTGCAGTCGACGATTCTTTTGAAGTTAATTCATTTCCTCCTCCCAATGATGTTCCGTTCGACAACACACTTGCTCCTGAATTGTCCTCTAAGGCATATTCTTCAGGAGATCTTGATAGGGCTACATCAGTTCCTAACCCTCAACCACATGAACAATATTGCAAAATGGAGCAAAGATAATCCTTGTTGGTACGATATACTGTCAATGCTTCTTCTGACAAATGGATTCTCCAAAGGTTTGGTAGAACAAGTGGAAAAGAGGGTTGTGGAATTTTTCTTCAGAAGGACAGAAGGACAGCTGGCAGATTTCCTCACAAAGGCACTTCCAGGAAGAACGGTCTCTATTTATTCTCCTGCTACTTGGTATGAAGTGTCTCTCGCCAGAATCTGTCAAAAGTCTTCATGAAGAGAATGAGGAGTAATGCATTTGCTTCAAATATCCTTGTATATACTATAAAAACAAAAAGAAAATAGAGAAATATAAAACCTAAAAAAAAAAAAAAAAAAAAAAAAAAAAAAATTCTTCTCACGACATGTCTCTTGTGTAATCAATATTATGTACGTTTCTAGAAATGTCATTTAATAATGACACGGAATCATACATATGCTTGAGCAAGAGTTTTTCGGTTTCAAATAAAGTTTTTTTCTAAAACATGTCGTTTCTCAAAACATTCTTAAAAATTATGGCTTACAGTCACTTCAGGCTGTAACCCGAACTTCAAACTATGGCTTGTAGTCATTTCAGGCTACAACCCGGACTTCAAAAATATGGTTTGCTATTACTTCAGATAGCAACCCGGTTTTCAACATTAAGGAAAACACGTCGCCAAAAAGACGGTTGTTCCTAACAAAGGGTGCCGTTCATCCGGGCGTGAATTACTTTATATTCATGCACCCTCGATCTAATGTACGCTTCAGTGCATTATTTCTTGATAAAGAAGAGAAATCTTATTTTTATTGCCAAATACTTTCCTTTCTATGATTTTTCCGGAAAGTGTTTGTGCAAAACTTGGTGGTACCATGAGATTTTGAATAAAAATCAAATTGAACTCAAAAGTTTGATAAAATTTTCACTCAATCAATGACGTTAATAGTTTATGAAAATATTTATGCTTTAACATCCGTCATTGATTGAGGGGGAGAGTGATTTCTCAAAATTTTATGTATCATCAAAACTCCCCACACTTCGTACATAAAACCTTGCAACAAAAATTTTGTGATGGTTATGTGTCAGAATGAGTAAACTTTCAAAGAGTTTTCGTTAAAACTTCGAATATTTTGATAACTCTTCAAATCTGACACATAACAACCTCCCTCACAGTTTGAGGGGGAGCATGAAAAAGTTCCTTTTTATCAGAAAGTATTAAAATTGACCGCATTTCTCTCCCAAAACGCTTTCTAAATTATTTAAATCAATTGAGATCAAAAATCTCGAAAGATTTGAAATTTTTGATCGGGGGAGAGAATGTGATTTAAATATGAAATCTGATAATCAAAAGTGATCTTTTGTACTCAATAATAGGCTCCCACATATGTGCTAAACACTTTCGAATATCGATGCACATATTAAGGGGGAGCAAAAGGCGTTTGTGGAAGTAATATCTAAGACCGACCATTTATCTTTTTGCATGGAGTTATAAGGACGGTTAAGGTTAGGTATGAGTTCCCATGATCCACCAGAACCGGAAGGATCTTCCCAGGGACAATCCATAGATAGATTAGAAGTCCTTAGGAATGATTGAAAAAAAGGAGAAAAGTGAGAAAGGGAAGAGTGCGGACTGAGATAGAGCTAGGACTGGAACAAACCCAACAAGGTTCTAGTGGTGAAGTCTCGGTAAGCACTGAAGGGGTTGAAGAATTAAAAAGAATTGAAAAGAGAAAGGGTGAAAAGAAATAGCCCTCCGAATATTCAACCTTAAGGCAGAAACCGGGTTCAATTCATAATCTACTGGCGGTTACTAAGGTAACACCGGTATTGAAGACAAGACGTCATGGACCCAGTGACGCACTGCACCAAACTTCCCAACCACTCAAGTTCTCTTAAAAGAGCTTGTTTCAATCTCACGGGGAACCCTGTGCAATGTATCGACCGCTCATTGCGAGCTATGTTGATACCTAAAACAGGAGACGCCTCCCCAGTCTCCAGGAGCGGATCAAAATGCACTATTGAGTCTAGAGCCATGAGATCATCCATAAATCTCGTTAGGACACATTCCAAATATGCTTATTGTTTCACATAATGTGGAAAATAAGATAAAATATTTAGAGTCCTACGCATTATCCTTGTCGTATTGCCAGAACATCCGAGTGATATGAAAATATTCACAATGACGATGGAAATCCTTCTAGAGCGAACATCACTCAAGCTCTTGGTAGGTGACATGTGAGATCCATCTTGGATCAATGATCAAGTGACAACTGGAAAGCAACGATGGTGCGATTCAAATTTGAATCAAACTTGTTCCAGGATATGGATTGACGGATACTTTTGCCAAAACCTCTCAATGTGCTCACCAACTTATCTTTCGAGCACATTGATTGTGTAATATCTTTCAAACAAAAGTATTTTTGATGGAAATGTGATTCAAAGTATAAAAATCTCGTCGTGTCTCAAAAATGTTTATCATATGACACGCGAGTGATTTCTATAAATCAATTTCTCATCAATCCGTGAATATCTATTCACCGATTCACTCTATCGTGCTGTCTGCTTTGAGACGTTCCGGTATGAGAACATGCTAAGTATGAAGATTCCAAAGTGGATTCTTTGGAAAATTCATCACTACAAGCTGGAAATTCCTGTCAAGGAGAGTCTTCGTTAAAAGAGACTCTACCTGATCACAGGTCGGTTTTCACAAAACCGGAGGGTAGTCTGTCCTCGCAGAACGAATGACAAAGCCATATTCGTTCTCTATCTTTATTGCTAACTGTTTCATTTCAGGGACACATATAAAGATGGCGTTGATGGCTCCAGTTTCCAGCTGAATCGGGTCAATCCATACCTCATGCTCACACATCCTCCACACTATCAATGAAGATGAGAGATTTGCTACAACAAATGTTGAGAGACTACCAACAACGTTTCCGCAACTCTGATGAAAACGTCTCCTAATCTACAACTCTTATGCAACGTCTCCAGATAAAGAAGGGTGTGAGCATGATGGTCCTAAAGTCACTACATCACATGAAGGCAATACAACTATGGATGAGCTTGGAGATTTACTTTGGCTGATGATCTCAAAGAAGCTCAAAGATCACACATCACAAAGGAACTCTAATCACAAGTTCGCTTGCTTAAAGTACGAAGTGTGCTGAAAAGAGAAGAATCAGATCCTACGAGCTACAAAGACTAAAGAATGCTTAAAGACCAAAGATCTTAACTTCAAAGGTGACCTCGCTTAGGGGGAGATTGTTAGGAATACAAATATTCCTGTAAAAGTCTCGGTCACCTAATGATTGTAACAGCATTAAGTTAGCTCGTAGTTAGTTTATTTATTAGTTAGTTAGTTTAGTTTAAGTAACACCGTGGAAGAAGGAACGGGTCTTTACCCACTGTATGCCTGATCCACAGCCCGGGAGTGGGCGTAATATTGTAACTATAAATACCCCTCTCCACATGTGGAGAGGGTTGGTGCTTTCCATATTCTCAATCTAACCTTTTCAATTTTCTCTCATCTCTCTCTCTCTCTCTAGGATCACCCAACTCACTCTCTATCTCTTAATATTCTTTTACACTTTGAATCAAACTTATCACAAAACCATACTTGTTATGAATTAGAATATATTACATAGGGGCACGTAAAAGTGGTCTTTTCTTGGTCTTGCGGGTCAATGGGAATCTGAAAGTAACCCGAGAAACCATCGAGGAAGCAATAGTACTCATTCCCCGCTAATCTCTCGAGCATCTGATCCATAAAGGGCAGAGGAAAATGATCCTTACGGGTGGCGTCATTCAATTTACGATAATCAATGCAGACGCGCCACCCCGTAACTAAACGAGTTGGAATTAACTCATTTTCCTCGTTTGTGACAACAGTAATGCCACCCTTTTTTGGAACACAGTGAACTGGGCTGACCCAAGGACTGTCCGAGATAGGGTAAATCAATCCGGCATCAAGAAGTTTTAAAACCTCTTGTTTGATAACCTCGTGAATTTTTGGATTCACCCTTCTTTGATGTTGGACCGCAGGTTTGAAGTCATCCTCCATTAATATCTTGTGAGTACAAAACTCAGGGTCGATGCCCTTGATATCGGAGAGACGCCAAGCAATTGCTCGTTTATGAGACTTCAAAACTTGTATAAGAGCAGCCTTTTCCTCAATACTTAAGTCTTTAGCAATAATGACGGGTAATTTATCATCACCCTCCAGAAATGCATACTCAAGGTGAGGCGGCAAGTCCTTAAGTTCAACCGCGGGAAAGTCATCAGTTTTCTCAACATTTTTGACTTCCTCCTTATGAAGTGTTTGTGGTAGAACAGGAAGATGAGAGGGATCTTCGTTTAACAATTTTTCCAGCAGGTGAATATCCCTCTCGAGGTCGATCTCTTGGTTATCAATTCCATCGGGAATCGAATCACTTTTGAGAAAGGCCTCAATTTCTTCTAAGAAGATGAAGTCACTTCCCTCAAACGGAGTAACGGAAGGAGAAGAATTGGCAATAATGGGGTGAGAAGATGGAGTGAAGTTTTCACTCGGAGAATCATCGACAAAACCTAAAACCTCTTGAGCGTATGATGCGTGGGAATCGCACCTTGCTTTACCTGTCGAGGGATCTCGAGAAGCTTACAACCCCCACCAGGCAGTGTACCTGATCGTTGTAGTATAATATAGTGACAAGTACCGGGGGATTGATCGTTCAGCTTAGGAATAGTGTCGCTAGGATTAGAAAACCTAATTAATAGTTCTAGAGGTGAAAGATGATTATTTTTGTATTTTTATATTTTTATGAAAGCAAGTAAAATCTCGGGTTTTGGAAGAGTGGGCGGAATTAGTTGCTATTCAACTAACCCAAAGCTATTATATAATTAAAATAAAATAATGAAAATGAAATTAAACTAAATTAAACTAAGGTTGTGAGCAGTAATTGGAGAAATTGTGTTTACTTAGACTTCACTACTCCCTAGATATCTTTTACACGTTAATTACTTGTTACACTTGTATGGATGACGGATTGTATTCCTTAATATCATTCATGGGGTGGCATACATAACTCCCCAACTCTATGATCTCTTATCTCCTCCTACACCATGACCCAGCACAACTATAGGGATTGTAAACAGTGGCTCATGCATTAAATACAACCAATAAAGACCTAGTACGCCTCGGTTCATGTTTCTTAAGACGTTTAAGCATGTTACCATTTGGAGATCTGCCAGTTTTCTTAAGCCTAACATATAAATCATTCATCCAAGAACAAGAACAAACAAGTAATCAACACATAATCAACATCTAGGTTTCATTAGATCTAAGCAAACACAAGAGAGATCTAGCCTAGCATAATTGAATTGAGACAAGAACAAGAGATAAACAACCAACACATAGACATATTGATTGAATTAGAAGAACACTTATCTCAATTACAATCCAAGGTATCAAGGGTTTGGAACCCTTGAAAAACCTGTAAAAGAGGCACCAAATTCGTCTTTAGGGTTTCACCAAAACTTCTCCTTTTTTAATGAAAAAACTAGAAAACTATATATAGGAAAAGTAGGCTGACGGCGTGAAGAGTTACATGTGACGCCGTCACCTCGCCGCCATATACTTCCTCGGACGGCCTTGATCTACTTATGACGGCCTATGTGACGCCGTCACCGACCACGGTATTTTATTCTTGCCACTTTGACGCCGTCATGAAGGCGTTTGACGCCGTCACCACCTTCGGTATTTTAATCTTCATGTCTGACACCGTCAAGATATTACTCTTGACGCCGTCACCTTGTATCTTCAGCATGGAAATTTGGTACTTTGCCGTTTTCTTCACTTTTATGCTCCAAAAACGTCCAAAATGGCTTCTTTTCCAGTTCACTCTCCAAACACCTAAAATCACAAAAGGAACGATTTAGGGCAATATTTGATCAAATAAATTCGGATTCGGGTTTAAATGACCCCCTAAAAACGGATCATTTTTCGCCTCATCATATACCCTTACACTTGAGATTTGCTTGTCCTCAAGCAAATGAGCTTTTATTCTACTCGAAAGACAAGTTAGGGGTCATTTAACACTAATATAAAAGTAATTACAACAAATAATCGTTCCACTAAAGACCAATAGACAAGCACGGAGGTCATACACAAGCACCTCACAAATAGTGTTTAGATACTCACATCTCTCGGGTGTAATAAAGTAATATAACATTATGGAAATGGAAGATATCTCTCACTACCTGTCATAGCAAAATAGATTACCATAGGCTTGGGAAAGGATCAAACCTCCACCACATGGCGTAAGCACCTAGGATAAACTATCAAAGAGGTCTTTTTAAAGGGTTGTAACGTTAGGTATAGGGATATGAATTACACGGTTTTGTTGGATAAAGGAAGTTTTACTGGTGGCGAGTTAACAATCTTGGTTAATTACATGTACAAGATGGCGTTGCTAAGCCAAGACTAGACTCGACTTAAGCTAATAAATGAAAATTAACAAAAACATAAAATGAACATAGAATAAAAACGGGATGGTAGTCCGTATGTTTTTTCTCTTTTTTTCTTTTTGTTTTTTTTTTTTTTTCTTTTTCTTGTTTTTTTTTTCTATTTTTTTTTCGATTTTTTTTTTTTTTTTTTTTTTCATACACTCTTACCCTACCATCCAAAATAATACATCATAGGGGTATAAACGTTCCCCTTACACTTGAATCTTTACATACTTTACATTTAACTAATCTAATGACTCGAATTAAGAAAATCAAAACACTTGGAGCACTTTTAAGATTAATGTACATATGGGGGTAATATATTATGTTCTTCCCCATTACTCCATAAAATAAGTACTTACCCATGAGTCCCAATAGTCCCAAAACAATATGTACAATGATATGACTCGACTTAGCAACCATGTAATCAATTAGAAAGTTAACTTAGGGTTTAACAAATAACAATAATGCACTAAAAATGAGCGCATACACGGAAGGCTAAGGCGATTTGGGTGTACATTTAAGTGGGGTGTAACAAATTCTTCCTTTAAGTAAAATGCTTAAAGTTAAAAACGAAAAGATAGGCTCGGAGGGGTGTACTAGGGGTATCGTGTACTAAAAATGAGTACAACACTAAGGGTGTGGGAAAAATTAGTTGACTTAACTAGCCAAGCAATATGACTTAAATGGTCAAGTAATTATAATACGGGTTTAACACAAGGGTGATCTTAATGCCTCTTATCATATAGTAAATCCTACCACACGAATGTAGTCTCACTAGCGGTCTCGGGATGCATCACTAACGCAAGTTCTAGAATCTAAATGCTACCGGTACACTCATAAGCACTAACAGTAAATGCTTTTCCTATCAAATCTAAAGGCGAACCTCACATTTTTTGGTGGAAAATTTTTCTGAATATACGGTTATGTGCTAGTCATACAACCTCCTATCCATGAGACGCTTGCTATGGCTCAAGTTTCACTCCTAAATGTTGTAAAAAATTTTAAATTTGGCGCTAAAATTACACTAACAAGTATTTCTCGTAGTTTTATTACACATCTACTATCAGACAAAACAAACTCAAGCGAAAGTGCATATGTAAGGTATCATCTTTTTACCCTCCCCTTACACTTAAGATGAACATTGTCCCCAATGTTCAAGTAAAGAATGTAAAAGTGAAAAAGTAAAGAGAATGAAATCAAATACTCCCCTGATTTGCTCGGTATGGATTTTAGGTTGACCAGGTTAAATCTTCCTCCAAGAAAACGAACAATCAAAGCTTCCCTTCCAGAATATAAATCATCTTCTTGTCATAAATAACCTGTAAATCCTGACAACAATAGACAAGGCAACCTCGCGTAAAATCGGCGGCATCCTATATAAGTTACTAAGTCCTAGAAAATAAAGTAAGATATAATGCTTGTGGAATGAAGTTTGCAGATTTCCTGGAGATTATAAAACTTAATGATTCACAAAAACCATAAGACTCCGTTAGAAAAACAAAACCGGTAAAATTTCCAGATCTTTGACTCCTGACGCCGTCAAGAGCAATACTCTGACGCCGTCAGAATGGACCTGCAGAAATTCTTATGTTAAGTTTCCGGAAAATTTCTGGAAAAACTTCGTCCTACTTCCTGGAAAATCCTGCAAAACTTCATTATGACTCAATACAAGCATTTGACTCTAACAAATACGAATATACATGCTCATTTAAAATTGTGGAGAATCATGATCGGTTTGTTTCTTAAAAACATATTTGGGGTTTCCCCTTACACTTATCTTTTGCAAAAATACCTTTAGGTTGGAGTTAAGACTAGGCCAAACAACATAATAAAGTATTTCCACATTTTAATTGAGAAACATGATCAACCAACAATAAAAATAAAACATGCATACGGAAGCAAATAACAATCAAACAAATAAAATCACACAAAACATGGGTTGCCTCCCAAGAAGCCCTTTTCTTTATTTACGAGTCTTGTAGCTAGACTCAAAGTCATGGGTTACTACGTGATCTCATCATTGGTTCCACTCTCCGATTGTAGATATTCCTTGTAGAAACCAATCACCTTTTTGTCAATCGCTCCCATAATCATTTGGGCAAACGACTTTATACCTTGGTCCAAGGGCCAAGCAATCTTTGTAGTAAAGGCTCCTTTTTTCCCATACATAGTACATGCCCTTTTTCTTATCCTTCTCATCAATATCCTCAAAAGCACCAACGTTGTCCGTATCAAAACGAGATATAAAGCGAAATTCTTTCATCTTATTGGGCATCCTATACGTTATACTATCGGTGTTACTTACAAATCAGATTGTACCTTCTACCTCGTCGTATTCCAACTTAGACTCCTCCACAAATGGTTTGCCAAACACAACATTAGATAATCGACAATCAATAACATTAGCAAGATCCTCCACAATCATAAAGTCGGTGACAAAAGTGAAATTACCAACAAAGACACGTAAACCTTTAACTCTCCCGACAAAGTTACAAACTCCACCGGGGTACTTGGGATCCCTTCTAGGTTCAAGTCTTGTTTCCACTATATCATTATAAACCATTGAGGACATAATGTTGATTGGAGATTTAAAGTCAATGTACGCATTGCTAATGTGCCTATATCCAATCATACATGGTATCTTAGCATTCTTAGGATCGCCTCTCTTGATCTTAGGTTCAATTATGGTGAAGGGAGATCGCGGGTTATCAATAAGATTATTATAATATGCAATCTCCTCCTTAGTGGGGTATAGATTAAAGTAGTCGTTAAGCTTCGGATCCATTGCTTCCTCTTCTAGTCTCTCAACAATATTCACAAAGTCATTAGGCCCTAGGTCCTTATTTGAATACAAGGCGGTTGCTAGGTCACTAAATGTATGTTCGAGTTCAATCTTAACCAACCTATTAAGCTCTCTAAGCTCTCTAATCTCACTTTCAATCTGTTCATGTAACACAGCCACTTCTTCAGGGGAAAGGGGTGGATTCGCGTTTTCCATAATGGTCAACGGAATAGTCAATGAGGTTAATTTACTAACAAAGGCACAAAGAAATTAGATAGACTAAAGAAGACCTAAAAATAAAAATCTTACTAGAAAGGAATCTAGCAAGTAGACCTAATAAAAAGAAATCCTAACCTAGACAATAACTATTCCCCAGGCTGCGGCGCCAAAAACTTTATGCGTGGGAATCGCACCTTGCTTTACCTCTCGAGGGATCTCGAGAAGCTTACAACCCCCACCAGGCAGTGTACCTGATCGTTGTAGTATAGTATAGTGACAAGTACCGGGGGATTGATCGTTCAGCTTAGGAATAGTGTCGCTAGGATTAGAAAACCTAATTAATAGTTCTAGAGGTGAAAGATAATTATTTTTGTATTTTTATATTTTTATGAAAGCAAGTAAAATCTCGGGTTTTGGAAGAGTGGGCGGAATTAGTTGCTATTCAACTAACCCAAAGCTATTATATAATTAAAATAAAATAATGAAAATGAAATTAAACTAAATTAAACTAAGGTTGTGAGCAGTAATTGGAGAAATTGTGTTTACTTAGACTTCACTACTCCCTAGATATCTTTTACACGTTAATTACTTGTTACACTTGTATGGATGACGGATTGTATTCCTTAATATCATTCGTGGGGTGGCATACATAACTCCCCAACTCTATGATCTCTTATCTCCTCCTACACCATGACCCAGCACAACTATAGGGATTGTAAACAGTGGCTCATGCATTAAATACAACCAATAAAGACCTAGTACGCCTCGGTTCATGTTTCTTAAGACGTTCAAGCATGTTACCATTTGGAGATCTGCCAGTTTTCTTAAGCCTAACATATAAATCATTCATCCAAGAACAAGAATAAACAAGTAATCAACACATAATCAACATCTAGGTTTCATTAGATCTAAGCAAACACAAGAGAGATCTAGCCTAGCATAATTGAATTGAGACAAGAACAAGAGATAAACAACCAACACATAGACATATTGATTGAATTAGAAGAACACTTATCTCAATTACAATGCAAGGTATCAAGGGTTTGGAACCCTTGAAAAACCTGTAAAAGAGGCACCAAATTCGTCTTTAGGGTTTCACCAAAACTTCTCCTTTTTTAATGAAAAAACTAGAAAACTATATATAGGAAAAGTAGGCTGACGGCGTCAAGAGTTACATGTGACGTCGTCACCTCGCCGCCATATACTTCCTCGGACGGCCTTGATCTACTTATGACGGCCTATGTGACGCCGTCACCGACCACGGTATTTTATTCTTGCCACTTTGACGCCGTCATGAAGGCGTTTGACGCCGTCACCACCTTCGGTATTTTAATCTTCATGTCTGACGCCGTCAAGATATTACTCTTGACGCCGTCACCTTGTATCTTCAGCATGGAAATTTGGTACTTTGCCGTTTTCTTCACTATTATGCTCCAAAAACGTCCAAAATGGCTTCTTTTCCAGAATTCACTCTCCAAACACCTAAAATCACAAAAGGAACGATTTAGGGCAATATTTGATCAAATAAATTCGGATTCGGGCTTAAATGACCCCCTAAAAACGGATCATTTTTCGCCTCATCAGCGTACTCCTCAGACGCGACATCAATGACATCAATTCGGTTAACCGTTTCGGCGTCATAGTTAGAGGAGTACCTCGAAGTTTGATCGAGGTTAAAGGTTACAGCTTCATTACCAACACGAAGAGTTATTTCCTCTTCGTGCACATCAATTAACGCACGACCCGTCCTTAAGAATCCTCTCCCAAGAATGAGAGGAACTCGTGGGTCAGCATCGAACTTAACAACAACGAAGTCAGCGGGGAAATGGAACTTTCCTACTTTCACGAATACATCTTCGGCAATGCCGAGAGGATGAGAGATTGAACGGTCGGCAAGCTCGAGAGTCATGCACGTAGGAGTGAGTTGAGGAAGAGACAGTTTCTCCCACACTGGGTAAGGCATCAGGTTGATGCTAGCGCCAAGATCAGCTAAGGCGAAGCATTCAACCATCCCAGGGAAAACACATGGAATGAGAAATCTCCCAGGGTCTCCAAGCTTCTTGGGAAGCTTCTTTAAAATAACTGCTGAGCAGTTTTCGTTCAATGGAGTCTTTACCATTTCGTACAATTTTTCCTTGTTGCTTAACAAGTTCTTGATCATCGATGCGAATTTGGGCATCAGGATGATAGCATCCGCAAGGCTAACGTCAAAGTGCAAATCTTGAAAGATTTGATAAAACTTATCCATTTGGTGACTAGCCTTTTCGCGGAGCTTTTGCTCATTAAGTCTTGACGGGTATGGTAGTGAAGGTTTGGATTTAGGGTTCTCTCCAGGAGTTGTTGATGGTTCAAATACAACTCCCAGTTTTGGTACAAGTCCAGATTTTGGTACAATTTCCGGAACAACCTGAGGGTGGAAGTGTGCGGTACTTCGTGGGCTAGTAAATTGCACCTTGTCCGTGGTTGCCTCAGGCTCAATTTCAACTTCCTCGGGGTAAAGAGGAGGAGGAATAGGAGGAACTGGCGGCTCTTCATAAGCTTTACCACTGCGTGTAGTAATAGCTTTGAGTTCACCCTTGGGGTTAACAACTGTATTAGCCGGGAGACCTCCTGATGTAGAGGGTGGAGTGAGATGATTCATAAGACTGGCAAGCATATTTTCAATCTTGCCTTGATTTTGATCAATTTTGTTGTTTGTTTGCATCAACTCACTCTTCAGCTCTTGACCCTATTTGGTTATTGATGATTGGAAATCATTTTTCAAATTTGAGATTTGATTTTGCATTGCCCTCATTTTGGTCTCATTAACTTTGATGTAGTTATTGAGCTCGTTTGGGAGGGGATCTTGATAATTTGGAGCTGAATACCCTTGATTACCCCTTTGGGGTGGGTACTGATTGACGGGGGCAGGGTTTTGATTTTGTAAATTAGGCCCCCTTGGTGGATTAGGATTAAACCTATTTGGATTCTGAGGAAAACCGGGTGGTCCACCCTGATTGCTAGCCCGGTAATTTGGATCCACTTGAGGACGGTATTGGTTACCTCCTTGGTTGGAATTGCCGGCTATTGCATTTACTTCGAATGGATTGCCTTCAGTGGCAGTGCAATTATAATATGAATGTGGACCACCACAAGTGACACAAACTTCTATCTTTTTTATTTCAGCTTGTGGAGAAGGAGAAGAATCTTTCTTGCTTTGGGCGAGAACAAATGCATGGACAGCTTCCGTGAGTTTATCAAGTCTAGCATCGGTGCTAGACTGAGCCACGGGCGATGAAGAAGAAGGAACAACATCCCTTTGGGAACAAACCGATCTGCTTCGGGGAATGCGAACCTTAGATTTATTCTCAATGATTTCTAAAGCATCCTTTGTGGTGCGATTCAAGAAGTTACCTCCAGCGGAGGCATTTAGAGAGTCTTGATCAGATTGGCTTACACCATTGTAGAAAGTATCAAGTGTCATGAGATCAGAGAAACCGTGGTGAGGGCATTTTCGGAGCAATTCCTTGTAACGATCCCATGCCTCACTAAAGGATTCATCAAATTTCTGCGTGAATTTCATGATATCATTCTTGAGACTTGTGGTTTTGGAAGGAGGAAAGAATTCATTCACGAACTTTTTCACAAGATCTTCCCATGTCTCAATAGATCGTGGAGGTTGTTTTTCAAGCCAAATCCGGGCTTGTCCCTCCAGGGAGAATGGGAAGAGAAGAAGTTTGATTGCATCAGAGGGGACATCTTTGCATTTGATGGTGTAAGTAATTTTATTGAACCATCGAATGTGATCTTGAGGATCGTCCCTCTCATAACCGTAGAATTGACGTGATGTGGCCAGATTTATTAATCCTGTTTTAAGCTCAAAATTATCGGCCATGATTGTTGGAACAACGATAGCATCTCCGTAACCCTCGACGGGTGCTTGGAGAAGCTCGTTCATAGTGGGTTCAGCTGCCATGATGACAGCTGGAGGTGGAACAGTACGGATCTCAGATCCGACTGTTGGTGCAGAACGTCTTCGAGGTCTTCGCGGTTTCCGAACCTGCTCACGTAATGGGCTAGTGGACCTTGAAGAACGAGTGCGCATGCACTAGGGATAAAAAATTTTTGGACAATATTTTTGTTATCGTCCCGTAATCCAGACTCGTTTCTCCTTAAGAATCACCTTAAAGGAAAACCGAATCAGAAAACGTTACGATATGGTTTTGTTTTGTTTTTTTTTTTTTTTTTTTTTTTTTTTTTTGGTGTTTTAACACTTTAGGAAAAGTGTCAATGACATTTTTATGTGTTTTGATTTTGAAAATATTCACAAGTGATGGTATTTGTACAATGAGTGAGGTGAGATAACACTAATCTCGAAAAACGCTACAGAAACGCGCACACCTCCCCGGCAGCGGCGCCATAAATTGATTGATCCCGAACCACCTAACTTATATTGACCAAGGAATGGTCAACAAAGTCAAATAGCCTAGATCAATGCTCCGGGTAATATAATGTATCACCGGGTCGTTAAATCCCGTTGAGGTGTGAAATGTAACTTTAGCGTGTTCGTAATCGGGTGTTATTCACAGAAAAGGGTTTGTTGTGAAAATTATTTGGAAATTATTAACAAATATAGCTTAGGAAAGCTATGTGGTTGATTACGGGAATTTGGAGTACGAAGATTTGAACTAAACCTAAAAACGTACGTTTTAATTAAAAAAACGTATTCAGACGAATAGAACAAAAAGTACAACTGATAGACTGGGAGGGTTAAAAGTGTAAAATTGGTATTTTTACAATCCTATTAATTAAAGAAAATTTTAAGAAAATTAAAAACTATTTTTACACTATTTAATTATTTATTATTAATTAATTACTAATTATCTATATAATACTAATTAAACTAATTAGATTTATTAAAAATACTAAAAAGATTTAGATAATTAAGAAAAATTTTATAAATCTAATTAACCATTACAGGAATCCTAAAAAATTTTATAAAAAGTTAATTCTAAGTATTTTTAAGCTAATTAATTAATTATTATTCTAATTACTTATTAATTACTAATTAAACTAATTATATTATAAAAAATAGAATATGAACAGTAAAAATTCTAGAAAAATTTATAAAAATGTTTTAACTAAATTAAAAGCTAGAAAAATTATAAAAACTAGGTTATACTATAAAAATCTAATTATGCTATTTAATTGATTAATATTAATTAAAACTAAATTAAGCTAAAATTAATTAGAAAAACCACTAAAAGACAAAATAAAAATCTGAAAAAATTTATAAAATTATTTTAACCTAAAATAGAATTTCTAAAAATATAAAAGTGATATATTACTTAGAAATAAATTAAAAAGAAAAATAAATTGATAAATCCTATTAAATAGAAAATATCACTATTTTTAAAGTTGGTTTTTTTTTTGATTTTTTCTTTTTCTAAACTAATTATAAACTAAAAACAACTACTTTTAATAAAGACACTTTAATTTTAACCCAAGGAATAAGCAATTGAAGTGCTTATTACACCCACAGTTGACTTTTGTTGACTGTGGAGTGTTTTTAGCTCAAATGATGAGGTGTGGGGTCCACAATGATCAAATTTGGTTTCTCAGAGTCCAATGAACAATAATAAGCAAGTTTCAAGCAAATGAATGGCCTGAATAAGCCAAAAAGCTCAATTAAGCACTTTGCTTAATGGTGACTGATGCAGTTGTGGGACAAATTTAAGGGGCCAAATTAGGTGGGGTCCACAGGCTTAAGGGTCAAACAAATGGTTCAAAATCACTCCCTGGTAGGAGGGGGGTTGAGGGGAACCAAAATCAAAGGACTTGGACCACTGTAGTGGCCACAAACCACCACAAAAGGTGGTGGTGTGAGGGTGAACTGCTGAGACAGGGCAAGTGATGAGGCGAAAAATGATCTGTTTTTAGGGGGTCATTTAAGCCCGAATCCGAATTTATTTGATCAAATATTGCCCTAAATTGTTCCTTTTATGATTTTAGGTGTTTGGAGAGTGAATTCTGGAAAAGAAGCCATTTTGGACGTTTTTGGAGCATAAAAGTGAAGAAAACGGCAAAGTACCAAATTTCCATGCTGAAGATACAAGGTGACGGCGTCAAGAGTAATATCTTGACGGCGTCAGACATGAAGATTAAAATACCGAAGGTGGTGACGGCGTCAAACGCCTTCATGACGGCATCAAAGTGGCAAGAATAAAATACCGTGGTCGGTGACGGCGTCACATAGGCCGTCATAAGTAGATCAAGGCCGTCCGAGGAAGTATATGGCGGCGAGGTGACGGCGTCACATGTAACTCTTGACGCCGTCAGCCTACTTTTCCTATATATAGTTTTCTAGTTTTTTCATTAAAAGGAGAGAAGTTTTGGTGAAACCCTAAAGACGATTTTGGTGCCTCTTTTACAGGTTTTTCAAGGGTTCCAAACCCTTGAGACCTTGCATTGTAATTGAGATAAGTGTACTTTCAATTCAATCAATATGTCTATGTGTTGGTTGTTTATCTCTTGTTCTTGTCTCAATTCAATTATTCTAGGCTAGATCTCTCTTGTGTTTGCTTAGATCTAATGAAACCTAGATGTTGATTATGTATTGATTACTTGTTTATTCTTGTTCTTGGATGAATGATTTATATGTTAGGCTTAAGAAAACTGGCAGATCTCCAAATGGTAACATGCTTGAACGTCTTAAGAAACATGAACCGAGGCGTACTAGGTCTTTATTGGTTGTATTTAATGCATGAGCCACTGTTTACAATCCCTATAGTTGTGCTGGGTCATGGTGTAGGAGGAGATAAGAGCTCATAGAGTTGGGGAGTTATGTATGCCACCCCACGAATGGTATTAAGGAATACAATCCGTCATTCATACAAGTGTAACAAGTAATTAACATGTAAAAGATATCTAGGGAGTAGTGAAGTCTAAGTAAACACAATTTCTCCAATTACTGCTCACAACTTTAGTATAATTTAGTTTAATTTCATTTTCAGTATTTTATTTTGAATATATCTTAGCTTTGGGTTAGTTGAATAGCAACTAATTCCGCCCACTCCTTCAAAAACCGAGATTTTAATTGCTTTCATAAAAATATAAAAATACAAAAATAATCATCTCTCACCTTTAGAACTATTAATTAGGTTTTCTAATCCTAGCGACACTATTCCTAAGCTGAACGATCAATCCCCCGGTACTTGTCACTATACTATACTACAACGATCAGGTACACTGCCTGGTGGGGGTTGTAAGCTTCTCGAGATCCCTCGAGAGGTAAAGCAAGGTGCGATTCCCACGCATCAGCAAGTATCTTGCCCTGCAGGTCTCTTTGAGGCCTGGTGGGACCCAGTAAACAAAATCTATAAAATCTGAAAAAAAAATCTTAAAAATCAACCAAGTGGTAAAGATTGAGCTTGTAAAATCTCAAATCCTAAATTCTAGTATTAAGCAATTTACAGAACTCCAAACTTTGAGCAAAATAACTGTCTCAGCTTTTGACTTTTTAAAGAAAACTAAGCACTTTGACTTTTATGAACTTTGGTTTGATCTAACTAACTGAAAACATGTTTTTAAGTTAAAATGAGACTAAAATATATTAAAACAACAAATTATCTAATGAAATGATAGGATTTGGGAGTCAAAAACCACCACAGTTAACTGTGGTGGTGGAATTTTGATAAATCTGACTTTTGCAAACTTTTGTACCAAGTCACTTGTTCCCCTGAGCCTTTATACACCCATACAACTGATAGAAACAAATAGATGCACAATTACACAGCTTGAACACACCATACAAGTTACAACCAAACACCCCTTTAAAAACAGTTAATGAAGAGATTTTGAATTAAAGCAACATAAACTACAACCTACTGATGTAAACTAAAATAATAGACAATAACTAAGTATATGAGAAAGCAACTAACAACTAAACTATATAAGAGAATGAAGATCAAAGGTGAAGCTTACATAAGCTTTCCAAGCTAACTGATTAAGAACCAAGGGACCAAATTAACCAATCCTATGCCCTCCCATGAGGTACCTAACCCACAACCATCCTTGATTCACTGTGCTCCTTGCTCATTCATTAAGTGATCACCAATTTTTTATTTATTTTTTATTTTTTCTTGATTTTTAGCAATTATTAAAAACTGATTAAAGATAGTTTACACAAGCTGATAAAGCTTATAAATCCTTTTTATCTGAGTTTGTGAGAGCTTCTGAGTAGATTAAACATACATTAGATTACTTGATTAGAACTTGAGATTTTGAAATGAGACTTTGAAAAGTGAAAAATGAGAATTAACTTAAAACCAAACTTTCATTAATAATAAAAGGTACAAATACATTGAAAATAAACTAAAACTATATAAAAACTAGAAAATTACACACTAATAAGCTTCTATGAGCTTTTCTATATATAACGACCTAAAATAATGCCTAAGGTCTTCCACATGGCTTCCATTTGAAAACTGAGAGTCCCAATGTCATTTTGTTGACCCTCTGACCAAATCCCCATCGTTCAATTAGGTTATGATTGATCCTAGCCTTTGATTGGCACTTTGGCGCCAAAACCATGTCGGGGCAGAACTGAGTGGAATTGGTGAGTGTTGGTGAGGGATATTAATGGTGGTGGGTTAGTTAGGTGAGGGGAATTTATTGTGGGGGGCTTGGTTGGTGAAAAGGAGAGGAGGGGGGGAAAGTATCTCCTGGTTTTGCGCATGCTTGTTGGGGGAGAAGACGGGTCAACGCAAGTTTGACCGGGGGGAATTATTTAAAACGGTTTTGGAATTTGGGCTAAGTGGATTGGGCTTGGGTTGTTGCTGGATCAGACCAATGGGTGGGGTGGTATTTGGGTTTAGTTTGGTTTTTTGGATTAAATAAAAATAGGGTCCGGTTGGTTAGGTTGTAAGTTATCAAGGACCAATTTTGAAATTTCCAAAACTTCAAGGACTGATTTTGTAATTTCCCAAACTTGCTTCCAAGGACCAATTATGATGTAATTCCAAAGTTCACAAACCATTTTTTCCAATTTTGATTTTTCAAAACTCCCAGGGACTTATTTTGCCATATTTGGATTTTTCAGGGACTAATTATGTAATTTTGGAAAACTTGCAACCCAAATGTAATATTTTGTGAAATTAACTTTCAAAACCTTGGGTTGACTTTTTCTTTCAAAATAAATGCATAGGGACTAAAATTGACATGTTTTGAAACTTGGGGGACTGAAACTGCCAATACTGCAAACTTTGTACGTTTTTCCTTTGTTTTTGCACATTTTGCTTTTAAAACACATAAAACACAATCCCTGGGATAATTTAAGTATTTTGATATCTTTTTGATTGTTTTTGTGCGTTTTGGCAGTTTAAATATATAAAAAACGATGAGTGTTTGAGCACTCATCATTGTCACCATTAAGCCAAAAGATATGGATATAGAAGAAAGTGACAAAGATGAAGTTGAAGTAGAAACTGAGACTAGGGATGAAATTAGGGAAGTTGAGGTTAATAAGGGAGAAGAGTTAGAGGAAGAAGAGACCGTAGAAGAGTACTTTGATAAGTTGCCCACCAAGGAAGAACGGGAATATCATAAGGATTTATTCGATGGCCCCGAGACACCATATATCCTTGGCACACCCCTTATCAAAATGGGAGACCCCTCTAACATCAACATACCATGCAACATTGGGCATATGCATATATGGAAAGCTTATATCGATCCTAGATCTCCTATAAACATCATGACTAGGACTTATTATAATTGGGTAATGAAGAAACAACTTGGTTATAGGATGATGCCCAATAAGAATTTGATAAGTAACTTTTTAGGAAGAGTGAAAGGATTGCATGTGATTTTCGGAAATTTCACTTATGAGATCGATTTTATGATAGTAGAGGATACTCGTCCGGTGATAGATGCTTGCCTAAGCCAAGTAGTGTTCGGAAAACCATTTGTTGAGGCCACTAAGATGAGTTATGATCCGACTTTAGGGATAGTTAGGATCAAGGAGGAGAATGATGAGATTGCCTACCAAATGCCCTATAAGATTGAGCAGTACCGCCTCCTGTCTAATATAGAAAAGGAACACAAACAAGCAGCTTATTATAGGAATGATGAGGATAGACGTAGAGGAGTAGAGTATGTGATGAATAAGATGCTTGGTTTCTACAAAGAATGCTTGCAACTAGGTCCGGAATACAAAACTGGTATAGGGGATGACCTAGAGAGTGAAACCAGCGATGAGGTCACGTAGTAACCCATGACCTTGAGTCTAGCTACAAGACTCGTAAATAAAGAAAAGCGCTTCTTGGGAGGCAACCCATGTTTTGTGTGATTTTAATTTTATTTGTTTGTTATTTGCTTCCGTATGCATGCTTTATTTTTATTGTTGGTAGATCATGTTTCAAAACTAAAATGATGAAAATACTCTACTTTGTTGTTTGGCTTAGTCTTAACTTCATCCAAAGGTATTTCGCAAAAGATAAGTGTAAGGGGAAACCCCAAATATGTTTTTAAGAAACAAAACCGATCATGATTCTCCACAATATTAAGTGAACATGTATATTCGTATTTGTTAGAGTCAAATGCTTGTATCGGGTCATAATGATGTTTTGCAGGATTTTTCAGGAAGTAGGACGAAGTTTTTCCAGAAATTTTCCGGAAACTTAACATAAGAATTTCTGCAGGTCACTTCTGACGGCGTCACGAGTTTACTCTTGACGGCGTCACGTGTAAAATTCTGGAAATTTTACCAGTTTTGTTTTTCTAACGGAGTCTTAAAGTTTTTGTTGAATCTATAGTTTTATAATCTCCATGAAATCTGCAAACATCATTCCACAAGCATTATATATTATTTTGTTTTCTAGGATTTGTTAGCACATATAGATTGCCGCCGATTTTATGCGAGGTTGCCTTGTCTGTTTTCTCAGGTTTTACAGGTTATGTATGACAAGAAGATGATTTATATTCGGGAAGGGAAGCTTTGATTGTTCATTTTCTTGGAGGAAGATCTAACCTGGCCACCTTATTATCCATACCGAGCGAATCAGGGGAGTATTTGATTTCATTTATTTTACTTATTTCACTTTTACATTCTTTACTTGAACATTGGGGACAATGTTCATCCTAAGTGTAAGGGGAAGGTAAAATGATGATACCTTACAGATACACTTTCGCTTGAGTTTGTTTGTTTGATGGTAGATGTGTAATAAAACTATGAGAAATACTTGTTAGTGTAATTTTAGCGCCAAATTTAAATTTTTTTACAACATTTAGGAGTGAAACTTTAGCCATAGCAAGCGTCTCATGGATAGGAGATTGTATGACTAGCACAAAACCGTACCATTCATAAAAATTTTCCACCCAAATATGTGAGGTTCGCCTTTAGATTTGATAGGAAAAGCATTTACTATTAGTGCTTATGAGTGTACTGGTAGCATTTAGATTCTAGAACTTGCGTTAGTGATGCATCCCGAGACCGCTAGTGAGACTACATTCGTGTAGTAGGATTTACTACATGATAAGAGGCATTAGGATCACCCTTGTGTTAAACCAGTATCATAATTACTTGACCATTTAAGTCATATTACTTGGCTAGTTAAGTCAATTAATTTTTCTCACACCCTTAGCGTTGTACTTATTTTTAGTACACGAAACCCCTAGTACACCCCTTCGAGCCTATCTTTTCGTTTCTAACTTTAAGCATCTTACTTAAAGGAAGAATTTGTTACACCCCACTTAAATGTACACCCAAATCACCTTAGCCTTCCGTGTATGCACTCATCTTTAGTGCATTATTGTTATTTGTTAAACCCTTAGTTAATTATCTAATTTATTACATGGTTGCTAAGTCGAGTCATATCCTTGTACATATTGTTTTGGGACGATTGGGACTCATGGGTAAAGTACTAATGTTATGGAGCAATGGGGAAGAACATCATATATTACCCCCGTATGTGCGTTAATCTTAAAAGTACTCCAAGTGTTTTGATTATCTTAATTCGAGTCATTAGATTAGTTTATTGTAAAGTATGTAAAGATTCAAGTGTAAGGGGAATTTTCATTCCCTATGATGTATTATTTTGGATGGTAGGGTAAGAGTGTATGCAAAATATATATATATATATATATATATATATATATATATATATATATATATATATATATATATATATATATATATATATATATATATATAGAAAAAAAGAAAAGAGAAAAACATAAGGACTACCATCCTTTTTCATTCTATGTTCATTTTATGATTTTGTTATTTTTCATTTATTAGCTTAAGTCGAGTCTAGTATTGGCTTAGCAACGCCATATTGTACATGTAATTAACCAAGATTGTTAACTCGCCACCAGTAAAAACTGCCTATATCCAACAAAACCGTGTATTCCATCTCCCTACACCTAACGTTACAACCCTTTAAAAGACCTCTTTGATAGTTTATCCTAGGTGCTTACGCCATGTGGTGGAGGTTTGATCCTTTCCCAAGCCTATGGTAATCTATTTTGCTATGACACGTAGTGAGAGATGTTTTCCATTTCCATATTGTGATATTACTTTATTACACCCGAGAGATGTGAGTATCTAAACACTATCTGTAAGGTGCTAGTGTATGACCTCCGTGCTTGTCTTTGGTCTTTAGTGGAACGATTATTTGTTTTAATTACTTTTATATTAGTGTTAAATGACCCCTAACTTGTTTTTTGATTAAAATAAAAGCGCATTTGCTTGAGGACAAGCAAATCTCAAGTGTAAGGGTATATGATGAGGCGAAAAATGAACTGTTTTTAGGGGTTCATTTAAGCCCGGAATTGAATTTATTTGATCAAATATTGCCCTAAATCATTCCTTTTGTGATTTTAGGTACTTTGGGAGTGAATTCTGGAAAAGGAAGCATTTTGGATGTTTTTGGCGCATAAAAGTGAAGAAAACGGCAAAGACTTAATTTTCCATGCTGAGAACAGTACCTGATGGCGTCAAGAGGAAAATTGTGACGGCGTCAGGAGTAAAATCCATGACGACCCAGAGAAAACCTGAAGGCATCAAGAGAAGGGCGTCAAGAGTTAATATGATGACGGCCTGCAAAAGGAGTACACGTGACGGCGTCAAACCCAGATCAAGGCAGTCCGAGAATTTATTTGGCGGCGAGATGACGGCGTCAGACATTTGCTCTTGACGCCGTCACCTCACAAAATCTATATATACTTTTCTATTTTTCATTCATTAAAAGAGAAACTTGTGTGGAGAATACTAGGGTCGAACCTAATAAACCCTAGGTCATTTGTAACAGTATTTTCAAGGGTTTTCACCCCTTGAAACCTTTCATGTTCAATTGAGATAAGTCCTTTTTCAATTCATTCAATATGTCTATGTGTTGTTTGAATATATCTTATGCTTGTCTTGATTTCAACATGCTAGGCTAGATCTTTCATGTGTTTGCTTAGATGTAATGAAACCTAGATGTTGATTATATGTTGATTGCTTGTTTATAGTTGTAATGGATGAATGATTTCAATGTTAAGCTTAAGAAAACTGGCAGATCTCCATTGTGTAACATGCTTGAACGTCTTAAGAAACATGAACCGATGTGTACTAGGTTTTAATGGTTGTATTTAATGCATGAGCAAATTCTAGTGATCCCATGTTAGGAGCTTCTTAGCCGGCTCGACATAGGAGTGAAGTAGGCGCTTATAGGATTGGGGAAGTAAGTACGCCACCCCATGAATGGTATTAAGGAATACAATCCGTCATCCACGCAACTGTAACAAGTAATTAACCTGTAAAAGATATCTAGGGAGTAGTGAAATCTTAGTAAACACAATTCTCCCATATATTGCTCACACCACTAGTTTAATTTAGTTTATTTTCATTTTTAGTATTTTATTTTGATTGCATCTACAACGATCAGGTACACTGCCTGGTGGGGGTTGTAAGCTTTTCGAGATCCCTCGAGAGATAAAGCCTGGTGCAATCCCTACGCATCAGTATAATACATGCAAACTTGCAAAGTAAAGCAAGTGCTGAAAGTTGGAATTTCATGTCTCCTCTCCACAATGTAGATTTCAAACCAATAATTATTTCAAAACATAACTTTCCATATTAACCATTGCTAATAAAAATAAAAATAAATAAATAAATAAATCACTTTATATTGGAAAAAGATCAAATAGCTTTTTGATTTCTAACAGGTATGCTTGAGATTTTTGTTTACAAAGACTTAAGTTTAGATTTGGCCAAATTGTTTGATTCATTTACCTAACTAGAACAAAGATGCTACGAAACCAGTTTCCAGAAAAATATATTCAAATAGGCATCTTTATTGAAATAGAAACTCACTTTTCTACAATTTCAAGAGCATCAAAATATCGTTTTCGAATTTATTTTCCTTGTAGTTTTAATTCATGTTTTCCTGAGTAAGCACTTCGCCTTCTACCACCTGTTCTAAAGAATATAATTGAAGTAACAACATGAATTTCTGTTGGTCTATGATGTGGTCAAGACCATTTTCATAGACCAACCATGTCGCAAGTTATTTATATGCTTGCGACAAATGAAAATATGAAACTTTCTTTGTCATGCTTATGTGTACACTGTAATTTGTTACGCAATCCTGGTCCATATAATGAGTTTCCTATCACTACACCGTAATGAATGGGGTAGAAAGAAAAACAAAGCTCTATCACATCAACTTGAAATATACGGATGTCCATTTGTGTTGACTAAGTGTAAGATATAAACCAAAAGGTTAAAGGTGATGACGTATAGTCTATATTTGGGTCACGAGTCCAAATAATACAAACTACTAGCGCCTAAGTCCACCACGAGTGGGCTACCATGACAATGGTTTGGGCCGCAGTATCAATGGCTTGGGCTCACGAGGCCCAAAGCCCAACTAAACCCACCGGGTACGAGATAAGGGTCATCTATTCATGGAATAGATATCCTTTCCTCGGATAAGCACTACGTGTGCAAAGAGTACGGAGCAAGAAAAACGGTTTCTACGCTCCTATATATAGAATCACACGATTCTCATTCAAGGTACGATATACAAACCCTAACTCTCTACGAGAACCTTAAATCGATTACTTACTCTCACGCCGGAGTCTAATCGGGGGAGACAATCCCTCGATAAGCCTAACGGTGTTGTTTATTTTCTTAGTGCGCAGGTTCACAAGCATTAAAGAGCGAATTGGTACGAAAGCAAGAGCCTAAACTAGGTAAGCCCAACTTTTGTATCAACAAGTGGCGCCATCCGTGGGACCTCACTAAGAACTTGATACTAGAATGACGAAAAACAAGAACTCAGGGCAGCGGACCCCGCAGCCAGATAAAACTCGAGACGACTCGCACAAGAAGAAGCACAAAGGCTCGACTTCAGGATTAATCTATGGACTGACCAGTACGACTGCTCAACCAGAGATAACCCCAATTCCCACTACGGTGGAATTACCCTTGGAAGTCGCCCAAGCCGCTACGGCGGTTACAGGCGCTGATGATCTCCAGCGCTCCCTCTTCGCCACGCCTCATCAAACGGTACCTATAGTGGACAACACTATACCGTCAGGCGCACCTAATCGTGAGAGGGGACTTCATGCTGAAAGAGAAATTCTCGCAGCGGAAGAAGATGCTCCTGAGTTGATGCTAAACAACTTCGTGTCGCAACACTACGAAGCTCTAAGTAATCTCATGCAAGATGAAGCAAGAAGAAGATCAGGCAATAACCTGCACGACAGGCTAAATTTTGGCCCAGAAAGATCTCCACCGCGCCATCATGAGCGCGAACGCAGCGAAAGGCGCACCAATGTCCACGACAGACTCGGTACGCCATCTAACTCTCAACATTCGGAGGAATACGAAGGTAACGAGAGACGCTCCGACATCCATACCAGGCTTGGTAGTAGGAGATTGGTAGTGAAAGCCCCTCAAACTCCTCCTCTGACAAAAACCGGCGTAAGCGCCACAGAAAAAATAACTCCTACTCTAGTGATTCCTCGGACAACGAGGACAAAGAGACCGGGCACTGGAAGTCCAGAGGAAACGTCGCGAAGAAAAGGATGAAGATTTATCACTTCCTTGGCGTCGTCAAAAAGTTGACGCGTTCACAAGACGCATCAGCGATTACTCTGATCGCAAGAAAAGGCGCATGCCTGCTAATGTGAAAACATATCATGGAACAGGTGACCCTGATGATCACCTAAAAATTTTCGAGTCAGCGGCTGCTATCGAAAATTGGCCACAACCTGTGTGGTGCCACATGTTCAACTCTACCCTCGTAGGGAATGTGCGAACATGGTTCAACCAGCTTCCACGACGAAGCATCAATGGATTTGAAGAGTTGCGAAAGGCATTCCGCCTAAACTTCACGCAACGAAAGAAGTGCGCAAAAAACCCTGTGGAATTAGCCAGGATAAAGCAACGTCAAGGGGAATCCACAGGCGCCTTCATGGAGCGCTTCAAGGATGAATGCATGCAAATCAAAGCGTGCCCCGAGGTACTAAAAATCTCAGGATTCATGAATGGGATCAACAACCCAGAGCTGATACGGAAGCTAAATGATAGGGTACCTCAGAACTTTGATGAACTAACAAAGCGCACCAGATCCTTCATCCAAGGAGAAGCAGCGGCTGCGGATAGTAAAAAAGGCTACTCAAGCTATAAGCAACAAGAGCAGCCTAGGAGACAATCCAATGATCAAGGCAGCAATCGCGGCAAGAATTACCGCGGTCAGGGAAGTAGGCAAGGTAATAACAGATATACCCCCCTCACAAAAACTCCAAGAGAGATATTTGCAACAGAAGTGGCGAACTTCCCAAAACCCACACCAATGCGCACCGCAGAGAACAAGCGCATAGGGAGTGGGTACTGCGACTACCATGGCCAAAAAGGCCACACCACCAACGAGTGCATCCAGCTAAAACAGCTAATTGAAAAATTAGTAAAAGAAGGCAGAATGGATCACCTGGTGAAAAGCATCAAAGAAGGGAAGGATAGGCAAAAGATTGGAGCCACGAAAGAGCCCCAAAAAGATAAGGCTGGTATCATCTACATGATACAATCATGGCAACAAAAAACAAAACAGAAAGTTAGCCAAAAATTCTCCTCAGAGAGAGAGAGATATCCTTCCCCACCATCACCGCGGACAACGCAGTGGTAGAGCCATTAACCATCGAAATACATACCGGGGGTCACGACATCCGCCGCATGTATATCGATGGAGGAGCATCCGCAGATATCTTGTATGAACACTGCTTTAAAAGACTAAAACCCGAGATACAAAACCAGTTGATACCAGCCGCGACATCATTAACTGGCTTCACGGGAGAAAAAATATGGCCTATGGGACAACTACGCCTACTCGTTGTCGTAGGAGATGAACAACACTCCACGGAAACATGGATAAACTTCATGATTATCAAGTCTCCCTCACCATACAATGGTATCATTGGGAGACCTGGAATATCATCCATGCGCGCTGTACCATCCACAGCACACGGAATGCTAAAATTCCCAGTTAAAGGAGGAATTGTTACCCTCTACAATACCACGGTGCCTCCTAAGGAATGCAACGTGGTGGTTAATGAGGATGATCACATCCCAGAGCAGCGCGCAACAAAAATACCAAACTTAAAGGTCGCCATTCATCCTGATTACCCAGACCAACAAGTATCGATTGGAGGATCTTTATCTGACAAAGGTAAAGCAGCTGTATGCGCACTCTTGCAAAGGAACCTAAGCATCTTTGCGTGGGAACCAAAGCATATGACTGGAGTGCCACGCTCTATTACGGAGCACAAGCTACAAATCCGACAAGGATATCCCCCAATAAGACAAAAGAAGCGCGGCCAAGCTCCGGATCGCGCAAAGGTTATTCTGGAAGAAGTTCACAAAGCATGTCCACAGGACTGCTACCCGCTGCCAGAAATAGATTGGAAGGTCGAATCTTTGTGCGGATTTCCACTCAAATGCTTCTTAAATGCATATAAGGGATACCAACAAATTCAGATGGCAATGGAAGATGAAGAAAAAATAGCTTTCCACACAAGTCAAGGAGTCTACTGCTACACAAAAATGCCCTTCGGTCTAAAGAACGCTGGCGCAACCTACCAACGACTAGTGGACACGGCTTTTGAAAAGCAAGTGGGTCGCAACTTGGAGGTGTACGTAGATGACCTCGTCATAAAAAGCCACACAGAGGAAGAATTAGTGCGCGACATCGAGGAAACATTCAAAACGTTGGAGAGGATAAACATGAAACTGAATCCCAAAAAATGTACGTTTGGCGCATCGGAAGGTATGTTCCTCGGGTACTTAATCGAACCAGATGGTATCAAACCTTGCCCTGAAAAGACAAAAGCTGTTATCGATCTCCCCTCGCTACGCACACTAAAAGAAGTCCAATCACTAAACGGAAAGCTAGCAGGGCTAAACCGTTTCTTATCCAAGTCCGCTGACAAATCACTCCCTCTTTTTAAAACACTCACGAAGTGTACAAAAAAGGGAGATTTTCGGTGGACAGAGGAAGTAGAGGAAGCTTTCCAACAACTAAAACATCAACTGGCATCTCTTCCCAAACTGGTCGCACCGCGACCAGGGGAAGAACTGATTATGTATTTATCGGCAACCCATGGAGCAGTCAGCGCAGTGCTCCTAACAGATAGAAACTCCGTTCAAACTCCCATATATTTTGTGAGCAAAGCATTAAAAAAGACGGAAACTAACTACAGCGCTATGGAAAAACTGGTCTTAGCCTTAGTATTCGCAGCCAAAAGACTGCGCAGATACTTTTAGGCGCACCCAATAGCTGTCATTACAGACCAACCCATCAAGCAAGTTATTTCCAAACCTGACGCATCAGGGCGACTACAAAAGTGGAGTGTATTTTTAGGTCAGTACAACATCTCATACAGACCGCGCACTGCAATCAAGGGACAAATACTAGCCGATTTCATCGTCGAAAAACCAGATACTGATACTCCACTTGCAACAAGCAAGATAGAGTTAACAGAACCATGGATTCTGTTCACAGACGGATCATCATGCACAGATGGATCAGGCGCAGGTCTTATTCTTACCAGCCCAGAAGGGATAGAATTCACCTACGCACTGCGCTTCGAATTCACAGCCACAAACAATGAGGCAGAATACGAAGCACTACTCGCTGGACTACGCATTGCAATACAAATGGGTGTACGTAACCTAGAAGCAAATGTGGACTCCAAGCTAGTAGCTAACCACGTGTTAGGCGAATATATAGCCAAAGATGAACACATGATCCAATACCTTGAAAAGACCAAGTCCTTGATACAAAGCTTCGATAGGTTCACAATCAAACAGGTACCTAGAGGAGACAACAGAAAGGCTGACGCACTCAGCAAGATCGCGTCTACAAGCTTTGTGCACCTATCAAAACAGGTCTTGGTAGAAACACTAAAGAACAAATCAATCTTGGAGATGGAAGTATCCACGGTGATAGAGGAACACGATCCCACGTGGATAACACCTATCATCGACTTCATAAGCAAAGGGATCTTACCACAAGAACAAAAGGACGCTCGAAGGGTACGGCGCACGGCGCAAAAATTCGAATTACGAAATAACATCCTATATCGACGCTCCTTCTTACAACCCTGGCTCAGATGTGTTGGACCTCTCCAAGCAGATTATGTTCTCCGAGAAATTCATGCGGGATCATGTGCCATGCACTCAGGACCACGGTCCGTGGTGGCACGCGCACTGCGCTCAGGATATTATTGGCCTACTATGCATCGCGACGCGCGAGATATGATCAAAAAATGCAGCAATTGCCAAGTGCATAGGCCAATACCGCGCCAACCACAACAAGAGTTAACCCCCATTACCTCACCATGGCCGTTCTACAAGTGGGGCATTGACATTGCAGGCCCCTTCCCAGTTGCAGCGGGAGGGATAAAATTTCTCATTGTAGCCATCGACTACTTCACAAAGTGGATTGAGGCGAAAGCGGTAGTGAATATCACTGGCAATCAGGTTAAACGATTTGTGTGGGACAACATTGTGTGTCGCTTCGGACTACCGGGGGAAATCATCTCAGACAATGGGAAGCAATTCTGCGACAACCCATTCAAAGACTGGTGCGCACAATTAAATATCACACAACACCTCGCCTCAGTGAAACACCTACAAACCAATGGTCTGGTAGAGCGCGCAAATCGCAGTCTAGGCGAAGGAATAAAAGCGCGCCTTGACAGACACAAAGGCAAATGGGTAGAGGAATTATCACATGTCTTATGGGCACACCGCACATCAATAAAAACCAGCACAGGAGACACACCATTCTCCCTTGTCTATGGAACAGAAGCCGTCATACCGGCCGAAATCGGAATGCCAACAATCCGCACCGCAGAGGTAAACGTCATGACAAATGATGAAGAACGGCGCATCGACTTAGACTTGCTGGAAGAAAGGCGCGAACGCGCATCTATCCGAGAAGCAAAGGCCAAAGCAAAAATGAAGAAGTATTATGATTCAAAAGTCAAACACACTTCTTTCAGGCCAGGAGACTTTGTGTACCGCGCCAATGACGCGAGCCACGCAGAGGACACAGGCAAACTCGGACCCAAATGGGAAGGACCTTACGAGGTCACAGACGCATTAGGTAATGGTGCATACAGGCTGCGCAACATGGATGGTCACGAACTACAGCGCACCTGGAACATTTGCAACCTGAAGAGATGCTATCTCTAGGGAAGGCTACGGCCCACAAACAGACATACTTGCACTCTAGTACGTGCCCAATAAATGTTTGTTCTTTAAAATTCCTTTTGTTTTTTAGGAATTGTATCTTTATTTTCATACATTTGAAAGTATTAATAAAACATTATGGTTTCTAGCTAACTCCATAACACAAGTTACTTTATTGACT
Organism: Artemisia argyi; assembly: GCA_030686995.1. Lineage (NCBI taxonomy): Eukaryota > Viridiplantae > Streptophyta > Magnoliopsida > Asterales > Asteraceae > Artemisia > Artemisia argyi. The sequence goes on along the minus strand of CM060688.1, from coordinate 151,825,523 downwards.
ACGTTTATCATGTTTCAATATGGTTATACTTTGCCCACGTGGCGTGCATGCACCTATTAAGAACACACGATGGCAGAAAGGAAGAGTTAACCTACTAATTTACTCGTTGAGTAAGAGGGTTGCAAACCCATCAACACTGGATCACGAATCCCTGCGTACCCCACGACGGGTGCGCAGCCTTGCTAAGCGCCTTACTTACAAGACGTTGAAGTAAGTTTTCCTTGCGCACCCCACGACGGATGCGCAACTATTAAGTACACTGTACAAGTTTAGCAAATAACGAGCCAAGACACTTGGTCAAACTTAGCAAACAATGCAAGTATATTTCTTAAAGTCACGCACTTTCACGAGCCGAGACACTCGGTCAAACTTAGCAAACAATGCAAGAATATTTCTTAAAGTCACGCACTTTCACGAGCCAAGACTCTTGGTCACAAATATTACAAACTTCGCATGATAATGCAAGTTCATTTATCTTAAGTCACGCACTTAATTTAAATACATTATACAAAAAACGAGCCAAGACCCTTGGTCACTTATAATTTATTTTAAGCTACGCACTTAATTTAAATCCGAGAAAAACATCTTAGTTGAACTTTTTTACATAAAAAGATAACAACTATACAAAAAAGATACTTCTTCTTATTTACATGATAAATAGACAAAGTTACGAAGTAGCCTACACACTATGGCGATGCTCAGGGCTATCCTCTGGAGTAGCGGAACTCCCCGCCTCCTGAAGCCTTCTCAGGATCAAAGCATCCTTGGGAGAAACGGTAGGAACACTCACAGGCACACCATCAGACCTGGGGATGTGTGCGGTGCCCACGCCACACAATACTACCTTTCCCTTAATGCTCTTCTTCTGGGCAGCCTTCTGCGCATGACGCTCTACAACTTCTTTCATGGGAATCTCCCTTTCAAGAGCAAACGGGGTAAGGATATGGCGAGGCCGTGCAAACACGGGAACCTGCATCTGCGACACATCAGGTTTCAGAAAATAATCTGGTTGCGCCTCGGCATCCTCTAAAAGGTGGCGCTCCAAAGTCAAACCCGCCATGATTACATCTATGGGATTGTCTTGGTCACGCTCCAACCTCCCAATGTGCGGCAACTCGAGGACCTTCAATCCCGCCATGGCCTGCATCAACTCATCATATGCAGCCTCATTATAACCGGGGATCCCCGCTAAATCCTTGTTCAGCAGCTTGGCCTCATGGAGATCCTCCATAGCCTGCGACTTCCCACGAGCCACCGCACAGTGAACCACTTTCCCAAAAGCCTCCTTCACCTCTTGGGACTCGAGAGTACCCATAGCTGCAAGACGCAGTCCGTGGCTAATCAACCACCTACATCAACAAAGACAATTTGTATTAATCAAAAGGCGTAAGCAACAAAAAATATTATGAAGACGAGGAGTAACAAAGAAATACCTGTGCTCGGCAATGGTCGACATCAAATGAGGATACAACTCCTCATCATACTCTATACTGAGACGACGCAACTTCTCCTCCTGCACCTGGATGAGCTTGTCCATACGCTCCTTGAATTCTTGGATGTTTGGAAATTGCTCAGCTCTCCTCTCATTAAGGTACGCCACCGACCAGGTGGCATCAGCCTCCATCTGCTGAAGTCTAGCCCTCGCATACCTAAGATCCGCCAGAATACTCACCTTATCCTGGGTGATCTTCTTAGCATACGCCTTGGCGGACCCCGCCTCTGCTTGCGCCTCAGCCAGCTGCGCACGGAGACGAGCATTCTCCTCAGCAACAGCGCTGCCCTCTCCAACATACTGCGTCCTTAACTGAGCGACAAGCTCAGTCTGACGCCCAGACACCACAGCCAACTCTGCCAATAGCTGTGACGTTGTGGCAACATCAGCCACCTTTGTTCCCTTCTCCGCACTCTCAGGAGGGACCACACCTTCCACAGACGCAGCATCACCCTTCTCAGTATGCTCACTATAAACGCATGAAAATGAAGGTTAGTAACTATTACAACAAGTAATACAAAAGACTAAACACGGAACCAGAAAAGCATACGAAAGAGCTATTTACCGTGGTGGAGGAACCTCTGCAGCCTTTTCCTCCACAATAGTGGCGACAGCCTCCTCCTCTACAGATGACTCTTCATCCACCACCAGATGGCGCCTCCTCTTGGAAGTGCCACTCCTTTCAGCATCTCCCTTGCGCTTCAGACTCTGCGCTACCACATTAGGCCCGAGCATTTCTACGCTGTCAGAAGACTCAGTGCACGCCTCTAGTGCCACGCTCTGCACAGGCGTTACCTGGAGCGGCGGGGTATTCTCAGGAACAACCTCCGGCAGCACGGTCAAATGACCCTCCGTCGCCTCCAGTAGTGGCTGCTCACCCTCCTTCAGAGGGCGTACTCCAACTGTCACCTGCTTTGGCTCCTTAAGCCTCACGAAATCAAACAGGTCCATCTCTGCGCAGAACAAAGACAAATAACAAAGGACAACTTCGTTATTTAAGCAAATATATATATATATATATATATATATATATATATATATATATATATATATATATATATATATATATATATATATATATATATATATATATATATATATATATATATATATATATACTTACGTTCTAGAGGTAAATGCAAGAAGGGATGAGCACCCACCCTGGTTGTTCGCATCAATGAAAGTTGGAACTGCGCCAGCGCCATCAAAATAATTGCGACTAAGACCCACGTGTACCAAAAACTCCTCAGGATAGGAGTTAATGGGAATACGGTTCTGGTCAATGGTCTCCGCATCTGACACGCTGTACGAACCAGGGATAGGACGCTCATCCCTCGGCAGCGCGTGTTGGGTATAAAACCCAAAGCGCGACGGAAACACTGCATCGTCCACCCAGAAGAAAAACTCCCTCCAGTTCCTTAACGCGTCTACTTTCTCTGTATAACATTGCAAAGGCCCTGGGCGTTTGGCAAAGGTTACCCACCCGTTTGACCATGTTGAATGATAGAACGTGCGGAATAGATCTACAGTGGGGGTTATGGCCAGTAACCGACAATTCACCTCAAAATTAGCTATCTTGGCCGCACCTAAACAGTGCAGCTGCGATATGTGAAGCTGATAGTGATTGAGCAAATTGCTCAAAAATATGGAAATGGGTATGCGATAATTCGCGTAGTCAAAAAGACGCGTGTATAGACCAATCTTCCCGTCGGGGAAATCAGCAATACACGCGTCTACATCAGGAGCCTCCGGATGAACGTCATAAGGAATGAAGTAGTCGGAGGCGAATCGACGTACATCATCCTCACTCATCGCGGAGGAAAAGTCCTCTAATTGCTTCACCATTTTCAAATAGTATTTTTTCAAAAGACTACTATATTGCGCACGCGCAGTTACCTAACAAAGGTTGAAAATCGGATAAAAGAGCTTGAAGTAATTTGCGAATGGTAGAAATGTTTTTACAGTGTATTTTTAACAATGGGGGCGGCGACTATTATATGGGAAATATAAAAAACCCTAGACGATGCCACGTGGATCCCACTCACAAACGTGTGGTTGGAAAAAGGACGCGATAAGCACTTTTTCCTTGTATCAAGGCACACGTGGATAGCCTCCCCGTTTTTCGAAGCATTTTTTGAGATATTTTAAGACTTGGTCCATGGTTTCCCTCTTTTGGGCGGGAAATACTTAACTCTTTCCCGCCACGCTTGCCGCTAGATTTATTAGTCTAGTATCCGCAGCTACGCACTGCGCACACTAGACTGGGGGGACATGATGACGTATAGTCTATATTTGGGCCACGAGTCCAAATAATACAAACTACTAGCGCCTAAGTCCACCACGAGTGGGCTACCATGACAATGGTTTGGGCCGCAGTATCAATGGCTTGGGCTCACGAGGCCCAAAGCCCAACTAAACCCACCGGGTACGAGATAAGGGTCATCTATTCATGGAATAGATATCCTTTCCTCGGATAAGCACTACGTGTGCAAAGAGTACGGAGCAAGAAACACGGTTTCTACGCTCCTATATATAGAATCACACGATTCTCATTCAAGGTACGATATACAAACCTAACTCTCTACGAGAACCTTAAATAGATTACTTACTCTCACGCCGGAGTCTAATCGGGGGAGACAATCCCTCGATAAGCCTAACGGTGTTGTTTATTTTCTTAGTGCGCAGGTTCACAAGCATTAAAGAGCGAATTGGTACGAAAGCAAGAGCCTAAACTAGGTAAGCCCAACTTTTGTATCAACACCACCATTAGCACTATTTGCAAATATCTTTAAGCAGTCTGCCAAAAAAATGGCCAACACAAACATATTCATCGTCCTCATAGTCGCTTTATCTTGCTATTATTTGAGCAATCCTTGTTGCTCAGAAACGGATACCTTACAACAAGGTCAAGAGCTAAAGGACTGGGATGAATTGATTTCATCAAATAGGGTCTTCATTTTAAAGTTCCTTAGCTATGTCACTATGGTTAGCCCTTATTTAGGGATATTCTACAAAGACAATGATAGGAAAAATGTCAGAGACAGTAGTTTGTATGACTTGCCTAATAAACCTGTTTGGGTGGCAAACAGAAACAATCCGATCCCAGATATATATGGCAAGCTCGTGATAGATGTCCATGCGAAGCTCAGCATTTTATCTAGTGGAGGCACTATCTATGATCTCTTTAGTCCTAGTCTGCTCAGACGCAATGCAAGTGCTAAACTCTTGGATAATGGAAATTTGGTACTGCAAGAACTGTATTCAGACGGGTCTGTTAAGCAGGTTTTGTGGCAAAGCTTTGATTACCCAACAGACACGCTTCTACCTGGAATGAAACTGGGAATAAATCTTAAGACTGGGCATCGATGGTCACTCACTTTGTGGGAGAATAATAAGCTACCAGCCAGTGGATCTTTTACATTAACAGGAGACCTGAATGGCACAGGTCAACTAGTCATTCTGAAGGGAGGAAATATTCACTCGTCAAGTGGACCATGGCTACATGGCGGAGCCGGAAGTGATAGTATTGATGTTCGTGTATACTATACTAATAACGAGACAGAGCAGTCCTTCACATATTTAACAAAAACATATGATTCATTTCCAGGTCTGATAATGTCCGAAGCCGGTCGAATTGATGGTTCAACTATTAAGTCGGGCATTTTTTGTGTGTTGAGTTACAGTCTCGGTCGTTCTGAAAGTATGTTTGATAAGTTAAAATGCAGGGACGGTTATCACTTTAATTGGCGGAAAGATTATCACTTACCAAATCATGGTGGCTTCAAATATACCCATCGGAATGAATATGATGAAAGCCATAACTTGACTTTATTTGATTGCAAGAGAATTTGCTGGGCCGATTGTTCTTGCACTGCTTATTCTTATGCAACCAAAAACAGGACAGGCTGCAGAACTTACGGTAAAATGATATTCAATCCATCAGAAGTTGACAGAGAGACACAATATTACATTTTTGTTTATCGAGGTTAGCAATACTAGTCTTTATACATGGATCTCATTTTTACTAGAACACGATGATTGAGAGTACCAGCAAACAATATTAAATAATTTCCTATATAATTTCATAGACTACTAGTAAGAAAAAGTTATCGACCAGAATTTGCTTTAAATGATCTGAACTTATTAATTATAAATTTCCTCATATTCAGAAAAGAAGAAGAAGTGGTTTTGGTTGATCATTGGAGTTGGATCTTTAGCTCCACTTCTATTATGCTATGTCCTATACAAGAAACTTCATGTCAGAGGTATCAAATTTACTAGTTTACTTCATTCGCATATTTTCTGAATGGAAGAAGCTCTTTGTGAAACACGATTTATTTCATTCAGAGGGTACCCTTGCTATGCAACGGATTCCAAAATTTACAAGTAGGGTAATGCCACACTTCTTGAGTGGGATAATCCGAAATTAATCACCATCTGATTGATCCTTGTTTTTAAGGATTTTACGGAGTGAGCTGGCATGCATTTCATGTGTGATAAAAAATCTAAGTTAACTTCTTTTACAGGCATTCATGCTTTAGGCATTGTTATGTTTCGGGTGCCAGATTTTCAATATGAAAATTTGACTTCAATCAGATAATAAACAAATTTACTTACCAGTTACCAATCACAAACCTTTACTAATCTGAAATAAAATAATTACATATATCTCCAAAAGTGAATTAGTGCATATATATATATATATATATATATAAGGAAAAATGGTCAATCTTGAAAAGTGGAAATCTTGAAAATTTTTATTAAAGGAAAATATGAAATATAATTAATACTTTTATTAAAACACCCCATTACTTAAAAGTACAATGATTTATTCATATTGTACAACCAATTAATACAAATCACAAACCGGGTTGACCCGGGACGCTTCAAACCAGACGGGTTGAACTGGTTTAATTTAACCCGTTTTCGACCCAACCTAGCAAGTTGACCCGGTTTAAATCGACCAATTTTTCGACCGGAACGGTTCACCCGGTTTAACCACCCGGGTCGAACCAGGTTTCAAGACATTATGTTTAATTCCTAAATATTCAAACTTTTATTATTTTTCATTTATAACCTATAAACTTTTTTTTGATGAATAAACTATTTGTCGAATAAACTATTTGTCTCTATAAAGTCTGTATGGTCAAATCTTGAAAAGTAAAATCTTGAAAGTTAAAGGTGAGAGAAATGCGTAGTATAATTAATACTCTTATTAAAACACCCCATAACTTTAAAGTACAATAATTTATTCACATTGTACAACCAATTAAAAGTATATATATCAAATTAAAAACAACCAATTAAAACATCATTTACTAAAAAGTACAATAAAATTTTCACAATGTACAATTTAAATAAGCTACAACATAATCTAAATATAAAATAATTAACACACTAACTAATGTTATTTTACACATTATACAAATTAATAAAACACACAAAGCTTCATACAAGCTAACAAGTTGATGGTACATATAGTTTTGAAAACTGGACCGGACCAACGGGTTCAACTGGGAACTGGTGTCGCCACCGGTTCATCTAACTAATAAAAGCCATACGAAAACATATATTTCAAAATGAAACTATTAATACACATCGAAAACCAGGTTGACCTGTGACGCTTCAAACCCGGCGGGTTGACCCGGTTTAATTTGACCCGTTTTCGACCCAACCCATCGGGTTCACTCGATTTAAATCGAATCATTTTTCGTCCAGAACGGGTCAAACCGGGTTTCAAAACATTATGTGTAATCTCTAAATCTTCAAACTTTTATTATTTTTCGTTTATAACCCATAAACTTTTTTTATCACTAAACGATCTGTCGCTATAAAATCTCGTTGCTATGCACGGGTACTCGTCTAGTATATATATATATACTAGCAGGGTCCCCGCGTGATGCAGCTGCGGGCACCCTGTAATTTAATTTTTTCGGCTAATAATTTATTTTATTTGTACGTTTTTTGACAATAGTTTTACTGATTAGTTTTTTATAGCAAAAGTTTGATGAAATTTTGCTTAGTTTGTATTATTATTATTATTATTATTATAGTAGTAGTTTGCTTGCTTTGTACAATATGTGAACATATTTTAGTTTATTATGTTCTTTTTGACAATAAATTTACGGATATCAAAAATTTCGTTTAGCTCGTGTCCGTTCGGGCTCAAGCCTGTTGGCTCGTGTCTGTTCGGGCTCGAGCCCGTTTGACCCGTGCTCGTTCGGGCTTGAGCCCATTGCCCGTTTGGGCTTGAATCTTTATGTAATATGCTTTATTATTTGTATTAGTGACATTTAATACATGAATTGTGTTTAAGTTGGTTGTACAATATGCTTGATAATTTGTATTTCTTATGTAAGGGGTGTTTTAATAAGTGCATTAATTGTATTTATTGACCAGTTAATTAATTGTATTTAATGTACATAATAATTTATTTATTGTATTTAATGTTAGTATTAATTGTATGCTGGAATTAGATATGAGGGGAATTTCTATAAGTAGCATTTGTGTTTAAATCACTTGTACTTTAAGCTTATTAACTTGTAAGGCTTAATTTTAAGTATTCTAATATTAGAAGGCCTTCCTCCATTATAATATAGTATGATATATATATATATATATATAGGGGGCCTTTATTTTCAGAACCCTGTTAAGTGCGGGAACTGCGAGAACTCCAATTTTGCATTAGAAAACATGCATGTTTATATAAAACATGTATGTTTTATTACATACACCTTAATACACATACCTGCGTAACATACATGTTCATATAAAACCATTTTGCATTGATATGTTGCACTTAACATTGTTTTATATGAACATGTATGTTACGCAGGTATGTGTATTAAGGTATATGTAAGAAAACATACATGTTTTATATGAATATGCATGTTTTCTAATGCAAAATTGGAGTTCTCGCAGTTCCCGCACTTAACAGGTTCTGAAAATAAAAATACGCTATATATATATCCTTTGTACAAGTTTTCATTGAATGGTACATTGGTTTAACTAAGATACAACTGCAACAAGAAATTGAATCACAGGCTGACCTTCACCGATTGTACTGTAATAAACTAGGGAAAGCCAAGAAACTCAAGAAGCTGTTTCTGCATAAGCTGAGACGCTTATATGTTGGTTGTTATTTGTAAAACAGTTTCCCAGATTAGGGTTAAGATAATCAATAAAGGTACCGGATATTCACTTGAAATCGTGGTATCACTTTCCAATAGAAACTATTCGACCCTATGCCTGGGTTACACGAATATCTCTATGGGATAAGACCAAGTGATGTTCTTGCTTTAGGCACAAACCAAGAACCAGATGCGTATTGAAGTGTTTAGGGTTTTGTATTTCGTATTGTATATCGTATCTCCATGCAGAATGATGTGACATCTATTTATAATAGAGAATACTCAAAACCTTAGCCCATGTAATTATGTATAATTAACGGCCCATTAATTATAACATAATACTTTCCATAATAATAGGGAACAGTGGTTATCAGTAGAAACATTATCACTAGCAGTGGTAATGTTAACACTATCAGTGGAAACGCTAGCAGCAGAATCACACTATCAGCAGAATGCTATCAGCAGCAGAATCAACTAGCACCAGAATCAGCTAGCAGCAGAATCAGCTGTCAGCAGAATCCTAGCAGCAGATTCACAACACTAGCAGCAGAGTCTACTAGCAGTACCTTGATCAAGCAGTACCTTGATCAATATGATACGTGGGAATCGCACCAGGCTTTACCTCTCAAGGGATCTTGAGAAGCTTACAACCCCCACCAGGCAGTGTACCTGATCGTTGTAGTATAGTATAGTGACAAGTACCGGGGGATTGATCGTTCAGCTAGGAATAGTGTCGCTAGGATTAGAAAACCTAAATACTAGTTCTAAAGGTGAGGGAAGATTCTTTTTGTATTTTTATATTTTTTAGAAAGCAAGTTAAAATCTCGGGTTTGAAGGATTTGGGCGGAATTAGTTGCTATTCAACTAACCCAATGCTACGATGCAATTAAAATAAAATACTAAAAATGAAAATAAACTAATTTATACTAAAGATGTGAACAGTAATTGGAGAAAATGTGTTTACTTAGATTTCATTACTCCCTAGACATCTTTTACACGTTAATGACTTGTTATAATTGCATGGATGACAGATCGTATTCCTTAATACCATTCATGGGGTGGCACACTTAACTCCCCAATTCTATGAGCTCTTATCTCCTCCTACACCATGCCCAGCACAACTATAGGGATTGTAAACAGTGGCTCATGCATTAAATACAACCAATAAAGACCTAGTGTGCGTCGGTTCATGTTTCTTAAGACGTTCAAGCATGTTACCAATTGGAGATCTGCTAGTTTTCTTAAGCCTAACATATAAATCATTCATCCAAGACAAGAATAAACAAGTAATCAACACATAATCAACATCTAGGTTTCATTAGATCTAAGCAAACACAAGATAGATCTAGCCTAGCATGATGGAATTAAGATAAGAACAAGATATAGACAACTAACACATAGACATATTGATTGAATTAAAAGAACACTTACCTTGATTACACATGCAAGGTATCAAGGGGTTGGAACCCTTGAAAAACCTTTAAAGTTACACCAAAATCGTACTTAGGGTTTCTCCCAAAACTTCTCTCTTTAATGTGTAAAAATTAGAAAACTATATATAGGAAAAGGGGTCTGACGGCGTCAAGACAAACATTGTGACGCCGTCACCTCGCCGCCAAAACTCTTCTCGGACTGCCTTGATCTACATTTGACGCCGTCAAGACTTAAGTGTTTCCAGGCCGTCATGACTTTAACTCTTGATGCTCTTCCTTCGTGACGCCGTCAAATCTGTACTAGGTCGTCATGGACTTCTGCTCTTGACGCCGTCAAGGAATTACTCTTGACGCCGTCACCTACTGTTCCCAGCATGGAAAATTAAGACTTTGGCGTTTTCTTCACTATTATGCTCCAAAAACGTCCGAATTGCTTCCTTTTCCAGATTTCACTCCCAAAGTATCTAAAATTACAAAAGGAACGATTTAGGGCAATATTTGATCAAATAAATTTCAATTCGGGCTTAAATGACCCCCTAAAAACGGATCATTTTTCGCCTCATTATATACCCTTACACTTGAGATTTGCTTGTCCTCAAGCAAATGCGCTTGTATTCTAGTCAAAATACAAGTTAGGGGTCATTTAACACTAATATAAAAGTAATTACAACAAATAATCGTTCCACTAAAGACCAATAGACAAGCACGGAGGTCATACACTAGCACCTCACAAATAGTGTTTAGATACTCACATCTCTCGGGTGTAATAAAGTATAAATTACAATATGGAAACGGAAGATATCTCTCACTACCTGTCATAGCAAAATAGATTACCATAGGCTTGGGAAAGGATCAAACCTCCACCACATGGCGTAAGCACCTAGGATAAACTATCAAAGAGGTCTTTTAAAGGGTTGTAACGTTAGGTGTAGGGATATGAAATACACGGTTTTGTTGGATAAAGGAAGTTTTACTGGTGGCGAGTTAACAATCTTGGTCAATTACATGTACAATATGGCGTTGCTAAGCCAAGACTAGACTCGACTTAAGCTAATAAATGAAAAATAACAAAAACATAAAATGAACATAGAATGAAACGGGATGGTAGTCCGTATGTTTTTTCTTTTTTTCTTTTTTTCTTTTTTTTCATACACTCTTACCCTACCATCCAAAATAATACATCATAGGGAATGGGAATTCCCCTTACACTTGAATCTTTACATACTTTACAATCAACTAAACTAATGACTCGAATTAAGAAATCAAAACACTTTGAGCACTTTTAAGATTAACGTACATATGGGGGTAATAAATGATGTTCTTCCCCATTACTCCATAAAATAAGTACTTACCCATGAGTCCCAATCGTCCCAAAACAATATGTACAAAGATATGACTCGACTTAGCAACCATGTAATCAATTAGAAAGTTAACTTAGGGTTTAACAAATAACAATAATGCACTAAAAATGAGAGCATACACGGAAGGCTAAGGCGATTTGGTTGTACATTTAAGTGGGGTGTAACAAATTCTTCCTTTAAGTAAAATGCTTAAAGTTAGAAACGAAAAGATAGGCTCGGAGGGGTGTACTAGGGGTTTCGTGTACTAAAAATGAGTACAACGCTAAGGGTGTGGGAAAAATTAGTTGACTTAACTAGCCAAGTAATATGACTTAAATGGTCAAGTAATCATAATACGGGTTTAACACAAGGGTGATCCTAATGCCTCTTATCATGTAGTAAATCCTACTATACGAATGTAGTCTCACTAGCGGTCTCGGGATGCATCACTAACGCAAGTTCTAGAATCTAAATGCTACCGGTACACTCATAAGCACTAATAATGAATGCTTTTCCTATAAAATCTAAAGGCGAACCTCACATATTTGGGTGAAAAATTTTTCTGAATATACGGTTATGTGCTAGTCATACAATCTCCTATCCATGAGACGCTTGCTATGGCTAAAGTTTCACTCCTAAATGTTGTAAAAAATTTTAAATTTGGCGCTAAAATTACACTAACAAGTATTTCTCATAGTTTTATTACACATCTACCATTAAACAAAACAAACTCAAGCGAAAGTGCGTATGTAAGGTATCATCTTTTTACCGTCCCCTTACACTTAAGATGAACATTGTCCCCAATATTCAAGTAAAGAATGTAAAAGTGAAAAAGTAAAGAGAATGAAATCAAATACTCCCCTGATTCACTCGGTATGGATAATTAGGTGGCCAGGTTAAATCTTCCTCCAAGAAAATGAACAATCAAAGCTTCCCTTCCAGAATATAAATCATCTTCTTGTCATACATAACCTGTAAAACCTGAGAAAATAGACAAAACAACCTCGCGTAAAATCGGCGGCATCCTATATAAGTTACTAAATCCTAGAAAACAAGATAAGATATAATGCTTGTGGAATGAAGTTTGCAGATCTCCTGGAGATTATAAAACTTAATAATTCACAAAAACCATAAGACTCCGTTAGAAAAACAAAACTGGTAAAATTTCCAGATTTTTACACCTGACGCCGTCAAGAGTAAACTCATGACGCCGTCAGGATTGACCTGCAGAAATTCTTATGTTAAGTTTCCGGAAAATTTCTGGAAAAACTTGGTCCTACTTCCTGGAAAATCCTGCAAAACTTCATTATGACTCAATACAAGCATTTGACTCTAACAAGTACAAATATACATGTTCATTAATATTGTGGAGAATCATGATCGGTTTGTTTCTTAAAAACATATTTGGGGTTTCCCCTTACACTTATCTTTTGCAAAAATACTTTTAGGTGGAGTTAAGATTAAGCCAAAACAACAAAGTAAAGTATTTCCACTATTTAGTTTAGAAACATGATCTACCAACAATAAAAACTAAGCATGTATACGGAAGCAAATAACAAACAAACAAATAAAATCACACAAACATGGGTTGCCTCCCAAGAAGCGCTTTTCTTTATTTACGAGTCTTGTAGCTAGACTCAAGGTCATGGGTTACTACGTAATACGGGTGAGTTCCTCATTGAGGACATCTTTGGGATCCAACTTAGGTTTAAACTCTTTATCGGTTTCCTTAGTATGGTATGACCTTTCGAACATCTCTCCATCCGGATCATACAAAGTCATTCTCATATGCCATGATCCGTCACCTTCTTTAGGTGGCTTGTCCCACCTCCATTCACACTTGTCTCCCTCTCTTTTCCACTTATTTATCTCTATATTGATAGGCATTACGCTCAAGAACTCAATCATCTTCCTAAAGACTAAGGGGTCCTCAAAAGGATCTAGCTCCTCATCTCTAGCTAAGAGTTGTTCTACCGAATGTGTCTTTTCAACGAAATCCTTTTCTAGATAAAATGGGCATTGAGGTCCTATAAAGTTCCTTTCTATCCAAGGTCCATATCTAGACGGTCTCCTATTCATCTCTACCCAATGCGGTGTCGGTTCATCATCACAATCATAACTATGCTTCTTTACATCGTACACCGACCAAGTATCACCTTCACCTACCGCTATCTTAGACTCTTTACAATCTATCATGGCGCTAGCGGTTGCTAAAAATCCTCTCCCTACCAATAATGGGCATGTAGTGTCACTAACCATGTCTTAGACGTGAAAATCCGCTAATATAGTTAACTTTCCTACGTGAACAACTACATCCTTAATCATTCCAACCGGGTGGGCAATACTCCCATCCGCTAGACCTATCAACACCTCCGTTTCCTCTAGCTTTCCTAACTTAAGAGTGGTGAATAAGGATAAGGGAATCAAGTTGAGGCTTGACCCTAAATCGGCTAGTGTGTCGAAAGCTTTGGATCTTCCTATCTTACAAGGCAAAACAAATATACCCGGATCATCAAGCTTTTTAGGCAACTTGTTTTGAACGAAGGAGGTCCCATTTTTACCTAGTTTAAACTTCTCATATTTTTCTAGGAGGGCACTATAGTAAGGAGCACGCGCTAAGACATCAATGACGGGGCGTTCAAGGTGAAGTTCTTTAAATTCATCGTCAAGGTCTTGCATAGGAGGTGTTTCAACTACACTTTTGACCGGTTCTATATTGGGTGTTTTATTTGATTGGTCCTTTTGAAGAACTTGGTTTTGTTTGAAACATGTGCTCGTTGATTTAACCGAGTAATATTGCGGACACGAAGTGGGTGACGAAACTGAGGATATGGAATTAACGGTTAGTTTCGGATTCTTGACCGTGTCGCTTGGGAGTGCTCCCATTTCTCGGTCATTGAGAACTTTCAACAATGCGTCAATTCTAGTGGTCATCTCGCTTTGCTTTTGTTTGAAATCGGCTTCAAACTTAGATATGCGAGCTTCTTGAGATGCCATGAACTTTGACATCAATCCTTCAAGATTGTTGGTACTACCATAGTTGTTAGAAGAATTGTTGTTGAAAGTACGGTTAGATGGTGGACCGTTAGGTTGGTAACGATTAGGCGGATTAGAAGAATTGGGTTGATTTTGTTTCCACCTAAGGTTTGGGTGATTTTTCTAAGAGGGGTTGTATGAATCACCGTAAGTGTTTGGCTCGGGCTTGAAAGTGTACCACTTATCTCCCGCTTCGTCGGTACGCGAGGATGCGTAGTCCACAAAAGCTGTTACGGGGAGTTCCACACAATCACGAGTGTCATGGGGACCACTACATAATTCGCATGAAGAAGTGATTTTGTTCATTTGACTTGAAGGCTTAGGAGCTTCGTAAGATTTCATGAGAAACTTGACTTGGTCCTCAAGTTCCATGATCCTACGGTCGGGAGTGCTAGAATTGTTCGAAGGCAAAGATATTGCCTTGACCGTTTTGTTCAAATCACGGGGATCATTCCAACTTTCGTTGTCATAGAGAGCAAGATCTTCTATGAGTTCCCATGATTGTTCCGCACTTAGATCACGTAGCTTACCACCGGCCGATTGGTCAATGGCTCGCCTCGTGGAGATGTCGATATGGTCATAAAAGATTTGGACTTGGAGCCAAAGATCTATGCCATGATGAGGGACTTTTTGGAGTAAGTCCTTGAAACGAGTCCATGCTTCATAAAGAGATTCATTTTGACGTTGTTGGAACATCAAGATGTCATTTCTAAGCTTAGTAGTTCTCCCCGGTGGGAAAAATTGAGCAAGGAAACGAGTGGTGAGATCATCCCATGTGGTGATGGATCCCGCGGGTAAACGCTCAAGCCATTGACTAGCTTGATCCCGTAGAGAGAATTGGAATAGGCGTAAACGGGTAGTCTCTCTAGTTTCAACACCTAGGTCTATGGAATCTACGATTTTGAGGAAGTCCTTAAGATGTTGGTTTGGATCTTCGGAACGAAGTCCATGGAATGCACGTCCGTTTTGCACCAACCGGATGGTGTCGGATCGCAAGGGGGTCACATTGGCTCCGGTGAGCTCAATGGTGTTTCGGTAGCCTTGGTGGCTAGGTCGGGAATACTCTCCTAAGGTTCGGGGCCTAAGGGGTTCTAGAGGTGGGTTTTGTTGTGGTGGGATGACGGGTTCAAAGATGTTCCCGTTGTCCATGATGTTGGGTGGTTACGAACAAAGACACAAAGAATTAAGATAGACTAAAGAGAACCTAAAAATAAAAATAAAATCTTACTAGAAAGGAATCTAGCAAGTAGACCTAATAAAAAGAAATTCTAACCTAGACAATAACTATTCCCCGGGCTGCGGCGCCAAAAACTTGATACGTGGGAATCGCACCAGGCTTTACCTCTCAAGGGATCTTGAGAAGCTTACAACCCCCACCAGGCAGTGTACCTGATCGTTGTAGTATAGTATAGTGACAAGTACCAGGGGATTGATCGTTCAGCTAGGAATAGTGTCGCTAGGATTAGAAAACCTAAATACTAGTTCTAAAGGTGAGGGAAGATTCTTTTTGTATTTTTATATTTTTTAGAAAGCAAGTTAAAATCTCGGGTTTGAAGGATTTGGGCGGAATTAGTTGCTATTCAACTAACCCAATGCTACGATGCAATTAAAATAAAATACTAAAAATGAAAATAAACTAATTTATACTAAAGATGTGAACAGTAATTGGAGAAAATGTGTTTACTTAGATTTCATTACTCCCTAGACATCTTTTACACGTTAATTACTTGTTATAATTGCATGGATGACAGATCGTATTCCTTAATACCATTCATGGGGTGGCACACTTAACTCCCCAATTCTATGAGCTCTTATCTCCTCCTACACCATGCCCAGCACAACTATAGGGATTGTAAACAGTGGCTCATGCATTAAATACAACCAATAAAGACCTAGTGCGCGTCGGTTCATGTTTCTTAAGACGTTCAAGCATGTTACCAATTGGAGATCTGCCAGTTTTCTTAAGCCTAACATATAAATCATTCATCCAAGACAAGAATAAACAAGTAATCAACACATAATCAACATCTAGGTTTCATTAGATCTAAGCAAACACAAGATAGATCTAGCCTAGCATGATGGAATTAAGATAAGAACAAGATATAGACAACCAACACATAGACATATTGATTGAATTAAAAGAACACTTATCTTGATTACACATGCAAGGTATCAAGGGGTTGGAACCCTTGAAAAACCTTTAAAGTTACACCAAAATCGTACTTAGGGTTTCTCCCAAAACTTCTCTCTTTAATGTGTAAAAATTAGAAAACTATATATAGGAAAAGGGGTCTGACGGCGTCAAGACAAACATTGTGACGCCGTCACCTCGCCGCCAAAACTCTTCTCGGACTGCCTTGATCTACATTTGACGCCGTCAAGTCTTAAGTGTTTCCAGGCCGTCATGACTTTAACTCTTGACGCTCTTCCTTCGTGACGCCGTCAAATCTGTACTGGGTCGTCATGGACTTCTGCTCTTGACGCCGTCAAAGAATTACTCTTGACGCCGTCACCTACTGTTCCCAGCATGGAAAATTAAGACTTTGGCGTTTTCTTCACTTTTATGCTCCAAAAACGTCTGAATTGCTTCCTTTTCCAGATTTCACTCCCAAAGTACCTAAAATTACAAAAGGAACGATTTAGGGCAATATTTGATCAAATAAATTCGAATTCGGGCTTAAATGACCCCCTAAAAACGGATCATTTTTCGCCTCATCACAATACATAACCACTATTGAGTCAGGGGATTCAGTGACCAAATGGGTGTATACTCCATACCTCCAAACCCATTACCAGGTGTGAATTGATCCCTCAAGAACACTAAATTTTCCAACAATCCTCCCCAAATTTAGTTCTCTTCCTTTGCATGAAAAATCAAACACAAACCAAAACAAGTGCATAAATGAAAATATCCTGAGGATTGAATTTCCACATTAGTACATATACTTTCAAATATTCGAGAATCAGGGTGTTCTAAGAATTGAACCCTTCAACCCATTTGAATACCTGATGATAAATACACACAAGTTTTCAAACACTAAAATACTCCTGACACTATAAAAGCCATGTGTCCATATCCAATTCATAAATGTTGTAAAAGCTAAAAGTCCAAAGCTTCCTGAAGCAGCAAGACTTCAACATTTACATAGGTGGTTCATCTTTAATTCATGCTCCTGCTCAGCACTTTTTCAAAGAAAATTAACCATTAAGAAGTGAAGACTTCATCCTCCTTTCAGCAGGTAACAAGCACAACCTTGGGATGTTTGTGATACATGTGCTTCAGTCCACTAAATGATCAGCTTTCCACATTGAACTCAGCTTCCAAGTTTCCTTAAAAGGGAGTTGGGTATCCTTGCATTCAATGACTAAGTTGGACTTAAACCCATCCCTTTAGCAGACTTCAAAACCAAGTCTCTAGCCAAACCCTTCGTCAAGTGATCAGCTAAGTTTTGTTGAGATTTAACAAACACTATAGATACCACCCCATTCATGATAAGCTCACGAATCATGCTATGCCTGACACCTAAGTGTCTAGACTTTCCATTGTACATCTGGCTATAAGCCTTTGCCAATGTAGCAGCACTATCACAACGGATAGAAATAGGTGCTATAGGTTTAGACCACAATGGAATCTCAAGAAGCAAGTTTTTCAACCATTCAGCTTCTTTGCCAGCAGCAGCTAAAGCCACAAATTCAGATTCCATGGTTGAACTGGTAATGCAAGTTTGTTTCTTGGATGCCCAAAAAATTGCACCTCCACCAAGTAGGAATACCCAGCCACTAGTAGACGAATTGTCTTCAGTGTTACTGATCCAACTTGCATCAGTGTATCCTTCTAATACTGAAGGATAACCAGTATATGAGAGACTATAATCCATAGTTCTCTTCAAATACTTAAAGACCCTCTGAATTGCTTGCCAATGATGAGCACTAGGATTACTAATATACCTACTCAGTTTACCCACAGCAAAAGCAATATCAGGTCTTGTACAAGTCATGGCATACATCAAGCAGCCAATCACCCTAGAATACTCAAGTTGAGATACAGCTTTGCCAGTATTAGGCATTAGCTTCTCACTTGTATCCATGGGAGTACTCACAGGAGTACAATCAAAGTAATTAAATTTCTTTAACACCTTCTCAATGTAATGAGACTGAGATATAGAATTTTTTTTACTTTCATGTTTAATCCTTATGCCAAGGATAACATCTGCCTCCCCCATATCCTTCATGGAGAACTTTGATGACAAAAATTCTTTTGTAAGATCAACTTGATTTTGGTCAGTGCCAAAGATCAACATGTCATCAACATATAGACAAATGATGACTCCTTTACCAGATTCATCAAATTTGC
The DNA here is from genome assembly GCA_030686995.1 of Artemisia argyi. NCBI lineage: Eukaryota > Viridiplantae > Streptophyta > Magnoliopsida > Asterales > Asteraceae > Artemisia > Artemisia argyi. The sequence continues at coordinate 151,806,738 of CM060688.1, read as the reverse complement.
TATATACACATTTGTCAGCTTGATTAAGTAAATAACTACTAGACAAAACCACTTCATCAAACTTTTGATGCCATTGCTTAGGTGCCTGTTTTAGTCCATAAAGAGACTTAATCAGTTTACACACCTTGTTTTCATTGCCAGGCATGATGAAGCCCTGAGGTTGGTTCATGTAAACCTCCTCATCTAAATCACCATTCAAGAAAGCTGTCTTCACATCCATTTGATGAATAATCAGATTGTGAATTGATGCCAAAGCAATTAGCAATCTTATGGTACTGATACGTGCCACTGGAGCATAAGTATCAAAGTAGTCTATCCCTGACTTTTGTTTAAAGCCTTGAATAACTAATCTTGCCTTGAACTTTTCAACAGTTCCATCTACCTTCATTTTCTTTTTGAAAATCCATTTGCTACCTAAAGGTTTGCAACCAGGTGGTAGATCAGTCAACACATAAGTGTTATTGCCCATGATAGAGTCCATCTCATCATTAATTGCTTCTTTCCAGAAAGCAACATCCTGGGACTTCATTGCTTCTTCAAATGTTTTGGGATCATCCTCCACAATGAAGCAATAGGAGTATTGGTCAGAGACCTCACTCCTTGTACCTTCAATTAAGTATAATTGAAACTCAGCTCCAAATGACTTTGGAGTCCTCACCCTATTGCTCCTTCTGAGCTCAGGTTCAGGTTGTTGTTCCACAACCTCATCAGCAGGAACCTCATCAGCAGGAACCTCTGAAACACCATTGTCATTGGTTCCATTTGGAATCCTTTGACTTGGTCTAGGGATAGATGAGAATCTGTTCTCATCAAAGATTGCATCCCTTGATTCAATTATTGAGTTAATTGAAATAGACTCATTAGGTTTTATAACATAAAACCTATATGCCTTGGAATGCTCAGCATATCCAACAAAGATACATTCAATGCCTCTTTCACCCAAAGTTTTCTGCTTTGGATCAGGGAGTCTTACAACAGCCCTACAACCCCATATCCTAAGATAATTAAGGTTAGGTTTCTTTTTAGTCCAAAGTTCATAAGGGGTAACTTTGTTCCTTTTGTTGGAACCCTATTTAATAAATAGCAAGCTGTTAACATAGCTTCACCCCAGAACCCTTGACTCAGCCCTGAATAGGACAACATGGAATTAACCATCTCCTTCAACACCCTGTTTTTCCTTTCAGAAATACCATTTTACTGAGGAGTATAAGGGGCAATCGTTTCATGGATTATACCAACAGACTGAAAATACAGAGTATCCATGTACTCACCTCCCCTATCAGTCCTTAATCTTTTGATCAGGGAACTTTGTTGCAATTTAACTTCAGTTTTAAATACTTTAAATTTATCTAATGCTTCATCTTTAGAATGTAATAAGTAAACATGACAAAACCTAGAAGCATCATCAATAAAAGTCACAAAGTATTTCTTATTCCCGAAAGAGGGAGTAGCATGTAAATCACAAAGGTCACTGTGAATTAACTCCAAAACTTTAGTTTCACGTTTTACTCCTTGAAAAGGTTTTTTAGTTATCTTGTTCAACATACAAGTTTTACACTTTTCAGTGTTCACATCAAAGGCTGGAATTAACCCATCCTTAGACATATCTTGCATTCTTTTAAAATGTACATAGCCAAGTCTTGCATGCCAAAGGTTTGAATCATAAAGTTTAGATGTAGATATAAAAGCAGAATCAATATTATCATGAACAATATTAAGTCTGAACATTTGATTACACAAATAACCAAAACCAATAAACACACCATTTTTAGATAAAATAAACTTATCAGATTCAATAACCTGTTTATAACCACAATTATTCAAAACACTACTAGAAACCAAATTCTTTCTAATATCAGGAACATGTAAAACATTGAATAAAGAAACAATCTTTCCAGAACTAAACTTCAAATCAACACATCCATTTCCATGCACCAGGGCAGTTGACTCGTTTCCCATGTGAAGAATAGAACCATCATTCATTGACTTATAGGTCTTGAACCAGCTTCTATCTTTACACACATGAATTGTTGCTCCAGAGTCAACCCACCACGCAACATCATCATCCTGCACAAAGTAAATATCAGATATATATGTAACATAATAAATCTTAAAAGACTTATTAAACACATTCTGACCTTTCAGAGAATTGGTGTTACCATTCCCTCCACTTGTGCCTGATCCATTGGATTTGTTTCCAACTTTACCACCCTTGCAATCTTTCCTGAAGTGTCCAGGTTTCCCACACTTCCAACAAGTCACCTTAGGTTTCTTGTTAAGATCAGATTTGGTGTTATCTTGATGCTTACGCTTGCCCTTGTTGTCATTGTACTTGGTGGAGTTGTTATGCTCCACCATATTGACAACTGATGGACCAGTAGTAGTGCTACTCTTTGGCTTGTCAATGTCTTGAGCTTTGAGTGATTCCTCAATGCGCAAGTGACTGCTCAACTCAACAAGAGTTAACTCCTCCTTCTTATGCTTAAGCATATGCTTGAACTCTTTCCAAGAAGGAGGTAGTTTATCGATGATACAAGAGACTGAAATAGCCTCATCCATGTTCATCTTGTGTTGTGTGAACCGACCAAGTATACTAAGAAGTTCATTGTATTGTTCCATGACAGGTCTAGAATCAACCATTTTGTAATTGTTAAAATTACTTACAAGGAACTTCTTACTTGATGCATCCTCAGCCATATACTTGGCTTCCAAGGAATCCCATAGTTCTTGAGAAGTTTCAACATTCTGATAAATATCAAATAGAGAATCAGACATACCATTGAGAATTAAACCTCTGCATATGTAGTCATCATTCTCCCACTTGCTCCTTGCCCTCATCTGATCCATAGTAGCATCATCTCCATGATCTTCTGGAATCTCAGTTGTGAGAACATAAACCACATTCATACTTGACAATAAGAAGTGCATCTTCTTTTGCCATCTTCTGAAATCAACACCTTCAAACTTTTCCAACTTGGAAAAGTTAGCATCCATTTGTCTCATAGCAGCAGCCATTGATTATCACTAAATAGTTTCTATTGATTGTTGGTTGTTATTTGTAAAACAGTTTCCCAGATTAGGGTTAAGATAATCAATAAAGGTACCGGATATTCACTTGAAATCGTGGTATCACTTTCCAATAGAAACTATTCGACCCTATGCCTGGGTTACACGAATATCTCTATGGGATAAGACCAAGTGATGTTCTTGCTTTAGGCACAAACCAAGAACCAGATGCGTATTGAAGTGTTTAGGGTTTCGTATTTCGTATTGTATATCGTATCTCCATGCAGAATGATGTGACCTCTATTTATAATAGAGAATACTCAAAACCCTAGCCCATGAAATTATGTATAATTAACGGTCCATTAATTATAACATAATACTTTCCATAATAATAGGGAACAGTGGTTATCAGTGGAAACATTATCACTAGCAGTGGTAATGTTAACACTATCAGTGGAAACGCTAGCAGTAGAATCACACTATCAGCAGAATGCTATCAGCAGCAGAATCAACTAGCAGCAGAATCAGCTGTCAGCAGAATCCTAGCAGCAGATTCACAACACTAGCAGCAGAGTCTACTAGCAGTACCTTGATCAATACATAACCACTATTGAGTCAGGGGATTCAGTGACCAAATGGGTGTATACTCCATACCTCCAAACCCATTACCAGGTGTGAATTGATCCCTCAAGAACACTAAATTTTCCAACATTATACAATAATGAAGAAATGCACGGGGATAATAACAATGAGCTTCATTACTTCACCTTCAAAAGCATCGTATCTGCAACAAACAATTTCTCAAGCACTAATAAGCTAGGAGGGGGGATTTGGTGCAGTATACAAGGTGAACTTCTAAAGGGTACTCTAACTAAGAATGTGACGCCACTTTTCAGGGAAAATTACTTGACAGTCAAGAGATTGCGGTGAAGCGACTATCAAAAGGCTCTGGTCAAGGAGTCACTGAGTTTAAGAATGAAACCGAACTCATTGCTAAACTTCAACACACTAATCTTGTCAGGCTTTTAGGGTGTTGTATTGAGAAGCAAGAGAAAATCCTTGTATATGAGTACATGCCTAATAATAGCTTAGATTTCTTTCTATTTGGTAAGATTCAGTACTGCAGGGTATCTTGTATAAGAACTTGGTTAGTTGTTTGGTAGCTGATACTCGTTTGTTAACAGATCCTAGTAAGAAAGGATTACTGGGATGGACGGATCGTTTTGTAATCATAGAAGGTATTGCCCAAGGACTTCTATATCTTCATAAGTTTTCAAGGCTGATGGTAATCCATAGAGATTTGAAAGCTAGTAACATCTTACTGGACAGCTACCTGAACCCAAAAATATCAGATTTTGGCATGGCGAAGTTATTTGATAGAAATGAGTCTCAAGCAAATACAAGTAGAGTTGTTGGAACACGGTGTGTACATGACTGATATTAAATTTATCTATAAGAGATGGCAACACAAACTCCAAAACGCTAACTTTTTTTTTTATTTGATTAATATCTAGTGGTTATATGCCACCAGAGTATATGATGAACGGCGCTGTTTCAACCAAGACAGATGTATTCAGTTTTGGTGTTTTGTTACTTGAGATCGTGAGCAGCAAGATGAATCATGGGAGCTATGATGTGGAACACCCTCTCAACCTTCTGGGGTTTGTAAGTTCAATTCCTATCCAGGGGTCATTTCATTTATATATGTCATAAATCTTAAATCATCAATTGAGTTTTTTAGACGTAATATTTAACTAGTACTATATCTTGAATAATATACTGAATCTGATTCAGGCATGGGAACTGTGAAATAAAGGTAGAGGTTTAGAGTTCATGGATTCAATACTGGAAAAGTCATGCTCTCATACGCAAGTAACGACATGCATTCATGTGGGTCTCTTGTGCGTTCAAGACCATGCAACGGACAGACCAACCATGTCAGAAGTTATTAATATGCTTACAAATGAGAATATGCATCTGCCTGAGCCTAAACGACCAGCGTTCTTCATTGAAAGACATGAAGCAGATGCAGCAAGAGATGATAATTTGGGAAATGGGTCCGTGAATGGTCAATCAATTTCAATTTTAGTGGCAAGATAGAAGACAGCAAGAAAGTGTGTAATGCATTGTGCATGTGTTCTTAAAGGGTCACTTAAAACTTGATGTTACAACCTTTAAAACAAAGTGATATTCGGCTCTCTTACGCCTTGCAGCAAATATATAGGTAATAAATAAAGAGTAATAGTGCAACTCACCCTGCAACAAAGATGAGTCAATAGAATGACAAGAAGGATTTTTTTGCTGAATTTTTTAGAATAAGAAAAAAAGGAAACTGTGAAAAATGCATGCCTACTGCCTACATATATAGTGATATGAATGAACCTCATTTTCCTTTCCTTATATCTGATGATGAATTTCATAGGGAAAGCTCTACAAGGTTTTCTGATTTTGTATATGTATGATGTGTTGCATAACAAACGCTAAGGGTGCGTTTAGTTGGAGAAAAAATTCTATTGTTTTCTATCTCTAGTTTTGTAAAAATTTGGAAAGAAAATTTATCTCCACAAAACACTTGAAAATATAGAAAACGCGTTTAGTTGATGTTTCCATTTTCTATTTTGAAGAAAGGGAGGGAGGGCTGTGGGTTACAAAGGAAAACAAGGAAAACAACTAAAATTTGTTTTGTAATTTTCCTTGTTAGACTAGGAAATAGAGGATTTTGTGTTTTGCAAAACATTTGATTGGAAAACGCTTATTTGAACGCGATCTCTGTTTTCCTTGTTTTCCACAAAACATTTTGTAGAAAACAAGGGTGTTTTCCCTCAACTAAACGCACCCTAAGCGTTCAGTTAGCATTTGAACCTGATTTTATGGGTGTCAGGAACAGGGTAATAAATGATGGTAGTAGATACTGATATAGGTTTACTTATCAAAGATACTGATATAGGTTTACTTATCAATTGGCTTTTTGTGGTTATATTGTATCTCAAACGCATTGAAAAAAAAAAAAAAAAAAAAAAAAAAAAAAAGAGTTTGACTAAAATCAAAGAGTTCAAGTGGGTCAACCAAAACGGATCAAAAATCATACAAACTACAAAGTGATGACCAATGACTTCTAAACTGAACCCATTTTGACTTGCAACCCAAATCATCTCATCCACTCACTTTGCGACCTATATATTATACTATACCAAGATATGTCTGGCCAAATCATCTGACCCACTCACTTTGCGACCTCTATATGTCTGGCACGTCACATAAGGTACACTAAAAGAAGTTAAGCTACTAAGAACAAAATCAAGACTTAAAATATATAAATTTTAAAAGTAAGTATCAAAGTCTGATGAACAAAGAACGGTTGCTTTCTAAATCACTTGCAAGATAGTTTCAAGGTACACAATACAGGAAACATACACTTTCAAGTTTAAAAGACAACAGTGTCAAGCATGGTACCCAATGTCTGAATGATGTTGGATGACATTAGGTTAGAAACGTGTTCTTCAAGATGCTTCTTGGCATCTTCTCTTCCAACATTAGCAATTGCTAGTTTCTCTGGGGACAGTTCGTCCTCTTCCTGAACAGCTTTGTTATATTTGATAGCTAGACCCAGCATTTCCTGCATAGTAAAACCAAATGTTCACCAACTAAAACCAATAACAGGTTTTTGAACAAAATATCCTCAAAGGTCCAATGGTATTTACAAATTTACAAGGATCGTCACAACTTCATACTATGTCATCCAAGTGACTTTGTCCATGATACGCTCATTACATCATATGAGAGGTGACAATTCAACTCATTGACGTATAAATGAATCGATTTTGGCTATAGTTTATCTCTAACGGGTCAAATGGGTTACATAAAAGATCTTAGCTAAAAAGAAGCATCAGATAAGCAAAAGCTAAAGTATATTCAATGCATACAAGTATACAACCTAGTAGATCGTTTTATTAAGAGAAAAACATATTATTGGAATATTATAGTTTCTATGTTAGTTTCCAGAGGGAATCCTAACTAAACCACCAAGTGAACCTTATTTTACAAATTAACTATTCATAGAATTATTATTTAATTAAAAAAAAGGTATTTTGGTCGTCAACCAATACCCAACTCACCCATTTTGACCTCTTACCTAACTCGCCCATTTATCCCCCCACGATACGAAAGAATCATTTAGATTCTGCAGAAAATCGACAGATTCTTACCTGGACAGTCACCTCATTGGTTTTGGAATGAGTATCAAATCGTTCAAGGGTCAGTCCATCAGTCCACTTCTTCTTGTGAAGATTCAATAGCATCTTCTCCTCAAGCTCATTCTTTCTGTAATTGATGGCTATTGAGTAATAATGCCTGTTTAAACCATGGATCAGTGCCTGCAAAAAACATACCACATCCATAAGATAAAGAAGATATAAAAAAAAAAAATCATGCTCAACACACTGGGGGCAATTTTGATCCATATATACATGAATGGGTCAATTTTGGGTTCTGTTCTGTCTCAAACGGGTCAAACTAAATTTTTCTATAGGAAACTGATAAAATGCATCCCACGGGTTGAAGGGCATCCTAAAGCTATACTTACTGCAGACAGCCTCCTACATGATGTTATTAAATAATGTAAGATTACTATTGCAATGAACACATTGACATTACAAATATTTGGGAAATGGAGAAAAATGAGTTCACGGGTCAACCCAGCCTGAACCCATTTTAAACTGTTACTCAAACATTCTCACCAGCCCATACTGGCTACATGTACTTCAGACACTAACATGGTGTTATATGTAAAACACTCACTTGAATGGATGGTTTGTTCAGATGACCAAGATTAGAAGTAGTCTGGCGCGGCTCTTGACCAAGCATCATGGTTTGAGGGTTGATTGTGCGGAATGCGTCTATGACAACTTTCCCTTTAACACTTTGGATTGGATCTATAACCACTGCAACAGCTCGTTGATTCAAAGCTTCAAAACTCTGAGCATACCAAAGACGCATCAATATTAGATTAGTACACATTGTAAAGAAAATCATATTCACAGTGAAATGATGACTACATATAGAAATTACTTATATAGATTTGTGCTTATTATAAATGGACTAAATGGTTAGAAGCAGTGTTGTAAATATCGCTCGGCGGTACCTCGGCGGTCGACCACCGCCAAGCGCCAAGACCGATATGGCGGCGATATATCAGTGATATATCGGAGAGCATAAATTATAAAGAAATTTTTTTTTAAAAGTATTTATATATTTTATATGCATATTTTTAAAATTTAATTATTATATTTAATATTTTTAATTATATATTTTATATAAATGTTGCAAAATTTCGGATAGGCCTTTTAGCAGCCCAAATTTCGTTTGAAATAGATAAAAGGTCCAGCCCATTTTCTACCCTAAACCTTTGGTATATAACACAAGTTATAATATCCCTAAAATCACTTTTGCCCACACGTACATCAGCCTCTCTATCTCTTTGTAGTCACACATTCTCTTAACATTTCACACCAACCGCAATCAATATTTCTTCCATCTTTTAATCAAAACATGTAACGGTACATCTTTGATTCATTCTTCTTTTCAAAACATATTTCTTCCAGCTTTTATCTTCTTAAACAACCGTTGGCCGGATCTTGACCGTTGACCGGATTTTGGAATCGCCGGAAACATCAGATTTAGTAAAAAAAAAACGATTTTGACCGGATCTTGACCGCCAAGGACCGATTTTGGCCGATTTTGGCTGATTTTGACCGATTTTGACCATGACCGATATATTTGACCGATATGCCAAATATCGTGGCGGTGGACCACCGATAAGCGATATATCAGTGATATATCGGCCGCCAAGACTGATATTTACAACACTGGTTAGAAGTTAGAATTTGATGCAGCTATGTATGTAAATGAGACACCTAATTATTCAGTGGCGCAAATTCATAAAAGTACACAGGCCACTCTATATTTATTTAACCCCACAACTTCCAACATAAACTCAAAACGTACTGTTGCCTGTTTAAACCTCAACACGCCCCCGAAAGGCTATGTAATGCAATTAGTTTCCATACTAGTTGTCTAGTTTTAGTATAATTCTTGAAAAAGTTCCCCATTTCACACCCGTATACATCCATAACTTAAGACTACAATAAATAGTGAATTACTGTAGTACAAACAGAGAGCCTTCCTAATACAAATACTCTTAGCTTTCTAACTTTCCTTCATAGTATCACACATTGTAAAAGAATGATCCCCCATTAACCCCAACTATACTGGATTACTCGTTTAGCCAGAATCCCAAATAAGAACCCAGCCAACTGAAAGATGCTAGAAAGGTACATGTTTCACAATCGTACAACTGCTTGACAATATGGGCTGAACTACCTATATAGGCACCACGTAAATATGTAGCAAATGACAGAACTTAAAGCAGATTGTTTTTACAAGATATTAAGCATATGCATTGTAAACAAAAAAAGACATGAATCCAGCACCTGTTGTGTGTTGACGTCAACTCCAGATAACCAACAGCCAAATCCAGGATGTGAATGGTACCATCCAACCACCATTTCAGGTCTGGTAACAAATAGAAGAAGAATCAGTCAAGTCAGATAAACTGCTAATATTGTAGAATATAAAGCAACATCTAAAATGAGGCTGGACATATAAGTAATGTTATCCACAACACTTTTATATGAATACAGCTTTAAAAAACAATGTTACTAGAATAATATCACGACACGACTATCAACACGGTTAATCACAAATCACTACATTGATAGCCTCCAAATATATAACGCGCAAAATCAATTAAAAACATAAAGCAAACGTTTCAGAAGTAAAATGTTAGCATTATGGAGGTATACAAGGAACAGGGACCTAGATATAACTGACAACGCTCTTAATCATATTCATGCGACGCATAATATAGAAGACAGCAAAATGGGCAAATATTCACAAGAAAAAACATATTACAATGTCAGACACAACACAGGTCAAGATAAATGAAAGTCTATAACTAACAACGAGGGAGCTGGATAATATATAGAAAATTATATCATGTGAAACCAGTGTAGTCAAAAGCGAGAAAAAGCGTGCTTTAAGCGAAGAAGCGAAGCGAAGCGCCCTATAGCGCTTTGATTCTAAAAAAGCGATGCGTTTTACTAAAGCGAGCAGAAGCGACCTAAAGCGACCGAAAAGCGACCTAAAAGCGCTCGCTTTTTTGCATAACGGCTAGTTTTTAATTTTTTACCTAATGAAGTTTTACAGCCGGCCCTAATCTTTTAAATTAGGTTAAATATTTACAAAACTAACCCTTTAACATAATATTATAAATACTAACACTTATTAACAATTATTAATCACACAATCTTCTCTTCCCACGTTTCATACTTCCACTTATCATTCTTTATTCCAAGCCGGCCCTACCACCATCCATCCAAGTTAAAGTTCAGATCTCAAGCAGAGTATTATATTACTATATATTTGATTCAATTGATTATTATATGTGATACAATATACATGTCTGTATACTTTATAATATTAGAATTAGTCATGTTTCACTTTTCAGGTTATATAAATGGCAAATAGAGCTAGAAAAACTGACCCAGCATGGGAGTATTCTCTCCTGGAGGACCCGAAGAATAAGATTGCTATTACTTGCACATTTTGTAACAAGAAAACTCATGGTGGAATTTTTCGACAAAAGCTTCATCTTCGAGGCATTATACAAGAAGAAATGCACCGGCATCTACAAGTAGGACATCTACAAGTAGGGCACTCTTCGATGAATCCGACGAGGATCTTGTAGATGAAGATGATATAGTGGATCTCAGAAACGATGGGGAAATAAGAAATGAGAACTTAGATGATTATTCCGAATAAAAAATATTAGACTTTAAGCTTTAACTATTTGAATAAACTTCTCTTTTGTGGTCTTTTTAGATTGAAAATGAAGATTTTAAGATAATTATGTTTTTATTTAACCATTGTTTTCATACTAGACACTATTATATGCACAAAGGGTAAAAAGTTAATTGAAGCACTCGCTTTTGTCGCTTCTCGCTTCTCGCTTTAGAAAAAGGCATGTCGCTTTGAGGTCGCTTTCGCTTTTAACTACCTTGTGTGAAACAACACAGCAAACTACTAAAAGCATAATTAAGTATGGGAAAACAATGAGAATCAAACACTTGGAAAATAATTGCAATACCTAACTTCTGAAATGAATCATAAAACCATATTTCCAGCCTACAGAAACAGACGGAGAAAAAAACTAACTTTTGCAGGAGGACACGAGAACAAACTTTACTAGTACTTCGAATATAGCTGATTCTGTTCTTGAAATGTTCCACAAGTTCATGAGTCAATATCATGAAACTAAATGGAAGATCTCAAAACTTATGAGACACTGCAACTCAAGCTCGTCTATCATGCCCTCTAAACCCCCATAATCAACATTCTACTTCAAATATCTTTACGGACGTGCTTCATTACCATCATCCATCATGTTTAAGGTAAAAATATGTTCTCTATTAGATTGTGGCCATGAGTGTATATGAACTTTTGAAGCCCGCATCACCCAACATGGTTGCCGAGTTGCTCATAAGTCATAACTTATAAGTACTTTCACCAGAGAGTAAAATATCCATGGTTCCTACCCCTCTAGTGATATCCCTCCGTGCAAGTGCCACGCCAATATCCCTTTAAGGAAAGCTTACCCGATTCGAGTTTGTTCAATGATGGATTTGAACACATGGATTTAATTAGGGCAAAGGAAACACAAATGCCATATGCAAGTGAAACACACTTTTGTCGGTGTATGAAAAAGTCATATCTATAACTCCTTAAAACGCTAGAATTCATCTTAAACAGTTCTCAAAAGACACTAGATCCATTCTTATTACTTAAAATCGAAACCTTTACACAACTACTTATTCCTCGAATCTAGTGACAAACACATAACGGCAACAAAACTAATCACATAAACAACAGAAACACTAACCTTCCAGTTTGTTTAAGCATATCAAGCATGTTAGTCTGGAAAACATGATCAACAGCTTCAACACTGACACCAGTCCCACTCTGCGGCATAGCAAACACATCGACAACACGAACCGTATACTCATCAACAAATTCACCAAGCATCAATCCCATAACTTCCATAGGCACACCAGCTCTCCCTACACATCACACCAACAGGAGTAAATTCTATAAATTAGTAACCTTTTTTATAATTATCCATATATATAATTAAGGGGGTGTTTGTTTAAGCTTATAGTGCTTATGAAATATAAGCCGAAACACAAATAAGCTCTTAAATAAGCCCACATATAAGCTTAAACAAACACCCCCTAAGATAATGATCAAAAAATGTATTCAATTATCTTCAACAGTATAATTATATAAATATCAGTGGCTTAATAATTACCCAGATTAAAAATATATATATATCAATTCAGTTATAGAAAATTTAAAAAAAGGAAACCCTAGAAATAAAAAGTACCGTGCTTAAGCATCTTCAACAAAGCAAGTGATGAGATGTAAACTTGCTCAGATGTATCGAGAGTGGGTGAATCTGGAGGCGCGTGACCTAACCCGCCACCACCACCAGCTAGCATTCTTTGAATTCTTTCCATCCCTGACATTAACTTTTTCTTCTTCTTTTTTACCGGAGTTTGTATGGTTGGTTGTGTGAGTTTTCCGATCGGTGTTTGTGAGTATTAAGTTTTCTAGTTTTCTTTAGTAACAAGAAATTGTATTGGAGTGAATGTTTCTTTTGGGTCCTTGTCTTTTGGTCTTTTTTATTTTTGATCCCTGAAGTTTTTTAGAGTGGTTATTAGCTTTATATGACAAAAATAAGCTTCTAAGCTTATATGAGTGGATTTTGATAAGCTTTAACTTTGTGGCTTTTTAAAAAGAGTGGGCTTATATAAAAAGACATTTTGTTGCTGGTTTTTGTATACTTAGTTCATTTGTTATACTTTGTATATCATCATCATTAGGGGTGTAATCGAGTCGAGCCGAGCTCAAGCTTAACATGGCTTGAGCTTGGATTGAAATTTATAAGTTAGGTTTGAGATAGTTTGACGAACTTTAATTATCCAGTCTCGAGCTTGGCTTGAAAAATTCGATAAAAGCTTGAGCTCGGCTTGAAAAGCTTGAATGTATATAAAAATACTGAATCTAATAGCCAAACTCATCAATAGATATATGTATAAAGTAAAACAAACTTAAACCATAATAGCCAAACTCACTAGTGTGTTACACAAATGATAATACTATAATAGTCGACAGCCTAATAAATATGAAGATAGATAAAGTAGGATACTAAACGTTTAGATTAATTAGGTTTAAATGACCTTCTAGAATACATGTTTAATTATTTACAAAGTAAGTCGTTATAATTATGTTAATACTCAAATTATCCCTAGTTAGTTATATAAATTTATAATGAAAATATATTTATATTAAAGCTCAAAAAAGCTTGATTCGAGCTCGAGCTGAGCTATCAAAAGCTTGAGCTTGGCTCGTTATATGTTTCGAGCTATTTTTTAGGCTTGAGCTTGGGCTTGAGCTTGATAAAAGCTTGACTTTATCGAGTCAAGCTCGAGCTCGGGTTGATTGATAAAAGCTTGACTTGATTGCAGCCCTAATCATCATACACCACATTGTAACCAAATAGGCAAATACCATACACCATTGTAGAGTGATAGGTTAGTATTTAGTCCTCAAAATACATAGAGAGACCTGTTAGTATTTTAGTCCTCAAAATATGTAGTGTGAAAGGTCGGTTCTATCTCGATAAGAACTCGATATTTAGCTTTATATCTCTAAACTTATAAGCGACGTTGCAAGTTTTCTCCACCGGATAAAGGAGCTTGTCGACATAATGGAAGGATACTCTCGAGTCGAATACTCTGTCGGGTACGAGTTTTATTGCCATCCCTATTCTCATACAGTTTTCTTGCTGCAAACCTATTTGCACACTCTATTATCAACTTATTTTGGTCATTCATTTCATGAAGAAGGATCTTTGTGGTATATCTCATTATCATGTTGTTCAGCTTTTTTGAGAAACCTTTGATATCACAGGTGATATCATACATGTGTCGACTTCTTCTTTTTGTTGAATCAGTGGTGGTGATGGAGGAACATGTGATGTCACAAGTGTTTGATCTTATTCAGTTTGTTTATGAAGATGTCGTGCTTTCTCAACCACAGCTTCTTCAGTTTGCTGATTCAACCATTTTTCAAATCCTAAAACCTATCGAAACATGCACAATATATCCATTAAATAGACAAATACAGAATCATCATAACATCTTTTGTTTTCAGTTAAACCTAACCTCTAATACCTCATATTATCACAAAACACAAAAATCTTCAAAAACACAAATAAAATCGAAATAAGAAAAAAAAAACCATCATAATCATCATAGTATAATCTATCAATAAGCAACTAGAATGAATAAAATCAGAAATTTTCAGAAATATCATAAAAAGTTAAATAACCTTTAAAAATAAGAAGAATATTACAAAAAAAAAAAAGAAAAAAAAAAGATCCTTAAATAACTGCAAGCTAATGGATTTGTATAAGAGTACCTTCATGGAGGTTATAAATTTGTTTGTTTGAACCTTTTTTTCCAGGATCGGTTGATTTACGAGTTCTTTGTTCCATTTTTGTGTTTATTTCATGATTTGCACGATTAATTTGTGCAGATTTTTTGATTTTCTTTTGTTATGGTTTTATGTGGCGAGAGAGAGACATTGAGTTTTGGTGATAATTAAATGTGATCCTGTGGGTGGGGTGAGGTGAGAAATGATCAGGTGGGTGGGATCACGTTCAAAAAAATAAAAAATAAAAAAAATGAGTAAATTTACAAATTCAGTCTCTCCGTTTTTTTTCCTTAAATTTTGTCTTTTAGATCAACAACCCAGATCTGTCCATTAGTATGTGAGGTACTTTGAGTTCCCAAAATAACTCAACTCTGGTTTGGTAATTTATTTATTAAAACACCCTTCATTTATAACAACATCAAGTACTAAATTAATATTTTAAATATTATTTAATCATCAAAATTTTATCATTTTCATTTATAACTCATAAACTTTTTTTCCTCGCAATAACTACATATTTAACTCGTAAATTTTATCAAGGGTCACTTCAAAACACAAGTTCGCAAGTATAATTATTTGTCGCTATACACCGTCGTTTTGCACGGGTGTTCGTCTAGTTCTATTCTATTTTTGAAAAGATTTAGGTTTCTCCGCTCATTATCTCTCTATACTCAAACTGTCAATTCAGACACTTGTCAAGATGATATGAGTAGGAATATAAGTAGGAGTAGTAGGAGGATATATCATTCTCTAAAAAAAATGGTGATAATAGATGGCAAAAAAAAAAAAAAAAAAACCCTTATTTGCGACCTGAGTGACTAGGTGGAGTTGGGCGACTCTATTTATTTTTTTGACAAGTGTCTCATGGTTTGGAGGTTTTTTTTTTTTTTTGGAGCAAAATACAATTGTTTGTCCTTGAACTTGTACAAAATCGTCATGCTAAGTCTGAATAACATTTTTTTTTATCAATAGAGGTCCCTTTTCCATGTTTTTGATCAACCAAGGTCCATTTTACTGTAATCCATCGGTCACCATCCGTTATGTCTCCCATGTGCCTTGCACATGAGGGCAAAATGGTTATTTCATCGCTTTATAAATTATTTTAGTACAACTAGTACAACCTTAGTTACTAACGGTGTATTTACTCTAAATGTTACCACTGTTACTTTACTCACCCACACTATCATCACCACCGCCATTAACTCAGTCACCTCTACCACCACCACCGACCGTAAATATTATTATTTTTTTAATTATTTTTACATCTTATAGAAATCCGCATTTTGTTTTAATAGTACATAGTTATGAGAAAAAGAATACAAGACTGTTAACATTCTTTAATAAAACTGACATTATCAAAATCTGACATTAATATGATATAACAACATCTATCTTAATTGTGCAGAAATAAAGGTAGTATGTAAAAGAAAACAAGAGGAAGAATCAAGATTTGAATGCAAAACTATTCTCCCTCATGACCCAGAAGACTGAACTCACTAACAAAATTATGGAGATGCGATCAACCATTGGATCCATAAAATATGTACAACGAGCCCTAGAGTTGACTATTGATGAGAAGCAGAATGAAATCAAACACAAAGAATCCGAAATAAAGGATTTGAAAAGCAACCTCCAAACTCCACCTAAAGTCTTGTCAGTGAGCTCTGACGGCCCATCAAATTGTGAAGTCAACTTAACTAATAAAGCAACTACAACTAAAGTCGGATCATGGTTTGTTCTATCAAGAATGAAGAAAAAATTGTAGAGTGTAATAAGGAAGTAATAAACCCTGATATCAAAGTTCAAAAGCCTGTCGATGAAGAGCAAAAAAAGGGTTGGGAAAACTTGCAAGTTCAAAGGAACACGAGACTCGGGGATCTAACTACGGTAGTGATGATGCAAAGATTGTATTAGGCAACACAATTGATAGTAGACTAACCACAAAGGATACAGAAGGTCTTAAAGAAACTGGGAACAGTTTAAGCATAAAAGGAAGATCTTTTATAGGAACAATCAAAACACGAACTGATGGTTAAATTAACAAAAGTCAACTTGAAGCAAACAGGGAAGTGGGCCAACAGAAGTAACACGAATCAAATCCTGAAGCTATTCAAGTGATGAAGTTCACCAAGCAGCTAATAAGAAAAAAAGTGAAGCTGAGAGAACGGATGAAGATGAACCAAAGATAGAAGCGGATACGAATACTTCGACTGAATTCGGGAATCGCTCAGAAGTATTGATTGGCTCCCAAACGGTCAACCTAAATTGACCAAGGATATGGTCAACTAGATCAAACAGCCTAAAGTCAATCTCCATAGAATATAGTGTTTCCCTGGGTCGTTATGTCCCGACGAGGTTGTGATGGTATCGAAACGGGTTCGTGATCGGGTGAATTTGGACAAGAAAGGGTTTGTGATTGATTTGAACTAAGGAATCTACAAGGAAATAGCTTAAATAAGCTATTATAACAAGACTGTAAAATTAGAAAAACCAGAAATGTTTAAAACCTAAAAACGTGTACGTTCAGTTTAAATTTACGTAAACATACAAAATAAAAAGTGAAAACTGAAATCTGAAAACCCTCAGGGGGTAAAAATGACTTTTTTACAAACTTAATGATAAAAGAAAATTTGTAGAAAAAGAAAATAAATTTTTACACTAATTAATTATTTAATATTAATTAATTACTAATTAAAGATTACTTAACTAATTTAACTAATTTAAATTATTAAAAATAACAAACTAACTTTAGAAAATTAAGAAATTTTTTACAAATCTAATTAACCATTACAGGAATCCTAGAAAAATATAAAAAAGTTTATAAAAATTATATTTAGACTATTTTACTAATTATTATATTAAATATTAATTAATTACTAATTAAACTATTTTAATTATAAAAACTAGAAGATGAACAGTAGAAATTATAAGAAAATTTCTAAAATTATTTTATAACTTATAAAAGCTAGGAAAAATATAAAAACTAGGGTTTACTTAATAAAAACTAATTTTGCTATTTAATTCTTAATTATTAATTAATTATTACTAAATTTACTATTAAATCTAATTAATACCAAAAGACAATATAAAATTCTGGAAAAATTTATAAAATTATTTTAATATAAAAAAAATTAAGAAAAATATAAAAATGCAAAGTGCTTAATAAAAATCTAAAAAGGAAAATTAAAAAGTTAAATTACATTAAATAGAAACTATCACTTATTTTTAAATTGGTTTTTTCTGGATTTTCTTTTACAAAACGATTTTATACCTAAAAACATTAAACTTTTACAAAAACAACTTTTTTGGAAATAAAAAATAAGCACTATGAGTGCTTATAAGCTAGACAGTTGACTTTTGTTGACTTTTTGATGGAAATCAACCTTGGTGGGGTCCACAGGGGTGAAACTTGGTTCAACTAAGTCACTTGGACAGGAATGAAGCTAAAACAACCAAAGGGTACCACTGAATAAGCAATAAGCAATCAAATAAGGACTTGGTAACTTGTTTTGTACACAGAAATGGGACAACATTTGATGCTTTCTAGGGGGCCCACAAGGGAGAGTAAGCTCAAGAGCTTGGTTGGAATGGAGAGAGGGGCAGGAGGGGAGTCCAAAGAACCAAGGGGGAGGATGTGGGACCCACTGAGGTGGCCTGTGGGACCCACAGAAGTGGAGGCAATAGATGGGGGGCTGCTCATGCAGCAGTGGTTATGCACCTGTGGGGCCCATAGAAAAAATTGAAAAAATATAGTGAAGATGGGACAACAAAGATGAGGAGGGGGGCTTCAATATGTAAAACGATCAAGTCCTGGATCCAAGTACAAAAATCAAAACAATTCCCTCAAGATTTGAGTTTTCTGAACAAAGGCAATTTTGACTTTTTAACTTTAAACCTAGATTTGACTTATGTGAACTTTGATCTCTCACAAATGATTATATATGATGTTTTAAGCTGACATGGAACTGAATTAAGCTATATAAAGTGATTATGCAACTAAATGAATGACAATGCAAGCTAAAAATCTAACAGTTAATAAAAAACTAGAAGTTGAAAGTGATTTTTGACTTTTTACCAAATGGCAACTGGTTTTTATGGCTAAACTGACTTGGACTAACCTAATGCAAAGTTCTTGAACTAATTTTTCCTTATATAACCTACCACATCACATCTAACCACCATTTACCAAACACCCCCTTAAGGCATTTGCTGATTTCAAGTTTTGCAGCCCTAAAAAGGGTGATTTAGCCTTGTAAAAAAAATCTAAAAATTAAAATAAAAATACCAGCAAGTAGATAAGCAATAAAATAAGATACAAACCAAATTTCAGGTCTAACGGACTTATAACGAAGAAATGAAAAATCAAAAACTATTTCTGCAGTTTGGTAACTTTTTTGACTTTTTAGATTTCTTAAAAGCTTTGACTTTGGTGAACTTTGGTTTGATTTAGCTTACTAATAATGATGTTTTATACTAAAATGAAGCTAATTTAAGTTAACTTAACACTTTCTAAACCTACAATGAAGAATTTCACCTCCAAATTTATAACAGTTAATCCTAGTTGAGACTTAACACTAAGCTTTGACTTTTTTATAAATAACTACTGATTTTTATACCATAAATGGCCTACTAGAACTTAAGTGAACATGTAGGAACTGGAAATTTCAACTCAAATACCCCCTGAGTCTTCAAACTCAGTAAATCCAAACACCCTCAATTGTTGGTCCGATTTTGATTTTCACAACAGATAGATGAGTGGAACCCTGAATCTAATTTGCATCAACTTAGTATGGTTCAATAAGCCCTAATGAACACAGATTTATAGATTTAAACCACAAATGACAAAGATTATATAATATGCCAAAAATGGCAGTGATAAAAAAAACTTTGAACACTAATTACTTTAAATTAACTAGTACACAATTGTAAGCTACAAATTGATTTAATAACACATAATAAGCACAACTAAACATAAATAAGCAGAAATTAATCACTTAAACATTATATGCTTAAAAATTTAGAAAGAAGCTTACAAAGCCTTCCTGCCAAAACCAAGTGAACCAGGAACAAGAAACACCCCTAATAGGTCTCCACAGACCCACTAAACCATATTTGATCCAGAATTGCTCAGCTTGCACCTTCTTGCTTCATCTTCATCTTTTTTTTTTCTTTTTTTTTTCTCTATTTAATTCTATTTTTTTTTTTTTTTTTTTTTGTATTTTTGTTTTTGGACTTAAACTGATTTTAAATGGTTTCTACTAGCTTATAGAAGCTATAAGGGAACCTATATGAGCTAATCAGTCCATCATAACAACTATAAACAAATTTAAGCCAAATTGAGATTTTTGAATTTGAAACAAGCATAAACTGAATTCAAGTACATAAACTGGAATTGATTATTGAAAAGGGTTTGAAATACACTTAGAATGCTAGAAATATACTTTGAAAGCTTAAAGATACACTGGAAATTGAAAAGCTTAACTATTCGACACTACTTCAACTAAGACTAAACTAATACTACTCTAACTACTACATCTTTCTTCATTTTCTTTGACTTATATAAGCCCTGAGCACTTTCTCTGTCTTTCCCACTTTTAATTTGGACCCTTGGATGCTTGGAATCGATCCTAGCCGTTCAAAGAATTTTTGGCGGGAAAAGTCCAAATGGCAGGTTGTGATAACTTGGAGAATTTTAAGGGTGATTAATGGGTTTTGGATTGTTGTGTTGGTGGAGGGAACAAGTAGTGGGAGAGGAGTTGCAGATTTGGTTTTGGAGGGGAGTGGGGATGGGTCAAAGTTGGGTGTTGACTAGGGTAGTATTAAAAACGGGGGAGAGGGTTTTGGTTTGTTGGGCTGGGGTGTTATTTGGTGATGGGCTGGATGGGAGTGAGTGGAGTGGGCTGATGGAGAAATAAGGGTGGAATGTTTTATGGTTTTGGGCTATTAATAACATTAGGTCCGTTAGGTTTGTACACAAAATAACACAAGGACCAATCATGTAACTTTTCTGAAAGTTGGGGGTGTTTCTGCAAATCTGCCAAAGTTTAAACAAGGATTACACTTGCCAAGCTTTGAATTCCCAAAGGTTATAAATGTTATTTTTCACTTTTTAAAATTCTCGAGGACCAAATCTGTCATTTTTCAAAGTCCAGGGACCAGTTGTGTAATTTTTGTGAAAACTTTATTCCAAGGACCGATATTGACTTTCTTTCAAAATATTTCACCAGGACTGATTTTGTCCAGTTTTAAAAGTTCAGGGACCTTTTATGCCAATTTTGGATTTTGAGGGGTAAAAATTGCCAGTTTGTTAAAACTTTTATCCAGGGATTAATATTGAACAAATTTGATTTCCCAAAGACCAAAGTTGACTTTTCTTTCATTTTAAACCTTCAGGAACTAGTTTTGTCATTTTTTTGAAACTTGAGGGACTGAAACTGCCAATTATGCAAACTTTGTTTGTTTTTCATTTGTTTTTAAACATTTTGCATCTAAAACATATAAAACACAATTTTGAAATATTTTTAGTATTTTGATGCGTATTTGAGTGTTTTTGGATGTTTTGGCAGTTCAGATACGATAAAAATGATGAGTATTTACACACTCATCAAGTATATCAATATTACACAGACGATTAATTTCATCATATGCTAACTAAAGGCAATTTCCATATTGGTTTCTTTTTTCTTTCTGATTTAAGACTCTAATGAGTATTATAACTAAACTTAATTAATTTGATGTTTAGAACTTAATTGTCAATACTAACTGGTATTCAAGATTCTAGAGCATAATCAATTCGAATACTGAACTGAAAGGTTACTTGTATTCAACATATTTATGGAACGCAGGATGAAACGTAATCTGCAAAAATTTTCTATTAAGTTATGGAAAATAGAACAACACACTAAGGAATCCAAACTGTTCCTAGCAACAAAACCTGGATTCCAGGAAACATTTGAAAACTAAATAGGAAAAAGAATATCTTTTGTAGGAGCAATCTTAACATAAAGTGGTGGTCAAGCTAAGAAAAGTCGACTTAGAGCAAACAAAATAAAGTGGGTCCAACAGAAGTCACACGATTCAAGTCCAGATACTACTCAAGTGATGGGAGTTCATTGAGAAGCTAGTGAAGCTGAGAGAGCGGAAGTGGTGGTCAATCGAAACACAAACTGGTGGTCAAACTAATAAAAGTCAACTTTTGGCAAAAAGGGAAGTGGGTCCGACAAAAGTCAGCCGATTAAAATCCAAAAACTACTCAAGTGATGGAGTTCATCAGTCAACTAATAAAATAAAATGTGAAGTTGAGAGATTGGATGAAGAAAGCAGAGATAGAAGCAGATACAAATTCTTCGATAGAATCCAACATTGGCTCAGAAGCCGATCAAGATAACACTGGCTGTTTTTATCATCATATATCTCAGATGATGTTCTAACTAGAAACAATTTCCAATTCAAGACTGATAAATGTTGAATTTCAATGCACTTCAAGTTAATTCGTTGTTTCGTTTAGAGCTCATTATCAAATCTGCTAACCGGTATTCAAGATTTTCAAGAGCAAAATCAATACAAATACTAAACTAAAAAAAGAAAAAAAGAATATAATTTAATATTTATGGTGGGTGGTGGTGGATGGCGGTGGAGGTGACTGAAATGATGATGGTGGTGATGGTGGTGGTAGTGATGGTAGTGTGGATAGTGTTAACTTATACACTGTGTTCTCGAGTCGGATTAATAAAAGAAAATGAAAGAAAGTGAAAAAGTTTACTCATACATTGTGTTATTGAGTTTTACTCAAAGGAAGGAAAGTGAAAAGGTTTACTCCGACATAGTATGATTTGGGTGATTTTATAATGAAAGTGTTTCCTCCCAAAAGTGGGAGAAAAATGTTTACTCCCACTTTACTTCCCTTTTCTTTATTATGAAAACTCAATAACACACCGTTAAAGTAAATACACTAGTCCCTAAGGTTGTACCAGTTATACCAAAATAAATAATAAAAGCAATGAAATGACCATTTTGCCCTCATGTGCAAAGCACATGGGGACATAACAGATGTTGACCGATGGATTACAGTCAAATGGAAATTGGGTGATAAAAAATGGAAAAAGGACCTCTAGTGATAAAAATATATAATTCAGACTCAGCATGATGATTTTGTATAAGTTCAGGGATGAACTGTGTATTTTACTATTTGTTTTATTGTAAATTACACATATACACCACACTTGTTTTGTACCTGTCCCTTTTAAACTTTTACATTTTCAATCCCTCCACCACCCACTCCGGCCACTTCGGCTCCGCCCCCGTTCTCACCACTTAACGCAACAGTTTTAGGGTTCGAAATATTGATACTCGCACGGTGGTTAATCGCAGCCGGAGCATTCACCACCACCCAATCAGGTCATTATCAAGATTCCATTATTATTTAATTTCAATATTCATTCACAATACTTTAGAGATGCCCAATATCACATAACCTGCTAGGGTCTATTTAATTCTTTGATTTTGCATTGATATAACATGGACATGGATCATAATAAGGAGTGTCGTTTCGATATCGAATTAACCGACACAGTTTTCAGCTGTGTTATACCCTACATTCACGAAAATGACCGTAACTCTGTTTCATTAGTCTCCCGTAAACTATACGAACTTGATTGTATGACGCGTAAGCATATAACCATTGACAACTCTTACTCCGTCCCACCGTCGCGTCTTGTTAAGCGTTTCCCGTATCTAGAGTCGGTAAAACTAAAGGGCTACCCGAAAGCGTTGATGTTTACCTTTGAGTTATTTCATTGGGGTGGATATGTGACTCCATGGGTTAAGGAGATTGTGAAGAACTTGAAGTGGCTGGAATGTGTTAAGTTTAAGCGTATGATTGTCCGTGATTCGGATTTGGAGGTTTTGGCGGAGGGGTGTGGGGAGAAGTTGAAGGTTTTGAAGATTGAGGCGTGTTCAGGGTTTTCGACGGATGGGTTGTTGCACATTGGGAGGAAGTGTAGTGGTTTGAGAACTTTGTGTTTGGAAACGAGTTTTATTGATGAGAATGGTGGCGAATGGTTACATGAATTAGCTTTAAGGAATAAGTGTATTCAGTCGTTGAATTTTTACTTGACACCTTTGGTTAATTATGATTATGAAGATCTTGTCCTCATTGCAAAAAACTGTAGTGAATCGTTAGTTTCTTTGAAACTTAGGGGTTGTCCCCGTAAATATGTTGTGGAAATCTTTAGATATGTTGTTAACTTAGAAGATTTTGGTGGTGATCCATTCATTGATGAAGGCGAGGAATACATTGATCTCAAGTTTCCTCCCAAGATGCGATGCGTAATGTGGAATCATGGGACTACATTAGATATTCCCATTATTCGAAGTTTTGAGCATCAACTAACCAAATTGGACCTAATATGTTCAGGATTTGGTAGCAATGAACACATAGTCTTGATTCATAAGTGTCCGAACTTAGAGGAACTGTATACTCAAGATACCATTGGAGATTTTGGAATCCAAGTTGCTAGTCACTTTTGCAAAAAGTTGCGTAGGATTAAGATTGAGAGTAGTGGACAAGAAGGGTTGGTGTCACATGTAGCATTGACTGATCTGGCAAAAGGATGTCTTGAATTGGAATGTTTACATATTAATGTGAAAGATATTACAAATGAAACTTTCGAATGTATAGGGGCTAACTTGAAAAACCTCCATGATTTCTTTTTGGGTTTGCTTCACAAAGTAGAGGAGGTAAGTGAGTTGCCACTAGACAATGGGGTTCGTGCTTTGCTAACTGGTTGCACCAAACTTGTAAAGCTAGGTATCCACCTTCGGAGTGGGACTAGAGGGCTCACTGATGTTGGTTGGGGGTATATTGGGAAATATGGTAAAAATTTAATACACATGAATCTTGGTTTTTGTCGAGATTCTGATGCAGGACTTCTGGAATTATCAAAATGGTGCCCGAAATTGCAAAAGTTGGAGATAAGGGGTTGTGCCTTTAGCCAACAGGCATTAGCTAACTTTGTTTTAAATGTAACTTCTTTAAGGTACTTGTGGATTCAAGACTACCAAGCATTTAAAAATGGTCATGATATTTTTGCTATGGTTCGACCATTTTGGAAGATGGAGTTGATTAAATATAAATCAAACGTTGCTGCTCAACAGCAACCACCTTCCTTGCTTGCATATTACTCGGTTGCTGAACAAAGAAAGGATATTCCACATAGTGTTATTCCGCTATACCCATGTGTGGAATTTGACTAGCAAGGTGTGTTTAGTATTTACTTATGTTTGCTATTGTTCTTTTAGTTTGTTGTTATCTAATGTTATTAGGCCTTCTGACATCAATATATGAACATTGAGAGCCAATTGAAATAAATAAAAAATGAAGATTATGAACATTGAACACTGTTTTTAGATCTTCCCTTGGTAGGTGTGTTTAACATTTAATTTGCTATTAATGGTTAATAATAATGTTGGTATTTCGTTTTACTGGCATGTAACCTTTCACTTTGCATTAGAAAACAGCTGATTTCAGCTTTGTTCTATGTTTAATGGTCTCATCTGTAGTAAGAAGACCTTTTTTCTTGACTTTTTGAACTAACATATATATTTGTTGATAGTCGGTTGAGGTTATTCTTTCTCTTAGACGTGCTCTTTTAACTGTCATCAGCACAAGTATGTAACATCTTCTTAGAGTTGAAGCATGCATCTCATTAGCTAACAAATACTATTACAATTGACACACTGAGAAAAGTTATGGTTTATTCAGCCATTCATTACATGTGTAACTGTCAAGTTAATTCATTAGGTTTAAAATTGCCAAATAAGTAATTTCAGTAGGTTATCTTTTAGTCATTTTTTGACTATTATAATTTAAAACTCTCATTTCATGGTGTGTTAGTATGTTTTGATATACCAGACTTGTAGAAATTTTATTTTTGTTTTGGAAGTCCAATTCTTGGATGTGTGACAATACATGGTTTGAGTTCGATTTTACTTGAAAAGTTTTATCCACTTGGTCTTTGGTTTGATTTGTGCGATGATGTCATTGTTCATATATGTTTGTTTAAATTAGTCGTAAGATTTTGTTATATAAAAAGCCTTGTTTCATGTATAACAGATCGTTTATCACCATTTGCCACAATGTTGACACCAGATAATTCTTTCAATTATAAAAACCAAAAACAACATCAACTCATCACAATTTACTCCAAAGACCAGAAATTTCAACAGGAATTTTTGAATGCAGGTAAGGTGTTTCATAGGTTCATTTGATGCACACGCACAAGGAATCACTTGAACAACATCAGGCTAGCCAGAATGCGGGCACTGGTTTCACTTATTTTATATTAATTCCCATAAATGGGGGATAACTTTTGGTTTTGAGTAACTTTTCAGACTTTTGTAGATCCGTATCGTAATATTATACTTTATTCCTCTGGGTTTGTTAACGTATGTAGGATTTTATTTTATTATTTATTTATTTATTTATTTTTTTTCTGATAATTTTCCTTATTTGATATCATGTTGGCACCTGAAGTGATATCCCAGTGAACATCGGCATGGCTACTAAATGGCCAGCAGAATGTGCATTCAGATCTTTAGTCTGCTGGTTCTAACTTTGTAAGCCTTTTGGTACAGTTATAGAGTGGGTGCATCTGTTTGGGTTCTCGGGCTTACTTGATCCATAACAAGTATATGAATTGCATATTACTTGTAAATATATGTATCTTTATAAATTATAAATTAGGAGATTGATATCATAGAGACAGCAACAAATTGTAGCTAACATGCCACATTAGTGTTGGCCATTGGTGCACTAGCTTTATAAATACTTTCGGCTAAAAACATCTATATTTGTTCATTAAGGATACGGATCCAGCAAGAACGTCACCATTTTTCATTATGATCGGATCAACGAAAATTGTGAATCCAACATAGAGTTTGTAATTTGATTATAAGTATAAATAACACGGTAAACAAGTAAGTTTTTCTGTTTAGCTTATTCATGGAGGATGAGTTCTTTAGACTCGAATGTACACAGAATAATCGAAGTATTTCGTGACCATTTATGACCCATTCCATGGCTACCCACAAATATCTAACTAGTGAGATTTGAACTTATCTGTTGTGAGAAGTTTTAGGGTGATGTCAAACTTTAGTCTTTGCTTAAAAACTTTAAAACTTGCATAATGAGTAATGTTGTTTGACTAAAACATCGTTACTTATAGAAGTTAATATAATTTATTAATTATTTAAATACTTAAT
Organism: Artemisia argyi; assembly: GCA_030686995.1. Lineage (NCBI taxonomy): Eukaryota > Viridiplantae > Streptophyta > Magnoliopsida > Asterales > Asteraceae > Artemisia > Artemisia argyi. Next base: position 151,779,861 of record CM060688.1, on the reverse strand, counting down.
TACAATTCAATCCTTGAACTTTTTTCACTCTCATTTACACTCATTTACGCCCATCAAATGAAGATATCATTATTCAGTTTCTTGGTCATCATCGTCTCAACTCTCTCACTTTCATACGATCAATCCTAAAAGCCTGTTCTCAACACCGATGGTGATCCACTTGTTAGTGGTCCTGGCTACTACATCTTGCACGACATGGCACAAGAAAACAACTGACGAACTACTAGACGGGTCACCTCATATTTTCTTTCTGGCCATACCAAATAAAGATTGTATTATTCGCGAATCGTCAGATCTTAACATTATGTTCTCCAATGCCACAACTTCTGGCCAGCCCGCGGTTTGGCGGATTGAGGATGCCAACGGGTACCGGGTCGTGACTAGCCATTGGACAGTTGGGAGCCCAGGCGCGGAAACTATAAACAATTGGTTTAAGATTGTGAAGTATGATAATGATTATAAGATTGTATTTTGTCCCACTGTATGCAACACTCGTAGGCCAACGTGTGGGGATGTTGGGTATGCTGTTGCTAAAAGTGGTCAGAGAAGTTTGTTATTAAGTAGCAACCCTCTTATGGTTAAGTTGAAGTTCAAACCTTTTTTGGATTGATAACCGACCCGTCTATCTTCTCGCCTCTAAATTGTTAGCATAAATGATTGATGGTGTGAGTTTGTTTCACTGGTTCAGATAGCCAGCAATAAAAAGTTGAGAAACATTGAGCATCCCGCATCTTGTAGTGACTAGTAAGGACAAAAGTAAAATAAGCATTGCGTCCAATGAGAACCTGTTTACATTGTATTATTGAACCATCAAAGGTTTGGTGAATGAAGTGGCACCATCTCGCTACAAAGCCAGTCAACACAAATTAAGAATATGTTGACCGCAAACACCGCATTGGGCGACTACACTTTTACATTAAGGTATCTTATAGTTGCAGAAAGTTGAGCAATAGTTGTTTGCCTGATGCTACTAGCAAAAAATTAGTTTGATCTTAGCATTTTCTGAAAATCGTACCCAAAATATGTATGAAGTGTTGTATATGATGCTGTTCATTCCCAGTAAATATTTCTATCAAAACACATTAACTAAAGCTCATCATCTCTAAACCCAGTTTTGGGATAATAATGCCAGAAATATATCACTAGTTTCCAAACAACAGTTTGCCAGTTTGGGATTCTTATAAAGTGATTGATTTGGTTTTAAATTCTAACAAAAGACACATGTATAATGAAACAATGCTGTCTGAAAGACAGTCAACAGCAAACAGCAGTATACAAAAGTCAGTCTTTAATCAAACTAAAAATATATGTAACTGAATCTAGTTAGACGTTCAGTGACTACCAATGTTCTCAGAGGTGGTAAACTAACGAGGGGCGGGTGCATTATGTAGGATGTCAACATAGGTCATTTTTATCAAAGGGAAATCATGCAGGGTCAAAATACATACATCTAGCCCAGATCTGTTTGTTTAGTTTTATACACAGTAAGTGTCCCAAATACGATAATTACTAAAATAATAATTTTTCCATCGTTACCAAATGTTTTGAATCCAGCTATGTCGAAGGTTTTATGCATTAAATATACATGTTGTGAAACATTTGACCCATTCATAAGTTGATGGGTCAAAATAGGTTGTTCAATAAACCATTTTCTTGAAAGTACCGAACCTAAGATGATCCTGAATTCCAGATTTCTTTGTTGACCCTGACCTCAGGATCGATTTCGGTTCGGCGGATAAGATTTACATCCCTTTCCACACTGTCTTTAAAACCCTCTAAAAAACCATCTGACCCTCCAAATTCTCAGCAATTTTGAATAAATATCTCAATCTCAAAACAGTTGGAAAGATGCAAAAATTATTGCTGTAACAAGAAATATTAGGAGCATTAATTTCGATAACCTTTCCAAAATTATAATCAGAATTCATGTATCCCAAGAACACCAAGTTCTTAACACAATTTGAGCTAATATCAAGCCGGCTATAACCATAGCAATAGTTAACTCCGAAGTTTTAAATGTGTTTGTTTTGCCTCAATGTGGTATGTGCATTAATTTCACAGCTCTTGATCATGTTTTCTAAACCAATATGCGTGACACACCTAAACAAATCGGAAGGTTAACTCATATTGGTTCATTTATATGCTTGTTTCTTATATATACTAGTTACTAGCTTATAGACCCGTCAAATTGACGGGTTTTTAGAAGAGATCATGCACAAAAAAAAAAAAAAAAAAAAAAAAAAAAAAAAGTGTGTAAACAAAATATGGAAAAAAATGCAAGTAATAATTTGAAAATGAGTTTGAGATGGGATAACAATGATGCAAAAAGATAATAATGACTGCTACACCCGGTGTGAATGTTCATTCCATCAATGTTCATTCCGTCAACACCTAATAAGTTAAAAAAATATTAAAAGTGTAAATATAAGAGGTTTGTGATTTATAACACATGAAAATTTAAAAATGTTATAAATGATGTAGTATGTATATTGTAGATAGCACAAATAAGACCCAAAACGACAAAGTTGGTGAGTACCCATTTTTCACAGATAGCTGACTCACGCCTTGTCTCTTGATTTGTTTCATTTATCCTTCAATTTGCCTCGAGGCTTAGACAACCATGTAACAATGATACCAATAGACTAACATACTTTATTAACATCCCAAAAAATTTAAACATAGACTCTAGTTTCCGGCAATGAATGTTTTACATTATAGACACTTAAATATGGGAGCACAAAATCATCTAAAATCAAATGACACTTCCACCCAAACATTATATGTAATATCATGTTATCAGAGTTCTTAAACCACCTTACAAACTTCCCCAAAGTATCCAAAAAAAAAAACATCTAAACACTCCTGTAACAAAGTGATATGAAGTATGAACACCCCGAAACAAATGACATTATAAGCAACATTATTAGAATTTAATAAGAAATGGTGTTTGTGATTTTGTAACAAAATTGACCAGTGCTACAAAATTGGATTTTTGACCCATTTAGAGCAACATTATTCGGCTTAACAAAGCAGATTTGGCTTCTTCTTCTTGCTCCAATATAGATTGCAACTTCATTTGACCATCTTCTAGCAATAAACAACTTCATGAAACAGAAGGGGTGCAACTTTGTAACGGAATACACAAGTGATGTGATGTTTACAATATTTTAAGCACAATGAACTGTCAATATTTGTGATCATCTGGGGAACAATTCTCTTAATTTCACAGTTTTCATCATTATAGATGTGAAAACACATATGGTTCTAGCAGTTGGGCATGAATTAAGTGGCGCTAATCATTATGACCTCATGTTACACAAAAAGAAGCAAAACATACAGTTCACCACACTATGTCTTGATCAGGGATTTCTTATCAATAATATGCAATATTATGAACTTACTTTAGAGCACTATCAAGAAGATTACGTTATAGCACCGAAGGTTTAATGTCAAGACCTTATTTTGTGTTGCCGGAATTTCAATGTGTTTTGCACAGTCAAAGTATATTACCGGTGAAAATGAGTTTTCTACAACTGTTGAACCGCCAAATTGCACCTGTTTCATTTTTCCTTTTGCCCTAAACAAACACAAAAGATCCACAACTAAGAAATATTTACCTAAGACATCTTCTCCAACCAATAAAAGAAACAACCAAATCCAACCATTACAAAAATAAGCTCAATAATAATGAATCTAAAAGTAGTAAATTTAGCTCATACATCTTCTCCAATTGTTAGGGTCGATGCTAATGCTTGGATCAAATACATACAAACCAATTCGTAGGTTAATTTTGGATGTTTTTTTTAATGCATTGAATCATATTAAAAACATAAAAAACACTTACAATCTGGTTGATAAATCTGGTTGAATCAAACTTATATAGATCAAATCGTACAACATTTTTGGATGTTTTTTTTAATTGTTGACATTAAAGGTTGAATTGAAACTGATAAATCAAAGAGGAATAGAAGGAAAGTGTTTTAAATTGATTTGAATCGTATGAAGAGGAGCGTATAGCTTGATTGATTTAGTGTTTATGATACTGATTTGTTATGTTTTTTAGAATGTGTCGGCATTAATTGTAGATCGAAAATGCCTAATTTGAGTGAAATACAATCGTATAAAAGAAGTTTGGTGGAGCGTTTTGTGTTGATGCTATTAATGATATGAATTAATTGACTTTGGTGGACCGGTTTTCTTGTTAAGGTGTAAAGAACAATGCATAAGCATATTGTACGCAATAAATTAGTAACCAATCATATTGCAGACACATCAGCATATTTATTAGATTAAATAGCTTATAGACCCGTGGAATCCACGGGGTTTTAGAAGAATGAATGCATAAATAAATTAAGCGTGTGAGAAAAGTAAGAGGAAAAAACGGAAGTATACAGTTTGATATTTTTTGTGAATGGAATAATAATCAGTAATTGAACGATCGTATAAATAACTATGGTTGTAAATATGTATGTAACAAATGCCCTTTGGTGGAACTAAATTTCACAATACTTGTCACTTCAATCTTGTGTGCATCCTTTTCGTTTGGGGATGCTACAATGTGTAAATACCTGCTCATGTGTACATAAACATAAAACAACCGAATTAGACAGATTATTTTGATAACATGGTGTTAAGATCAAATAAATATTAGTGTTAGTTAAAAAGTATTTGTTTCCCACTAACCGTTTATAGCATATCTTGCTTGATATGCCTGCACATGCGTACATTAAGACATAAGAACCAAATTAGAAGGATTATTTTGATTCCATGGTATTAAGCTACAAATAAATAATAATTTTAATTACGAAACATACCTCATGAACGTTGATTATAGTCCGTGAAGAAATTCTTTGTAGACTACATTTGTGGTCGACAATGTTTTTCATGTCCGTGCCACATCCAATAGGTCGACAATGTTTTTCATGTTGGATTTAACCACAAAATCCTCTTTTGTGCTATTTGTAGAAGCGACTGAGATACGCGATGTAGCATTTTTCCGACTTATCATTTCCTTTCTTATCAGCCAAACTGCGTATAAAGTTGTAAAAACTTATGATTTGCAAAGAAAAAATATTCTGAATCGGCAAATGTTTGAATGAAGCCTTATGCATATAAAATGAGGATACAAAAATATTTGTACATTACCTTTGCCTAAAATCATCAACGTCTTTGAATACAGCTGTGGAGATAGTGTCCTTGCCATTGAACATGAATAACTTTGTTCCATTATACGCATTTTTGCTATACATTATAAAAAGTATGATTAAAAAAATGAATATATTATGATCTTGTGTACACTTAGAGATGATAGTAAACAAAGTTGTTCATTATTTAGGTAAATTACCATCCCAAATCTTCGTCATGCAAATTTGAACTACTGCAATAATCAAACCATGATCATCACATTTACTCAAGAAATCACAAAATTCTTGAGCAAATGCTCCCTACAAAGGGCAATTGAGTTCAACACCCCTGCAAATAGTAAGACAGAGTTTTAAAACATGCATTTACTTAATGAAATTTTTTCATATGAGATGGTACAAACATGTATTTAAGACTTACTCAGAATCTATGAGCACAAATGGTTTCTTCTTTCCCGCCTTTCCATTCTTGTCAAAATTATCCAGGTCACCACGTGCCACAACTTGGCCTATCACGTCTGGAGATGTAAAAAAATCAATTGTTTCAGATATGTAGCATCTATACTAATAGTTATAGTTGTAAAAGGAAAAGGTAAGCACAGACCAAACTGTCCATCCTCCTCTTTTTTCAGGCCAACAATCGAGTTAAAAGGTCAAAACTAAAAACCATGGATAGATCCTGTAAAATCAGGACATGGTTCCACTGTAGTAGTGGATAAAAAGCTTATTCGCAGTCCCTTTTTCACAATCATGAGTTTTGGTTGTATTTCTCCAAGGCTGTAACCTTGAATAGTTACAGCTTTACCCTTTTCAAGTTGGTGTTTGAACTTATTAATCAAGCCACCCTCACCTGACCTTGGACCCTAGTATCCTGTTCAAAAAACAGGTCACTTAAATTTAGTGTAGGAAGACACTTTTTTACATATAAATTAAACAAAAAAAAACATAAATACTTGCCTGCTCATCCATTAGTATCAGCACAAGATTGTTCACGTGTGGCTTTCCAAACACAGGTTGCATCCATGTACGAATAATTCGTACACGCAAATTTACATTGTCTTTAACTGCAGACAAATCGTTGATGAAACCGGGAATGTAAGTAGCCATAGAATTTTTGATATTTAGAATTGGTTTTAGGAAGAAAGATGTGTGCATTTGACTAGGAGTTTTCCTCCATTATATAGTACAAAACTTGCTAAAATTAAGGCAAAATATATTAGAAAGTAATTAATGATGATTGATTTTGTTTCAATTATACAATAGTTTTCCCGAAATTAATTTTCCCCAAATCATTGAAAGGAACAAAAACTCCTAAATCATCAATAGTAATTATTCAGATGCTTTTACAATTGTTCGAAAAAAAAACCCCATAACAATTCATAATTCATAACATAACAATATAACAACAAAAATTAACGATTTTAACATAAATTGGGCATAATTAACGATTTTAATATAAATTGGGCATAATGGAAGTCAAACCTTTTGTGATATACACCCACAATTTGATTCAAAAGGCGATCGAATCATGCCCATATTACAATTGTAACAGCAAACACCAATTGGTATGTTTCAATCGATACCATAAATAGATTACCGTGACTTTTATGAAAGGATTTGTTATATTTTCTAAAAGGATTGAAGGAATGGGTTATAGAAGGAGGATCAATTGAAAAGTGAAATAAAATTAAAAAGTGTAAAAAGTAATGAGACAAAGACACGTGTCCCCTTCCTTTTTCCATTAAGGGTTGTTTTGTAATTATACATATTCACCCTATCATTAAATTTCCTCTCCATCTAAAAAACACCAGACTAAAAACCCCATAAACACACACTCACCACCACACCTGCTACCGCCGTTACAACCAACACCACCACCGATCAATGACGCCACCACCTTCGAATACGCCGGAAACTGCCGTTACAATATCAACCAGCCTCACCAGATCTCCTATCACAATACCACATCTGGTGATCTTCATCACCGTCACCACTAGCACCGTCTCCATCACCATCACCGTCTTCACGTCGTCAATGCCACCGTCCTCACGCCATCAACATCAGGTACCAACTGATAAAACTCTTTTTCATACTTTTCAACTTCATAATAATCGAGTAAACATAGAGGATCTATTGTTGAAATGTGATAGATATATTGATGCACACCAATTGCTCGACGAAATGCTTCAACTGGATTCTAAGGTTTTAGTATTAAGATTTTTTTTCGTTTTTAGATCTTTTTCAATCGAGAAGAAATAGTGGAGCATTCAATCTTATGGAATGTGAAATGTGGCGCGGATAAGCTGCAAGATGATAGGCCAAATATAGATGAATTATTGAACCATTATGTCATGAGTCAAGTACCAAAGGTTGAAGAAACATATTATGAAGCTTGAGTGGGTGTGTTCTTGTTTTAGTTTGATTGATAATGAGTTTGACTATCTCGTAAATGCGATTTGATATGATAGCTATTCATTAAGTGTACCATATTTAAACTAAAACAAAACATAGAAAAGAATAAATAAATAACAAATATTTAAACATGATGAGGTGAAATTATTTTAATTTTATATAATTTGTGTAGTTCGATCAGTTCATTAGTTAGTTTTGGTCATTGATTAATTTTGTTTATCAGTTACTTTTGATAATGTATATCAGTTCAAGTTATTGTTGTTGATCAGTTCATCAATTTTTCTAATAAAAAACAATGTTAATCAGTTCATCAGTTCATCAGTTATTTTTTATATTGTTCATCAGTTATTTTTTATAACGTTCACAAGTTTCTTTTAATGTTTCAGTAGTTTCGAAAAAATAACGTTCATCAGTTATATTTGATATTGTTCATCAGTTATTTTTTATAACGTTCATCAGTTATTTGTGATAACGTTCATCAGTTATTTTTGATATTGTTCATCAGTTATTTTTGATAACGTTTATCAATTATTTTTTTTCGAAAATATAACGTTTATCAGTTATTTTTTATAAGGTTCATCAGTTATTATTTTATAACGTTCATTAGTTACTTTGGTTCATATTAACTGATGAACCTTATTAACTGGTTTTTTAAAAAGACATTTTGTTCATCGTTCATCACTTTTTATGGTAACATTTTGTTCATCAATTACTTTGGTTCATCAATTTTAATATTCATGAATAAAATTGATGAACCAAAATAACTGATGAACAAAATGTTATGTGTTTAGGTTCATCAATTTTTTCAAATTCATCAATTTCAGGTTCATCAAATTTGATCAAATGTTTGGGTTCATCAATTTTTTGAGGTTCATTAAATTTCAGGTTCATCAATTTCAGGTTCATCAAATTTGATCAAATGTTTGGGTTCATTAAATTGATCACAGTTAATAAGGTTCATCAGTTAATAAGGTTCATTAATTAATAAGGTTAATAAGGTTCATCAGTTAATAAGATTAATAAGGTTCATCAGTTAGTTAATAAGGTTAATAAGGTTCATCAGTTAATATGGTTCATCAGTTAATAAGGTTCATCAGTTAATATGGTTCAACCAAAGTAACTGATGAACAAAATGTCTTTTTTAAAAATCAGTTAATAAAGTTCATCAGTTAATAAGGTTAATAAGGTTCATCAGTTAATAAGGTTAATAAGGTTCATCAGTTAATATGGTTCAACCAAAGTAACTGATGAACAAAATGTCTTTTTTAAAAATCAGTTAATAAGGTTCATCAGTTAATAATATATTTCATCAATTAAAAAAAAAAAAAAAAAAAAAAAAAAAAAAAAAAAAAAAAAACAAAACTTTTTGAATCTTACATTAATAAAATGACTAAAGGTGCATTGTTGTACAAAAATTAGTGCATTTAACTCGATTTTAAGACTAAAAATCTAAGCTAAACATTTCATCAAACACGTTGTGTGCAACAAATATGAGTAAAACGTCATCTTTAACATACGATATCTCACTCATATCATATTGGATTTGAGTGATTCAAATTTCTGGGTAAAGAATGGCCAAGAAGCTACAACTTTCGTGTTTTAAGTTTTGCAAAATTCGGCCTTTAAACTAGACAAAATTAGAGCCGAAAATGCTAAAATTTTCAAGAAAATCATCACACACTTAAAAAGTTGAAAAATAAAGTTGTGATTCATATATCATAATGCATACCAAATTAAAGAGAATTGAATTTAAAAAATTATGGTGAAATCGGTTTTACATAAAAGTTTATCGTTTGAAAGTTATTTACGTTTGAAGTTTTGGGGTGGAATAAAAAAAGAGGTTAAAAGGACAAAAATACCCCCTAACAGAATTTAATAAGAAAAAATGGAGGGAATGAGTGGAGGACACTTGTCACATTCTGAGAGGCTTTTTAGCCTTTTTAATTTTGTTTACTTTGTAAGGGATCGCAACTCATGGGTTATACTGTAGGCGTATGAGATCTCCATACTTTTATGAAAGCATTTGTTTTATTTTATGAGTATGCCATGGGTTGTAATGTAGGCGTGTCAAAGAATTTAGGGATATATATATATATATATATATATATATATATATATATATATATATATATATATATATATATATATATATATTTTTTTTTTAGGATATGTTTTTTTTTTAAAATGATTTAAGACATTTAATGATGAAGGCAATTTTTTTGGTCTTTCTGTTTTATTTTTACAAAGAATTTAAAGCATTAATGATAAATGATTTTATAGTCGTATGATTTATTTTCTTATTTTTTTTTTTTTTTTTTATGTTCTATTGTTTTAAAATTGATGCATTGAAGGTGTTGTACGCATTAAATGATCGGCCAATCACAATGAAGACACATCAGCGAATTAATTGCAATGTGTGCTTTAAGGGGCTTGTAAAGTGTAATGGTTTATTAGTATAGATAGATAGATAATGCCCGTGCACGCGCGAGGCTTTTTCTAATTTTTTAAAATAATATATATTTATCTATTAAAAAACAAATAGTTTAATTTTTTTGGTAAAATAATGTTTACAATGTTGCTCTTTGTTAGTTCAACAGTTATAACATTTTATAGGTTTTTTTTTTTTTTTTTTTTTTTTAAAAAAATAATAATAAAAAAAATACTAATATAAGATATTTATAGATTTATCAACTTTTAAACGGAGGCTATACTTTCATATCCTTCGCATGAGCTCAAAGTCTGCATATGTAACTTGTTACGTCAAGCTTTTTAAGCTTAAATGTAATTGTTAAGCTGAGTAAAGTGCAACAAAATCACACTCAAAGTCTGCATATGTAACTTGTTACGTCAAGCTTTTTAAGCTTAAATGTTATTGTTAAGCTTAGTAGTGCAACAAAATCTCACAAGTGTGCAACAGGTATTCCCATCCTTAAGAATAAGTAGAATCTGTTAATACAAATATCGCCTAAAAACGTTATTTATATTTTACGATATTTGCTAAGTTTTGTTAATGACAAAGTATGAACTTTAGCTAAATAGTAAATCATCACTTTAGTGTTTAAGTCTTGTTTAACTAAGGTTTACATTTCCTTTTAAACAAAACATTGTTTTTATTTCTTTAATTAGAAAATGTCTTGTCACATCACATTTATGGTAAGTTGTCAATATACATTTAAGGAAAGATAGTGTGTTTGACTAACCATATGTCTTCTTACACAAGTTTGTGTTTGACTAGTTTTTATGAGATGTGACTTTGTTTGGTTTGTAAGATTTATTACAAAACCAACTGCAAGCCTGGCGGAACCCTGGGGGTACACGGGCGGAACCCATCTGAGGGTTCCGCCGTATCCGCCAGACCTGCAGTTTGTTTTGCTATAAATACCAAGCAACTTGTTAGTTTTGAGTCATCACTTTAGGACATATATTTCATATACTCTCTCAACTAACTCAATAACCTTTGACTTGTGTGATACTCTTATGTAGCAAGGGACTTCACAAGCTCATCCAAGAAGTTACAAGTTTCAACTCTAAAGTTGCAAGACTTGGTAGCTTTGTTATGTATAAGCTTTGGTAGTTTATACTTCATTTGTATTGTGTATGTAGAAGTGATCGGTTAGTATTTTAGGCCTCAAAATACATAGTGTGTCGGGAGTTGTTGTACCCTTGTAAAAGAACTAACGGGAGTGATTGTACCCTTGGTAAAGAACTCGGCATCTAGCTTAGTGTCGGTAAAAGTATAAGCGACGACGGGAGTGGTTGTACCCTTGTAAAAGAACTCGACATCTAGCTTAGTGTCAGTAAAAGTGTAAGCGACGCTGTAAAGGTTTCTCCACCGGGAAAGGAGCTTGTTGATTAGTGCTTATAACTCTCGAGTTGGAAACTCAAGGCGTGGATGTAGGGCAAGGAAAAAGAGTCCTTGTAGCCGAACCACGATAAAAAATCGTGTTGTGGTTTGATCGTTTCTTTCTTTGTCTTTCCTTATTACATATTTTCTTTAGTTAGAATTGTTAATCATACGTAAAGTTTTCAAAGATAATCAACTTAAAAAGCGGTAAACTATTCAACCCCCATTCTAGTTTTCCACAATTGGCATCAGGAGCTACATTACTCAAATCTTTAAAATATATTGTATTTTAAAACTTGGATCGATCCATGGATTTTGAAAATCTCAAAGAAGGGCAACCTATTCAAAACCCACCGCTATTTGAAAAAGAAAACTTCCTTGAATGGAAAAGTAAATTTGAAAACTATGTGAAATCAATTGATCAAGATCTTTGGCATATTATTTCTATTGGTGATTTCAAACCAACGAAAACAAGTTTTGAAAACCAAGATGACTATCCTAAACTTGATAAAAATACTAAAGCTAAGATAATGATTTATAAAGCTTTACCAAGAACCGAATATGAAAGAATGTATTTTTGTCAAACGGCTAATGATATTTGGAAAAATATGTTAAACCTTCATCAAGAAATATGTCAAGTCAAAGATGATCAATTTGATCTCACATATGAGTTAGAAGTCTTAGAAAAATTAATAGATAGACATTTAGTTGAGATAAATACATGTGCTACTAGTTTAAATGTTTTAAATGAAGGTGTAAGTGAAGATGATTACTCATGTCGAGCTCTTAGTGGACTTGCTTGCGATTCATGGATTTAACACGGATGAAGATGAAGCCAACCATCCGGTTTGTGATTCTCAACTAGATAAAACATCAAGCAAGGTACATTTTGAAACCAAACACTTTTGCTTTGACACATTTATCGTAGAATTTTATAAACTAGAAAATGAGTCTAAACTTTCATGCAACATGGACCTAAAAACTATCTTTAACAATGAATCTTCAAAATCTTGTGTGAATAATTTTGAAAATGAAATCATGTTAGAAGATAAGATGTCTAGACTTGAGAGTCATGTTGAAATTGATTTAGAATGCAAATTATGTCTAGATTACAAACATGAAATTCAAAGACAAAATGAAAAAGGAAAAATTCTTGCTAAATTTGAAGAAAGGTCAAAAGCTCTTGAAAGTTGTTTGAAAAGTCAAAAGTCATTTAGAGATAGAACCGGATTAGGATTTAACTCTAATGAACCATCAACAAGTAAAACAAAACAAGTTGTATTTGTGAAACCTAGGAAAGAATGGTAGGAGTAATTCTATCTCTAGTAGGAGCTCATGATAAAAGGATAATGATATCATGTTCAATACTCTTATGTGGTTGTCTAACTTTCTTGGATTTGTAAGTATTTGAGTTTAGCTCTTCTACGAGTCTAGATTATTTGCTTAATGATTATCCTCTTGGTGGCTAATCTATGGAGCTTAAAAGGTACACGTCTCTTCAACCTACCTTTCAGTATTTCATGTTGATTAGCATTAAGATCTGTCATGAGTGATAGTAGTAGTTTTTACTCTAAGGTGTTTATGTTGTGTAAGTAACAGTAAGGATTAGATCCTTCGTGTTTAAAGAATTTAGACACTACTTCCAGTAGGAGATATAAGGTGTTTTTCCTCTTTAAACTTTCAGGAAAATACACGAGCAACTCTTGAGTGAGTCTCACTTAATACTTGTCTATAAATGAGCTAACTAAGAATCTCCTAAGTGATAAGACAATCAACACTTTTGTGATGCTTGCAAATCTAACAAAACCACAACACTTCATAGATACTTGTAGTACAACGTCTTTTGAAATTATACCTTACATTTTCAATTGTGTCTTAAATTCAATCATTCTCTTGTTAAAAGTTTCATATAAGACACACAAAGAAAAATAAATCATTTAAATTTCATTTGGATGATTGGGAGAAAATGATTTATAAAACATCTAGGATGTGCTCATCAAATTCGACCCATAGTCTTATGATGGTACATCTCTTGGACATTTACAATCATAGTGTCTTAAGTAAATAAACCCAAAGAGTCGAGGAGTCATTGAATTTAACATTCGATGAAAGACCACCTCCTTCTAAGATATCATCTTTGGTAGATGATGACTTAGTCGAAAGCCCAACATTGATAAGACAAGTAAGTCAAGATCAATAACAAGGAAGATGAACCATTAAAATTTAAAAACAACATCTTTTCGTCTTGTGTCAAACATTGAGTCAAGCAATACTAACAAGGTCATAAAAACTTGAATGATGAGTAATAGTGGTAATTAAAACAAATTTGATAAAAAGTGTTTTTGGACATTAGAGTAAAGCAACTACTAAAACAAAATAGATCTTTCAAAATAGAAAAGAATGTTAATCTTTGAAAGACTTTTTAATAACCTAAGCAAGCTCCAAAAGCAAGGGATAATCACTCAAAGACATTCCTAGTTATTCACATGTTCACAATGATTAAGTCCTTTATGACTTATCAAGAATGAGATTAGTAAATCCGTAGGTAAAACTAAACATAGAGAAATGTTTGGAAGTTTACTTGTTCTCACAACAAATAGATCTAGCATTATGTTTAGTGCTTGTCTATGTGCTCACTTTTAGAGAAAATCCTAAGACAACTCTTTCGGAAGAGCGTGTTTGGATTCATCAAAAGGTACTACACAACTAGGATTATGGTATCCCTAAAGAACGGGAATAGAAACCATAGTGTATGCCAAATGGAATTACGACGGTAATAAGTTGATAAGAAAAGCACAAGTTGTACTTACCCAATGATTCTCCAAAACGCTTAAGGTTCTCAAATTTGTATCGGATGGAGAAGCACATCAACAAGCTCCGCTTGAACAAGTAAATTCGTGTCAACAACATAATTCATTTTATCAACAAAGGAAGCATCAACTTCGGCGACAATCCAATCCATTATGTTCTTAATTGACATATTGTGATCCGTCATCATCACCTTGGTAAAAATGTTCATTGAGGAACATCTTAACTAAGAAAGTCTTGTACGTTAACCATTCTGTCAACGTTTTCTCGAAACCTTTTGAATGAGAAGCATTCATCATCCCTAGGCTTAGTTAAAGACTCATAAGACCTAAAACCTTAGTTTTGAACATTAGGATAAAACCACGAAAATCAAGACAAAATCTTTTTAAGTTTTCCTCTGCAATTCCCACGGAACCCTCAAACCAAACGGGCGGAACCCTCCCTTTGGTTCCGCCTGGTCCGCCAAATCTGCAGCATGTTTTATTTTAATTTCAAAACCAAACACCTCTTTACTCACAACTCCAACTTAACAACATCCATTCCTCACTCACAAACACCTTACCACACTAAAATTAGGGCTCTCACTTACATCTCTTCCAATCCAATCAACTTTGTAAGTATTTTTATCATAATTGCATTTTCAATCAAAGTCTATCACTTTCATCTACATACATTAACTAGAATCTTAGGGTTTATGCATAAACTTGTTAATTCATGAAAAACCTTGGTTGTAAACTAATCATAATTTTCATTAGTTAGGAATTGCATCCTTTTTGTTGTTATCTTGATTTACCAAAACACACCAAGTTCATTGTCTTTTAAAAGTCACTAGAACATCATCTTTCACCACATTGTTAAAAAAAATGAAAAACGTCATTGAAACATCACTTGCATAATGTCTCTTGAATGCTAAAGGAAATACATAACTAATATGTGTTTTCGGGTACATACAAACGAAGCTATCTATACTACCTTATAATGTATTTAGGATATCTATATTTAGAAGTCTTAAAATATTTAAGACCAAAAACATTTCTTTAATAGGAAAGATGCATATACATGCTTGTAATTTTTTAAGACTTACAAGAAAAGAAGCATAGTGTACACCACTTTACTGCACATAATTTTTAGACTTACAAAACACGAAACATAGTGTACACCACTTTAATGCACACATTAAAAAAACATTAATGCTATTTAATGTAATCAATTAATTAATTGGTTAATAAATACAATTAATATAGTTATTAAAACACCCTTTACATACGAAATACAAATTATCAAGCATATTGTACAACCAAATTAAACACAATTCCAGCATTAAATGTCACTAATACAAATAATAAAGCACATTATTCAAGCCCGAACGGGTAACAGGCCAAATGGGCTTGAGCCCGAACGGGTGCGGGCCAAACAGGCCCAACGGGCTCGAGCCCGAATGAGCTCGGGCTAAACGAAATTCTTGATATCCGTAAATTTATTATCAAAAAAATATAATAAACTAAAATACATAGTTCACCGAAAAATTTAATTTCAGGGTACCCGCCGCTGCAACGCGCGGGTACCTTGCTATATTAAATTAGGAGCATTTGGGTTATCTTTTGTTATGTAACCAAACTTGCATTACAAAACGTTTTAAGCATCAAAATGAGTCGAGATAACCATACCTCTACATTGTTTTCATATAGGCACACATTAGAATATTCACATTATAAAAGTCATTAATTTGAACTTAAACTTTGTGTTTTCTAGGAATCAACATGCCTCCCGCAACATTCACCGATCATAAGGAAACTCGTAATTACTTACCCAAACACCATAGGACCAAAGGTCTTACTAAAGATCAAGTTGAAACCTTTAAGATTCTAGAAAAACGATATGTTCATGAAGGAAGAACCATTGATCCATCCTTCCTAGAAGGAACCTCCATTCGTCAAAACTTTGCCGCAATCAACTTTGATTGCCTCCTAGACATTGATGAACAAATTTTCCCTAGGTTCATCTTAGAATTCTATGCAACCATAAGCCTTTTCTTTGATGACGATGGTGAGTTCTCACTAACCTTTACAATCAATCAAATACCAAACATCATATCCTTGAAAGATTTTGCAACAATTCTTGGTGTCCCTAACGTTGGTACATGTCTCTACACGGATAAGTGGCCTCTCTCTAGTCTTGACACCATTGAGCGTTTTCATCCATACGACACTCCTCTTGCGAATAAGGAAGCTATTCGTGAGCATCTCTTTGTTAGGACCTCAACAACTAGGAAGAATCGTTCGGGTAATAATGTAGATAAGGACCCTTTTGGTATGGAAATCAATGAGCTCAAACCACAATTTAAGAAATGGGAAGAAATTCTTAGAGCCAACGTTATAAGTTCCATAGGAAATAGAGATCATGTCAACACATGTCTTAGCTACATGCTCTATAGCATTTCCACCGGTCAACCTTTTAACTTAGCCTATTACCTTGCCAAAAAAATGGCCGACATACCCTTGGTAGGAACAACCTCTCTTCCTTATGGAATGCTTCTCACCCGCCTCTTTAGAGCAATCTCACCCATTCCTCCTAACGATAAGGGAATGTGCCCTGACTATTCTCTCGTTCCTCATATTTTCGTCCCTCTAAGTGATAAAAGAGTCTTCAAAGCTAAGGGCAAGCGTACTCGCTCACCTTCACCATCATCATCATCATCATCCGATATGAGCAATGATGATAATCTTCCTAACTCTAAGCTACCCCCGTTAGACTACCTTCAAGAACTCTCCGTCATTGAGAATGCATCCGAAGAATTCAAGCAAACGAAAGGAATTTTCAAGTGCTTTGGAAGGTACCTAAGTAAGCTCAATAAGAAGATAGACCGGTTGTGAGATGAGTGATTAAGGAGTGTTTGGCGTATGAAGGTTGTAGAACTTTGTATGTGTTAAACTATGTGATTTGTATTGTTGTTCACGTTCATGCTTTATTACTTTTGACGGATTATGTGTTTGTATGAGCCTTTATGCATAATGACAATGTTTGAGGTGCTTGTCAATTTTTATGCTTATGATCAATTTCACTAAGTTTAGTGAAAATCGCTAGTCCCCGGTCAAAGTCTTACGATATGAATGTCTACATGTCCAAGTTTTGCATTTCCTAATCAGACATATAATAAATTTTCATTTTTAAGAGTTTTTGAAAAATTTGAAAATCATTTCGCAGGTCAAAATAGTGGACTGCCTTGTTTTTCAGACCTGGCGGATCTGGCAGCACCCTCAAATGGGTTCCGCCAGTGAAATTTCTGGGCAACCCAGAAATGGCCCAACGGACCAGACGGAACCCAGAACAGGGTTCCGCCTGTGTTTCGCGAGGGTTCCGTCAGTCTCCTGCAGAAAATTTTTGTCATTTTTCTTAAGTTCAAAACTTGTAAAGTGTCAAAACATTATCTTTAATGAGAAACATATTCCTTTACCTCCAATAACCATATTAGGACAACTCTCACCCACTAAAACAATTAGGAAGTCACTTCCCGCCAAAAATTCTAATTCAAATATAACTAACCCAAGGAACCCTTTTAAAGGATCCTTCAAACCATTGGAACATTTTCAACCAAACCACTTCCCATGATCACAAAGCATTGAGTGCATATGTTGGTCTTTCACTCCACCCAATTCCATTGGATTGACATCCAATGATTTGACATGTTCATGAAAATTTTCTAAATCATTAGAAACCTCAATCTTTGTATGGTAGAACATCAAATCCAAACAACCCTTTCAACATCTCTTTCACCCTATAAATTTGAAAGTTTTGCAACACTTCAAATCACACCATCGCCATCAAAATTTCTTATCTCAAAACTTCAAAACCAAACCTTTGTAATGACTAAATCTAACACCTTATCCGAGTCATCAAAATCCTTTGCAAAAACCGCTAGGATTAGTGTCAAACCTTGTTGCTTCAACAAAACCATCAAGTCAAGCTCATCATCATCAAGTGATGCTTCACTTAACATTTCTTCACCTATCCAAGATTTCCTTAACCTTACTACCTCAACACCATCCTCAACACCTTGCAATACCAATGTGATCACTATTCAAGATTTGCTTAATCTTGCTACTCCAACACCCTCTCCACCACATTGCAACACCAACATTGCCACTATTCCACCACCAACTAGACCTTCAAGTGAGTCAACATCACCTTCTCAACAAGCTCAAACTCCATTACCTCAATCACCAACACTTACACCAATGGAACTTTTCCATACACCACCAACATCACCACTACCCTATTTGGAAACCTTAGAGGACCTATCACCTAAATCATCAAGCCCTCCATCCTTGTCACTCTTTGACACCATTGCTCAAATGGAAACCCAACAACAACCTAGTGAGCAATTAGATGATGAACCCCATCAACCATCACTAGTAGAACGGATGGCTTACCGTTATGCTAGACCATCAATTTTTCCAAATGATCAAGGTCATACACACCTACAATCATTTGTGTTTCACCCCATTTACAAAGACCTTCATGGTAATTCTTCCGGAGAACCAAGCTTCCGCCACTTGGTTCAACAACAAGAACAACCACAACAACAACAACCACAACAACAACCACCACCACAAGAACATTCCCAACAATTTGAATCTCTACTTTCTTCTTATAAGAAAATAGAAGCATCCATATGGGAAAAACCTCCAAACCTTGATGAGGAAATGAACTCTCATTTAAACAACCTACATGCCTTCAAACGGATGGTTGACTCTCAAATCAACCACTTTATGGATTTCCATACGGCATTACACTCAACTAGTGAAGGAAGCAAAAACACCTCTCAACCATCCACATTTGCTCCTTCAAGTTCAAACCATCCACCACCAACAAATCAAACTCCTCTTCCACCAAACTTTCCCCGCCATGGTTGCGGACATTGCGAAAGAACCGCTCACATTACTGAAGGATTTCGAACGGAAATTCGCGAACTATCAGAAGAAATGAGGTTTATCTTAAACCACATTTTGGATCGTCTAGCATCCTTGTCACACCCACCTCAACGTTTGAGTCTCCAAAATGAAACAAAACCGTTTCTTTTGGAAAATGTTTCCCATTTAAACCAACAAACCAAAACCGTGTCACCTCCTCAACCTTCAAAATAAAGCCCGCTACAACCTCCAACACACATTTTCACCCTTAAACAACCTTAGCCTTGTTTTTGGAAAATGTTTCTCATTAAGGAAAATGATGATTTCCTTGTAGCATTTTATGTTCTTAGTTTATTTTTAGTTTTTCTTTATTTTTAGAAGTAGGATGTTGTTGTCCTAATTTCTTGTCTTTGACTTTCTAAGAGTCAAAATTTTCCATGAAATGAATTTCATTTCACTACAAGGTTTGCATTGTTTGTTGACCATTTAGGTATGATGAGTAAACTATACCTCGCTATGGTAGCATACATATATCTTGTGTTTCAGAAACTAACCATTCTTTTTTTTGTAGGGTCACTATCCATGTTTTCTTTCCTTGATACTCCATTTAGGGGAGTAATATTCAAGGGGGAGCATGAGTATTGCATTATTCCGCTTCGCAAATCTTAGTTGGGTTTTAGACATGAAATGCTTTCATGACTTGTCGTGTGCGGCAACTAACTTTTTCTTGTAGGTTCAAAATTCATGTCTCCTCTCTTGGTACTCCATTTAGGGGGAGTATCGTCCTAGGGGGAGCTAGTGCATATCTCCGCTTCGCTACTCTTCTTTTTGTTTCGACAAAAAGGGGGAGAATTTATATTAAACTTGTTCTCATATTTATACTTCCGCTTCGCTAACTCTTAGCAAAAACAAGTTTTAATACTAACTTTATAAGACTTAACACTAAATCTTTATGGCTTACTTTTAAATAAAGTTTATGTTTTGTCATCAACAAAAAGGGGGAGATTGTTAATACAAATATCGCCTAAAACGTTATTTATATTTTACGATCTTTGCTAAGTTTTGTTAATGACAAAGTATGAACTTTAGCTAAATAATAAATCATCACTTTAGTGTTTAATTCTTGTTTAACTAAGGTTTACATTTCCTTTTAAACAAAACATTGTTTTTATTTCTTTAATTAGAAAGTGTCTTGTCACATCACATTTATGGTAAGTTGTCAATATACATTTAAGGAAAGATAGTGTGTTTGACTAACCATATGTCTTCTTACACAAGTTTGTGTTTGACTAGTTTTTATGAGGTGTGACTTTGTTTGGTTTGTAAACTATTCAACCCCCCTTCTAGTTTTCCACAGAATCATTAGTAAGAAAGTTAAACCAATAAATGGGAACTACCAATAGAATACATTAGTAAACACGGTAAAAAGTATAACCACTAACAAATGGTTAAATTTACACAACAGTTACTTTCGGACATCCTTGCACGTTAGTGGTTATAAATAACATTATTTTTATTTATGTAGTGATGAAACTTTAAAACTTAGGTTACTAAAAATTTCAATCCAATAATCATTTGGCTCTTCATGCCTGATGCATTATTGCTTTTCAAAATTATTTGCAATGCAATATATTGTTTATATTATAAATAGTTGAGTTAAATGGAATATATGAACATCCCAAAATGACGTAACATAATTATACCATAAGGCATAAGCATGAATATTTTGGTCCACTTCCGCAACAACAAATGGTTCATTTTTACTATAATTATGTAATTGTTTACATAATTGTACCATTGCTATCTGTTTAGGATAAGTAGTATAATGTCTCATTCTTGTCATGTAGTCTTTTCAATATTCCACATTTTGCCAAGGCTACAATATTACTTGGTTGACCAGCTGTATTCTTTTCCAGCAATCGATACGAATACACTAACAATCGACATTTCGATATCAGTTTTGCATCAATAAGGCTATACTTTTTATGTAAACACATTAGAAACAAAAACTTATTAACCCGAAATGTTACTGTTTAGATTCAATGTTACTGTTTTCAATTTTAATGGAGTCGCGATCAAAACTTTCTTTTTGGTCGTAGTCGATGATGTTGAATGGTTTTAAGCTGTGATAGACTTGGATGATGTTGCTATAAAGGGTTGAATATTCTTTATATGATCTTGTTTTGAAGAATTTTGTTTAGTTCTCACACTTTTCATTGATTTTCGATCACTTAAATATGTTAGCCCCAACGGGTCAACAGTAGAATGTAGCTTAAGATGATGAGCTGAAAGTCGCCTAGAGTTTATACAAATGCCTCTAAATCACTTAATGGGAAAACATTAGCATTAATTTTTATAGTGTAATTATCTTGAAATAAATCAAGAGCCAAAAAAGTGTTGGAGGGTCTGCACGCTTTGACCTGTTTAGAAAATTGTTTTATTTGGCATTTGACCTGTTACACGTTTGCTACCTTTGCTAGATATACATATAACACACATCAGTATACTAAAAAGCATTGTTTCAGAATGGTGATAAATGCTCCTTGGACCTTTCTTTATTAAGATGGACTTCTTGACCTGTGCCATAGTAATGGGTTGGTTTGAGTATGTTCTAACTCTAACGGGTCAAATAGTCTTCATTTAGCATGTGGTATTTGCCGTCAAGCTATGTTATTTTATTTATGATATTAGGCAATTTCATGTTTTTTAATGGCAAAACAAACCTTTATAAACAATTTCAGAAAGCAAATCCTGAACAGCCGCTTTATGAGAAGCAATTTGAATAAGCGATCTCAAACAGTCCCTTCCTACAATTTCGATAAAAGAATTCCAAAAACATTACCTAACTTGATTTTGTATCTAAATCTTTGGACTCTGTCACATCACAAATTTACACATGGATTGGTTTAGTCGTTACATTCAAACGGGCCAGACTCCTTATTTTGCATAAATATGTTTGTTGGGTCTTTGTATTCTTATGGATCAGCTTAGGTTCAATTCCAAGATATTGTCAAATATGTCTGAATGTAAATAGATTGGTTTGCTTGTAATGGTGTTAAAGAGTTGCATCAAATGGGATTGCTTATTGAGACTTCTTATAGGACTGTTTGGGTTTGCTTTTTAAAACTACTTATAAGGAGTTAAATAAGCAATCCCAAACAACTAAGGCATACAACACATCAGATCCTAATAAGTTTCCGACTCCACTTTTATGATTTCCCCTATCTGCCTCAGATCAAAGTAAAGCCAATTTCACCCAAGGGCGACATGTCTACACATCTCAGAAATTTGACCAGAAACAAATACGCAAAGGTGGCACTTAGAAGTCTTGCACGCAGAAAAACCTTACAAACAATCATAAAGAAATACCAATGGTGCGAAAGGGTGAAAAACAGGTCCGAAGTCCCAACGATAATGGGCCAGATCCTAAATCCTAACAGCATTCCTACAATGCAGCAACAAAATGAAAAAAAAAAAAAAAAAAAAAACCTCAAGATGTTGCGCATCTTCACCACTAAACGCAACTGTAGCCGCAGCCAATCCAATCAACCCACCCTAAAACAAAACACAACACACAACAACTCATTAAACAGTAAAAAAAAAAAAAAAAAAAAAAAAAAAAAAAAAAAAAAAAAAAAACACCACAAGTACCTTTCTATTATTGACTTGTGGCGAATAAGCAAAGTCATTAGCTAACAACTTAATGACACCACTAATCTTATCATGCTCACCAACACTTGTCAACTGCTTCACTATTCCTTCAACCTTAACAACACAAACAAAAAACTGCATTAAAAAAAACCATACATCCTCCAGAATGTTTGTTTTTCCAGCAGAATTCACATTCTGGCGCAACCACAACCACAATTCCAGTTATTTTGGTAATTTTGGTATACTATTTGCAAACTAATAATGATATATCATTCTGATATCATTATATCTAATATGTGTTATATTTATGAAATCAATATCTACCTGATGTCTATTCATTATATAAAATTGTACCTTACAGTAATACAATGTATGTGGGAACACTGTATAAGTGATCCATTCATACCAGTATACAACCAACAAATACATGACACTTTTCGATGTGGCTTTTCATTAGGGTTCAAAAATCTCAGAACTGCCCAACTTGTTTGGTTGATCGTACTGTATCACCATGATGAGAAAGCTTTCAATGGGACACAATTTTGAATTGCAGAAAATAAGATGGGGTTTTTTTAGTGATTATCAGATGAGATGAGAAGGCTTTCAATGGGATTTGATACTTCCACTTTTATTTTCAAATCTACACTTTTGGCCTGAAATTATAAAAAAATAGCACTTATGCCCATGTGTATTTATAGGTTTTTTGAACATATGATATATAAAAACGTTTTTTAAACTTTTTTAGGTAAATTAGGAAAGAAATAGATTTTATTATTTTTTTCAAAATTCAGGAAAAATAATCAATTAAAAAAAATTACTAAATAAGGTATGAATTGATTTTTTTGAAATGAGAAATTCCCAATAGGGGTTTTGTTTTATTATATAAAAGATTATCTAGAGTAAACTAAATTTTTGGTCCTTGTGGTTGTATCAAAATTGCACTTTCAGTACAATTTTCAAAAAGTGACTCATTTCAGTCCAAAAGTCCACGTGGACTTCACTTTTGGTCCAATTTTCTAACCTAGTTAGTTTAGTCGTTAAGTCAGTTGCAACATTAGTCCTTTAACATAACGGTCATTTGCAACGTTCGTCCTTTATACCAAACATCGTTTGCAATGTTTGCACCGTTAGTCCTTTCAGTTAGTTAGTCTTTTTAAAAAAAAAAAATCTAAAAAAGAATCGAAAAAAATTAGAAACAAATTCTAAAAAAATGATTTTTTTGGGAATTTTTTTCCAAAAAAAATAATTTGAAAAATTAAAAAAAAATTCTAAAATCTTTTTTTTTTCCATTTTTTTTTAAATTTCTAATAAAATATTTTCTTAAAAAAATTCTAAAAAAAAAATTTGACGAAAATTTTTTTTCCAAAAAAAAATTTGAAAAAAAAATTTCTAATAAAAAATTTTCATAAAAAATTCTAATTTTTTTTTGACGAAATATTTTTTTTTTTCAAAAAAAAAAATTTCTAATAAACATTTTTCTTAAGAATTTTTTTTTTAGAATTTCTAAGAAAAATTTCTAATAAAAATTTTTTTAAGAAAATTTTTTAGAATTTTTTTAATAATTTTTTTAAGAAATAATTTTTTAGAATTTTTTTAAGAATTTTTTTTTAAATTTTTTTTGAATTTTTTAAGAATTTTTTTTTTGAATTTTTTTTAGAATTCTTTAAGAAAATTTCTAAGAATTGTTTTTTTTAGAATTTTTTTAGAAAATTTTTTATTAGAATTTTTTTTTTGGAATAAAAATTTTTCGTCAAATTTTTTTTTAGAATTTTTAAGAAAAAATTTTATTATAATTTTTTTTAGAATTTTTTTCGAATTTTTCAAATTATTTTTTTTGGAAAAAAAAAATCATTTTTTGTGAATTTTTTTCTATTTTTTTTCGATTTTTTTTAGAATTTTTTTTGAAAAGACCAACTCACTGAAAGGACTAACGGTGCAAACATTGCAAACGATCTTTGGTATAAAGGACGAACGTTGCAAACGACCGTTAGGTTAAAGGACTAATATTGCAACTGACTTAACGACTAAACTAACTAGGTTAGAAAGTTGGACCAAAAGTGAAGTCCACGTGGACTTTTGGACTGAAATGTCTCACATTTTGAAAATTGGACTGAAAGTGCAATTTTGATAAAACCACAAGGACCAAAAATGTAGTTTACTATATTATGTAGTATTCGATTTGGAAAACTAAGTGCTTGGGAGTTAGATATTCTATCTTTAGAGGGCTGGAAATGGTAACGCAAAAGAGGCGTTATCGCCTAGCTGACACTCTCACAACGCCGTTTCCCCGTTTTCCCCATTTCCTCCTCCCCTGCGTTGGTCCGGCGTTTCCTTTTACGTTATTATGTTAACGTGCGTTGGTAGCATTTGGAAGGTAATAAAAAAAAAATTAAAAAATTACAAACCCGCCCCTAAACTTACTTCTTAAAGATGGTTTGTGGGGTTGCGTTTGTGGTTTGTGGGTTTGCGAGTAAAGGAAGAAGAAGAAGTGTGTGGGTTTCAAATGGGCTTTAAATGGGTTTGCAGTTGGGCTTCAAATGGGTTGTTTTATGTGACCCAAATTTGTTAGAATTAATGTGGTTGTTTTGTGTGAATTATGGTTAAATTTGGACTAATTAATTTTAGTAATGAAGTATTAGATTATTTAATAAATGTAATTGTTGAGGGTTGAATTTATAAATTGTAATTTTAAAAAAGGGTGGGTCTCAAAAAGTGGTGTTATGAGTTCCTGGTGTTTTTGGTGTTATGTTATTTGGTGTTAAAATGATGTGGCACTGACGTGACGGGGGTGTTGGTGTTATAACATGTTACCACTCCTTGTGCTTTTAGCATATCGAAAACTAGAGTCTTCTTAGAAAAATGTTCCAGATTAATACCAACTGTTGTTAACAGTTGTATCGAGCTGATGCAGTGACCAAGATCTCTTGAGAAGTTCCTTTGATCATCTATCAAGAGAGATTTTATTACTCTGTCTATGTCTTTTACATGATTACTGGTTATGGATTACTGTAATGAAATGTTGAATTTAGGGCTATTTGCTAATTATGAGATTTAGAGGGTGAGATGCTTGAATCTTAAGGACATAATGAAATGAGCTTCTATCATTTGAGGCCGATTAGATCAGCTCACATACTAAACCTGAAAGTTATCATAAATGATGATTATATTAGCTTACAAATAGCGACAATAAGGTGAGATATTGTATTCATCGGTTTAGCAGGACGACAATCAGGTGTGATCCTTAAATACTTTTCCTAAATCTCTCATTGAAGGTGAAGCTTATAAAATCGGTCGCTATGTGTTAGTGGATTAATTAAAGTAAAAGACGGCAATCATCAGTGCATCCAGTAATCCGTCATATTTTTATTAAATGAATGATCAGATTAATACGTGACTAATCATTCTGACCTTTATCAATTTCTTTTTTGCACTAGGTTAAGTTTGTTGGAACATATAATCATCAAGAGAACACAACGGAATAAATAGATCATATAGCATAATTAATAAACCTTAAAAGAAACATACCTTGTTAGCTTCCACGCGTAACAAGTAACCAAGAAAACTACAAAACCTAAACTTAGGGTTTATGTAAACCGACTTGTATAAAGTCGACTAGGTTTCACCACCAAAAATCCAATTAGGATTTCTCTATGAGCTTGCACACACGTAATATAGCGATTCAATTAGAATTCTAGTTTAAGGATCACAATAACTATACTAGCCAAAACATTTTGTTTTTGTTCAACAAAATTGCAAACCCTTGGGAGTTTGTAGTTCGATCGTTGGAGACAAAAGAGGACAAAAGAAGAGAAGAAAAGGCTAGTTATGGTTAACCAAGATTACCACACAATGAATACAAGGGTTTTTATTTATAGTGTGTTAACTTAGAGTCCAAGTTTGACTGGGATATCCCTTTGGGGATCCCTAGCCGGTCGTACATAGCCCAAGGAGGGGGTTCTAGAACCTTTTCTTTGGCTAGTAAATTCTAGTCACTTCTCTTTACATTTAACGACCGTCAACTAACTTCCGTTAAGTTATAACAACCTTACCAATTTATTGTGATTTAATAATTAAAATATAACTATTATATATTAATTATTATAATTGAATCTCATACGCAATGCGTACAATCTCATACACTCGAGTTCGAAACCGGACATGCGTTTATAAATTATGTCCACAAACTAACAAAGTTGTTGTTCATATTGGTCAATTTGTACATGACAAGAACATTTTTCGTTTAAGCTCTTTTGCCTTTTCAAAACAAAATTAATAAAGTGATTTTGTTGTTCGATTAGAATTGTCTCTTGCTGTTAAATTTAAATTCATTAGAGATTGATACGGTAAGGATTGATGACCGTAAATAATTCTGGTTTATCATTATTCACTCATCCATTATTTGGTGGATTACTAATTTAATTTGCCATAGTTCTTTTTAATTGATTATAATCATGTACAAAGTATGTATATTGGAAGTGACCAGTCAGGTGAAATCGATAGTTTTTGACCTTTGAGCACATAATTTTTGTGTTTAAATTTTTTTGAATGATATACCCCGTGTATAGGGTTTTTTAATAGAAGATATGTGTGTGAGTGGTAGCGCCCGCGGGAGGTGGTGGAGTGGAGGTGGACGCGTTGTTGAGAATGAGGTGTTTTGTATATGTAGATCATAAAAAACTAAACTACACTTGCACTTAACGAGCTTACTACGGTACGTTGTTAGTGATTTGGACTTTGGCGTTATGATATCCGGATTAGTAGACTATATGCAAATGGGCATCACCACAATGACCAACAGTGTGATTTAGTCATATATCTATGTGTCTTAAATCTAAAATCAAAAAGTATATCCAACGGGTAAAGAACCTAAGATGTCAATTAAACCAAACAAAAAAATAATTCTTCGTAAGCATAGGCTTCCTCCGAGTGAATTAAGTGATTTCTTTTGTACCAACTTCCTCTTATAAAACTTGTTGGGTTGAGACAATGCCACAACAGGATATCAATACAACGATAGCCAACGATAACAAAAAGGGAAACAAACACAAAATACACTGATTTACTCTCTCGGCTCGTAAAGCCTACTCCACAAAAATTTCACAAATAATATTCAAGATTATAAGAATACCCTCACAAATCGTAACTGTCTTTACCAGTGATAAATTTTATTATCTTAAAACCTTGTTCGACCCGGCCGGTTGAACTGGTGACTGGTGATGTTACCGGGTGGTTGCTAGCTGATTTTCTGAGGATTCTATACCCGAATTGAACCGCCGGATTTTAGGAGACATGGGTTGAACGGGTTCGCAGAAACGGACCGGTTTTTACATCTTGTTGCAGGTGATGACGGTACCGGAATTAATGGCGAGCATGGATAAAACGAGGAAGATAAACTAGGATGTAAGTGGGGAGAAAACATAATGTAATTGATTTGCACACTCATGTTTTTTCTTGAGACACTCTACTATGTGCATTACATAGTTGTATAATGTTTACTATATGCTTTGACTATTTGTACAGTTGAGTGTCCTAATCAAAATAAAAAATGTGCAAATCATCTCACAAACTGAATAGTCTCAAAATGGAAATATACTTATTTCGTAGAAATGACAAAAACCTCTTCTATTAATTTACCAACTAACCGGAAACTGTAAGATGGTAAAAGGTTTCGTATCTCATTCCATAACACCGAAGCATATATATAGTCAATAAACCCTAACTAGTGACACTCGGGCTTTATCCAATACAAAATATAATCGGGCCTATGCTAAACATACAACTAACACTCTTCCACATCAGTTTGAGCGGGAGGACATCGGATGCTCAAACTGCTATGATACTCCACAAACAAAGCAGAAGGCAAGCCTTTAGTGAAAATATCCGCATACTGGTAACGCGAAGGAACATGAAGAATTCGAACCTGACCAGCAGCAACCAAATCCCGAATAAAGTGAATATCAATCTCAATATGCTTCGTACGTTGACGCTGAACCGGATTAGAAGATAAGTAAACAACACTGACATTGTCACAGTAGACCAGCGTAGCAGAAGACAAAGGAGTATGCAGCTCACATAATAAATTCCTCAATCAACAAGTCTCAACAACACTTTTGCAACACCCTGATACTCTGCCTCAGCACTAGAACGAGAAAGCGCCGGTTGACGCTTAAAGGACCATGAGAGTAAGTTGTTGCCAAGAAATACGCAATATCCAAAAGTCAATCTCCTAATAATAGCTCAACCAGCCCAATTCGCATCCGAATAAGCAACCAATGAAGTAGTAGATGATGAGAACAATTGTAACCCATACTCTAAAGTGCTCTGAACATACCTCTTCTGTTAATTTACCAACTAACCTGAAACTGTAAGATGGTAAAAGGTTTCGTATCTCATTCCATAATACCGAAGCATACATATAGTCAATAAATCCTAACTGGTGACACTTGGGATTTAGCCTATACAAAATATAATCGGGCCTATGCTATACATATAACTAACACAAACGCCTATCTATCTACCTATTATATAAAAAGAAATATACTGTTGTTGGTCTAAAAAAAACGCCACCTATGCAGCAAATAGTTTGATACTATTACAAAGTTGAAATTGTATTTCCATGTTGAGTGTAGGGCTGAGAAAACGACCCGAACGGACCGGACCGACCGAGACCGGACCGGATCAGACCGGACCGACCACATTCGGTCCGGTCCTCGGTCTTGGCTTTCTGGCTAATTTGGTATTCAGTCCGGACCACGAACCGATTATTTGGCCTTGTTGGACCGGACCGACTGAGACCGGACCAGACCGAACACATTCGGTCCGGTCCTCGATCTTGGTTTTTTGGCTAATTCGGTCCTCGGTTTTGTCGGTCCGGTCCGGTCCGGTCCTGGACCCATGCTCACCCTTAGTTGAGTGTAATCTTTGAACAAATTTTCTTTACCCCTCGCACCTCCCATCTCTATTCGTCATTCTTTCTAAAATTTATCAGTTCATGTTGCTTCATATCAACAACTTTCTATTTTCTCTCTTTTTGCTCTAACGACAATTAACTGTGCAACACCTACTTAAGGTGCTAAAACATCTTACTTTTTCTTGCTTTAATTTATATGGGTTTACAATGAGAGCAGATAGCACAAACTCTCATTTCTTTCATTTTGTTTTTATTTTTGTTAAACAAATTTACATTTTTAATTTCAAGATTTTCAAAGTTCGGTTGAAGTTAAGTATCGAGTTCTGGTGCCTGGTGGTGATGCATCATCATCTCTTTAAAGTTAGAAGATGATGATGTCCTCTGACTTTCTACTATAACTTTCTACTATCTTGTCTTCTTTTATGCTATGATATTTCAATATGTTTTGATTTTCGGTTAAGTTGTTGCCTGCTTTTTTGGTCATTTGGTTTGGTGCGGAGGAGTTGAAGGGAAGATGATGACAAGCTTATTCAATTTTTTTTTATTGATGTAGAAGAATGGTGCCAAAGTCTAAAAGAAAATTATCACTAAATCTAACTTTTTAATGACATTTTTTAAAAAGTGTGATTTGAGATTTAATGACATTTATAAACAAAATGTGTCACAAAAGTCAAAAATTATGTATTGACACTTTTTTTTTGCCACTATAATTAAATATACTTTTACCTACGGAACTTCTATCAACATTTTTTTAAGTGTGGAAATAGCACATAAAATTTTTAGTTACACTTCTTTTATACTTTTAGTGGTGTTTATTTTACTTTTAATGACACTTTTTTAACTTTTGGTGACACTTTTTATGTGTCATTCGATGACTATTTTTTCTTAGTGCCGGATTGGCGTGCACGCTTTTAGAACCCAAAAAAATTAGGAGGCACCTACTTTTGTCAAGCAACCGTGCAACTATCAAGAGCGACTTTCCTAATGCAGTTGCAGCAGTTTCATGGGTTCATAGTCCATATACGAGGCCACGGAGGTTGCTATACCACTTTCACGATATTGGAGTTTTTTCTCACAACTCTAATACATTGTTTGTTCATGTCAAACTGTTAAACGAGAGTGCAACTATGATGCTTATAAGTTGGCCAGATATGGCGTCTCTTTGTAAATTGTATGGAAATTATATTGAGTGCGGCTTGTTTGGTAATCTCTTATGGCATGTTTGATAGGGGAAATGAGCTCAAAGAAATGGAAATGAATTCATTTCTCATGTTTGGTAGCTAAAGAAATAAAAAAGTGGAGATTTTCAATTCTTATAGAGTTAAGTTTACACACAAATTCAAGGAATTCATTTCCTTTACATTTTGAGTGGAAATCAATTCCTTGAATAATAATAATAATAATAATAATAATAAAATAATAATAAAATAATAATAATAACAACAACAACAACAATAATAATAATAATAATAATAATAATAATAATAATGAACTAATAAATAATAATAATAATAATGAGATAATAATAATAATAATAATAATAATAATAATAATAATAATAATAATGATTTTTGAGTCAATTCTCTGGTGTTACCAAACACTGGAATTTATATTGAACTTCTGTGAGAATTCATTTCTGTGATTTGATTTCTGCACTTCATTTCATTTCTCTGAATTTCACTCTACCAAACGTGCCCTTAAAGTGAATGCGATTGTTTTAAGTGTTTTATAGTAGGATTTTATTTATTTATTTATTTTTTAATCAGGCTTTGATGGCCTTTTCGCTTATTAATACAACAATAATGTTGATACAAAAGTTGGGCTTACCTTGTTTGGACTCCTATTCTTGTACCAATTAGAACTTTAGTGCTTTGAGACATGCGCACTAAGAAAGCAAACAACACCGTTAGGCTTATCGTGGGATTGTCTCCCACGATTAGACTCTGGCGTGAGAGTAAGTAATCGGTTTTAAGGGTTTTGTTGAAGAGTTAGAGTTTTTGAATTGTAACTTTAATGAGAACTATGTCATTCTATATATAGGCGCAGAATCCTTGTAGGTTTCTTGCTCCTTACTCTTCGCACGCGTGGTGCTTATCCGGGGTAAGGATATCTATTCCGTAAATAGGAGATCCTTATCTATGTCCGGGTAATTTGGTTAAGTTTTGGGCTTCGTGAGTCCAACCCATTGGTATTATGGCCCAAGTCATTGTCATGATAGCCCACTCGTGGTGGGTTTGGGCCTAGTAATGTTTATCATTTGGGCTCGTGACCCAAATATAGACTATACGTCATCATGTCCCCCCAGTCTAGTGTGCGCGGCTCGTAGCCGCGGGTACTAGACTATGGAGAGTAGCGGTAAGCGTGGCGGGGAAAAATACTTCCCGCTCAATAGTGGGAACTATGCATCTAGTCCCAAAACATCATAAGAAGTGCCTTGAAAAACGGGGAGGGTGTCCACGTATTCCTCGGAGGGTGTGAAAAAGTGTTGTACCTTCTCAGATTCTAGCCACACGTTTATAGTAGTGGGATCCACGTGGCCTCCCTTCTAGGGTTTTAGGGGCTTATAAAAGTCACCGTCTCCTTTCACTGTGAATCACATAGTAAAAAACATCTTCCGCCATTTTCAAAACTTTTTAAAGCTTAAAAGATCTACTGTTTTATTAGGTAACTGCGCGTGCGCAATTTAGTAGATCGTATTATACGTCCGAAATGGTTGCTTAGTTGGATGAGTTTCGCTCTGCGATGGATGAGGATGACCTACGTCAGTTCTCCTCAGATTACTTCATTCCTATGGACGTGCATCCGGAAGTCCCGGATGTTGATGCGTGTATTGCCGATTTCCCCGATGGGAAAATAGGGTTATATACACGATTCTTTGAGTATGCGAATTATCGCGTACCAATATCTTTATTTTTGAGCAACTTGCTCAATTTCTACCACCTTCATATCTCCCAGCTGCACTGTATAGGTGCGGCGAAGGTATCAAATTTCGAAGTAAACTGTCGTTTACTTGCCATAAACCCTACCACAGACCTTTTCCGTGCGTTTTACCACACAACGTGGTCGCATGGGTGGGTGTCTTTTGCGAAGCGCGCAGGGCGCCTTCAGTGTTATACCGATAAGGTGGATTCCTTGAGAAATTGGAGGGAAATTTTTTTCTGGGTGCATGATGTTGTGTTTCAATCACCCTTTGAGTTCTATACTCAAAGGTCGCTGCCAAGGGATGAGCGCCCTGTCCCTGGTTCGTATAGCGCGGAGGATGCGGATACGATTGATAGTAACCGCATTCCCATTAACTCCTATCCTGAGGAGTTTTTGGTGCATATGGGGCTGAGTCGCAACTATTTTTATGGTGCTGACGAAGTTCCAACCTTCATTGATGAGAACGGCCAGGGTGGGTGCTTGTCCTTTCTTGCCTTTGCCTCTATAATGTAAGCGTTTATTTTTTATGTCTTCAATAACTACGTTCTTCTTGTTATTTGTTCCTGTCATTCGGAGAGATGGACTTGTTCGCTGTTGTGAAGTTGGAGAAGTGATGCGTGGGAATTGCACCAGGCTTTACCTCTCGAGGGATCTCGAGAAGCTTACAACCCCAACCAGGCAGTGTACCTGATCGTTGTAGTATAGTATAGTGACAAGTACCGGGGGATTGATCGTTCAACTCAGCAATAGTGTCGCTAGGGTTAGAAAGTCTAAAAACTAAGTCTAGAGGTGAGAGATGATTCTTTTTGTATTTTTATATTTTATGAAAGCAAGCAAAATCTCGGGTTTTAGAAGAGTGGGCAGAATTAGTTGTTAATCAACTAACCCAATAACTAAGATGCAATCAAAATAAAATAACAGAAATGTAAATAAGCTAAATTAAACTAGTGGTGTGAGTAATATGTGAGAGAATTGTGTTTACTGAGATTTCACTTCTCCCTAGATATCTTTTACAGGTTAATTACTTGTTACAGTTGCGTGGATGATGGGTCATATTCCTTAATACCATTCATGGGGTGGCGTACTTACTTCCCCAATCCTATAATCTCCTACTTCACTCCTATGTCGAGCCGGCTAAGAAGCTCCTAACATGGGATCATTAGAATTCGCTCATGCATTAAATACAACCATAAAAACCTAGTACACATCAGTTCATGTTTCCTAAGACGTTCAAGCATGTTACACAATGGAGATCTGCTAGTTTTCTTAAGCCTAACATTGAAATCATTCATCCATTACAACCATAAACAAGTAATCAACTCATAATTAACATCTAGGTTTCATTACATCTAAGCAAACACACAAAAGATCTAGCCTAGCATGTTAAAATCAAGACAAGCATAAGATATATTCAAACAACACATAGACATATTGAATGAATTGAAAGAGGACTTATCTTAATTGAACATGAAAGGTTTCAAGGGGTGAAAACCCTTGAAAATACTGTAAAATACGACCTAGGGTTATTAGGGTTCGGCCCTAGAATTCTCCTCACAAGTTCCTCTTTATGAATGAAAAATAGAAAAGTATATATAGATTTTGGGAGGTGACGGCGTCAAGAGTAAATTTCTGACGCCGTCATCTCGCCGCCAAATAAATTCTCGGATTTCCTAGATCTGGGTTTGACGCCGTCACGTGTAATGCTTTTCCAGGCCGTCACATTTTTAACTCTTGACGCCCTTTTCTTGACGCCTTCAGGTTTCCACTGGGTCGTCACGGATTCTACTCCTGACGCCGTCATAATTTTCTTCTTGACGCCATCAGGTACTGTTCTCAGCATGGAAAATTAAGTCTATGCCGTTTTCTTCACTTTTATGCTCCAAAAAAACGTCCAAAATGCTTCCTTTTCCAGAATTCACTCCAAAAGTACCTAAAATCACAAAAGGAACGATTTAGGGCAATACTTGATAAGATAAATTCCAATTCCGGCTTAAATGACCCCTTAAAAGTGGTTCATTTTTCGCCTCATCATATACCCTTACACTTGAGATTTGCTTATCCTCAAGCAAATATGCTTTTATTCTAATCAAAAGACAAGTTAGAGGTCATTTAACACTAATATAAAAGTAATTACAACAAATAATCGTTCCACTAAAGACCAAAGACAAGCACGAAGGTCATACACTAGCACCTCACAAATAGTGTTTAGATACTCTCATCTCTCGGGTGTAATAAAGTTATATCACAATATAGAAATGGAAAACATCTCTCACTACCTGTCATAACAAATTAGATTACCATAGGCTTGGGAAAGGATCAAACCTCCACCACATGGCGTAAGCATCAAGGATAAACCATCAAAGAGGTCTTTTAAAGGGTTGTAACGTTAGGTATAGGGATATGAATACACGGTTTTATTGGATATAAGCAATCTTTACTGGTGGCGAGTTAATAATCTTGGTTAATTACATGTACAATATTGCATTGCTAAGCCAAGACTAGACTCGACTTAAGCTAATAAATCAAAGATAAAAAAAAACATAAAACAAACATAAAATGAAATGGGATGGTAGTCCGTATGTTTTTCTCTTTTCTTTTTCTATTTTTTTTTTTGCATACACTCTTACCCTACCATCCAAAATAATACATCATAGGGAATGAACATTCCCCTTACACTTGAATTTTTACATACTTTACAATAAACTAATCTAATGACTCGAGTTAAGAAAATCAAAACACTTGGAGTACTTTTAAGATTAACGCACATATGGGGGTAATATATTATGTTCTTCCCCATTACTCCATAACACAAGTACTTTTACCCATGAGTCCCAATAGTCCCAAAACAATATGTACAAGGATATGACTCGACTTAGCAACCATGTAATCAATTGGACAATTAACTAAGGGTTTAAACAAATAACAATAATGCACTAAAGATGAGTGCATACACGGAAGGCTAAGGCGATTTGGTTGTACATTTAAGTGGGGTGTAACAAATTCTTCCTTTAAGTAAGATGCTTAAAGTTAGAAACGAAAAGATAGGCTCGGAGGGGTGTACTAGGGGTTTCGTGTACTAAAAATGAGTACAACGCTAAGGTGTGGGAAAAATTAGTTGACTTAACTAGCCAAGTAATATGACTTAAATGGTCAAGTAATTATGATACGGGTTTAACACAAGGGTGATCCTAATGCCTCTTATCATGTAGTAAATCCTACTACACGAATGTAGTCTCACTAGCGGTCTCGGGATGCATCACTAACGCAAGTTCTAGAAACTAAATGCTACCGGTACACTCATAAGCACTAATAGTAAATGCTTTTCCTATCAAATCTAAAGGCGAACCTCACGTATTTGGGTGGAAAAGTTTTCTAAATATTACGGTTTCGTGCTAGTTATACAACTCCTATCCATGAGACGCTTGCTAAGGCTAAAGTTTCACTCCTAAATGTTGTAAAAAAATTTAAATTTGGCGCTAAAATTACACTAACAAGTATTTTTCATTGTTTTATTACACACCTACCATTAAACAAAACAAACTCAAGTGAAAGAGTATCCTATAGGGTATCATCATTTACCCTCCCCTTACACCTAGGATGAACATTGTCCCCAATGTTCAAGTAAAGATGTAAAAGTAAAAGAATGAAATCAAATACTCCCCTGATTCGCTCGGTATGGATAGTATGGTAACCAGGTTAGATCTTCCTCCAAGGAAATGAACAATCAAAGCTTCCCTTCCAGAATATAATCATCTTCTTGTTATACCTAACCTGTTAAATCTGAGAGAAGAAACAAAGCAACCTCGCATAAAATCGGCGGCAATCTATATATGCTAACAAATCCTAGAAAACAAGGTAAGATATAATGCTTGTGGAATGATGTTTGCAGATTTCCTGGAGATTATAAAACTGAAGAATTAACAAAAACTTAAAGACTCCGTTAGAGAAACAAATTTAGCAAAATTTCCAGAATTTTACACGTGACGCCGTCAAGAAGAAATTCTTGACGCCGTCAGAAGTGATCTGCAGAAATCCTTATGTTAAGTTTCTGGAAAATTTCTAGAAAAACCTTTTCCTACTTCCTGGAAAATCCTGCAAAACATCATTATGACTCGATACAAGCATTTGACTCTAACAAATACTAATATACATGTTCATTTAATATTGTGGAGAATCATGATCGAGTTTGTTTCTTAGTAAACATATTTGGGGTTTCCCCTTACACTTATCTTTTGCGAAATACCTTTGGATGAAGTTAAGACTAAGCTAACAACAAAATAAAGTATTTTCCCTATTTTATTTTCAAACATGATCTACCAACAATAAAAATAAAGCATGCATATGGAAACAAATAACAATCAAACAAATAAATCACACAAATCTTGGGTTGCCTCCCAAGAAGCGCTTTTCTTTATTTACGAGTCTTGTAGCTAGACTCAAGGTCATGGGTTACCGTGTGTCGCTTATGCTCACATAACCGAGGGTGAGCCATCTAATAGTTGCCTCATCTTTCTTATAATCATCACTTAACTCTAAACATCTACGATAATATCTTTTATTTTTTTCATGAGGATATTTAAGCCCTTTTCTTTTATCACTCTCACTTAGCATTTCTAAGGGCGGATATCTACTACAATTTTCCATGGAGAAACCCTTGAACCTAGGGTGTGCACAGGGCATTTGGTAGACAAAATCCTCATCCCCATCCGAGAATGTAATTAACCCTTCCAATAGTTTTTCATCAAGGTTGGTCAACCTTTTGAAAGGTTTCCCAAACACAATTTGAGTTAACTTACTATCAATAAGTTCTCCTAGATTCTCCATAACCATGAACTCAAAAAAATAAACAAAGCTTCCTACAAACACATGCAATGTTATTGCCCAAGCTATAATATTATCTCCTTTGTATTCTAACTCATCTACCATGATTTTATTATATTCACTACGCGAGATTATGTTTATTGGGAGAGATGAGTTAAGGTAGGCATCGAAGCTCCTAAATCCAACCTTACAAGGAAATTGCATGTTGAATAAACTATCACATTCAATCCTTGTTCTAGGGTCGACACACCCAAGAGGGCTCACTTCCTCTTCCATCCTATTCTCATTAATCACATCACCACCATCTAGATCCTCATCGGAGTCTGAATAGTAAAAAGGACTAGCCCTATGGTCATAATCATGGTCAGACTCCTCCATTTCAGAATTATTGTCAAAGTGGTGGTTAGGCGAGAGGTTAGGTGGGTTCTCATTTTCCACTAAAGGGATTGGGGCAGGCATTTGGAAAATCCTACGACGAAAAACACGAATAACAAGAATCAAACGATCAATGTTATTGTTATCCATCGAGATAGTTTACGAACAAAGGAAACAAAGAAATAAGATAGACTAAAGATAACCTATAAATAAAAATAAAATCTTACTAGAAAGGAATCTAGCAAGTAGACTTAATTAAAAGAAATCCTAACCTAGACAATAACTATTCCCCGGGCTGCGGCGCCAAAAACTTGATACGTGGGAATTGCACCAGGCTTTACCTCTCGAGGGATCTCGAGAAGCTTACAACCCCCACCAGGCAGTGTACCTGATCGTTGTAGTATAGTATAGTGACAAGTACCGGGGGATTGATCGTTCAACTCAGGAATAGTGTCGCTAGGGTTAGAAAGTCTAAAAACTAAGTCTAGAGGTGAGAGATGATTCTTTTTGTATTTTTATATTTTATGAAAGCTAGTAAAATCTCGGGTTTTAGAAGAGTGGGCGGAATTAGTTGTTAATCAACTAACCCAATAACTAAGATGCAATCAAAATAAAATAACAGAAATGTAAATAAGCTAAATTAAACTAGTGGTGTGAGTAATATGTGGGAGAATTATGTTTACTGATGCGTGGGAATTGCACCAGGCTTTACCTCTCGAGGGATCTCGAGAAGCTTACAACCCCCACCAGGCAGTGTACCTGATCGTTGTAGTATAGTATAGTGACAAGTACCGGGGGATTGATCGTTCAACTCAGGAATAGTGTCGCTAGGATTAGAAAGTCTAAAAACTAAGTCTAGAGGTGAAAGATGATTCTTTTTGTATTTTTTATGTTTTATGAAAGCAAGTAAAATCTCGGGTTTTGGAAGAGTGGGCGGAATTAGTTGTTAAGCAACTAACCCAATGACTAAGATGCAATCAAAATAAAATAACAGAAATGTAAATAAACTAAATTAAACTATTGGTGTGAGTAATATGTTGGAGAATTGTGTTTACTTAGATTTTCACTACTCCCTAGATATCTTTTACAGGTTAATTATTTGTTATAGTTGCGTGGATGACGGATTGTATTCCTTAATACCATTCATGGGGTGGCGTACTTACTTCCCCAATCCTATGAGCGCCTACTTCACTCCTATGTCGAGCCGGCTAAGAATCTCCTAACATGGGATCACTAGAATTTGCTCATACATTAAATACAACCAATAAAACCTAGTACACATCGGTTCATGTTTCCTAAGACGTTCAAGCATGTTACACAATGGAGGTCTGCCAGTTTTCTTAAGCCTAACATTGAAATCATTCATCCAATACAACCATAAACAAGTAATCAACACATAATTAACATCTAGGTTTCATTAGGTCTAAGCAAACACAAGATAAATCTAGCCTAGCATGTTGAAATCAAGACAAGCAAAAGATATAATCAACTAACACATAGACATATTGATTGAATTAAGAGAAGACTTATCTCAATTGAACATGAAAGGATTCAAGGGGTGAAAACCCTTGAAAATACTGTAAAATACGACCTAGGGTTTACAAAGTTCGGCCCTAGTTTTCTCCACACAAGTTCCTCATTTAATGAATGAAAAATAGAAAAGTATATATAGATTCTAGGAGGTGATGGCGTCAAGATTAAATGTCTGACGCCGTCATCTCGCCGCCAAATAAATTCTCGGATTACCTAGATCTGGGTTTGATGCCGTCACGTGTAATGCTTCTCCAGGCCGTCACATGATTAACTCTTGATGCCCTTCTTCTGACGCCGTCACAGATTCCACTAGGTCGTCATGGATTTTACTCCTGACGCCGTCACAGATTCCTTCTTGACGCCGTTAGGTACTGTTCTCAGCATGGAAAATTAAGTCTTTGCCGTTTTCTTCACTTTTATGCTCAAAAAATGTCCAAAATGCTTCCTTTTTCCAGAATTCACTCCAAAAGTACCTAAAATCACAAAAGGAACGATTTAGGGCAATATTTGATAAGATAAATTCAAATTCCGGCTTAAATGGCCCCTTAAAAGTGGTTCATTTTTCGCCTCATCATATACCCTTACACTTGAGATTTGCTTGTCCTCAAGTAAATGCGCTTTTATTCTAATCAAAATACAAGTTAGGGGTCATTTAACACTAATATAAAAGTAATTACAACAAATAATCGTTCCACTAAAGACCAAAGACAAGCACGGAGGTCATACACTAGCACCTCACAAATAGTGTTTAGATACTCACATCTCTCGGGTGTAATAAAGTAATATCACAATATGGAAATGGAAAACATCTCTCACTACCTGTCATAGCAAAATAGATTACCATAGGCTTGGGAAAGGATCAAACCTCCACCACATGGCGTAAGCACCTAGGATAAACTATCAAAGAGGTATTTCAAAGGGTTGTAACGTTAGGTATAAGGATATGAATACACGATTTTGTTGGATATAGGCAATCTTTACTGGTGGCGAGTTAACAATCTTGGTTAATTACATGTACAATATGGCGTTGCTAAGCCAAGACTAGACTCGACTTAAGCTAATAAATGAAAAATAACAAAAACATAAAATAAATAAAGAATGAAACGGGATGGTAGTCCGTATGTTTTTCTCTTTTCTTTTTTCTATATATTTTTTTCTTTTCTTTTCTTGATTTTTTCGATTTTTTTTTTGCATACACTCTTACCCTATCATCCAAAATAATACATCATAGGGAATGAACATTCCCTTTACACTTGAATCTTTACATACTTTACAATAAACTAATCTAATGACTCGAATTATGAAAATTAAAACACTTGGAGCACTTTTAAGATTAACGTACATATGGGGGTAATAAAATGATGTTCTTCCCCATTACTCCAAAATATAAGTACTTTACCCATGAGTCCCAATCGTCCCAAAACAATATGTACAAGGATATGACTCGACTTAGCAACCATGTAACCAATTAGATAATTAACTAAGGGTTTAAACAAATAACAATAATGCACTAAAGATGAGTGCATACACGGAAGGCTAAGGCGATTTGGTTGTACATTTAAGTGGGTTGTAACAAATTCTTCCTTTAAGTAAGATGCTTAAAGTTAGAAACGAAAAGATAGGCTCGGAGGGGTGTACTAGGGGTTTCGTGTACTAAAAATGAGTACAACGCTAAGGTGTGGGAAAAATTAGTTGACTCAACTAGCCAAGTAATATGACTTAAATGGTCAAGTAATTATAATACGGGTTTAACACAAGGGTGATCCTAATGCCTCTTATCATGTAGTAAATCCTACTACACGAATGTAGTCTCACTAGCGGTCTCGGGATGCATTACTAACGCAAGTTCTAGAATCTAAATGCTACCGGTACACTCATAAGCACTAATATTAAATGCTTTTCCTATCAAATCTAAAGGCGAGCCTCACATATTTGGGTGGAAAATTTTTCTGAATAGTACTGTTTTGTGCTAGTTATACAACTCCTATCCATGAGACGCTTGCTAAGGCTAAAGCTTCACTCCTAAATGTTGTAAAAAATTTTAAATTTGGCGCTAAAATTACACTAACAAGTATTTCTGATAGTTTTATTACACACTTACCATCAAACAAAACAAACTCAAGTGAAAGTGTATCCTATAAGGTATCATCATTTACCCTCCCCTTACACTTAGGATGAACATTGTCCCCAATGTTCAAGTAAAGAATGTAAAAGTAAAACAGGTAAAAGAATGAAATCAAATACTCCCCTAATTCGCTCGGTATGGATGGTATGGTAACCATGTAACACCCCCAAAATCGTCACGTCAGCGGAAGACTTAAAATGTCAGCGGAAGACTTTTTGGGTGTTACTTCGAGGATCTTTGTCACAATCATAGAAAACGATACAAAAGTGACGCTTTAAAGTTTAATTCATTCAAAATACCAAATATTCGAGACATCAAGATGTTTCATAATTTAAACAACAAGTTTATTTAAAATATGTCAAAATGTTTATTTAAGCCCATGCCGGGTTACAAGCCCACTCCGTGCCTTCAAGTTCCTTCTTGTATAGTTACCTGAGATAAACACATGCTAAAAAGTGTCAACACAAAGGTTGGTGAGTTCATAGAGTTTATAGTTTAAATCGTTAATTAGAAAAAGAGTAATTTCCTTATCAATTTAATACAAATCAATCCGTTGGTTTGCCCTTCACCGGGTCAACATCAAAAATAGTAATTGGTTTATAAATCCATTTAACACGAGTTTCGAATCACAAGTTAAGAATGTATTGTAATCACATACAATCAATAAGTTTAAATCAATGTTCCTGTTATTGCCTTAAGCTCATGATACTCAACGATTAACAGCCAATCATAATCTCAAGTTATGACGGTAAGTAGTAGGCCCTCAAGATAGGTATTTGCCAATAACCTATAATAAGAACAATAAAGTGCGCCTGGTGTTTTCTCTAACAACCAAACGAGGATTGTCAATCACTAATAGTACTATCCACGTTTATTTACGTTCACCCTTCAAGTGATTAAGGTTCATGATCGAGGGACTTTTGGCAATAGTAACTTAAGCAAATAACATTGGCCTGACGGTATTTCAATACCCGGTATAAAGACTTCTATTCGAGTTTTAAGCATGTATCTCCCCCACGGGAAAATAGTTAAAGAGTGGGCTATGAAATCACAGTAACATGTATATAGTTAACGAGTACTTATAAAAGTATAAAACAGTGATTAAGCATGTATCACCCCCAAAAACGTTTATAAATCATTGTAAAACAAGTAAGAGTAGGGGCTATGACTCACCTTAGTAGCACAGTAGTAGTGGTAGTAACATAATTTCAACGATGCAAGGCAACGGCTTCACACACAACCTAAAAGATATGATATGTTTTAGTTGATAGTCTAAGTCTAGTTTTATCGCAAATATTTGTTATTCAGTTGTGAACAAGGCTCGTGTTCGTTTAAATGTTTGAAGTTCAAAAAAAAAAAAAAAATATAAAGTTATATACACATATAACTTGTGAGTATGATGATCAATGGTCGACGTGTGATGGAAAAATCATCAAGAATAAGTCGAAGTATGTAGACGATGTTTTATGATGTTAGTTTTAAAAGAAAAGAAATAAACGTATCGTTATATATATATATATATATATATATATATATATATATATATATATATATATATATATATATATATTTATCGTTAACAATTATAGTTACGCGAATATTTATATCGTATATATATAAGTTAAATTTATAAGAGTTTAATACTAAACATGTGTATTTATATATAAAATATTAATATTAAAATAATATTACAGAAAATCCCTTCAAGTTTTACCAAAGTTACACTTTTAACCCTAACGAATATAATTTTACACCGTTAGTCCGTAGTTAACAATCGTTTCATTTTAAGTCCAAATAATACCAATATTTACATTTTTCAACTCCAATTATTATTATTTACAGTTTTAAACTCAGAAAATCAGAAATTACAGTTTTGACCCAAAGTTTGCAAAGTTTACACTTTTAGACCCCGGTTATGAAAATTTTGCAAAGTTAGTCCAAGTTTTACCAATTTTAAAACTTAGCATTCTTACTTCTTAAATAAGCTCAAAATATTTAGATAAGCTTAATTCCACTGCTTATTTTCTTAAAAAGCACTTATTTTGCTTAAATGGGCTTAACGAGTTAAACTAAGGCCCATTAACATTTTAAGATTTATTAGGCTTTCAAAAGGTTTGGGCCTGGTCTTGGGCTCATTTTAGGAGTATAAAAATGTTACGAAATAGCTTTTGGCATCAGCTTATCAAATAAGCTAGAAAACAGCTTAACGGGCTAATAAGCCCATATGTTATTTTAAAAGAGACTTTCATAACAGCTTTTGCTTGATCAAAATGACTCTCGAAAACAGCATATAAAAGCTTATAAGGTCTAAGCAAAAGTGTTACTTAATTGTTAGCCATGATGTTAAAGAGATCGAATTATAAAAATAATGTGTCATGTGTATATAAATATTTACGAGGTCAAATGTAAATGACCAGAAGCGTTTTTGAAACAGTTTTGCATACTCAAAATATTCTAAGTGTTTTGGAATATTTCGAATGGGTCAAGATAGTTTCTAAATGTGACCAAAACTTGGTTATTAAGTTTATATTAGAGTCGAATTTCTGTTGATCCTATATGCTAGTACAATAGATATCTCGTAAGTGCAAAAATAATTATATATTATTTTACTAAATAATTATCCAAAGTAAACGTTATTTACTCAGTTTTTGCATTATTCCAAGGTATTCAAAATAAAACTAAGTGT
This sequence comes from Artemisia argyi, assembly GCA_030686995.1. Taxonomy (NCBI): domain Eukaryota; kingdom Viridiplantae; phylum Streptophyta; class Magnoliopsida; order Asterales; family Asteraceae; genus Artemisia; species Artemisia argyi. Next base: position 151,735,723 of record CM060688.1, on the reverse strand, counting down.
GGAAAATTTATACCAATGTGTCCAAACAAGCTTTTAAACGTGTTGAATTTATTAGTTAAACGTTATAATTAGTTCAAAAACTTTGTGGTTCTCGTTTGTTAGTATATTGACCATCTCTAATGTCGAATAAAATTTATATGTCGCGTTTAATATTAATGAGATAAAAGATCAAACGAAATGTTCAAATTCTACAAATAATAAAAGTGATGAAGTGAAAATGGACTCCAAGAGCCTTACCTCACCTCAAAAGGTGGGGTAAAATGGTTCGTATGGTTCGAGTAGGTACGTAGGATCAATGGTACGATGGTCTGCTCCTAGTAAGGTTCACAACGAGCAAACATGGTTCCTCCTTGGATCACTTGTGCACTTCGTACTAGCTCCAAACCTTCTGTCCCGTTCAACTAGTGCTATTTGACTTGAACTTGTATATTTGGTAAGTTTATGTGTGTGTGATCATCTCAGGTTGCATGGGAAGGTTTTATAGAGAGTTTAGAAGATGTGAACACAAGAATAATGCCAAGGAAGTGTTGTGTTGTTTCGTTTATGTGTGGTGGCACCACAATTCCCTTCAATCGAATCATGGTAGTAAAAGGAATGTGTCATACAATCCTTGTTCATTCCTGACATTCCACTATGCATTTGAGTCAGGTTATAAGTCATTGGGTGGCTTGTGAGGTGCTAGGGAAGTTTATGACACGTTTTTGTAAGTTTGGCAAAATGGTTTTTAAGGTTTACTTTGGCCAGATTCGTATTCCATGGATAGCAGCCACAAATTACATTTTTTGTTTAAAAATCTCGCGTGTCTAGACGTAAAACATTATTTCGGACAACTTTCGTGTTTTACACTTTTCCTGGTTCGGACCAGAAGGGCCTTAAAATGAGGATTTAAATTTGTTACAGAAAGTTAGTGGTTTATTAGAATTTATACGAAGTGGTATTGAAATAAAATGCTATTTGTGTCAAGTTGAGATGAAACTTGTAAGGTGCCTTAACTTGATCAATATTCTAGTATAGTAATTATATTTGGAAGTCGATAATAATTGTCGTTCATGGTTCTTAGAGGTCCAATATTAGTAGCGAGTACACATGGGAATTTTAGTAGGCTCGGGATTTATTTAAATTGTATTTGTTAATTATTGAAACGTATACTTATTAAGTATCAATGTTTTAAGTTATGTATGGTATCTAGGTTATTAAGGTTTAGGTGTAAATGTCGTGTCAAGGTAAGAGTGAATAACGTTGTAATTGACAAACTATATATAAAAAAAAAATTGTTACGGGTAAAAATGGTTAATCTATGTTATGGTAACGTGTTAATCGTAGGAAAATTTTACGGGGTGTTATATTACCTACCCGTTAAACGGAATCCCGTCCCGGGATTCTAAGATAAGGTAGCTGTAAAGGTGAGTGGAAAAGGTGAACGAATAACGTATTTATTATTAGCTTCCTAATTGTACTTTCCAGCTTAACGTATCTACTACTACATTAGCTTTTTACTTGATGATAACCAATCTTAGTATGAGGTTGAAAGAAAAACTTGGGGAAACTTTAGTCCAAAATTATAGTTGTTACTTGACAGTATTATTTAAGGTGTAAACAGTATTTTACCACAGTGGTGTACAGTACCCAACTCTTATTCTCTTTAAATAACCCACTTTTTACACTCCTTTTTACCTAACTTTCCTTTCCCTTTCTTCTCGTCGACATGCCTCACTTCATCACCAACTTTGCAATCATGTATGCCATTGTTACTACTATTTATCTAGTGTATGTTCCGAACGAAGATCGTGCTATATTGGTTGGGATCTTAATGTTTCTTGCACCATTCGTGGTTCTAGCGATCTTCATTGACAAGTTTTGGAAGTGAAGAAATAGTGTCGTAGTGTAGTGGTTGGAATGTTGAAATAAGGTTTGTTGTGTTTCCATGTAACCTCTAGTGTATGAATAAAATTTTCTTCGTTTTCTAATGCCATGGTTTATGTTGATTTTTCGCTTGTATTTATTGCTTATGCATTGCTATATAGAATGTTATCATGTGTTAAGAATATTTAGAGTCAGTTCATTTGATTGTAGTCAAGTTTACAACGGTGGGTTTTTAATAACTTATGACTAAAACTATATGTGGAGTTTATTTGGCTTCGAGTACTTAAATAAATACGATTTTTAGTTATAGTTGAGTGTAGCAATTTGGTTGAGCTTTGATGAAAATTTGACCATCGAAGGATTGATTAATTGGAAAAGATTCGCCACACTTGTTTCTTGGGATTATGATAAATTGAGATGTACAAAAAAATTTGACGGGGTGTGTAGAAATGTTACGGAAAAATGGTTCGAAATTATAGGTACGAGTCGTTCGGAAGTAATGTTTATGTTTCAGATTTGAGCAACGCCGGGCTCAAGTTAGTGGTCAGCCCAATGGTGCGTTGGGTTATTGTGATTTTGTGGCCCAAAGGTGTGTTGGTATATGGAAGCAGTGGGTTAAGGCCCATGTTTAGTTTTTGCGAGTATGTTTTATTAACGTACGTTTTATTCTAATATACACGAGGTAATGAGTTGATTTGAGATTTGTTAAGGTATCGTATAATGTTTGAGAGTTTGTAAAGATTATTTGATAAGTTCGTAATTTCTTAGAGATTGAGGGGTCAAATTGTGAGAGTTTATTATTTTCATGTGGCGTGTTTGTGATTTTAAGTTATGGTGTTATGGGTTTAACGCGATCTGTTTCTTGTCACTTGTGTTGAAATGCGAAATCCAAGATAGAATTTTACCACGTATCCCCAAAAATTTTGTTGCTAGTTTTAATAGACACAGATTTTGAAAGTTTTACCGTTTGAAAACAAACGGTCACATTTAATACAATAATTGAGAATTATTTTTCCAATTCTTTTATAAATACCATTGGTACGTGTTGGGTTATCCACATACACACACACACACACAAAACAATCAATGGCTTGCAAGCTACCACATACCGCTGAACAAATCCAACAATATATCAAAGCAGAAGCCGAAAATAGTGATGTGGATCGTAAAAATGCTATTTTGAGGGTCATTCTGGAGTTGGAGGTGGTGAAACAATCGAAACAACGGCTTAGAGAACGCTATGCAAAGTGTACGGATATATCAGATGATCGGAAACGTGTGATTGATACTTTCTTGCATGACGGATATCGTAAGGATGCGGCTATTATTGAATCGTTATGGGTTTGTGTTCATCAAATAGAGGACCATAGTTCCAGCAAGATCTGTTGGAGTTTTAAGGAGAATGTTGAAGCTGCTAGGATTGAACAACAACAGCAACAACAGCAACGGCAACAGCAACAGCAACAGCAACAACAGCAACAGCAACTACAGCAACAGCAACAGCAACACCAACAACAACCAAATCCACTACCACCACCACAACAACCACAACAGCAATCACTTCAACAAGGTGCATCGAGTTCTTCTGCACCAAGAGTGACTGTGCAACAACAACAATTGCCTCATCTGGATCAATTCCAGCCAAGTTTTGAGGAAAATGCGGCGGTCGATGATGGTGGTTGGACTTCTGACATGGAGCGGGAGCTGAGTAGGCTAGAGGCTCAAATAGAAGAAGAGAGGTTGGCAAGCTTCGACCCTTATGATGATGGATATGATTCTAACAATTCTCAGACTTGGGATCACCCAGACTACCGCTGAAGTGTGATGTTTAATTTTTAGTATCGTTTGTAATGTTTTTATGTGTTTCAGTCAAGTTTAATAATAATATGTCGTTTGAATAAAATCCATTGTGAGCAAAATGAGGATGATAATTTATTTATTCTTCATATTTTAAAATTACAAAAATCTGTGCGGGTAACCTACCCGTTAAACAAAAGAGTTTTGTTGATACAAATTTTTACAAGGAGAATAGTGTGGAGATAATTCTCAAATTATTTAGTTCTTGTGGATAGATATTAACTTGGGGAAAAGTGAATGCACATGGCAAGAATAGTGATTCATGGCAACATGTCTATATATTTCCTGATTTTTCTCTTTATCGTTCATTTTGTCTTCAAATAACAATTTTTAATATGTCTTATACTTATATTGTTCTCATAGTTGCGTATTTTGTTGTAACTTTCTTCCCGAAAGAAGATCTGGAGTCCTTGGATTGGATCATAGCATTTCTTATGCTAATCGTGGTTTTAGTCGTTAGTGTGAATGAAATATGGGGGTAAGAAATATTAAGAGTGTTGTTTTTGAATTTGTAGCTTCATGCACTAGGCATTAACGTTTCATTGTGTGGTTTTTGTCATACAGGGTATTCGATGTATTACATCCAGTTGTGGTTCTTGCACTCGTAGGAGTGGTGGCATTCTTCATTAGCTTGGTGGATCAATCGTTTAGTGACGTCAAGGTTTACTTAGTGATCTTTGTGATGATAGCATTACCGATGCTAGTTATATCGTTGTGTATTAATATTCGCGGTTTCTAATGAGATTTAAGTTTTCTTGGTTTCATATGTCTGTTAACTCAGAAGTAATTAAACCTATTTATCTATATTTCGTTATTTACATAGAGAAGCGTCCCAAACTATGTAACTAAGGAAATATAAACTCATGGTTCAATGATTTACAATTTCTTGATTTGAATAAAAGGGCGTCCCAATCTATTCAAATTAAGACGTTGTAAATCATTTTAAGATTCTGACTTAACCATCTGACAAAATAATTTATGTGCGGATATGTCGTAAGCATCTATAAAGATGAAAGCGGGACAATTAAAGAGGATTTGCATAGTACTCAAAATAGTTGGGGGGAGCATATAAATACATATATTAATATACTAGAGTGTAGTTGTACCATAAACTATTTAAAGGTCACATAATAGTCTAGCGGATGGAAATATGAAGACACGGTATTTGTAATAATCCTGATTAGTAAACATAGTTATTAGCATAATCGTAACATGTAAGCATATATCAAGTTATATAAGTAAGAAATAATGAGAAGTAACTTTTCTACCAGATGTTGGAATGTAGGCACGGAGGGCATGAAGTGGTATTTTGTAAAAATGGTCCAGTTAAAGTGTGGTTATAGTCCAATGTTTAAAAACATCTGGTTCTCTATAACCGTGGCTCTGAATACCAATCTGTAACACCCCCAAAATCGTCACGTCAGCGGAAGACTTAAAATGTCAGCGGAAGACTTTTTGGGTGTTACTTCGAGGATCTTTGTCACAATCATAGAAAATGATACAAAAGTGACGCTTTAAAGTTTAATTCATTCAAAATACCAAATATTCGAGACATCAAGATGTTTCATAATTTAAACAACAAGTTTATTTAAAATATGTCAAAATGTTTATTTAAGCCCATGCCGGGTTACAAGCCCACTCCGTGCCTTCAAGTTCCTTCTTGTATAGTTACCTGAGATAAACACATGCTAAAAAGTGTCAACACAAAGGTTGGTGAGTTCATAGAGTTTATAGTTTAAATCGTTAATTAGAAAAAGAGTAATTTCCTTATCAATTTAATACAAATCAATCCGTTGGTTTGCCCTTCACCGGGTCAACATCAAAAATAGTAATTGGTTTATAAATCCATTTAACACGAGTTTCGAATCACAAGTTAAGAATGTATTGTAATCACATACAATCAATAAGTTTAAATCAATGTTCCTGTTATTGCCTTAAGCTCATGATACTCAACGATTAACAGCCAATCATAATCTCAAGTTATGACGGTAAGTAGTAGGCCCTCAAGATAGGTATTTGCCAATAACCTATAATAAGAACAATAAAGTGCGCCTGGTGTTTTCTCTAACAACCAAACGAGGATTGTCAATCGCTAATAGTACTATCCACGTTTATTTACGTTCACCCTTCAAGTGATTAAGGTTCATGATCGAGGGACTTTTGGCAATAGTAACTTAAGCAAATAACATTGGCCTGACGGTATTTCAATACCCGGTATAAAGACTTCTATTCGAGTTTTAAGCATGTATCTCCCCCACGGGAAAATAGTTAAAGAGTGGGCTATGAAATCACAGTAACATGTATATAGTTAACGAGTATTTATAAAAGTATAAAACAGTGATTAAGCATGTATCACCCCCAAAAACGTTTATAAATCATTGTAAAACAAGTAAGATTAGGGGCTATGACTCACCTTAGTAGCACAGTAGTAGTGGTAGTAACATAATTTCAACGATGCAAGGCAACGGCTTCACACACAACCTAAAAGATATGATATGTTTTAGTTGATAGTCTAAGTCTAGTTTTATCGCAAATATTTGTTATTCAGTTGTGAACAAGGCTCGTGTTCGTTTAAATGTTTGAAGTTCAAAAAAAAAAAAATATAAAGTTATATACACATATAACTTGTGAGTATGATGATCAATGGTCGACGTGTGATGGAAAAATCATCAAGAATAAGTCGAAGTATGTAGACGATGTTTTATGATGTTAGTTTTAAAAGAAAAGAAATAAACGTATCGTTATATATATATATATATATATATATATATATATATATATATATATATATATATATATATATATATATATATATATATATATATTTATCGTTAACAATTATAGTTACGCGAATATTTATATCGTATATATATAAGTTAAATTTATAAGAGTTTAATACTAAACATGTGTATTTATATATAAAATATTAATATTAAAATAATATTACAGAAAATCCCTTCAAGTTTTACCAAAGTTACACTTTTAACCCTAACGAATATAATTTTACACCGTTAGTCCGTAGTTAACAATCGTTTCATTTTAAGTCCAAATAATATCAATATTTACATTTTTCAATTCCAATTATTATTATTTACAGTTTTAAACTCAGAAAATCAGAAATTACAGTTTTGACCCAAAGTTTGCAAAGTTTACACTTTTAGTCCCCGGTTATGAAAATTTTTCAAAGTTAGTCCAAGTTTTACCAATTTTAAAACTTAGCATTCTTACTTCTTAAATAAGCTCAAAATATTCAGATAAGCTTAATTCCACTACTTATTTTCTTAAAAAGCACTTATTTTGCTTAAATGGGGTTAACGAGTTAAACTAAGGCCCATTAACATTTTAAGATTTATTAGGCTTTCAAAAGGTTTGGGCCTGGTCTTGGGCTCATTTTAGGAGTATAAAAATGTTACGAAATAGCTTTTGGCATCAACTTATCAAATAAGCTAGAAAACAGCTTAACGGGCTAATAAGCCCATATGTTATTTTAAAAGAGACTTTCATAACAGCTTTTGCTTGATCAAAATGACTCTCGAAAACAGCATATAAAAGCTTATAAGGTCTAAGCAAAAGTGTTACTCAATTGTTAGCCATGATGTTAAAGAGATCGAATTATAAAAATAATGTGTCATGTGTCTATATAAATATTTACGAGGTCAAATGTAAATGACCAGAAGCGTTTTTGAAACAGTTTTGCATACTCAAAATATTCTAAGTGTTTTGGAATATTTCGAATGGGTCAAGATAGTTTCTAAATGTGACCAAAACTTGGTTATTAAGTTTATATTAGAGTCGAATTTCTGTTGATCCTATATGCTAGTACAATAGATATCTCGTAAGTGCAAAAATAATTATATATTATTTTACTAAATAATTATCCAAAGTAAACGTTATTTACTCAGTTTTTGCATTATTCCAAGGTATTCAAAATAAAACTAAGTGTGGAAAATTTATACCAATGTGTCCAAACAAGCTTTTAAACGTGTTGAATTTATTAGTTAAACGTTATAATTAGTTCAAAAACTTTGTGGTACTCGTTTGTTAGTATATTGACCATCTCTAATGTCGAATAAAATTTATATGTCGCGTTTAATATTAATGAGATAAAAGATCAAACGAAATGTTCAAATTCTACAAATAATAAAAGTGATGAAGTGAAAATGGACTCCAAGAGCCTTACCTCACCTCAAAAGGTGGGGTAAAATGGTTCGTATGGTTCGAGTAGGTACGTAGGATCAATGGTACGATGGTCCGCTCCTAGTAAGGTTCACAACGAGCAAACATGGTTCCTCCTTGGATCACTTGTGCACTTCGTACTAGCTCCAAACCTTCTGTCCCGTTCAACTAGTGCTATTTGACTTGAACTTGTATATTTGGTAAGTTTATGTGTGTGTGATCATCTCAGGTTGCATGGGAAGGTTTTATAGAGAGTTTAGAAGATGTGAACACAAGAATAATGCCAAGGAAGTGTTGTGTTGTTTCGTTTATGTGTGGTGGCACCACAATTCCCTCCAATCGAATCATGGTAGTAAAAGGAATGTGTCATACAATCCTTGTTCATTCCTGACATTCCACTATGCATTTGAGTCAGGTTATAAGTCATTGGGTGGCTTGTGAGGTGCTAGGGAAGTTTATGACACGTTTTTGTAAGTTTGGCAAAATGGTTTTTAAGGTTTACTTTGGCCAGATTCGTATTCCATGGATAGCAGCCACGAATTACATTTTTTGTTTAAAAATCTCGCGTGTCTAGACGTAAAACATTATTTCGGACAACTTTCGTGTTTTACACTTTTCCTGGTTCGGACCAGAAGGGCCTTAAAATGAGGATTTAAATTTGTTACAGAAAGTTAGTGGTTTATTAGAATTTATACGAAGTGGTATTGAAATAAAATGCTATTTGTGTCAAGTTGAGATGAAACTTGTAAGGTGCCTTAACTTGATCAATATTCTAGTATAGTAATTATATTTGGAAGTCGATAATAATTGTCGTTCATGGTTCTTAGAGGTCCAATATTAGTAGCGAGTACACATGGGAATTTTAGTAGGCTCGGGATTTATTTAAATTGTATTTGTTAATTATTGAAACGTATACTTATTAAGTATCAATGTTTTAAGTTATGTATGGTATCTAGGTTATTAAGGTTTAGGTGTAAATGTCGTGTCAAGGTAAGAGTGAATAACGTTGTAATTGACAAACTATATATAAAAAAAAAATTGTTACGGGTAAAAATGGTTAATCTATGTTATGGTAACGTGTTAATCGTAGGAAAATTTTACGGGGTGTTATAAACCAGGTTAGATCTTCCTCCAAGAAAATGAACAATTAAAGCTTCCCTTCCAGAAAAATAAATCATCTTCTTGTCGTACCTAACCTGTTAAATCTGAGAAAACAAACAAGCAACCTCACATAAAATCGGCGGCAATCTATATATGCTAACAAATCCTAGAAAACAAAGTAAGATATAATTCTTGTGGAATGATGTTTGCAGATTTCCTGGAGATTATAAAACTGAAAATTTAACAAAAACTTAAAGACTTCGTTAGAGAAACAAATTTAGCAAAATTTCCAGAATTTTACACGTGACGCCGTCAAGAGTAAACTCGTGACTCCATCAGAAGTGATCTGCAGAAATCCTTATGTTAAGTTTCCGGAAAATTTCTAGAAAAACTTTGTCCTACTTCCTAGAAAATCCTGCAAAACATCATTATGACTCGATACAAGCATTTGACTCTAACAAATACGAATATACATGTTCATTTATTATTGTGGAGAATCATGATCGAGTTTGTTTCTTAGTAAACATATTTGGGGTTTCCCCTTACACTTATCTTTTTAAATATACCTTTGTATGAAGTTAAGACTAAGCCAAACAACAAAAATAAAGTATTTTCAACATTTTATTATGAAACATGATCTACCAACAATAAAAGCAAAGCATGCATACGGAAACAAATAACAATCAAACAATTAAAATCACACAAATCATGGGTTGCCTCCCAAGAAGCGCTTTTCTTTATTTACGAGTCTTGTAGCTAGACTCAAGGTCATGGGTTACTACGTGACCTCATCATTGGTTTCATTCCCTAGGTCATCTCCTATATTAGTATCGCTTTCATAGTGCAGGTATTTTGGGTCTTCGAACTCAAAAACATCTTTTCGATATTTGGACCCAAGTTCACTAACTTCTTTAAAGAATCCACATGATAAATCAGAAGTGTCCTCATCACATAAGATAAGTTGAGAACTAAGCTTATCAAGCCCATCACAATCGATTTCTTTGAGATCTCTTTTTTTGTATGGCGTTTGGTATGACACCCTCCTAATTCCATCAGCAAAAGTCATGATTCCGTTCCGGTCATCAACTAATAAATTAGTGATTTCACAGAAGGGTGCTCCGAAAACAACTTGTGACAACCTTGGGTCGACATAGTCTTCTATGTTGTCCACAATCGTAAATTCCATAATGAATGCCATATTTCCTACGAATACCTGGATTTCATGATCTCTACCGACCACTTTCTCTCCCTTATAAATCATTCCCCATCTACAGATGTTGTTATAGTGGAATAGAGACATAAAATTATTAGGTAGAAATATGTTAATGTAGACGTTATCAAAGTACTTATGACCGATCATGCAGGGGATTTTGAGATTATCCGGATCCCGCCGCCTTATCTTTCCCGATCCTCCATCCCTTGATCCATATATATTCCCTTCTAGTGATGGATGGTACTCGTACACCTCCTCATTACCCCTACAGAAAATTACCTTCTTGATGCCATTGGTGAATAATGCACTACCATCCTTCTCATCGAGGATTACTCCCGATTCATTGACAAATGGTTTACCAAGAACGAGATTGGTTAATGTTAGTTTAGTGACAGGGTCTATGTCATCGACCACAGTGAGGTCAATGTTGTAGACAAGTTCTCCAATCATGACTGATAAATCTTTTATTATCCTTGCGTTATTGATCCGTTCATACACCGTGCGTTCAGGGAAGGCTTCGTGGTATAGGGAAAGGGGAATTATGTTGACAGGGAGGCTAGGATCTATATGACTATTGGCTAAGAGGCTTTTCCTAATAGTGCAGGGAATCTTGAAAACTTTAGAGCTGATTCCCTTAGTCCTATCATTACTCCCACTAGTTGTATCCACCAATTTTTTTTCGGGTTCCTCTATAATGGATTTGCCCAAAATTGCTGGATTTCTCGTATGCTCTCTCGATCTCTCTTCCACTTCATCCAATTTGCTAGATTCTTGCATTATGGAGTGCTTGAATGAGTTGGTAGGGCTCTTGGCCAATTCGTGGTCCAACCTTGAGGTTTCATCCTTAGCTATGTGATCCATACTTCCAGTTGGTTGTTGGCTCAGGTTAGGTGCAGGAGCAGTTATCGTGGTGATGGTGTTTACAAAATGGATTGGTCCTAGGCGGTTGACAGGGTCCTTTATGTCATTTACCTGTGGTGATAGATGCTTAAAGAGTTTACTAGGACTTTTTATTTTTACAGGAGAAATTTGCTGATACATGACAGTAACGGATTTGACCTTTTCAGCTTGATTTGGTTTTTTAACAGCGTGCTCCTTAACAGCATTTAACAGATTACAAATCTTGTTATTTATGTCGGCTTGCTGTTGTTTAAATTTAGTCTCGAGCGTAGAGAGCTGTAATTCTTGAGATAAGATGAACTTCCGCAAGACATCTTCATATCCTTGCTTAGGAGTGCTTTGTGAAGGAAAATGCTCGGACCATTCGAGTGGGGGAGAACCATTGAAGGACACTCTCCGAGTTTGGTATCCTCTGAAATTAGGTTTATCCCTCCATGCCTCATAGGCCTTGTCAAAGCTTTGAGGACCTCGACCAATGTGTGATGGCGTGAATTCGTTATAAGCACGTTTTGGAAGCTCCATGCAGTTATGAGTCTTGTTAGGGCCATTACACAGTTTACAAGAAGAAGCGATCCTGTTTACTTGGCTTAAAGGCTTAGGAGCTTCGTAAGATTTCATGAGAGATTTGACTCGACCTTCAAGTTCCACGATCCTACGGTCGGGAGTGCTAGATTTGTTCGAAGGAAAAGATATTGCCTTGATCGTTTTGTTCAAATCACGGGGATCATTCCAGCTTTCGTTGTCATAGAGAGCAAGATCTTCTATGAGTTCCCATCATTCTTCAGCACTTAGATCACGTAGCTTGCCACCGGCCGATCGGTCAATGGTTTGCCTCGTGGAGAGATCGATATGGTCATAAAAAATTTGGACTTGGAGCCAAAGATCTATGCCATGATGAGGGACTTTATGGAATAAGTCCTTGAAACGAGTCCATGCTTCATATAGAGTTTCACCTTGATGTTGTTGGAACATCAAGATATCATTTCTAAGCTTGGTAGTTCTCCCCGGTGGGAAAAATTGAGCAAGGAAACGTGTGGTGAGATCATCCCATGAGATGATGGATCCCGCGGGTAAACGTTCAAGCCATTGACTAGCTTGATCACGTAGAGAGAACTGGAATAGGCGTAATCGGGTTGACTCTCTAGTTGTAACATCAAGGTCTATTGAATCTACGATTTGAAGGAAGTCCTTGAGATGTTGATTTGGATCTTCGGAACGAAGTCCATGGAATGCACATCCGCTTTGCACCAACCGGATGGTGTCGGATCGCAAGGGTAACACATTGGCTCCGGTGAGCTCAATAGTGTTTCGATAGCCTTGGTGGCTAGGTCAGGAATACTCTCCTAGGGTTCGGGGCCTAAGAGGTGGGTTTTGTGGGTGGTCTTGTTGTGGTATGTTGATGGGTTCAAAGATGTTACCACCTTCCTTGATGTCGGATGGTAAAGGTTACGAACAAAGACACGAAGAAATAAGATAGACTAAAGAAAAAATAAAAATAAAATCTTACTAGAAAGGAATCTGGCAAGTAGACTTAATAAAAAGAAATCCTAACCTAGACAATAACTATTCTCCGGACTGCGGCGCCAAAAACTTGATGCGTGGGAATTGCACCAGGCTTTACCTCTCGAGGGATCTCGAGAAGCTTACAACCCCCACTAGGCAGTGTACCTGATCGTTGTAGTATAGTATAGTGACAAGTACCAGGGGATTGATCGTTCAACTCAGGAATAGTGTCGCTAGGATTAGAAAGTCTAAAAACTAAGTCTAGAGGTGAAAGATGATTCTTTTTGTATTTTTTATGTTTTATGAAAGCAAGTAAAATCTCGGGTTTTGGAAGATTGGGCGGAATTAGTTGTTAAGCAACTAACCCAATGACTAAGATGCAATCAAAATAAAATAACAGAAATGTAAATAAACTAAATTAAACTATTGGTGTGAGTAATATGTTGGAGAATTGTGTTTACTTAGATTTTCACTACTCCCTAGATATCTTTTACAGGTTAATTACTTGTTATAGTTGCGTGGATGACGGATTGTATTCCTTAATACCATTCATGGGGTGGCGTACTTACTTCCCCAATCCTATGAGCGCCTACTTCACTCCTATGTCGAGCCGGCTAAGAAGCTCCTAACATGGGATCACTAGAATTTGCTCATGCATTAAATAAAACCAATAAAACCTAGTACACATCGGTTCATGTTTCCTAAGACGTTCAAGCATGTTACACAATGGAGGTCTGCCAGTTTTCTTAAGCCTAACATTGAAATTATTCATCCAATACAACCATAAACAAGTAATCAACACATAATTAACATCTAGTTTTCATTAGGTCTAAGCAAACACAAGATAAATCTGGCCTAGCATGTTGAAATCCAGACAAGCAAAAGATATAATTAACCAACACATAGACATATTGATTGAATTAAGAGACGACTTATCTCAATTGAACATGAAAGGATTCAAGGGGTGAAAACCCTTGAAAATACTGTAAAATACGACCTAGGGTTTACAAAGTTCGGCCCTAGTTTTCTCCACACAAGTTCCTCCTTTAATGAATGAAAAATAGAAAAGTATATATAGATTCTAGGAGGTGACGGCGTCAAGAGTAAATGTCTGACGCCGTCATCTCGCCGCCAAATAAATTCTCGGATTGCCTAGATCTGGGTTTGACGCCGTCACGTGTAATGCTTTTGCAGGCCGTCACATAATTAACTCTTGACGCCCTTCTTCTGACGCCGTCACTGATTCCACTGGGTCATCATGGATTTTACTCCTGACGCCATCACAGATTCCTTCTTGACGCCGTCAGGTACTATTCTCAGCATGGAAAATTAAGTCTTTACCGTTTTCTTCACTTTTATGCTCCAAAAACGTCCAAAATGCTTCCTTTTCCAGAATTCACTCCAAAAGTACCTAAAATCACAAAAGGAACGATTTAGGACAATATTTGATAAGATAAATTCAAATTCCGGCTTAAATGACCCCTTAAAAGTGGTTCATTTTTCGCCTCATCATTTACTTAGATTTCACTACTCCCTATATATCTTTTACAGGTTAATTACTTGTTACAGTTGCGTGGATGACGGGTTATATTCCTTAATACCATTCATGGGGTGGTGTACTTACTTCCCCAATCCTATAAGCTCCTACTTCACTCCTATGTCGAGCCGGCTAAGAAGGTCCTAACATGGGATCATTAGAATTCGCTCATGCATTAAATACAACCATAAAAACCTAGTACACATCGGTTCATGTTTCCTAAGACGTTCAAGCATGTTACACAATGGAGATCTACCAGTTTTCTTAAGCCTAACATTGAAATCATTCATCCATTACAACCATAAACAAGTAATCAACTCATAATTAACATCTAGGTTTCATTACATCTAAGCAAACACACAAAAGATCTAGCCTAGCATGTTAAAATCAAGACAAGCATAAGATATATTCAAACAAAACATAGATATATTGAATGAATTGAAAGAGGACTTATCTTAATTGAACATGAAAGGTTTCAAGGGGTGAAAACCCTTGAAAATACTGTAAAATACGACATAGGGTTATTAGGGTTCGGCCCTAGAATTCTCCTCACAAGTTCCTCTTTATGAATGAAAAATAGAAAAGTATATATAGATTTTGGGAGGTGACGGCGTCAAGAGTAAATTTCTGATGCCGTCATCTCGCCGCCAAATAAATTCTTGGATTGCCTAGATCTGGGTTTGACGCCGTCACGTGTAATGCTTTTCCAGGCCGTCACGTTTTTAACTCTTGACGCCATTTTCTTGACGCCTTCAGGTTTCCACTGGGTCGTCACGGATTCTACTCCTGACGCTGTCAGAATTTTCTTCTTGACGCCGTCAGGTACTGTTCTCAGCATGGAAAATTAAGTCTTTGCCATTTTCTTCACTTTTATGCTCCAAAAACGTCCAAAATGCTTCTTTTTCCAGAATTCACTCCAAATGTACCTAAAATCACAAAAGGAACGATTTAGGGCAATATTTGATAAGATAAATTCCAATTCCGGCTTAAATGACCCCTTTAAAGTGGTTCATTTTTCGCCTCATCAAGAAGCCCAAGCGGGTGACAGTGGGGGTGCGTCCTCTAAGGGACGATGAGGAGCCTATCTTGGAGGCTACTGCGGGGCACCTAACGGTGCTCGCGCCCATTGGTCCTGTGGATTCTCCACCTGCAGCTGTGCTTGTTGAGCCGGTGCAGAGTGTTCCTCCAACTGGGGAGCAGTCTCCTGTGGAAGAGGAACATGCTGAATCCTCTAACAGCGTAGAGATCCTTGAGCCTGTTGTGGATGTTCAAGGCGCGAAGCGTAAGGTAGCGTCTTCTGGTGGTTATGTCGTTGGTACTTCCAAGAGGAGGCACCATCTTATTGCTGACGAAGAGTCTTCCGCAGCGGAGAACTTGTCCGCTTCTGGCGCGGAGAAGAATCTTTCCCAGTCTTCGCCTTTTGTGTAAGTGGTTGATAAATTGCTTTCTCCTTATTCGCTGTATTTTCGTATTGAATTGACCTTCTTTTTGTTTTGTAGTGACCATGCTGCAGAGACTGATGCAGTGTTTGCTGAGCGTGTGGTATCACCGCAGGCTGCTCGCGTGGAGGAGCCGTTGAAGGCAGCTGGGCAGATGTCTGCGCAGGAGTTGGTGGAAGAGCTGGCTGTCGTTGCTGCACGCCAGGCTGAGTTGGTCACTCAGCTAAAGGCGTAGTCTGTGGTGGAGGGCGATAGTCTCGCTCAGAAGGATGAGCAGATTGCCCTGCTCAAGGCGCAGTTAGCTGGGGCGCAGGTAGAGGTGCTGGCTGCCACTGAGCACGCAAAGAAGGTCACTGATGAGAAATTGACCGCGATGTCTGAGCTGCAGCATGCGCGCGGAGAGCTACATCACTTTAGGTCAAACCTGACCTGGGGGGTAAGGTATCTGGAGGAGAAGAAGGTTGAGCACTTCGCAGGTCTTGATGACTTTCGCAAGAAGGTTGAGAGCTCGCTGGTGGTGCAGGAGGAGAAGCTGCGCAGGTTGAGTATAGAGTATGATGAGGAGTTGTATCCTCATCTTATGTCTATGATCGCTGAGCGCAGGTACTTATCTTTGTATTCTGTAATTATGTGTATTTCCTCTTTTCTCTCTAATGCATCCTTTGTTTTTTGTGTAGGTGGTTGATCAGCCATGGTTTGCGCCTGGCTGCTATGGGTATGTTGGAGTCCCCAGAGGTCGTGGAGGCCTTTGGCAAAGTTGTTGAGTGCGCCGTTGCTCGTGGCAAGGCGCAGGCTGTGGAAGAGATGGCTGAGAGTCAACTGCTTACTGTTCCCCTTGTTGAGGTGCCTGGATACAAGGCGGATGCATTTGAGGAGCTTGTGAAGGCTATGGAGGGGATGAAGCTCTCCGAGCTTCCACACATTGCGCGGCTGGAGCGCGACCAAGATTATCCCATCAAAGTAATTATGCAGGGATTAACTCTGGGGAGGCACATCTTGGAGAATGCGGAGGCTCAACCTGACTTTTTCTTGAAGCCTGACGAGTCTCAATTGCAAGTTCCAGTATTTGCGCAGCCGCGTGATATTATTAACCCCTTCGCTATTGAGAAGGAGGTTCCTCTTAAGGAGGTCTTGGAGCGTCATGCGGAGAGGGCGGCCAAGAAGAAAGGTTTCAAGGGGAAAGCCACCCTTTGTGGTGTAGGTGCTGCGCATATCCCCAGGTCAGATGGGGTTGCAGTCAGTGTGGCGACCGTGTCACCTAAAGATGCGTTGCTTTTGAGGAAACTCCAGGAGGCTGGGAGTTCTGCTGACCCAGGACGCAGCCCTAAGCGCTGTCATAGTTTTTAGATATGTATTCATAACTTGTAGTTTACAATATTGTAAAAACTCATGGTTTTTTTGGTAATGAATGAAAGTATGGGTCTTTTGCACATATGTATCGTTTTGTTCTTAGATTATTTGTCTTTCTTTTTGAAAGACTTTCCAGGAGTTACGATGTGCGTATAATATCTTGTATTAAGTCTATAACTTATGTATTAAGTCCGTAACTTAATGAATATGTGTAAAAATTCACAAACGTTTGTAGTCCATAACTTAACAAACGTGTAGGTAGGTTTGTAGCGTGCTACACATACCCTATTGGGGAACCAAGGGTCTTGGTTAGTTCGTTCATATTTGCACAGTGTGCATTGTTGCGCATTCATCGTGGGATGCGTATTGAACCAAGGTCATAGTCTTGTTTGAAGTTGGTGAATTTGCGTACGAACTTAGGAGTCAATTGTTTTGAGTCCATGTGATGGTATGCAGCATGCTGCGAGTACCATTCTTAGGAATCAATTGTCTTGAATCCATGTGGTGGTGTGCAGCGTACTGCGAATACCACTCTTAGGAGTCAATTGTCTTGAATCCATGTGTTTGTTAAACGCGCACGGTGTGCGTTGCAGTGTATCCATCATGGGATGTACTTTTAACTTACTCCAACGTCTTGATAGTAAGGTGTTTAACAAGGATACGTGACCCGATGTTGATGGGTTTGCAACCCTCTTACTCAACGAGTTATTTAGTAGGTTTACTCATCCTGTCTGCCCTCGTGTGGTCTTAATAGGTACATGCACGCCATGTAGGCAATAATATAAATAAACAGAATTGAAACATAAATGAATGATGTAAGCAATAATGTTAAAATGTGTTGTGGAGTTAGCCAGAAACCACAACGTTTTATTAATTCTTGCAAGTTAAAAAGACAATTTCCTAAAAGAAAAAAGTAGATACACAGACATTTTATTGAGCACTTACTAAAGTGCGGCAGTGTCAGTATGTGGGCCGTAGCCTAAAGGTAGCATCTCTTGAGATTGCAGATGTTCCAGGTGCGCGGTAGCTCGTGGCCCTTCATATCACGCACTCTGTACGCGCCGTCGCCTAATGCCTCTGTGACCTCGTAAGGTCCTTCCCATTTGGGTCCGAGTTTGCCCGTGTCTTCTGCGTGGCTTGCATCGTTGGCGCGGAATACAAAGTCTCCTGGTTTGAAAGAAGTGTTTCTGACTCTTGCATCATAATGCTTCTTCATCTTTGATTTAGCTTTTGCTTCGCGTATAGCTGCCCTTTCGCGTCTTTCTTCCAACAGATCCAAGTCGATGCGTCGTTCCTCGTCATTTGTTGTGACGTTGACTTCCGCTGTGCGGATTGTTGGCATTCCAATCTCTGCTGGTATAACAGCTTATGTCCCGTAGACAAGAGAAAAAGGTGTATCGCCATTGCTGACTTTGATTTCTGTGCGGTGGGCCCACAGAACATGGGACAGTTCGTCCACCCATCGTCCTTTATGTTTGTCCAGGCGCGCTTTAATTCCTTCACCCAGACTACGATTCGCGCGTTCTACTAATCCATTTGTTTGTGGATGTTTAACTGACGCGAAGTGCTGTGTGATGTTTAATTGCGCGCACCAGTCTTTGAATGGGTTATCGTAGAATTGTTTTCTGTTGTCCGAAATAATCTCTCCAGGTAGGCCGAAGCGGCATACAATGTTGTCCCAAACAAATCGTTTGACCTGGTTGCCTGTGATACTTGCCACTGCTTTTGCCTCGATCCACTTGGTGAAATAGTCTATGGCAACAATGAGGAACTTAAGTCCTCCTGCCGCAACTGGAAAGGGTCCTGCAATGTCAATTCCCCATTTATGGAATGGCCGTGGTGAGGTAATGAGTGTCAACTCATGTTGTGGTCGGCGCGGAATGGGTCTGTGGACTTGGCAGTCGTTACATCTTCTGATCATGTCTCGCGCATCGCGGTGCATGGTAGGCCAATAGAATCCGGACCGTGGTCCTGAGTGCATGCTGCAAGATCCAGCGTGGATTTCTCGTAGTACGTATTCTGCCTGAAGAGGTCCGATGCACCTAAGCCATGGTTGTAAGAATGAACGCCGATATAGGATACCGTCTCGAAGTTCGAATCTCTGCGCTGTGCGCCGTATCCGTCGAGCATCCTTTTGTTCTTGAGGGAGTGTTCCCTTACTTATAAAGTCTGTGATGGGTGTCATCCATGTAGGATGTTCTTCCTCTATCACTGTGGAGATTTCCATCTCAGAGATGGATTTATTCTTCAAGGTTTCCACCAATACCTATTTTGATAGGTGTGCGAAGCTTGTCGATGCGATTTTACTCAGCGCATCTGCTTTTCTATTTTCTCCTCGTGGGATTTGTTTGATGGAAAATTTGTCAAAATTCTTGATCAGGGACTTGGTCTTATCGAGGTATTGGATCATGTGTTCCTCTTGGGCCACATATTCGCCTAACACATGATTGGCTACTGTCACACCCCCAGAAATCGGGTCCAGCGGAAGCATACATGCTGCTGGGGTGTAACTCAATTGGTATTACAACGCAAGTTCAAAAACGGTTTTCGCTTGAATCATTTAGAATAAAATAGCTTAATCAAAATGTTAAATTTACATTTTTAATAGTAGTGCGGAAGTAGGCCTTTAGAATAATTTAAAACGGTCCCCATAAGAATATCAGAGTCTTCTATGACCATGCCATGCCCTGCCAAAACCTTCTGTAGTGTGCCATTGCTCAAGACCTGAAAATACATGCTAAAACGTCAGCATAAAGCCGGTGAGTTCATAGGTTTAGTAAACAAGTATTTCCCGTAAACAAGTGTTTCCAGTAATCAAGTATTTTCCGAAATCAAGTATTTTCCAGCAAAGGCATCGTAAATCCACTGTCAAATATAGTATGAGTAAGACATGTGTGCTTAAAAGAATGTTTCCACAGCAAAACGCATAAATAGTTTAACAAACAAAGTTTCATAGCACCAGTTTAGGAAAGAATATTGATTGCACTAAGTTCAAGGCACCGAAAAGGTTTTCTAGCTATATGCAGGAGGTTACGCTCCCAAGAACTTCTAGGTAATCAAACATACCTAGGATATTGTAGGTAATCAAACATACCCAAGAACTTCTAGGTAATCAAACATACCTAGGATATTGTAGGTAATCAAACATACCCAAGAACTTCTAGGTAATCAAACATACCTAGGATATTGTAGGTAATCAAACATACCCAAGAACTTCTAGGTAATCAAACATACCTAGGATATTGTAGGTAATCAAACATACCCAAGAACTTCTAGGTAATCAAACATACCTAGGATATTGTAGGTAATCAAACATACCCAAGAACTTCTAGGTTATCAAACATACCTAGGATATTGTAGCTACCGGTCCTTAACTTAGGCAATATTTGGCAATCAGTAAATAGTTTAAATTTATGCACTCATGTCCATGAGTAAATAGCAAGTAGGTAGCAAGTGAATAATATTGTACTCGGATAATCAACAAGTATTTAGATAAAGCTGAAAAGATTTGAGTAATCAACTATGTAAAGCGAGTAATGAGTTTTAGTAAAACGAGCATTGAATTCAAATAGTAAGGAGCATGTATCTTCCCCCAAAACAGTTGTAAAACAAGTAAAAGTAGGGGTTATGAACTCACCTGGTGCGATAGCTACGATGACAACAATGAATACACGAAATGAGGCACGATCTCTAATCGCAACCTAATAGAAATGATATGATCTAATGTAAGAAATGAAGTAATGCTACACATGCAAATACGTATGTTATCGATACCACTCATTAGTTTTGAAAATAACGTTTATCGTCGACAATACGTTTTTGACGTTTCGTTAGGTTAATAACCACTTTTCATGTAAATATGTTGAAACGGTACTCCACGATCCTTGTTTGGTGATCTATCGGCAAATATAAGGTTTTCGTCGCAAAAATAACCTTTTTATTACTTGAAAATATGCCCAAAATGGCCTCGCAAAACATGTCGCGAAATATTGTACGTTAAGGGTTAGTGATGAAACTCGGCGTTTTCGAAAACCTTGTAACAATATCTAGAAGTCGTGTCATTTAACTTTTGGCGATACGGGTCTCGATCGATGAGAAAATCGACTCTTATTGTTGTTACTTGAAAGTTTAATATTCAACACTTAGAAAATTTCATTATAGCAAAAGCTGTCAAAATATGTAGTTTATCGGGTAAATAGATGAGGTCGTAGTTTATTCGTTATAAGTCTATTCAACGAACGGCCAAATGATTTGAAAAGTAGGCGAGGAGTACTTGATTTTACTTAACTACGGCTCGGACTCAAACTAATCCGATCATAAGGAAAAACAGCCGTGAAAGTGGTGTCTCGCAAAGACAGTTTTGCGGCAAAAATGGTAATACAAAAGCTGATGGAAAAGTATATGTATCGTCGGATTTCAAACACTTGTATCTTTTTCGTTATAAGCCCGTTTTCTATGTTCTTTATATCCCCGCGAAGGTAATCAAGTATACTAATATATTTTTGATACGTCGGGATGGCTAGATCAAGTTTTAGGCCTCGAAACAGTCCATGAAAATCGTGGGACAGCAAGGTATTTTTCAGAAAATAGTTTTCGTCGTTAAAATTGAAAATAGCATAACTTCTTCGTCGTAACTCGGATTTTATCCCCGTTTTCGGCCACGGCTTCGTTTCGGAATGTATTTTCTAAATCTTTGGTCCAAAGTTACCCAAAACCCACTGATCTTTCCAGATCTTACGTTTTTGGACAGAACCTTTCTATAGTTTGTAAAAATCAATTTTTCTAGTTCAAGACTTGTTTAGATCTTACCCAAACTATCTCAAATCAACTCCACAAGTACCCAATCCTACCATACACCTTCTTAGGGTGTCATGGGTTCCTAGACATCACCAATCTTAGTGGATCTAATGAGATTGCTAGTAAAAATTATAGATCTATGTTTATAATCAAAAATAAACAATAAGTGGTATGGATCATAGTATATTTGCATGTTTTCTTACTAGATCATAAAAAGACATCAAGAAATAGTTTGAAAGATTAGAAAAATGATTAGTAACTTACTTTGAAAGATTGGGTGATTTTTGAGCAAGAAAACTTAATAATCTTGAGGTTTTTATTTCAAAACCTTAACAAGATCAATACTATGACTTGATTAAACACTTGATCTTGAAAAGTTGATGGATCCCTCCTTGTGTTCTTGGCTTGGCCGAATATGTAGAGAGAATGGAGAGGAATGAGAGAGTTTTGCTAGGTGTAGTTTATATGGAAGAAAATGATGAAATGGTAAAGAGATGAGTATATATGTATTGTCTAGGGGACAAGATCCAAAAATTAGGGGAAGAAAGCAAGGGGGGCGTGGGTTTGGTGATGGGTTGGTTGCTTATGTAAGTAAATTTTGACTTTAGGTGTTCTTTAGGTAGATATTGTGTAGTTTAGGTGATACCGGGTACCGAGTTAACTAAAAATAAATCATGACGCGATGAAATAAAATATGACGAAGTTGTAAAAGTTGTAAAATATTATTCCTGATGATAATCGGGTGTTAAAATAATTATCGTGTTGAAATAACGCAAACCGACGGAGTTATAAGCTCCGACCGTGAAATATAGTAATTGATTTCAAAATACCGGGTAAATTAATAATATAAATTTTTTATATTATTATAATGAGTATGAAAATATATTAGGATCATAGTCGGGAGTATTGGGTATACGTTCGTAGTAAAAACTGAGTGGTAACGTTAATTACAAATTAAGCATACGTATATAGAAATAATGCATATCCGTGTAGTAAGTAATGTGATGATAATATGTAGACTGCTCCAGTCTATATGATGTGTCATTAATGAATGATGCATGAATTCACAGGGAAACCACATTGGTTACGCGAATTTGAAGACTCGTAAACTCAGTTTACGATGAAATGAACGGCAATCGTGAATAGTGATTTCCCTCCGGAAATGAATAGTGTCACGTGAATAGTAAAATTTTTGAACGCTACTCGGAATCACAAACTGACTCCGAAAATGATGAATAGTAAAATGATGAATAGTGACCGGTGAATAGTAACCGGTGAATAGTAACTGATGAATAGTGAATAGGAGAAATGTCCCGAAAATGCGGGTTGTTACATTCTCACCCCCTTAGAAGGAACTTCGTCCCGAAGTTCAGTTTGTGTTGGTCTCTGAAGTTGTATTGGTGAAAAGATGATGATATAATCGTGTAAGCTACTGAGCTCTAACAAGGTTCAAGTCTGACGGCCACTAGGCCTACTCTGTCAGAAATCGTAAATGGTTCAGTGTATATTGGGTTTAACTTTATAAAGTTTTCTGAATAGTATTATGCCTTTCCTAGGCAGAACTTTCAACATGGCTCTACCACGAAGTTGAAATTATAAGGGTTTACAACTTATCGAATTTGTAACTGATTCTTGATTTGCAGGAAATTCCTGGTTATTCCATGAATGCTTACGGTACTAGTGAGTTGGGCTTTTCAAAATTTCGATCCGTCAATGGATGTGGGCACTTCGACCAAAAAGTGCCTCAAATGGTGTAGTCTCTATGCTCGCGCAATAACTATGGTTGCCACTGAATTTGGTTTATGGCAAATGGTTAATCCAACCATTTCTAGTGTCAATCACACCCGATTTGGGCATATCTCCCTAGGTTTGAATCAATCTCAAATTCTGACCATTGGTCTACAGATGATAGGTGGTGTGGTTCCAAAGAAATCTTAATGAAATCGCTAGGAGTTGAGGTGAATCAAATTCCTTTATTAGGAATAATTGAAATGGGTATCATGAATCTTGTTTTGAAAGACTTACAGGGTTAAATCCGTAAAAGGGCGTTGTTGAAAATAATAGATTAGGATAAGGTTGTGATCCTCTGCAGGATGTCAGGAATTGAGTCTTTCTCCACCTACGGTGTTTAGTCTCCATTACTAAGATTTTCCCCAAGTTATAGGTCATCAACTCACAAACTCTTAAAGGTATAAGTGAGGTAATATAGTGACTGATTTTCAAAGTTTGTTTTGAGATTGTGTTTTGTTCATAAACCCTTCCCGAATAAATGAATTTACAAGTTTAAGCAAACGGCTTTTTAGGTAACATCCTTCTTGATGTTTCAAAATTTAGTAGTTATGCAATATAGGAAAATTTTCAACATAAGGTGGATAATATGGTTTACCAAAGATCGATGTTTAAAATTTTGTAACATTCAATAGTTTTGTAAAAGATTTAGCCGAAAGGAATTTGCTTTGTCAAAATAAGTGCATCAGAGAAGTATTTCTTACAAGATATATGTTTTGTATAACGGTAGTTTGGAGAAAATCCATTTAAAAGTGAAAGTATTAAGAGGATAAAATAGCCAGGTACGTATGTCTGCACAAATGCATAGGTGTATAACATGTTTGAATAAAGTCTATTGGTGAGGACATGTTCAATCTATAGTCTCGGTTAAGAGGTTGGATTTATCTCTATGGTGTTGACCAGTGAGCATTCGCATCGAAACAAATCCTGTAATTCAGTCAAACCAATACTTTCTAGATGGTAGAATTTTGGCAATCAGGCCAGTGATAGTGGTTCGAATTGTTTTGTGATATCCTGACATTTCTGTTGAGTTATGAATGATCTTAAGGTACCGAGGGATCATCTTCATAGAAGGTATGGAAGATCTTTCCTAGGGAGGTCATTGATAATATCCACTTATCAATATAGGGTGTAGTGAGGGATGAGTGACATCAGAATCTATAGAGTGTCACCTAATTCTTTGTATATATGGGGGTGGGGAAAAGAAATGATAGTGATGGTGAGAAGGGAAGAGACTGTGACAACTGCAACAAAATGAGATTGTGACAAAAGAAAATACTGTGATATGAGTGTATTGTGCATAAATATGAAAGTTCATGAAATAAAATGACTAGCTGACATGCTTCCAATCGGTGGTTTACGAAGTGATGAAAAGTATGAAGGTTCCAATAACGAGAGTATACACACACATGAATGAAACATTTAGAAATGAGTTGAGAATTCAATCCAGACATAATCTTATTATAACCATTCTCAGTGTTGCAAAATTCACTTCTGAGTCAGACATAGGTGGTCAGCCTATATCTCACTATCCCGGGTCGAATATAGATGACCAGTCTATATTCCACCGAGGTTCCATGAATTTTAAAATACTCAGCTCAGTTATACTAATACCATGTCCTTCACAAGTACCAAGACGTTCTGAAAGACAAAAGCAGGTGACCAAACTCGAGGTCAAATGATGAAACTATGCAAGGAAAAACATAACGCGGTGAAATATATGATACATGAACATGCTTATATGAAAGATAGTTATAGTAATCAACTATGGTAAATGAATATAGTATATCAGATAATGAGACACAAATCTCATTACCTAAGTCAGCAACAAACCACAAATGAGGCTTCAGCTTGGCAGGCAGGCACGTGACGGTCATAGGGTTAAGTTTTCGTAAAGGTAGCTATAGTCTAGGTTTTAAAAACACTTAGTTCGCTATAGCCAAAGCTCTGATACCAATCTGTCACACCCCCAGAAATCGGGTCCAGCGGAAGCATACATGCTGCTGGGGTGTAACTCAATTGGTATTACAACGCAAGTTCAAAAACGGTTTTCGCTTGAATCATTTAGAATAAAATAGCTTAATCAAAATGTTAAATTTACATTTTTAATAGTAGTGCGGAAGTAGGCCTTTAGAATAATTTAAAACGGTCCCCATAAGAATATCAGAGTCTTCTATGACCATGCCATGCCCTGCCAAAACCTTCTGTAGTGTGCCATTGCTCAAGACCTGAAAATACATGCT
This sequence comes from Artemisia argyi, assembly GCA_030686995.1. NCBI lineage: Eukaryota > Viridiplantae > Streptophyta > Magnoliopsida > Asterales > Asteraceae > Artemisia > Artemisia argyi. The sequence goes on along the minus strand of CM060688.1, from coordinate 151,709,956 downwards.
AAAACGTCAGCATAAAGCCGGTGAGTTCATAGGTTTAGTAAACAAGTATTTCCCGTAAACAAGTGTTTCCAGTAATCAAGTATTTTCCGAAATCAAGTATTTTCCAGCAAAGGCATCGTAAATCCACTGTCAAATATAGTATGAGTAAGACATGTGTGCTTAAAAGAATGTTTCCACAGCAAAACGCATAAATAGTTTAACAAACAAAGTTTCATAGCACCAGTTTAGGAAAGAATATTGATTGCACTAAGTTCAAGGCACCGAAAAGGTTTTCTAGCTATATGCAGGAGGTTACGCTCCCAAGAACTTCTAGGTAATCAAACATACCTAGGATATTGTAGGTAATCAAACATACCCAAGAACTTCTAGGTAATCAAACATACCTAGGATATTGTAGGTAATCAAACATACCCAAGAACTTCTAGGTAATCAAACATACCTAGGATATTGTAGGTAATCAAACATACCCAAGAACTTCTAGGTAATCAAACATACCTAGGATATTGTAGGTAATCAAACATACCCAAGAACTTCTAGGTAATCAAACATACCTAGGATATTGTAGGTAATCAAACATACCCAAGAACTTCTAGGTTATCAAACATACCTAGGATATTGTAGCTACCGGTCCTTAACTTAGGCAATATTTGGCAATCAGTAAATAGTTTAAATTTATGCACTCATGTCCATGAGTAAATAGCAAGTAGGTAGCAAGTGAATAATATTGTACTCGGATAATCAACAAGTATTTAGATAAAGCTGAAAAGATTTGAGTAATCAACTATGTAAAGCGAGTAATGAGTTTTAGTAAAACGAGCATTGAATTCAAATAGTAAGGAGCATGTATCTTCCCCCAAAACAGTTGTAAAACAAGTAAAAGTAGGGGTTATGAACTCACCTGGTGCGATAGCTACGATGACAACAATGAATACACGAAATGAGGCACGATCTCTAATCGCAACCTAATAGAAATGATATGATCTAATGTAAGAAATGAAGTAATGCTACACATGCAAATACGTATGTTATCGATACCACTCATTAGTTTTGAAAATAACGTTTATCGTCGACAATACGTTTTTGACGTTTCGTTAGGTTAATAACCACTTTTCATGTAAATATGTTGAAACGGTACTCCACGATCCTTGTTTGGTGATCTATCGGCAAATATAAGGTTTTCGTCGCAAAAATAACCTTTTTATTACTTGAAAATATGCCCAAAATGGCCTCGCAAAACATGTCGCGAAATATTGTACGTTAAGGGTTAGTGATGAAACTCGGCGTTTTCGAAAACCTTGTAACAATATCTAGAAGTCGTGTCATTTAACTTTTGGCGATACGGGTCTCGATCGATGAGAAAATCGACTCTTATTGTTGTTACTTGAAAGTTTAATATTCAACACTTAGAAAATTTCATTATAGCAAAAGCTGTCAAAATATGTAGTTTATCGGGTAAATAGATGAGGTCGTAGTTTATTCGTTATAAGTCTATTCAACGAACGGCCAAATGATTTGAAAAGTAGGCGAGGAGTACTTGATTTTACTTAACTACGGCTCGGACTCAAACTAATCCGATCATAAGGAAAAACAGCCGTGAAAGTGGTGTCTCGCAAAGACAGTTTTGCGGCAAAAATGGTAATACAAAAGCTGATGGAAAAGTATATGTATCGTCGGATTTCAAACACTTGTATCTTTTTCGTTATAAGCCCGTTTTCTATGTTCTTTATATCCCCGCGAAGGTAATCAAGTATACTAATATATTTTTGATACGTCGGGATGGCTAGATCAAGTTTTAGGCCTCGAAACAGTCCATGAAAATCGTGGGACAGCAAGGTATTTTTCAGAAAATAGTTTTCGTCGTTAAAATTGAAAATAGCATAACTTCTTCGTCGTAACTCGGATTTTATCCCCGTTTTCGGCCACGGCTTCGTTTCGGAATGTATTTTCTAAATCTTTGGTCCAAAGTTACCCAAAACCCACTGATCTTTCCAGATCTTACGTTTTTGGACAGAACCTTTCTATAGTTTGTAAAAATCAATTTTTCTAGTTCAAGACTTGTTTAGATCTTACCCAAACTATCTCAAATCAACTCCACAAGTACCCAATCCTACCATACACCTTCTTAGGGTGTCATGGGTTCCTAGACATCACCAATCTTAGTGGATCTAATGAGATTGCTAGTAAAAATTATAGATCTATGTTTATAATCAAAAATAAACAATAAGTGGTATGGATCATAGTATATTTGCATGTTTTCTTACTAGATCATAAAAAGACATCAAGAAATAGTTTGAAAGATTAGAAAAATGATTAGTAACTTACTTTGAAAGATTGGGTGATTTTTGAGCAAGAAAACTTAATAATCTTGAGGTTTTTATTTCAAAACCTTAACAAGATCAATACTATGACTTGATTAAACACTTGATCTTGAAAAGTTGATGGATCCCTCCTTGTGTTCTTGGCTTGGCCGAATATGTAGAGAGAATGGAGAGGAATGAGAGAGTTTTGCTAGGTGTAGTTTATATGGAAGAAAATGATGAAATGGTAAAGAGATGAGTATATATGTATTGTCTAGGGGACAAGATCCAAAAATTAGGGGAAGAAAGCAAGGGGGGCGTGGGTTTGGTGATGGGTTGGTTGCTTATGTAAGTAAATTTTGACTTTAGGTGTTCTTTAGGTAGATATTGTGTAGTTTAGGTGATACCGGGTACCGAGTTAACTAAAAATAAATCATGACGCGATGAAATAAAATATGACGAAGTTGTAAAAGTTGTAAAATATTATTCCTGATGATAATCGGGTGTTAAAATAATTATCGTGTTGAAATAACGCAAACCGACGGAGTTATAAGCTCCGACCGTGAAATATAGTAATTGATTTCAAAATACCGGGTAAATTAATAATATAAATTTTTTATATTATTATAATGAGTATGAAAATATATTAGGATCATAGTCGGGAGTATTGGGTATACGTTCGTAGTAAAAACTGAGTGGTAACGTTAATTACAAATTAAGCATACGTATATAGAAATAATGCATATCCGTGTAGTAAGTAATGTGATGATAATATGTAGACTGCTCCAGTCTATATGATGTGTCATTAATGAATGATGCATGAATTCACAGGGAAACCACATTGGTTACGCGAATTTGAAGACTCGTAAACTCAGTTTACGATGAAATGAACGGCAATCGTGAATAGTGATTTCCCTCCGGAAATGAATAGTGTCACGTGAATAGTAAAATTTTTGAACGCTACTCGGAATCACAAACTGACTCCGAAAATGATGAATAGTAAAATGATGAATAGTGACCGGTGAATAGTAACCGGTGAATAGTAACTGATGAATAGTGAATAGGAGAAATGTCCCGAAAATGCGGGTTGTTACAGCTACTAATCGTGAATCCACATTTGCCTCTAGGTTGCGTACACCCATTTGAGTTTCTATTCGGAGTCCGGCCAGTAATGCTTCATATTCTGCCTCATTGTTTGTGGCTATGAATTCAAAACGCAGTGCGTAAGTGTGTTCTGTTCCATCTAGGTTGGTGAGGATAAGACCTGCGCCTGACCCTTCTGCGCACGAAGATCCATCCGTGAATAGAACCCAGGGTTCTTGTAATGGTACATCAATCTTCGATGATGGAGTATCAGCATCTGGCTTCTCGATGATGAAATCAGCCAATATTTGTCCCTTGATCGCAGTGCGCGGCCTATAAGAGATGTTATGCTTGCTCAATAACATGCTCCATTTTTGCAGCCGTCCTGATGCATCAGGTTTAGAGATAACTTGCTTGATGGGTTGGTCCGTGATTACAGCTATTGGATGCGCTTGGTAGTACCTGCGCAGTCTTTTAGCTGCGAATACTAGGGCTAGGACCAGCTTCTCCATGGCGGTATAGTTAGCCTCTGTCTTCTTGAGTGCTTTGCTTACAAAGTATATGGGTGTTTGAACAGAGTTTCTATCTGTCAATAGCACCGCGCTGACTGCTCCATAAGTCGCCGATAGATGCATGATCAATTCTTCCCCTGGTCGGGGTGCGACAAGCTTTGGAAGCGCTGCTAGGTTTTTCTTGAGCTGTTGGAAAGCTTCTTCTGCCTCTGGGGTCCATCGAAAATCCCATTTTTTGTACACTTCGTGAGTGTTTTAAAGAGAGGAAGTGACATGTCCGCTGATTTAGACAAAAATCGATTTAGTCCGGCTAATTTGCCATTTAGTGACTGGACTTCCTTTAGTGTGCGCGGTGAAGGGAGTTCAATGACTGCTTTTGTTTTTTCTGGGCAAGGTTTAATGCCATCGGGTTCGATTAGGTACCCAAGAAACATGCCTTCTGTTGCTCCAAAAGTGCACTTCTTGGGGTTCAACTTCATATTTATTCTTCCCAATGTTTTAAACGTCTCCTCGATGTCACACACCAATTCCTCTTCGGTATGGCTTTTTATGACTAAGTCATCAACATAGACCTCCAAATTGCGACCCACTTGCTTCTCAAATGCGTTATCCACTAACCGTTGGTATGTGGCTCCCGCATTTTTTAAGCCAAAGGGCATTTTTGTGTAGCAATATACCCCTTGACTTGTTTGGAAGGCTGTTTTTTCTTCATCCTCCTTGGCCATTTGAATTTGATGGTATCCTTTGTATGCGTCTAGGAAGCATTTAAAGGGATACCCGCACAAGGATTCTACTTTCCAATCAATTTCTGGTAGTGGGTAGCAGTCTTGTGGACATGCTTTGTTGAGATTGGTGAAGTCCACGCTCATTCTCTAACTACCATCGCTCTTCTTTACCATTACTGGATTAGAAAGCCAGTCATGGTAATAGACTTCCCGCATAATTCATGCGTCAACAATCTTATGTATTTCCTCCAAGATGGCTTTTGTGCGGTCTGGAGCTTGACCGCGCTTTTTCTGTCGTATTGGAGGATATCCTTGTCGGATTTCTAGTTTGTGCTCTGTGATGGCTCGTGGCACTCCAGTCATGTGTTTGGGTTCCCATGCAAAGATGTCTAGTTTCTTTTGCAATAGTGCGCACACAGCTGCTCTGCCCTTGTCGGACAGTGATCCCCCGATTGATATCTCTTGATCTGGGTAGTCGGGATGGATTGCAACTTTCAGGTTTGTCACCTTGGTTGTGCGCTGTTCTGGGGCGTGCGGAGTCTCATTTGTCACTGCGTTGCACTCTTTTGGGAGTACGGTGGTATTGTAGAGGGTGACGATACCTCCTTCTACTGGGAATTTGAGCATCCCATGCGCTGTGGATGGCATCGCGCGCATGGCTGATATTCCTGGTCTCCCAATAATGCCATTGTATGACGAGGGAGACCTGATTACCATGAAGTTCATCCAGGCTGTTGTGGAATGGTATTCATTACCGATTACCATAAGTATGCGCAATTGTCCCATGGACCAAATCTTTTCACCTGTGAATCCAGTCAGTGACGTCGTGGCCGGAATTACATGATATCCGCGGACGCTCCTCCGTCAACATACATGCGGTGGATATCGTGACCCCTCGCTTGTATCTCGATGGTGAGTGGTTCTACCACTGCGTTGTCCGCAGTGAGAGTGGGGAAAGAGATTTGGTTTCCCTTGGAAAACCTTTGGCTGACTTTTTGCTTCGTCTTTCGTTGCCATGATTGTATCATGTATATTGTGTCAGCCTTGCTTTTTGGTATCTCTTTTTTAGCCCCATTCTTTTGTCTATCTTTCCCCTCCTTGATGTTTTTAACGAGATGGTCCATCTTTCCTTCTTTCACTAATTTGTCGATTAGTTGACGTAGCTGGACGCATTCGTTAGTACTGTGACCCTTCTGCTCATGGTATTCGCAGTATCCTCCTCCTATGCGCTTCTCCTCTGGGGTGCGCATAGGTGGAGGTTTTGGGAAGTTTGCTCCCTCTGCCGCGAATATTTCCTTAGGAGTTTTTGTGAGCGGGACATACTTGTCGTTATCCCGTCCACTACCTTGGTTGTGGTAATTTCTGCTGCGGTTACCACTTTGGTCATTGGATTGTCTCCTAGACTGTTCTTGTAGTTTATAGGTTGAGTAACCTTTTTTGATGTCCGCCGCCGCTGCTTCCCCTTGGATGAAGGATCTGGTGCGCTTTGTTAGCTCATCAAAGCTTTGGGGTACTTTATCGTTTAGCTTCCGTATCAGCTCTGGGTTATTGATCCCGTTCATGAACCCTGAGATTTTTTGTACCTCGGGGCATGTCTTGACTTGTATGCATTCATCCTTGAAGCGCTCCATGTAGGCGCTTGTGGATTCCCCTTGGTGCTGTTTCACTCTGGCTAGTTCTACAGGGTTCTTTGCGCACTTCTTTCTTTGCGTGAAATTTAGGCGGAATGCCTTCGGCAACTCTTCAAACCCATTTATGCTTCGTCGTGGAAGCTTGCTGAACCATGTTCGCGCATTCCTTACTAAGGTAGAGTTGAACATATGGCACCACACAGGTTGTGGCCAATTTTCGATAGCAGCCGCTGACTCGAAAATTTTTAGGTGATCGTCAGGATCACCTGTTCCATCATATGTTTTAACGTTGGCGGGCATGCGCCTTCTCTTGTTATCTGATAAATCGCTTATGCGTCGTGTGAACGCATCAACCTTTTGGCGACGCCAAGGAAGGGAAATATCTTCATCCTCCTCGTCTCGACGTCGGTTTTTAGACTTCCAATGTCCCGTCTCTCTATCCTCGTTGTCCGAGGAGTTACTCGAAGAGGAGTTGTTCCTTTTGTGGCACTTGCGCCGATTTTCCTCGGAGTCCGAGTTTGGAGGGCTTCTACTTGGGGAGTAGTGTCTCCCAAGCCTATCTTGGATTCTTCTGCTTCCTGACCTTGAGACGCTTACGCTCGGTGAGCGTTGTCGTCCAAGTCTATCTTGCATCCTGCGGCTACCAAGCCTAGCGTGGACGTTGGTGTGCCTCTTGTTTTCTTCGTATTCCTCCGAGTATTGAGAGTTAGATGCTGTACCAAGTCTATCGTGGACGTTGGTGCGCCTCTCATTGTTTTCGTGCTCATAGTGGCGCGGTGGAGATTTTTCTTGGCCAAAGTCTAGCCGGGCTTGCAGGCTAGGGTTTGACCTTCTTCTTGCCTCCTCTCGCGTGAGACTAGTTAAAGTCTCGTAATGTTGGGATACAAAGTCGTTTAATGTCAACTCAGGTGCATCCTCTTCCACTGCGAGGATGTCCGTCTCCGCATAAGGTTCCCTCTCTCTATTAGGTACTCCTGGCGGCACAGTGTTGTCCACTATGGGTGCCGTTTGATGGGGAGTGGTAAAGAGGGTGCGCTGAAGGTCCTCAGCATTTGGGACCACGGTAGTGGTTTGGGTTGTCCCCAAAGGCAATTCAACCGTGGTAGGGATTGGAGTTATGTTCGACTCGCGGTGACTAGGCGCACTGGTTGTTCCAGAGATTGGCCTGGAGGTCGAAGCTTGATGCTTCTTCCTATGTGAATCGTCACGTGTTTTCTACGACTGCGGAGTCCGCTGTCCTGAGTTCTTGTTTTTCGGCATTCTAGTCTTGAGTTCTTAGTGTAGGGTCCCACGGATGACGCCACTTGTTGATACAAAAGTTGGGCTTACCTTGTTTGGACTCCTATTCTCGTACCAAGTAGAACTTTAGTGCTTTGAGACCTGCGCACTAAGAAAGCAAACAACACCGTTAGGCTTATCGTGGGATTGTCTCCCACGATTAGACTCCGGCGTGAGAGTAAGTAATCGGTTTTAAGGGTTTTGTTGAAGAGTTAGGGTTTTTGAATCGTATCTTTAATGAGAACTATGTCATTCTATATATAGGCGCAGAATCCTTGTAGGTTTCTTGCTCCTTACTCTTCGCACGCGTGGTGCTTATCCGGGGTAAGGATATCTATTCCGTAAATAGGAGATCCTTATCAATGTCCGGGTAATTTGGTTGGGTTTTGGGCTTCGTGAGTCCAACCCATTGGTAATATGGCCCAAGTAATTGTCATGATAGCCCACTCGTGGTGGGTTTGGGCCTAGTAATGTTTATCATTTGGGCTCGTGGCCCAAATATAGACTATACGTCATCAAATAACATATATGATATATTGTACCTAAGTTTTAAAAGAAATGAACAAGTGATTTGTACAACTTGCTAAGTTATGCAGGACACGTAAAGAAAGTACGTAGTTGAAATGTAACATTGAACTGTGAAATTATACTGTGTGTGTAAGGTGTCAATTACTTTGGCATTTTTACAAAAGCCATTTGGTGACCAGAGGAAAGAAAGTACGTAGTTGAAATGTAACATTGAACTGTGAAATTATACTGTGTGTGTAAGGTGTCAAATTACTTTGGCATTTTTACAAAAGCCATTTGGTGACCAGAGGAACTAGAGGTTGTTAGTAATTTAGTGTAATTGAGGGATATATAGTCATAATACTTGGAAATGGGTTTGGAGGTACGAAGTGTACACCCATCAAGTGAATGACATCCCGGACCCAAAAGCGATATTTGCCTTAATCCGTAAATGTTTTGACAATATTTAAATGGTAGAGAATATTAGAATATTCTTTGTTTAAGAATATTCTCTTTAATTTTATATTTGAATATTCTTTGATTAAGAATATTCTAGGAATATTCTCTTTTTAGTTTCTATATATATAGAACTTTTCATATTCGTATGAAAGATACACACAAAAATTTCTTCAGTTTAAATCTTTTCTTTCGGGTGTCTCTTGATAAGAGAAATAGATACATGAGAAAATAGTCGAAACACTAAATACTCTTTAGCGAACGGGTTCTTATATATTGCCAATATAAAGAACAAACTCTCTGTCTTATCCCAAAGTGATATTCGTGTAACCCAGGCAATAAGGGTCGAATAATTACTTTTGGAAAGTGATACCACGATTCAGTGAGATATCTGGTTTTTGATTATCTTTACCCTGCTACACGAAAAGCCGAAAATATTCCAACAATCAAAAGTAATTATTCCTGTGATAATCAATGGCGGCTACAATAAAGTACATGACAAAAAATTTCTCCAAACTTGATAAGTTTGAAGGAATTGATTTTCGTAGATGGAAAAAGAAGATGCACTTCTTCCTCACCAGCATGAGCGTTGTTTATGTGTTAAGCACTCCTTGTCCTGAAGATGGTGGTGATGATGCTACTGTTGAAAAGATTCGAAGGAGGAGAAAATGGGAGAACGATGACTACATTGCTCGAGGTTTAATCCTTAATGGTATGTCTGATTCCCTTTTTGATATTTACCAAAACCATGAATCTGCTAAAGAACTATGGGATTCCTTGGATGCCAAATATATGGCTGACGATGCATCAAGTAAGAAGTTCCTTGTAAGTAATTTCACAAATTACAAAATGACTGATTCAAGACCAGTTATGGAACAATACAATGAACTTCTTGGTATACTTGGAAGATTCACACAACACAAAATGAACATGGATGAGGCTATTTCAATCTCTTGTATCATTGACAAACTCCCTCCTTCTTGGAAAGATTTCAAGCATACCTTGAAACATAAGAAGGAAGAACTGACTCTTATTCAGTTAGGCAGTCATCTGCGTATTGAGGAATCCCTCAGGGCGCAGGATAATGACAAACCAAAGAGCAAAAATGTTGCTGGTGCATCTGTTGTCAATATGGTGGAGCATAACAACTCCACCAGGTACAATGACAACAAGGGTAAACGTAAACATCAGAATAACACAAGGGCTGACCCTAACAAGAAGGCAACACCGACTTGTTGGAAATGTGGCAAATCTGGTCACATTAAAAGGGATTGCAAAGGTGTTAAAATTGGCAATAAAGCCAATGGATCAGGCACAAGTGGTTCAGGGACTGGTTCAACCAAACCTCTGAAAGGTCAGCTAGTGTTTAATAAGTCTTTTCAGATTTATTATGTTACATATATATCTGAGGCATACTTTGTGCAGGATGATGATGTTGCGTGGTAGGTTGACTCTGGAGCAACTGTTCATGTGTGCAAAGATAGAAGATGGTTCAAGACTTACGAGTCACCGAATGATGGTTCTATTCTTCACATGGGAAATGAGTCAACAGCCTTGGTGCATGGTCGTGGTTGTGTAGATCTTAGTTTTAGTTCTGGAAAGATTGTAACTTTGTTTAATGTTATTCATGTTCCTGATATAAGGAAGAACTTGGTTTCAAGTAGTATTTTGAATAATCATGGATATAAACAAGTTATTGAATCTAATAAATTTATTTTGTCTAAACATGGTGTGTTTATTGGTTTTGGCTATTTGTGTAATCAAATGTTCAGGCTTAATATTGTCACTGACATTGTAAACTCAGCCTTTTTGTCAACCTCTAAACAGAATGACTCTACCCTGTGGCATGCTAGACTTGGCCATGTACATTTTAAAAGGATGCAAGATATGTCTAAGGATGGGTTAATCCCAACATTTGACATGGACACTGAAAAGTGTAAGACTTGCATGTTGACCAAAATTACTAAGAAACCTTTTTAGGGTGTTAAACGAGAGACTGAGCTCTTGGAGCTAATACACAGTGACCTGTGTGATTTGTATGCCACTCCCTCTTTAGGGAGTAAAAAGTACTTTATGACATTTATTGATGATGCTTCTAGGTTTTGTTATGTCTATCTGTTACATACCAAGGATGAAGCATTAAATAAATTCAAAGTATTTAAAACTGAAGTTGAACTGCAACTTGGGTCCCTGATCAAAAGATTCAGGACTGATAGGGGAGGTGAGTACATGGATACTCTGTATTTTCAGTCTGTTGGTATAATCCATGAAACGACTGCTCCCTATACTCCTCAACAAAATGGTATCTCTGAAAGGAAAAACAGGGTGCTGAAGGAGATGGTTAATTCCATGCTGTCCTACTCAGGACTGAGTCAAGGGTTCTGGGGTGAAGCTATGTTAACAGCTTGCTATTTATTAAATAGGGTTCCCAACAAAAGGAACAAAGTCACTCCTTATGAACTCTGGACTAAAAAGAAACCCAACCTGAATTATCTCAGTGTTTGGGGTTGTAGGGCTGTTGTAAGACTCCCTGATCTAAAATTAAAAACATTGGGTGAAAAAGGCATTGAATGCATCTTTGTTGGATATGCTGAGCATTCCAAGGCAGACAGGTTCTATGTTATTGAACCGAATGAATATGTTTCAATTAATTCAATAATTGAATCAAGGGATGCACTATTTGATGTGAATAGATTCTCATCTGTCCCTAGACCAAGTCAGAGGATTCCAAATGGAACTGATGACACTGGTGTTTCAGAGATCTCTAATGAGGTTGTGGTACAACAACCTGAACCTGAGCTCAGAAGGAGCAAAAGGGTCAGGACTCCAAAGTCATTTGGACCTGAGTTTCAATTATACTTAATTGAAGGAACAAGGGATGAGGTCTCTGACCAATACTCCTATTGCTTCATTGTTGAGGATGATCCCAAAACATTTGAAGAAGCAATGAATTCCCAGGATGTTGCTTTCTGGAAGGAAGCAATAAATGATGAGATAGATTCCATCATGGGCAACAACACTTGGGTGTTGGTTGATCTACCACCAGGTTGCAAATGGATTTTCAAAAATAAAATGAAGGTAGATGGAACTATTGAAAAGTTCAAGGCTAGGCTAGTCATTCAGGGCTTTAAACAAAAGTCAGGGATAGACTACTTTGATACTTATGCCCCTGTGGCACGTATCAGTACCATAAGATTGCTGATTGCTTTGGCATCAATTCAAAATATGATTATTCATCAGATGGATGTGAAGACAGCTTTCTTGAATGGTGAATTGGATGAGGAGGTTTACATGAACCAACCTCATGGCTTCATCTTGCCTAGCAATGAAAACAAGGTGTGTAAACTGATGAAGTCTTTATATGGACTGAAACAGGCACCTAAACAATGGCATCAAAAATTTGATGAAGTGGTTTTGTCTAGTGGTTTTGTTCTTAACCAGTCTGTCAAATGTGTATATAGAAAATTTATGAATCTGGTAAAGGAGTCATCATTTGCCTATATGTTGATGACATGTTGATCTTTGGAACTGACCAAAATCAAGTTGACTTGACAAAGGAATTTTTGTCATCAAAGTTCTCCATGAAAGATATGAGGGAGGCTGATGTTATCCTTGGTATAAGGATTAAACATGAAAGTAACAAAATTTCAATCTCTTAGTCTCATTACATTGAGAAAGTGTTGAGGAAATTTAATTACTTTGATTGTACTCCAGTGAGTACTCCTATGGATACAAGTGAGAAGCTAATGCCTAATAGTGGCAAAGCTGTATCTCAACTTGAGTATTCTAAGGTGATTGGCTGCCTAATGTATGCCATGACTTGTACCAGGCCTGATATTGCATTTGCAGTGGGTAAACTGAGCAGGTATACTAGTAATCCTAGTGCACATCACTGGAAAGAAGTTTAGAGGTTACTGAAGTATCTGAAGAAGACTATGGATTATAGTCTCTCATATACTGGTTATCCTTCAGTATTAGAAGGATACACTGATGCAAGTTGGATCAGTAACACTGAAGACAATTCGTCTACCAGTGGCTGGGTGTTCCTACTTGGTGGAGGTGCAATTTCTTGGGCATCAAAGAAGCAAACTTGCATCACCAGTTCAACAATGGAATATGAATTTGTGGCTTTAGGAGCTGCTGGTAAAGAAGCTGAATGGTTGAAAAACTTGCTTCTTGAGATTCCATTGTGGCCTAAACCTATAGCACCTATTTCCATCCGTTGTGATAGTGCTGATACATTGTCTAAGGCTTATAGCCAGATGTACAATGGGAAGTCTAGACACTTAGGTGTCACGCATAGCATGATTCGTGAGCTTATCATGAATGGGGTGGTATCTATAGAGTTTGTTAGATCTCAAAAAAATTTAGCCGATGTTAGAAATGAAGCTGAGCGATATTTACGTGAATTTGAGTAGACAACTAGAATGCATAAAGTGCAGGGACTACTAATGTAATACTCTAATAGTTGTCTTATGTAAGGCCTATAAATACTCCTCAAGGCTTCACTTGAGGGGTGTGGGTGTGCAACATAATTATCATAATAAAAACATCTTTGTTTCATCTCACCTTCTCCCTACTTTCTCTCTCTAGAATAATGGCATATTTTGATCAACCTCGTCCTCCGGAAGGTGTTTCTTGGTTACAACAATTGGTATCAGAGCTAACCAGGGGCGAATCGTGGTGTTTTGTGGTGTAAAATCGTGTTCTTGGGTGAAAAAAAGCGGATCTGGTACTGTTCATCGAAGTTTTGTCGAGTTAGAAAAAATTTCGAGTTAGAAATTTTTTATCGAGTTAGGATCTGACTTTATCGAGTTTGGAGACAATTTTTATCGAGTTTGAAGACTGCTTATCGAGTTAGAACTTTGGCGAGTTTGGTGTTTGTCGAGTTAGACTGCCAAAATCCTATCGAGTTAGGAAATAATTCTATCGAGTTAGGATTTTTTTTGGCGAGTTAGCCTATTCACCTAATCGTTTATCGAGTTAGGTTTTTTGTGGCTTATACCTAGACGAAACTCTGCCAAAATTAATCAAGGTTTATCGAGTTAGGATCCAAGGTTATCGAGTTTGAGGTATTATCGAGTTAGGGGTAGTACCGAGTTTGGAGCTTATCGAGTTTGGGGCTTATCGAGTTTGAAGGTTACCGAGTTAGGAGATTATCGAGTTAGGAGCTCTATCGAGTTACATGGTTTATCGAGTTTGACCAAAAAAAAAAAAAAAAAAAAGTATTTTGGCGGGAAAATTTGAGTAAAATTTATTTTTGAGAGGAGACTAAACGTTCAATTTTTACGCGAGATTTTAATTTTGTTATAACGTTGAAAATTTTGGCCCGAAATTCAAATTTTTAGGCCAAAATTCAAAAATTTTCGGTGAAATTTTGCGTAAAAATTTTTATTACTCAAATTTTTCAGGTAACCTTAGAATTGCATTTCGTAGTGATTTCCAAATTTTGAGGGAGAAAATTTTCCAATTCTATTTTTGGAGGGAAAATCTGAAATCACTACGAATCCACCAGATTGAATGTCAAGATTCACCAAAAACACACCACGAATTGCTTAAAAGATCCTGATCAAGATTCACCAAAGATCAATGGCTAAATTTTGAACGATTATCAAAAGGTGACTACGGGGATAATTTGTTTATTACTTATTTGAGCTTGAAGTGACGTTTCACGGGTGCGTGTACTTAGTATCTCAAGGTCTAGGGGTTGGTTGGATGAAGACTTCTGATGATCCTTCTTTGAGCATTCATGGGATAGTGATTAAGACTTGGACATCTAGCTATGTGTGAGATCTATAAACGCATAAGTTGGTTCTTAATGCTCATAATAGCTATCACTTTAAGGAGTTACGTTGTAGTACTCAGTGTCACATAAGGTTGTGGATTGTTCAAGAGACGGATATACAATAAAGGATGGATGGTTGGGTATATGCCACTACCTATATTGTAAGGAGTAACGTTGTTGTGCTCATATAGGTTCTTAATCAGGATAGTACAAGCGTAAGTAACAAGTCTGGGGAATTTTACTTCACACTCAAGTTTGCCATATTGGGTTGTCTCCACACGTGGTCACTTACTATTAGCCAATGGAAGAGAGGTTGATCTGAGATGAATTGTAGAGAGAATAGTTATTGCCATTTCACTCATGGGGTATTGATTTGTATGTTGCTTCAAGTTGATATGTATATGTACACATATTTATGATGATTCCGAGAGATCGTCATCATCCAGGAGGGAGAAATGTGTACATCGGGGCTTTTATTGAAGAACTTGAAGCATTCTAAGTGAGTTGAAGATGACAATATGATGCTCCCCAAACAAACCTGTGAAGAAGTTACATATTATCAGTCTAAGATTCATTTTCCACTGTGCATGAGACTGAAGATTATTTGGGCAGAATTCAAAGATACTTCTTCAACAAGCATCAAGGCTATATCAAACGGGTTGTCTATTTGGGAGGGAGCATGTTAAAGTAAATGGCTCACTAATTGGGAGGGAGTAATAACCCAATTAGATTAAGCAAGTGATTCATCTACAAGTAAAGAACGATTGCTGGGGATATTTATGAAGAAAAGAGCTATGAAGTCTTCCTCAGCATTGCTGCGCTTACTTTGATTGTTTATTTTACTTGTTAGGAATCATTGTAACCAATTCACGTATATCTCCAGCTGGAGGGAGATTGTTAGAAATGAAGCTGAGCGATATTTACGTGAATTGGAGTAGACAACTAGAATGCATAAAGTGCAGGGACTACTAATGTAATACTCTAATAGTTGTCTTATGTAAGGCCTATAAATACTCCTCAAGGCTTCACTTGAGGGGTGTGGGTGTGCAACATAATTATCATAATAAAAACATCTTTGTTTCATCTCACCTTCTCTCTACTTTCTCTCATTTTCTCCTTCTTATTTTTTTTTCAATCATACCTAAGGACTTCTAATTCTAATCTATTGGAATTGTCCTTGGGTAGATCCCTCCGGCTCTGGCGGATCATAGGACGGTTTTTCCTAACCTTAGTCACCTTATAACTTCATGACTATCCTATTGTTGCCATCAAACCATTTGTGAAAATCTCTCAAAGTGTTATGATAATAAAACATACTTTGTTAACACTTCGAGAGTTTTGCATTTCATTTGAACATGCGTGAGGAGTTTGCACTTTTAGAATTGATCTACTTTCAGCGAACATGACCAATTCGAGACACGCTTACATCACTAGTTAGACTAGCTTGAAGTTATTACCCGACCTGGTCAAGTCCACAGAAAGTTTCTCGAAATGGTACATATCTACTAAGACAAATCCTTTTCGAGACACGCTTACGTGGCTAGTTAAAGAGTTCCATCGTCAGCTTTTAGGTGACAACTAGCTCTAGTAACTAACTTGATGTTATTACCCGTCGAGGATAAGTCTTTTCGATTACTAATTTTTGTTGTTTCGTCAATTCTTGGGTCATTTCTGAGTCGAGCTCTTTTGAGATTCAAGACGATCACATTTTAATCACATTTCTGATGCGTGGGAATCGCACCTTGCTTTACCTCTCGAGGGATCTCGCGAGGCTTACAACCCCCACCAGGCAGTGTACCTGATCGTTGTAGTATAGTATAGTGACAAGTACCGGGGGATTGATCGTTCAGCTTAGGAATAGTGTCGCTAGGATTAGAAAACCTAATTAAAAGTTCTAGAGGTGAGAGATGATTATTTTTGTATTTTTATATTTTTATTAAAGCAAGTAAAATCTCGGGTTTTGAAGGAGTGGGCGGAATTAGTTGCTAATCAACTAACCCAAAAACTACTATATAACTAATTAAACTAATGAAAATGAAATTAAACTAATATTAAACTAAGGTTGTGAGCAGTATATGGAGAAATTGTGTTTACTTAGACTTCATTACTCCCTAGATATCTTTTACATGTTAATTACTTGTTACACTTGTATGAATGACGGGTTGTATTCCTTAATACCATTCGTGGAGTGGCATACATAACTCCCCAACTCTATGAGCTCTTATCTCCTCCTACACCATGACCCAGCACAACTATAGGGATTGTAAACAGTGGCTCATGCATTAAATACAACCAATAAAGACCTAGTACGCCTCGGTTCATGTTTCTTAAGACGTTCAAGCATGTTACCATTTGGAGATCTGCCAGTTTTCTTAAGCCTAACATATAAAATCATTCATTCAAAACAAGAATAGACAAGTAATCAACACATAATCAACATCTAGGTTTCATTAGATCTAAGCAAACACAAGAGAGATCTAGCCTAGCATAGTAGAATTAAGATAAGAACAAAAGATAAACAACCAACACATAGACATATTGATTGAATTAAGAGTATACTTATCTCAATTACAATGCAAGGTCTCAAGGGTTTGGAACCCTTGAAAAACCTGTAAAAGAGGCACCAAAATCGTCTTTAGGGTTTCACCAAAAACTTCTCTCTTTTTAATGAAAAAACTAGAAAACTATATATAGGAAAATCGTCCTGACGGCGTCAAGAGTTAAATCTGACGCCGTCAACTCGCCGCCATACACTTCCTCGGACGCCCTAGATCCAATCGTGACGGCCTATGTGACGCCGTCACCACCTTCGGTAAATTATTCTTGGCCACTTTGACGCCGTCATCACTCCATCTGACGCCGTCACCAGCTACGGTAAATTAATCTTCATGTCTGACGCCGTCAAGAGAAAACCCTTGACGCCGTCACCTTGTATTTCCAGCTTAGATTTTTGGTACTTTGTCGTTTTCTTCACTTTATGCTCCAAAAACGTCCAAAATAGCCTCTTTTCCAGAATTCACTCTCCAAACACCTAAAATCACAAAAGGAACGATTTAGGGCAATATTTGATCAAATAAATTCGGATTCGGGCTTAAATGACCCCCTAAAAACGGATCATTTTTCACCTCATCATATACCCTTACACTTGAGATTTGCTTGTCCTCAAGCAAATGAGCTTTTATCCTACTCAAAAGACAAGTTAGGGGTCATTTAACACTAATATAAAAGTAATTACAACAAATAATCGTTCCACTAAAGACCAATAGACAAGCACGGAGGTCATACACAAGCACCTCACAAATAGTGTTTAGATACTCACATCTCTCGGGTGTAATAAAGTAATATAACATTATGGAAATGGAAGATATCTCTCACTACCTGTCATAGCAAAATAGATTACCATAGGCTTGGGAAAGGATCAAACCTCCACCACATGGCGTAAGCACCTAGGATAAACTATCAAAGAGGTCTTTTAAAAGGGTTATATCGTTAGGTGTAGGGATATGAATTACACGGTTTTGTTGGATAAAGGGAATTTTACTGGTGGCGAGTTAACAATCTTAGTAAATTACATGTACAAGATGGCGTTGCTAAGCCAAGACTAGACTCGACTTAAGCTAATAAATGAAAAATAACAAAAACATAAAATGAACATAAAATAAAAACGGGATGGTAGTCCGTATGTTTTTTTCTCTTCTTCTTTTCTATTTTTTTTTCTTTTTCTTGTTTTTTTCTATTTTTTTTTTTTTTTTTTTTTTTTTTTTTTTTTTTTTTTTTTTGCATACACTCTTACCCTACCATCCAAAATAATACATCATAGGGGATGAGAATTCCTCTTACACTTGAATCTTTACATACTTTACATTTAACTATTCTAATGACTCGAATTAAGAAAATCAAAACACTTGGAGCACTTTTTAAAATTAACGTACATATGGGGGTAATAAGTGATGTTCTTCCCCATTACTCCATAAAATAAGTACTTACCCATGAGTCCCAATCGTCCCAAAACAATATGTACAAGGATATGACTCGACTTAGCAACCATGTAATCAATTAGAAAGTTAACTTAGGGTTTAACAAATAACAATAATGCACTAAAAATGAGCGCATACACGGAAGGCTAAGGCGATTTGGTTGTACATTTAAGTGGGGTGTAACAAATTCTTCCTTTAAGTAAAATGCTTAAAGTTAGAAACGAAAAGATAGGCTCGGAGGGGTGTACTAGGGGTATCGTGTACTAAAAATGAGTACAACGCAAAGGGTGTGGGAAAAATTAGTTGACTTAACTAGCCAAGTAATATGACTTAAATGGTCAAGTAATTATAATACGGGTTTAACACAAGGGTGATCCTAATGCCTCTTATCATGTAGTAAATCCTACTACACGAATGTAGTCTCACTAGCGGTCTCGGGATGCATCACTAACGCAAGTTCTAGAATCTAAATGCTACCGGTACACTCATAAGCACTAATAATGAATGCTTTTCCTATCAAATCTAAAGGCGAACCTCACATTTTTGGGTGGAAAATTTTTCTGAATATACGGTTATGTGCTAGTCATACAATCTCCTATCCATGAGACGCTTGCTACGGCTAAAGTTTCACTCCTAAATGTTGTAAAAAATTTTAAATTTGGCGCTAAAATTGCACTAACAAGTATTTCTCATAGTTTTATTACACATCTACTATCAAACAAAACAAACTCAAGCGAAAGTGCATATGTAAGGTATCATCTTTTTACCCTCCCCTTACACTTAAGATGAACATTGTCCCCAATGTTCAAGTAAAGAATGTAAAAGTGAAAAAGTAAAGAGAATGAAGTCAAATACTTCCCTGATTCGCTCGGTATGGATTTTAGTTGGCCAGGTTAAATCTTCCTCCAAGAAAACGAACAATCAAAGCTTCCCTTCCAGAATATAAATCATCTTCTTGTCTCAAATAACCTGTAAATCCTGACAAAAGTAGACAAGGCAACCTCGCGTAAAATCGGCGGCATCCTATATAAGTTACTAAATCCTAGAAAACAAAATAAGATATAATGCTTGTGGAATGAAGTTTGCAGATTTCCTGGAGATTATAAAACTTAATAATTCACAAAAACTATAAGACTCCGTTAGAAAAACAAAACCGGTAAAATTTCCAGATTTTAACTCCTGACGCCGTCAAGAGCAAACCCTGACGCCGTCAGAATGGACCTGCAGAAATTCTTATGTTAAGTTTCCGGAAAATTTCTGGAAAAACTTTGTCCTACTTCCTGGAAAATCCTGCAAAACTTCATTATGACTCAATACAAGCATTTGACTCTAACAAATACGAATATACATGTTCATTAAATATTGTGGAGAATCATGATCGGTTTGTTTCTTAAAAACATATTTGGGGTTTCCCCTTACACTTATCTTTTGCAAAAATACCTCTAGGTTGAAGTTAAGACTAGGCTAAACAACATAATAAAGTATTTCCATTTTAATAGAGAAACATGATCAACCAACAATAAAAATAAAACATGCATACGGAAGCAAATAACAATCAAACAATTAAAAATCACACAAAACATGGGTTGCCTCCCAAGAAGCGCTTTTCTTTATTTACGAGTCTTGTAGCTAGACTCAAAGTCGTGGGTTAACGTGTATCGCTTATGCTCACGTAACCAAGTGTGAGCCATCTAATAGTCGCCTCATCTTTCTTGTATTCGTCTCCTAACTCTAAGCACCCGCGATAATATCTTTTATTCTTTTCATACGTGTACTTAAGTCCTTTCCTCTTATCATTCTCACTTAGCATTTCCATAGGCGGATACCTACTACACTTTTCCATGGAGAAATCCTTGAACCTAGGGTGTGTGCGGGGCATTTGATAGACAAATTCTTCATCCCCATCCGAGAATGTAATTAACCCTTCTATGAGTTTTTCATCGAGGTTGGTCAATCGTTTGAAAGATCTTCCAAACACAACTTGTGTCAATTTATCTTCAATAAATTCTCCTAGATTCTCCATAACCATGAATTCAACAAGATAAACCAAACTTCCTACAAACACATGTAATGGTATTGCCATAGCCACAATGTTTTCTCCTTTATATTCTAACTCATCTACCATGATTTTATTGTATTCATTACGTGAGATTATGTTCATGGGAAGAGATGAGTTGAGATAGGCGTTAAAGCTCTTAAATCCAATCTTACAAGGGAATTGCATGTTAAATGAACTATCACACTCAATCCTAGTTCTAGGGTCAACATACCTAAGAGGGTTTACTTCTTCTTCCATTCTATCCTCATTAATCACATCACCATCATCAAGATCCTCATCGGAGTCTGAATAGTAAAAAGGACTAGCCCTATGGTCATTATCATGATCAGACTCTTCCAACTCAGAATTATTGTCAAAGTGGTGGTTGGGTGACAGGTTAGGTGGGTTCTCATTTTCTGCTAAAGGAAGTGGGGCGGGCATTTGGAAAATCCTACGACGAAAAACACGAATAACAGGAATCAAGCGATCAATGTTATTGTTATCCATCGAAATTGTTTACGAACAAAGAACACAAAGAAATAAGATAGACTAAAGAAGACCTAAAAATGAAAATAAAAATCTTACTAGAAAGGAATCTAGCAAGTAGACCTAATAAAAAGAAATTCTAACCTAGACAATAACTATTCCCCGGGCTGCGGCGCCAAAAACTTGATGCGTGGGAATCGCACCTTGCTTTACCTCTCGAGGGATCTCGCGAGGCTTACAACCCCCACCAGGCAGTGTACCTGATCGTTGTAGTATAGTATAGTGACAAGTACCGGGGGATTGATCGTTCAGCTTAGGAATAGTGTCGCTAGGATTAGAAAACCTAATTAAAAGTTCTAGAGGTGAGAGATGATTATTTTTGTATTTTTATATTTTTATTAAAGCAAGTAAAATCTCGGGTTTTGAAGGAGTGGGCGGAATTAGTTGCTAATCAACTAACCCAAAAACTACTATATAACTAATTAAACTAATGAAAATGAAATTAAACTAATATTAAACTAAGGTTGTGAGCAGTATATGGAGAAATTGTGTTTACTTAGACTTCATTACTCCCTAGATATCTTTTACATGTTAATTACTTGTTACACTTGTATGAATGACGGGTTGTATTCCTTAATACCATTCGTGGAGTGGCATACATAACTCCCCAACTCTATGAGCTCTTATCTCCTCCTACACCATGACCCAACACAACTATAGGGATTGTAAACAGTGGCTCATGCATTAAATACAACCAATAAAGACCTAGTACGCCTCGGTTCATGTTTCTTAAGACGTTCAAGCATGTTACCATTTGGAGATCTGCCAGTTTTCTTAAGCCTAACATATAAAATCATTCATTCAAAACAAGAATAGACAAGTAATCAACACATAATCAACATCTAGGTTTCATTAGATCTAAGCAAACACAAGAGAGATCTAGCCTAGCATAGTAGAATTAAGATAAGAACAAAAGATAAACAACCAACACATAGACATATTGATTGAATTAAGAGTATACTTATCTCAATTACAATGCAAGGTCTCAAGGGTTTGGAACCCTTGAAAAACCTGTAAAAGAGGCACCAAAATCGTCTTTAGGGTTTCACCAAAAACTTCTCTCTTTTTAATGAAAAAACTAGAAAACTATATATAGGAAAATCGTCCTGACGGCGTCAAGAGTTAAATCTGACGCCGTCAACTCGCCGCCATACACTTCCTCGGACGCCCTAGATCCAATCGTGACGGCCTATGTGACGCCGTCACCACCTTCGGTAAATTATTCTTGGCCACTTTGACGCCGTCATCACTCCATCTGACGCCGTCACCAGCTACGGTAAATTAATCTTCATGTCTGACGCCGTCAAGAGAAAACCCTTGACGCCGTCACCTTGTATTTCCAGCTTGGATTTTTGGTACTTTGTCGTTTTCTTCACTTTATGCTCCAAAAACGTCCAAAATAGCCTTTTTTCCAGAATTCACTCTCCAAACACCTAAAATCACAAAAGGAACGATTTAGGGCAATATTTGATCAAATAAATTCGGATTCGGGCTTAAATGACCCCCTAAAAACGGATCATTTTTCGCCTCATCAATTTCTCCCCCTCAAAAATAGCATATCCATGGTATTTTTGATACCATTTGATTAAAACCTTTGTTTTTGGATAGCTTATGGGAGAAACGGATGTTTGTTAATTCCGTTTAGATTCTTTTAAGCATGATCTTTTTGGAACATCTTTTTATTACTCCCCCTCAAAAATACAACATTTTGAGTAAAATTAAGCTTTGAAGGATTTGAGGGAGTAATATCAATTAAGAAGACTTTGAAAAGCTTTTTGGTGAGAAGTCTTCTTATCTTTTAGGATTGTCGCACATAAATGTACAACAGGGTCCTTTCTTTGAAAATTACGGGTTATACACTGTTATGTGTGCATAAGCCATAATGTTTTTAGGATAAGTGCTCAAAAGATATTTAAAACCTTTGAATGATTAAGCACTTTCCTTTCTTGAAGAACGAGTCCTTAGCTGAAATACTAAGAAGTCATTATTTAAGCCCGGGTTTCGTACTGAAGTATACGAAAGCCATTTTTGAAGCCCGGGTTGTAAGCTGAAGTACTTACAAGCCATATTTTGATCAACCTCGTCTAGAATAATGGCATATTTTGATCAACCTCGTCCTCCGGAAGGTGTTTCTTGGTTACAACAGCCGATCACTTGACGAAGAGTTTGGCTATAGACTTGGTTTTAAAGTCTGCTAAAGGGATGGGTTTAAGTACAACTTAGTCACTGAATGCTAAGACACCCAACTCCCTACTGAAGAAACTTGGGAGCTGAGTTCAATGTGAAAAGCTGAACATTTAGTGGACTGGAGCACATGTTTTACAAACATCCCAAGGTTGTGCTCGGAACCTGATTAAAAAAGGAGGATGAAGTTTCTACTTCTTAATGGTTAATTTCTTTGTAAAAGTGCTAAGCAGGAGCATGAATAAAGAGGAAATACCTATGTGAATGTTGAAGTTTTGCCGCTTCAGGGAGCTTCGGACTTTTGGCTCTTACAACATTTATGAATTGGATATGGACACATGGCTTGTATAGTGTCAGAATGGCTTTAGAGTATGGGAAGACTTGTGTGTATATTATTTTCAGGTATTCAAATGGGTTGAAGGGTTCAATTCTTAGAACACCCCGATTAAGATGAAAATTCAATCTTCAAGACATTTTCATTTACGCATTAGTTTTGTTTTGGTTGTTTTCTCATGTATCGGAATTGCACTAAATTGGGGAGGATTGTTAGTAATTTAGTGTAATTGAGGGATATAGTCATAATACTTGGAAATAGGTTTGGAGGTACGGAGTGTACACCCATCAAATGAATGACATCCCGGACCCAAAAGCGATATTTGCTTTAATCCGTAAATGTTTTGGCAATATTTAAATGGTAAAGAATATTATAATATTATTTGTTGAAGAATATTTTAGGAATATTCTCTTTAATTTTATATTATAATATTCTTTGATTAAGAATATTTTAGAAATATTCTCTTTAATTATTAAACTAAGAATATTTAAGGAATATGCCTCAAGATATTCTAAGAATATTCTTTTTAAATTTAATCTAAAGAATATTATAAGAATATGCCTCAGCATATTCTAAGAATATTCTCTTTATTATATTAGAATAGCATATTCTAGGAATATGCATCAGCATATTTTAGGAATATTCTTTTTCTAGTTTCTATATATATAGAACTTTTCATATTCGTATGAAAGATACATACAAATTTCTTCAGTTTAAATCTTTTCTTTCGGGTGTCTCTTGATAAGAGAAATAGATACATGAGAAAATAGTCGAAACACTAAATACTCTTTAGCGAACGGGTTTTTATATATTGCCAATATAAAGAACAAACTCTCTGTCTTATCCCAAAGTGATATTCGTGTAACCCAGACAATAAGGGTCAAATAATTACTTTTGGAAAGTGATACCATGATTCAGTGAAATATCCGGTTATTGATTATCTTTACCTTGCTACACGAAAAGCCGAAAATATTCCAACAGAGGTGCAAAGAAGATTTATCATAGAATGATTTGTAGAAAGGGTTTGACAGCCAAACACGCTTTGTATCATTTTTCCAAACCAACATCTGAAAGTTTTATCATAGGAACTGTTGATACAAAAGTTGGGCTTACCTTGTTTGGACTCATGCTCTCGTACCAATTAGAACTTTAGTGCTTGTGAAACCTGCGCACTAAGAAATCAAACAACACCGTTAGGCTTATTGTGGGATTGTCTCCCACGATTAGACTCCGGCGTGAGAGTAAGTAATCGGTTTTAGGGTTTTGTTGAAGAGTTAGGGTTTGTGAATCGTACCTTTAATGAGAACTATGTCATTCTATATATAGGACAAGAATCCTTGTAGGTTTCTTGCTCCTTACTCTTCGCATGCGTGGTGCTTATCCGAGGTAAGGATATCTATCCCGTAAATAGAGAATCCTTATCTGCGCCCGGATAGTTTGGTTGGGTTTGGGCCTTCGTGAGTCCAAACCATTGATGTTATGGCCCAAGTCATTGTCATGATAGCCCACTCGTGGTGGGTATGGGCAGAGTAATGTTTATCATTTGGGCTTGTGGCCCAAATATAGGCTATACGTCATCATGTCCCCCGAGTCTAGTGTGCATGGCGCGTAGCCGCGGGTGCTAGACTAGAGATAACAGCGGTAAGCGTGGCGGGAAGATTCTACATACTCCCGCCCAATTTTTGGAACCATGTATCTAGTCCAAAAATATCTCACAAAGTGTCTCGAAAAATGGGGAGTGTGTCCGCGTATTCCTTGGAAGACGGGAAAAAGTGTTGTACCTTCTCATATTCTAGCCACACGATTTATGAGTGGGATCCACGTGTCGTCCCTTCTTGGGTTTTAGAGGCTTATAAAGGTCACCGCCTCCGTTCACTGTGATTCACACAGTAAAAAACATCTTCCGCCATTTTCAAAACTTTTCAAAGCTTTCTTGAAAGATCCACTGTTCTGTTATGTAACTGCGCGTGCGCAATTTAGTAGATCGTGTTATACTTCTAAAATGGTTGCTCAGTTAGAGGATTTGCGCTCTGCGATGGATGAGGATGAACTGCGTCAGTTCTCCTCTGATTTCTTTATTCCTCTTGATGTGCATCCGGAAGTCCCGGATGTCGATGCGTGTATTGCCAATTTCCCCGATGGGAAGATAGGGTTATATACACGCTTTTTTGATTACGCGAATTATCGCGTGCCAATATCTGTATTTTTGAGCAACGTGCTCAATTTCTACCAACTTCATATCTCTCAGCTGCACTGTGTAGGTGCGGCGAAGATATCAAATTTTGAAGTAAACTGTCGTTTACTTGCAATAAACCCGACCGTCGACCTATTTTGTGCGTTTTACCACACAACGTGGTCGCATGGATGGGTCTCTTTTGCGAAGCGCGCAGGGCGCCTTCAATGTTATACCAATAAGGTAGATTCCTTAAGGTATTGGAGGGAATATTTTTTCTGGGTGGATTATGTGGTGTTTCCTTCGCCATTTGCGTTCTATACTCAAGGGACGCTACCAAGGGATGAGCGCCCTTTACCTTGTTCGTATAGCGCGGAGGATGCGGATAGTATTGATAGTAACCGCATCTGAGGAATTTTTAGTTCATGTGGGGCTGAGTCGCAACTATTTTTATGGTGCTGACGAGGTTCCAACCTTCATTGATGAGAACGGCTAGGGTGGGTGCTTGTCCTTTCTTGCCTTTGCCTCTATAATGTAAGCGTTTATTTTTATGTCTTCAATAACTAAGTTGGAGAAGCCCAAGCGCGTGACAGTGGGAGTGCGCCCTCTGAGGGACGATGAGGAGCCCATCTTGGAGGCTGCTGCGGGGCACCTAATGGTGCTTGCGCCCGTTGATCATGTAGATTCTCCACCTGCAGCTGCGCTTGTTACGCCAGTGCAGAGTGTTCCTCCTACTGGGGAGCAGTCTCCCGTGGTGGAGGAGGCGCATGCTGAGTCCTCCAACAGCGTAGAGATCCTAGAGCCTGTTGTGGAGGCTGAAGGCGGGAAGCGCAAGGAAGCGTCTTCTGGTGGTTATGGCGCTGGTACTTCCAAGAGGAGGCGCCACGTGATTGCTGACGAAGAGTCTTCCGCAATGTGTGATATGTCCATTTCTTGCGCGGAGAAGAATCTGTCCAGGTCTTCACCTTTTGTGTAAGTGTGTATAATTTTCTTTTTCCTTATTTTCCGTATCTACGTACTGATTCTACCTTATTTTTGTTTTGTAGTGACCATGCTGCAGAGACTGATGCAGTGTTTGCTGAGCGTGTGGTATCACCGCAGGCTGCTCATGTGGAGGAGCTGTTGAAGGCAGCTGGGCAGATGTCTGCGCAGGAGTTGGTAGAAGAGCTAGCTGTCGTTGCTGCACGCCAAGCTGAGTTGGTCACTCAGCTAAAGGCGCAGTCTGTTGTGGAGGGGGGTAATCTCGCTCAGAAAGATGAGGAGATTGCTCTCCTGAAGGCGCAGTTGGCTGATGCGCGGGCTGAGGTGGAGTCCATTGCTGCTTATGTGAGGAAGCTCGCAGATGAGAAGCTGTCGCTGTTGGCTGATGTAAACAAAGAGCGCAATGAGATGCGGCAGTACAGATCAAACTTCTCTTGGGGCTTAAAGTACCTGCAGCTGAAGAAGGGCGAGCACTTAGCGAGTCTTGATGACTTTCGCAAGAAAGTTGAGAGCTCGCTGGTGGTGCAGGAAGAGAAGCTGCGCAGATTGAGTATAGAGTAAGATGAGGAGTTGTATCCTCATCTTATGTCTATGATCGCTGAGCGCAGGTACTTATCTTTATATTCTGTAGTTTTTATGTGTATTTCCTCTTTTCTCTCTAATGCATCCTTTGTTGTTTATGCAGGTGGTTGATCAGCCATGGCTTGTATCTGGCTGCTATGGGCACATTGGAATCCCCAGAGGTCGTGGGGGCCTTTGGAAAGGTTGTGGAGTGCGCCGTTGCGCGTGGCAAGGCGCAGGCCGTGGAGGAGATGGCTGAGAGTCACTTGCTGACTGTTCCCCTTGCTGAGGTGCCTGGATACAAGGCAGATGCGTTTGAGGAGCTTGTGAAGGCTATGGAGGGGTTGAAGCTCTTCGAGCTTCCACACATTGCACGGCTGGAGCGCGACCAAGATTATCCCATAAAAGTAATAATGCAGGGATTAACTCTGGGGAGGCATGTCTTGGAGAATGCGGAGGCTCAACTTGACTTTTTCTTAAAGCCTGACGAGTCTCAGTTGCAAGTTCCAGTATTTGCGCAGCCGCGTGATATTCTTAACCCCTTCGCTATTGAGAAGGTGGTTCCTCTGAAGGAGGTCTTGGAGCGTCATGCGGAGAGGGTGGCCAAGAAGAAAGGTGTCCAGGGAAAAGCCACCCTTTGCGGTGTAGGTGCTGCGCATATCCCCAGGTCAGATGGAGTCGCAGTCAGTGTGGCGACCGTGTCACCTAAAGACGCGTTGCTTTTGAGGAGACTCCAGGAGGCTGAGAGTTCTGCTGATCAAGAGTGCAGCCCCAAGCGCCGTCATAGTTTGTAGATATGTATTTATAACTTGTAGTCATAACGTTGTAAAAACTTGTGGTTTTTTTCTTTTTTTTGATGAATGAAAGTATGGATCTTTTGCACGTATGTATCGTTTTGTACTTAGATTATTTGTCTTGTTTTGTGAAAGGCTCTCCAAGGGTTACGATGTGCTTAGAATATCTTGTATTCAGTCCATAACTTATGTATTAAGTCCGTAGCTTAATAAATATGTGTGAGAGTTCACAAACGTTTGTAGTCCATAACTTAGCAAACGTGTAGGTAAGTTTGTAGCGTGCTACAAATATCCTCTCGAGGAACCAAGGGTCTTGGTTTTTTAGTTCGTCCATTTTTGCACCGTGCGCGTGGTAGCGCATTCATCGTGGGATGCGTTTTTGAACCAAGGTCATAGTCTTGTATGAAGTTGGTGAATTTGTGTATGAACTTAGGAGTCAATTGTTTTGAGTCCTTGTGGTGGTATGCAGCGTACTGCGAGTGCCATTCTTAGGAGTCAATTGTCTTGAATCCATGTGGCGTTAAACGCGCACGGCGTGCGTTGCAGTGCATCCGTCGTGGGATGTACTTTGAACTTATTCCAACGTCTTGAGAACAAGGTGTTTAACAAGGATACGTGATCCGATGTTGATGGGTTTGCAACCCTCTTACTCAACGAGTTATTTAGTAGGTTTACTCATCCTGTCTACCCTCATGTTGTCTTAATAGGTGCATGCACGCCATGTAGGCAATAATATAAATAAACAAAATTGAAAACATAAATGAATGGTGTAAGCAATAATGTTAAAATGTGTTGTGGAGTTAGCTAGAAACCACAACGTTTTATTAATTCTTGCAAGTTAAAAGATAAAGATAATTTCCTAAAAGAAAAAGTAAATACACAGACATTTATTGAGCACTTACTAAAGTGCGGAGGTGTCAGTGTGTGGGCCATAGCCTAAAGGTAGCATCTCTTGAGATTGCAAATGTTCCAGGTGCGTGGTAGCTCGTGGCCTTTCATGTCGCGCACTTTGTACGCGCCGTTGCCTAATGCCTCTGTGACCTCGTAAGGTCCTTCCCATTTGGGTCCGAGTTTGCCCGTGTCTTCTGCGTGGCTTGCATCGTTGGCGCGGTATACAAAGTCTCCTGGTTTGAAAGAAGTGTTTCTGACTCTTGCATCATAATACTTCTTCATCTTTGATTTAGCCTTTGCTTCGCGTATGGCTACCCTTTCGCGTCTTTCCTCCAACAGATCCAAGTCGATGCGTCGTTCATCGTCATTTTTTGTGACGTTGACTTCCGCTGTGCGGATTGTTGGCATTCCAATTTCTGCTGGTATAACAGCTTCTGTCCCGTAGACAAGAGAAAAAGGTGTATCGCCATTGTTGACTTTGATTTCTGTGTGGTGAGCCCACAGAACATGTGACAGTTCGTCCACCCATCTTCCTTTATGTTTGTCCAAGCGCGCTTTGATTCCCTCACCCAGACTACGATTCGCGCATTCTACTAATCCATTTGTTTGTGGATGTTTAACTGACGCGAAGTGCTGTGTGATGTTTAATTGAGCGCACCAGTCTTTGAATGGGTTATCACAGAATTGTTTTCCGTTGTCCGAAATAATCTCTCCAGGTAAGCCAAAGCGGCATACAATGTTGTCCCAAACGAATCGTTTGACCTGGTTCCCTGTGATACTTGCTACTGCTTTTGCCTCGATCCACTTGGTAAAATAATCGATGGCGACAATGAGGAACTTAAGTCTTCCTGCCGCAACTGGAAAAGGTCCTGCAATGTCAATTCCCCATTTATGGAATGGCCATGGTGAGGTAATGGGTGTCAGCTCATGTTGTGGTCGGCGCGGAATGGGTCTGTGGACTTGGCAGTCGTTGCATCTTCTGATCCTGTCTCGCGCGTCGCGGTGCATGGTAGGCCAATAATATCCGGATCACAAGGCACATGCTACAACGGACCGTGGTCCTGAGTGCATGATGCAAGATCCAGCGTGGATTTCTCGGAGTACGTATTCTGCCTGAAGAGGTCCGACGCACCTAAGCCATGGTTGTAAGAATGAACGCCGATATAGGATACCGTCTCGAAGTTCGAATCTCTGCGCTGTGCGCCGTATCCGTCAAGCGTCCTTTTGTTCTTGAGGGAGTGTTCCCTTGCTTATAAAGTCTGTGATGGGTGTCATCCATGTAGGATGTTTTTCCTCTATCATTGTGGAGATTTCCATCTCAGAGATGGATTTATTCTTCAAGGTTTCCACCAATACCTGTTTTGATAGGTGTGCGAAGCTTGTCGATGCGATTTTACTCAGCGCACCTGCTTTTCTATTTTCTCCTCGTGAGATTTGTTTGATGGAAAACTTGTCAAAATTCTTGATCAGGGACTTGGTCTTATCGAGGTATTGGATCATGTGTTCCTCTTGGGCCACATATTCGCCTAACACGTGGTTGGCTCCTAATCGTGAGTCCACATATGCCTCTTGGTTGCGTACACCCATTTGAGTTGCTATGCGGAGTCCGGCCAGTAATGCTTCATATTCTGCCTCATTGTTTGTGGCTATGAATTCAAAACGCAGTGCGTAAGTGTGTTCTGTTCCATCTGGGTTGGTGAGGATAAGACCTGCGCCTGACCCTTCTGCGCATGAAGATCCGTCCGTGAATAGAACCCATGGTTCTTGTAATGGTACATCAATCTTCGATGATGGAGTATCAGCATCTGGATTCTCGATGATGAAATCAGCTAATATCTGTCCCTTGATCGCAGTGCGCGGCCTATAAGAGATGTTATGCTCACTCAATAACACGCTCCACTTTTGCAGCCGTCCTGATGCATCAGGTTTAGAGATAACTCGCTTGATGGGTTGGTCCGTGATTACAGCAATTGGATGCGCTTGGAAGTACCTTCGCAGTCTTTTAGCTGCGAATACTAGGGCTAGGTGATAAGGCGAAAAATGATCCGTTTTTAGGGGGTCATTTAAGCCCGAATCCGACTTTATTTGATCAAATATTGCCCTAAATCGTTCCTTTTGTGATTTTAGGTGTTTGGAGAGTGAATTTTCGAAAAGAAGCTATTTTGGACATTTTTTGAGCATAAAAGTGAAGAAAACGGCAAAGTACCAAAAATCCATGCTGAAGATACAAGGTGGCGGCGTCAAGACTACCTTCTTGACGGCGTCAGACATGGAGAATTAAACATCGTAGCTGGTGACGGCGTCAGATGGACTGGTGACGGCGTCAAAGTGGCTAAAATATTATACCGTGGGTGGTGACGGCGTCACGTAGGCCGTCATAAGTGGATCAAGGCCGTCCGAGGAAGTTTATGGCGGCGAGGTGACGGCGTCAGAATTAACTCTTGACGCCGTCAGACTGTTTTTCCTATATATAGTTTTCTAGTTTTTTCATTAAAGAAGAGAGAAGTTTTGGTGAAACCCTAAAGACGATTTTGGTGCCTCTTTTACAGGTTTTTCAAGGGTTCCAAACCCTTGAGACCTTGCATTGTAATTGAGATAAGTGTACTTTCAATTCAATCAATATGTCTATGTGTTGGTTGTTTATCTCTTGTTCTTGTCTCAATTCCATTATGTTAGGCTAGATCTCTCTTGTGTTTGCTTAGATCTAATGAAACCTAGATGTTGATTATGTGTTGATTACTTGTCTATTCTTGTTTTGAATGAATGATTTATATGTTAGGCTTAAGAAAACTGGCAGATCTCCAAATGGTAACATGCTTGAACGTCTTAAGAAACATGAACCGAGGCGTACTAGGTCTTTATTGGTTGTATTTAATGCATGAGCCACTGTTTACAATCCCTATAGTTGTGCTGGGTCATGGTGTAGGAGGAGATAAGAGCTCATAGAGTTGGGGAGTTATGTATGCCACCCCACGAATGGTATTAAGGAATACAATCCGTCATTCATACAAGTGTAACAAGTAATTAACATGTAAAAGATATCTAAGGAGTAGTGAAGTCTAAGTAAACACAATTTCTCCAATTACTGCTCACAACCTTAGTTTAATTTGGTTTAATTTCATTTTAATTATTTTAATAGCTTTGGGTTAGTTGAATAGCAACTAATTCCGCCCACTCTTCTAAAAACCCGAGATTTTAATTGCTTCCATAAAAATATAAAAATACAAAAATAATCATCTCTCACCTCTAGAACTATTAATTAGGTTTTCTAATCCTAGCGACACTATCCCTAAGCTGAACGATCAATCCCCCGGTACTTGTCACTATACTATACTACAACGATCAGGTACACTGCCTGGTGGGGGTTGTAAGCTTCTCGAGATCCCTCGAGAGGTAAAGCAAGGTGCGATTCCCACGCATCAAGTTTTTGGCGCCGCAGCCCGGGGAATAGTTATTGTCTAGGTTAGGATTTCTTTTTATTAGGTCTACTTGCTAGATTCCTTTCTAGTAAGATTTTTATTTTTTATTTTTAGGTCTTCTTTAGTCTATCTTATTTCTTCGTGCCTTTGTTCGTAACTCTTTACCATCCGACATCATGGAAGGTGGTAACATCTTTGAACCCATCATCCCACCACAACAAAACCCACCATTAGAACCCCTTAGGCCCCGAACCTTAGGAGAGTATTCCCGACCCAGCCACCAAGGCTACCGAAACACCATTGAGCTCACCGGAGCCAATGTGACCCCCTTGCTATCCGACACCATCCGGTTGGTGCAAAGCGGATGTGCATTCCATGGACTTCATTCCGAAGATCCAAACCAACACCTTAAGGACTTCCTCAAAATCGTAGATTCCATAGACCTAGGTGTTGAGACTAGGGAGACAACCCGATTACGCCTATTCCAATTCTCTCTACGGGATCAAGCTAGTCAATGGCTTGAGCGTTTACCCGCGGGATCCATCACCACATGGGATGATCTCACCACTCGTTTCCTTGCTCAATTTTTCCCACCGGGAAGAACTACTAAACTTAGGAATGACATCTTGATGTTTCAACAGCGTCAGAATGAATCTCTTTATAAAGCATGGACTCGTTTCAAGGACTTACTCCAAAAAGTCCCTCATCATGGCATAGATCTTTGGCTCCAAGTCCAAATCTTCTATGACCATATCAACATCTCCACGAGGCGAACCATTGACCAATCGGCCGGTGGTAAGCTACGTGATCTTAGTGCGGAACAATCATGGGAACTCATAGAAGATCTTGCTCTCTATGACAACGAAAGTTGGAATGATTCCCGTGATTTGAACAAAACGGTCAAGGCAATATCTTTGCCTTCAAATAATTCAAGCACTTCCGACCGTAGGATCATGGAACTTGAGGACCAAGTCAAGTTTCTCATGAAATCTTACGAAGCTCCGAAGCATTCAAGCCAAGTGAACAAAATCACTTCTTCATGCGAATTATGTAGTGGTCCCCATGACACTCGTGATTGTGTGGAACTCCCCGGAACAGCTTTTGCGGACTACGCATCCACGCGTACCGACGAAGCGGGAGATAAGTGGTACACTTTCAAGCCCGAGCCAAACACATATGGTGATTCATATAACCCCTCATGGAAAAATCACCCAAATCTTAGGTGGAAACAAAATCAACCAAATTCTTCCAATCCGCCTAATCGTTACCAATCAAACGGTCCCCCATCCAACCGTACCTTCAACAACAATCCTTCTAACAACTATGGTAGTACCAACAATCTTGAAGGATTGATGTCGAAATTTATGGCATCTCAAGAAGCTCGCATAGCTAGGTTTGAAACCGAATTCAACCAACAACAAACGGAGATGACCAACAAGATCGACAACTTGTTGAAAGCCCTCAACAACCAAACATTAGCCACACCTAGGAAGGACACTAGGGACACCAATAGTGAATCCAAGTTAAGGACCCCTCATCATCCAAACATGTCCACTTTGTCAATGTTGTCACCATTAAGCCGATAGATAGGGAGATAGAGGAGAGTGACAAAGATGAAGTTAGAATAGAAGCCAATAGTGAGGATGAGAGTAGGGAAGTTGAGGTTAATAAGGATGAGGAATTAGAGGAGGTAGAACCTATAGAGGAGTATTTTGATAAGTTGCCAACCAAGGAAGAACGGGAATACCATAAGGATTTATTCGATAGTCCTGAGACAACATATATCTTTGGCGACCCCCTGATCAAAATGGGAGACCCCTCTAACATTAACATCCCATGCAATATCGGGCACATGCATGTATGGAAAGCTTACATAGACCCTAGATCCCCCGTGAACATCATGTCTAGGACTTATTACAATTGGGTGATGAAGAAGCAACTCAATTTTAGGATAATGCCCGGTAAAAGTTGGATAAGTAATTTTGCAGGAAGAGTTAAGGGAGTACATGTGATTATAGGGAATCTCACCTATGAGATTGATTTTATGATAGTGGAAGACACGCGTCCGGTGATAGATGCTTGCCTAAGTCAAATAATATTTGGGAAACCATTTGTTGAGGCCACTAGGATGAGTTATGATCCGACGTTAGGGATAGTTAGGTTCAAGAAAGACAATGATGAGGTTGCTTATCAAATGCCCTACAAGATTGAGCAATACCGCCTTCTCTCTAATTTCGAAAAGGAACGTAAGCAAGCGGCTTATTATAGGAATGATGAGGATAGACGTAGAGGAGTAGAGTATGTTAGAAATAGGATGCTTGGTTTCTACAAAGAATGCTTGCAACTAGGTCCGGAATACAAAACTGGTTTAGAAGACGACCTAGAGAGTGGAACCAATGATGAGATCACGTAGTAACCCACGACTTTGAGTCTAGCTACAAGACTCGTAAATAAAGAAAAGCGCTTCTTGGGAGGCAACCCATGTTTTGTGTGATTTTTATTTGTTTGATTGTTATTTGCTTCCGTATGCATGCTTTGTTTTTATTGTTGGTTGATCATGTTTCTCTACTAAAATGTGGAAATACTTTATTATGTTGTTTAGCCTAGTCTTAACTTCAACCTAAAGGTATTTTTGCAAAAGATAAGTGTAAGGGGAAACCCCAAATATGTTTTTAAGAAACAAACCGATCATGATTATCCACAATATTTAATGAACATGTATATTCGTATTTGTTAGAGTCAAATGCTTGTATTGAGTCATAATGAAGTTTTACAGGATTTTCCAGGAAGTAGGACAAAGTTTTTCCAGAAATTTTCCGGAAACTTAACATAAGAATTTCTGCAGGTTCATTCTGACGGCGTCAGGGTTTGCT
The DNA here is from genome assembly GCA_030686995.1 of Artemisia argyi. NCBI lineage: Eukaryota > Viridiplantae > Streptophyta > Magnoliopsida > Asterales > Asteraceae > Artemisia > Artemisia argyi. Next base: position 151,674,911 of record CM060688.1, on the reverse strand, counting down.
CTTGACGGCGTCAGGAGCTAAAATCTGGAAATTTTACCGGTTTTGTTTTTCTAACGGAGTCTTATGGTTTTTGTGAATTATTAAGTTTTATAATCTCCAGGAAATCTGCAAACTTCATTCCACAAGCATTATATCTTACTTTGTTTTCTAGGAGTTAGTAACTTATATAGGATGCCGCCGATTTTACGCGAGGTTGCCTTGTCTACTTTTGTCAGGATTTACAGGTTATTTGTGACAAGAAGATGATTTATATTCTGGAAGGGAAGCTTTGATTGTTCGTTTTCTTGGAAGAAGATTTAACCTGGCCAACCTAAAATCCATACCGAGCGAATCAGGGGAGTATTTGATTTCATTCTCTTTACTTTTTAACTTTTACATTCTTTACTTGAACATTGGGGACAATGTTCATCTTAAGTGTAACGGGAGGGTAAAAAGATGATACCTTACATATGCACTTTCGCTTGAGTTTGTTTTGTTTAATGGTAGATGTGTAATAAAACTATGAGAAATACATGTTGGTGCAATTTTAGCGCCAAATTTAAAATTTTTTACAACATTTAGGAGTGAAACTTTAGCCATAGCAAGCGTCTCATGGATAGGAGGTTGTATGACTAGCACATAACCGTATATTCAGAAAAATTTTCCACCCAAAAATGTGAGGTTCGCCTTTAGTTTTGATAGGAAAAGCATTTATTATTGGTGCTTATGAGTGTACCGGTAGCATTTAGATTCTAGAACTTGCGTTAGTGATGCATCCCGAGACCGCTAGTGAGACTACATTCGTGTGGTAGGATTTACTACATGATAAGAGGCATTAGGATCACCCTTGTGTTAAACCCGTATTATAATTACTTGACCATTTAAGTCATATTACTTGGCTAGTTAAGTCAACTAATTTTTCCCACACCCTTAGCGTTGTACTCATTTTTAGTACACGATACCCCTAGTACACCCCTCCGAGCCTATCTTTTCGTTTCTAACTTTAAGCATTTTACTTAAAGGAAGAATTTGTTACACCCCACTTAAATGTACACCCAAATCGCCTTAGCCTTCCGTGTATGCGCTCATTTTTAGTGCATTATTGTTATTTGTTAAACCCTAAGTTAACTTTCTAATTGATTACATGGTTGCTAAGTCGAGTCATATCCTTGTACATATTGTTTTGGGACGATTGGGACTCATGGGTAAGTACTTATTTTATGGAGTAATGGGGAAGAACATCACTTATTACCCCCATACGTGCGTTAATCTTAAAAGTGCTCCAAGTGTTTTGATTTTCTTAATTCGAGTCATTAGATTAGTTAAATGTAAAGTATGTAAAGATTCAAGTGTAAGGGGAACGTTTATACCCCTATGATGTATTATTTTGGATGGTAGGGTAAGAGTGTATGAGAAAAAAAAAAAAAAAAAAAAAAAAAAAAAAAAAAAAAAAAAAAAAAAATTATTAAGAAAAAAAAAGGAAAAAAAAATAGAAAAGAAAAAAAACATACGGACTACCATCCCGTTTTCATTCTATGTTTATTTTATATTTTTGTTATTTTTCATTTATTAGCTTAAGTCGAGTCTAGTCTTGGCTTAGCAACGCCAACTTGTACATGTAATTAACTAAGATTGTTAACTCGCAACCAGTAAAACTCCCTTTATCCAACAAAACCGTGTAATTCATATCCCTACACCTAACGTTATAACCCTTTAAAAGACCTCTTTGATAGTTTATCCTAGGTGCTTACGCCATGTGGTGGAGGTTTGATCCTTTCCCAAGCCTATGGTAATCTATTTTGCTATGACAGGTAGTGAGAGATATCTTCCATTTCCATAATGTTATATTACTTTATTACACCCGAGAGATGTGAGTATCTAAACACTATTTGTGAGGTGCTTGTGTATGACCTCCGTGCTTGTCTATTGGTCTTTAGTGGAACGATTATTTGTTGTAATTACTTTTATATTAGTGTTAAATGACCCCTAACTTGTCTTTTGAGTAGAATAAAAGCTCATTTGCTTGAGGACAAGCAAATCTCAAGTGTAAGGGTATATGATAAGGCGCAAAATGATCCGTTTTTAGGGGGTCATTTAAGCCCGAATCCGACTTTATTTGATCAAATATTGCCCTAAATCGTTCCTTTTGTGATTTTAAGTGTTTGGAGAGTGAATTCTGGAAAAGAAGCTATTTTGGACGTTTTTGGAGCATAAAAGTGAAGAAAACGGCAAAGTACCAAAAATCCATGCTGAAGATACAAGGTGACGACGTCAAGACTACCTTCTTGACGGCGTCAGACATGGAGAATTAAACATCGTAGCTGGTGACGGCGTCAGATGGACTGGTGACGGCGTCAAAGTGGCTAAAATATTATACCGTGGGTGGTGACGGCGTCACGTAGGCCGTCATAAGTGGATCAAGGCCGTCCGAGGAAGTTTATGGCGGCGAGGTGACGGCGTCAGAATTAACTCTTGACGCCGTCAGACTGTTTTTCCTATATATAGTTTTCTAGTTTTTTCATTAAAGAAGAGAGAAGTTTTGGTGAAACCCTAAAGACGATTTTGGTGCCTCTTTTACAGGTTTTTCAAGGGTTCCAAACCCTTGAGACCTTGCATTGTAATTGAGATAAGTGTACTTTCAATTCAATCAATATGTCTATGTGTTGGTTGTTTATCTCTTGTTCTTGTCTCAATTCCATTATGTTAGGCTAGATCTCTCTTGTGTTTGCTTAGATCTAATGAAACCTAGATGTTGATTATGTGTTGATTACTTGTCTATTCTTGTTTTGAATGAATGATTTATATGTTAGGCTTAAGAAAACTGGCAGATCTCCAAATGGTAACATGCTTGAACGTCTTAAGAAACATGAACCGAGGCGTACTAGGTCTTTATTGGTTGTATTTAATGCATGAGCCACTGTTTACAATCCCTATAGTTGTGCTGGGTCATGGTGTAGGAGGAGATAAGAGCTCATAGAGTTGGGGAGTTATGTATGCCACCCCACGAATGGTATTAAGGAATACAATCCGTCATTCATACAAGTGTAACAAGTAATTAACATGTAAAAGATATCTAGGGAGTAGTGAAGTCTAAGTAAACACAATTTCTCCAATTACTGCTCACAACCTTAGTTTAATTTAGTTTAATTTCATTTTAATTATTTTAATAGCTTTGGGTTAGTTGAATAGCAACTAATTCCGCCCACTCTTCTAAAAACCCGAGATTTTAATTGCTACCATAAAAATATAAAAATACAAAAATAATCATCTCTCACCTCTAGAACTATTAATTAGGTTTTCTAATCCTAGCGACACTATTCCTAAGCTGAACGATCAATCCCCCGGTACTTGTCACTATACTATACTACAACGATCAGGTACACTGCCTGGTGGGGGTTGTAAGCTTCTCGAGATCCCTCGAGAGGTAAAGCAAGGTGCGATTCCCACGCATCACTAGGACCAGCTTCTCCATGGCGGTATAGTTAGTCTCTGTCTTCTTGAGTGCTTTGCTTACAAAGTATATGGGTGTTTGAACAGAGTTTCTGTCTGTCAATAGCACCGCGCTGACTGCTCCATAAGTCGCCGATAGATACATGATCAATTCTTCCCCTGGTCGGGATGCGACAAGCTTGGGAAGCGCTGCTAGGTTTTTCTTGAGCTATTGGAAAGCTTCTTTTGCCTCTAGAGTCCATCGAAAATCCCCCTTTTTTGTACACTTCGTGAGTGTTTTAAAGAGAGGAAGTGATTTGTCCGCTGATTTAGACCAGAATCGATTTAGTCTGGCTAATTTGCCGTTTAGTGACTGGACTTCCTTTAGTGTGCGCGGTGAAGGGAGTTCGATGAATGCTTTTGTTTTTTCTGGGCAAGGTTTAATGCCATCGGGTTCTATTAGGTACCCAAGAAACATGCCTTCTGTTGCCCAAAAGTGTACTTCTTCGGGTTCAACTTCATATTTATTCTTCCCAATGTCTTAAACGTCTCCTCGATGTCACGCACCAACTCCTCTTCGGTATGGCTTTTTATGACCAAGTCATCGACATAGACCTCCAAATTGTGACCCACTTGCTTCTCAAATGCGTTATCCACTAACAGTTGGTATGTGGCTCCCGCATTTTTTAAGCCAAAGGGCATTTTTGGGTAGCAATATACCCCTTGACTCGTGTGGAAAGCTGTTTTTTCTTCATCCTCCTTGGCCATTTGAATTTGATGGTATCCTTTGTATGCGTTTAGGAAGCATTTAAAGGGATACCCGCACAAGGATTCTACTTTCCAATCAATTTCTGGTAGCGGGTAGCAGTCTTGTGGACATGCTTTGTTGAGATCGGTGAAGTCCACGCACATTCTCCAACTACCATCGCTCTTCTTTACCATCACTGGATTAGAAAGCCAGTCATGGTAATAGACTTCCCGCATAATTCCTGCGTCTACAAGCTTATGTACTTCCTCCAAGATGGCTTTTGTGCGGTCTGGAGCTTGACCGCGCTTTTTCTGTCGTATTGGAGGATATCCTTGTCGGATTTCTAGCTTATGCTCTGTGATGGCTCGTGGAACTCCAGTCATGTGTTTGGGTTCCCATGCAAAGATGTCTAGGTTCTTTTGCAATAGTGCGCACACAGCTGTTCTGCCCTTGTCGAACAATGATCCCCCGATTGATATCTCTTGGTCTGGGTAGTCGGGATGGATTGCTACTTTCAGGTTTGTCACCTTGGTTGTGCGCTGTTCTGGGGCGTGTGGAGTCTCATTTGTCACTGCGTTGCATTCTTTTGGGAGTACGGTGGTATTGTAGAGGGTAACGATACCTCCTTCTACTGGGAATTTGAGCATCCCATGCGCTGTGGATGGCACCGCGCGCATGGCTGATATTCCTGGTCTCCCAATAATGCCATTGTATGACGAGGGAGACCTGATTACCATGAAGTTCATCCAGGCTGTTGTGGAATGGTATTCATTACCGATTACCACAAGTATGCGCAATTGTCCCATGGGCCAAATCTTTTCACCTGTGAATCCAGTCAGCGACGTCGTGGCCGGAATTAACTGGCTCTGTTTCTCAGGTTGTAGCCTCTTGAAGCAGTGTTCGTACATGATGTCCGCGGATGCTCCTCCGTCAACATACATGCGGTGGATGTCGTGACCCCCCGCTTGTATCTCGATGGTGAGTGGTTCTACCATTGCGTTGTCCACAGTGAGAGTGGGGAAAGAGATTTGGTTTCCCTTGGAAAACCTTTGGCTGACTTTTTGCTTCGTCTTTCGCTGCCATGATTGTATCATGTATATTGTGTCAGCCTTGCTTTTTGGTATCTCTTTTTTAGCCCCATTCTTTTGTCTATCTTTCCCCTCCTTGATGTTTTTAACGAGGTGGTCCATCTTTCCTTCTTTCACTAATTTGTCAATTAGTTGACGTAGCTGGACGCATTCGTTAGTAATGTGACCCTTCTGCTCATGGTATTCGCAGTATCCTCCTCCTATGCGTTTCTCTTATGGAGTGCGCATAGGTGGAGGTTTTGGGAAATTTGCTCCCTCTGCCGCGAATATTTCCTTAGGGGTTTTTGTGAGTGGGACATACTTGTCGTTATCCAGTCCACTACCTTGGTTGCGGTAATTTCTGCTGCGGTTGCCACTTTGGTCATTGGATTGTCTCCGAGACTGTTCTTGTGGTTTATAGGTTGTGTAACCTTTTCTGCTGTCCACCGCCGCTGCTTCCCCTTGGATGAAGGTTCTGGTGCGCTTTGTTAGCTCATCAAAGCTTTGGGGTACGTTATCGTTTAGCTTCCGTACCAGCTCTGGGTTATTGATCCCGTTCATGAATCCTGAGATTTTTAGTACCTCGGGGCATGCCTTGACTTGTATGCATTCATCCTTGAAGCGCTCCATATAAGCGCTTGTGGATTCCCCTTGACACTGTTTCACTCTGGCTAGTTCCACAGGGTTCTTTGCGCACTTCTTTCTTTGCGTGAAATTTAGGCGGAATGCCTTCCGCAACTCTTCAAACCCATTTATGCTTCGTCGTGGAAGCTTGCTGAACCATGTTCACGCATTCCCTAATAAGGTAGAGTTGAACATATGGCACCACACAGGTTGTGGCCAATTTTCGATGGCAGCCGCTGACTCGAAAATTTTTAGGTGATCGTCAGGATCACCTGTTCCGTCATATGTTTTAACGTTGGCGGGCATGCGCCTTCTCTTGTTATCTGAGAAATCGCTTATGCGTCGCGTGAACGCATCAACCTTTTGGCGACGCCAAGGAAGGGAAATATCTTCATCCTCCTCGTCTCTACGTCGGTTTTTAGACTTTCAATGTCCCGTCTCTCTATCCTCGTTGTCCGAGGAGTTACTCGAAGAGGAGTTGTTCCTTTTATGGAGCTTGCGCCGTTTTTCCTCGGAGTCCGAGTTTGGAGGGCTTCTACTTGGGGAGTAGTGTCTCCCAAGCCTATCTTGGATTCTTCTGCTTCCTGACCTTGAGACGCTTATGCTCGATGAGCGTTGTCGTCCAAGTCTATCTTGCATCCTGCGGCTACCAAGCCTAGCGTGGACGTTGGTGTGCCTCTCGTTGTCTTCGTATTCCTCCAAGTATTGAGAGTTAGATGCTGTACCAAGTCTATCATGGACGTTGGTGCGCCTCTTATTGTTTTCGTGCTCATAGTGGCGCGGTGGAGATTTTTCTTGGCCAAAGTCTAGCCGGGCTTGCAGGCTAGGGTTTGACCTTCTTCTTGCCTCCTCTCGCATGAGACTAGTTAAAGTCTCATAATGTTGGGACACAAAGTCGTTTAATGTCAACTCAGGTGCATCCTCTTCCACTGCGAGGATGTCCGTCTCCGCATGAGGTTCCCTCTCTCTATTAGGTGCTCCTGGCGGCACAGTGTTGTCCACTATGGGTGCCGTTTGGTGGGGAGTGGTAAAGAGGGTGCGCTGAAGGTCCTCAGCGTTTGGGACCACGGTAGTGGTTTGGGTTATCCCCAAAGGCAATTCTACCGTGGTTGGGATTGGAGTTATGTTCGACTCGCGGTGACTAGGCGCGCTGGTTGTTCCAGAGATTGGCCTGGAGGTCGAAGCTTGATGCTTCTTCTTATGCGAATCATCACGTGTTTTCTCCGACTGCGGAGTTCGCTGTCCTGAGTTCTTGTTTTTCGGCATTCTGGTCTTGAGTTCTTAGTGTTGTGTCCCAAGGATGGCGCCACTTGTAGATACAAAAGTTGGGCTTACCTTGTTTGGACTCCTGCTCTCGTACCAATTAGAACTTTAGTGCTTGTGAAACCTGCGCACTAAGAAAGCAAACAACACCGTTAGGCTTATCGTGGGATTGTCTCCCACGATTAGACTCCGACGTGAGAGTAAGTAATCGGTTTTAGGGTTTTGTTGAAGAGTTAGGGTTTGTGAATCGTACCTTTAATGAGAACTATGTCATTCTATATATAGGCCAAGAATCCTTGTAGGTTTCTTGCTCCTTACTCTTCGCATGCGTGGTGCTTATCCGAGGTAAAGATATCTATCCCGTAAATAGAGAATCCCTATCTACGCCCGAATAGTTTGGTTGGGTTTGGGCCTTCGTGAGTCGAAACCGTTGATGTTATGGCCCAAGTCATTGTCATGATAGCCCACTCGTGGTGGGTTTGGGCCGAGTAATGTTTATCATTTGGGCTTGTGGCCCAAATATAAGCTATACGTCATCGGGAACATTTGATAGACAATAGCCAACAACTAAAGAAATTGTATTTTTAATGCATACAAGTTTTATAGCTATCTTCGATCAATGTTCGAACTTTGAATGTTTGATCATTTGATTCTATGCATAAAAAATGAAAGATGGTGTACAAGTTTAAGTTGAGCTTCTCTTATTTTATTATTTATTTATTTTTTTTATTATTAATTTTTTTTTTTAGGTTTTGAGTTTTTGCAGAAAGATGATCATATTTTATGTTAGAGTTAATTACTTAAATGGTCCTTTGTGGTTTGCTGATTTTTACGGATCCTGTCTCTATGCCTTTTTTAGAGGGTTTGGTCCCTGTAGTTTTTGATTTTTACGGATCCTGCCCTTATTTCGACCTGACTTCAAACGATCGTTAAATAGGACCTCAGTTGAATTAGATAGACTAATGTGAGGGTTAAACTTGTAATTTGGGTTTTCCCTCGGAAAATACAAACCACAAGGATGATTTATGTAATTTACACCTATAAAAAAAAAGAAAAAAAAAACTTTTCAATTTTTGTATACGAAAATCTTTAAATTTTATTATAATAAAACTTAGAAAATTTTTTTTATAATTTTTTTTAGTTTTATTAAAAAAAATGATAATAAAATTGAAAAACAAATGTCAATTTTAATTTTATTATAATAAATAAATAAATAAAACTGTGGAAAACTAGAAGAGGGGGTTGAATAGTTTTCCCCTCTTTTTCATTTATGAAAAGTTTGTTTCAAAATCTTGATTCGAATTTATTCAATTGTTTGTTTGAAAAACCTTCAATTAGAGTTTAGTATGAAAACACCATATAATCAATACGATCAATTATATATGTGAGATTTTGGATTAGTTTTCAAAACTTAGTTTTATGAATGGAGCTTTGGTCGATCTTCATGTGAATACGTTTTCCTTTTCAATTGTTAAAACATTTTGTATCAAAGTATCTATCAAGTTAAACTCAATATGAGAAGTGTGAATAATAATCTATTTGACCATATCATATAATTGTACACACAATCACAATATTAACTTCTATGTACAACACAATCAACATCACAACTATATAAGCAACAACTAAAACATATAGGCAAGCATAGATGTAAAGCGATAAATGCAAGAATTAATGAGAAGAGATAAGAGAAAGGAAATGTAAACCGGACATGAAGATTTATAGTGGTTCGGCTACAAGGACACCTTCCTTGCCCTACTCCACTCCCCGAGTCACCTACTCGAGAGTTTTCTTCACTACTCAACAAGCTCCCTTTTGGCGGAGAAAACCATACACAACTTTTGCTTACACCAATTTACGACACTAAGCTAAATGTCGAGTTCTAATAGTAGCTAGAACCAATCTCACAACACGACTTCGATCACTACACAACTTCTACACGACTTCACGACTTCTTTGCGACTTCACGACTACTTCACAACTTCTTCTATACTCCACTACTTATTCACACACCTACTTCTTCACAACTACATGACTTCTCCACACTACTACTTCTTCCCACTACTTCTTACTCACTCATTGACTCACTACTAAGTAAGATCATCTTGATCTACTTATTACATATACATAACTCACAACTTCACATAAACACTAACTAGACTCTAATACATCTTTGGCTTTATGATAGGGAGGATTCTTCTCTTGCACTTTGAGTGATGAGGGATTGAATCACTTGAAACAAAACTAATAAGTTTATGATCAAAGGTTTTAGGAAGATGATTTGGACATAAAGTTTTAGTGCAAAAGGTGAGGAAAAATTACAGATTTGAACCAGTATTTATAGGCAAAAGTTTCTGACACAGGAGCGTGTGCTGGCCCCTTTAATTGTATGCCGACCCCCTTAAAATTAAGGGGGTCGCCCAGACAAAAACGGCAGTTTTCTTGTCTTTTACTGAAGAAGGTTTATCTAGTGAAATTTTAACTGTTTTTGGCTAAAAATTTGAATTCATATATTTTATTATGAATTAAACATTTTCCTTTAGTTACCAAAAGTATTTTTCAAAATATATAAGATGTTTATAACATTTTATAAAATTTGTAGTGTCTAAATAAAATCCCTTTGATCATAAAATGTATTAGACATTTGTTTGAGACATTGAGATGTCGAGGCTTGTTGATGTATGAATGCATAGATGAATTGTGATCACAAGTAACTTAAGCACTTTACGTTATATGTTGTAGCTTATATCTTTGTCATCATCAAAACATGAAGAGGATGTTTAGATTAAATATCGTAATATTCATGCCAACAATCTCCCCCTTTTTGATGATGACAAACTGTGTAAACTATAACTTATAATAAAATGTATAAGTTACTTGTTTACACTTCTTCTCCCCCTTTTGTCGAAGCAAAAAGGTGGACTCCTAGACGAGACTTCAACTAAACTTCAATTCTTGAAATAAAGAGGCGAGCTTGCATCATCGTAAGTGAAGCCTTGATCATAGCAACCTCTAAAATATGACTCTAGCGAATCCATGGATCAAATAAATTGTAAACTTATAACCTGCATCAAGGGTTAGTTTCCTACAACAAAAATATATATAGATAGGGATGTAATGCACATCACCAATGCTCCCCCTTGGTGTATGCTCCCCTGTTGGAAACATACTTTTATATTTATTCAAGTCTCGGTTATTACATTTTGTATTAGGTTGCTTTAGTATTATTAATCATTATGTTTAAGTTAATGGGCAAAGTGTAAAAGCCCATAAGGCTTATTAAGCCCACGTTGATAGTATGAAAGGGACTAGGGAGTAGGGAATGTTGCCCTAGCTTCCCTCCTATAAATACAAAGCATATGTTGCCTTAAACTTTGTTGGTTATTTTGATATCGTAAGTCGGCGGTGTTTCTGGAAATGGAAGCGCAGCAGCAAATCAGATCTGAAAAATATACATAGATCTATTAAAAAACATAGTTTTAAAAAGAAATCGGATCTGCAAAAATAAATAGAAAGAAACAGATTTATAATTAAAAAATATATAAATATATACATATATTTATATCTTTTAAAATAAATCGCATAAAAAAATATGATTCGTAAAAAATACTCGAAAAAACTACATTTTAGTACCAAAAAAAAAAAAAAAAAAAAAAAAAACCCGATTTATAAAAGATACTCAAATTTGAAAAATCGCTCAAAAAATCAAATTTATTAAATGAAAAAACCTGTTAACATAAACACTAAAAAATATTCAGATTTATCTAACAAAAAAAATAATAAAAAATGATAAAAATTCATAGATCTAACAAAACATACTAAAAATCTTACATTTCCAAAGACCCTATAGGTGGCGGCCACAGCAAGATCCGGCGAAAAAGCACATCGATGGCGGCGGAAGGCGACTGCTGAAATAAGAAACATGCCACAAACATAAAAAAAAAAACTAAGATCTACATATAAAACCTACAAATCTATATAATAATACCTTCAAAACTTGCTTAATGTGTATAGATCTAACAAAAAGCCATAAATAAATCTCAAATCATGAAAACTCGTTTTTTTTATGTAGAGGTTATGGTAGTTATTTTTGTTGGTGGTGTAGGTTTCGGTGGTTGAGGGTCACGGTGGTAAGGGGTTCGGTGGTGGTGGGCTCAGCGGTTGTGGGTTTTCGGTCATCGTGAGGTTTTAATTGTGGTGGAAGTTGGTGGTTGTGGCGTAATGGTGCAGAAGTGAAGGGTTTATGGTGGCGGCTGCTTTGAGACAATGGTGTTTTTTTTAGTGTGAGAGAAAATTGAGAGAGAGAGACATGTTGCGTATGTGTGTTTTTATGGGAGTTGGTTGGTTTGTTTCGGTTTATATATGGTTTAGGCTCGGTTGTTTGAATCTTAAAATGTTGGTTCGGATTGAGGCTCGGAATTAGGCTTTATAAAGGGAAGTAAAGTATACATTTTAGGTTCGGTGTTGAATCTTAAAATCTAGGTTTGGAGTGAGGCTCGGGTTTAGGTTGTGTATATCCATGCTTTATAAGGGAGTATAGATATATATAAATATATGCAATACATGTGGAACGGAAGCCTACTTTGACCAAAAAAATATCCTAGGAAGTAGTTTCACAATGTCCCTTGTTTTTAATTTTAAACTCGTGTAGAATGTATCTAATGATGTCAAAGTGTAGTTGTGGAATTAGTTCGATATAATATTAATACTATCCAAACATCACTTTAGATATCATAATTTATTTCGAAATTTGGCTAGATACATATTAGGTTATATATCTTGCTATCTCTTCCGAGTTTGACTAACATAAAGCTTGTTTTAAAAAGTGAGCATATGAATATTGGCTTTCAAAATGTCTTTTTCCAAGTTAAACCAAACGCTCCCTTAACTAGATGAATATCGACCAAAACATCAATATATATATATATTGATTTTATATCTTGATGACTTCTATAGACTTGAATTATGTTAATAAGTTTGACAAGCTAGTTTTCAGTTTTAAATAAATTCATTTAAGTATGATTTGTTCATGAACCAAACGCCCATGTTGTCTTCATGAAACCTTTTTACAATTATTTGAAAAGTATGTTTAGATTGTTTAAAACATTAAAACACTACAATGTAGTAAGTTTTAACTAGTTTTTAAGAGTTATATCAACAATTTGCTTTTTGAAGAATGATATTAACAAGGGTTTATAGGCGATTAAATTTTTTTACAATATGGTGTGTTAGACTTAGCTTGAGTTGCAATTCTACATTCTAATCCTATGGGAAGCATTTGGTTATTTAATTTCTAACTTCAATTTTACTAAAATTTGGATTAAAATAACTTTTAATAAAATACCTAATTATTGATTAGACACTAAATTGAATTAAATTTGATGAAATGTATGTTGGAAAACTTACAAGAGATGTTGTTATATGTTTGGTTAACGTTTGCCCCTTGCGAAACAACCCCGGATTGGTGATTAGGTGAAGGATTTTAGTGGTTTTGGTTCGTTCACAGCAGTGGATAGTGGAAGAAATATGAACAAATGGGGTGTTTGGTAAAATATTTAAGATGGAAAACGATTTTGGAAGTTACAGTACGCCGGCCCCCTTAAACATTAAGGGGGCCGCCCTCGATAACAAGCCGGTCCCCTTAAACATTAAGGGGGCCGCCCAGTAATTTTTGAATTTTCACAGTTTTAGTTTCTGAAAAAAACATATTTATACGTATATAATTAGATTTATAATATATAAAAAATACGTAAGAATTTATTGGCACGATGATTAAGTACTTGACAATTTTTAATTAATGTTTCGTTAATTAAAATGTACCTTTGACAATTTCAGATAAAATGATCAAGGTGTCAAGTTAATGGAGGATTTGACAAGTGTTCGGGAATATATATATATATATATATATATATATATATATATATATATATATATATATATATATATATATATATATATATATATATATATATATATATATATATATATATAGATTATGTGTAAGTGTGAATAAATGGTGGGTTATTAGGTGGAGTTGAGAAATGATGACGAAGATAAGTTTTTGTCAGTGAAAGGAGTTTGTTTCATCCATAGCATTCTTGTGCGAATGCGTTCTTCTTTTATGTTGATCCACTTAACTCACATCTCTTCATCACCATGAGTTTTCTAATAGTGGACATAAAGGATTTTTGAGTTGAATGTCAAAGTTCAAAAGGGCCAATACGGGGAAGGAAAAGGTTCGAAAACGAACAATTTCCTGGAGTTCTAGAAAGTCAACTAATGACGTATATAAGTTATGTGCACGTATATGTGTGTGTGTATATATATATATATATATATATATATACATATATATATATATATATATATATATATATATATATATATATATATATATATATATATGTGTGTGTGTGTGTGTGTGTGTGTGTGTGTGTGTATTATTTATATAGTATTATAAGTATAGGGATAAGTATATCTCTACATTATATATAATAGGAGGCATTTGAAGAATATGCCACCTCATTGCCCAGTCAATGCCCAGTAATTCATTTTCAGCCATGTCATCAAGGAGGCGTATAATTAGTTTTTTTGTGTTTTTTTTTTTTTTTTTTTTTTTTTTTTTTTTAAATTCGTTTTTAATATACATCAAAATTGGGATTTTTTTTTTTTTAAATTATGCCACTTGCAAGGATTGAACCTAGGGTGTTGGAAACATTAACAATCATGATAATCACTAGACCAACACATTTTCTTGAAGTTATGTTGCAATTCAAAATCTATAAACCTTCAATTAATATCTATTCCTGTGCAATTAATATCTATTCCTTATAAAATTTATATACGGCTTTTTATTCATTGATGCTGAAAACCCTCAGACCTCATTCTCAAAACCCTAATATCAATGATACGGTTTATAAACTTTATATTAAATCATGCAAATTATATTGTTTGTTTTGACATATATTGATTATTTTTTATTCTTGTGGATACAGTTTGAAAGGGAGTTTGGCTCACTGCAAGATTTTGATGACAACTTACTTGGCTTCAATAATGAGTCCTGCATCCTAGCTTCGATCTTATTTTTTTTTGTGTTCTTAATTCCTAATCTCAGTTTGTCATAGATATTTTGATATGAATTTTTTTTGGTGGAGTTAAGATAAATCTCCACATTTATGAACCCTAATTTTTATGTTTGAGCAGGTATGTAAAGTGATTTCTTCAGCTTCTTTTTAATTATTTATTTTCACAAATTTTTTCAGGCCGTCATGCTGGAACATCTCTGCATTATGCGGCAAAAGGGGCTTAGAACAGATGGTTAAGCTACTACTTTTAAAAGGTGGTGGGTGCGATATGGATTTTATTGCTTTTGACAATCCATTATGGAATACTTCCTTGCTTACATGACAATTTTTTATCTGTATTTTTTATAGTTAAAAACAGAATTGGGATCCATTCCTCATTCCTTTGCACGAACAAACAAAAACCTTAACCAAAAAAGAAAAAAGCATGTAGAAAAACACAAAACCGTCAGTTCTTAAAGCCATGGATCCAAGGTATGTTCTTGAGTTATTTATTGATTGTGAATATCCATATTTAACTGTTGATTTATATGTGAAGTTTGCAAATAAATTGGGTTTGGGGGTTTAGATTGATGTTTCTTGCAGATGTGTTTGGTTGTGGTTTTGCTAATTGAAGTTGTGATAATCTTATGATTAGTTGTTTAATTGTTCTCAAGGTATTCATTATTTTAGGATTTACATATAAAACGACTTCCAAATATAATCAGATAGTCATATTTAATATTGTTGCAACGACTTAATACGGAGTAGATGATTTTTAATGCCTAAATTGATACACAAATATTTAACCCTGAGTGAGATTTACATCATGATACTATTTGGCTATAATGCCCAGTAATATACTCATCTTAGTAATTTGTGTTTGCTTATATCTGAGTTTGTATGTCAACAAGATATGATTTAGCAAATGTACAGCTTTGTATTGTATCATTCTTCAGAAAATGTACACAATTTTAAGGGTATGGTGCACATCATTAAAGACTTTTAATCTTACACAAGCTGTCATGTTCCTGGTATTATATACTGACTTCTCTAAGTGTCATCATAGGTACCCTTTTATATTGTAAGTATGAATTGATATTGATGTTCTTATCTTACGAATTTATAAATCTTTGTAAAGGTACAACAATACTTTATTATAACATGTTAAGTGTAATCTAACATTTATCATGACTGCAGGGGATAGCTTGTCCAAGATCTATCAAAGCACAAGGATGTGGATTCACTGTTTGAACAAGCTAGACGTGCATGACGCTCTATGCGCAAAACAACCATAGTCTGTCAAAAGTGGGAACGGCTTGAGCAAGACTTTGAGTTAGTATTGTCAAATAAAGCAGAGGTAAGGTGTTCCTCGCCATGTATGATATTTTCAATTTGCCTATATATGCTCTCTCGATATATTATTAACTTGTGAATACTAAATATTTGTTATGATCAGTTGGATTGTGTTAAATTAAATTAATGAGTAACCTTCAAGCTTTATGTTGCAAAAAACTACTACAAATCTTATATAATGTGGTCTTATGTTTCATGATATACTCTCATAACCCTAATATCAATGATACAGTTTATAAAGTTTATATTAAATCAGATTCATGACTGCAGGGGATAGCGTGTCCAAGATCCATCGAAGCACAAGGATGTGGTTTCACTGTTTGAACAAGCTAGACGAGCAGGACGCTCTATGCGCAAAACAACCATAGTCTGTCAAAAGTGGGAAAGGCTTGAGCAAGACTTTGAGTTAGTATTGTTAAACAAAGCAGAGGTAAGGTGTTCCTCTCCAGATAAGGTGTTCCTCTCCATGTATGATATTTTCAATTTTCCTATATATGCAACTTAAAATTATTACATCGAGCAAATCGTTTAAGATTTCCAGTATGTATTACATTGATATCAGTTTTGAATTGAAACTTTATGCTGGTTTTAGCTTTCTGTTGAAAGGCTGAGTAACATGAAGAAATATGTTTCTGGATTGGGTTCCACTCAGGTAACTGAAATATATTGGTTGTTCCACACTTGCATGCTTGCTTTATGCTTAGTGTTGTATTACCACATATTTAAACCTTTGTTAATGGCAGCAGTTGTGATAGGCTTAGATGTCCATTTTGTATGCGGACAGTTAGGACCTGCTGCAATTGCGGACAGTTAGGACCAGCCTGCTGAGGTTATTCTTCTCAATTACATCATCATCAGTAACTGTTAGTTTCCCTTGAGTCTCACATGAAACACCCATCAAGGCTAAATTCTTCAAGAACTCACAACCTAATGCACCTATTCCTACCACGAAAGACCGAGTATCTTCTAACTTCTTCTGGAATTTAGCTCCAAATACAGAAATTTGGGAGTCATAACGCTGTTCAAAGGCTTATAGTCACTGGATTCCAATGGCTCCATAGGAACTGACTCAACCGAATCAGCCTACTAGATCCATCACATTATCTGTTTTACTATTCCAGGTATCCTGTGAAATTAGTGTTATATTAATTATGAAGACTAATTTTTATTACTCCTTTAGTAAGACCAAATATGTAACAAATGGTTTACACTACATTTATCACAAATGTGAAACTTGAGAGAGCTCAAAATTACAAATTATAATAAGAGTGTCGTGGACCCATGTACATCCTATCAGATGCTATAAGCTTATGGGTGTGAGTGCGAATATATTTAAGTTTGATGAAGTTACCGAATAAAAATTGCATCTAATATATGCCTCTTTTTCGGCCAGGATTTAGTGGTTGTTGTTTTGCTGATTCTTAGACCACTTATATCACCGAATTCATCTAAAGGAGGGGTAAGTATGTGATTCATCTGATTGAAAATATAAATGCTTATTTTATATCTGTATGCTATTGTATTCTTTAACATTATCAGTTGTATGCATTCTACTAATGATAGTAACTTGATCAAGTTGGTGAGATAATATTTGCTTCTTTGCAATTGCCGAAGCTCTTGGAATTGTTGTTGTAAAGGTAGTTGTTGCTATCAGTGCCATTATCATAGGAGGACGGTTAGTAAGTTCTTTGCATTGCTGAAGCACCCATGATAGATTTGGGTTTATCATATGAGGGGTTCTTATGTTCCATTGTCTGATGATATTTTATACAGGGTGACATTTGTTTGTTGGTTTACAATGAACTTTGTCAAAAGACCAATTGTTTGAAATTATAAGTATTCAGGTTAGCTCTTAACATCCAACTTCATACTAAGTATGTTTTGTGATCGACTTCCAAGTTATTGTAATAATTTTTTGTTATTAGTATATTTTCTTTAAACCTAAAAACACAAAGGTATTATCAGGCGGGTAACAAAATGAAGAAGGATTACGTAAATACCATTGCAGCTTACAACAAAGTGTAGGTTAAACCTGTTACGTATATGAGTTTACCTGTCACTTTTAGTAAATCTCTGTTTTGTTGACTGCAATTTTGTTGCAATGCAAATAGGATGCAGGAGGTAAGGAGAGTTCCATCTAAGAAGTATCGCCCAAGATAGAGTGTTGTGTGTGTGTATATATATATATATATATATATATATATATATATATATATATATATATATATATATATATATATATATATATATATATTGTGGTCAGACATAGAGTGTTGTGTATTTAACATGGTTAAGTTTTATTTTATGCCTTTTTAGTAATGTATAGACATTATATTATAATATATACTAATAGACATCTTTGCACAAGCCAAATTCCATTTTCTTAAGGGCTCCGTTTTGGGATAACTTGGCTTCTCATTGGTCCACCGTTAATGACAAAACGCAGATCAACAAACAACAGTAGTTTAGTACATGATGCGTCAAACTGTCATTGGTTAAATTGTGTTGGTGATTTTCCTGTTCACATCCGTTTTCCCGTAATTATCCTGTAACAAAACTCAAAACGTTATTTGCCAGCCTTAAGTCAGCTAATCTTTGTACTATCAAAGGAGAACCACACAGGTGTAAAGAAGTTTCTTGATGGTACTTTCTCCATAGTCTTCCACAAAAATTCTAACCAAACATAAAGCTTCCACAAAAATTCTAACCAAACATAAAGCTCCCTTCACATCAGTTTAAAGGTAGGAATTGTCTCAATTAAAAGTCACCGGATTTATTCTTTCTGTACCCACCTTCTGGCCACTGGCGGCAACTCCGAATGATCCGGCCATGGATCATGTATTAATCAAAGTTTATCTTACTTCAGGTTTGTTATATATATTTCTTTTGTAAAAGATGGATTGATTGATTGATATCACGTTTTATGTTTTTAGAATAGGTGGATTTCTATTGTTTTAAAATCTATATTATAGGTTACTCTCAAAACTATATAGATGTTTAATGATGAGTGCTCAAACACTCATCATTTTTGGTCAAATCTGAACTGCAAATCATACAAAAACACTCAGAAATGCATCAAAATACTAAAAATATTTCAAAATTGTGTTTTATATGTTTTAGATGCAAAATGAGTAAAAACAGATGAAAAACGTACAAAGTTCGCAAAATTGGCAGTTTCAGTCCCCCAACTTTCATAAAATGACAAAACTAGTCCCTGGTTATTCAAAATATGGAAAATTATCACCAAAGGTCCTTTTACAATCATAAGTTGTCATATTTTGTCTTTTGGTGAAAAATTGGAAAAGTTTTGGAAAATTACTAGATTGGTCCCTAGAGTTTCAGATTTTGGCAGATTTGGTCCCTGGTGGGATATTTTTGAATGAAAAATCAATTTTGGTCCTTGGGAAGTCACAAAAGTCATTTTTGGTCCTTGGGTAAAATGTTTGTGAAAATTACAAGTTTAGTCCCCGGAGTTTGGAAATTTGCAAAATTGGTCCCCGGGTGTTTTATTTTAGAAAATGTTAATTTTTGTCCTTGTAATATTCAAATGTTATCAAAATTAGTCCTTGTGACTACTTTGTGAAAATTAAATTTTCAGTCCCCAAGGTTTAGAAAATTACATGCTTGATCCTTGTGATTTATTACTTAACCATTTGGACCCTTTTTATTAATTTAACCCAAAACCTAAACCTGATCCAAAAAACCAAACCCCAAGCCTAAATAAAAACCGGCCCACTCCCACCTTTTAATACTTCCCCCGTTTTGACTAGTCAACCCTCACCACTCACCCCTAACCTCCCTGCTTTCCCACCATTAACACCCCTAAAACCTGTAATCATGTCTCCCCCCTCCTCTCCAATTCCACAAAACACTCACCAACCCAACCAACCTTTCTTCCCCCCTCATTAATAACCTTACCAAACCCCACTACCCTGCCTTTTACCCATTTTCCCGCCAAATATAAGTTTGAACGGCTGAGATGACGGGAAGCTAATCCAAGGGTCAAGAAGGTGTGGGAAAAGTCAGAGAGATTCCAGGGCTTATAAAAGAAAAAGAAAATGAAGAATTATGTATTAGTTTTAGCTTTAGAATAGTTGTAGTGTAAGTTTTAGGTCGAATTAAGTTTAACTCCACTTTTTAGTTGTAATTCTTAGTCAAGAAAGTTGTAATTTACATTTTTATTGTGATTGTAAACTATTTCAATCATCAATTCCAGTTATCTTCATTAAATTTAGTTTTCACCATTTTTCATTTAAAATTCCAAATTAGTGTTAAGTGGTAAAAATTGTTTCTCAGTGTTTGTTTAAGATCACATTGGCTCAATTACAAGCTTTAGTAAGTTTATAAAGTATTTAAAACAAGTTTAGTATAGAAACTCAAAAATATCAAAAATAGTTGAAAAATAAAAGAAAAATAAAAAATCAGTTTCAAGGGGGAAGGAAATCAAGATGCCTGTGGATTTTGGATGTTTTATGGTTTAGAACTCCTTGGGGAGTAATAGGGTTGTGAAATTGGACCTTGTACACCTCATCTCAGTCCTGATCCTTTTGTAAGGCACTTTAATCATTTTTTGCATTCTACTACATAAGTGTTTTTCATTGCTCACTTCTGTGTCTTTTGTGCTTAATTAGTGTACTGAAGTAGAATTGTTGCTTATAATCATTAGTTTGTTCATTATATGTACTTGTTTCACTTATGCTCAATTTTTACTCAAACATATCATTTTTTAGCATTTTGAGTTATGGTATGAATTTATATGCAAGATCAGTATTTTTATGCTCAACATGGCCCATTACATCAGTATAGGTCATTAGAAATTAGTTGCATGGTCTACAACATTCACTCTCTTTGAAAATCAAAATTCAGTTAGTATTAAGGGGGTGTTTGGATCAGCACTGTGCTATCTATTCTTGTTGTTGTTTTGTTGTTGTTTTAGTGTAAACATACTGTATTAGCTATATTTAGGTTAAGTTAAGCTTAAAATCCAAGTTCTAACCTGCCACAAGTCAAAATCACCCTCACCACCCCTTTACAGTTAACTGTTGGGTCTTGGTGAATCCAAATCATCATCATAGCTTTAAAACTTGTTTAAATAGCTTAATTTAGTTTCATAATTGCATAATACATCAGGTTAAGTCATTAGGATCCATTCAAAATTAAACAAAGTCAATTAACCAAGTTTACTCAAAAAGTCAAATATGCATTACTCAGGCTTTTCCAATATTTGCAAGAATTAAATTGATTTTTGTGTTATGAGTTAGGCTCGGAAACTTTTTGTAGTTAAGGTCTACCAGCTCGTCTTTGAGATCCTAGCATCCTCTTATTTTTGTGATCTTTCATCTGTGTAACAATTCGCAATTTCGGGTTAATTACTATTCCCGGAAAATTTCACTATTCACTTTTACTATTCATTTTTCCCGAAATTTGATTTTTGTTTCTTGGCCTCGAGTGATAAATCATTTCCATAGCAAATTAAAAGTTTGACACTCATCAGATCATTTTCTTGAGAGTTATTAAGGAATTACACGTTTTAGGGTAAAACGTCGTTTAGAAATTCTACGCACAACGAAACTCGACCGCGTTAAGTGACCCCGCATCAGAAAAATGTTTGATACGCTCATGATTAATTAGAGAATTGATCGTGACTAAGAAAAATGTTACCAAATAGACCCTGGACCGTGAGAAACAGAAATTTAGGTTTTTAAGCACTTTTACTTAGCCGTAACCTTAGCCTATACCTGCACCGCGTTTCTAAGACAATTTGAGTTTTCAACTTATTAGAATAAGTCAACATATTTTCCCTCCTCCTTTGACCAAAAACCATTCTTTGATTTTATAAGGCATTCCTTGATTTTTAGGCTTCCGGTTTTAGGTCTAAAAGACATTAGTTACCAACCGACACTATACTGAGCCCAGCCTAGAAATTATAAGTCATTTTAGATCATTTTTACTCTATTAGAAAAGTAACATTTTACTTTTCTCAATTTTACGCAACTTTCGTACGTTTTACGTATTACGCGTTTTAGACCCGTATTTCCAGTTTTAGCAGGGTTTGAGCAACCCAATATAACCTACCACTCATTTTTATATTTTATTATGGAGTATATTGACAAGTTTAGTCATTCCTATAAGTTTCACATTTTTACGATACCCGGTTTTACGTTTTGAGGCTTAACAGTTTACGATTAGCATTTTACGGAGCCAAAACTAGCTACATAAGTAGGATAATATCATCCAAGGACCAAGTCACCCTACCTAGCTCATGTGAACCGCCATAGGGGGGGAGTCACCCCTTGTGTGGCTTGATCTCATGCAAAGTGCCCTAGGATGCAAACAAATGTCTTTAGGAAGCAAATTTGATAACATCTAGCCTACCAAAGTAACCTCCTCAAGCTCCCATAAAGCCCCTCCTCCCCTCCTATTTCGTTCATCATCTCACACACAAACACCATACCCCTTTTGGTAGTTTACTTCAAGATTTAAGCAAGAATCAAGAGCAACTTCAAAGATAGAAACCCTAGTTTGGTTTTTAGGTAATCAAAACACTTCCAAACCTCATATACTTTGGTGATTCTCTTGAGTTTAGATCCACTCAATTCACCTAGACCTTCATCACAAATCATTCAAAGAATACAAGATTAGCAAGGGTGTTTAAGTATTGGAAGCTAGAGCTATTGGTTGAAACTTTAGGTTTAGTGATCTTGTTCTTGGTTCTAGTTAGTTTCTTCACAAGTTGTAAGCAAACCCTAACATACTCCTTGCTTAATTATCATTTCATGCTTATTATGTTTCTTTCATGCTATATATGGTCTTTGTATTGTGTTCATGATGTTTAAAAATGGATAAAACAAGTATTGATATATATATATATATATATATATATATATATATATATATATATATATATATATATATATATATATATATATATATATATATATATATATATATATATATATATATATATATATATATATATGTTAACTTATGACAAGTAAACAAGCAAACTAGTGATTTTTATGGAATAATCTGATCAAAACAGTATATAAATGATACTAGACAACTACATATTATAGTAGAGGACTTAACAAGGAAAACATAGCAATTTGAACCACCTAAAACGAGTATACGAGTCAAAAGTTATGACCATTTGAAGCTAGCAAAACCAAAACGGCAAAACTGCCTAGAAACCTTCTGTTTGCATTCTGCCATTTTGAAAGTCACCCTTCTGGTCCGATTCATCAAAAAGTTAAAACACGAAAGTTGTCCGGAACCACTTTTTCGTTCAGGATCAAAGAAGCTCGAGCCCTGAAAACGCTTTCCGAGTGATATTTTCTTCAAATTCTTAACAGCCTATTTTTAGACCAAAGTCACTATATAATAGTTATGTTTTACTAAGACCAAGAGGTCTAATGACCTAAAGCCAAGACCACAACCATGACTAAAGCCAAGGTTGAGTCTCAAGACCATGGAACAATGACCAAGGTCACGGCAAAGCCAGGGCTAAAGACCATATAACTTTTAAAGATCAAAACTTATATATATGTTATCAAATACTACAATAGTAGGGAGCCTCATGTGAGGAGTTCATTAAAGTAAGCCGTCGAGATGAGTTGTGGATTTACGAATTAAAGTGTCCTGGCTCCTCGAACGTTTACTCCATGACTTCTGAATTATGTCGGCCCGAACGGTAGTAAGAGATATACAAACTATACATATTTCATAAACCATTCTTATTCAACAACTTACACTATATACTAAGTACTACATCATGAACTATATGCAAGACATATATCGGTAATTCTTCGTATTCTTAGACATTACTCAAACCTAAGTCGCAACGTCATATTCTAGGTTGCGCGTAGAGACTTCCTGGCTTAATCCATCGATTCCGTTAGACATTTTGATATCATTAACTTAAGGTGAGTCATAGCCCCTACTCTTTTTATACTTGTTTTAACTCTTTGGGGGGGGATACATGCTCAACTACTTGCTTACTTGTACAAATACTCAAAACATTTATACTTGATTGTTTTATACTTGATTGTCTTATACTTGATTGCATTATACTTGATTGCATTATACTTGATTCTGTTTATACTTGATGTGTAGTCTTTATGTGTAAATCTATTCTTGTCATGAAGCATTTGTGCTTATTCTTGTGAAGCTTTTGAGCTTAGTCTTGTCATGAAGCATTTGTGCTTATTCTTGTGAAGCTTTTGAGCTTATTCTTGTCATGAGGTTCAGTAGACATTTTATACTTTACATTAAGAGTGCATATATCGTATACTTATACATGTCTTACTCATATTATATTGTAGCAGTGGGTTGTGGACACACAGGTTGCAAGTCTCTTATGGCGGGACTTGCAACTGAGTGGATTCTCAATGCCTTTGCTGTGTGAACATTCTTTAAGGCTTTTCAGCTGTTTTAAGACAAACTCTATGAACTCACCAACCATTGTGTTGACACTTAGCATGTTTATCTCAGGTTAGTAAGGCGATAGCTAGTGCGTGGAACTTAGAGTCAAGCTGCATATTCTGAAGACTTACGCTTTTGTCATTTACCATTCAAAACATTTTGTATACATTTATGTATCATACTTTGGAATCTCATGTTTGTAACTTTGAATTCATTAATCGAATGGTAACTTTTCAAAACGTCTCATTTAGAGGTCGTTTTCTATATCTTGTGCTGTGTATTATGAAGTAGCACCCCAATGACACAGTCTTCCGCTGCGGTATTTTGGGGGTGTTACAGATTGGTATCAGAGCTCTGGTTATAGAGAACTAGGTTGCATTTAGTGCCTAGACTATAACTACTATATACCCTGAGACCTTCCTCTTTAGTTGCCTTACACACACTACTTACACATACGCTTTTTGGTAGTTGTTGGTTTAGTTCCACGCTGTTAGATGATGTGACTTTGTATTATAAGGAGCCCTAGAGATTAGTCGAGTCATTAAAAACATGGAGCTCAGTAATAACTAATTATTTAACTTGATCTTGTGACAGTTCTTGTTTGATGAGACACAAGATTTGAGTTAAATAATATTATTGTTTAGCTTTAGGGATTTGATGACTTGATTATCTTACCATCGGCCTCAGAAGGCGGATTTTGTGTCGGAAATTCTTAAGTAGGATGATTTAGAATCTCCTTATTTAAATGGATTGGGACGCCTCTTCATTTAAATAAAGAAATTGTAAATCACGGAACCATAAGTTTATGATACCTTACTTACATAAATTTGGACGCTTCTTTATGTAAGTAATGTATTATAAATAAGTGGGCTTAATTGTAACCGATACGACTCCTTAACCAGAACCTTAGACGAATCAGAGTGAACACCACTATATTAGAGATCCCGAATTCTCTTAGACACACCGTAAGTAGTTAACATCAACTGAACTTCGGGACGAAGTTCTCCTTAAGGGGTAGAGACTGTAACAATTCGCAATTTTGGGTTAATTACTATTCCCGGAAAATTTCACTATTCACTTTACTATTCATTTTTCCCGAAATTTTCCCGAAATTTGATTTTTGTTTCTTGGCCTCGAGTGATAAATCATTTCCATAGCAAATTAAAAGTTTGACACTCATCAGATCATTTTCGTGAGAGTTATTAAGGAATTACACGTTTTAGGGTAAAATGTCGTTTAGAAATTCTACGCACAACGAAACTCGACCGCGTTAAGTGAACCCGCATCAGAAAAATGTTTGATACGCTCATGATTAATTAGAGAATTGATCGTGACTAAGAAAAATGTTACCAAATAGACCCTGGACCGTGAGAAACAGAAATTTAGGTTTTTAAGCACTTTTACTTAGCCGTAACCTTAGCCTATACCTGCACCGCGTTTCTAAGACAATTTGAGTTTTCAACTTATTAGAATAAGTCAACATATTTTCCCTCCTCCTTTGACCAAAAACCATTCTTTGATTTTATAAGGCATTCCTTGATTTTTAGGCTTCCGGTTTTAGGTCTAAAAGACATTAGTTACCAACCGACACTATACTGAGCCCAGCCTAGAAATTATAAGTCATTTTAGTTCATTTTTACTCTATTAGAAAAGTAACATTTTTCTTTTCTCAATTTTACGCAACTTTCGTACGTTTTACGTATTACGCGTTTTAGACCCGTATTTCCAGTTTTAGCAGGGTTTGAGCAACCCAATAGAACCTACCACTCATTTTATATTTTATTATGGAGTATATTGACAAGTTTAGTCATTCCTATAAGTTTCACATTTTTACGATACCCGGTTTTACGTTTTGAGGCTTAACAGTTTACGGTTAGCATTTTACGGAGCCAAAACTAGCTACATAAGTAGGATAATATCATCCAAGGACCAAGTCACCCTACCTAGCTCATGTGAACCGCCATAGGGGGGGAGTCACCCCTTGTGTGGCTTGATCTCATGCAAAGTGCCCTAGGATGCAAACAAATGTCATTAGGAAGCAAATTTGATAACATCTAGCCTACCAAAGTAACCTCCTCAAGCTCCCATAAAGCCCCTCCTCCCCTCCTATTTCGTTCATCATCTCACACACAAACACCATACCCCTTTTGGTAGTTTACTTCAAGATTTAAGCAAGAATCAAGAGCAACTTCAAAGATAGAAACCCTAGTTTGGTTTTTAGGTAATCAAAACACTTCCAAACCTCATATACTTTGGTGATTCTCTTGAGTTTAGATCCACTCAATTCACCTAGACCTTCATCACAAATCATTCAAAGAATACAAGATTAGCAAGAGTGGTTAAGTATTGGAAGCTAGAGCTATTGGTTGAAACTTTAGGTTTAGTGATCTTGTTCTTGGTTCTAGTTAGTTTCTTCACAAGTTGTAGGCAAACCCTAACATACTCCTTGCTTAATTATCATTTCATGCTTATTATGTTTCTTTCATGCTATATATGGTCTTTGTATTGTGTTCATGATGTTTAAAAATGGATAAAACAAGTATTGATATATATATATGTTAACTTATGACAAGTAAACAAGAAAACTAGTGATTTTTATGGAATAATCTGATCAAAACAGTATATAAATGATACTAGACAACTACATATTATAGTAGAGGACTTAACAAGGAAAACATAGCAATTTGAACCACCTAAAACGAGTATACGAGTCAAAAGTTATGACCATTTGAAGCTAGCAAAACCAAAACGGCAAAACTGCCTAGAAACCTTCTGTTTGCATTCTGCCATTTTGAAAGTCACCCTTCTGGTCCGATTCATCAAAAAGTTAAAACACGAAAGTTGTCCGGAACAACGTTTTCGTTCAGGTTTAAAGAAGCTCGAGCCCTGAAAACGCTTTCCGAGTGATATTTTCTTCAAATTCTTAACAACCTATTTTTAGACCAAACTATACATGTTTCATAAACCATTCTTATTCAACAACTTACACTATATACTAAGTACTACATCATGAACTATATGCAAGACATATATCTGTAATTCTTCGTATTCTTAGACATTACTCAAACCTAAGTCGCAACGTCATATTCTAGGTTGCGCGTAGAGACTTCCTGGCTTAATCCATCGATTCCGTTAGACGTTTTGATATCATTAACTTAAGGTGAGTCATAGCCCCTACTCTTTTTATACTTGTTTTAACTCTTTGGGGGGGATACATGCTCAACTACTTGCTTACTTGTACAAATACTCAAAACATTTATACTTGATTGTTTTATACTTGATTGTCTTATACTTGATTGCATTATACTTGATTGCATTATACTTGATTCTGTTTATACTTGATGTGTAGTCTTTATGTGTAAATCTATTCTTGTCATGAAGCATTTGTGCTTATTCTTGTGAAGCTTTTGAGCTTAGTCTTGTCATGAAGCATTTGTGCTTATTCTTGTGAAGCTTTTGAGCTTAGTCTTGTCATGAAGCATTTGTGCTTATTCTTGTCATGAGGTTCAGTAGACATTTTATACTTTACATTAAGAGTGCATATATCGTATACTTATACATGTCTTACTCATATTATATTGTAGCAGTGGGTTGTGGACACACAGGTTGCAAGTCTCTTATGGCGGGACTTGCAACTGAGTGGATTCTCAATGCCTTTGCTGTGTGAACATTCTTTAAGGCTTTTCAACTGTTTTAAGACAAACTCTATGAACTCACCAACCATTGTGTTGACACTTAGCATGTTTATCTCAGGTTAGTAAGGCGATAGCTAGTGCGTGGAACTTAGAGTCAAGCTGCATATTCTGAAGACTTACGCTTTTGTCATTTACCATTCAAAACATTTTGTATACATTTATGTATCATACTTTGGAATCTCATGTTTGTAACTTTGAATTCATTAATCGAATGGTAACTTTTCAAAACGTCTCATTTAGAGGTCGTTTTCTATATCTTGTGCTGTGTATTATGAAGTAGCACCCCAATGACACAGTCTTCCGCTGCAGTATTTTGGGGGTGTTACAATCTGGGCCCCACTTCACATCAAACACACCTGCAGGGGTGACTGATGCCCTGCATCAGCAGATACCATCATACAACCACCACCTTTGGTGGTGGCTGCAGCCCTCCATAGTGGGTCCCAGTGTTCCCCTATTGGTTCTTTACACTCCCAAGGTGGGTGGCTGTCCAAAGCACCCAAGCTTGTGCCCACAATCATCCCAGTGGGTCCCCTATTCACCTCCAAAGTCTGTCCCTTTTTCTGAGTCGTGCAAAGTGCTCAACTAGCTTAATCAGCCCATTTTGCCTATTCAGGGAGTTTCTTTGGTTTGTATTAGCTTATTTATATTCTCTCAATGTGTTTGAACTTAAATCCACACCTGGTTCTCAGCTTAAAGCTTATTTCAAGCTTATAGCTTAGACAGTTGACCAAAGTCAACTGTCCAAGTAATAAGCACTTGTTGTGCTTATTTTTGAGTTCCACAAAGTTTGTTTTTACAAAAGTTTTCCATTTTTAGGTGTAAAACAAGTTTCCAAAATAAAAATCCAGAAAAGTCAAATTAATTTTCAGTGATAGTTTCTATTTAATTTTATTTAAATTTAAATTTTCATTTTTAGATTTTTATTAAGTACTTGGTGTTTTTATATTTTTATTAATTTCCTTTTATGTTAAAGTAGTTATAGTAATTTTCTCAGATTTTTACTTTTGTCATTTAGTATTAATTAGATTTAATATTAGTTTTATTAATAATTAATTAATATTAAGTATTAAATAGCATAATTAGATTTTATAAAGTAACACCTAGTTTTTATATTTTTCCTAGCTTTTATATAATATAATATAATTTTAGAAATTTTCTTATATTTTTTACTGTTCATCTTCTAATTTTTATATTTTAATTAGTTTAATTAGGTAATTAATGTTAAATTAGATATTAATTTATAATAAATAATTAAATAGTGTAAAAATTAATTTTCTTTTTCTCAAAATTTTCTTTTATTTCTAGGATTGTAATAATATAATTTTCATCACCTAGGTATTTGTAGATTTCCGATTTCACTTTTATTTTGGTACGTAGACGTTTATTTAAACGTAAACGTACGTTTTAGGTTTTAAAACGTTTCTAGATTTCACGTAATAGTTTCTAGTATTCATTTGCATTATTTCCTTCATATTTAAGTAGTGTAAAAACAAATCAAAATCTTTTTATCTGGTTATCATTTCATAATCACCCGATCACAATTCGTCTAAACACAATTCACACCTCGTCGGGACTTAACGACCCTGGTGATACCCTATATTACCCGGAGATTGACTCTAGGCTGTTTGACCTTGTTGACCATCACCTGGTCAATTTAGACAGATCGTTTGGAGCCAATCAAATTTTGGCGCCGCTGCCGGGGAGGTTGTGCGCGTTTTCTAAACGGTTTGCTGATTGGTGATCTTTGGATATTCACTCTTTGTATATTATCTATCCTTGTTCATATTTTTTTATAAAAACCCTAAAATATTCTTCTTATCCCTCTCAGCCGTTTAATTCTATTCTTCGTATCCTCTCAAATGTTTAATTCTTCATCCTTTATCCTCTATATGTTTGATTCTAACTTCTTATACCTCTCTTATGTTTAATTCTTATGGCGGATATGCGTACCATGGAAGAATTGCTGCAAATACCTATCGTAGGTATTGATAATGCTATCGTTATTCCACCCATTCTAGCGGATGAATTTGAATTGAAAGCCGAACTGATAAATTTCATAAGTAACGATCCGTTCTATGGTTTTGAGAATGACGATCCTTATTCACACTTGAGAAGATTTTCACAAATAACTGGAACGTTCAAAATCAATCAAGTGCCCCAAGATGTGGTAAAATTGATCTTATTTCCGTTTTCACTAAAAGGAGCAGCCGAGAAATGGCTTGATTATGAACCTCCTAATTCCATCACATCTTGGGATGATCTTGCATCGAAGTTCATGAATAGATTTTATCCTCATTCTAAAACATTTGAGCTAAGAAAAGAAATCATGAATTTTCAACAATGTTTTAATGAGACTTTTGCCGAGGCTTGGGAGAGATTCAATGATTTGAAATGGAAATGCCCACATCATGGTTTCTCGGAATTACAACAAGTTGATATATTCTATAATGCTTTAATGCAAATCGATCAAGATTCGCTTAACACGGCCGCCGGTGGCAACATCTTTTATCGTACTCCAAAGGACATCTTGACGATTATCGAAAACAAATCAAAAGTTCGCACTGCACAAAACAAACCGGTAGTAAGTTCCCAATTTTACAATGAAAAATCAATTGGAGAGTTACTAGCCAAAGAACAAGCAGCTAAAGTAAGTGCCCAATTTTGTAAGACTTTCGTTCACGATAATGATGATGATTCTATTCAAATGAAGGAATATTATTCGTCAGTTGCAATCACACCCGAGGTTCCCACTCACTCAATTATCATGGGGGACGAGCATCTTGACACAATTCCTGCAAAGGAATCAGACGTATTCATAAAGTCTAGTGTCGAGAACCTTGTCCCAATCCCAGGAGAATCACAGGGAATTCTCGATCATATGTGTGATATTCCTCCTCCTCTTGTCTTTTCAAAAGATCATTTTGAGACTTTCTCCGATTCTGACGATGAATGTACATCTTATGGAGAAGTTGATTATGTTGAGGTTTCACTTCCTCATTCTGATGTTGACATCCTTCTTGAGGAGTTCACTGATGAGCGTGCTCACATTGATTCACTTCCATCAGGAAGTAATGATGATCTCTTTGATCTCAAAGCTGATTTGGAAGAGGTCGAGGCTTTTCTTGCTGAAGATAGTTCACTTCCATTTGAAGTTGATGAAAACTATCTTGATCCTGAGGGGGACATTCTTTTTCTAGAGAGTTTGTTAAACGATGATCTATCTCCCCCTCTTCCTTCCAAGCAACTTCATAATCCCGAGGTCGAGCTTAAGGACTTCCCTCCTCATCTTAAATGTGCAATTCTTGAGGGTGAAGTTCTTATTGCTATCCGGATATCTATTCTTTCCTTCACCTGTGCGGTGATTTCTCTTGTCTGTCACTCATTTGGGAGTGAGGACACTATTTTTGACCCCGACATTTCTCATTTATCATTTTTGAGCCGGGCCTGTGTATATCTCATCGGTGTGGAACTTTCACGTGCTTCAAATGTTTGTCCAAACATCTTGAATGAAAGTCCGATGGAGATTGTCTTTTCCACATCATGCTTCCCCAAGGACAAATGAATTCGGGGTCGAGTCAAGCTAGCGACTCGGTAAACAAAAACAGTAGCATGTATATAGGGTTTTCACCCTAAGTGTGGGGGTGTTACCCTTGCTGTTGTACCATGTATATATATCTCTAAAAAAAAAAAAAAAAAAAAAAAAAAAAAAAAAAGAAAAAAAAAAAATTGTATGTATATATATATAGAAATAAAGTGAAATATGGTGTTTCCACAGTTAGATTCGAATCTTGTCTTTTTTCGTTCAAAGAGTCGGCATAATAGCCGGGACTTTGAATATTGAGGACAATATTCAACTCTAAGTGTGGGGGGGAAATTCTAGTGAATTTTATCACAATATATATTCTAGTACCCCCGTTTTTGGCGAAAATTTTCAAAAAATTTTCACTATATTTCAAATTTTTTATGGTAATCAGTCCGCCATGTCTAACCGACAAAGGGATTAGCTAGTCCAGGAGCAAACGGCTCTTGGTAAAGACATCTCAAATCCGTTTATGGCCTGCAATTTGCCCAAAATTGTATGGTACCTCAACTCGCCATATCCCATAAAGCGAATGAGTTGGCTAGCCCGTAAGATTATGGCTTGTGGTAAAGGCAGTGGAAAATTCATAATTGGTAATCAGCTCACCAAGATGTTGACTATTCCATCAAGAGTTGGCTAGTCCAGAAGCAAATGGCTTTTGGTAAAGACTAATCAAATCCGTTGACAGCTGGTGGTTTGCTCAAAATCACACGGTTATCAGGTGTGCCACAGTTCTCACACCTGGCTAATCCAGAAGTGATGGCTTTTGGTAAAGAGGTTTTCAAATCCATCAAGTTTTCAAAACAGTTTATTGCTAGGGACTAGCAATAGTTTAGTGTGGGGGATTGATGAGTGCTCAAACACTCATCATTTTTGGTCAAATCTGAACTGCAAAACATACAAAAACACTCAGAAATGCATCAAAATACTAAAAATATTTCAAAATTGTGTTTTATATGTTTTAGATGCAAAATGAGTAAAAACATATGAAAAATGTACAAAGTTTGCAAAATTGGCAGTTTCAGTCCCCCAACTTTCATAAAATGACAAAACTAGTCCCTGGTCATTCAAAATATGGAAAATTATCACCAAAGGTCCTTTTACAATCATAAGTTGTCATATTTTGTCCTTTGGTGAAAAATTGGAAAAGTTTTGGAAAATTACAAGATTGGTCCCTGGAGTTTCAGATTTTGGCAGATTTGGTCCCTGGTGGGATATTTTTGAATGAAAAATCAATTTTGGTCCTTGGGAAGTCACAAAAGTCATTTTTGGTCCTTGGGTAAAATGTTTGTGAAAATTACAAGTTTATTCCCCGGAGTTTGGAAATTTGCAAAATTGGTCCCCGGGTGTTTTATTTTAGAAAATGTTAATTTTTGTCCTTGTAATATTCAAATGTTATCAAAATTAGTCCTTGTGACTACTTTGTGAAAATTACATTTTCAGTCCCCAAGGTTTAGAAAATTACATGCTTGATCCTTGTGATTTATTACTTAACCATTTGGACCCTTTTTATTAATTTAACCCAAAACCTAAACCCGATCCACAAAACCAAACCCCAAGCCCAAACAAAAACCGGCCCACTCCCACCTTTTAATACTTCCCCCGTTTTGACCAGTCAACCCTCACCACTCACCCCTAACCTTCCTGCTTTCTCACCATTAACACCCTTAAAACCTGTAATCATGTCTCCCCCCTCCTCTCCAATTCCACAAAACACTCACCAACCCAACCAACCTTTCTTCCCCCCCCTCATTAATAACCTTACCAAACCCCACTACCCTGCCTTTTACCCATTCTCCCGCCAAATATAAGTTTGAACAGCTGAGATGATGGGAAGCTAATCCAAGGGTCAAGAAGGTGTGGGAAAAGTCAGAGAGATTCCAGGGCTTATAAAAGAAAAAGAAAATGAAGAATTATGTATTAGTTTTAGCTTTAGAATAGTTGTAGTGTAAGTTTTATGTCGAATTATGTTTAACTCCACTTTTTAGTTGTAATTCTCAGTCAAGAAAGTTGTAATTTACATTTTTATTGTGATTGTAAACTATTTCAATCATCAATTCCAGTTATCTTCATTAAATTTAGTTTTCACCATTTTTCATTTAAAATTCCAAATTAGTGTTAAGTGGTAAAAATTGTTTCTCAGTGTTTGTTTAAGATCACATTGGCTCATTTACAAGCTTTAGTAAGTTTATAAAGTATTTAAAACAAGTTTAGTATAGAAACTCAAAAATATCAAAAATAGTTGAAAAATAAAAGAAAAATAAAAAATCAGTTTCAAGGGGGAAGGAAATCAAGATGCCTGTGGATTTTGGATGTTTTATGGTTTAGAACTCCTTGGGGAGTAATAGGTTTGTGAAATTGGACCTTGTACACCTCATCTCAGTTCTGATCCTTTTGTAAGGCACTTTAATCATTTTTTGCATTCTACTACATAAGTGCTTTTCATTGCTCATTTCTGTGTCTTTTGTGCTTAATTAGTGTACTGAAGTAGAATTGTTGCTTATAATCATTAGTTTGTTCATTATATGTACTTGTTTCACTTGTGCTCAATTTTTACTCAAACATATCATGTTTTAGCATTTTGAGTTATGGTATGAATTTATATGCAAGATCAGTATTTTTATGCTCAACATGGCTCATTACATCAGTATAGGTCATTAGAAATTAGTTGCATGGTCTACAACATTCACTCTCTTTGAAAATCAAAATTCAGTTAGTGTTAAGGGGTGTTTTGATCAGCATTGTGCTATCTATTCTTGTTGTTGTTTTGTTGTTGTTTTAGTGTAAACATACTGTATTAGCTATAGTTAGGTTAAGTTAAGCTTAAAATCCAAGTTCTAACCTGCCACAAGTCAAAATCACCCTCACCACCCCTTTACAGTTAACTGTTGGGTCTTGGTGAATCCAAATCATCATCATAGCTTTAAAACTTGTTTAAATAGCTTAATTTAGTTTCATAATTGCATAATACATCAGGTTAAGTCATTAGGATCCATTCAAAATTAAACAAAGTCAATTAACCAAGTTTACTCAAAAAGTCAAATATGCATTACTCAGGCTTTTCCAATATTTGCAAGAATTAAATTGATTTTTGTGTTATGAGTTAGGCTCTGAAACTTTTTGTAGTTAAGGTCTACCAGCTCATCTTTGAGATCCTAGCATCCTCTTATTTTTGTGATCTTTCATCTGGGCCCCACTTCACATCAAACACACCCGCAGGGGTGACTGATGCCCTGCATCAGCAGATACCATCATACAACCACCACCTTTGGTGGTGGCTGCAGCCCTCCATAGTGGGTCCCAGTGTTCCCCTATTGGTTCTTTACACTCCCAAGGTGGGTGGCTGTCCAAAGCACCCAAGCTTGTGCCCCCAATCATCCCAGTGGGTCCCCTATTCACCTCCAAAGTCTGTCCCTTTTTCTGAGTTAAGCAAAGTGCTCAACTAGCTTAATCAGCTCATTTTGCCTATTCAGGGAGTTTCTTTGGTTTGTATTAGCTTATTTATATTCTCTCAACTTGTTTGAACTTAAATCCACACCTGGTTCTCAGCTTAAAGCTTATTTCAAGCTTATAGCTTAGACAGTTGACCAAAGTCAACTGTCCAAGTAATAAGCACTTGTTGTGCTTATTTTTGAGTTCCACAAAGTTTGTTTTTACAAAAGTTTTCCATTTTTAGGTGTAAAACAAGTTTCCAAAAGGAAAATCCAGAAAAGTCAAATTAATTTTAAGTGATAGTTTCTATTTAATTTTATTTAAATTTTAATTTTCATTTTTAGATTTTTATTAAGTACTTGGTGTTTTTATATTTTTATTAATTTCCTTTTATGTTAAAGTATTTATAGTAATTTTCTCAGATTTTTATTTTGTAATTTAGTATTAATTAGATTTAATATTAGTTTTATTAATAATTAATTAATATTAAGTATTAAATAGCATAATTAGATTTTATAAAGTAACACCTAGTTTTTATATTTTTCCTAGCTTTTATATAATATAATATAATTTTAGAAATTTTCTTATAATTTTTACTGTTCATCTTCGAATTTTTATATTTTAATTAGTTTAATTAGGTAATTAATGTTAAATTAGTAATTAATTAATAATAAATAATTAAATAGTGTAAAAATTAATTTTCTTTTTCTCAAAATTTTCTTTTATTTCTAGGATTGTAATAATATAATTTTCATCACCTAGGTATTTGTAGATTTCCGATTTCACTTTTATTTTGGTACGTAGACGTTTATTTAAACGTAAACGTACGTTTTAGGTTTTAAAACGTTTCTAGATTTCACGTAATAGTTTCTAGTATTCATTTGCTTTATTTCCTTCATATTCAAGTAGTGTAAAAACAATTCAAAATCTTTTTATCTGGTTACCATTTCATAATCACCCGATCACAATTCGTCTAAACACAATTCACACCTCGTCGGGACTTGACGACCCTGGTGATACCCTATATTACCCGGAGATTGACTCTAGGCTGTTTGACCTTGTTGACCATCACCTGGTCAATTTAGACAGACCGTTTGGAGCCAATCATTTAATCATTTGAAAAAAATCAGTTAATTAAAACATAAAATGTTTTCTCACGATGAACGGTTATAAACTAATATCGTAATGGGTTTTGGGTAGATGTAGCTGTATCATGTTATGTGAATGCTAACACATAAAAAAGAGAATGTTGTCTTAGGAAGAAGATGGATGAATAACCAAAGCAAAAGCTTTGCAAATTACAAAGTGTCAATCAGCGTGCAAAGCCATTGGACAACATAGTTGCAAGTGTAGCAATTTTCTTCAATTCGTCAATAGTAAGCACATTTAGTTTATTGTTTTTGTATTCTGAATGATACGTTAATTTTGTTCCATGCCAAGCACATTTAGTTTACTGTTTTCGTCAATGCTAAACACATTTAGTTTATTGCAAGTATAACAATTTTCTTCAATTCGCCAATGCTAACATATCCGCCCCCATTTTGGATTACTTATATACATATTACAAATGTGTTTTTGATGTGGGTTCTCGAAAAGTATCGAACTGAAAATGGGGGCAGTGCAATTTGTTTGTTTTCAAAAGATATTGTAATATTTTCATAAGCACTTTCCGTTTTGCTGTACCGATTGTAGTTGTGTTGATTAATGTTTTGAATCGTAACTGCATTGTTTTGCTTGCATATTCATAAGTGCACATCTGCTCTTTTCTAAAGCGTTATCTCCATATACATTTAAATATAGCAAGTTGAAGAAAATTATGTATCCCGATGTTCGATGATGGACGGATCTTTATTTATAACAAAGACTTTTTTACCTTTTTGTTTAACTGTTATTTTTGGCCTCATTTTGCAGGAAGAGGGAGTCAATATTACTGTGATCTCGCTGCACTCTGTACGTGGCCAGGTTGACCACACAAACCCTGGATTTGTCAAGCTCCTTTCACAACCAATTCACTGAATAATTGGGACCTGGAACAAAGTCATATACGTCAATCGGATTTTCATTTAAAGTGCTTTCTACTGCAACTTTTAATATCATTGCAGAATCGTGAGCGACACAGTCACTGTGACTATCAAATTAATGATCTTGACTAAAAAATATAGGTATGTATCTGATAAATTTAGATTGAATTTTAAACGTATATTCTTTTTAACAGCCATAAAAATCGACCCCCTTTGCGATTGCTGTTCATTTTAGCCATTCGGACAGCAAGTTAACAAGTTTAGCTACTTTTTAAAATAGTAAAGTAAAATATATATGCATTTTTTTCCAGATTATGATATTGTCATATACAGACCTGGAACATGCTATTTTGGAGTTTATAAGTTATGCTTTAAAATCTGGGATACGATTAGTTATTTAATAATCCTGTTTTACGTTAGTCACATCGAATGCTCGCCATTAGATAGGTTTTTGATTATGATTTCAGAAAATGAAAGATTTCACAAACCCTCACCTTTTACTGATTACTACCTTAAGTGTCTAAAAATGAAAGCCACCTTTATTAAATAACTATATGATCTGTACAGTGTATTCATACATTCATGTGTGAAGTCAAATGAATAATCTACAGAAAAAGCAATGGCATCGTTCATTAATGGGCCGTTACTAGAATACTCCCAAAACCATAGAACTGATAGTGCCACAACGTCATTCCAAGCACCTCATTTTGCCACTTAAAGCAGAGAGATAACCTACTTTCTTTCAGCGATCTTATGGTCATCTAGAAGCATGGTTTTAATGGTTCAATACCACGCAATCAGGTAATCTTTTATCGTTTCAGTATTGTCTTGGTTGCTTTTAATAATGAGATAGTGGTCGTTAATCAATATCTCACATGTGGACATCAGGATTTGGATACTCATGTAGTGATATACGAGGATGTAGGACCAAAAGTTATGATTTTTATGTGATTCGGGAGGTCTTGGTTGATGATTAAAGATGAACTCCATGTTTGGTTTTAGAGAGATAAAGTAGAGAGAGAGGGTGAAGAAAAAGGATAATATTAAAGATAAGTGAAGGTTACACAATTTCCCACACCCCTCATGGAGAGTCATGAGGGGTATTTATAGGCTCATCCTATTACAAGTTTGCCTTTTGTACAATAGTAGTCCCTAAAGGCACAACTAACTACGTATCTAGTCCAATTCACGTATGTGACGTTCTCTTTATAAAAGAGCGAGGCTACCAATCTCCCTCCAAGATATCGTCACACGTGAATGGTTACAATGAGACCTATAAATACATAAACAATGTAAATTACAACAATAGTAAACTATGTTGACGTTGTTAAAGCGCAGAGTCTCTGTAGTCAAGATACTGAGGCAGACTTGAAGTTCTCTCTTCCGACGATCTCGGCGTATGATCTTTGACACTAACGACAAAGGTCTTTGTTAGTCTGAACTTCAACTGTAATGGTCTAGTTAGGTTATTACTCCCTCCTAACTAGTGAGCCTTTATTCTTTTTCCTGCTCCCTCCCGAACCGACAACTCTCTTTTCATCACGCAGCGGATAAAGTAGATATCAACCGTGTAGGCACATGGTTGTCGTTCAGGGAGCATCATGACAATATAACTCACATAGTATTGCACAGAAGGTTGGTAATACGCTCCGATGTACACATCATTAGTACTTCTTCGGTTCAAGTGTAAGCACAATTCCCTCGAACAACCAACGTACTAGAGATGAAACACTACTTCATTTGGCATGTTCTTCTCCCTCTTGCTGGTTGCGATTTATCGAAATCATCATACTATTTTGTGTACATGCCATAATTACCCGTACTTTACACTTCTGATGCAATATAGATAGACCGTGTAAGCATAATTTGTGAGAATATGTTGAAAAAATACTCTCAATACTTTTCTCTCAAATCAACCTGTAATCGAACCTCCTTCGAATTCATCGGCTAATAGTAATGACCACAAATGGAGACAACCCGATATGATCAGCTTGAAAAAGAATTAATCATCTCAGCTTGTGACTTAATGCTTGTACGATAGATGTGACTTAATACCTATACTGAGCACTGCAATGTAACTCCTTTAAGTATGAGGTTGCACGAAATATTTGCCGCTTGAACAATCCACTACTTCGTGTGACACTGAGTACTATAACGTAACTCCTTTAAGTGATAGCTATACTGTGAGCACTAAAACGTAACTCCTTACATCAGTAATAACTAGATTGTCAAGACTGAATTTTTTAATTTGCGCAGACAAGTTATCTTGAGACCAACAACATATCTCAAAGATAAATAAGCCCCCGTGAAATGTCACTTCAAAATCAAATCAATGATACCGTACACGAACTCCGTAGTCATTTTCTTGTCAAACCATAACAATTCTAGCCATGAAATTATGTATCCCCGTGAAATTATACGACCAAAATACCACTCTTAACCGAACATTATAAAAAAAATTATATCCAATAATTTTTGTAATAAAAATCGGATAACAATTCATGTGTTCATAATACTCGGCCCACCATTGCAGTTTAATACTCATCAGCCCAATCAAAATCATTGCAGTTTAAGATGGTGACTTGGTATAATATGTGTGGCGTTAGATTTGTAGAATATAGAGTAATAAGATGAAGAGAACTTTTATTAAAAAACACACACAATACACACACAAGCACACACCTCAAATGAGATTTGAGGTGTTTATATAGTTGGTAACATGATGCCCTAAGAGGCTTTCCATGGGCCTGGTCTTGGGCTTGGTTTCTTTTTACCTATAAAGGCTTATGAAACATAACTAATAACATATTAGCTTACCAAGACCAAGGCCCATTGACTATTCTAATAACACAAACTACGACACATTACAACGTTACAATAAATGAGAATGACCATCACTTTTTAATATAATTTTAATACTAAAAATCTCCCCCTAAGGGGTGGTCATTCGAATGATGCTCCACATGATTAGGTCTTCATTGTTCTTTGTTGTTGACTATTGTGTGTCGTAGTAGAATAGTCTTTAGTCTTTGTTCCTTCATGCTTTGTGATCTTTGATGACTGACTTTTCATCGTTCTTTGTTCTTTTGTGATATGGAGCAATCTGCCTTTCGTCACTTCTGCGTCTGTGGTGGTTGTCTGCCATTCCAACATGCTCATACATCTTCAGTCTTTGTGATACATGCATTTGTTGTTCCTGTTCTCTAACATAGATCTTTGTCATTAGACTTTGTAGATTCTTCTTTTTGCCGAAGAATCTTTCTTTGACAGTTGCTATCCTTTGATCTTTGTGAGAACTTTCCTTTGACTTTGTGATGTATGTATGAGCATGTGGAATCCGTCGCCCTGGAGGTGATATGTACCTGTAGGTAAACAGTTAGCAATAATCAACCGGTACTTACAGATAAGGAATTAGAGATCGTCAACAACATAGTGTGAAGACTCCTTCTAATCCTTACCATGGTTGTTCCCATTTCGGATACTCCCGAGAGAGCTTACGAAACCTACTAAGTAGATTAACGAATGGGTGAGTCGCTGGGGTTCACTCCACGACTGTAGACCGTTTGAAACCACCGCGAACACTAAGCGTAACCCAAAAAGAATTACCGAAGTGTCCTGCTGTCAGGGCTGCTTGATGTTGACCCTGGCAGGAGTTTCCATTCAATCATTGAGAAACACTTGTGTGAATTCTCTCATAAATGTTCTGGCAAATTGCTAAGATCTGCGTAGGACTCTATAATTTACAGCTAGTGTCCATTGATGTAGAACACCAGTTGTAGAAATACTAAGTGTTCCTAAGAGATCTTTGATGTATCTCATGGCTCTAGACTCTATAAGTGCACACTTAGGTTTCCTATGCGGAGACTAGGGAGGGGTCTCCTGCTTCAATATCAACTATCTCTAAGAGATAAGTCGATAGATTACACCGGTTCCCCGTGAGAATGAAACAAGCTCTTTTAAGAGAACTTGAGTGGTTGAGAAGGTTTAGTGCAATGCGTCACTGGGTCCATGACATCTTTAATCTTCAATACCGGTGTCACCTTAGCAACAACCAGTAGCATACGAATTGTACCCGGTGTCTGCCCTAAGGTTGAACATTTGGAGGGCTATTTCTTTTCACCCTTTTTCATAACTTTTCTTTTTAATTCTTCAACCCCTTCTTTCTCCTTTCTCATTTTCTCCTTTTTTCAATCATACCTAAGGACTTCTAATTCTAATCTATTGGATTTGTCCTTGGGTAGATCCCTCCGGCTTTGGCGGATCATAGGACGGTTTTTCCTAACCTTAGTCACCTTATAACACCATGACTATCCTATTGTTGCCATGAAACCATTCATTGAAAATCTCTCAAAGTGTTTATGATAATAAAACACATTGTTGTTACCACTTTGAGAGTTTTGCAACTTTTGAAGGACTCCCCCTTCACATGTGCTCATGTAATGATTTAAGAAATTTGCACATGCGGGAGGAGTAAGCACTTTTGAATTGATCCACTTTCAGTGAACATGACCGATTCGAGACACGCTTACATCACTAGTTAGAATAGCTTGAAATTATTACCCGTCCTGGTCAAGTCCAAAGAAAGTCTCTCGATACGGTACATTCTACTCAGACAAGTCCTATTCGAGACACGCTTACATCACTAGTTAGACTAGCTTGAAATTATTACCCGTCCAGGACAAGTCTTTTCGATTACTGACATTTTAAGCTTCGTCAATTCATTGGTACTTTATGAGTCGAGCTCTTTCGAGATATAGTCATAAACTTTAAACATCTTTGATCACATTTTAATCATGTCTTCTCCCCCTCAAAAATAGCATATCGTGATATTTTTTATATCAACAGATTAAGGAAAAGCTTTTTGGAGAGAAAGACAGATTCGATTTAGCATGAATTCGGAACATTTTTGTTTTTGTACTCCCCCTTAATGATAGAATATATAAAATTAATTAAGGGTTTTGAGGGAGTTATCTTGAGCACTCATTTTGAGAGATTTTGAGAAATCTTTTGAACAATCTTGAAAAAGTGCTCAAGAATTCTGTTTTGAAAACGAGTTTTTTGTTTGAAATCTTTTTCGTTTAAAAGTTTAGACTCGAACTTTTTGAAAAAGATTTCGTCTGTGAAAATACGAGTCCTTGATTTGAAATAATCAGAAGTCATCGTTTACGTACGGGTTTCGTACTGAAGTATACAAAAGCCATTGTGAAGAAACTTTTGAGAAACGACATGTTTTAGAAAAACATTAAAAAGAACTCTCGCTCAAGCATCTGTACATATCCGTATCATTGTTGAATGACATTTCTAGAAACGTACAAAATATCGATTATACAAGAGACATGTCGTGAGAAGAATATTTTTGGATTTTTTGATTTTATATTGTTTTTGTATTTTTTGAAAATTTTATATTTTTGTATTTTGTTTTTGTTGGTTTTTCAAATTTTGTATTTTGTTTTTCAAAAGTATTTACAGAGAAGCGATTTTGAAAATATTTTTCAAGAAGATACGAGAAGACGTTCTAGCTCCTCAGGAGTTAGGCTTCGCATGCCAATTCGTCGAACTAAATAGTCAAACCATTCTTTTGGAAGGGCTCTAGTAAAAAGATCGGCGAGTTGGTAATCAGTCTTAACGAAAAACAATTCAACAGTACCCTCTTGCACATGTTCTTTGATGAAATGGTAGCGGACTTTGATATGCTTCGTCTTAGAGTGTTGTACGGTATTGCACGAGATGGCTATGGCACTTTTTGAGTCACAATACATAGGTATTCTGTCAAAAGTAAAGCCATAATTTGTGAGCTGTGTCCTCATCCAAAGAACTTGGGCACAACACGCAGATAGAGACACATACTCGGCTTCGGCGGTTGATAGCGCAGTACAATCCTATTTCTTTGACGACCAGCTTACTAGCTTTTCACCAAAAAATTGTGCTCCACCAGATGTACTCTTTGCTGAAATTTGATCACCGGCATGGTCTGCATTTGAAAATGCTGTTAGATTAAACCCCGAATCTTTCGTATACCAAAGTCCCATGTTAATGGTGCTTCGTAGGTACCGAAAGATCCGTTTAACCTCTTTGAGGTGAAGTTCGGTAGGCTTTGCCTGAAACCGTGCTAACAAACAAACAGCAAATTGAATATCGGGTCGGCTAGCAGTTAGGTACATGAGAGAACTGATCATGCTCCGATATTTCTTCTGATCGATGGGTTTCCCAAACAAATCAACACCTATTTTTGGTGAAGTGACCATTGGTGTACCAACATAATCACAGTTTTCCATTCCATGTTTTTTCAAAAGCTCTATTGTATATTTTGCTTGATTGATAAAAATACCACGAGGGGATTGATGTATTTGTAAACCAAGAAAGAATTTTAGTTCCCCCATCATGGACATTTCAAATTTGCTTTTCATGAGATTTTCAAAATGTTTTGAATGATTCGGATTAGTGGACCCAAAAATAATGTCGTCCACGTAAATCTGAACAATCAAAA
The DNA here is from genome assembly GCA_030686995.1 of Artemisia argyi. Taxonomy (NCBI): domain Eukaryota; kingdom Viridiplantae; phylum Streptophyta; class Magnoliopsida; order Asterales; family Asteraceae; genus Artemisia; species Artemisia argyi. Next base: position 151,631,745 of record CM060688.1, on the reverse strand, counting down.
TGTAATTTTTGAATTTTTTGATAAACAAGGTGTCATCAACTGTTCCTTTGGTGAAATTGTTATTGAGTAAGAAAGATGATAGTTCGTCATACCACGCTCTAGGAGCTTGTTTTAAACCATAAATGGCTTTCTTAAGCTTGTAGACGTAGTCTGGATGTTCTTTGTCAGCGAATCCTTCTGGCTGACTCACATACACTTCTTCTTTCAGAGTTCCATTCAAGAATGCTGTCTTAATGTCCATCTGATAGACTGTGATGTTTTTGTGAGATGCATAGGCTAAGAAAATCCAGACTGCTTCAAGTCTAGCTACAGGCGCGAATGATTCCTCGAAATCTATCCCTTCTTCTTGTGGATAACCTTTAGCCACGAGACGAGCTTTGTTGCGGATAACAGTCATTTACTCATCCAGTTTGTTCTTCCACAACCACTTGAGATCAAGAACTCGTTTATCAAGTGGTCGTTCAACAAGTTCCCAACTATCATGTAACTGGTATTGAAGAAATTCTTCCTGCATTGCATCAATCCATGGGTTTTCTGCCATTGCTTCTCGAATGTTCTTTGGTACCTTGAGGCTTATTGAGCAAATGTAAATGCACAATTCGAGATCGGTGGCAAGTTGTCTCCTCGTCTGAACTGGCTTTGAAGGTTCACCAATAACATGTTCTATTGGATGGTCTTTTGTCCATTGAAACGTAGAAGGGTACCTTGGGTTTAACGAATGTGTGTTAGACGGTTCTTGTAACCTTGAAGAAGATTCAGCAGAGTTTGTTACAAACGGGTTTTCAAATGCTTCTTCTTCTTCTAACACAACATCGTTTGAATTATTTGTAGGTTCTTCTTGAAAATTTGTAGTTTGATTTTGCTCATCAACTCTTGGTAGAACATATTCAATTATTGGAGTTGCTTGAGTAGAGGTTGATGATGTTGAGGTCGTTGGTGCTTCAGCTTCAACAGTTGTAGATGCATCTAGTGATGGTGGTGGTGGTGGATGGTTTTGAGCGTGTGCAGCGGAATGTTGTTGAGATGCATTTGTCGAAGTTCCACCATAGTATTCATCAAACATTAACTCGAAGAAATTTTTCCAGTTCTTGTTCAGAAGGTTTTCTAGTGTTTGTTGACTGAGCTCCTTGAGGCACGAGTCCTGAACTGATGTGTCCAGAATTCTGCGGGTTTAGTACGGGTCCTAATCCGTTTTGATTAGAAGCCATTGGATTAAGCGCGGGTTCTAGAGCGAGTCTCTCAGAAGCCATTTGTGAAATTTTGTTAAACTTCACATTCATCGTCTCCATTATCCTTTTCGTTCTTCTATTATACACCCTGAATGCCCTCGAGTTTTCTGAATATCCAATGAAGATTCCAATATCACCCTTAGCTTTCAACTTTCCTAGATCTTCTCTGTCATTCGTCGGATAGCACAAAGCGCCAAACACGTGAAGGTGAGAGATGTCAGGTTTACGGTTGTTCACTAGCTCATATGGGGTTTTATTGAATCTTGGATGTACTAGGGATCGATTCTGAGTGAAACAAGCAGTGGCAACAACATCAGCCCATAAGAATAGTGGTGCACTAGAATAAATTAGCATTGTGCGAGCAGCTTCCACAAGAGTTCGGTTTCTTCTTTCAACTACCCCATTCTGCAGTGGAGTTCTAACAACTGATGTTTGGTGAGTGATTCCCACATCTTCAAAGTAGGTTCTTAACTCCTGATTAGTGAATTCTGTGCCATTATCTGTTCTTACAATCCTTACTGGAGCTTGAAGTAAAACTTGGATACGCTTCAGAAAGGTGATGATGGTACCTGGTGCTTCGTCTTTTGACCTCAGAAACTTTACCCATGTATATCTTGAATAATCATCAACAATAACAAGAATATACTTCTTTCCATTAAAGCTTTCAACTCTCATTGGGCCACATAAGTCCATGTGCAACATATGTAACCTTGCTTCCGAACTAGGTACTGTTTTGGGTTTATATGATGCTCTTTTGCTTTTTCCTTGTTCGCATGATGGACATAGGTGTTCCTTGGTGTATTTGAACTTAGGAAGACCGGTGACGATGTTGTCTTTGGCTAACTTGTTGATGGTGTCGAAATTGAGATGGGATAAACGTCTATGCCACAGCCAGGACTTAGTTTCGGTTGCCCTTGTCATAAGACAAATTGGTGATGTAGAAGCCATTTGGTTGATGTCGATAGCATACAAATTTGTACCACGATTACCAGTTAAGAGATCATCACCAACCAAATTTCTAATAAAAACCGTGTTTCTCCTGAATGCAACTTCTAAATCTGCATCACAAAACTGCCCAACTGAAAACAAATTGTGTCCCAACCCTTCGACGTAGTAAACTCGAGTGATCAAAAAATTCTCAAACCGAAGATCTCCATAACCCTGAATAGCTGCTACGTGATCATTTCCAAAGCGCACAGTTCCCATGAATTTCCAGACGAAATTGATCAGCAGCTTTAAATTCCCGGTCATGTGCTTGGAGCAACCCGAGTCGACGATCCAAAGACATATTTCGATAACCTGCCAAGAACAGAAGAGTTTGTATTTGGAAACCGTTTGAAATTTGGTTCCATGGGGTTAGGAGTAAATTCCGAATCACACACATCAAAGGTTGCTACATGTTTATTTTGAACAACTTCCAATTTGCCATTCTGAAGAATGAACTCTCTACCCGTTGGTATCCACATACAAAACTTAAGGTAGTTCCTAGGCATTAGACTACTAGTGGTAGACCTAAAGCGTGCAGCTATTCTTTCTATAGATCTAGATCTAGCACTAGTTCCCTTTGGAACATACTTCTGTTTAGGCGTAACATTCACATTCTTAGAAACACATTCATCATGAACATCATTAATTAAACATTTCTTGCATATTAAACAAACAGAGTCATTACATGCATTAGAACCAGTACTTTCGACATTACATTAAGATGAATCATGTTTCTTATTACAAAGTGAGAAATTCCTAGGGTGTTCTTCTACTTCTTCAACTTTATTCTTGCAATTATTCTTAGAGGCAGGCGAGACTCTATTGTTCCTTGTATTGCTCTTAGGCTTTAGTCTGCTGCTCCTAGAGGTGCTTTCTAATCCTGTAGAAGGTAAGGCACACGCGTTAGGATTTATATTGTTGTCCTTTTTAGCATTACTAGACTCTTTAGGATTATCCTTTTTGCACGCATTTGTCTTAGATGTGGAGGCAGACGCATTAGTGGGACTAATCCTAAAAAGGCCAAGTGCTATCACTTTAGGTGTATCGACAACCGCTTTTCCTTTATCAACAATCTTATTATTATCACTTTGCTTGGGCAAGGGTGTTGAAGTGACTGGTTTTGTAAAAGCAAACCTTGAAATTGACATTTTTGGTTTGTTAACCGTGTTTAAAACATTTGGTTTCTCCGAAGTCGATGGTTTTGCAAACTTAGTTTCCACACTCTTCGCTTTTTGACATTCAAGCTGAGTCCTCAAAAGTTCATTTTGCTCTTTCAAGTTCTTGAAGGCACGCTCATACGACAATTTGTCATACTTGCATTCTTCGCTTTTTCGATCAAGTTGTTTGAAATATGACACATTTTCTTTTTCAAGTTTAATAAGAGCATTTTCATATTTTGAAACAATTGCGGAGGTCTCAGCTCTCAGTCTTTCATCTTCTTGAACAAAATATGTTTGTAAAATGATGGACACAATATCAGTGGTCATAACAGCTTCGAAGAGAGAATCATTTAACCTTTCCAAAACATTCATGTTTTCACAAGTTTCATTAGCTTCGTTTACCTGGGATTTGTGGCCCTTGACAAAGTCGGCCATTTCTTTTAAGAAAGCATTTTCAAAGTGGATGACCCTCGCACTGATGTTATTCAGTGGGATAGTAATTTCGTTTTCAAACACCTTTTTCTATTCGATATGAAAACTAGAATGCCAGTTGTTAATATTGATGGAAGTTTTAGATTCAACAATATTTTGAAGTTCTTGAATTCTCTTTTTAACGTCATCGAGAATGTCTCTAGCCTCACTTGTATTAAAAGTGTTGTTAGAAGACATTTGTTCTATTTTTGAAAGAGATTTGGAAACAACCGTCTTTCTAGAAAAGAATTTCGCGAATGGTCGTTTTATTGAAAACACAGATGGTTCTGTTTGTGGGACAAAAGTAATTCCCGAAAGTTTGTTCAATTTTTTATAATCAATGGGTTTCAAATAAGGATTCTTTTGTTTCATTTTATTAATGCTCTCTTCGACCAATTCAATCGTTTCCACAGAATCACGAACAATAGGAGGATCATGCTTAGTAAACAAAACATTTCCATTAAACAAACAGTTCTGTTCTTGCTGAGCTTTCTTGAGATTACAGGGAGGTTTGTTCCCTAGAGCCATTTTATGTTTTGTGTGGTAAATCGGATTAGTTTGATTAGCAATCATGTGCATTGTTTGACTTGACTGACCCTTTTTAACCACTAATTCTTCTAAATGAGCAATCATGTGTTCTGACTCTACGATTTCTTCCGAAAGTTTGTCTTCTTTCTTTGCAAAGTCCTTTTTCAACTCATCCCTTTCTTTTTCAAGATTGGTATAAGCTGTTTTTTGTATAGAAAGTTGGTTTTGTAACTCAGAAATTTCCGCATTTAAAGCTTTTATCTTCTTGAAAGAATTAACATCAAGTGTATCAAACTTGAGTTGCAAAAGTTTTTCCCTTGAAACGGAATTTTGATAACCAGTTTATAATTCAAACAATCTGTTGTTATGAAATTCAAAAGCTTTAACGTTTTCCTTGTAACTCTCAAGCTCAGTGGTCAATTTTACATTCGCGGCTTTAACATCGCGATTGACCTTTTGCACATTCTCAATTTCAATACGAAAATTATTCAATAATGATTCAAACAAAGCACGTGTTTCCTCATCATTCTCAGCATGCTGTGAAACGAAGCCTCCATTATGATTCACATCTGGAGTTGCTGAAGGAGTATTGCTACTACTTGGCATGTCCAGATATTTATCATAATTGGGTGCTAGCTTCTCAGAATGCTGTTCCTCATGAGGAGACATATCAAATATATCATAATTGTGACATGTGTTGAAATTTGATACCTCAGAGACATCATTGATGTCATAAACCGGAGGTGTGTCAGAATCTGTGTCATACTTTGCCTCCTAAAGATTTGCCATAAAAATGCAGTTCGCATCGATATCCTCTCTGTCTTCCATGTCATCCATAAGAGCCAAAAAATCATTCTCCTCTGCATTCAACTGAAACCCTGCCTGAACCTTTTGTGCCAACATCACTGCTTTTAGCAAGTACTCTAGATATTTCTTGTTCGGCTTAGTAGGACAGTTCCTTGCCATATGACCTACACCCTGACAGTTGAAACACTTAATCGGATTACCCTGATTCACATTTCCCAAATTTCCAACAACTGGAGCTGCAACATTCCTATTCTGATTACCCATTGCCTGATTACCAACATTCTGACCCCTCTGATTTCCAACAAACTGACCCATCTGATTCCCTGCATACTGACCATGCTGATTCCCTGCATACTGACCTGCATTCTGCATATTCTGATTACCCATGTGAAATCCAGTAGCATATCCTTGCTGATTCCTATAAACTCCAACCATTTGGCCTCCATTACCCATATTGAAACTCGGCTGAGCAATCTGCTTGTTGCGAGTGTTCGATGAAATCCTTTGGTTGTTGTTAGTTGGTGTAGAATAGCGTCCTTGGAATGCCTTTGATTGAAACGCAAACGCTTGGGTCAATGCTGCAGAAGCTTCATCATTTTCAATGAATTCTGGGTCTTCGAATTGTGGGTATTGCTGTTGTGGAATAACATGTTGTTGTTGCTATGGGTAGAACTGTTGTTGGTAGACCGGTGTTGGTTGTTGAATGTATGATGGTTGCAAGTAGTTGTGAGTGGAAGATGATGATGATTGTTGTGTGTTCACTGGTAGCGGTGTTGGTGTAGTAGCAATTAATGCAAGAGGATCATGATTCTTTGCCAATTTTTCTTTCCTTACTTCATTAGCCTCAGCTTGGTTTTGCTTCAAAAAGTCATAGAGTTGATCATAAGTCACCTTATGTAAGTCCTTTGTTTGATTGACAATTGTAACATAACGACCCCATTCTTTTGGAAGGTTATTGATGAATTTGATGTTTGTTGCAATTGTTCGAGGTGTCAACTTGTTTCTGATTAACTCATTCATCAAAGTGCAAAACCTTGTGTAGTAAGATTCAATTTGTTCACCTTTAGTGGATGTAAAGTTCTCCCATTCAGTAAGAAGTTTGTTCTCAACGTCTTGTTGTCCAATCTTTGTTCCATGACATATCCTTCTAACACGTTCCCACATAGCATTAGCAGTTTCACAGCTGTCGACCGCAGCAAAGATCTCGTGTGGTAATCCAAGTTAGATTAAATGCATTGCCATATCATCAGCGGCGAGCTGCTTCCTGTCTGCATCTGTGTAATCTGCTTCTATTTGTTCACGCACAAATGGTTGAGTAGGAGGTGTTGTATTTGGATTACCTTCGATTTGAACTTGTCTTGGCTGAAATGGACCTTTTTCAATGGATTGGATCATTAATTTACCATCAGGCTTTGTTTTGATGTAACGAAGCATGCGGCTTGTCCATGGGAGATATCCACCTTTTTCAAGCATTGGAGGTCGGTTTTCCGCCCCGGCTGCATGAATATCTTGCTGAGTAGCCATTGATGAAGTGTAGATTGATAAAGTTGATTCTTGGATCGTTCCAACGAAATAGGAGTGGTGATTAGTGTAAGTTGATGCAAGTTTTTATGGTGAAAAATTTGATCTAAAACCTTAAAACCTCAATAACTTCTTTCTGGAGCGTTTTTGGGCCTCGAAACTTCACCTAAATTGATTAATCGATTCAGCGTGTCGTTCTCCTCTGTCTCACGGTCGTTTTGACAGGTATTTCGTCCAAAACGGAGTTACGGTTCAAAAGTTATGGCCGTTTGAAGTTCGGTTGTCAAAAGTCAAAAAAATCTTATGCGTAAACCCAGATCTTATGCGTAAACAGTAAACTTAAGCGTAGACTGAAACTTATGCGTAAACCAAATCTTATGCGTAAGGCAAATGTTAGGCGTAAACAAAAAGTTATGCGTAAACAGTAATCTTATGCGTAAGAAAATACTTATGCGTAAGATTAGTAGTTTATGCGTAAGCTTTGTGTTTATGTGTAAGATATATGTTACGCGTAAGGTTTAGCTTATGCGTAAGATTTTTACGCGTAAGGTTTACAAACCAAACTGATCTCTCAAACTTATCCAAGCTTGAAAGATATCCCGTGTCGAAGTATTCCAGAAACTTATCCAAGTCAGGGAAGTACTGAGTAATCTCTGATCGTTGAAGAAAACTTATGCGTAGGATATTTTGCGTAGAAAACTTATGTGTAGGATCTTAAGCGTAGATCTTATGCGTAGGATTTCACCTTTTGCGTAGGAATCCAACTTGAGCGTAGAAAAAGGGTTTTAAGCCAAAACTCAAGCATAGAAAGTAGTGTTACGCGTAGAAAAAGGGTTTTAAGCCAAAACTCACGCGTAAACAGTACGGAAAACTTGGGCAAGACGAAAACTTACGCGTAAGATGACCCAAACAGCTAAAATTTTGATTTTTTCAACCAAAAACACTATTTCCACTTGTTTCTTTTGATAAAATCTTTCCCAAAACACTTAGAATCACTAATACTTCAATAAAGTTCACAACTTTAACACTAAAACCACGTAAAAATCAAAACTTTTTGAAGAAAAAGTGCACAAATGAATGAAAAATGCAACTTTTTAACAAAAAACTTGATAAAAACACTCCTAAATCATTGTTAGGCTCTGATACCACTTGTAGGACCGAAAATTATGATTTTTATGTGATTCGGGAGGTCTTGGTTGATGATCAAAGATGAACTCCATGTTTGGTTTTAGAGAGATAAAGTAGAGAGAGGGTGAAGAAAAAGGATAATATTAAAGATAAGTGAAGGTTACACAATTTCCCACACCCCTCATGGAGAGTCATGAGGGGTATTTATAGGCTCATCCTATTACAAGTTTGCCTTTTGCACAATAGTAGTCCCTAAAGGCACAACTAACTACGTATCTAGTCCAATTCACGTATGTGACGTTATCTTTATAAAAGAGCGAGGCTAACAGAGGATAAGACAACCGCAATAGATGTTCAAAATCACAACTATTTTTCCAGCTGAGGTTTCAAGGACAACGTTTTTCAGCAATGGCAAAGGTACATTTATGGAAATTTCATAAAAATGTATGCATCAAAATCTCATCTATTTAATGAAATCTTATCTTATATATATATTATCGAATGTAAATACTCTATTATCTTTTCCACATATCTGTGAAGGTTGTTGGCGCCAACAAAGGTGGAGTCATGTCGATTGTTGAGGGGCTTCGTGGATTCGTTCCTTTTTTACAAATTTGAAAGGTTAGTTTTCTTGATGAATATCAATTGTTCAATGAAATGCCTAAATGATTTTTTATGCACTTGCTGTCACAAGCGATGGAACACTTTATTAATTTGGTTCCGGAACCAATTTCTGACCGGGTCATGGCGAGCAGCACAGTTAAGTCAGCCCTCCGCCACTTCAATGGTTTAGGAGAAAAGGCATACATGTGGTCCGTGTGTCTGTTGGTGACAAGCATGTTGTTGCACTCAATTCTAATGGATACGTAAGTCCATACCATTATTATTAAAGAAAAATCATCATAATTTTGTCCTAATATTATCATAATTCTATTGCATGTTTACAAATTGGGCAAAGGTTATTGTGGTGCACTTGGTCATGGTGATGAGATTGATAAAACGACTCTCGAGCTCTTAACCACCCTTAAAATGCACCTTGCTATTCAAGAACTTATGAGACAATAATTTGATCTTCAATGGTGGAATGTGATCTTCAATGGTGACTCTTTACCAAAGAAGGGTCCTGATGGACAAGATATTCCAATCAAGTCTGCTGAAGAGAACTCTGTAAGGAAGATGGAGATCAAGACACACATTATTCTCTTGATGGGAATACCTAATGAATTTCAGTTAGACTTTGATAGCTGTGAGACTGGGAAAGCTTTGATCGATGCTGTGGAGTTCAGGTTTGGAGGGAATGATGCTACTAAGAAGTCAAGGAAAAACATGTTGAAGCATCAGTTTGAGAACTTTACTGCTGCAAGTGGAGAAAAGATTGATGGCACATACAACAGACTTAATCAACTAGTTAGTCACTTAAAGCTTGTTGGTTATGTGATTCCTCAAGAAGATGTAAACCTCAAGTTTCTTGGAAGTCTTGCACCTGAATGGAGTATGCATACAGTTGTTTGGAGGAATAAGACTGATTTTGAAACTATGAAGTTGTAAAGTCTCTACAACAATCTAAAGGTATATGAACCAGAGTTGACTTTCTCATCTACTTCATATTCTGGTACACAAAATCTTGCCTTTATATCTTCAAAGTCAAAAGGATCTCAAGAATCCCACTCTACTGCTTATGGGGTATCTGCTGCTGATGGATCTGCTGCTAGTTCTAATGATAAGATTTCCACCAGTGATATTGCTTTGTGTGCATTCTTGGTTGATCTAACAACCACCATAAGGTCACAGGTTATCAACCAAGATATGGATCATATTGATCCTGATGATCTTGAAGAAATTGATCTTAAATGGCAGATGGCCATGTTGACCTTGAGGGCAAGAAAATTCTTGAAGAAGACAGGGATAGAAGTCAAGTACAGGGCTAAAGAAAATTTGGGTTTTGACAAGTCGAAGATAGAGTGCTACAATTGCAACAGGAAGGGTCATTTTGCCAGGGAATGTAGAGCCCCAAAGAAGAATGCTGAAGCTCCAAAGAAGACCACTGAAGAATCAAAGAATACCACTACTGCATTGGTATCTTGTGATGGATTGGGAGAGTATGATTGGAGTGATATGGCTGAAGAAGAACCAAATTATTATCTGGTGGCTCAAGTCAAGCCTAAAGTGCATAACTTTGCAATTATGGCCTATGCATCATCATCCTCTGGATCTGACTCTGAGGTATCTAATGATTCTGATCTATCTGTGTGTTCTTTTAAATCTTGTGCTGACAATGTAGAAGAACTTAAGTCTAGGAATGAGAGTCTAATTAGAGAATTTTAACACCTTAAAATTGATAACTTAGGTTACAAAGTAGGTATTCAAAATGTTGAAAGAAGATTAGAATATCTCAATGAGATTGAATTTCTTAAGAGTGTGAGCTAGAATATGTAGATAGAATTAACCAACAGGATGTTGAGATTTTTAAGAAAAACAATGAGATTGAATTTCTTAAGAATAAGTTAGAAGAAGCAGAAAAAGATAGAGATGCGGCTCTTGCTGATAAGGATAAACATGTAGTAAGAGTAAAGAAACAACAATATGCTTCTAACTTGGTTAATAAATCTATTGAGAGTACTTTGATGAGGAAAGGAAGTGGAATAGGCTACAATGATGTTGCTCCTCCTGTTAAAAGTGCCTATGCTCCACTAGGAAAAGAACTGTCTTTCATTAGTGAGTTAGACATAGAAAAACCCATAGGTAAACCTAGTACAAGTGTTTTAGAAACACCTAAGGTTGAAGTTAGAAAATTTCCTGAGGCTCCTACTATTGATGACTAGTATTCTGATAGTGATGATGAACAGGTTGAACTAGAACAAAGTGTGAAAAAGGAAGAAATTCCTACAAAAGTTGAACCTAAAAATGAACATGTTAAGTTTGTGAAACCTGTGTTAGGTAAAGGTATCTCTAGGAAAATGGTAGAATATAATGAGGTTCCTAGAGATCATATGAATGGATTCTATAATAAGCCTAGGGGAAATCAGAGAAACTTTAATAACCTAGTTTCAAAAAAATTAGGTAGTGAGTTTCAATTAAAGAAAAAGGCCTGTTATAAGTGTGGTAGTTTTGAACATTTGATAAATAGTTGTAAAGACCACCAAAAGCCTGTTTGGAATCAAAACACTAGGGTGAATCATAAATATGTTTCTAAAAATACTCACCCTCATCCTAACAGAAACATGATTCCAAGGGCTGTGTTGTTGAGATCTGGTGCAACTAGATCTATTTATGCTGCTAAATCAAATGGTGCTTTTAAAACCACAACTGGTTCTATTGCTGGCTCTACTACTAGTAAGCACTCTGCTGCTAGTATGCACTCTGCTGCTAGTAAGCAATCTGCTGTTAGTACAAAACTTTCTGCTTCTGGGCCAAAAGTTTTAACAAATACAGTTGTTGGAAATCACTTTTATGCTGTTAAGGCCTCAGCTTGCTGGGTTTGGAAACCAAAATCATCTGTTTCAAACAATGTTTCCAAAAATAGTAGTGCATCAAGTGATTTAAAGAAATTTAATTATGTTGATGCACAAGGCAGATCCAAGTCAGTAATGGCTTGGGTCCCCAAGAGAAACTAATTTCTCTATTTTCATGTGCAAGGTAATCTACAGGATGAGCTAAAAGATATGGTTATAGTTGACAGTGGATGCTTTGGACATATGACAGGTGATGAGTCTCAACTAGAAGACTTTGAGCCTTTTGAAGGTGGTTATGTTGCTTTTGGGAATGATCCAAAAGGTGGAAATATTATTGGAAGAGGAACTCTAAGAACTGGAAATTTGGACTTTGAGAAGGTGTTCCTTGTGAAAGGGCTTAAGTTTAATCTCTTTAGTGTCTCACAAATGTGTGACAAAAAGAACTTTGTTCTTTTTACAGACACTAAATGTATGATCCTTTCTCCTGATTTTCAGTTTCCAGATGATAAATTGGTGCTATTGAAGGTCCCTAGAAATGAAAATATATACAGTGACCATATTAAGAACATTGTTCCCAAAAGAGCTTTAACTTGTCTAATTGCAAATGCCACTATTGATGAGTCCAAATTATGGCATAGAAGACTTGGACATCTGAACTACAAACCCATGAACAAGTTGGTAAAAGGAAATCTTGTGAAAGGGATGCCTACAAAGACTTTTGAAAATTGTGAAACTTGTGTTGCATGTCAAAAGGGTAAACAACACAGAGTTTCATTCAAGTCCAAGACAGTGAACATAAATACTGAGCCCTTACACTTACTTCACATGGACTTATTTGGGCCTGTTTTTGTAAATAGTTTGAACAAGAAGTCATATTGCCTAGTTGTCACAGATGGCTTTAGCAGGTTTACTTGGGTGTTCTTTCTAGCTACTAAAGATGAAACTACAAAAATACTCAAGGCATTCATTACTAGAGTTGAAAACCTGCACAACCACAAGGTGAAGATTATCAGATGTGACAATGGAACTGAGTTCAAGAATAGTGTGATGAATCAATTCTGTGTGGGAAAAGGTATTCTAAGACAGTACAGTGTAGCAAGAACTCCACAACAGAATGGTGTTGCAGAGTGAAGAAACAGGACACTTATTGAGGCTGCAAGAACAATGTTATCTGACTCTAAACTACCTATACCTTTTTGGGCTGAAGCTGTAAACACTACATGTTTTGTGCAAAACAGAAGTAAGGTAGTCAAGCCTCACAATAAGACTCCATATGAGTTATTTCATGGAAAGAAGCCAATGATTGATTTTCTTAAACCATTTGGATGTCCTGTTACTATTTTGAACACTAAGGATCAGTTAGGCAAATTTGAAGAAAAAGCTGATGAAGGATACTTGGTTGGTTACTCTGTAAATAGTAAAGCTTTTAGGGTATACAATAAGAGAACCAAACATGTAGAGGAGAATTTGCACATCAAGTTCAGTGAGAACACATCTAATATTGAAGGGAAAGGACCAGAATGGTTGTTTAATGTTGATATTCTTGCCAAAACAATGAATTATGTACGAGTTATTGCTAGTGTTGACACTACCAAACCACAAGAAGATTTTGTTTTGGTTGAGAAATTGAAGATTGGTCCAACTTTACTACCCTTTCAGAAAGATCAATGTTCACAGGAAGATGATGCTACTCAAGAGAAACCTAAGGAAACTGAAGAAGGCATTGAAATACCTGTTGATGCAGAAAAGGTAACAAATGTAGCTCCCAAAGTGGTTGTTGATGTCTCTCCTAAAAGGCCATAAGACTCTGCTGCTGACTCAGAAGACTATACTGCTAGGCCAAAACAAACAACTACTGCTCCAACCAATTCTGCTGCCAAGCCTACTAACTTTGCTGCTTCACCAAAGTTTCCTTCTTTGGACACTCAGGGTAGGTCCTTTGCTGATCCAAACTATCCTGATGATCCAAATATGCCTCCTCTAGCAAATATCTACTATGATACAGATGATGATGCCCTTGATGGTAAACTATTTGGAGCTGATGCAGACATTACTAATTTGGAACTCAACATTCCTGTTAGTCCCATTTCTACCACAAGAGTTCACAAGGATCATCCCAAAGAACAAATTCTTAGTGATCCAACATCATCTGTTCAAACAAGAAAGATGACTAAAGAGCTAAAAGATCTACAACACCAAAGTTTCTTTCCAAGATCACTGCATCAAAGAAACAGTCACAAAGATCTCTAAAATTGCTTGTTTGCCTGTTTTCTATCTCAGATTGAACCCAAGAATACATACAAATCCTTAAAAAGAAGCAAGTTGGCTGGAAGCAATGCAAGATGAGCTTCTGCAATTTAAACTACAAGAAGTTTGGACTTTGGTTGATTTGCCAAATGGGAAAAGAGTAATTGGCACTAAATGGGTTTTCAGATGCAAAAGAGATGAAAGAGGCATAGTCATAAGAAATAAAGCAAGGTTAGTAGCACAAGGATATACTCAACAAGAAGGCCTTGATTATGATGAAGTATTTGCTCTTGTGGCAAGAATAGAAGCTATTAGATTATTCTTGAATTATGCTTCATATAAAGATTTTGTGGTGTATCAGATGGATGTAAAAAGTGCTTTTCTGTATGGGACCATTACAGAAGAAGTTTATGTGTCTCAACCACCTGGTTTTGAAGACCCTGACCATCCTGACAAAGTTTACAAGGTGAATAGAGCAATGTATGGTTTACATTAAGCTCCTAGAGCTTGGTATGATACCTTGTCAACATATTTGTTAGATTCTTGGTTTAGTGGAGGAAAGATTGACAAAACTTTGTTTCTCAAAAGACAAAAGGATGATATTTTGCTGGTTCAAATCTATGTTAATGACATCATCTTTGGGTCTACAAACAAAGCTATGTGTGTTGATTTTGAGAAGCTTATGAAGGATAAGTTTGCTCTGAGTTCAATGGGAGAACTCACCTTCTTCTTGGGTCTGCAAGTTATACAGAAGGACAATGGCATATTTATTAGTCAGGATAAGTATGTCAATGACATTTTGAAGAAGTTTGGATTTGAAGATGCTAAGCCTGCTAAGACAACCATGGAATCTAACAAACCTTTGTTGAAAGATGAAAATGTAAAGAAGTAGATGTTCACTTGTACAAATCAATGATTGGTTCATTGATGTACCTTACAGCTTCATGGCCTGATATTATGTTTGCTGTATGTGGCTGTGCAAGATTCCAAGTATGTCCTAAAGAATCACATCTCAATGCAGTGAAAAGAATTTTTAGGTATCTAAGGCATCAACCAAAATTGGGCCTCTAGTATCCTAAGGATTCACCTTTTGATTTGGTAGCATACTCAGACAGTGACTATGCTGGAGCTTGCTTGGATAGAAAGTCTACTACAAGAGGTTGTCAATTTCTTGGAAATAGATTGGTGTCATGGCAATGCAAGAAACAAACAGTGGTTGCAAATTCTACAATTGAAGCTGAGTATGTGGCTGCTTCAAGTTGTTGTGGACAAGTGCTTTGGATGCAAAATCAACTACTGGATTATGGATACAATTTCATGAACACCAAAATTCATATTGATAACAACAACACACTTTGCATAATTAAAAATGCTGTTTTTCATTCTAAAACAAAACATATTGAGATAAGGCATCATTTTATAAGAGATTGTTATGAGAAGAAGTTAATTCAAATTGTTAAGATTTATACTGATAACAATGTTTCTGATCTACTCACTAAACACTTTGATGTGGGGAGGTTTCAATTTTTAATTGCAAACATTGGTATGATAAATATTTGAAAAACCTATCTCCTTATGTTTTTGTAAAGTTTTGTAAAGATATTGTGCTGCTTGTTAAACTGTTTCTGTTGCTTCTTAAGAAGCATGTTATAAGTTGGAATGTACTCTGCTGCTATATGATTCTACTGCTACATATTTTCAGTACATTTGCAACATATGTTGGTATGTTTTGTGGTGTTTGGCCTAACATTTTGCAGGAAAAGTTATAAGTGATGCTTGTTGATGTTACTTCACAAGAATAAAGATATTCAAAACAGAACACAGTCACTTATCATTCATCAAGTCAAAGATTACAAAACAAAGTACTTCTAACACAAATAACTTCCCAAGTAAACAAAAGATTGCTACATCAACAGATACAATCAAAAGACAACAATCTACAACTACATCAATGCCTAGGGCATCGAAGCCCAATTACCACTTCTCTTTCTTTAGGCAGAGGAGGGTTTGACTTTCTTGTTCTGGATGCTGGCCTTGGCCTTGATGATTGTGGTCTTTCAGGAGTAGCAGGAGGATTGTTCTGAGGCTCATCCTCATCTGAAGAGGTGTAAAGAAAGGGGGAAACAAGTTCCATTGGAGATGGAGGTCTGATTGGGATCGAGGCTGGGTCTTCTGATGATTCTGAAGATGATGGAGATTTGGGGGACATAACTTTCTTACCCCTGGATGTGCTTGGGGTTTGATTCAAGTTCAAAAGATCCTTAAACACTGGAAGATAATGTTTTCTCTTCCGTGCTTGCTCGTTTGTCCTACATAGGTGGGGAGTGGTGCTTCATCCTCGGATGATGAATCAGAGGAGATGTTGATTATTTTGGGGGTGGATTTCATTTTAATTGTGATTTGATTTGGTTAATTGGTGTTTTTGAAAGTAATTAGGTTTTGTGTGTGTTAATTTAGGGGAAGATTAGTTTCTTTTTATAGGGAACACGGCATATATTGAGCATTTATTGTTGAGGATCGATTGACTTTTTGACCAAGTTTTGACTAGTCAACTCTGCTGCTGGCCAAATCATTCTGTTGCTAGTTGTCTCATTCTGCTGCTAGTGTTGCTGATATCCTGGTTGTGCTGCTATAGTTGGAAGTGTAAGGGTGGAATGTGCAACTTCTCTAAATAAGTTTAAAACCTAATTGACATTCACAATTGGTTTATCCGCGCTCCAAATTGAAGTTCTCTCAAACCCTAACACTCCATTACTCTCAAAGTCAAAAATCCCCAATTTCTCAAAACCCTAATTCATGGATTGTACACGTACCTGGGCAGAAAATCATGATAATGTTGCTTTACTGGATGAAGAGTTGGTTCCTGAAGGTTTCACAGATATGGCAAAATTCTTGAATGCTACTTCTCTTAGGTATGCATTAACTGTGACTCCTACTATATATGTTTCCTACATCAAACAGTTTTGGCTTACGGCTAAAGTCAAAATTAGGAATGGGGAAAAATATGTCAAAGCCATGGTAGATAGTCAACAAGTGCGTGTAACTGAATCTTCTATAAGAGAAATTCTTCTCTTGGATGATGAAACAGAGACCACGTGTCTTGCTAACTCTGCTATTTTTGAAGGTTTAAATGATTTGAGATATGAGGGCCATCATAAAAATTTAGAATTTCAAAAAGGGCTCCTCTGTTCTCAATACAAATTTTTGGTACACAATCTCCTTCATTGTTTGAGTTCTAAAACTTCTGGGTGGAATGAGTTTAGTGCTACCATAGCATCTGCTGTGATATGTCTAAGCAAAGGAAATCCTTTTAATTTTTCTAATATGATTTTGGAGGGGATTGCAAAAAGCATCAAAGAGTCTGGTTCTTATTTACTTTATCCAAGATTTATACAGCTCTTTGTAGAAAAACAAATTTCCATAGTAAAAACACATAAGGCCACTTATGATTCTCTTAAGTTGGTTCCAAAAATGTTTACTTTCTTGATTAAAAATGGAAAAGGTTTTTCAGGCACACATAAAGCTCTTACACCTTATATGGTGCAACTTGGGCAAAATATTCAGGGTGAAGAATCAGGAACTCCCACTGATTCCCATCACACACCCAATTTTACCGTATCTGTCACTCAAACCAAAATACTCTACTCCCTTAGGAAAGCCACAAAGAACACTGAGCTACCTCAGGATGGTGTTAGTATGTTTGTACCAGATGAGGTTGTCCTAGGTGATGAAGGGGACATGTTGGTGAGGGATGTCACTACTGCTTCTAGCTTAGCAGCAGAGCAGGACAGTGATAACATAACTAAGACCCAAACCAAGGCAACATCTAGTAAAGAGGGTTCTGATGAATCTAATTCCAATGATGGTAACCCTAGCCAAATGGCAAACACAGGGGGCTCAGATAATCAAACTAGGTTTGATACTGGGTTTACGTCCAAAGATTCACCTCTCGGACCAAGTAATACAGGTCGAAGTGATGAGGACAAATAAATGACAAATGAATTGATGGATAATATTGTACATGATGAAAATGTCAATGATTCACCTCTCGGACCAGGTCACACAGGTCGAAGTGATGAGACTAGTATGCAACTCATTAACAAATTGACGGTTATTTGTACAAATTTGGAGCTGAAATGTGATACTTTGGATGAGAAGGTTCTTGGTCTTTCTACCATTGCTGATGCTCAAGACAGAAAGATCAAAAGATTGCAAAAGATGATCAAGAATTTACGAAAATCAAGATCTTCAACCTCCTTCAGAAGATTAAAGAAAGTGGGCACTTCACAGGTTTTTAGTTTACATGAACAGTCTGTTCCTTTGGAAGAGGATGCTTCCAAACAGGGGAGGAATGAGGAGCAGGATGATGTAATGGGTTCAGGGGAGGCAAATTTGATGAAGGTTGACAATGCTCAAGATATGGATGCTGGAATAGTTTCAGGGGAGGTTCCAGAAATTAATGATATGGAGGTGGAAAGTCCTCAAGATATAGATGGTTTTCTGATTGCTGATAAGCAAGGTAATGAAGTTGTAATGGAAGAAGTGGCTGCTACTTAAGAAAAAGTGGTGGAGAAACTCAAGACTTTGGGTCCTGAGCAATTGGTAAAGGCAACAGGGTTGATGGGTGAAGCTTTAATGAGATTGGGTGATTCTGTGGCTAAAGAAGTGAATACTGCTGCTGTTACTAACAAGACAGATGACTCTGCTGCTGTACATAACTCTACTGCTAAGGATTTTGCTGATCCTGCTGCTAGTGAGAAATTCAATTCTACTGATGTACAAGATTCTATTGCTGGATCTAGTGACAAAGCTGCTGCTGAGGCAATGGTATTGTTATGTAAGAAGACTACAGAGGTTCTATCTAAATCACCTTCACAAAAGAAACCACAACAAATTCAACCACTACTACAACAACAAACATCCATAACCACATCATCTGCACCAAGAATACCAAATAAAGGAGTAGTAATCAGAGAACCTGTTGCTCAACAAAATAAGATAGTTTCATCATCTTCTACTGATAAAGGAAAGGGCAAGTTGGTTGAAGATTCAAAGTTAATGTATAAGGGGATTGATTACTCTTAGATACCTTTTCATTGGTGGCCTAAAGAACTGCAAATTGAACATGATTCAGCTGTTGCAATTTAAGAACAAGAGTTGATTAATATGGAAGAGCAACAGTTGATTCAAGAAGAAAAGGAAAAGGTTGAAAAAGAAACTGAAGATTTGAAGAGGTATGAGGAGTGGATTGAGCAAAAGATAAGAATAGATGCTGACATAGAACTCTCCAAGTTAGTTAAACTTGAAGAACAAGAAGTTCCAAACTTTGATGTTCAAACTTGGGTGAAAGACTTCACATAAAAGAAAAGAAAAGAAGATGCTGCTGCTAGAAGAAAGAAGAAAATACTCAGGGGTCCAACTCCACTTTAACAAAGACGAGAACATGAGAGATACCTAAAGAATATGAAGGGATGGAAATTGGTACAGTTGAAACCTAAGTCTGATCAAGAGGTTTTTAATTTGTATCAACAAGCTAGAAAAGAAATGGATACCTTGTATCCTATGGGTTGTGCAGAAGATCTAGAATATTTTGCTCAAACAAATAAGAAGTTGATACCTGACAAAGTTGTTGAGGCAGATCATATACAAGAAACAGAAGCTGAAATTCCTCCTAGTCAAAGGATTAAAAGAAAAAGTGTTGATCACAAGACTTTTACTAGGAAGAAGCAAAAGATCTCTAAAGAAAGCAGTAGTGAGATGGATAAAGCAGAAGAAGTTGAAAAAGAACAAGTAACAACTTTAGCTGTGATAGAAGAATCAGAAAAGCCTTTAGCTGAAAAACATCCTATCATCTCATATACTTTCAAGATAAGAGGTGGAAGTGACGGGTATTGGGAATTCATGAGATCAAATCATGAAGTTCAAGGCTTTAAAGAAATTTCACTGATATTTGACAAGATGGATAGAGATGATATTATTGCTATATGGGGATTATACAAAGAGAAATATGATGGAAAGAAGATGGATATTGTTCTTGATATTAATATTGCATTTGAAAATGTTTTGTATCGCATCTTGAAGAATATGTTTGATCCTCAGCCTGGTGATAAAGAATGGAATGAAATTGGATGCAGCAAGGTGCATAAATGGTGTTTGTATCAATCTTGTGGAGTTCATGAATTAAGGACTGGTGCAGTTACTTTGTTTTTGTTGGTGGAGAAAGACTATCCTAGTCTACATAAGTATCCTGAGATACTTAGGCAGATGGTGAGACTTGGATTTCTCAAGTGTCAACAATAGAATATGTCAGATAATCAAGCTTATCAATTGATACAGAAATATGAAAAGATGTTGAATTCAACTGTTTGAAGAAGCTTTAGAAGAAATTTGAAGATATAAGTGTTTGGAAGCATCCTCCTGGTGTTTAATTGAGCTTTGAAGAAACTTAATGATTTAGAAATAAATATTAAGTTTAGGGGAGGATTGTTGGGTTTTGGATTCTGTTGCTGAAGAGTCAAAATGCTGCTAAGGTGAAACTGCTGCTAAGGTTAAAGATTCTGCTGATGTACATTCAAAGTGCTGCTATGGGAAAGTGTTGCTAGTAGAATCTACTGCTGAAGAGATATGCATGTATACGGAATAGATAATTATAGAATAGATTGTGTGTATATTATATACGTCTAGAATATTCTTATCTTGTGTAGAAAGGTATTGTAAACCTAGTAGGATTCCTTGGTCTCTAAAAGGAGGATCCTAGGGTTAGATTAAGTATGTATTGTTTAGTTTTCATTTACACTTCAAGGTTGTAAAACCCTAGCATTGTCGAGTGCTCGTATTATTAATATATTGAAGTGTTGATAGTGAACAACTGTTCTTCTTAAGTTAAGCTTTAATATTCCGCGTTTTAGCTTAAGTATTAATTCAAGTCAACTTCTATATTAGATCGTTTTCTCAACTGGGATCAACAATTTCATAGCTTAATTTAGGTCTCTAGTAGCTTATTACAACATAAGTAGTCATCTAGGATCAGTCTCAATTCATTTTAGTCAACTACACTTGCATTCATAAAAAGTCAAAATAGTGTGTACTCAGTTTTTGGTCATAACTTTGTGAGCATTTGTAGGATTTGTTATTAGTTGGAAATAGCTTTGGTTTGATGATTTAAGAAGCTTAGCAGTGTATGAATCCATATTAAAGAGAAAATCTCAGTTTGGAATTCATTTGCTTATTAATAAGTTATATCAAAGTTGAATGATTGAGCATAAGTCTGCCCTGCACCATCAGTGTTGGCACTCTTTTTAGGGTATATTCAAGTGTGCAATTAAGTGTTTGAGTGAGTACTTTTGGTGATTTCAGAATCTCAGTAGGTTGGATTAGCTTTTGCCCCCATTAGTTTGCATCTCTGAGCTTATTGAAACAGCTTATTTCTACCTGCAAGTTAGGTAGTTTGAACCATTTCTGCTTATAGCTTATATAGGCCTGCAATTGTGTTTTATTTCTCATAACTTGAGATTTTGTGGATCATTTTAGTTGCTCAGACCTTATAGTTTCTTATTACATTGATATTATGCTTCTGGCTTAATCTGTTTGCAAACTGCTTATCCTTATTACTTATTTAAACTGCTTATAGTCCATTTGCTGAGTTTCTGTGTTACTATTGGTCTGAATCTTGTTTCACTGAACTTATTTGAGTCTGAAACACCTTTGGTTTAACTTTGGTACACTTTGGTTAAAAGTGCTTATCAATAAGCACTTTAATTAAGCTGTTTATCAGACAATCAGCACTTTTTCAGCTCATTTTTCAAGTTTCAAATTTTTCCTAGGTTTAGTATATTATTTTAAAAGTTTCATAAAATTTTCAGATTTTTCTGAGTTGTTTTGCTATTTTTCTTATTTTATTTTAGTTTTTAATCAATTTTTAATTACTTTTATTAAAGAAAAATCAAATAAAAATCAGAAAAAGCATAAAAAATTCCAAAAATATTTTAGAAAATAGTTTTTAATTATTTTAGATTTTTCAAAATTAAATTTGTCTTTTTCTCACTTAATTTCTTTTTATTTACATTTTAATTACTTTTTAATTAGTTAAAATAGTTTTTAATTCATAAAAATTAAATAAAAAGTCAAAAAAATATTTTTCTTTTTCTCAAAATTTTATTTTATCATTTTTAGATTAGGAAAATTATTTTCAACCCCGTAGTATTAGTCTAACTTCAAATTCACTTTTTAATTCACGCGTTTACGTTTATTTTACGTTTTAGCTTACGGTTTTAATTCTACGTTACGTTTTAGGTTTGGTAATTTGATTTGCTTGCTTAAGTGATCAATTGTGCTTCATTTTCATATTCATTAGTATAAATCTCATTGAAATCACGTTTTCTCACTTTCACGACACTTTTAACGAACCAGGAATTTCAAATTCCATTCACACCTTCACACGGACTACGATCCTGGGATTTGTATTTCCTTCAAATCCTTTGGAGAAATATAAATACTCTATACTATAAACTATATTTGATTATCAACCAATCAAATTTTGGCACCGCTGCCGGGGAAGGTTGAAGTGAATTTTTTATTTTCGTTTTCGAATCGTGTTTTGAAAAACTTCCTCTATCTTGTATATATTTTCTATAAAAATATAAAAAGTAAAAAATCAAAAACACTTTTATTAAAGTGTTTTCAAAAATCCAAAAATAAAATAACATCCTCACTCTCGAGGGAGTGTTGTAAACCATTATGAAAAAACAACAAAAGAGATCGTGAAATTATATATATTCAGATTACTTTATTACTACAACTAACTAAACTGGGAATACGGAGGTCTTGACATTAAATTGCAGACCGAAAAGAGATCCATTCTTCTCTCCCGCTCCGCTGCGCATAGTAATTGAGCAAACGGTTACGAATAACGTAACAGTTTCAAAAAGAGAATAAAAGTTTTGAGATTTTTGTTTTTCAATATTTAAAAAAGCCAAAAATATTTCCCAACCAAAAATACAAAAAAGATTTTCCTTTTCTATTTGATTTTCTTTTTCATTTGTGTTTTTGTGGTGTATGAATACCAGCTCATCTTCTAAACGTTTTATTTCTCCACTTTCAAATCCCGAAATTTTATTTCGACACAATCACCGAGTTCTTTTCCCAACCGTTGAAGAAATGAACCAAAATGAACAACACTTGGGACCCCTGCCGATGGGTGGTGCTCAAAACAACGGGATCCCTCCGATGGGACCCCAACCGACTTACGATTTACGTCCGACGGAGGAACAACTCCAATCACCATTCAATGGTGTGAGGAGGGCCATCGTGATTCCCGATATCACTGCAAATCAATTTGAGATTAATCACGGGTTACTCAACATCATCACAAGTATCTCATTTCACGGTCTAGAAAGTGAAGATCCTTATGTTCACATAAGGAATTTCACCGACATCACTAAAACTATAAAGTTAAACCAAGTTCCATATGATGTGGTTAAAATGAAATTCTTCCCTTTCTCCCTCAAGGCAGTAGCCCGGACTTGGCTTGAAAAGGAACCACCGAACTCAATTCATACTTGGGATGATCTAGCTTCCAAGTTCGTGAATCATTTTTACCCTCCATCTAAAACATCTAATATTCAAACTCAAATCTTTCGATTTCAGCAAGCTTTCGATGAATCGTTCAGCGAAGCTTGGGATAGATTTAAGGAGTTGTTGGAAAAATGTCCAAATCACGGGTTTTCACCTTTGCATCAGATTGATACTTTCTACAATGGGTTGAGTCTTGCCGATCAGGATTCACTCAATTCTGCTGCGGGTGGAAACTTGTTGACCGGAAACATTCAAGATGCTTTCACAATTATTGAGAATAAAGCTAAAGTGAGGATAGCTAGAAACAAACTTCAAACTTCAACTGCTAGTAGCAAATCTAATGATGAAGTTATGAATGCTATAGCTGCCCTCACTAAAAAAAGTTGAATCAATGGCTATTGAAAGATCTTCTAATCAAGTCAAAAACCATCAAGTCAATATGGTTAACCATGTTTGTGAGACTTGTGGTGGTCCTCATTCGTATTTTGAGTGCCCAGCCTCCGGTGGCTTCACTCACGAGAATGTGTATGCTACTTCGGGAACCTACAATATGGGCGGTAATGGTTACCAAACACAGGGAGACCGTAATCTTCTCAGCTACCGTTCTAACAATTATCTTAGACCACCCGGTTTCAATCAACCAAATCAAGTCAATCAAGTGAATCATAATGTGCAAAACTGAAACAATCAATTTAACTAGAATCAAAATCAAAATCGGAAGAACAATGGTTTTCAAAATCAAAATCAAGGTTTTCATCAGAATCAAAATCGGGGAATTACAATCAAGGCCCGAATCAAGGGAGTTTTCAAAACCAAGGAAATTATGAAAATTTTCAAAATGCTAATAATGGGAATTACAATCATGGAAATCAAAATTATGGAAAATTTCAAAATCAATGTTTCAACAACAATAACCGTGGTCAAAATTTTCAAAACCAAAATCCAGTTGTGAATCAAAATCACTCGTCCTCGGATGAGTTACTTAAGCAATTTATGAAAAGTCAAGAGGAAATTAATAAAATGCTAATTAATCAAATGACTGAATTGAATAAGCGTTTAAATGATCGACCCTCGGGTTCGGGAACTCTTCCACGCAACACGATCTCTAACCCTTGGGGCGATGTTAAAGCGATCACGACTCGAAGTGGTGTTTCATACGATGGACCCACGGCTCCGACTACCTCGTCTTCTCTTCCTCCCAAGGTAGTTGACCGTGAGACCATGGCGACAAAGGACACGATGCTTCCTATTAATAACGGAAGTACTGAAAACGTCCAACCTCCGTTGTCCATCCGTCAAAGTAGAAGGAAAAAGTTTTTGAACCAGAAAAGAAGTTCCAGTCAAAACCAAATTGCATTATCCGTCAAGATTGAACGATCAGAAGCTCCATGACAAAGCTAATCATCAAACGGAGAAGTTCTTCCAAATCTTCCAAGATTTGCACTTCGACATTAGCTTCGCGGATGCTATACTTTTAATGCCAAAATTTGCGTCTATGGTTAAAAATATTTTGCCTAACAACGAAAAATTGTTTGAAATGGCAAAAAACCCGTTGAATGAGAATTGCTCGGCGGTTATCCTCAAAATACTTCCCGAAAAGCTTGAAGACCCCGGTCGATTTCTCATTCCTTGCAATTTTCCGGGGATGGGTGAGTGCTTCGCCTTGGCCGATCTTGGTGCTAGCATTAACCTAATGCCATTATCTATTTGGAAAAAGTTATCTTTACCCGATTTGACCTCGAGCTTACCGACCGAACTACTTCCCGCCCGATGGGAATAGCCGAGGATGTCTTCGTCAATATAGGAAAGGTTCATTTCCCCACCAATTTTATCATTGATGATTTTGATGCTGATCCACTGGTACCTCTCATTCTCGGGAGAGGTTTCCTAAGGATTGGCCGTGCGTTAATTGATATTTATGATGAATAAATTACCCTACGCGTTGGTACTGAAGCCGTAACATTTAATTTGGATCAAACCGCGAGATATTCCTCCAATTATAACCATTTTTCTGTGAACCAAATCGATGTTATTGATATTGCTACGGAGGAGTATTCTCAAGAACTTCTCGGTTTTTCTGAAAATGCTTCGAGTGGTAATCCCACTCCTTCTTCTCAACCAATTATTTCCGATCCTTCCCCTTCCCTTACTCCGTTTAAGGGAAGTGATTTCATCTTGGAAGAGATCGAGGCCTTTCTTTCTAATGATTCGATTTCACCGGAAATTGATCATTCCGTTTGTGATCCGGAGGGAGATATCCTTTTGATTGAAAAATTGTTGAATGAATACCCAACTCCGTCTCTCCCTCTGATGGACCTTAAAATGGCCGATGTTAAAGAAGTTAAGCCGTCTACTGAGAATCCTCCGGAGCCCGAGCTCAAGGATTTACCTCCTCATCTTGAATACGATTTTTTAGAAGGAACCGACAAACTTCCCATCATAATTTCGGAAGACCTTAAAGATGAGGATAAGACCCATCTCTTAGATGTGCTCAAGAAGCATAAAAGTGCCATCGCTTGGCAAATTTCCGATATCAAGGGCATAGACCCTCGTTTTTGTACCCACAAAATTCTACTTGAAGATAATTACAAACCTTCCGTCCAACAACAACGACAGGTTATCCCGAAAATTCACGAGGTTATCAAAAAGGAAGTTATCAAACTCCTCGATGCTGGAATGATTTATCCAATCTCGGATAGCTCATGGGTTAGCCCGGTCTACTGTGTTCCGAAGAAAGGTTGTATGACTGTCGTGACAAATGAAGATAATGAGCTGATTTCGACACGTCTTGTTACCGGATGGAGAGTGTGTATTGATTATAGAAAATTGAATGATGCGACTCGTAAGGACCATTTCCCACTTCCTTTTATGGATAAAATGCTCGAACGTCAAGCAGGAAATGAGTTCTATTGTTTTCTCGATGGCTTTTCCGGTTATTTTCAAATTCCAATTGACCCTCCAGACCAGGAAAAGGCCACTTTTACTTGCCCTTATGGAACGTTTGCTTACCGACGTATGCCTTTCGGCTTATGCAATGATCTAGGCATGTTCCGGAGGTGCATGATGGCAATTTTCCATGATATGATTGAGAAAACCATGGAAGTTTTCATGGATGATTTCTCGGTTTATGGAGATTCCATCACTTCTTGCCTCTCCCATTTAGAAAGAATGTTGAAACGGTGTGAAGACACCAACTTGGTTCTAAATTGGGAGAAGTGCCATTTCATGGTTAAAGAGGGCATTGTCCTCGGCCATAAGATTTCAAAATCTGGGATTGAGGTCGATAGAGCTAAAGTCGACGTGATTGCTAATTTACCTCATCCCACGACCGTAAAAGGAATTAGAAGTTTTCTCGGTCATGCCGGCTTTTACCGACGTTTTATTCAAGATTTTTCCAAGATAGCCCGGCCCCTGACCCATTTACTTGAAAAATATTCTCCGTTTATCTTTTCAAATGAGTGCATTGAAGCATTTAATATCCTAAAGAAGAAGTTAACGGAGGCTCCTATCTTAGTTGCCCCCGATTGGAACTTACCTTTTGAGCTAATGTGCGATGCTAGCGATTATGCTATTGGTTCAGTCCTGGGGCAACGTAAGTAAAAATACTTTCAGCCGATACACTATGCTAGTAAAACAATGACCGATGCTCAATACCATTATACGACTACTGAAAAAGAAATGTTAGCTGTCATTTATGCTTTTGAAAAGTTCCGACCTTATCTTGTACTAAAGAAATGCATAGTGTATACGGATCATTCTGCTCTTAAGTATCTAATGGCAAAGCAAGATGCTAAGCCAAGATTGATGCGATGGGTTCTAATGGCAAAAAGGGAGCTGAGATCATTGCTGCTGATCACCTTTCGCATCTAGAAAATCCCCATCAAAGTGATTTCGAGAAAAAGGAAATTACCGAAACATTTCCTCTCGAGACACTTGGGAGTTTTTCACATAGTGATCCTAAACTTTGCGAATTACCATGCGGGAATTTCATAAGAAAAGGGATGTCGCTCCAACAAAACAAGAAATTCTTCAAAGATGTTAGACATTATTTCTGGGACGACCCCTACTTGTTCAAAATTTGCGTGGATCAAGTGATCTGGCGGTGCGTTCACGGCAAGGAAGCCGCTGAAATTCTTATGGCATGCCACAGTAGACCCACGGGGGGACATCATGGTGCCAACTTCACCGCTAAGAAAGTTTTCGATTCCGGCTTCTACTGGCCGACTATATACCGGGATGCCCATGACTTGGTTAAGTCATGTGATTCTTGCCAGCGTCAAGGAAAAATCTCTAAAAAGGATGAGATGCCTCAAAATGCTATTCAAGTTTGTGAGATCTTTGACGTTTGGGGTATTGATTTCATGGGACCATTCCCGTCTTCTAGAGGAAACAAATATATACTCGTGGCCGTCGATTACTTGTCAAAATGGGTTGAAGCGAAAGCGCTCCCCACCAATGACACCCGAGTTGTTGTGAAATTTCTCAAAAGTCTCTTCACCCGATTTGGTGCACCTCGTGCTATTATAAGTGATCGTGGGACCCATTTCAGTAATGATCAATTTGCTAAAGTTATGCTCAAATATGGTGTCACATATCGTCTTTCTACTGCATATCATCCGCAGACGAGCAGTCAAGTTGAGGTGTCCAATCATGGCTTGAAACATATCTTAGAAAGGACCGTAGGAGAACATCGTGCTTCATTGGCTGATAAGTTAGATGATGCATTATGGGCTTTCCGGACCGCTTACAAAACACCCATTGGGTGCACTCCTTACAAGCTGGTTTACGGGAAGGCCTGCCATTTGCCCTTTGAACTTGAGCACAAGGCCTACTGGGCCTTAAAACATGCCAATTTTGATCTCAAAACTACGGGTTATCATCGTAAAGTTCAATTGAATGAATTGACTGAGCTTCGTGATCTGGCCTATGAGAATTCTTTGATCTACAAAGAGAAAACAAAGAGGATTCATGATGCTAAGATTAAAGACCGAATTTTCAACGTTGGTGATCGAGTCCTTCTTTTAAATTCTCGATTGAAGATATTATCGGGCAAGTTAAAAACTGAGTTTACTCTAATATGAGAACATGTTTGGAATTGTGTTTAGGAAGATTAAAGTGGTGAAATCTAGTGAGCAGTTAGAGAGAGAAAGAGATGGAACCTTGAGAGAAAACTAGTGAAATATTAGATTGAATGTGAAAGTCCGACCCCTTCCAAGCTAGGGAAGGGGTATTTATAGTTACAATAAAACGCCCCCTGAAACGGGCTGTGGAGCGGGCTGACAGTGGGTAAAGACCTGACCCGACTCCACAAATACTAACTAACACTAAACTACGTACTAACAAATATGATAACTACTACGAGCTACAACATGCTAAACTATACACGTGGTGACCGAGTCTTCATATGAATAAATGTATTCCTAACAATCTCCCCCTAAGGAAGGTCACCCCGATAAATACATATTGAATCATAGCATTCAAGTATTTGACGACATCTTTGTAGCTCGTAGCCTTTTGATTCTTCATTGTTGTGATCTTTGTGCTTTAAGCGGTAGACTCTAGATGACTTGTTCAATGTGATGGATGATCTTTGGAACTTACTTCGAGTTCATCATCCAAAAGTATGTCTGAGATTCATCTTTGAGTAGTAACGTCTGCATGTGATTTGGACATCTTTGTGTTGGCATGCTCACACTTTTCAGGATCATGATCTTCTACATCAGAGTTGTGGAAGCATAGATTTGGCCCAATCAATGATCATGATTTCATAGATAGTGATGTCGAAGTGTGAGCATGTTGTGATGGGTCAGCATCTTTCCAGCAAATAACTACAATCGTCAGAAATTCCTGCAGGCAAACAGTTAGCAACAAATCATCTGGTACTTATAGGTTTGGAATTAGCGATCGTCAACAGCATAGTGTGAAGACTCCTTCTAACCCTTACCAAGACCGTTCCCAATTGGCAAACCCTGAGAGGATTTGCACGAACTACCTAAGTAGATCAATAATAAGGCGAAAAATGAACCACTTTTAGGGGGTCATTTAAGCCCGAAATTGAATTTATTTGATCAAATATTGCCCTAAATCATTCCTTTTGTGATTTTAGGTACTTGGAGAGTGAATTCTGGAAAAGAAGCTATTTTGGACGTTTTTGGAGCATAAAAGTGAAGAAAACGGCAAAGTCTCAATTTTCCATGCTGGGAACAGTACCTGACGGCGTCAAGAGTAATTCCCTGACGGCGTCAGACGTGAAAAGAATTAAAATCCGAGAGTTCATGAAGGCGTCACCAAGTAGGGCGTCAAGAGTTAATTGTGTGACGGCCTAGGACCTGACGGCGTCAGATCTAGATCAAGGCCGTCCGAGGAAGATTTTGGCGTCAAGAGTTAATTGTGTCACCAATTTGGTCTTGACGCCGTCAGACCCTATTTCCTATATATAGCTTTCTAATTTTTTACATTAAGAGAGAGAGTTTTGGAGGATGTTTTAAGAAACCCTAATTACGATTTGGGGACGAATTTTACAGGTTTTTCAAGGGTTTTCAACCCTTGATACCTTTCAAGTGTAATTGAGATAAGTACTCTTTTAATTCAATCAATATGTCTATGTGTTGGTTGTCTATATCTTGTTCTTGTCTTGATTCCACCATGTTAGGCTAAACTTATCTTGTGTTTGCTTGGATCTAATGAAACCTAGATGTTAATTATATGTTGATTACTTGTTTATAGTTGTATTGGGTGAATGAATTCGATGTTAGGCTTAAGAAAACTGGCAGATCTCCAAATGATAACATGCTTGAACGTCTTAGGAAACATGAACTGACGTGAACTAGGTTTATTTGGTTGTATTTAATGCATGAGTAAATTCTAATGATCCCATGTTATGGGGCTTATATCGGCTCGACATGGAGTGAAGTGGGCATTCATAGGATTGGGGATGTAAGTGCGCCACCCCATGAATGGTATTAAGGAATACAATCCGTCATCCACGCAGATATAACAAGTAATTAACATGTAAAAGATATCTAGGGAGTAAGGAAATCTAAGTAAACACATTTTCTCCACTTCTTGCTCACAACTTTAGTATAATTTAGTTTATTTTTCATTTTTAGTATTTTAATTTAATTGCATCTTTAGTATTGGGTTAGTTGACTAGCAACTAATTCCGCCCAAATCCTTCAAACCCGAGATTTTACTTGCTTTCTAAAAAATATAAAAATACAAAAATAATCATCCTTCATCTTTAGAACTAGTATTTAGGTTTTCTAATCCTAGCGACACTATTCCTTGCTGAACGATCAATCCCCCGGTACTTGTCACTATACTATACTACAACGATCAGGTACACTGCCTGGTGGGGGTTGTAAGCTTCTCGAGATCCCTCGAGAGGTAAAGCCTGGTGCAATTCCCACGCATCAAGTTTTTGGCGCCGTTGCTGGGGAATAGTTATTGTCTAGGTTAGAATCTCTTTTTATTAGGTCTACTTGCTAGATTCCTTTCTAGTAAGATTTTATTTTTATTTTTTAGGTCTTCTTTCGTCTATCTTATTTCTTCGTGTCTTTGTTCGTAACCTTTACCATACGACATCATGGAAGGTTGTAACATCTTTGAACCCATCATCCCACCACAACAAAACCCACCTTTAGAACCCCTTAGGCCCCGAACCTTAGGAGAATATTCCCGACCTAGCCACCAAGGCTATCGAAACACCATTGAGCTCACCGGAGCCAATGTGACCCCCTTGCGATCCGACACCATCCGGTTGGTGCAAAGCGGATGTGCATTCCATGGACTTCGTTCCGAAGATCCAAATCAACATCTTAAGGATTTTCTCAAAATCGTAGATTCCATAGACCTAGATGTTGCAACTAGAGAGACAACCCGTTTACGCCTATTCCAATTCTCTCTACGGGATCAAGCTAGTCAATGGCTTGAGCGTTTACCCGCAGGATCCATCACTACATGGGATGATCTCACCACTCGTTTCCTTGCTCAATTTTTCCCACCGGGGAAGACTGCAATGCTTAGGAATGACATTTTGATGTTTGAACAACATCAGGGTGAAACTTTCTACGAAGCGTGGGCCCGTTTTAAGGATCTCCTCCATAAGGTCCCTCATCATGGTATAAACCTTTGGTTATTAGTTCAGATTTTCTACGACCATGTTGACTATCACACTAAACGTACAATCGATAGGGCCGCTGGAGGTAAATTGCGTAATAAGAACGCCGAGGAGTCCTGGGCGATTATCGAGGAGGTCGCTGCTGATAACCATGAGATATGGGAGTTTAATCATACAATAAAAGCGGCCATCAATGCAGTCTCAACATCTGGGGGAACCACTGAAATCCCCGATGAACTCCTATGCAAACTCGAGGCAAAAGTTGACTATTTCGAGGAAAGGCAAAGGAGACCTTTAAGTCCTAGACGGGCTATTGTCAACTTTGTCTCGAAACCAACTTCGGCACCACTATCTGAGTCACCCTCTAGAGAAAATGTCGAGACTTTTCAGAACTATGCCCCACCATGTTCCCCTCCCAAGGAGCTTAGCTCGGAATTTGAAGCTAGAATGAGAGAATATATGGCGACTCACTCAGATCGGCTTGCTAGATTCGAGGAAGCAGTTTATAAGCAAAAAGAGGAGATGCAAAAGAAAATGAACGAGATGATGAGTCTATTAGAGGAGTATGCCAACCAGAGAACTCCCGAAAGAATGCTACTAAGGAAAGAGAGTGTCACCCCAACTACCCAATTTGTTAACTCCATCACGATTATCCACAAGGATAATGAGAAGGTAGAAGCCCCTGCTAAACAAACCTTAGAAGAGCCGTCAAAATCCCAATCCTTGAGTTATTACCTGAAGCATGATATAAACGAAAACACTATAACAAATTGGATTAAGGGTAACGGGCGTGACCAACCTTCCGAACAGAGTTCTGAGAAAGAGGAAGGCGGAAAAGATGAGTATGATACGTTACCTGGGGGGCCGATATTCGAGAGGCTATTGGTACAAAAAGTGGCTACTAAGCAGATGGCGTATGGGAACTTTGAGATACCAACTAGCATTGGGGATTTGAAATATCTTAGTGCTTTCACCGACCAAGGATCGGAAGTAAATCTTATGCCCCTAACTATTTACATGCAACTAACGTCAGAGATGCCAACCCCCACTCGTGTTAGGTTATCTCTTGCTGGACACTCTTACGTATACCCCCTAGGAATCGCAGAAGATGTATTGGTTAATGTCACATGATTCATGTACCCCGTTGATTTTATGATCATCGATGATAAGGGTGGTGGATGCATGCCAATAATCCTTGGGGCACCATTCCTCGCCACCGCTAGGGCTGTCATTAAGTATGAAGGCAGAAAAATCGAGCTTAAATCTGGAAAAAGAAAGATTAGCTTCCCCATGACCCCGCGAAGTGGGCATGAGAATTTGAGTTGGGGAAAGCTCAAAAACAACATTGACACGACACCCGTTCGTGTTCAGAATAAAATCATTGCTTGGGAGACAAGAATCGGAAGCTATAAGGAGGCTAAATATAAAAGAAGCCAACGCAGTAAAGTACATGTCAATCCTGAGCTTAGTCGACCAACGATGAACCATCCACCGTTTAAATAAGGGAACTTAGTGCTCTTAAGAGACTTGGAGATAACAATACCTCCCGATAAACCAAGTTCCTGGTGGTATGGACCTTTTACAATCATAAGCATAAGCCAAGAAGGGATAGCTACCCTGAGCAGTCAATTCGGGGGAGAGAAGATTGCGAGTATTGATCGTTTAAGACACTACTGTTATGATAGTGAGGATCCTAACTATATGGGATACGCTATCTTAAGAGATGAGATCACGTAGTAACCCATGACCTTGAGTCTAGCTACAAGACTCGTAAATAAAGAAAAGCGCTTCTTGGGAGGCAACCTATGCTTTGTGTGATTTTCATTTTATTTGTTTGTTATTTGCTTCCGTATGCATGTTTCATTTTTATTGTTGGTAGATCATGTTTCAAAAAAATTAAAAAGTGGAAATACTTTACTATGTTGTTTGACCTAGTCTTAACTCCAACCTAAAAGTATTTTTACAAAAGATAAGTGTAAGGGGAAACCCCAAATATGTTTTTAAGAAACACACAACCATGATTCTCCACAATATTAATTGAACATGTATATTTGTATTTGTTAGAGTCAAATGCTTGTATTGAGTCATAATGAAGTTTTGCAGGATTTTTCAGGAAGTAGGACCAAGTTTTTCCAAAAATTTTCCAGAAACTTAACATAAGAATTTCTGCAGGTCAATCCTGACAGCGTCAAGGGTTTACTCTTGACGGCGTCACGTGTGAAAATCTGGAAATTTTACCGGTTTTGTTTTTCTAACGGAGTCTTATGGTTTTTGTGAATTATTAAGTTTTATAAT
Organism: Artemisia argyi; assembly: GCA_030686995.1. NCBI lineage: Eukaryota > Viridiplantae > Streptophyta > Magnoliopsida > Asterales > Asteraceae > Artemisia > Artemisia argyi. Next base: position 151,598,228 of record CM060688.1, on the reverse strand, counting down.
CTCCAGGAAATCTGCAAACTTCATTCCACAAACATTATATCTTACTTTGTTTTCTAGGATTTAGTAACTTATATAGGATGCCGCCGATTTTACGCGAGGTTGCTTTGTCTATTTTCTCAGGATTTACAGGTTATTTATGACAAGAAGATGATTTATATTTCTGGAAGGGAAGCTTTGATTGTTCATTTTCTTGGAGGAAGATCTAACCTGGCCAACCTATAATCCATACCGAGCGAATCAGGGGAGTATTTGATTTCATTCTTTTTACTTACTTCACTTTTACATTCTTTACTTGAACATTGGGGACAATGTTCATCCTAAGTGTAAGGGGACGGTAAAATGATGATACCTTACAGATACACTTTCGCTTGAGTTTGTTTTGTTTAATGGTAGATGTGTAATAAAACTATGAGAAATACTTGTTAGTGTAATTTTAGCGCCAAATTTAAATTTTTTTACAACATTTAGGAGTGAAGCTTTAGCCTTAGCAAGCGTCTCATGGATAGGAGATTGTATGACTAGCACATAACCGTATATTCAGAAAAAATTTCCACCCAAATACGTGAGGTTCGCCTTTAGATTTGACAGGAAAAGCATTTACTGTTAGTGCTTATGAGTGTACCGGTAGCATTTAGATTCTAGAACTTGCGTTAGTGATGCATCCCGAGACCGCTAGTGAGACTACATTCGTGTAGTAGGATTTACTACATGATAAGAGGCATTAGGATCACCCTTGTGTTAAACCTGTATCATAATTACTTGACCATTTAAGTCATATTACTTGGCTAGTTAAGTCAACTAATTTTTCCCACACCCTTAGCGTTGTACTCATTTTTAGTACACGAAACCCCTAGTACACCCCTCCGAGCCTATCTTTTCGTTTCTGACTTTAAGCATCTTACTTAAAGGAAGAATTTGTTACACCCCACTTAAATGTACACCCAAATCGCCTTTGCCTTCCGTGTATGCACTCATCTTTAGTGCGTTATTGTTATTTATTTAGACCCTAAGTTAACTTTCTAATTGATTACATGGTTGCTAAGTCGAGTCATATCTTTGTACATATTGTTTTGGGACGATTGGGACTCATGGGTAAGTACTTATTTTATGGAGTAATGGGGAAGAACATCATATATTACCCCCATATGTACGTTAATATTAAAAGTGCTCCAAGTGTTTTGATTTTCTTAATTCAAGTCATTAGATTAGTTTATTGTAAAGTATGTAAAGATTCAAGTGTAAGGGGAATGTCCATTCCTTATGATGTATTATTTTGGATGGTACGGTAAAAGTGTATGCAAAAAATAATAATAATAATAATAATAAAAAAAAGATAAAAAAATAAAAAAATAAAAATCTAAAAAAAGAAGAAAAGAAAAGAAAAAAATAGAAAAAGAAAAAAAAGAGAAAAAACATACGGACTACCATCCCTTTTCGTTCTATGTTCATTTTATGTTTTTGTTATTTTTCATTTATTAGCTTAAGTCGAGTCTAGTCTTGGCTTAGCAACGCCATATTGTACATGTAATTGACCAAGATTGTTAGCTCGCCACCAGTAAAAACTTCCTTTATCCAACAAAACCGTGTATTTCATATCCCTATACCTAACGTTACAGCCCTTTAAAAGACCTCTTTGATAGTTTATCCTAGGTGCTTACGCCATGTGGTGGAGGTTTGATCCTTTCCCAAGCCTATGGTAATCTATTTTGCTATGACAGGTAGTGAGAGATATCTTCCATTTCCATATTGTTATATTACTTTATTACACCCGAGAGATGTAAGTATCTAAACACTATTTGTGAGGTGCTAGTGTATGACCTCCGTGCTTGTCTTTGGTCTTTTGTGGAACGATTATTTGTTGTAATTACTTTTATATTAGTGTTAAATGACCTCTAACTTGTCTTTTGATTAGAATAAAAGCATATTTGCTTGAGGACAAGCAAATCTCAAGTGTAAGGGTATTTGATAAGGCGAAAAATGAACCACTTTTAGTGGGTCATTTAAGTCCGGAATTGAATTTATTTGATAAAATATTGCCCTAAATCGTTCATTTTGTGATTTTAGGTACTTGGAGAGTGAATTCTTGAAAAGAAGCTATTTTGGACGTTTTTGGAGCATAAAAGTGAAGAAAACGGCAAAGTCTCAATTTTCCATGCTGGGAACAGTACCTGACGGCGTCAAGAGTAATTCCCTGACTGCGTCAGACGTGAAAAGAATTAAAATCCGAGAGTTCATGAAGGCGTCACCAAGTAGGGCGTCAAGAGTTAATTGTGTTACGACCTAGGACCTGACGGCGTCAGATCTAGATCAAGGCCGTCCGAGGAAGATTTTGGCGGCGAGATGACGGCGTCACCAATTTGGTCTTGACGCCGTCAGACCCTATTTCCTATATATAGTTTTCTAATTTTTTTACATTAAGAGAGAGAGTTTTGGAGGAAGTTTTAAGAAACCCTAATTACGATTTGGAGATGAATTTTACAGGTTTTTCAAGGGTTTTCAACCCTTGATACCTTTCAAGTGTAATTGAGATAAGTACTCTTTTAATTCAATCAATATGTCTATGTGTTGGTTGTCTATATCTTGTTCTTGTCTTGATTCCACCATGTTAGGCTAAACTTATCTTGTGTTTGCTTGGATCTAATGAAACCAAGATGTTAAGTATATGTTGATTACTTGTTTATAGTTGTATTGGGTGAATGAATTCGATGTTAGGCTTAAGAAAACTGGCAGATCTCCAAATGGTAACATGCTTGAACGTCTTAGGAAACATGAACTGATGTGCACTAGGTTTATTTAGTTGTATTTAATGCATGAGTAAATTTTAATGATCCCATGTTATGGGGCTTATATCGGCTCGACATGGAGTGAAGTGGGCATTCATAGGATTGGGGAAGTAAGTGCGCCACCCCATGAATGGTATTAAGGAATACAATCCGTCATCCACGCAGCTATAACAAGTAATTAACATGTAAAAGATATCTAGGGAGTAAGGAAATCTAAGTAAACACATTTTCTCCACTTCTTGCTCACAACTTTAGTATAATTTAGTTTATTTTTCATTTTTAGTATTTTAATTTAATTGCATCTTTAGTATTGGGTTAGTTGACTAGCAACTAATTCCGCCCAAATCCTTCAAACCCGAGATTTTACTTGTTTTCTAAAAAATATAAAAATACAAAAATAATCATCCTTCATCTTTAGAACTAGTATTTAGGTTTTCTAATCCTAGCGACACTATTCCTTGCTGAACGATCAATCCCCCGGTACTTGTCACTATACTATACTACAACGATCAGGTACACTGCCTGGTGGGGGTTGTAAGCTTCTCGAGATCCCTCGAGAGGTAAAGCCTGGTGCAATTCCCACGCATCAATCAACAATTGGGTGAGTCGCTGGAGATCACTCCACGACTGTTGACCATTTGTAACCATCATGACCACTAAGCGTAATCCACAAGGAATTACCTAAGTGACCTGCTTTCAGGGCTGCTTGATGTTGACCCTGGCAGGAATTTCCATTCAATCACTGGGAGTTACAATAGTAACTTCCCTCATAAATGTTCTGGCAGATTGCTAAGATTTGTGTAGGACTCATAAGTTTACCACTGGTGTCCTTAATGTTGAACAACCAGGGTAGAAGTAGCACGTGTTCCTATGAGATCTTTGTATGCATCTCGAGGCTCTAGTCTCAATAACTGCATTTGGTTTACCTATGCGAAGATTAGGGAGAGGTCTCCTGCTTCAATATCAACCATCTCTAAGAGGTAAGTTGATAGATTACACCGGTTCCCAGTGAGAATGAAACAAGTTCTTTTAAGAGAACGTGAGTGGCTAGAAGGTTTAGTGCAGTGTGTCACTGGGTCCATGACGTCTTGTTTTCAATACCGATGTTTCCTTAGCAACCATCAGTAGCTTATGTATTGAACCCGATTTCTGCCCTAAGGTTGAATAATAGGAGGTCTATTTCTTTTCACCCTTTCTCATTTCATTTCTTTTTAATTCTTCAACCCCTTCTTTCTCCATTCTCACATTTCTCCTTTTTTCATAATCATACCTACGAAATTTCTAATACTATCTATTTGGTATTGTCCTTGGGTAGATCCCTCCGGCTCTGGCGGATCATAGGATGGTTTTCCTAACCTTAGCCACCTTATAACTTCATGACTATCCTATGTTGCCATTTACCAAATCATTAAAAATTATATCAACGTGTTTATGATTGAGAAACACATTTTGTTAACACGTTGAGAGTTTTTCCATTTTCAAATGCTCCCCCTTAACATGTGCACAAAGGTTTTGATAGGAATTTGCACATGTCGGGGTGAGTTGCACTTTTGAATTGATCTACTCTTAGTGACCATGACCGATTCGAGACACGTTTACATCACTAGTTAGACTAGCTTGAAATTATTACCCGGCCTAGTCAAGACCACTTAGAGTTTCTCAAAACGGTACACTCTACTCAGACAAGTCCTCTTTGAGACACGTTTACATCACTGGTTAGACCAGCTTGAAATTAGTACCCGGCCAGGACAAGTCCTTTCGATTGATGACGGTTTTTGTTTCTTCAATTCATTGGTTAAGTCTGAGTCTCGATCATATAGGATGCAAGGATCCTTTTTTCACAAAGCATTTGCTCCCCCTCAATATGTGCATCAATATACAAAAGAGTTTAGCACATATGGGAGAGCATACATTAAGGTTCAAAACATCACATTTTAATCAGATTTTCATATTTAAATCACATTTTCTCCCCCGATCAAAAAATTCAAACCCTTTGAGATCTGTGATCCCAAGTGATTTAAATAAATTTAAAGATTTTGGGAGAAAGATGTGTGAGATTTAAGAATGACTGATTTTGAGATGATACATTAGCTCCCCCTCAATCCTTGAGGGAGCATGTTATGTGTTAGAAATGATGAGTTTGTAAATGATTTTGAGTTTAACGAGAAACTCATGAAAAATTTGTATACTAACACATAACAAGCACATTTAATGCACTGCATATAAGCACAAAGATCTTGTTTTGATGATATATAGTTTTTGAAATCGTTCTCCCCCTCAATCGATGACGCATTTTCAATTTATCATTTTGCACAATAGAATAATCCGTTATCATTGATTGAGAGGCAAATTTGTAAACAAAGTTTCAAGTTTTATTTGATCTTCAAATACCATGGTGCCACCAAGTTTGGAGCAAATACTTTCCCGAAGAATCATTGAAGGAAAAGTATTTGTGACGTAAAGAAGACTTATCTTCTTTTACAAGAAATGATGCACTGAAGCGTACATCAGATAGGAAAGACACAAGTATAAAGTAATTCATGCCTTTGTTAGGAACAGTCGTCTTTTTGGCGACGAACTTTCCCCAATAATAAGACCAGGTTGCTATCTGAAGTAATAGCAAACCATGATTGATAGAGATTTTGGGAAACGACATGTTTTAGAAAAAGACATTATTTGGTGTAAAGGAAAAACTCATGTTCAAGCATATGTATGATTTCGTGCCATTATTGAATGGCATTTCTATAATCGTACATAATATTGATTACACATGAGACATGTCGTGAGAAGAGTATTTTTGGGTTTTATGATTTTTCAGATTTTTATGGTTTTTGTAGGTTTTATATTTTTCTATTTTCTTTTTGTTATAAATTATGTACAAAGGATATGTGAAGCATCCCCTTTACTCCTCCTGATCTTCCTGAAGACTTTTGAGATCTTCAGGCGTGAGACTCTTCATTCCAAGACGAGGGAGAATGAATTGAAATCGTTCCCTAGGAAGCGCTTTGGTGAAGATATCTGCAAGCTGGAACTCAGTCCTCACGAAGTAAAGTTCCACAATCCCCTTCTCGACATGTTCCCTGATGAAGTGATGTCGAATGTCAATGTGCTTGGATATGGAGTGCTGGACATTGTTTCAGCAGAGAGCAATTGCGCTTTTGTTGTCACAATACATGGGAACCTTGTTAAACACAAGGCCATAGTCTGAAAGTTGTGATCTCATCCAAAGGATCTGAGCACAACATGATGACATGGAAATGTATTGAGCTTCTGTGGAGGAGATTGAAGTACTCATCTGTTTCTTTGAAGACCAACTAACCAGCTTATCACCTAGAAACTGTGCACCTCCTAATGTGCTTCGACGAGTGTCTTGACATCCCGCATGGTCAACGTCGGAATAAGCCGTGAGCGCCATAGCGGTGTCCTTGGGATACCAGAGACCCATGTTGATTGTTCCTTTAAGATACCGAAAGACCCTCTTGACAGCTTCCAAGTGCTTCTTGGTTGGTTTGGATTAATATCGAGCACACATGCAAACGGCAAAAAGGAGGTCCGGTCTGCTAGCAGTGAGATACATTAAGGAGCCAATCATACTCCGATTCTTGGTTTGGTCGACAGGAATTCCAACATTGTCTTTATCGAGTTTTGATCTTTCGATCATGGGAGTATCAACTGAGTCACAGGATTCGAATCCAAATTTCTTCAAGATTTCATTAGCATACTTGGATTGATTGATGAATATGCCATTGGGAATTTGAGATACTTGCAGGCCCAAAAAGAACGACATTTGTCCCATCATGGACATCTGGAACTCAGAGCTCATCTCATGGGAGAAACGATCACACTCCTTAGGATCAGAGGAGGCAAATATGATATCATCAACATAGATTTGAACATGAAGGTAATTTTTGACTGTTTTTCTAGTAAAGAGTGTAGGATCAACGACGCCTTTGGTAAACTTGTTAGCCAGAAGGAATTTGGACAAAGTATCATACCATGCTCTGGGAGCTTGCTTAAGCCCATAAAGAGCCTTCTTCAAACGATAGACATGATTAGGACGTTCCGGATCCACGAACCCTTCGGGTTGACTAACATATACCACCTCTTTTAGATCGCCATTTAAGAATGCGGTCTTAACGTCCATTTGATATACTACCATATTCTGACTGGCAGCATTAGCAAGAAATATTCTTATGGCTTCAATTCTAGCAACAGGAGCTAAGGATTCTTCAAAGTCTATTCCTTCTTCTTGACGGTATCCTTTTGCTACAAGCCTTGCCTTGTTATTCAATACATCTCCATGCTCATCAAGCTTGACCTTAAATATCCATTTTAGAGTAATGATCATAGCATGGTCAGGAGGAGGTACTAATTCCCACACTTCAAGTCGATCAAACTTATGAATTTCTTCCACCATAGTTGTAAACCATGAGTGTTAAGACATTGCATCTTTGAAGTCCTTGGGCTCAGCTTTAGAGAGGATAGAATTGAAGAAGCACCACAAGGCGTCAGTAGCTAGCTGTTTATGGGTAGATACCGGACGAGAAGGGTTTCCAATGATGTTGTCAATTGGGTGATCATTTGTCCATTTTCTGAGATACTCATGTGGTTGAGGATAGTGAATAGAGATTGCTGTGTTAGATTCTTCTGAGGATGTTGCATCATTGGAAGATTCTGGAGCAAAGATATTTACAAACGATTCGTCAACAGGTGGAGCGAAAGGATTTACTTCAAAAGAATTATCCACAGCTGCTTCTCTTCATACAGAGGAAGAATGAACATTAGATGTAGAAACTGAGTGACTGATAGTGGGAGCTTCTGGATCCAATGACAGCGAAGTGGATGGTCCAGCATTATAGAGTGGAGCATTTTCTGCACCGGCTGGTTGTGGAACGACTGGAGCTTCAGAAGCAGCCAAATTTTGAGGTTTAAAGTATTCATCAAACATTGGGTCAAACAGTTTCTTCCAATCTTCACTTGTATGAGGCACAAAAGGAGTAGCAGGTGTGGGATTCTGTACAAGCCCGGAGCTTATGGGTCCAGGAGACAAAATGTTTGGTACGAGTCCAAGACTTGCTTGTCCAGGAGCCTGTTGCTCAGTCAGCTCATCAAATGTCACGTGAATTCTTTCCATTATGTCTTTGGTACGTTTGTTGTAGATTTGGTACCCCTTTCGTTATGGAGCATAACCAACGAAGAAACCAATGTCAGCTTTGGCCTTGAGTTTCCCAATATCTTCACTGTCATTCGTTGGATAACACAATGTGCCAAATACTGGTAGAAACGAAAGATCTGGTTTTCTGCCATGAACCAGTTCATACGGAGTCTTGCAATGGAGAGGATGTATCAAGGATCGATTATGTGTGTAGCAAGCGGTTGCAATAGCCTCTGCCCAGAGGAACATGGGAGCTTTAGAAAATATGAGCATAGTCCTAGCAGCGTCAACCAAAGTGCGTTTACGCCTTTCAACAACTCCATTTTGTTGAGGAGTACGTGGAATGCTCTTTTGGTGACTAATGCCGACACTTTCATAAAATTGAGTAAGTTGTTTGTTCACGAACTCCGTTCCATTGTCAGTGCGAATGAACCTAACAGTTTTGTTGAGTCAAACTTGCAATTGCTTGATGAGTCTTATGATGATCTCCGGAGTTTCTTCCTTTGATCGCAAAAACTTTACCCATGTGAAGCGAGAGAAGTCATCAACAATAATTAGCACGTATTTCTTTCCATTGATACTTTGAATCCTCATTGGTCCACAAAGATCCATGTGAAGAGTGTGTAGAACTTCCATAATGGAATTGACAGTTTTGGGTTTGTGGGTGTGCTTTTTGCTCTTGTCCATTTGACATGCGAAGCATAGATGATCCTTTTCATACTTAAGTCTGGGCAATCCTCGAACAAGATCCTTAAGGGTGAGTTCATTGATGGTACCGAAGTTCAAGTGGTTTAAACGACGATGCCACAGCCATGACTTGTTCTTGGATGCTTTTGAGAGCAAGCAAATGGGAGAGGACCGCATCATATCTTCAATTGAGATGGTATAAAGATTGGTGCCCTGACTGCCTTTGAGAAGATCTATACCATCTAATTCTCTAACAAAACATGTGTGTTTTCTGAAGGCAACTTCAAGATCTGAATCACAGAATTGACCAACCGAAAATAGATTGTGCCCAAGTCCCTCCACGTAGTACACCCTAGATATCACACTGTCTCCAAAGACGTAATCATCATAACCCATTATTGTACGAAAGTGGTCATTCCCGAATCTGATCGTACCACTGAAGCTTTCCACAAAATTCTTGAGCCGCGAGCGATCCCCGGTCATATGTTTTGAGCAGCCTGAGTCCAAATACCAAAGGACGATTTGTACGACCTGCATTTGAAACCAGACAATGGTGGATAACTGAAAAAGCTGGAGTCCCACAAGCAATTGGGGTCCGTTTGGTTAGCACATATAAACATTGGATTATCATAAGTCACGGAGATACTGTTGGTATTTTTACAAGTTGATGCACTAGACCTAGGAGTGGTACTATGTGCTTCTACCGGGAACCTTCTACCGGTAGGTCTCCATTTCTTAATTGGCACTACTTTGGAGTTAGTGATCCTAGTCAAGGGGCACTTTTCTCCTAGGGTGAATTTCCTTCTAGTAGGCCTCCATTGATAACCAACATTAGTGAAAACCTTTCCTGTTTTATTCCAGACCTGCCTAACCCGTTTAGCACTCAAAACATTCTTAACCGAAGATGGCATGGAGGATTTTAAGAAAGACACAACACAAGCATCATGATTACCAAAAAATAAGCATTCGTTACAAGTCTTACAAATAACACCAGAATTCGAATTAATTACATCATTGTTAACACAAATGTTTGAGTCAACTCAATTCCTTTCATTCAACATAACTTTATTGTTCCTAGAGGATTCTTCTACTTCCTTCTTAAGTGCACTCTTAGCCGGCAAAGCCCTATCATTCTTTGTATTGCACCTAGGCTGTGGCTTGCTAGCTTTAAACATACCGTTTACTCCTGTAGAATCAATGATGGGAACATTAGTATGCTTAGTTGCTAATTGTTTACCGGTGATCATGATGTTGGATTGTGACATTGTTTGGGGGTTATCAAAAGTAACATCTTTGTTGCACACATTAGAGTGCGATGCAAATGACCTATCCGACTTCTTATCATTCTTGGGGCATAAGCCTATAGCGTATTCTAATAATTCATGAGCTCTATTAGTGAGGAAGCATGCACCAACAATAACATCCTCCAGCGGTTTAGTTATCCGATTATCTTCAATTGTTTCTCTAAGTTTGACAAGGCAATCCTTAAGGTGTCTAAGATAGTTGCTATGAACTAGCTTATTGTTCCTAAGGGGAAGAGAAACATTCAAGGCATCACACGCATATTTCTTACAATCAAGAACATTGGAAATCTCATGGTCACATGAAACGACGAGAATTTTACCTTTCACCATAGTCTTTAGATTCTCAATTTCGTTTAACAAAGAAGTGACTTTTTCATTGTTTTGGTCACGTGTTATTTTAATAGACTCAAATAACTCTTTGTAACGTTGTTTAGCATTTGACATTTCAGCACGAAGCCACACATTTTCATGTTGTAATTCGTTAATGATGACTTGTTTCTGAAAGCTTTGAGAATCTAACGACATTTTGTAATTGGTATTGGTCACATCGCACATGTTAGACTTTAATTGTGCAATTTGGGCCTGATGTGTCTCGCGACTACTAGTTTTAAATTTATAACATGAATTACCGGATAAAGCTAAGAACACACGGGCAAGTATGACCCTTTCGTATGTAGTTAGTTTTGGTTGGTAAGCCGAGGTCGTTCACTAGGATTTGGGTGTTTTCAATTGTGAAGAATCTATGTAACAATAAGCAATAAAAGGGGTGGTAATTGGTTGTCACGATCCAAAATACCATATAAGCAATATGTAACACGAAAATGATAATTATGTAAATTCAATAAGATTAAAAACTACACTTGCTTAGACTAGTTTACATCCTTGATAAGCATGATTGTGATAACTCTTCTTAACATGTTGGTTATGATGATTAGTTGGTGTTCTAATCAATTGTTCTTACAAATTAAACCTTGGCCAAGATCTTAGTTTATAAAAACAAGCATTAAGTTTAACCAATCAATTCAAGATCAATTCAAGGTTCATAAGGTTGGGTTAACAATCTTAAACACAAAAATAATCTTTTGTTTTATCAAATACTCTTAAGAAATGGTCAATACAAAAGGTAACCGATCATAGACAAAAGGTTACAATTGATTGCAAACTACTACACTTTCGACCAATTAGGCGTTTTACAATCAATCCGATTTGATAGACAAAAGTTTTCTCATTACAATCACACTTTAGTTTCTTTGTTTAACCAAGAATAATTTTGGTGGAAAACAATCATTCATAGACAAATGATTCTAACTAGTTGAATAACAATTAATCTTTCGACCAATAAAATCATTAGCAACTAGTTAAACTTGATTCAACAAATGTCACTATGAAACTTAAGTACAATTGGGTTTTAGAATTAACTTGAAATTGAATTAAAACATGTTATCACAATCATAAGCAAACCATTAAATAATAAACATAATCTAAGCAAGTGCACAAAGGCACTAGCCACTCATAGCAAACATGAACATAAACTCAGAATTTTGAACATTAGAAACCATGATTAAGAGTCTTACAATGATTGAAATAAGATAACAAATGATGAAGTAATGATGCCTCAAGTTTTGGTGATGACTTCTTGATGTTTTGACCTCCAAATGATGACTTCTTGGACCTCCAAAGTTTCCTGGGATTTTATGGACGAATTTTGGTATTGAGAGGGAGTATTGGTGGTAGGAGAGGTGTTCTCTCAAGTTGGGATAGAGAGAATTGGTAAGTGATGATTAGAAATGCATGTAAAGTTCTCTATTTATACTCCTCTCAAGGCCTAGGGGTCATCAATGCTCAACTTGGTGACCAAGTAGTTTAGAAGGAACTAGAATACCAAATAGAAGAGCCTAGAATTAAGTAGAATGAAGTAGAATGAGTTTTGCAAAAGTTTAAAGAGCTGACCAACCGATCGGTTTCGGGGCATTATCGATCGGTTGGGCAAAAGTCATAAACACAAAAGTTGTAGATCTTTCTCTTAGTTTTCCGTGGCCGTGACGGAGGGTCAAACGGAGTCCGTATGATCAAGTTATGGCCAAAATGGTAAAGGTGTGTCGGGAACAACGAGTCTTCCATTAATTCTTCGTTCGAGCTTCTTTCCTTCATCTCTTTTCTCGTTTTCCCTCTTGTACTTTATTCTTGAGTCTTTGGAGTGACAACTTCATGACTTTTATCTTCTCGAACATACTCCAAGAGACTTTCATTTGTCGGGAATTCTTCGTACATGCATAAATCTTTATCTTTTTCTTGGCTCTTCGTTCTTTGTCCAAACTTGATTATTCCTTGTCAACGAACTTTAGCGTGACGAAAACTTGGATTCCTCTTTGTGAAATGCTTGAACGAACTGAATCTCGAGTTGGGAATGACATATCCTTCATTTCCTTCACTTTTTCCTGTTTTTGGCTACAAATGCTTGCAAACATACTTTGATACGATTATGTGACAAAAGCATATAAAAATAACCGAAAAACATACGAATAACGCCACAAAAAAACATGCACAATTTGAGCGTTATCAAACCCCCCACACTTGAACTTTGCTTGCCCTCAAGCAAATCTAGAAAAAGAAAAATCGAAATCATACCTAAATGAAAAAAATGAAAAGAAAATTTTGAAAACTATTAAAATTTGAAAAATATTTTTGGTTTTTTTTTTTTTTTTTTTTTTTTTTTTTTTTTTTTTTTAAACATAGAATTTTTATCAATAACAAGCGAAAATGTGCACAAACTCCCCCACACTTAAGGGTTTGCTTGCCCTCAAGCAAATATTAAGAAAAATAGATCCCACATGGTGCACAAGTATGTTTAGAAAAATGCGATGCAAATATACCAAGTACTAGTACGAGATACGATTCATCGTTTTTACGCGTTAGTGGTGAAAAACTGAGATGTTTGACAATACCCAATGATTTTCTTGCTTGATTAACATTTCTAAACACCTCACGAAAAAGGAATCAAGTATAATTCACTCAACACTCATTTATTTGTGGTGGTGGAATATATATAAGAGAAATCACACTCATTGCTCAGTCATGATCCGCTTATTACCATAGGCTTGTACAAGAAACAAAACTCCACCGACGTAGCGTAAGCACCAAGTGTAAACATCTAAAGAGGTCTTTTATTCGGGTTGTAATGTAAGGCTTCTGGGTTTTACCACGCTTATGTTCAAACATCTCATACAAAAACATAATAGTTCGTTGGCGCGAATTTTTGATTTACTCGAATAACGGATGGTCACTAGAGTATATTTCGAATCGCTGGCACGTTATTCGCATAACGGATGGTCACCAAAATAAGCACTAGATCGCTAGCACGTTATTCGATCACTCGAAAACCAGATGGTCACTACAATATTCATGCACTTGATATTCTCACAAAGCCATTACTATATCCGGATAGATAAAGTAATTTGGTAAGGGTAGGGATAAGGCATGGGAATATTTATGAAATTGGTTTTAAAAGAAAAATAAAGTCAAGTCTAAGTCCCATTGTTGCTAGTTACCAAACAATCCACGAACCTGTAAATGATTATAGTTACAATCTTCTCTTCTTCACATATCGATCACCATATATATATATATATATATATATATATATATATATATATATATATATATATATATATATATATCACATCTTAGCACATTGGCTACTCGATATCTCAAACATACTTCCTCTTCCTTCATCTTCATACATATAGCACATTTGCTATAATTGTCACCTTATAGTTGCAATCACTTATTTTCATCTTTTCTTCTGATTTTTTTTTTACTTTTTTTTTCTTTCATACATAACATATCCCCCACACTTCGTATAATCATACACCACAAAAATACAAATAAGAAGGTGCACTCTTCGTCCTTGTCGGAATAGCACACATGAATCAAAAAGTGTGGCTAACTAATAATCATAAAAACAATCCAACATACCAAGCAACTAGCAACCCACCATTTAGACTTTGACAAGGGGTTAGGCTAAGGTTTAAAGTGTAAAATATTTTTGTATTTTTTCTGCATTTAACAAAAATGAAAAGGATGGCTCAGAGGGTGAACTAAGGGTATCTAGCGCTAAAGATGAACGCTAACAAATAGGTTCCAAATACGAGGATAACTAACCGATGTGGTTAGCAAAAATTATTTTGTAAACGGATGGCCATTTGGTGTTATTCCTAAGGGTGCCTCTTTATCACACGAATACACTTATATCACACGAATGTGATCTAACTTCGGTCTGGTAATGATTTACAAGTACAAGTTCTAGAATAAATAAAATCACCGGCACACTCATAGCAAAAGATTCAAGCATAAAGGATGTATGCTTTATAAGAAACAGGCTCAAATCCTCACAATTTAGTGGAAAGGGTTATAAAATGCGCTAGCAAATGTTATCGATCCCAGAATGGATTGCAATATTAATCGGGACACATCTCAAATTTTTCAAAATTATAAATTTTACCAGTGGATTGATCCAGTTATTCTAATATATTACCTAAAACCGTGAAAACAAATAGGTCAGAAGGGCAAACAAGTATACAAAAATTATTTTCAAATTGGCCCAAAAATTTGGAAAATTAAAAATGAGTTTCGTTTTTCACTATTTTAATTTCCCCCCACACTTAAGTTAGACATTGTCTTTAATGTGAAAAATAAGCTTCAAAGCATGTAAAATAGGGAAAATAAATATATAGATAGTCCAAGAGAAACGAAACTTCCCGGGCCAAAGAAATCGTGACCGAACTCCATATGATAAGGTGCTAAGCAAATGCTAGCATAAGCTTCTGATCCAAGCATTCTCCTCCATCACCTGTTGCATTTATTCAAACAAAAACAAAACAAAACAAACAAATTGCACACAATAATAGATTAAACATTACGAGCATGTAACACCCCCACACTTAAGATCTTCCAAGTTTTAAAAAGAAAGTTGGAAAAAAGGGTGTACATGTTTATTTCAAACAACTAAAAAGGAGCTCGGGTTGCCTCCCGAGAAGCGCTTAATTTATTACTAAGTCATTAGCTAGACTCTTCCCCGGATTAGGATACTTTGACGATATGGTTCAAATGGGGAATTTCAGTTCTTAAACGTTGAGGATATGGGATATTTGGTATGTACTCCACAAGTGACGGAGATACATTTGATTTGACTATGTGATAATCCCTTTTTGTTATCTTGAACGGTTCATCAATTTTATTAAAAACGAAGACAGGCGGCGAACCTTTTTTATATTTCGAAAGGTCATCAGACTTTCCACTCCTAGTGAATACGTTCTCAATGTGAGGTGGAGGAGGTGGGTTAGTCATACCATTTTGTTTTGAAGAAACTGGATTTTTTGGTTTAGACCATTCGTCTATCTTTCTTTCCAATTCTCCATTCCTCTTGGGTACCTTTGACACTTCTTTCTCCTGCTTCTTAATCTCTTTTTCTTTCAAGAATTCCTTTTCAACGTCTCCAATTGCATTGATTTTCTTGTTACCAACATGATTTGACGATTCATCATGCCTAAACATCTTCTCATCTACTAAGAGTTCAGTAGTCTGGATATGCACGGTGCAATCCTCAAGAAAAAGGTGAAACGGTTAGTGAACTAGTAATGATTGGGGTTGGCATGGTTGTAATGGGTTCCTCAATAACTTCAACATCACCCTTATCATGTTCATTTCGGATTGAGGGTGGTTTGTGTTGGGAATTACGGATTTGAAGATTACAAAACCCCACGAGCAAGAATGAAGAAAGAAGAAACAAGAGGGACCTAAATATAAAATAGATAGCTAGCTTGATTAGTAAGCTAGGTTTTATGTAAACCCTAGCCTCTCTATTATATAAAGAGGGCAGGCGTCTAGGGTTACAAGTATCTTTTCATATTTTTCATTCATAGTCTCTTCAATGAGAGTCTAGAAACGCATAGAGCGTCTAGTAGTAGTAGTAGTAGTAGTAGTAGTAGTAGTAATAGTAGTTTTTATATTTATAATAAAGAAAACCTTGAAGTAATATTGATCAATTGAAGTAATATTGATTATGTTCTTGTTCTTGTAGATCACTGATAAATTGTAGAGGATCAAGAGCCCACTTGTTAAAGTTTCAATCCTCGGGCTATGGAATTTACTTGTCTATCAAGAATCTTGAAGTTAACAAGGTCAAATTCAAGATTAGGGGAGGATTGTAGGGAATTATTGAAATGACAAAGAGTCATTAATGCTATTAGTATTTTTAGAAATTCATATTAGGTAGTGATATGATTTGATTTTAAATTTATTGTCTTTTAGGGTTCCTTATGCTTGTAAAAGGAACACAGGCTTATGGTTTACAAACACTTCTTGAAATACTTTCAATATTCAGTAATAGAGATCCATAGAGGATCATTGTTATTAGAAAAACCTTGTGAAACTTTGATTGTTATTTATCATTATTCTATTGTGCAAAAAAAAAAAAAAAAAAAAAAAAAAAAAAATTGTATATTTTTTGTTTTATCTTGTTTGCAGGTTTTGGTGTTTGGTTCATTACCATACAACAAATGGTTCTCAACTCACCATGTCTTACTGACACAAGAGTTGGCTAGCCCACAAGATTATGGCTTGTGGTAAAGGCCGCAGAAAACCATAAATGGTAATCAACTCACCATGATGATGACGGTATTCCATCAAAGAGTTGGCTAGTCCAAAAGCAAACGGTTTTTTGTAAAGACACATCAATTCCGTTGATAGCTGTAATGGTATGCTCAAAACCATAGGGTACTCAACTCACCCATGCTTCATTGCTGAGAGTTGAAATGGTCATCAATTCACCATGGTTGCTGCCCTATTGGGGGACCAAAGAATTGGATAGTCCTGAGCAAACGGCTACAGGTAAAAACATGTCAAATCCGTTTATGGCTGTGATGATTTGCCAAAAATCATTAGGGTTTTTCAACACACCGATGATTCACGTTCTAAGTGTTGAACTGGTTTCTAGTTAACCAGGGTGATGCCACGATTCCACCAAATGACTAGCTAGCCCAAGAGTGAGTAGCTACTTGGTAAAGGCTTATCAAATCTACTTATGTTGTTGCTGGTTCTTGTTGCTGCTGATAGGTTGAAGTTGCTAATGGTTCCTTGTTCTTCAAAGATGGTTACTAGTTGCTTCTGATATATAGGGTGGTTGCTGCTGGTTACCTTATTTTGCTGCACCCGTTCAAGTTTCAATCCTCAGGCTATGGAATTTATTTATCTATCAAGAATCTTGAAGTTAACGAAGTCAAATTCAAGATTAGGGGAGGATTGTAGGGAATTATTGAAATGACAAAGAGTCATTAATGTTATTAGTATTTTTAGAAATTCATATTAGGTAGTGATATGATTTGATTTTATATTTATTGTCTTTTAGGGTTCCTTATGCATATAAAAGGAACACATGCTTATGTTTGAAAGATACTTCTTGAAAACACTTTTAATATTTAGTAATAGAGATCCATAGAGGATCATTTTTATTAGAAAAACCTTGTGAAACTTTGATTGTTATTAATCATTATTCCGCTGTGCAAATCATTGTTTCTATTATCCTAGATTGGGCTTAAACGATCCCAACAATTGGTAAATTGTTAAAGATCGTTTAAGCCCTATCTAGGATTAGTAACATTGATATTGATTGCACAGCGGAACAATAACAAGAACATAATCAATATTACTTCAAGGTTTTCTTTATTATAAATATAAAAACTACTATTACTACTACTACTACTACTACTACTAGACGCTCTATGCGTTTCTAGACTCTCATTGAAGAGACTATGAATGAAAAAGATGAAAAGATACTTGTAACCCTAGACGCCTACCCTCTTTATATAATAGAGAGGCTAGGGTTTACATAAAACCTAGCTTACTAATCAAGCTAGCTATCTATTTTATATTTAGGTCCCTCTTATTTCTTTTTTCTTCATTCTTGCTCGTGGGGTTTTGTAATCTTCAAATCTGTAATTCCCAACAATCTTCCCCTATTTGATATTACAAAACAATCTGCATGAAGAAACAATGTCATCACCAATAATAAGCTGTACATCATAAGTATTTTTCCCCTTTTTGTAATCTTCTAATAGGGGTCTTGTGCATCTCGTAAACGCTTCCCCTCAAGTGATGCATGTAGATGGTTAACAAGCTTCCCCTTAAGAATAGACTAACCATCTCAGGAATCAACTAATAATTAATAATAATAATAATAATAATAATAATAATAATAATAACTTTTTTTTTTTTTACTATTTTTTTTTACTAATAAGCAGTAACGAGCAGCAGGAACGAGTAGCAGGAACAAACAGCAGTATCCGAACAACAAGAATATGGTCAAGTATATTAACAAATAATCTTGTTCCCCTTAAAAATATATACTTGCCATCTCTTTATTCCAGTAGACTCCATGGAGTGATCATTGATGAAGAAAATCAAATATAACTGATCTACAATTGGCATCAGAGCACAGGGGGCTCGTGAGATCTAGGGTTTCAAGGTTTTCATGTTCGTGTTTATCTATTAAAAGCAGTTTCGAAGAAGAGCAGAAAAGGGTTTACTGGTGTCAATGGAAGCAGTTTCTGGTTTAGTAAAATAGGTATCATCATGTGATCTGGACGGTGCAAAGAATTAATAAGGTAATGATATTAAATTCATGATTCGTTTCAGTACTAAATTGAGTTGTCGTATTGCGCATATGATAAGATGGATTTAGATTATTTTTACCTCGTATTGTTATTAATTTGATAACGTGGGGTCTATGGGTGTATTCGTGGGTCGGTGTGATTACTTTAATCCTCGGATGTTGTGTTTGTCGTGATGTGTTGATAAGGATGGACCAGTTATATTATTCGAGACAATGGTCGAATGTTTATTCAATCATTAATGAGGTGTTACTGCTGATCTCTTAAATTATTAAAATATTGTAGGATCATTATTATTTAACGGGTGGATCTGATTCTGTATATTAAAGGGTGTTTGTTTCATTATTTATAGTAACCTCGTATTAGGGTTAATGAGGTTTGACGTTTTCTTGCTAAATTAATGAATCGATATTTGGTCACATGGTGTTACTGAACTGTCTTTATGAACATTGATGGGTCATTTTCTACACGTGGGGCTAGTTGGTAAAAAGTGATTGGTACGTAAGAGGATAATATTACTTTGGTTTATACTGATGATCGATTAGTTGTTGCTGCTGTTGGTTTTGTTCGAATATTTAGCAACAAATAAGTGTATCAGTAGGAAACAAAAATCATCATCAGAAGGAACCATGAAGTACATCAGCAGAAATAAGAACAAGGTCATCAACAGTAACTGATACGTACGAGCAGCAATATAAATATTTGAACAATAAGAACTCAGTAGTACCACGTTTTCTGACGCCGACCAATTAATTGTAGACACTTTGTTCCACTCTTGCAAAACACGACAACCATATAACTGACCCATGTGATTCAATTTCCACAAGACGAAAAATCACAACGTTTGACCAGTCGTATCAATAACCCCACTTGCACTTGGCGACAAATCAATCATATTGCATCAATTTTAATAATCACGTGACCTCATCTTGACCAGTCACTATCCAGTTCAAATCTCCATAAACTGACATCAAACACATGTACGATAAAATCTTCCAACTCACAATAGTATATATAACCCATCTCGAATACTCAACAATGTGATATCTAGTGATCTACAATTGATCAGTGATCTACAACTGTTCCCCTAATCTTGATTATTTTTTTACAATTGGTATCAGAGATGGTGGCTCTTGATATCTAGTGATCTACAAGGTTTATTGTTGAAGAAAGCAGCCGTGAGAAGGTTTATTCAAGGTGGAACAGATCTGGTAAAAGAAAGTCGACTGAAGCAGATGTAAAAAAGAAGTGACTGATCAATATTTCTTTTGGCAACAAAAAGAATTCAACGCAATTGGCTGATTCACAAAGGTATCTCGTACGCTTTATTAAGTCTGGTTGTCCTTTGTGGTTTTCATTCACTTCGAAATTTATTAAGGGTTGGAGAATTAATAGTAACCTCGTACTGAAAAAGATCATTGACTGGTTGAATTTAATTCTTCCTCAAACGTCGGTCGGTTGTTCGTGTCAGAGATTGAATATTAATTGTGTTTGAAGGAATTTATTTAACGAAGTGATCATAGGTTACTGATTACTACGTATATGATTTGTTTTGTGGTAAGGAGTATTATATTCGATTTGGTATTCATTGGATGTGATACATCGGTGGAGTTAAAGGAATTGATTGGCTGATTCAGAACAGCATAACCTCGTACAACATTTATTTGGTTTGTCGCTTATTGCTTCTACTATCACATGCTTGCTGCTAATTATTATTGTGGTTGAATGAAAGTTTGTGTGGGGCTGATCTGTCGTTTTCTGCATTTCGTAACCTCGTACTTCTTTATGGTATTAATTGGTGATATATATTAAAAGGGCTTTGTCGCTAGTATTGTTTTAATGTGGGGCTGAGATGCAATTTATTATTGCTTAAAAAGCTGTTGCTCTTATTTATTGATTCAACAGACAACCTAGTACTATTAAATTGTTGTCACAGATGATGAATTAATTGCAAGAAGGGGTTGTCATTTTGGTCAGTGGAGCAGTGATTGACTGATTGCATTAAAGCAACTTCGTATTGAGTTAATTCTGTTGGAAGTCCTACCAGTTTGGTTAAGACTGTACTGCATAATTTTAATTCTGCTTCTTGTTTAAGAACTATTTGTTTCTGCTGATGCTTTAAAAGTTACTGCTGATCGTCATTTTGATTCAGCTGATCGTTCTGTTTCTGCTGCCATCACATACTAGTGCTATTCGTTCCTGCTGATTTCACTTGATTATTCCTTGTCAACGAACTGAATCTCGAGTTGGGAATGACAAATCCTTCATTTCCTTCACTTTTTCCTGTTTTTGGCTACAAATGCTTGCAAACATACTTTGATACGATTATGTGACAAAAGCATATAAAAATAACCGAAAAACATACGAATAACGCCACTAAAAACATGCACAATTTGAGCATTATCTGGGCCCTCAATTTTCGAATCGTGTTAGTGTGAGCTTGAATTGTATCATCCCGCTTGGCTAATTCAAAACATGTGTCAAATTCCGGAGCATCCGAAGATGTCTTGGTATTCGAGATTTTGATTCTTTCTTCTAGATGTTGATATTTTAACCGTAAGTTAAGGTTATCAATCTCCAGTTTCAAAAAGTGCCTAACCATGTTATCATGGTCGTCGTTTTGAATTTTTTGATGTAATTTACAATTCTCCCCCTCAAGCTCAACAACACGATTTTGAAACGTATTAAGTGCAACCGAAATTTCATGAAATTGACTAGCAGCAAGTGCAGAACCAGTGACAGTACAAAATACATCTTGTGCAATGCAATGAGCAATCAAATTTTCATTCATGATGAGAATATGTTTTCTGTCCACTTCACTGTGTTTAAGATCTATTGCTAGTTTTTCACCCTCATTTTCCACGGATTTGAAAACTTCTTTCATGTCATTTACATCTTTGTTTATGGTTTCTTTAAGACCCTCAAAATGTTCTTTGAGAAGTTTAAAAAATGGCATGACCTCTGTTAAATAGCATTCTTTTGTTTGTTTAAAGCCCCTTTCCCCTTCAGTAATCCCTGTTGGTGTGATTCTCTTTTTACACGTTTTCTCAAAATCAGTGAACAGTTGACAGAGAACATATAAAATAGTTAGAGTATTACATTGTGTAGGAAGAGTTAACGGTACTAAATGCATGGGGGTATTATGAGGATACCAAGTGGGGTCAGCAATTCTAAATACAGTGCGTGTTTCTCCCACTATTCTTTCTGCTTTCATCTTTTCTAAGTCAATATTCCAACATATTTGTTCAGGGGAAATTTTCTTTTGAGGGACAAAGATGGCTGAGTGATTATCATCAGTGTAATCATAGTGAAACACGAGATTATTAGCAGTGCACAGGGGATCCTTTAATTTCTCAGCAAGTTTTTCCCAAGTTCTATCTTCAATCTCATTAATCTCATCATAGGATCTCAGATCAGGAGGGGCATGATCAGGCTCAAGCATAATGTTTGCATCATATAACGCAGGCTGAGCACCTATACCATTTCTAAGGAAGTTGTTCGTAGGTTTATCTATCACCTTATCACTATGTTCATCCCTTAGTATCCTATGTCTTTGCATCATTTGAGCAGTTTGACTGGTTTGGCCTTGCGTGTACAATTTTTCTTTCAGTTTGTTTTTTAGTGTCTTAAGATTAGAGAAATCATTTAGAAGTTTTGTTTCTTTATCTTTGAAATTGTGTTTGAGTGTGGTTAACCCCTTTTGAATCTCCTGTTTTTGTTTAGCAGTTTGATCTAATTGTTTTTGTAAAGATTGTAACTCCTTTTTCAACGGTTCTCTCTTAAGATTATTTTCAGCTATGTAAGCACGCATTTGCCATTCCATGTTCTGCTCACGTTCAGTGAGTTCAAATCTAGCACGTTGTTCGTACATTGCCACCTGATCCTTAAGGATATTAAATCTAATGGTCAAAGAGTCATTAGGGTAATGCACATTGTGCTCAGGTGACACACATTTACTATCATTAACAAAGGGTACACCACTTGGTGTAACAGGCGAGTCATTGTCATTCACATATCTTTCATATGGGACAATATTGCTATTTCCCATATCAATGATATCCGAATTATCAACATTCGTGAGTTGTACCGAGTCATGAACCCCCTGTGAATTGTCAATGTTGCATAAGACATGAGAGTTTCGTACCTCAGAGATAGTAGGTGTGATGGCAGAACCCGGTAGTTGTGATGAGGACGCAGCGGAGTACAGATTTGCCATGAATATGTTTTGGGCTGTAGGTTCATCATCAACATCTGAGTTGAAAGCATCACAATCTTCAACTTGGAAGATGTTTGGATCATTACATGCCAAGTCTTCAACTGGTTGATCATCCACATCAGCATCAAACGTATTCCCTTCATCACCAGCAAGAAAGAGCAGTGCCTCTTCATCCAAAGCCGTTCCATTCTCATGTGCTTGCATCAACAACATCTTATCTTTGAAGTAGTCGGAGTTTTGTGGACGTTTTGGTTGAGTGCAATTTCTTGCAATGTGGCCCAATCCACCATAGTTGTAGCATTTGGGTTGTCTTGCTGGCCCATGAATAGCATTCCCCACTCTATACGGCCTATTACCACGAATAACATTCCTTTGATTCAAGTTTTGCCTACCTTGAACATTTTTGAACCACAACCCTTCCATCTTCTACAACTGCCTGATTACGTGGATTAGATGACGTCCTAAGTTGGTTGTTGGTTTGAGGAAGTGTAGCTCTGAATTGTTGGACAAGAAGGGACACTTGATTAGATAGGTTATCAATCATCTTGTCAGTGTGAGAGTATTCAGAGTCTTGATGGCTGTTCACAGTAGTCGTTGATTGAGTAGATAGGGTACCGACTTGATCATTAAAGGATTGACTAGTTGGCAGGGCATTTGCAACAAATGCGAGAGAGTCATTGGTTGTTGTAGGATTAAGTTTCTCTCTCATTGACCGATCATAGGCAGCATGCTTTTCATGTTGTTGGAGATAGGCATAGAGTTGTTCATGATTGGTGTTTCTGAGTCCTTTGTTGAGTTTCACTGCAGTCACGAATCTATCCCATTCGGGTGCCATGTTGTTCACAAATTTGGAATTTAGTTGGATGTTGGGCATTGTCATCTTGATCATTCTCATATCATTCACTAGTTTGTGAAACCTGACATAATAGTCAGTTATGGTTTCACCCGCATTCATCTTGAAGTGCTCAAATTCATCATACAACTGAGATTCACGATCTTCCTTGGTTAATTCCGACCCCGCAAGATGCATTTTGACATTGTCCCAAACAGCTTTGGCCTCAGTGTTATAATTTATGGGCTTGTAGACATCTTTGGGGAGCCCTTGAATGACAATGTTTGATGCTCTAATGTAAGCATCATAACGCTTCTTTTCTTCCTCAGATAGGTCATTGTAAGTGCGAGGTCTGGTTGCTCCAAGGACAGCAGCTTGATTCTCAATTGTTGCCACCGTGTCTCCCACTGTGCCCATTTGAAATGGTCCTTCATCAATGGATTTCAAAATGTTGACTCCATTCTCCTTTCCCAAGCAGTAGAGGCGAATCCTTTGGGCCCATGATTCATAGTCAGTTCTGTCCAGCATTGGAGGACGGGTATCCGACCCTGCAGCTTGAATGTCATCAGAGGAAGTGCTTGCCATGCTGTGGAAAGTGAGTAAGTCTTAGTACCAAGTTTTAAACACAAGTATAATTCGTGTTTGGTTGCAACAAGTCAAATTACAACCGTTCAACAGATAACAAGTCAAGTTGTAAGTGTAGCCTCACAACGTCAAGTTACTTTTGAATTAGTCGTAACAACTTAAGTCGCAACAGTGCACAAGTTTCACTAATGTCACTGAACCAAGTCACTAACACCACTCCACAACTCGCCACTATACAATTTGATGGAACACTAACTCGCTGAAAACTGAACAACTCACTGAAACAGATCAACTCTCTGAAACAGATCAACTCACCACAAAACAGATCAACTCGCTAGAAATGATCAACTCGCTAGTATCATCAACTCGCTAGAATCAGGAACCTCAACTCGCTGGAACAGTAAGACAAAAACGTCGCTATCTAGTGATTTGGCTTTATATCCCAAAATAGCAAAGCGCCAAATCGCTACCCCAACTCGCTAATAAATCATGCCAACCCTCTACTAAGACTTGCCAACTCGCTGGTAAGAAATAAGTCACGAAAATCCACCAAAGTCCACACAAATGAAGAAATGACTAAACCAACATTAACACGAGATGTCTACAACACTTCTAGGAAAGAAAGTACAAGAAAAATGCCAATAAAAACGCCTAACAAAATCAAACAAGTGTGAAAACCACCAAGTCAAGTCGAATCATCCAACAACAAAAAACCAAGCTATAAATTCGAGCATACCACGAATCCTAGGATAGAACCATGGCTCTTGATACCAATTGTAGTTTACTATAATATGAGAACATGTTTGGAATTGTGTTTAGGAAGATTAAAGTGGTGAAATCTAGTGAGAAGTTAGAGAGAGAAAGAGATGGAACCTTTAGAGAAAACTAGTGAAATATTAGATTGAATGTGAAGGTCCGACCCCTTCCAAGCTAGGGAAGGGGTATTTATAGTTACAATAAAACACCCCCTGAAACGGGCTGTGGAGCGGGCTGATAGTGGGTAAAGACCCGACCCGACTCCACAAATACTAACTAACACTAAACTAGGTACTAACAAATATGATAACTACTACGAGCTACAACATGCTAAACTATACACGGGGTGACCGAGTCTTCATATGAAGAAACGTATTCCTAACAAAAACCCATTGGTTTGGACCATTAACCATTATCCAAGTTTTCCCTTATGGAACCATCGAGTTATCTCAACCCGATGGTCCTAACTTTAAGGTGAATGGTCATCGTCTCAAACACTATTTTGGAGGGGACATACCACCCATGGTTGTCCCGGATCTCCAAACTTTCCCCAAGAACAATTAAATTCGGGGACCGAGTCAAGCTCATGTGACTCGGTGAACAAAAACAAGCGCTTCGTGGAAGGCACCCTATGCTTATCCATTTCATCTTATTTATTTTCTTTAATAACGTGACGTGAGGGGGGCGACCCTTTCCAAACTTGTGCTTTCGTGATTGTTTGTGAATGTCCAGGAATTTCCCCGAAGATTGAGGACTCTCATGCTCGTGTTTTGTCGTTCTTTCCACTAGATTCTCATCCTTCGTTGCTTATGGAAATTCATCATATCCAAAATCTTATCGACTAACGTTTATCTCTTGGCATACTTAATAAACGGCCTTAGATATTACGTAGGATTACACGTACCCTTAAAACATTGAGGACAATGTTTCACTTTAGTCTGGGGGGGGGGGGTGAATCTTCGATTCGATTTGACCTGACACCTTTATCTGAGCTGTTAACTTGCGCAACTCCGTTTTCCACCAAAATTTTTAAATTTTTGTCACCTTTTTATTTAAAAAAAAATGAATGAAAAAATTATGATATATGATATAATAATAAGATTTGACACCTTATTTGACTTTCCTACTGGTGAGAGTAGAAATAAATATTCCGACTTGACCGGACGTGTTGAGCTCTAGCTTGTCTCCCTTAACCAATGATAATCACATAAGCTTGTGTTAGTCTTGTACACCGGGAGCTATAAAATGCGAATTTTTTCTTAAGAATCTGCAAGTTCCTGTACTTAACTTTATACATGAGCAGCTTAAAAGCTTTCGCTAGTCTTTTACATAAGGAGCTATAAAACGCGAATTATTCTTCTAGAATTTGCATGTTTCCGTATCTGACTTTAGATATGTGTGGCTGGTTATCGGCTAAGAATTCGTTGGTTTCATTATTTGGGATCTTAAATTGCGAAGAGCGAGAAATGATAGAGTTTATTTAGAAGTTTGATGCTAAACGTGTAGTAGTTGGTTCTCTTTAGAGCTCATGGAAGTGCTTGTGACTTTTTGCTCCCACAAAATTGTTTCACCCATAATAAATAGATGTACTAGGTTAATTAGTGGTATTTAGGTTTGGGAAATATTTAGTGTCTTATTTTCTTAAAAGAATCGTTGCTTTAGAAGTTGAGTACATATCAAGGACACATCAAAAGCAAAAAATGGAAAAAAAAAATCAAAAGTTGATATGTATGTGGTTTTGGAGCTACCCGATAAGCTTCCATTGTTGAAAAAGAATGCAAAGGAAAAAAAAGAAAAAAAAAGTATGATGAAAAAAGAGAAAGAAAGGAAAAAATGAAAAGAGAAAGTTGTATCGAATAAGAGCTTAAGTGTACAAAAGTTGTTGGCGCGTGAGGTGCATGTGGATGATTCTGAATTAGTCACATGAGGTGCACGAGATTGTATGTACCCAAAATCCTTGATGTGGACCGAATTTCTAAAGAAGTGGTTCTTGAAAGAAAATGAAAAACTACTTAGTGTTTTAAACTTGGTATCTCTATCGGACTAAAAAGTTATTGAAACGAGAAAATATGAAGAAATTCATTTCTCAACAAAAGTAAAAAAAATCTAGATACATTAAGAAAATGGGACTAAGAAGTTTTCACAAGTAACTCTTGTGGGTAGTGTTAGCATCTAACTTGTAGATAAGTTGTGATCTCGTTTTTACGCTTAGTTTGGGGGCTTGTGAAAAATCAAGGATAACAATTTTTATCCGTATGGTCATTTCTCCATGAGACGTGTTTCTACTCTTTGACCCTAATAATTATTGAAAGATAATGAAAGTCAAGCAAACTGTCACATATATAAAAATGAAAAAGAACAAAAATAGTAGTAGTAGATTGTTATTTATGAAAATCGGAAAACGAAGCGTTTTTGGGAATAAATGATTTTGAGATCTCTTTCAAACATCCTTGCTACTTTCCAAAGTCAGTAAAAAGAGGTTTTGAAATTATTTATCTCTTAAGCGTGAGGTGATGACATTGCGTGAGGGCACGACAATACCTTCGTCTGGGGGAGTTTTGATGTGTGCTTATTCACACATCCTTTTTAGACCCAAAATCAGATCAAATATACCAAATACTAACCAAATATGCCAAGAAAATGTGTGTTTTTGTATTTGTGTATGTGCAGGTACGGATATGTGAAAAATGGACATAAAACAAAGCAAAACCGACAAAAACGAGCACGAGAATGGAAAGAGGTCAAAAGCCGGAGCCGGGGAAGCTTAATGATCAAAGAAATCTCAAAATGTCAAGAAAAGTCCTCAGAGATTCATAAAGTTTCAAGAATAGTCCCTGGTCAAAGTTTGAAGAGTTTTAACAATTTCAGTCCTCCAAGTTTCACATACTGACAAAAATAGTCCTTTGAAGAATTATTTGAAGAAAAGTCAAAAGAGGTCCTACATAAATCAGAGATTGACAATAAAAGCCCTTGGAATATATTTTGAAGAAAAATCAGAATTGGTCCCTATAGTTTGCAGATTTACAAAATTGGTCCTTGTGAAAATCAATCCTAAAGTCCTAAATCCTAAATACCAAACCAAAAGGATCCATATTACTCAAGACCAAAAGAAATAAAACCCCAATACCCTTTTTTATATTACCCGATCCACACACCCCATTTAACCCAGGTCAACCATCACCCTTACCCGGTCAACAATAACAATAAAATACCCAAATACCTTTTCCTGCTCCCCAATCCTAACCCCAAACCAAGAAACCATGAACCCTAAGTACTATTCATCCCTTAATTAACCAAAATTGACCAAATCTAAGGGAAATTAATGCAATTAAATAAGTTTCTAGAAGCCTTGACATGTGTAGAGAATGCCACGCTGGAAATCCACATGAGAGTGCGTGCACATGATTAAGAAATGATTACATCCAAGGGTTGATATTGATGGGAATCGTCTGGAAACTCATCTAAGGGCTATAAGGGACTCAGAAGAAGCACACATGAGTGGAGGATTGATGACATGGACTACTAGAAGGATCCAAGGCCCTCTCCTCAACTGCCTATATAAACCCTCCTCATTTCACAAGCTGGGTGTGTAGTTTTTTATGTAGTAGTAGCTTATTGTTATGCTTTTCAATTCCTTGTAATCATTTTCATATTTGTACTCAATTTCCAGTTTAATGAAATTTTATTTTTATTGCGAATTTAGCTTATTATCTAAAATTCTTATTTAGTTTTGTTTACTGCTTATATAGTCCAATTTAATCATAGTTAGTTTGTTCAAAGTCTATTTTTCATTGTCATTTATCTTATATCAAAAAGCCAAAAAAAATCAGAAAATTCTAAAAATCCAAAAATAAGTTTTCATTAATACAATTCCAGCTTCAATAAGCTGGTTTCCAAACTTATTAGAACTTATATTAGCTTATCTAGCTTCTATAAGTTGTTTTGTAGCATTAGTTCAATCAAAATCTCAAATAATCATTTCAGTCAACAAAAAGTCAAACGGCTTATTCAGAATGGGTACTTGATAGTCCAATTGGAGAAAGGGAAGCCATTGGCCTGTCTAGAGACAGGCAAGCATAGTGAACCCCCTCTGTTTGAGCTGAGGGGGAATGACCTTGTGAGTTTCTCATTTAATTTCTCTATATTGCATAGTTCTGTGTTTGCTTATTAATTTATGTTCATTAGTTGTTTTTAGCACTTATAATAGTAGTTTTAATCATTTTAGTTTAGTTTACATTGGTTTGAGTTCTATTCTTGATCATCATCTGTCATTTAGTGCTAATCTGAGATCTGTTATTGAGTGTTGTTTTTGTTTGTTTGAGATCAGTGTTTCTGGTTCATTTCATCATATTAGATCGTATTATAAGTGGATTTGGTAGTCTAGGGAGTTATCTCACTCATTTGGATCATAAGTGATTGAAATCAGTTGAATAAGAGGTGTTTGGTTTAAGCTGCATTTTGCAGGATAGTGGTTACTCTTGCATAATTAGTTAATACCAGTAAAGTTTAGGTTAAGTAGTGCATTACTTACGTAGTTTTAATACTCAAAAGTCAAATTGCTTTGAATAATTCCTAACAGATAGTATAGAGTAGTATCAGGTTACTTTATCTTTAGTTTAGTTGCACAATTAGATTTCATAGCTTAATTTAGGTGTCTAGTAGCTTATTACAACATAAGTAGTCATCTAGGATCAGTCTCAATTCATTTTAGTCAACTACACTTGCATTCATAAAAAGTCAAAATAATGTGTACTCAGTTTTTGGTCATAACTTTGTGAGCATTTGTAGGATTTGTTATTAGTTGGAAATAGCTTTGGTTTGATGATTTAACAAGCTTAGCAGTGTATGAATCCATATTAACAAGAAAATCTCAGTTTGGAATTCATTTGCTTATTAATAAGTTATATCAAAGTTGATTGATTGAGCATAAGTCTGCCCTGCACCATCAGTGTTGGCACTCTTTCTAGGGTATATTCAAGTGTGCAATTAAGTGTTTGAGTTAGTACTTTTGGTGATTTCAGAATCTCAGTAGGTTGGATTAGCTATTGCCCCCATTAGTTTGCATCTCTGAGCTTATTGAAACAGCTTATTTCTACCTGCAAGTTAGGTAGTTTGAACCATTTCTGCTTATAGCTTATATAGGCCTGCAATTGTGTTTTATTGCTCATAACTTGATATTTTGTGGATCATTTTAGTTTCTCAGACCTTATAGTTGCTTATTACATTGATATTGTGCTTCTGGCTTATTCTGTTGCAAACTGCTTATCCTTATTGCTTATTTGAACTGCTTATTGTCCATTTTCTGAGATTCTGTGTTACTATTGGTCTGAATCTTGTTTCACTGAACTTATTTGACTCTGAAACACCTTTGGTTTAACTTTGGTACACTTTGGTCAGAAGTGCTTATCAATAAGCACTTTAATTAAGCGGTTTATAAGACAATCAGCACTTTTACAGCTTATTTTTCAAGTTTCAAATTTTTCGTAAGTTTAGTATATTATTTTAGAAATTTCATAAAATTTTCAGATTTTTCTAAGTTGTTTTGCTATTTTTCTTATTTTATTTTAGTTTTTAATCAATTTTTAATTACTTTTATTAAAGAAAAATCAAATAAAAATCAGAAAAAGCATAAAAAATTCCAAAAATATTTTAGAAAATAGTTTTTAGTTATTTTAGATTTTTCAAAATTAAATTTGTCTTTTTCTCACTTAATTTTTTTTATTTACATTTTTAATTACTTTTTAATTAGTTAAAATAGTTTTTAATTCATAAAAATTAAATAAAAAGTCAAAAAAATATTTTTCTTTTTCTCAAAATTTTCATTTATCATTTTTAGCTTAGTAAAATTATTTTCAACCCCGTAAGATTAGTCTAGCTTCAAATTCACTTTTTAATTCACGCGTTTACGTTTATTTTACGTTTTAGCTTACGGTTTTAATTCTACGTTACATTTTAGGTTTGGTAATTTTTTTTACTTACTTAATTGATTAATTTTGCTTCATTTTCATATTCATTAGTATAAATCTCATTGAAATCACTTTTTCTCACTTTCACGACACTTTTCACGAACCAGGAATTCCAAATTCCATTCACACCTTCACACGGACTACGATATCGGGATTTATATTTCCTTCAAATCCTTTGGAGAAATATAAATATTCTATACTATAAACTATATTTGATTATCAACCAATCACTGAGATTCATTTTGTTTCATAAATCAAAAAACAGTTTCAAAAAAAGAGTGTTTGGAATAGGAGTGTTTGTTGAGTTCTTGGTTGTTTTTAGTTCTGCATTCAGTGTTATTAGTTCATAGTAGACTCAAATAGGCTAGTTAGAGCATAATAGTTAATACCTTTTAAGAAAAAAGTCAAAATCACTTCAAACCTCACCTTAGTACTTCACTGTTAGGTTGTAAGGAATCATAATCACTCATCTTAGTTCACAAGTTGTTTAAATAGCTTAATTTAGCCTTACTTTAGCTTATTACAACCTTTTCAGTTAATTAGAAGTAACCAAAATTCATTTAAGTCAATTTAGTTCATAAACTCAAAAAGTCAAAATTACACCTTTAGGCAGAAAATCAAATTTTCAAATAATTTTCATGATTTTTGCTTTCACAAGTGAGACTTGAACTTTTTACAGGGAAAAGTTCACCAGCTTGACTTTTGAAATCTACCCTAAGCTTATTTTTAGGATTTTTATCTGGCTTATTTGTGGGCCCGAGGACCCAGCCCAGGATTTTCACCAAACTTTCATGAGCCTCTCCTAGATTCATTTGTGGGCCCCAGGACCCAGCCCATAGCTTTTTTGAAAGCTTATTGGTCGGACTTATTAGATTTGTGCTTATTTTGGGCCTCAGGTCCTTGGCTCATAGCTTATTTGTGCCTTGCACTTACCCTAACCACAGACCATACACTAAGTAACTCAGTGTATGCATCCAACTTCAATAGCCACCCTAGTGCTTATTAGTGGGACCCAGGGGTTAAGCTTTGGCTTTTTGAAAAGCCCATAAGCTCAGCTTTTAGGATCAAGTTTTAGTTTGGGATTCCAATCACTTCTGTGGGCCCCACCAAGGGCTATAGTTTGTCACTTTTGGCCTAATTAGCCTGTGTGGTATGGGTGAGTGCTTATTTGTGTCTTTTGCTTATTCCTTGTGCTTATTTTGTTCATATCAGCTTATTTGTATGCCATTCAGTAGTTTGTAGCTTAATTTCTTACTTGTAGCTTATTGGTAGCTTTTTCCATCAAAAATCCATTTTAATAAGCTTATTAGACCTTCTGTCTTATATTTTGGTTTTCATACTACTTATTAATAAGCTCAAATAAAAGTGTCTTTGTAAAAGTTTCTTATATTCAGTAGTTAAGTAGTTTTGTGAAAGAAAATCCAGAAAAAGACAAATTTAAAAATAGTAATAGCTTCTATTTAAGCCATTTGGCTTATTGCTCAGCTTTTTCAAAAATAAATTCTCATTTTTATAATTTTCCTAAGTTTCTATTATAGTTTAAGAAAAATTTCCATAATTTTCTGAGTTAATTTAGTATTTATAATAATTAATTTAAGTTTAATTAGTTTTAATTAAAAAAAGTCAAAAATTAATTTTCCTTCTGCTTATTTATAAGCAACAATAGCTTTTTATATTTTTCCTAGGTTTTATAATTAGTAAAGTAGTTTTAGAAAAAAATTCAGAATTTTCCCTGTTCATTTAGTATTTTTCATAATTAAATTAATTAAAATAGATTTTAATTGTTAAATAAGTAAATAATTAATAAATTAGTTTAAAAATAATTTTTATAAACTTTTTATAATTTTTTTACGATTCCTGTGATGGTTAATTAGTTTTGTAAAAAATTTCATATTTTTCTATGTCACTTTAGTATTTTTCTTAAATTTAAATTAGATTTAAATTAGTTTTAATTAATTATTAATTAGTTTAAATAGTTTTTAATTAATATTAAATAATCAATTAATCAAAAAATAATTTTCTTTTTAATTAAATTTTCTTTTAAGTTTGTAAAATTTTCATTTTCACCCCCTCTAGTTTAAATTTGTTCATATCTTACCTTTTTCCAGTCTGTTATCGTATCTGATTTTTAATTTGGTTTACGTTTATTTATATCTGTAATCTTGTGATTATTAATACTGTTTCATTATCTTAATCTCAATCAATCAGTAGTATAATCAAATCCAAATCATTATTTGTTACTTTCCCAAATCACTGTATCTCTTAAACGTTTCAAAAGCATAATTTCAATCTCGTTGGGACTTAACGACCCGGGGATTTCCCTGTACTTCCACGGATTTTATATCTTGCACTTTCTCCCACTCAGGCTTTACCTGTTGACCATTCTTGGTTAATTTGGACTGACTGTAATGGAGGAGTCAAAATTTGGCGCCGCTGCCGGGGAGGTTGTTGCGTGTTTTCTAAAAACGTTTAGGTTTAGTGATTTTCAAAACCCTCCTTGTACAAATTTCACCACTTAGTAAATTTTTGTAAAAATCTAAATCATATCAGAAAAAGTTCATTAACACTTTTCTTAAAGTGTTAACAACACCAACAAAATCAAAAACAACAAAACAAATCGTGAAGTTAAATTACTTCGCTTTCTTTAAGATTACAACCTACACAGATGATGAATTTCAAGAAACAGATGATGAATCTCTTGGGCAATTTGTATATAGCAGTCAGAATATTGAGGATGATCCTTATGATTCGGACATAGAAGTTGAGATGCCTAGAGAAGCACGTGAGATACTTGGGAGAATGTTAGGGCTAGATTATAATAAAACACATGATGAGGATATAGGTGATCTTGACACATAGAATGATGAGGTAAATAACATAAGCCCACAAAATACCCAACCATCATTTGAGGCACACACACCGCCCGTGACTTACCCAGAAGAAGTAGAAGAAACTTTAGGAACCCCAATAGAGGTAGAACCCTTGGACCAGGCACCACTAGAGGATATAGGTTTGAATACTTGTAGTGATAACCTTACTTCTAGTTCTAGGGAATTTCCTAGTGTTGATGAACCGGAACCTCAATCTTTACACACCTTTCCATCCTTAGATATATTCCTAGGAGACAAAAGAGGGACCGACCCACCTATCAACCAATATTATCCGGGTAGTTTTAGGATGAAGGAAGCCATTCACTCACCCCCTTCACCTCACGTGGCATATTTCCACCCTAAAGGGTGTGTATCGCTACTTTCACCCGCACTTAATCCTAAGTGTAGGGAAAACCTCCCCTATTTTCGTTAAATAAGGGTAGAGTCAGGCTCGTGACTCGAACAAAAACAAGCGCTTATTGGGAGGCAACCCAAGCTTTATTTATTTATTTGTTTGTTTGTTTGTTTATTTGATTTTATTTGTTTCCGTATGCATTTTTTATTTTTGTTGTTTGTGGCTCATGTTTCAAAGTAAATTGTGAAAATGCTTTATTTTGTTTTTAACTTCGTCTTAATTACATATAAAGGTATTTTGCAAAAGCTAAGTGTAAGGGGTGACCCAAATTTGTTTATAAGAATGAAATTGAGCATGATCCACAACAATATTAAATGAACATGTATATTAGTAATTGTTTGAGTCAAATTCTTGTATCGAGTTATAATGATGTTTTGCAGGATTTTCCAGGAAGTAGGACATAAGTTTTACCAGAAATTTTCCGAAAACTTAACATAAAGATTTCTGCAGGTCACTTCTGACGGCGTCAGGAATTAATTCCTGACAGCGTCATGTGTAAAATTCTGGAAATTTTGCTAGTTTTTGTTTGTACTGGAGTCTTAAAGTTTTTGTTAATTCTTTAGTTTTATAAACTCCAGGAAATCTGCAAACATTCATTCCACAAGCATTATATCTTTAATTGTTTTGTTTCTATTCCTAAGTCTGGAATTACATCTAGTTGTGAGTTTTCTTTGTTCGGATTGATGCTTTGGGTTTTTGTGTTTGTTTTCTTAGGTTTTACAGGTTATGTATGACAAGAAGATGATTTATATTCTGGAAGGGAAGCTTTGATTGTTCATTTTCTGGGAGGAAGATCTAACCTGGCCACCTTATTATCCATACCGAGCAAATCAGGGGAGTATTTGATTTCATTTGTTTTACTTATTTCACTTTTACATTCATTACTTGAACATTGGGGACAATGTTCATCCTAAGTGTAAGGGGAGGGTAAAATGATGATACCTTACAGATACACTTTCGCTTGAGTTTGTTTGTTTGATGGTAGATGTGTAATAAAACTATGAGAAATATTTGTTAGTGCAATTTTAGCGCCAAATTTAAATTTTTTTACAACATTTAGGAGTGAAACTTTAGCCATAGCAAGCGTCTCATGGATAGGAGATTGTATGACTAGCACATAACCGTATCATTCAGAAAAAATTTTCACCCAAATATGTGAGGTTCGCCTTTAGATTTGATAGGAAAAGCATTTACTATTAGTGCTTATGAGTGTACCGGTAGCATTTAGATTCTATAACTTGCGTTAGTGATGCATCCCGAGACCGCTAGTGAGACTACATTCGTGTAGTAGGATTTACTACATGATAAGAGGCATTAGGATCACCCTTGTGTTAAACTCGTATTATAATTACTTGACCATTTAAGTCATATTACTTGGCTAGTTAAGTCAACTAATTTTTCCCACACCCTTAGCGTTGTACTCATTTTTAGTACACGAAACCCCTAGTACACCCCTCCGAGCCTATCTTTTCGTTTCTAACTTTAAGCATCTTACTTAAAGGAAGAATTTGTTACACCCCACTTAAATGTACACCCAAATCACCTTAGCCTTCCGTGTATGCACTCATCTTTAGTGCATTATTGTTATTTGTTAAACCCTAAGTTAACTATCTAATTGATTACATGGTTGCTAAGTCGAGTCATATCTTTGTACATATTGTTTTGGGACGATTGGGACTCATGGGTAGAGTACTAATGTTATGGAGTAATGGGGAAGAACATCATTTTATTACCCCCATATAAATGCTAATCTTAAAAGTGCTCCAAGTGTTTTGATTTTCTTAATTCGAGTCATTAGATTAGTTTATTGTAAAGTATGTAAAAATTCAAGTGTAAGGGGAATTTCCATTCCCTATGATGTATTATTTTGGATAGTAGGGTAAGAGTGCATGCAAAAAAAAATAAAAAATAAAAAAATAAATAAAAAAAAAATCGAAAAATCAAGAAAAAGAAAAAAAAAATCGAAAAAAGGAAAAGAGAAAAAACATACGGACTACCATCCCTTTTCATTCTATGTTCATTTTATGTTTTTGTTATTTTTCATTTATTAGCTTAAGTCGAGTCTAGTCTTGGCTTAGCAACGCCACATTGTACATGTAATTGACCAAGGTTGTTAACTCGCCACCAGTAAAGACTGCCTATATCCAACAAAACCGTGTATTTCATATCCCTATACCTAACGTTACAACCCTTTAAAAGACCTCTTTGATAGTTTATCCTAGGTGCTTACGCCATGTGGTGGAGTTTTGATCCTTTGCCAAGCCTATGGTAATCTATTTTGCTATGACAGGTAGTGAGAGATATCTTCCGTTTCCATATTGTAATTTATACTTTATTACACCCGAGAGATGTGAGTATCTAAACACTATTTGTGAGGTGCTAGTATATGACCTCCGTGCTTGTCTTTGGTCTTTAGTGGAACGATTATTTGTTGTAATTACTTTTATATTAGTGTTAAATGAACCCTAACTTGTATTTTGACTATAATAAAAGCGCATTTGCTTGAGGACAAGCAAATCTCAAGTGTAAGGGTATATGATGAGGCGAAAAATGATCCATTTTTAGGGGGTCATTTAAGCCCGGAATTGAATTTATTTAATCAAATATTGCCCTAAATCGTTCCTTTTGTGATTTTAGGTACTTTGGGAGTGAAATCTGAAAAAGGAAGCAATTCGGACGTTTTTGGAGCATAAAAGTGAAGAAAACGGCAAAGTCTCAATTTTCCTTGCTGGAACAGTACCTGACGGCGTCACCAAGGCCATCACGTGTGTTGGTGACGGCCCAGAATCTTCATGAAGGCGTCACGTAGGCCGTCACGTGTAAATTGTCACAACTCGCGCACGCGGTAGCTAACACCGTTTCGGCCATAACTTTTGTATACGAACTCGGATTTGAGCGATTCAAAGAAGAAAAAGATCGGGACGAAAAGATCTACGATTTGGTGAAGAAAGATTGTTCATGACGCCGTCAAGGTTTGGCTGACGCCGTCATGATCGGGCCAGGCAGAAATAAGCCTATAAATATAACATCATAACTTCACTTTTTATAAGCCCTAAACCCTAAGGTCGATTCCTGGGTTTAGGTGGGTGTTTTTCCAGCAACTTATAGGGTTTCAATCACTCCATAAACATCATGTATTGGTTTGATGATTCTATCTCAATTATGTCTTTCATTATTATTGTTGATTTTCCTTCTTTGATTATGTTTTGCTAATTCACCTTGTGTCTACTTATGATTGTGTGAAACTTGTGTATAATTGATTAGATCTCATTGATTTCTTGTTGATGTTTGTGTCTATCTCCATCAATGAGGGGCTTGTTGATGTGTGTGTCTATCTCCATCAATTAAGGTGTGACAACTTCAATAGATCTAGTTGGTTTAGTTTATAATTCTTGTTTCCTATTGATTCTTGTTTTGATTGAATGATTTAAATGTTAGGCTTAAGAAAACTGGTAGATCTCCATTGTGTAACATGCTTGAACGTCTTAGGAAACATGAACCGATGTGTACTAGGTTTTATTGGTTGTATTTAATGCATGAGTAAATTCTAATGATCCCATGTTAGGAGCTTCTAGCAGGCTCGACATAGGAGTGAAGTAGGCACTCATAGGATTGGGGAAGTAAGTACGCCACCCCATGAATGGTATTAAGGAATACAACCCGTCAATTAAAACAAGGTGTGAAAATTCAATAGGTAGAATTGGATAGCTAGCAAGGAGTAACATATCATGGGTAGACATGATTCACTTATCTTGTAGAACCTTAGTTTATTTTCTTGTTTATTAGATTAATTAGTAGCTTTTGGGTTAGTTGATTAGCAACTAATTCCGCCCACTCTCCCAATACCCGAGATTTTTACTTGCTTTTCATAAAATATAAAAACATAAAAAGAATCATCCTTCACCTTTAGACCTAGTTAGATTAATTTCAATCCTAACGACACTATTCCTTGCTGAACGATCAATCCCCCGGTACTTGTCACTATACTATACTACAACGATCAGGTACACTGCCTGGTGGGGGTTGTAAGCTTCTCGAGATCCCTCGAGAGGTAAAGCCTGGTGCAATTCCCACGCATCATGTACCTTTTTCAAATAAGCCATTCATACTGTGATTATTGGTTTAAGTTCCCTGTTGTTTTGCCTCGGTCTTGTTTTAATTGACATTGTTTTTAGTGCATGCGCACTCGTTCACATACAAAGCGTAATCGTCAAATAAACATAACTGAGTTACGTACAGTTATTGAAGAACCAAAAATAAAAATGGACGACGGGCCCCCACCTGACCCTCCCAAGGATGAAACAGCTCCCGATTCCCGAACGATGGAGGAATTGTGTCAGCCTACCATGCACGGGAGAGGTAGACCTATTGCACCACTCACTATTGAGGCCACGGACTTTGGTCTCAAGCACCACATGATCCAACAAGTCCAAAATTCGTGTCAATTTCACGGATTGCCGGGTGACGATGCTAACAAGCATCTTGACAAATTTTTAACCGTCACCTAGAGCATGAAACAAAATGGCGTCACCGAAGACGGCCTTCGTTTATATCTCTTCCCCTATTCTCTCACTCATCATGCGACTGCCTGGTTCGATCGTCTTCCAAAGAATTCGATCCACACTTTTGATGAGATGGTTACCAAATTATTGGCAAAATACTTTCCACCATCCATGGTAACTAAGCTGAGAAATGATATTAGCAACTTTAGACAGCATCCTGACGAGTCCTTATTTGAGGCATGGGAACACTATAAGCTTGCAATTGATCGATGTCCCAATCATAACATGCTTCTTGTCACCATTATAGATACCTTCTACAATGGTCTGACACTTCGTCACTGTGACACCATCAATGCTGCTGCTGGGGGAACCTTTATGAAAAGGACCTATGAAGAGTGCTATGATTTGATCAAAAACATGATTGCCCATCACAATTTCTAGGATTCCTCAGCTGAGAGGAATGACTCATGTAAATTAGTCACTTCAGCAAACAATGATATAGCTGTCCTTGCTAAAAAACTTGATGATTTGTCCACTACAGTTTTACGTATCCATCAGACAAATCAAAATCATCACGTCAAAGTTTTCAACCCAAGTTGTGAAACTTGTGGTGGTCCCCACCCGTACACTGAGTGCCCAGCTTCTGGTGGCTTCACTCATGAAAATGTTTATGCAGCTCAAGGTTCATATAATGCGGGAGGTAATTCCTACGAACCACAAAGGGACCGTAACCTTTTGAGCTATCGTTCCAATAACTACCTTGGACCACCCGGTTTTAATCAAGCTCAGAATCAGAATCAAAATCGGAATCAAAATTTTAATTAAAGTCAAAATCAAAACCGAATGAACCAAGGTTTTCAAAACCAAGGGAATTCCCATTCCGGTCACTATCAGGCTTTTCAAAACCAAGGAAATTTTAACCGTAATCAAGGTCATTTTAACCAGGGTAATAATTTCCAACAGGGTAATTTTCAACAAGGAAATAATTTTCATGGTCATAATAATCAAAATCAAGGGAATTTTCAAAATAACCGAGCTCAAAATGTTCCTAACCAAAATCAAGCCATTGTTCCAACTGGACGATCATCCGATGAGTTGTTGAAACAGTTTATGAAATCCCAAGAAGAAATGAACAAATTGTTGGTCAGCCAAATCTCAGAACTCAAGAAGTCTTTAAATGATCGACCCTCAGGCTCAGGTACACTACCGAGCAACACGATCGCTAACCCGATGGGCGATGTTAAGGCGATCACAACTAGAAGTGGAGTTTCTTATAAAGGACCCACGGCTCCGTCTACCTCTTCTCCTATTCAGGTAGAGGATTGTGAAACTGAGGCTAGAACGGATACGGTACTTCCTACTAACAACGGAGGTACCAATGACATCCCTCCTCCAGTTATCCCGGTCCCGATTCGTAAAACAAGGGTCGTATTTGAACCTCCCGAGAATCCTGTTGAAAATCCAAAACCCAACCCGAAACCTACAATTCCTTATCCATCACGTTTGCAAGATCAAAAGCTCCGCGAAAAAGCAAACCATCAAATAGAAAAATTCTTTCAAAATTTTCAAGATCTTCATTTTGATACCATCTTCGCGGATGCTATCCTCTTGATGCCCAAGTTCGCTTCAACAATCAAAAACCTGTTGAGCAATAAGGAAAAACTGTTCGAGATGGCAAAAACTCCCCTTAATGAAAATAGCTCTGCAGTTTTGTTTAAACAGCTTCCCGAAAAGCTGGGAGATCCCGGAAAATTTCTCATTCAATGTATATTCCCGGGAATGGTTGAATGCTATGCCTTGGCCGATCTTGGTGCTAGCATCAACCTGATGCCTCATTCAGTATGGAAGAAACTCTCTCTTCCAGAACTTACTCCTACCTGCATGACTCTGGAGCTTGCAGATCGTTCAATATCTCGTCCCCTCGGTATTTCCGAGAACGTATTTGTTAAAGTGGGAAAGTTCCATTTTCCAGCAGACTTTGTGATTATTGATTTTGATGCGGATCCAAGGGTTCCTCTCATTCTTGGAAGAAGATTTCTTAGGACTGGTCGTTCTCTGATCGATGTATTCGATGAAGAAATCACATTACGTGTTGGTTCCGAAGCCATAACCTTCAACCTTGATCAAACCTCGAGATACTCCTCGAATTATGATTCTAAATCTGTTAACCGCATCGATGTTGCAACCGAGGAGTACTCTCAAGAAATTCTTGGTTTCGCTGATGATTCTTTTAGTGGCAATCCCACTCCCTCCTCTCATCCCATAATTGCTAATTCTTCTCCTTCCCTCACTCCGTTTGAAGGAAGTGACTTCGTCTTGGAGGAAATAGAGGCCTTTCTCCGAAGTGACTCAATTCCCGAGGGGATTGATAACCAGGAGATTGATCTGGAAAGGGATATACTTCTCCTCGAGAAGTTGCTCAATCAAGATACCTCCCACCCTCCCGTTCTTTCACATACACTTCGTAAAGAGGAAATAAAAAATGTTGAGAAAACTGATGATTTCCCCGAGGTCGAGCTTAAGGACTTGCCTCCTCATCTTGAATACGCATTCCTTGAGGGTAATGATAAATTACCCGTCATAATAGCAAAAGACTTAAAAGATGAGGAGAAAATTGCTCTCATAAAGGTCTTGAAGTCTCACAAGCAAGCAATTGCTTGGAAACTCTCCGATATCAAGGGTATTAACCCTGAATTATGTACTCACAAAATTTTAATGGAGGATGATTTCAAACCGGCATTTCAACAACAGAGACGGGTTAATCCCAAAATTCACGAGGTTATCAAACAAGAAGTTCTCAAACTTCTTGATGCCGGATTGATTTACCCTATCTCTGACAGTCCTTGGGTTAGCCCAATCCATTGTGTTCCAAAAAAGGGTGGCATAACTGTTTTCACAAATGAAGAAAACGAGTTGATTCCAACTCGACTGGTTACGGGATGGCGTGTGTGCATTGACTATCGTAAGTTAAATGACGCCACAAGAAAAGATCAATTTCCTCTAGCCTTCATGGGCCAAATGCTCGAGAGATTAGCAGGAAACGAGTACTATTGTTTCCTCGATGGTTTCTCGGGTTACTTTCAGATTCCCATTGATCAGCAGGATCAAGAAAAGACCACTTTCACGTGCCCCTACGGAACTTTTGCCTATAGACGTATGCCTTTCGGCTTATGTAATGCTCCAGGCTCGTTCCAAAGGTGTATGATGGCCATATTCCACGACATGATCGGGAAAACTATGAAGGTCTTTATGGATGACTTCTCGGTCATTGGGGATTCGTTCCAATCTTGTCTCTCCCATTTAGAAAACATTCTTAAACGTTGTAAAGAAACAAACATATGTCTAAATTGGGAGAAGAGCCATTTTATGGTCAAAGAGGGCATTGTCCTCGGCCATAAGATTTCCAAAAGTGGGATCATGGTTGATAGAGCAAAAGTTGATGTTATAGCTAAACTGCCTCCTCCCACTACTGTCAAAGGTGTCAGGAGTTTCCTTGGTCATGCCGGATTTTATCGTAGATTCATTCAAGATTTTTCAAAAATCGCCCGGCCTATGACCCATCTTCTTGAAAAAGATGCTCCTTTCATCTTCTCACCCGAGTGCATCAAAGCTTTTAAACTTTGAAGATAAAGCTTACTGAGGCACCTATTCTTGTTGCCCCCGATGGGACCTGTCCTTTGAACTTATGTGCGATGCTAGTGACTTTGCAATAGGTGCAGTCCTGGGGCAACGTAAAACCAAACACTTCCAGCCTATACATTATGCCAGTAAAACTATGACTGAATCTCAAACTCACTATACCACTACGGAGAAGGAACTCTTAGCCGTGGTGTATGCTTTTGAGAAGTTTCGGCCATACCTTATCCTGACCAAGTGCATAGTGTATACGGATCACTCAGCTCTGAAATATCTCTTTGCTAAACAAGATGCAAAGCCGAGATTGCTCCGATGGGTTCTGCTCCTGCAAGAATTTGATATCATTATACGTGATAAAAAAGGAGCTGAGAACCTAGCGGCTGATCATTTATCCCGACTAGAGAACCCTCACCAAGATGTCCTCGAGAAAAAGGAAATAAATGAAACCTTTCCCCTCGAGACACTCAATGTGATCTCTACTCGTGGTGATTCCACTACCCCATGGTTTGCAGACTTTGCAAATTACCATGTGGGTAACTTCATTGTTAAAGGGATGACGTCCCAACAGAAGAAAAAATTCTTCAAAGATGTTAATCACTACTTCTGGGACGATCCCTATCTATTCAAAATCTGTGCGGATCAAGTCATCCGGCGGTGTGTCCATGGCCAAGAAGCCATGGATATCCTCAAAGCTTGTCATGATGCACCCACGGGGGGACATCATAGTCCAAACTACACCGCCAAAAAGGTGTTTGATTCCGGGTTCTACCGGCCCACGATCTACAAGGATGCCCACGAGTTTTTCAAAACCTGTGATGCTTGTCAGCGTCACGGGAATATTTCTAAGAAGGATGCGATGCCTCAAAACGCCATCCAAGTTTGTGAAATCTTTGACATCTGGGGCATTGATTTTATGGGTCCATTCCCGTCTTCACGAGGGAATAAGTATATACATGTGGCTGTCGATTATCTGTCCAAATGGGTTGAAGCTAAGGCTTTACCCACCAATGATGCCCGAGTTGTTGTCAAATTTTTGAAAGCTCTTTTTGCCAGGTTCGGAACTGCACATGCCATAATCAGTGATCGTGGTACACACTTTTGCAACGATCAGTTTGCAAGAGTCATGCAAAAGTACGGTGTCACTCACCGTCTTTCCACTGCATACCACCCCCAAACAAGTGGGCAAGTGGAGGTTTCCAATCGTGGCATTAAAAGAATTCTAGAGATGATAGTAGGAAAAAACCGTGCATCTTGGTCGGATAAGCTAGATGATGCTCTCTGGGCTTTCCGTACAGCTTACAAAACATCCATCGGGTGCACTCCATACAAGCTGGTATACGGGAAGGCATGTCATCTACCAATTGAGTTAGAGTACAAAGCCTACTGGGCCTTGAAACATGCCAACTTTGAACTTAAGACAACGGGTGATCACCGCAAGGTTCAATTAAATGAATTAAATGAACTTCATGATCAGGCTTACGAGAATTGTTTGATCTAAAAAGAAAAGACAAAGAAGATCCACGACTCAAAGATTAAGAACCTCGTTTTCAATGTTGGTGATTGATTCGTTGTGTTTTGGTGTGTGCAAACAACAATTATCAAAATATCAACAAACGTGAAGTCTAATTTATCGTGAGACAAATAGACGTGAAGTAATACGAGTAAACCTTTTAGGAAAAAGATTACCTCGCAAAACTTGTGAAAGTGATATTTAAATTGTGAGACCGGGAAGTGATTTCTCGGGTCGTACCCCAACGAGGTGTGAATGGAAAGCTTCGAATGAGATTGGAATTAAAATCT
Source organism: Artemisia argyi (assembly GCA_030686995.1). Taxonomy (NCBI): domain Eukaryota; kingdom Viridiplantae; phylum Streptophyta; class Magnoliopsida; order Asterales; family Asteraceae; genus Artemisia; species Artemisia argyi. The sequence goes on along the minus strand of CM060688.1, from coordinate 151,554,055 downwards.
TGTATGATTGGAAAGGTAATTTGGTGTTACGATACGTTAAATTAACGAAATTGAAAATCAACGAACGAAAGTAAAAATAAATTAACCTAAGGTAACTAATAAACTAGGGAGATCCTAAAACACTACGGGAAAACATAATTAGGTATCGAGAATCCTAAAACGTAACCTAAATTAAAAACGTGACGTTTATTTAAAAATAAACGTCAACGTACAAAATAAAACTTGAAATTTAAGTTCTAAACGTCCTACGGGTTTGCAACTAATTTTCTTACGCACTAAATGACAAAACAAAATTTTGAGAAAAAGAATTTTAAATTTTTAACTATTTTTCTATTTTCTACGAATTAAATACTATTTAAAAGAAATTAAATTATTAAAAATACTTAAACTTTTGCTAAAAATCTGAAAAATTTTGGGAAATTAAATTAACCTAAATTAAGCATAGGAAAAATATAAAGAGAAGGCAGAAGTGCAAATTAAGCCAGAAAATAAGCCAACAAAAGCTGATAAGCTTAAATAAGTCAAACAGATAACAAATACTTAAACAATAAACTTTGCAATCAATCAATGAAAAAGACCCAAGGGCGAGTTGGTTGTGATGTTTGGTGTTGTGTCTGTGTGTATGCATGAGGTCCTGAGTTCGATCCCATAAACCCCATTTTTGCAATTATATTTTATTTTTTTTTCTTTTGTTTGTTCACTGATTACATACAACACAAATGATTACTCAAACACAATCTCAGACTGATTTGAAAGCTTACTTAGATTTGTAAAACAGTTTACAACAACAAATTCCAAAATTCAGATTCAAAATCGATTTAGGTTTGCTTTCTAACTTTACCAACTCGCAAGTTTCACAAAGGGGCTATAAGCTCAAATAAACTTTACAAAACACAACTAATTACTACAAGAATCAATAACAACAAGAGATAACATCAACCAGATCAAATAGCAGGAAATCTAAGGAAAATGAGATAAGGAACAAGAAAAAGTAGCAGCAGACTAAAGAAATAAGCCCAAATGAGGCTTCAAATAAGCAGTCTAGATAAGCAAGAAAACCTAAACTAAAAACATACATCCAAATCTGACCTAGGGGGTTTCCTAAAGCAACAAGAATCAAGGTCTAACACTAACTAATGAGCAATCTAAACCTGGTCTAAAACTCAACAAAGCTGAGGGTGCAGGGGAGGGGCTTTCCCTGCAGGCCTGTTTGGGCAAGTGTAGGGCCCACAGGAAAATTCACAAAAATAAGATACCTATGGGATTCAAAAGTTCAATTGTGACACTTCATACTCAAGAAATTTCAGCCCTTAAAACCTAACACAAAATTCAGGATAATTCCTTGAAATTCTGGACTTTCTGACAACTTTGAACTTTGACTTTTGGAGTTTTTGACAAAAATTTGACTTTGGTGAAATTTTAGTGAACAAATCTTACTGAGAACAGTTGCGTGATTGTAAAATAAGATTGATTCCAACAAGTTCAACAAGATTTGAACCAAACTAAAGGTTGTGCAATTCCATTTTACTAACAGTTAAGCAATAAGGTGGAGCGAAAGAGATTTTTTACTTCTAAACTAAAAACTACCAATATGAAAACTTGACTGAGCTACACATGACCTAAGTGAGATGTCTAATCAGATTAGAACCTAAGATAATAACCTCAACCCAACTGAATTAGCAGTACCAAACACTCCTTTATGTGGCGGTTTTGAGGGATTTCAAGGCAAGTGACCACATTAACACCTAAATTCCACTAATTGTATTACACTAAGTTAAATTGAACCTAAATAAACAAGTTTGAATAATTAATAACAACAATTAACACTTAACAATTGATATAGTGAAGGATGGTATAAAATCTTACTTGACATCCAACGTAATTAGTGACTGAGAACAAGGAACAAAAGAACCACCTATTGTCCCCCATGGGACTCTAAACCAATCTCCATAACCATTATGCTACTGCTACTCTTTTCCTTCTTCAACCCTTTTTTATTTTTTTTATATTTCTTTTGTATTTTTCTCTTTTTCTTTTCTTTTCTGAGTTTTTGTTTATCTTCTGAGTCTAATGACTTTAACAAAGCTCAAAGCATATTTAAACAAACATTCTTTGAATAAAGCAACAAGAAATTCACAACTTGGAAAAAAGATACGAATTGAAATTAACTTGAAATAGCTTTAATTAAAAATGGAAATTTGAGAATACAATTGTAAACTAAGTACTGGAATACAAAAGTTACAAGAAAAATGGATGCCTTCATGGCTTACATAAGATGCCTATTTATACTAAAATGAAGAGGTAGGTACGACTTTGGCGTTGCTCCTCTCTTGTGCTAGTTCTGTGAAAAGTGACAATGTAAACTCATCCCTTGTGCTTTCCCAATCAAATCCCAGCTGTCCATTTAAAGTATGATCAATCTTAACCCTTGATGTGATTTTTGGCGCCATGATTAAGGTGAGGATTGCCAGCTTGGCAGAGGTAGGTACAACTTTGTGAGTATATCATGAAGATAGTGGGATTGGGATATGGGGTGGAGGACAAAGGAAGATGGTGATGGGGAGGATGGTGATGGGAAGTTATGGCGGGAAGTGGGGGTTCACGGGTTTTATTTGGAGAAGAAGATGGGTGGTTGGGTTGACTGGTCAACACGTTTTTAATATAAAACGTACAGGGTGCGCTTTGGGCCATTTGGTATTTTGGGCTTGTTTTGGATTTGGTGGAATAATATAACTTGGTCCGTTTGGTTGTAATTGCAAAACACAAGGACCACTTTTGCACTTTGGTGAAACCTGAGGGGTATTGTTTGCCAGATTTCCAAACTCAATTCAAGGGGCCATTCCTGTCAAGTTAGATAAACCAAAGGACCAAAAATACAATTTTCCAAATTTGAAACACTAGGGACCAAAATTGCCAATTTGCCAAAGTACAGGGACCAAATGTGTAATTGTGAAATTCCAAGGGTTTAACTTGTAATCTTTTGAAAACATTTTACCCAAAGATCATTTGTGATTTATTTTGACTTTTAAAGAGCTTGGGTTGACTTTTCTTTGAAATAAATGCTTAGGGACTAGTTTTGTCAAATTTTGAAAATTGGGGGACTGAAACTGCCA